>OY728165.1:1562076734-1564576734 GCA_963277665.1 Viscum album
AGGTGTATTTTCTATGATATATAATGAGGAAGTTATATCCAATGAAGAACATTGTCAAATCACTATAAAAAATGAAGCACCTCAAAGAACGGGACTGATGAAAAATGAGCACAAAGATGCATGACACCGCACTTCCCCGACCAATTAATCTATACTATGTAGGGGTTACTTTTAATAACTTTAATTCCATATTCTTCACTCAGAATCAATGAATGCAGATCATCCCACATACAGGTTGATCCATGGATCACTTGTACTTGTCGGAGAGAGATTATTCTCAGGGTTTTGCTTCAAGATTAATTTTGATAGATTTTTTATCCCATCCACCCATGTTTTCATTAAACACTAACACAGCGGCTGCAGGCTGAAACGAACAAGCCCCGAGCCTCTCTCCATTTATGTGTTCTTCTGTGTTCATTGTGGTCATAACTCCAGATTGACTGTAAAGAATTTTTGATGCGGTAGTAGGGAATATGGAACCCCTGGGAGGCTGGAGGCATAGATGGTCCAAATAACGGAATACCGAAGTTGACTTGGTGGTCTATAGAACTTCACTGTCGGTGGTCGCGGTCTTGTGGCGGCATTCCACAATGGCATGCTGAGGTTTTTCGTGGCTAGTTAAGGCTGCGATGGTGTGGTAAGAGCTGTCAACCGTGGGCTGGAGTCGGGTGGATGGGGATATAGCCACCCTTCCTCTTCAGTGGAGAGGATCAAGGCTAGGGCCACGACATGGCATGCATGCATGCGGTCAAGCAAGGATAGAATGTGGGACAAGGGGAGGCCAACATCGATGGTAAAATAAAGTGTGAACTAGTGGACAACCAACATACGGGTAGGACAAGACCGTCACACATAGAAGGCCGGGTGAGGGTGCGAACTGGACAGGTGAGCATCCCATGCTAGAACTAACATGTCATGTTTTGTAGGCTAGGATGGAAGAATAAAACATGGCCACTGGGTGGCCCGCGATGGGAACCAACTGGCCCGCCTGTTGCAGGCTAGGCTTGATGGAACAGGTTCATTGGGTGGCCTGAAGGGTTGGACCCCAATTTAAACTGGGTCTAGTATAGTAGGGCCCAATGGGAATGGCCCAGAGGCCTTCCCAGACGTTGTCGGCCCATACCCTAACTAGGTCGGGTCAGGACAGTCAAATCATACCGGATTCATCGGGTTGGTCTTAGAGGGTCGGATAGGGCCTAGACACAACCATCCCCTGTTAATTATAACATAAATATCATTCAGACCAGGTGTCATTTTGACGAGCTATTGGCAGTGTTAGAACCCTCGGGATGTGGCTTTTTTTTATTTCACTAAGGAGGATTTCACAGAAGTTAAAATATGACTAATGTCAAGGGGAATGGATTCTCTGGAAATCGATAATGATATGTGCTAGAATCATGCGGTTGGATAAGAATCATATGCTACTAACGAGAGGACCCAAGTGACCCTATAGGGCTAGAAGACAATAATCCTTATGTAGATCACCTGTAAGTGACCCACTATGGATCGGCTCCAAGAAACATTGTGTGGATCAACTCCATGCGACTCTATTTGGGTTAGATACAAGAAATCCAGTGTGGTTCAGCTTCAAGCTACCCAGTGGAGATAATATCCAAGCGACATTGTGTGGATCATCTATTAGTGGCCTTATGTAGACCAACATTGATGACCTAAGGGGTAAGATTCTTCTTGTGGCCCAGAAGACCCACGGTACTCATTATGGATGAATTCCTCTACAGTCCATATTGTTAAGTGTTACAACTGATAGTATTTCATTATATACTTTAGATTATAACTTTGAGAGTTTTCTTGATTCATGATCATGATTCGTGGTTTGACTTGTGGAGTTCTATTTTTACATTCGTTGTTTGGGGTCCCTACTGAGAATTTTGTTACTCACCCTTACACAGGCATTGCCCTCACATGTTGTGTCTAGTGCAGATGAGAGATACCTTGACGGAGAACATGATGTCCTATGACTCTGTGGTTGCCAGTGATATCATCCAGGTGGGGCATACTTGTATGGATTTCTTCATCTACCCTATACATACCCACCAGGTGGGGTTTTCAGCAGATGTTATTTCATAGATATTTTATACATTCATGCTTTTATTTTTTTTCTTTAGTGGGGATGGAATTCTGAATCATTTAACCAATAGTTTTTACCTTTACAATGTAGTTTTTTAGTTTCATTAATGTTTTGAATTCTAGTTTTGGGATGAGGTTGTGTGTGAGTGTGTGGAGGTACTCAATAAAATTCTTCCCACTTTCAGTTTGAAAACTTTTGTGCTAGTAGGCTACCCTCGGGCTTCTGGAGGGGGGCTTGGGGGAGTCACGACATGGGCACAGGGGGATGGTTCCGGACAAAGTGGTATCAAAAGTGGTTGATTCTACCTCACAGAATGAGAGTATATTGAATTTTTTTGCGATTTTTTTTTATTTTATATGTTCTACTGTCAAATTTAGGGAGTTCAATGTTTGTGAAAAGGAAGACGTATCCATACACTAGGACCTTGAATTTATATTTTTGGCTCTACATATAAATACACTGGTTGCATGGATCATATAGGAATTGAGTGTTTCCTAGGGTTCTTCTTGAATGACAGCCATCTCACCAGGTATAATCTACTGACTATGGTACATATTGATCTATCTCAATATGATTCCATGTAGAGAGCCAGCAAGGATTATGATACATGGTCGTGAGGACAACCTACACAGTGATGAGGTATCGGTTCAGGGACTAGTTCTAGTGATGTCCCCACTGGGTGGTGCAATAGTGTTACAACCACCCATTGATCAGTACTTACTCATGCTGCTACTGGTGGACTAAACACTCAAATGTAGTTCCTTGCATGTTTTTCAGAGATAGAGTCCTCTCGTGATCTAAGGAGAGACAAATCCTTAATATGTATAGGACATGTTGGGGGCGGTGCTGCGTGTATTCCCATTAGTGAGGAAGCCACAAGACCAGATTGTGATAATCACTATGAGAATTATTTAGTTTTTGGTATGGGGATGGGGGAGAATGAAAAATTAGACTCATGATGGGGTGACCCTCTCCTGGGATGACTTCAAGCATATTTTATGTGAGGAGTTCTTCCCGACGACCATGCTTTCATTGCACATAAAAGAGTTGCTTCACATAAAACAGGGCAGCATGTCAGTGGTTGATTACTCTACAAGGTTTACAGACTTCTCTTACTAATTAACGGATATGGTATGAGACCCTTTTTTGGGCTATACCATTAAGCAGGGAATCCTACTGGAGAAAACGGCGTTGATAATTTCTATTTTCCATCCCCACCCAGGTTGGAGTTCTAGAGTGAGATCTTTTAGTAGAGAGATTCCTCATAGGTCAGGCAGCTACGGTGGGAGTACTACTGGGAAATTGGTGGCTAATTCATCCATGGAGGGTAATATATTGATTAAACAGAGGTCCAGGTGGGCTAGAACATCAGGAGGGAGACCCCGGGACATTAGATTGGTGGTGTGAGGCCATAGGGGAAGCGGGGGTCAGTAGAGGAGCAGAGCGTGATACATGTGTGACCGGTAGGGACAAATGACTCTTGACTACCAAAACCTTCACACGAACAATTAGCTGAAAGTAGAGGGGCCCCATGGAAAAAAAGAGGTTTGAGTGACATTGTATATAGTTCAGTGGATGTGGAGGAGGAGTAGGCTGAGCAATAGGTGGTGGCCGACAGTTGGAGGTACAACCACCACCACCACCTAGTGGTTTACCAAGTCCTTAAAGAGCAAGTAGATAAGGGTGGGATTAGTTTCAGGCAGTGGATTCCTATGACCATGGTTCTTCAATGATTATTTTTGGTAGGTTTTGTGTCTTCTAAACCATATTTGGAATTATTATAGACATATTTTCCAGTCACTCATTCATTTCCATGGACCCCGTTCGAGGTTTAGAGATTTTGGTGGAGCTGTTGGCTCGATCCTTATGATTAGAGACACCTACGAGAGGGTATTGGATGATTAGACACTCATTCTGGTAGTGTGATCTTACTCTTGGAGGTGGTAGTTTTGGTTGGAATCCCCTAGTAGCAGCGTTGAGCCCTTAAAAGGCCTTCATGGTCATGGAATCTTAATCCAAATTTGAAGCTCAGATTGACTATCATAGGCATTGAGTGTGGTGTGTCCGTGAGCATGGGACATGGTTTTCCATCACTAGCATGAAGGGAACTCTTACAGAACATGATAGACATTCTCAAAGGAGGGTGAAACTGATCACTCACATGGTGGCTGGCCTTACCCTTGGTGTGGGGGATTAGATGAGTCCCCACATTCTTGTAGAGGTGGACGAGTAGGAAGACAACTTGCTTGAGGATGTTTCGAGGCCACATTGTCATAGGGAGCTAGACTTCTATATAGAAATGTACCCTAGGAAGGCACTAATATTCACACCTGCATATCAAATGACTCTCTCCCATCTTTGTGAGTTGGGAGGTACAACTGGTGGACTTATAGATGTAGGGATTTGTGTGTCCCATCATTTCACAATAGGAAGCCCCAATGTTGTTTTCCATAAAGTCAAATAGAAGATTGAGGAAATTCTTGGAATATCAGATCCTAAACCAGGTGATCGTGATGAACAAGTATCAACTACCAAGGATTAATGACCTCTTGGATCATCTGAATGGAGAGAGGTTGTTCTCAAAAATAGATATCATATCAGATTATCGCCAGCTTCAGGTACAAGATGAGGATGTACCCAAAAAATCCTTCAGATGCTGGTTTGTCCACTACAAGTTCTTCGTGATTCCCTTCAACATGACCAATTCCACTCACGAATAGGGTCTTCAAGGATTATCTTGACAGGTTCATTGTGATATTTATTCATGAAATCCAGGGGTATTCAGTGTATGAGGAGTATCATGCGACACAATTTCCAATAGTTCTGGATACTCTCTCAGAGAACCATCATTATGGGAAGATCTTTAATTGGAAGTTCTGTATTTAGTCGGTCCACTTTATGGGACATGTAATTTTAGAGGATGGAGTTTTAGTTGATAATGTTTTGATAGAGGTGGTTCTTTCTTGGGATCCCCCGAGGACCTTGACTAAGGTGGATAGTATCTTGGGGTGGTCTAGATACTACCAGTGGTTCATCCCTGATTTTTCTAGAGTAGGAGAACCCATATCATTTTTGACATAGAAGGGAAATCCCTTTGTGTGGATTGAGAAGATCCAGTAGTGATCAAAGGATCTGAGGTGGAGACAGACATGTGCACCCATATTGAGACTACTAGAGGAGGGAATTCGGAATGTTGTTCTTTGTGACTCATCCGGGACCAGACTGGGCTATTCCTTGGTGTAGGAGAAAGCAGTGATCCCATACGGTTCATAGTAGTTATGGGAACATGAATAGAACTACATGACCCATGACATAGAGTTAGTAGCTATGGTCTTCACTTTTAATATGTGGTGGCACTACTTTATCAGTTAATGATTTACCATCTACTCTGAAAAAAAAGAGTCTCAGGTATATTGTTTCCAACAAGGACCTGAACTTGTGGAGGTAGTGATGGCTAGTGTTCCTCGAAGACTATGAATTCAAGATATTAATTAATCTTTAGAAGAGTAATGTGGTGGCAGACGCTCTTAGATGGATATATGGTTTGAAGATACTGAGTGAGGTGACATAGAAGCTAGTCGTGATGCAAATATCCATCGTGGATGATGATGGAAAAGCTAACCTTCAGATTATGATTATCACTCCCCCATTATTATAATGATTTTGGGAGTCACATATTGAGGATGTTGACTACAAGGCCTGGTGTGTGCAGTTTTTCTCTGGAAAATCTCTTGATGGATTTTCAATAGGTGGGGAGCACATCATCCTTTTCAGAGGTCGCATAGTTGTACCTTTGGAATTACAGGAGGAGGTGTTGATATATTTCCATACATCCCTGATGGCAGTAAATCTAGGTGTGGAAAGGATGTACTTAGATATCCAACATAAGTACTCGTGTCCAGGGATGGAGAATGTGGGGGATGAGTTCATTTCACGGTGCCTCACTTGTCAACTAGTGAAGGTTGAGAATTAGGATCCATTAGGCTAGGAACAACCACTTGAGGTACCAGAGTGGAAGTTGGATGTTATCTCGATGGATGTTGTGAAAAGATTACCATGAATGTCCAAGGGCCATGATTCTATCATTGGTATTGTTGACTAACTCACCATGTGGAATCACTTCATACCCATCCGGGGGTAGGGATCAGTAGAGGGATTGAGAAGCCTCTACATCCAATAGATAGTGCTACATTATAGGGTGAACTCTGATGATCATCTCAGACCTTGATGCTCCCTTCACATCTTAGTTGTGAAAGGGATTAAAGGAGGCGTTTGGGAGTCATCTTCACTTGAGAGTAACCATTCACCCATAGGAAAATGGTCATGCGGAGCAGAACATACTGACCGTGGAGGACAAGATTTTTGATTTTGATCTTGATTTTGGTCATAGTAGGGAGGACCACCATCCCCTATTAGAGTTTCATTAAAAAAATAGTTATCACTCCACCATTGGCATGGAACCATTTGAGGAATTGTACATGAGACATTGCATATCACCACTATGCTGGACAGACTAAGGGGATTCAGTGCTCACGGGGGCAGAGTTGGTACAAGTTACCACTGAGAAGGAGGATATCATCAAATACCAGATGAGGACTACACAGAGGAGGCATAAATTTTATGTTGACTAGAGATGTAGGCCCATAGAGTTACACGGGGGAGACCTTGTTTACCTTCGGGTCTCACCACGATGGGGATTGAATAGATTTTGTTGTGGTTGAAATTTATCTCTAAGGTTCGTCATACCTTTCCAAATTCTAAGAAGAGTTAGTGAGGTGGTGTATCGCCAATCTCTCCCCCCGCAGGTGCACCTGAGGCATGGTTTTTTCCACATGTCATAGTTAATGAGGTATATACATGATCCATCACACATCATCTACTGATGTGATAAGGTTGTAGATGATGGGGTGATGTTTTCAGAGTTCCTAGACAATATAGTGGATTGACAGGAGTGGGTCCTTCATGGAAAGTCAATACCTCAAGTGCACATTCGTTAGTAGCATGGGGATCTCTAGGAGAGATCATGGGAGCGAGAGGATCATATTCATGCTCAGTACCCACATTTGTATGTCTAGTCATGAATATGCTTACAAGGAGGTGAATCCCTAATTGTGTTTTTAATGTAATGTCCCATAAATACTTTGTGATTTTTCTAAAATATATGGGATTATTTCAAGACCAGATGCTCAAACATCACCGGATTCCATGGCCTGGTGAGCTAGGAATAAAATTTTGATCTTTTTTTAGTTCATTTAAATTAATGTATGAGAGGTTTTTTCTAACTTTTAAATGGGTTCTCCAATAACAAATATTAGGTCACCATTGAACTCAGAATGTTAGGATTCTCCTAGAAAGGACATAACTTCGACCAGCGATGCTCAAAAGAAAAAGTTTTTTTTGGACTTTTCGGAAAAAAATAACTTAACGTAAAAAGTTATTTTATTTATTTCTAATTTCTATTGAGATGTGGCATGTCATCACTACGACGGAGGGGATGAGGCAATGAAGAGTAACATTAAAAGATAACAAATTATGTGGATCATAAATGTGAAGGATAACAACTAATTAGTTGAAATGTAATGACATGATGAAGTAGTGTAACCGAAATGTTGTGACGCATTTCAAATTAAATAAGAAGACTGGTTGGAGAATCAGAGCTAGAATTTCACTGATAGACGACGAGAAAATTATCTCCAATGAAGATGAATGGCTAATCTCTAGTGACAATGACACACCATGCAGAATGGGACTGATAAATGAAAAATGCATTCTCCTTCCACCCATTTAAGTATTGCTAGAAACCTGGGCAGCGAATCATGAATGGATAAGGAAGGCGAATGACACTGCTCTTCCCCGACCAATGATTCTATCCCATATAGGGTTTACATTCTGTAATTTTAATTCCCCATTCTTTATTCCTAAACAATAAATGTTGATCAACCTAAAAACTAGATGATATGCAGATCACATGTTCTTGTTGGAGGGAGCATACTCGTGGGGTTTTGCATCTGGAATAATTTTGATTGAATTTTAATCCTACACACCTATGTTTTAAGGAAACAGTAATGTGGAGTGTGGGGACCGACACGAACAAGTCCTAACCCCCTCCTCCTTTGTATATTCTTGTATTGTCACCGTGGCTACAACTCCAGATTGATGGAAAGTAATTTTAGAGGTTATAGAAGGGAAGATGGAACCCCACGGAGGATAGAAACATAAAGGATCTGAAGAATTGAAAAACAAAAGGGAACTCGGTGGTCCACAGAACATCAATACTGTGCGTTGAAGGTGGCTATCGTGGGTGGGTGGTGATACACCGTGAAGTCATGCCGAGGTTGGTCGCGATGGGCTCAACCAGCGACGGTGTGGATGGAGACATCGGGCACAGGCCAGCGGCCGGTGGACAGTGACACGACCACCTTGTCGTGTTGGTGGAGCAGGTTGTAGCTGGGGCCATTGCACAATGTGTTCTCATGTGGTCCAGTAGAGAAAAGATGAGGGACATGTGGAAGATGACATTGTTGTATGCGGCTTGAACAAAATGGCAAAGTCGTCCACGATGTGTGCGAACCGAACTCTACCTAGCGTCTGAGCTAGAAGAGCTCGGCCCACACAGTGGGTTTTGCAGGCGCGGGGGGGGGGGGGGGGGGGGGGAACCACGCCACTGAGTGGATCATGCTTGAATTTTTCTAGCATGATTTTGAGGGCTGGGTCAGCTAAATAAAACTGAGCTGTTGGGTGGCCTATCCTGGGAACAAACTGTCCCACCTATTGCAGGTTGGGCATGATGGAATCGGGTAGCTGGGCGAACCTACACGTTGGACCCCCGGTTGATTTATGACCTGCCTAAAAATGCCCAAAGGACCTTGAGCTATGGTTAGGTAGAACCGCGTGCAGCCGAGACCTAAATGGGATCAGGTCATGTCAGTCGAACTGGGTTGGGGAATGCAGTGCCCCTAGGCCGGGTCGGTCGAATCAATCCAACTGGTTCAGACTGGGCCCACATAAAAATAGTACCTATTAACTAAAACATCAATATCATTCATACCATGTGTCTGTTTTATGAGATATTTGTGGAATTGGAACCATCATGATGAGGCGGTTCATTTGGAATGATCTATGGAGAACTTCATGGAATTTGAAATATGATGAATGTCTTGAGTAGTGGATTCTCCAAGAATCAATAGTACTATGTGGGGGAATATAGTGGGTGGAAGAGTCCCAAAGACTACTGAAAATTTGTCCCAAGTGACCATGTATGACAAGAAGACAATAAACACTATGTGGATCAACTACAAGTGACCATATGTGGATCAGATCCAAATGACCCTGTGTGAATCACCACCAAGAGACCCTATGTGGATCAGCTATAAGCAACCCTATGTGGATCAGCTATAAGAGACCATGTGTGGATCAGCTGTAAGTGACCTTATGTGGATCATCTGCAAGTGGCCCTATATGGAAGAACTATGATGGACTATGTGGGAAGTTTCTCTGTGTGACCAGTAGACTCACCGTAGAAATCATGGATGTGTACCTCAACATTCCATAGTGTTCAATGTTATGACTGGGGGTCTTCATTTCCTTACATTAGATTAAAACTGTGTTAGTTGTCTTGCTTCAGGGTTATGATTTGTGGTTGTCTTTGTGGATTTTATTGTGGTTTGGGCTCGATACTGAGTCTTTTTTACTCACCCCTATGTGGTCTTCTCCCACACATATTGTGTTTGGTGAAGATGATCGATGCCTTTAAGGAAGACATTATGGCCTAGGACCCGGCCAGGCCCAGTGAGATCAGGTAGGTAGGGAATACTTCTATGGCTTCCGACAACTACTCTATACTTACCCATCATGTGGGGTTTTCATCCAATGACATTTCAAAGATCATTTTTACATTCATATTTTCATTTTTCCTTTTGTTATGTTTGGATTCTGACCCATTTGACCAACATCTTGTACCTTTACTCAGTGGTTGTTTAGTGGAATTTGTGTTTTAATTTCCTATTTTGTGACGTGGTTGTGTGTGTGTGTACGGATACTCAAGAAAATTTCACCCACTTGTTGTTTGATGCCTTTTTCACTAGTCTACAATGAATAACCTTTGGGAGGTGGGCTTTGGGGAGTCACCACATAGGACCCAAGGGATGGGTCGTGATAGTTTTTTGGATCACTGATGTAAACTATTATATTAAAATAATAAAATGACCATGAGATAGGATATGTTGGACAAATTTTCTAGATAGATAAATAGTCAAATAAGAATTTAGGATGGATTTAATTGAAAAATGAGTGAAACAATATTAGAATAAACCTAAAAAATACAACAGATATATTTGTAAAATAATATGTTTTAATTAAATATAAACTTTTGTAGAGATATCATTTGATGTATTAAAAATTTTATATTTTCATGGATTAGAATTGAAAAAATAATGGGAAAGGAAAAATATTATAAAATTTTAACAACACAATATAAGGACCCCATCTGTTTTATTCACTCGATAATTCCATATTCAATTTGGAGTGGATAGAGAAGTCCATTGGATATGTAAAATCCTTTTTTGATCTATGGCTGAATAAGTATTAATGATAGGAAGTTTTAATTTTCATATAATTATTCATTGAAGCTCTGGGATCAGGAAATTTCCATTTCATTGGAATATTGGAATTTCATGAATTTAATGTTTTCAACATTTAAATATAAGTTCCTTGTACCCCATTTTATTAAACGAGATGATTTTTTTTTGAAATGGAACTTATTATTAATAAAAATATTTGACATTCTATTTTCTAATCTTAAATAACATAAAAATTTCAATTATACAATAATTTATAAATATTAATTTAATTTCTATTATCTATTTTACATTTCCATGTATTTATATTTAAAATAAAAGTCATTATCATTACATGTGAGTGACCAAATCATGTGAGTCATCGTGATGTATTTATCCCTTAACAACAAAATATTTTTTTTAAATATATATTTCATTTTATCCTTATATTACTTCAAATATTTTTATTAACTGAATATAAATTAATAATATGGAAAATATTTCATTATTAAAAAATTAAATATATGGAAAATAATTTTCAAATAATTTTTCAGATGTATTTATGTATTTTTTAAATTATTTTCCTACATTAATATTTCTAATATTAGCATGTTTTTATCTTATTTTATAAGTTAATATTGTTCGATTTAAAAGTGTATTATTCGGTATCTTTTCAATTCCCCATCTTGTGGTTTAAAAAAACTTAATATTCTGATGAATTTGTGGACTAAAAATTTGAAATAAGGAATTATCTTCATTTATTTATATTATTATATATTAAAAATAATGAGAAGAAAGATATACTTAGTAACGTATATTCCCTCTCTTACAAACATCAGTTGATGTTAGTTTTTATCTCATTTATCTCATTTATTTTTTAATAAAACATTATATTAGAAATTTGTATCTAAGATATATTTGTTTATTTTAAATAGAAAATAACTTTTTTAGAGTCATAATCATTAATCTATTTTTTGTCTCATTTTTTTCAGCCATCCCTTCTTACATTCATTTTCATGATTAATTCATTCAAATTCAATATTTTTTTAAGATAAATCCCTTTTATGGGTTAAATTAGAACCCTCGCAAAAATAACCTCACATAAAATTCCCAAATCCTATTCAGATTCCAAAATTCCACCAATAAATTCCAATACAACTACATCATAAACAGTAAATAGTTGAAACCTCTAGAAATATTTTCTAATGCACAAACAACACAAACTAAGGCCACCTTGAAACGGGCACACTAGTCTAATTGGGAAAGGAAAAATTGAACATAATTCCAGTGTAGACTTGGAGTGGATTTCATCCCTAAAATAAATCTATCATCTATGAAATGACCATCAAACCTCTTCCAATTTGAGGACTATCAACCAATCATAATTAACTCCTTCATTGAACCCCGAGAGGAAGAAAACCACTAGAGAGACTGAAATTCCAAATTAAGTTAGAGAAACAACAACCACCAAAATCATATGAATCAAGTACCATAAAAAAATACAATATTAGCCAGACTAGTAGTGAGTCTCTCATCCCACGACACCAATAATGCCTTATCCATCACCTCCCAATCCATAATGACAAACCATTAATCTACACCAACAAGGTCAGAAGACAGAAGCATATAGTAAGATTAGTGAAAGATGTGTTGAATTCATCCCCAAAGATTTGTGACTGCATAATAAATTCCAGGAGGGGATATAATATGATGAAAACCCACCTAACCGAGAGGAATATCATACGCCCATTTATTTGAGAAGCGTTGAACTATTCGAACAAGATACATAGTCCAAATAAAGATAAACTAAAAATAATATGATAAGGGGAAGACCAAACCGATAAAAATACAAATAAGGAATTGCTGAAATTCTCCTAAGGTGAAACAATTTTAGATGAATTAAATATGATTTACATACCCCATGAGTCAAACCATGGGAAAGAAAAATTATTAGGCCAATTTTGGAAGTAAGAAACTATGAAATCCAAAATAAAAACATGCATGAGATAAAGATAAATGATGACAGAGGGCCACCAGGTGGAGCTTCCACTGTGAAGAACATAGGAGAGAAACCCTACTGATTGGCTGAAGCATGGGGACCAGTCGAGTGTCGGGCCATCTTGGATACATTATTTCAATAGATTTTTTAAACAATATTTTCATTCAATTATAGATTTTGATGGAAATAATTTCACCTAATAGAGAGAGATTATGGTATAATTTAAAATATTTAATGTATACCTAGTTATATTATCATTATTACATAATATTATATTATTCTAAAGGAGATAAACCCCCTTACAATTAAAAATATTTCAAATATTGATTTGATGATTTCTGTGTCTAATATTAAAATTTATAGAATTTTTATTAATGTATAGACTATTACATATTTATTCTACCCAACTCATGATATATAGGAAAAATTAGCATATTATTGACATGGTTTTATTAGGTAGAATGTCTAATTTTAAATTCAATAATATATCGGTATAGTTATATAAATATAAATTATTTCAGACTCTCTCCACTAAATTTCATGAATATTTAATAATGATAGATAATGCTGATAAATGAAATTGTTTATTATTTTCTCGATTGACTATTTATAAAAGGAATATGTGGACATTATTTTTTCATTGAAATCCCATAAAATACATTTATCACTAAGAGGGGACAAATTAGTTGTATTCATTTATGAATTATTATCTTTTCAAATTATAAATATTGATCTTGTTAATGTTCTTCATCTACTAAATAATATTTCTCACTACCACGCCTTATTAATGTAATGAAACATAAAAAATCATCTCAAATTATTAACAAGGTTATGAAAAAAATCATAATCCTTCAAAAAAATTAATTCACTGATTATAGATTGTTCACTACAAAATAAGTAACTGCATCCATATATTATCCCAGAATAATCAATATAGTATCCCATTATGTTTCTCTACATCCATCATGAACTTAAGAAGATACTACACATTTAGAACCAACTAGAATATATAATTCTCATATTAAATGACCGTTTAGCCCAAAATGATCTTATTTATATTCATGGTTACATTAGTACTACATGGAAATATCATATTACTCCATTAATAGATGGATCAATAGGTATGTCTATGTACCTCTTGAAGATGTTCGACAATGGAATGAAGCATTAATAGTCTTGAAAATACATTGAGATCTACTGCATTATAGATTCTCCTCAACTTCTTAGAATACATAGGTATGAAACCTTTAGGGAATCCTAGAACCACCTCTTCACTTACATCAATAATTCAAGCTTATTGAAATTGAATAATTCTTAAAATACTCCCATGTATCAAGAATTGATCATATAAAACTAACACATTAATCAGAAACATGAAATATTTATATATGATATTAGTAATAAATATACTATTGTTTTATCCTACACATGATGTTAAATATTTTCCTCCATTATTTATTCCACATAAATACATAGATCCGTAGAGAAGTTATTGAATTTTATACAACTAGAATATAATCCAAATTAAGTTATCATTTATCATAGATATTATTTAGTATATAATATTCACGAGATAATCATTATAAACACTACCTGTATAAAAATCCCTATATTGTGATATTTTTAGTTAAACTATTGGATTAATTTCACTTTCTTAACTAATTCATTCATAACTCCACTAACCACACTTATTTAAAATCAAATATGATTTACGTGTCTTTATGAAATTGGATCCATCATAACAATAATCTAATTCATAAGAATCTATGTTTAAATCATCTATGCGGTTCTCGATCACTTATATAGAAAACATATTCAGGGTTCTCAATCAGCTATGTCCCCAAAATAGAAACTTGAATTACAAACATTATTGAATTGACAATGTAAATTAGATATATGATTTAAATGAATATGTTAATGGGTTTTGAAGATAAATCCTCAAAAAATGATGTATGATCTAATTTTTCATCCACAAAAAATGTCTTCTAGATCACTTCAAACAATCTCAAAAATGTCTCTCACAACTATCCTAAATATACTAATAATTTTATTTCCTTCCTTTGATGATCCAAGCTTCTAGAACCACAATTTCATTACCATATTTTCATGAACTTCTCTATTTGAGTTATTTTTATTGTAGGCAATAAATTATATTTATATAGGGTATGGATGTACTTTATCCATCATATGGACTTACATGGATGTATTTTTTAGGATTACATCCAATGCCTCCATAAATCCATAATAATTTTTCAATAATAAGCAACAACATGTATTTAACAATTAAAACCATATAAAATACATACAAGGAAAAAATACCCCCTTTAAATTTTTTATAATTACCAATACACAATATCAATAAGTTTTCATGGATGGATTCCATCTTTCAGAATCATATAGATAATCAAAAGAAATGGTATATGTGAGGGACTTCTCAGTACTTCATTTTCATTTAAATTCACACTCACACTAATCTTATTTTTCCTGATAGAAGGATGATAACACATGTTAACCATATAAAATATCCTTTAGTTGGTCTACTCTAATTCTGTGTTGGAGAAATTGGTGAAGAATAAAAAAAATAAAATAGATATTTTCAATTATTTCCATACACAACCATTAATGTGATATCATTCATATAATTTCTTATTTATCTAATTGGGTTTCTACAAAAATAGATGCATTTAACATTCACATATCCAAAAAAAACTTCAAAATTTCCATGTAAAAGTATTCTAACCAACCCATTTATTCATTATTTTTATAACTAACACCCCATTAATAAGTTAATTTAAAACAATCATAACAAACGGTTATAATTGTAGTATTCATCCTTTAACCTTTAGGTTTCGTAATCTGTCTTGAATTTCTAAATTCAATAAACATTTGTTTAATGGAGAATTATTCTCAATTTTTCTCCATAATAATGTATTAACTCATCTTCTTCTATTTCAAATATTTTAGTAGAGTCTATGAATGAAATTAACATCATTATTTCTATAAATGTAAACCTCAAACTTCTCATTCAATTAACCACATGTTTCCCAAAAAAAATACATAAACATATAATAACTGTGGAGGGACCTCTAGGTTTCTTAGAAATAACATTTATTCTAAGAGTTTCTTCACAATTTAGGCCATAAAATTATTCATATATCATCATGGTATAAATTATTTGAAATAAAAATTACAATTTTATCCTCATCTTTTTAATAGTCTTCTTTCTTCCCTTGAAAATCTCCTTTTGAGGAATTTATTTTTCCAGTATAGCCTTATATATCATCAAGTTTGAAATTGTTGATAATTTATCATTAACATTCAACTCACTTTTTGAAGATACTATATTTCCATTAGATTATGAAATATTTTATTTTTCCTATAATTGAGTAGAAAATTTTAGTTAATTTAGATAGGGAAGTAGATATTCTATGATGAAATTCTAATTCTTATTATAATCCCTACATGAGTTACCACTAGGTTTCTTTTAAAACAACAACCATTAGAATCATAGAGAACTTATCCTTAAAAAATATTCATAATTAATACATTCTTGTGACGATCCAAGCCTTATCTTCCACTAAATTCTTCCAGAATCTATATTTTTATTTATATAGTTATGGTGCAGATCTGGTCATGGGTTGTTTCTTTGTGAAATTTTCATCAAATTCTCACTAAATCTCCCCCCTTGGTTATTTCTTATTTATTAGTAATGAAATTTTAAACCATCATGAATGGGTTTCCCGTCATTTACCTCATGAATAATAAAACACATTAAACATTGAATTTCAATGATTGTTCCAAAATTGTCACGGTTTGTCTTGTTACTGTAATATTACAAACTAGAAGTCACTTCTCCTAGAATTTTTTGACCTATTTGATATATTAATATCATTCCCTTTATCTTTATAACTAACTCTATGCTCTATTGACCTATATACCCTCTATTTTGGTTTTTACCTTTTCACTATTAAATAAAATAGGTTTATTTTGAAATTGATTTAGTGCAGATTTACCTTGATCATGTGATATTTGATTTCAATTTATTTTATAAGACTATTAATTTACCTCAATATTATTTATGAAGTATTCATATTCATTTTTCAACTCATATTATATGGTTATAAATATGGATTACATCTTAGATTGTTCTTCTTCAATTTCCATTTGATCATTTTGGGGATCTATGATGATCATTAAATATCCAAATTCATGAAGATTTTATATATTGATCTCTTCAATAGAATTTTTTTCCACATTTATTTTCACTTCTTTCCCAATAATCATTGATTTATTTTATTTCAAAATTATATTTTTTTTCTTTCTCGAATTTTTTTATATCCCATGTATAATTTTATTTTTTCTTTCAGATCCAACTCAAATTTAATATTTTATTCTTCATCATAACTAGTACCTGATGAATTATCCCATTTTTATACATAAAAAAGGAAAAAAATTCATATGAATAATAACTTGTTGATGAATCTTTGTTTTTTTACTTAGTAGATCTATCTTTGTTTTTGTTGTTGTATTTATTTTTCTTATTTCTCCATTAGTGTTTATGAGGAATCTCATCACATATTGTAATATTGATTGTCCAAACTAATTACTCAGAAATTTTTTCAATAAATAGCGAGATTCACCACAGTGAAATACCATTAGTTATCTATTAGATATTAAATTCATCTTATTCAATTTTATTAAATTAAATATAGTAGAAATAATATTATTGAATCCTTTCTCATCCCCATAATCTAAATATTCATATTTTTCATCATCTTATTCACTGAATATCCTTATCCCATGGATTCAAAAGAAATTTAATCATTTTACTTGTTTTTTAGGGTTGTTTCATTTCTCATCTCTTAATATGCCAGTATGTTGGGAAAGTCATCAATTTCCAAAAACATATATCTCCTCAATGGATGATATTATTAATCAAACCTCTTTATAATTCATAATAAATTTTTTTATAAATGATGGAATCATACTGTTTTTCACCAAATTCATGGGTTTTTCTAAAAATCTCATTTACCTTGGTAAGGTATTCATCGATAGTTTAATCATTAGTCACATTTATATCATCAAAATAACTCCTCCAAGAAAAATTCTTGGAATCCATGATTTGAAAATTTCTATTATAGTTACTTCTCAATTTTTCATAATTTCCTTGACTATTAAGAGACTGATGATCATTGCATAGACCCATTATAATATATACCTCAAGATGGAATTTTGAGCATCTACATCTAATTCCGAAATTCAATTATCAGATTATTTCAACATAGCATCACCATCAATGGTTGGAAAACCCTTTGTGGCATAATATCCTTATAGTATGCCAAATTATAGGAGATACAATAACAAATTATTGATCCATATATGATAGTTATTCCCATTGAATGTGGGGATCCCTTTTCTATTTACTAAATTAATATTAATATTATCCTATAATTATTCTTTGATCTTTAGAGATATAACCCCTTTGACTCCATTGGAAATTCACTAGTAATTGTTTAACAGTGAGAGGGGATGAATAAATTCCATTCTATTATGAATTATTCTACTCTTAAATTCAACATATTTAAATGGTTAATATTATCGATATACTAAATAATACATCTCATGAACTCACCTCATGTGTTATAATCAAATATAAGAAATCATTGAAAGATTTATATTTCATGTTTATATATTAAACCATACTCATTTTTAAAACAGTTTATTCTCATGTTGTATATTTCTCACTATCAAACAAGTTACAATAATGTGGGTTATACCGTCTAGATCAATACAATGTTGCACTACATTCTTTAACTTTCGAAACCAACTAGAAGATACACTCCACATTTAGTCCAAACTGGATGATGATGTTCTATTATTGATTGAAGGTATATAACATAAATAACTTCTTCTTGTCCTTTCTATCATTATCACCATATATTAATAAAATCATCATCTACAAATAGAGGCATCAATAGGTATTCCCATGTACCTCATTAATATCTTTTATAGTGTATTACATCACTAATAATCTTAAAACTTCTTCAAGATCTGGTGAATTTATTATTTTACGTAACTTCATTGAATACTTAGTTCTATAACTTATCAGGACACCTTTCATCAAATTATATCTTTCATTGATAATAGGAAATTATTTAAATATTAGAATTCTTGGAAATATCTCAAGTATCGAGAAGGGAACATTCATGACTAATAAATTCATCGAAAACATATAATATATATATGAAAATAATATTAATAACTGAAATATTATCTTTTTCTTAGCATGATCACCCATAATTTTCTCCATTATTTATTCCTCATAATTGTATATAACCATAGATTCATTATTATATTTAATTCTCTCACAATGATATCAGAATTAATATCTCATTAATTATGTATATTATTTTCAGCATAATATCATCTAATTGATAATTAATAATTCTAAATATATATGATCCAAACAACATGATATTATTTATAAAATGTATGGATTAATTCCATAATCATAATTATTTATTCCATATCTCCAATAATATCCCTTCTTAAGAAGAAAAAATTATTTATGCAGATTCATTAAATTATCTACATCTTAGAAATATGCTACGTTTATATCGTCTATGAGATTCTCAAATGGGTATATAGAAATCAACTATGTTGTTCTTAATTGGATTCATCAATGATATGTCTACATGATTTTCCTAAATCACAAAATCTACATTGTGAATCTAATATGTCTCTGAATCAAATACCTCAATCGGCTAGATGGATGAATCCTTAAAAATGATGTAGATAGTGACCCTTCATCCATCAAAAATTTCCTTTTCAATCACGTCATCAATTCTCAAAAAATTTAACACATCACTCATTCATAAACTAATACTTTCATTCTCATTATCTAATGATTTTATCATCAAATATCACACTTGCAATATAATATTTTCATGAAATTATCAATTCATGTTCTTTAATATATATAATCTTGAATATTCATTTCCATACAACATGGTAGTTTCTCAATTATCTTATGTACTTACATTGATGAATTATTTGGCATGAAATCCAATGCCTCCATGAATCTATAATATTCCTCTAAGAATCATCAATAACCAATACACAATACATATTGAACTATTAACAAGAAATGAAATACTTACATGGGAACAACATTCTATACAACATTTATCACATGATTTCACTAAAATCTAACCAAAATTATATTAGAAAGGAAGTAATGTATTTATAAAATCAATATTCTCATAGACACAATAATCATCTAAAAAATAAATTAATTAATAAGGTATAAAAATGTATATAAAATGATCTATAATATATATAACCCATGAAATTAGAAAAAAAATTACTAAAGCATCTTGTTGGAATCCACTCAATGAATTCATCCTGAATGTATAAATATTTGGTTTCCTTTAATATCATAGGGTTTAATTTTTATATATTGAACTTGGACTGTAATCATATAAAATTAAACAATGGGGATATGATACTTTAGAAAGGCTTTTAATTTTAATGTAAACTTATAATATTATTACAATATAATAATGATAAACTAGAAATTAATAATTATAATTCTAGATGGATGGAATCAATGAAAAATACTCGAAAAATGGAATTTAAAAATCAAATGAATATAATTAGGTTGATGTCATAATATATAGAATTAAATAGTATAAGGAAATTTTTTAAAGAATTAATTAAGAATTATAAAAAGATATATTTATTCTATAATCATTTAATGTGCCCATAAAAAATCATATATTCCTAGGAGAATGAAATAATGTTTTCCTAGAGTAATATTCCAATATTAACTGCCACTTCAACTTTTATTCATCAGAACCTAATCATAGGGTTCAAACAATGTCAGTTGTCAATAGACTTCGTTGACGATCCCAACTTTGGATCCTAGGGTCTACTAGAGTGGGATACTATAGGGTTCCTCAATTCCAATAATATAATGATAAGTTCTACTTGTGTAGGTGATTTGGTCCTGGATCCGTTGAGTGCACCTAATTCCTATTATGGATCCTTGATTTCTTTAATAATATGGATGTATAACATTCACTTAAAGAAAGAATCTTCAACCATGGAGGTTTGGGTTAGGTTTACAGAACTCCCTATTACTTTTAATAAAACATCTATATTTCATATGTTATTAAATATCATATAGAGTAACATCTGTTCTGATATTAATAGTATATCTCTATGTCATCCGATTACACCATGAATCTGGGTTGATGTGGATGTGTCAAAATTTCGTATAAATTCATTCTTTATTGTTTTTGTTTGATAGTTACTCTACAAACAAGTAGTTTTTTTAATAATAGTTTCACTTATTCCACTTGTGTAATAATTTTGGGCATAAGTCGGTCGTATGAAGGCAAGGGATGTCGAAGAATATGGCATCTGGTTCAGGTTCTAATTAGATTGATTAGATTCCAGATGTGGTGTATACTATTCAAAGTATATCTTTGGATGTAGATTATAATGGACAACATGATTGCAGATAATTGATATGTTGTTATTGGATTGCTACATTGGGTTTTGATCCTGTTATGTCATGTGAATTAGTCAAAGAGTCCTAGAAAAAAAGGTTCGGCATCTTGATCCAAAATTCACTCATATCCTTGGTAATATTAAATGGTGTCTAGAGGGGGGTGTGTTCTACATGGGTAGTGGTGAATCTGCTTCATGTAGCATATATTCTTGTTATCTCTAAAAGAGTATCTAATACACATTTAATTAAAATTCATTCCACATACAATGAGGATTCTGGAGAGTATTATACTAGTGCAATGGGAATGAGGGTGTCTCAAAATTATTGTGCTTGAATTGGGGAGGGTTAGGATTCACTGAATATAGATATGGACATGCATCAGAATTATTATACTAAATCTATTGATGTTTAGGTTTATGAGGAAGCTCCTACATGTCAAACAGCATGCGAGGGTACCCAGTGTGTGGTTTTTGAAGAAGCTAATAAGAAACCTCCGTTTTAGGGGTGAGGATTTATAGAGTCGAGATATTCTGATATGTCACAACCCGATCCACCGGATGGTGATTTCCATATTGGGGTGAGAAATATTAATTTTTAAGAGAATATCCAAAATATTTAAAACTCTTTGAGAATATATGATAAATGGGGGGATTTTCTTAATGGTGAAAGGAAAATTGAAAGAATCATCCTTAAGGCTTTGGGATGTAGTAAATCCTCATTTAATGATATTATAACACATATAAATAAAAATATAATTGATAGTGAAGGATTCATCTCTACCACCCCCCTCCCCCCCAGAGAAGGTTGTGGAAAAACTACTCCATTATTCCAAAACCATGCCTATCAGATCCTCTTCTAAGGTTATAAGAATGGTCAATGATTAGATCCTCATGATCATCAATCAAGGTTATTCTATATCTTAATAGAAAACTGCTGATCAGTATGATAATGTAAATGAATTTTCATAATATGTTTTTTTATCATTTCTATGTTTGGATGGGATAATTATTTTCTACCCCATCTACTTTTAAAATTTTTCTTCTATTTAATAAATTGTCAAAATATTCTTATTTGGACTGGACTAGTCTGGTTATCATTTTTTCAATAATTCCTATATTGAATAGATATTACTAATCTCAAAAAAATTCCAAAAAATATAAAATTACCTACATACATTAAAACCATTAATTTATTGACTCTCATATTAAAACATGTTAAAAAAACTCATCAGAACTCATATATAATAGTTGTGATTGAATTATAGTATGTAATGTTTCCTTCTAAAGATATAATAGCATAATGTTGAAAACTTTTTTCAAGAATTTGTTTAAAATCAAAATTATGAAATTTTATAAAAATAAATTGAATAAATAAATTTAATTTCTTAATTCAACCAATCTTAAATAGAAAAGGACGAATTCTTTTTATTTTTTATAAAGATTTGATTTCTGTGAGAATAGTGAAAGATACTGATTTTACAAAAAAACATTTATTTTTATGAAATTAAAATTATGTAAGAATAAATATAATGTTTATAAAACATAATTTATTTAATATATATATATATATATATATTAAATAATATGATTCATATAAACCTATAGAGTTTAATTTAGAAATAATTTCTTTTCATTTTGAAAATATAAGTATGCCACATTTCAAAAGAATATTATTTTTCTTATTTCCTCATAATCATTTATTTTCATGGTTTATAATATTTTGGATTTTTTTTTAAAATAACACTCACTTTATTATATATATTCATATTAATACCATTTTAATAAATATTTTTTACTTTATTTTTCTATTAATAAACTTTTAATCATAAAACACAAATTCTGATAAAAATTGTTTTCATTATGTTTTGTGAATATATATTAAAACTTATTTCCTACACTTATAAGAGTTGAATCATAAAAAAGTAAAAAATACTTTAAATCGTTATAATTAATATTAGTTACTAATTTAAACTTCACTTTTTTCCATTTTAAACTATAACCATGAAAAATATTTATCAACTCGATGGAGGATAAAATGGGTTTGAATGATTAAAATTGAATAGATAAGGACTCAAGATTACGAAAAACACTTTTAATAACCACATTAGACAATTTTATTTAAACAAAATCCTTATTATATTTTAATCTATGATAATATGGATCCTATTTCATAAGAAACATTTTTTATATTATTAAAAAATTTACAAAATTCCAATGTTTCCCTCCACTCAAATATATAATGGTGCATTTTATCCTCCCTTATAAAAACAATTAACCATATATCAGACAATACCTCCCTAGAATAAATCCTTGATTCCATTGTTTAATTACTAGGATCATATTCTAACCCAAATACCATCTTATGAAGTCTTGAGTTGTAATAAAAAAATCTATCTCAATGAATAGGTAATATCCTTACCCAACTCATTCAG
The DNA here is from genome assembly GCA_963277665.1 of Viscum album. Taxonomy (NCBI): domain Eukaryota; kingdom Viridiplantae; phylum Streptophyta; class Magnoliopsida; order Santalales; family Viscaceae; genus Viscum; species Viscum album. Next base: position 1,562,100,324 of record OY728165.1, read on the forward strand.
TGTTTATTTCTTACTATACATCCTATCATTATGATGTCTCCATCCTAAAATAGCTATTCTAGTATAAAACACAGACTAATATGTTATTATTATTATGTTATATCCATTTTATACCTCCTTTAAATCTCATGGAAAATGAAAACATCACATGTGAATATGTATGACCAAATGTCCCCAGGTAGCTATGTAATTCATTTTTCAACACTAATTTACTTGGATGGTTATAAATATATAATTAATGAAATATATATGATATTTTTGACATAATTATGACTCTGTAAATATAATGCATCACATAGCTTTATACCGTTTAGTTCGTTGGAAATTGATAATGTCACTCATATCTACATGTGTAATATCACCTCCACAAAGTGATGTGATTTTTTTCTATTATCGCCATGAACAAATGATTATAAATTTGTTTATGATTAAAAATAATAATTTTAATGGAATTCTGAAATTTATTCATATTTTGGAAGGATTTTATGACACCTTCAACCATAGCCATTATTCTGAATATATTTTGGAGAAATTGAATAAAAAATATTAAAGAGGGATACATAAGAAAGATTTATCCAATGAATGCATTTAAAATTTTTTCTAAAGGACCATAAAAATAGAATAATCCTTAAAAAATCCCTTAATACCTCATTTTATATATTTAAATTCAATTTATTTGATGATCAATAATGTACAACCACATGAATACCCGAGATAAGGTATTTCTATTACAATCTCATTTTATTTCAGGATTATTTATGATCATATTTCTGTTGGAAAAAATAATGAGATAATATTATTTTATACAGTATCTAATTTATTCTTATCTTGTTATTTTTTTGGTTTACAGACTTATATTAAATTTCTTATCTTACTAGATCAATAATTAATAAGTAAGTTTCATGTTAGGGTCATTGTTAACAAAATGTTCAATTTTTTTCAATTTCTTTTTATTCTATTTCAATTAATTTTCAGTATTTCATGAAATTATTTATTTAATATAAAAATTCTGATGTAGATAGTTTTAAAAAAATAAATCAATTATAAATAATTTAAAATAATTATTTTCAATGTTTTCTACATAGATTATTTTACATTATATAAATGGTTTAAAATTTTGTGTTTCTAATGTATAAGAATTGAAAATTACTTTCCATCCCTATAGTTGTTAAAATTTATAAAACATACTTTACAAATATCCATTTTTATATTAAAAGAAAATATTTTTCTCATTATTCTATTAATTTTTAATTTAACTATTATAAAAATGGTTTTACATTATAAAGTTAATGAAAAGGATTTTGAATGTGATATATGACATCATTCTTAGTAGAAGTCATAGTGATGTTATTTTATATTTTTAGACATTAGTTCCTTTTTTAAAGGATTTATTTTACTATAAAACATTTATTTATGATTAATTGGTGGTACTCTGTTATCCATTACAGATAATGTATTATAACTTATTTTTTTATCCTTCACATCTTTTCGATCATGTTCAATCTCAAATTCAATTATTCATTAGACATGAATTTTATAAATTATGTCCATATTTTTAATATCATGGATTCATTTAGAATCATTTGATTTTCATTGATGATGTTTCAATCATACACTATTTTAATATAAAATATCAGTTAATGATAGATTATGATGAATTACATTTCCTTGTTTGGGAAATATTGATGTTCCATATTATTGATTCAATAACGATAATTGATGAACTATATGGTATATTGTTATTAAAATATGATGATCATTAAAAATATGATTAATTCATATTATGTAAATGTGAAGGTTGGGGTTTTCATTATGCATCTATAGGTCTCATGAGAAAAAATATTAGGCCTACAATATTAGATGAGAATTTGGTTTAAACCTACACATTTATTAAGAATGATTTCTTGGATGCTATTCTATGCTGGTAAGATTTAATATAAATTGGGTATGGACTAGATGGAATGTTCATGAATATATCAATTTATGTGTTTCCTTTATTAAGAATCAAATTTCCATTATCCATGTGTTTTCTATACTTATATTATTAGTGGATTTTCATACAACTCATGTTATTTATTTTATAGAATTATTTTTATTATAATCTATTCCATATTAATTATTCCTTATTTACTTGTGATATCTTTCACTTTATGTACCCCTTATAGAGCATTTTAGATCACCCTTTTTCCTTCTTATGGATATGAATAATGATATTATATATGATTTAAATGATATAATAATAGTTATTAAGCCATGTTTTCATATTTTAAATGTAATATGAGATTCATTAATGAATGTATTTTTAAAGGATGGATAAATCAATCTATCCTTCTGGTGAGATCCATTATATCACATACAAATGTAATAAATTAAATGCAAACTATGGGATTGTGGATTTGAATTGTTCTGGTTGGAATCATAGGATGTATAGTTGGAACCTTTGGGAATGTATCATAAATAAAAATAAAAATAATTATGAATAATATAATCCATTAGGTTATTTGAGAACTCTTACCATCACCAGGATTTTATTTGGCTTAATATTTAGGATGATTATGAGTTAAATTAGTGTGTTCCACTATTTATATATGGAACATAAAATAATTAAAGGAATCCACACCCATATTAAATATATGGATTTACCTGTTGAGGAAGACAATAAAGTGGGTTTTGGATCTAATAAGGTCATAGAATTATTAGTTCGACTAAACCCAGTTTTAATGAATAAACATGCCTATGTTGGGAAACATGTTATTACACAAAAAAAATCAATTATATTTTATTACATCATATGATAGAAAGATATATATTTTAATTGAACTATATATCCCTTGGTATTTAAAAATTTATTCTTTCTATTGAATAGTTATTTCTATCCTTTGGAGTAATAAAACCAAAATGTTTTTTCGGATAGTGTTTCATCTTGAGGGAGATATTTATCAATAGTGTAAATTTATCATTGAAACTAAATAAGTTAATGATATAGAAAGTATAAATTGGAGAAAATTATATGTTATACAGTTTACAAAATACATACTTTGAAAATAGTTTGTTAAAATCGAGATAAAAATACACACATTTAATACAAAGGGAAAAAAGGTATTTCATATATTGAGGAGAGCATTATGACATTATCAAGTAATGTAATGGGATACATCCAAAATCAGTAAATAATGATTGATTTTTTCATTAATTGGATTAATTTTAGTCTCTTATGGGGACTAGTTTCTCAATAATTTTTATCAAATGATTATATAGTATCATGTTTCATCATGAAGAAAATTTTTAGAATCTTCAAGGGAAATCAAGAATTGAAGGGATCTAATGATCACTATCAAATAATAAATGTTTCAAAAAATATAAAATTGAAAATATGATTTTTATCATGTGATATTTATGGGAATAAACACCTTGGTAAACTATTAATGTGAATAATATTTAATTTTACATGTAAATAAAGCATAAATTAGGATAATTAATGTAAGAGAAACAAGGAAACCACAACCTTATAGTGAATCGACTGTAAAGAGATGGGAAATTACACAAACAAATTCCATAGTATCAAGGTAACCTCTCAAAGAAAAGCCAATAGGAGAAGTCAATGCATATGTGATAGCTAATACTATGGTTGAAGTTATTAAATATGTGGTTGAAATTATTAAAACCATTATTTAAAATTTAACTAATTCTCTATTTAATTTTCGATATTCAAACTCGTTTATAGCATCCTTCATTCCCATGAAATTTTAATATTTCCCCAGAACCCTGATAAGGGCTTTTTCTATCAGGAATACTATTTGAAAAATTAATATAATTATAATATTCTAGTATTTTATAATTATTAAAAATATAAATACAATATTTGTAATTAGGATTATAATATATATGGTGGTATTTTATATATTCCATGAAAATGATTTGATTTGATATTATAATACAAAAATTTACTTCCAAGAGAATGATATTATGATTTTCAATAGCTATTATGAATTCATTTCCATTAGATGGGTGGATAAATGATATTAATTGTTTCTAGATCAACTTCTACTTTCTCTTCTAAATGATATTCTTAGAGAATAAGTTAAAAAAACTATGAATGGGAATGTTATCCTTAGAATATAGTATGTACATATTTTTAACGAATAAAATAATATTTTTTGTTATGAACTACACAAAAAACCACTTGAGAGTCAAATTTCTTTTCTATTAATCTCATATATAATGAGACATCGATATAAACTAGTCCATAAAATATGAACATAGTGATGTTTATATAACTAAATTAAAAATAGCATGATTTTTGTGATAAGGGAATTTTATTCAATACTATTTCACAGATTATTTCCCCTTTTCTTTTTTAAGAATAAATATATTTAGACGAGGTTGTATGTAAATTATATTTAAATTAGTTCCATTAAAATAGAGAATAAGAATCTTATTCCCATAATTGTATACTCATTTTTCAACTTCATAGAGATTAATATTTTAAAAAATATTATCTATTTTCTAGGTATAATAAACTTCTAATAAAAAAGAAACATTTTACAAAGGAAACATTTAATACAGGAAATATAAATTAAAATGATATAGTAATGCCCTTGGGATTGACTAACACACCTTCTATTTTTATAGATCTTGTGAACAAAATATCAAAGGATTGTCTCAATAAATTCTTTTTATTATTTTTTTAATGATATATTTATATACTCTAAAATTGATGATGATAATGTGGGCAATTTTTTAATTATTATTTTGAATCATAGAAAAAATGAGTTATATTGAATGTTTATAAAATGAAAATTCGTGTATCAGGAAGTATTGTTCATGGTTGTATTGTCTCAAAGTGCAGAATATCACATGATCAATCAATGATAGTTGTATTATTAGAATATTTTTTCCAATCAATATAACTGAGTTATATAATTTCAATGTATTATTATGATGCTATCAATGATTTTTTTAAATATTCACTTGATTTGGTATATTTTTAACTATGATGACATATAAAAATCGTAATTTCATATGGTTATAACAATGTAATAAATGATTTGATTAAATAAATATGATATTATCCAATGAAACAATAATAAAATTAAATTTAGAAAGGGTGGATTTGTGATTTATCGTGATGCATCGAAGAAGGCCCATGGTAAAATACATATGTAGAATTATATAATGGTTTTAAATTCATCAGGGTAGTTCATTATTTATAAAAAGGATTATCCACCCAATGGTTGAGAGTTGGAAACCTTAATATTTTCAATAAAGTTATGGAGTAATTATATTTGTGGTGAAGGATGTAGAATATATACTGATCATAAAATTTTGAAATGAATCTTCAAATTTAAATACATTTAGATGAGCAAAATGGGATGACTAGAACTATTCTAGGATTATGATTTATCAACACACTTCCACCCTAGGATGTAAGATATGGTGGTTGAGGTTATGAGTAATCAATATTATGTTATTTTACTAAAATTATGATTGAAAAATAAATTATATTAATGGATTTAGTAAAGCTTCATATGGGATTCATTAATTGGAAATATCATATCTATTCCATATTATTTCAAAACCATCCTTGTTAGAGAAAATAAAATATTCCCATCTTGATGAGAAAAATATTACAAAAAATATAGAATTAATTAGAGATGGTATGTTGGTATATATCATATATAAATATGATTTATGAAATTTGATAATATTCTATATGTTTTATCCATGAATGAGATAAAAAGGTTAGTATTAGATGAATCTCATAACTCAAATTTCATTATACAAATTGGTAGAACAAAAATGTGTTAGGATTTTATGGATAATATTTGGTGGGATAATATGAAATAGAAAATTATAAGATGTGTAAAATTATTCTCAGTTTTTCAACCAGTAATATTTATTTTACAACATCCATAAACTGTCTTGAACCCTCTATATATATTTTTCATTGAAATGGGATGATATTACTATGGGATTTCACTGTATTTTTAAAACATTCATGAAGTAATGATATCATATGGGTTTATACTAGTCACCTAACCAAGTCTACACATTTATTTTATATATGGGGAGTTTTACCTATTAATTACCTCTTGTGGAAAAATGTTAATAATTAAATTTACATCTTGGTGAATGAAATTCAATTGTATTAGATTGTTTCCAATTGTTTAATGTTTTTTTGAAAATTGTTCTGAAAGAACATGAAAATGAGAAATATTTGAGTAGTGATTCTCATACTCAAATATATAGAATGTCTAAAAAGATTAATTAAATATTATAATACATGTATTTTTAATTATCATAGTGATTTTATGGAACATTTGATTAGTGACTAACTTTCATAGAATTATTTTATAATAATTACATCCATTAGAGAAATGGAATTGAACCATATAAACAGGTGTATAGTAAAATATGTCCTAAATTATCTATTTTGGATTAATATATTGAATGTATTCTATTGGGACATGATATTTTTGAAAAGAAAATTTAATGTAAGAAATATTCAGAGTCATATGAAGGTACCATAAATTAAGTAATATATTTTTTTAGATAACCAATGAAAGGATCCTGAATTTCTTGTGGTAGTTAATGTTTTATGAATTAATATCCATGTATTTTTTTTATATAGTTTGTAATTAAATGAAAACTAATTCATATCTACATTAGGCCTTTTGAAATTCTATAAAGAATTTGAGGTTTAGATTACCATATGTAAATGCATCCTATCCATTCTAAGGTACATGGTGTGTTCTATATATATTTATTAAGGAATCACATTTGAGACATAATTAATTTAATTCACCTATGTTTAATTATTATGAGAACATTATTTTTGTTTTTAGGATGTAACTATCCAGATTCTTGACATTGGAGAACTTGTGTTGCGGAATGGGATGAATCAATTTGTGAAAGAAATTTGGAATATAGTAAGATGGAGGTTGAAATGTGGGAAATTAAAATATTTTTTGATTAATAACTAACCACATCTATTCATGATGTAAAATAATGGATATTTTGAGGATGAAATTATTTGTACCGGAGAATATAAGAATAAATATTCCATTATAGAACATAATATTCATTTTAATGATAATATAACATAATTCAAATTGATTTATTGAAGAATGTGATTAAAAACTAAATTAAATACATTCATAAATGCAATTATTATAATATAAATTCCAATTTTTAATTCATTACTTTTAAATTATATTTAAATAATATTTTGTGATTTTTCAGTAATAGTTAAATTTTTAATGAATAGTGAAAATACCAATTTTAAAAAACTCTATCACATTTTTAAAATTATAACTATACAAGAATAAAATTATATGAAAAAAAACATATAGAAAATAAATATCTTAAAATAAATTTAATTAAAATAATAAACATGATGTTGAACTGAGAAATAAATTTATAACAATTAAGAATATTAAAAAATGTTTTCCTTTAAATAAAAATTATTTTTAATTATTTTCTCTTAATCAAGTATTATACATAGTTAGTTTTTGTTTTTGATTGGTTTGGAAGAAAAATAATTCACCCTTGAATTAGAATATCTAATTATTCCTATTTGAATCATCCTTATAATTTATTTTTTCCTAAAATAATTTCAATTCATTAAGTAAATTTTTCCTAAAAATGGTTTGCATTGACTTTTATGAACATGAATTAAACAAAATTCTTCCATACAAGATTTAAATTATGTAAAATATGTAATTCCCGGACCCAAGTTACCCAGAGTCGGTGCATTATTTTAATACATTGGCATGATTACAGGGAATCAAGTCCTGAAGAACCGATCGGTTTAGCAGTCTTGGAAAATAGATTACATACATGATTATTACATTACACTTTATAACATAAAAAACAACATAAATAATACATTATGAATGCCATTATTCCCCTGGCATAACCCTGAATATCAATCACAATACACTTCTTGGAATCTTGGGAAAAATAAAACATAGAAAGGGGTGAGCTCAAATGCTCAGTAAGGATAACAATACAGTGGAAACTTTTATAAATAAGCATAAACATTTAAGGCAATGTATAACTAAAACAAAATCATATTTAACTTTAACTTCAAAATAATATGGAAAAAATAAAATTAAGTAATTCCATTTACTTATTCACATGGATATCCTACTAGTCGAATAATCACGTTGCAATATCACTAACCACTTTCATTATGATGGAATGCATAATGCCAGACTATCACAACCACATAGTCAAGTCCTTGTGCCAAGAATAAAAATAATAATTTTTCAAGAATTTGTGCCAAGACACTAGTTTTTCTCATGACACCTATCGATGCATCAAGGAGTTATTGCGGGCTCTACCCATCACATACTAAGTCCAATGCATTCCTCATATGAAAATGTTTAAACATAACATAAACATTTGTATTAAAACTGGAATACGAAATGTCAATACTTTACCTAGAAACCATGAATGGTATAAAAATAGAACATCCACAGTAAAAAATATCATAACTCATTCTATACAACATGGAAAATTGTATTATTATAAATAAACTTCAATCAAAAATAATATCTAGTAAAGGATGCTGACAAAGTTGACAATGATGAGTAAAACTTTTTGAGAGAAATATCCTTTTTGTAAAATCACATAAAAGTCACACATTTAAAAAGGAAGTGATTTAAAATAGATTTTTTAATCAAAGTGTACCATACCACTTTGATAATTTGGAAACGAATTATCATTTCAAAACATTCATGTCCATATATATAAATCCTTAAAATCATTTTGAAAACATAGACATTAATTAAAAGGGTTTATAAAGATAAATCTTTAAAACATTTAAAATTCTGATCTTGATAAATATTACCTTTCACAAATCCTTAAAATATTCATTTTTAAATCATTTTTATGAAAAATGGACATGGATGATAAAAATTTCCCAGTAAATACTTACACATAAACAATCTCGGATAATAATGAGATTGAGAAAAATTAACCCTTTCCAATTTGGTAACATACGAAACATACACCCCATGAAAGAGGTATCATACAATGAATATGTAAATACATATAATTTAATGTCTATTACAAAAATAATAAAATTATGGGCAGTACATACCCCACACAAAAGCGAATAGTGGCAAAATGGAATGAATCTCACGAGAATAAGGGGTGAGATTAAAACACCTTACCTTGCACTTTCCTTTAGTCGAGGGTACGTTTAACCTCCTGTATGAAGACTATAGTATGTTAATAAATTATTCCAGAACCATATTAATATTTATGATATCATAAATTATTCATTTATGTCTTTATACTTCCCATTTAATAATAATTTCCATGTTATATTAATATTTCGGGTAATAATTGTTTTCTTTATCGTACGTATTTTAACTTGTTACTCATGATTGTATCACAAAGATAATGATTTAAATACTTCCATAATATAAAATAGGATTTATATATCATATATATTTAGAATATAAATATTTATAACAGACATATATATGAAATGGAAAACACTATTTACGGAGACGATAGTCCGTACATACGCGTAAACATTGTTTCCGTTTTCATATAGTATTGAACGGAAGTAAGTGAATAAGATATATGTATATATATAAATAATTATATATATATATATATCCAGTAGAATTATTATGTCATATATTACATTCTTATTATTAATATATATTTTTATAATCGTCGATGAACGGTGAACTTGGAAATGAATCTCATCACGTCGTGGAGACGGTAATCCGTACATATGCACAAGCAAAAATATCATTCTATTGATATTAAAATAATATATAATTGGATGTTATATCATATATAATGAATCATAATTATTTTATATTTATTATTTTAATCAAATAAAAATCATTATTATACCTATCCAAATAATAATGTATTCAATAACAATTACACCATGACGTGGAGATGGTAAGTCGTACATACGCACGTATGGTGACATGTCATTCAAAGTGTGGATAGGATAATGTATTGGGTTGTACCATAATTATAATAAAATCACAGAATATAGAAGATACTGGAGTTATTATTTTATAATGGAAACAATAAAGAAAAAGGAAGTGGAATAAGAAAGGAACTTGAAAGAGGGTGGTGAAATCATTACCTCTTCTTCAGGTTCTTTCTTTTTATTTGATCAAAAGGGCTCCATAGGTTGGATTTATGATCAAAATAAGGCCTCTATGTTGAATGTAGGATAGTTTAGAGGGTATTTGGGTGGGGTTTTTCCGATCCAAATGGCTTATAAGGTGTGAATTAGATTGAAAGATGAGTTACCTTTTAAAAGAGGGGTGAGGGGAACCTTAGGTAAAACATAAAATATTATTTTATAATAAATTTATAATCGGTTTATAATGGCTCAAAATTGTTTTATTTAGAGTCTATGGTGGGGATGGGTATAAATCTACCTAACCAATATGTTTTAGACCGGTTTGGGTCACTTTATTAAACATATCTTTTAGTTTTAACTCTTAGTTAATTAGTTTGACATTACCATGCCACTTTTTATTTTTATATTATATGGTTAAAAAACTTACTATAAACTTATAATATACCACCAAGTGGTCCATTAATTATACACATATCATGATATAAGTCCTTTGAAAAAACAATAGATTTTTAGGAATAGAATATCAATTAATAATATAATATTTATTTTAAAAACTCTTTTATGTCAATTTTGACACTGTTGGGTATTTTGTTTTTGATAAATTCATAAAATAATTATTACTTAAAAAATAATTGATATAACCAATCCTAATATGTCTTATTAACCTATAAAATTATTGGATTTCCTAAAAAGTCTCATGTTACATTTATATGGGTATTTATAATATCAATTCTCCTAATCTTTCATTTATATGCTAATTAGTGCATCATCTTTGTTTCATAAATAAATTAACTTTTTTAATGTCTAAAAAGTATAAATAAAATACTCTTATGTTGAATTTTCTTTATCTTTCAAATGAATATTTATAATCTAATTTATCTTATGTATAACCGTATATTAAAAAAATTAGTTATTAATCATTGATTTTAAATCTTTTAACTCTTCATTGAATTAAATAATAATAAATGTCCTAATCTAATCCAAGTGGAACTAAATGATTATATTTTATTCATAAGGTTGTTTTTCGTCGAGATACACGTGTCCAATAGAATTAGGACATATGTTAGGGTAATAATAATATCATTTTTACCCTTAATTACCCTATTTACTTTTAATCGTGGTAAATAAAAGTAAAAAGTTACTATTCATCAAAATTTATTTTTATCTTATTGAACAAAATTTTACTCATTGATATTAACTGTGTCTCTTGGATTTCCAAAATTCAATTCACGAAAGCGGTAAAATTATGTTTTATGTAAATTTAAAAATTCTCCTAGGAGGTGGGTAAAAGACGGTGAAAATTTCAATAAAATTTTTATATATCTAAAAGTATTATAAACTAACTCCAATGAATTACATTAAGCTTATATAGGTATTATGTGTCTATTTTGAGCTAAAATAAATTTAAATAAAATAAATAATTATTTATATAAATATTCAGTTTTAATCTATAACTCAGTGTTTTAACTATTCATCAAAAATTAAAAGTTTTCAAAAAAATACCAAAAATTCACCCTAAAATAATTTTGATATCTGAATTCAATAATGAATCCTATTTTACCAAATTCAAAACATTGAAGTTGTATTAATTAATTTAAAATTAATTATCATTTCCAAAACAAATATCCTGTTTTTATGAAACAATAACTATCAAAAGTTTGACACTTGTTTATGTATAATTTCAATGTGAAATAAATTCCAATGACCAAAATTGAATTAAAGGGTAAAAATATAATCTAGTTATACTTCCAAAACATTAAAATGTATAATTCAACATAATAAATTATTTTGATTAAAAAAGTGGTTTTCAATTAAAATATAGTGTTTACACAGTTCACCAAAATATTAAAGTTATCAAAAAAACACAAAATTTTTATTGAAACTAAATTATTATGTCCCGATTCTAAAGAAGAATTTTTTTGTCAATTTGAATATATAAAATCTTCAAATATTGTATTTAAAAAGGGTTCTCCATTAAAGGGCGGCAAAATTGCATTTTTTGAAAAATAATTCATTTATCTGAAAAATATGATTTTGTTCTTAAATTATGTCTATGAAACTCATAATATGGATTCTAAAATTATAAGGATTATATAATGTTCAAAATTCAGTTAATATTATTCATAACTACTTTTGAATGGTTAGTTTGGTAAGTCGTGATGCGCTTAAACTCAGTGTTGCGTGTACTGCTAGTTATTGCATTACTTTCAAGAAATAGTGTACTATGAAATCTTGGGTTGTTACATCATTCCCTCCTTCCATAAATTTTATCCTCGCAATTTTAAATTGTTCTTCGAAAATAAAAGGTTGAAAATAGGAAATACCTTTGTGGGAAAACCCACATCAGAAATTGGGTTAATAAAATTTAGTCTTAATTAGAAGAAAAGGGAAATGAAAGGGTGACCACCAAATTATGATCTCAATTAGATGAAAATTTATAGAAATTAGAGACATATAGTTGGAGGAAAACTTAAATATTTATAGGTAGTGATTGAGTTCATCAATCACAAACAAGTGTAAAATTGAGGGCCTTAAATTCATCAATCTATGATGATTTAAAATACCATCGGTTCAACAAAACATATGGTATTATGATAACACATTTTTGGTTTAAAGATCCCTTCATTAAAGTAAATTAGTTTATTCATAGAATAAGAGAAGAATAAAAAAAATATACCTGACAAGTAGTGTCCCATCATTTAACTAATTTCTACCAAAAACTCATCTTTCACTCTAAAAGATAATAGAACTTAAAAATAATATTCTATTTATCCTATTCGTATAGTGTTCAAAAAATGAATTTATAATTAATCTAGTAGATTTTTTAAAAAAAAAGACTACATTATTCAATCCAGGACATCATGTGTGCCAGTGGTAGGTGATACACCCTTGTCAACCTTCAGTTGCGGGTTCAAGTCTCGTAGCCTTTCCGGACGCGATGGGTTGCCACCTGACCTCCAGGTTTTCATTTTATAGCAATCCAAAAATAATCTCAAACTAAAATTATCCAAAATAGTTCTGTCGAAACTCACAGTCCAAAACTTATAAGGAAGGTAAACACAATGAAGATCCTTTTTTCCGCACAATAACATGTGAACACCTTCATCATGTATTCTTTTAAAACACTACAATATCATGAATTACCATAAAACCGTATTGATTACATTCATGATCCCTTATTACTTAAAGAATACTAGATATACTCCTTCTATCCAAAAATGTTTTAAACTCCAACAATGATGCAATATACAAATCATTAATCAGTTTCAAGGTAGTCAATAATATCCAATATAATTTATCCAAATCAATCATGTATTATTCCAAAATCACTACCTCTGTATCAGAACCATATTATGGTTTATCTTTCTCTCAACCATATATTTTCCATAATTTTAACCTGTTATTGTGTAACTTTTCTTGGTTCCACACAATCTCAAGTCCTTAATGAAATAGTACTGCAGTACAATCCTTATATACTCCATAATTATTATAACCAGTACATTGTTGATACAACACTCAAATGACATAATTCACTAACAACAACATAAGAACTCTAATCGTTCCTCCTCATCAGTGGTAGTATCATAACATGATTGTTATCTAATAGAATCATTTGGTGCATACTCTGATGATTTGGGAATTGGTTCACATAGTGTCCTAACTCCTTCCAGATTAATAATTGTACATTTGAAACCATTTTATAACCCTTGCAGTCACGTACATAGTGTCCTTTTTCTCCACACTTATAACAAACTCCCCTTCCCTTCCAGAAAGTTCCAGGATGTTTCTTCCCACAGTTATCACATATGGGAAAATTCTTCTTTTCCCTCTTCTCTTTATTCATCATTCTCGCTTCTATCCTTTTCTTCTATTGCTTCCCTTCAAATCCATAGGACTCAGAGATTCGTTACGTATCTTATTAACACATGATATTATTTCTTCATATGTTGAGAATACATGGGTGACTATTTTTCTTCTAAATTTTGGCTTAATACCATGAATGATATGATCATTTTTACTCTTTGGATCATACATATTTCTTGAGTTCACATTCCTTCTACTAGGTTCCATTTCGATACAATAGCATAAACTAGGTCAGTTTATGAATTGTAATGAATAATTCCAATCATGTAAAATACCTAACGTCAATTGAACGGTTTATGGATATAATACATAATCATAAAGATGATTTCATTGAGGAAGTATATACTCATAAAACCTTCATAATTATTTGTAATGAAAATGAGAATTATCCTAAGCATATCCCTCAGGAGTGTTGTAACCAAGAGTGTAGCAAGGCCCATTGTCATGCACCAGTTCCTGTTCGAGTCTAGATCAAAATGGTGTTTTCAGGTTTTACTCCTAGGTACATCTATGCCAGAGCCCCCTCTACCTACTCGTATCTAGACAGGGATGTATTTCCTGGAAAAATCACAAAATCTCTACAATACCAACATTCTAGGAAGTTCTTCTATACTAATCCTCAAAGTATATATTAGGGATATGTTCTCTAATCATAGTTTATATAAATCTAGTTTCCAAGGTTATTGCTATATTTCCTCTTATACCTACTGTAATGCCCTGACCCCAGTTACCCAGAGTCAGTGAATTATTTTAATACATTGGTATGATTAAAAGGAATCATGTCCCGAAGGACCGATCGGCTTAGCAGTCTTGGAAAATAGATTACATAAATTAATGATACATTGAACTTTATAACATAAAAAACAACATAAATAATCATTTATGAACGCCATTATTCCCTTGGATTAACCCTTCATATCAATCACAATACACTTCTTGGAATCCTGGGAAAAATAAATCATAGGAAGGGGTGAGCTGAAATGCTGAGTAAGGATAACAATATAGTGGAATCTTTCATAAATAAGCATAAACATTTAAAGAAATGTATAACTAAAACAAAATCCTTTTAAACTTGAACTTTAGCATAATATGGAAAAAATAAAATGAATTAATTCCATTTACTTATTCACATGGATATTTTACTAGTAGAATAATCACATGAAATATCACTAACCACTTTCATAATGATGGAATGCATAATTTCAGACTATCACAACCACATATTCAAGGCCTTGTGCCAATACTACAAATAAGATTTTGTCAAGGCCTTGTGCCAAGACACTATTTTTTCTCATGATAACTATCGATGCACCGAGGAGGTATTATCGGCTCCACCCATCAAATACTAAGTCCAATGCATTCCTCATATGAAAAGGTTTAAACATAACATACACATTCATATTAAAACTGGCATACAAAATGCCAATACTTTACCCATAAACCATGAATGGTATAAAAAAAATATTATCCATACTAAAACATATCATAACTCATTCAATACAACATGGAATATTGTATTATAATAAATCAACCTCAATCAAAAATAATATCCATTAAAGGATGCTGACATAGTTGAAAATGATGAGTAAAACATTTTGGTAGAAATATCCTTTTTGTAAAATCATTTAAAAGTCACACATTTAAAAAGGAAGTAATTGAAAATATATTTTTGAATAAAAGTGTACCATACCACATTGGAAATTTTGAAATGAATTATCATTTCAAAACATTCATGTCCATAATAATAAATCCTTAAAATCATTTTGAAAACATGCATATTAATTAAAAGGGTTTAGAAAGATAAATCATTAAAACATTTAGAATTCTGATCTTGATAAATAGTACCTTTCACAAATCCTTAAAATATTCATTTTGAAATCATTTTTAATAAAAATGGACATGGATGATAAAAATGACCTAGTAAATACTTACACATAAACAATCTTGGATAATAATGATATTGAGAAATTAACCCTTACCAATTTGGTAACATATGAAAAATACACCCCATGAAAGAGGTATCATACAATGAATATGTAAATACACATAAGTTAAATTGTATTACACAAATAATACAATTATGGTCAGTACATAACCCACACAAAAGGTAATAGTGGAAATATGGCACGAATCTCATGGGAATAAGGAGTGAGATGAATACCCCTTACCTTGCACATTCTTTTAGTAGAGGGTACGTTTAACCTCTTATATGAAGACTATAGTATGTTAATAAATTATACCAGAACCATATTAATATTTATGATATCATACATTGATCATTTATGAATTTATACGACCCATTTAATAATAATTTCTAAGTTATATGAATATTTCGGGTAATAATCGCTTTATTTATCGAACGTGTTTTAACTCTTTACTCTTGATTGTATAACTGAGATAATGATTTAAATACTTCCATAATATAAAACTAGAATAATATATCATATATATTTAGAATATAAATATGTATAATAGACATATATATGAATGGAAAACACTGTTTATGGACACGGTAGTCCTACGTACGCATAAACGATGTTTCCGTTTTCATATAGTATTGTACGCAAGTAAGTGAATAAGATATATGTCAGTACAAAAATACTTATATATATATATATATCCAGCAGAATTATTATGTCATATATTACATACTTTTTATTAATATATATTTTTATAATCGTCGATGAATGGTGAACTTGGAAATGAATTTCATCGTGTCGTGGAGACGGTAATCCTTACGTAGGGACGAGTGAAAATATCATTTTTTTTATATTAAAATAATATATAATTGGATGTTATATCATATATAAAGAATACTTATCATTTTATATTTATTGTTTACCTCAAATACACACCATTATTATACCCATCCAAATAATAATGTATTGAATAAAAATTACACCACGACGTGGAGACGGTAAGCCGTACGTACGTACGTATGGTGACATGTCATTCAAAGGGTTGATAGAGTAATGAATTGGGTTGTACCATAATTATAACAAAATCACAATATATATATGATACTGTATTTATTATTATAGAATAGAAAACATAATGAAAAAGGAAGTGGAAGAATAAAGGAACTTGAAAGAGGGTGGTGAAATCATTACCTCTTCTTCGAGTTCTTCCTTTTGATTTGATAAAAAGGGATCATTAGGTTGGATTTATGATCAAACTAATTCCTCTAGGTTGAAGATATTATAGTTTAGAGGGTTTTGGGAGAGGGTTTTTCCGAGCCAAACGGCTTAGAAAGTGTGAATTAGAGTGAAATAGGAGTGCCCTTTTATAAGAGGGGTGTGGGGCACCTTAGGAAAAACATAAAATATTATTTTATAATAAATTCATATTCGGTTTATAATGGCTCCAAATTGATTTCATTCTAGTAGAAGGTGGGGATGGGACTAAATCCACTCAACCAATAGGTTTTATAAAGTTTTGTGTCACATTATTAACCTTATATTATAGTTTTAACTCCTATTTAATTATTTTGACATTTACCATGCCTCTTTGTATTGTTATATTATATGGTTAATAAACTTACAATAAACTTAGAATATACCCCCAAGTGGTCCATTAATTATAAAAATATCATTATATAAGTTCTTTTGCCTAGCCGTAGATTTTTAGGAATAGAATATCAATAAATAATATAATATTTGGTTTAAAAACGCCTTTATGTCTATTTTGACACTATTTGGTATTTTGTTTCTGATAAATTCATAAAATCGTTATTACATCAAAAAAAATTCATATAACCAATCCCAATATGTCATATTAACCTATAAAATTATTTGATTTCATAAAAAGTCTCAAATTACATTTATATGGTTATTTATAATATCAATTATCCTAATCTTTCATTAATATGGTAATTACTGCATCATCATTGTTTTATAAATAAATTAACTTTCTTAATATCTAAAAATTATAAATAAAATACCATTATGTATGAAATTTTTTTATCTTTCTAATTAATATTGATAATCTAATTTATCTTTTGTATAACCCTATATTAAAATTTTAGTAGTTATTAAACATTGATTTTAACTCATTTAACTTTTTTAACTCTTCTTTGAATTAAATAATAATAAATGTCCTAATCTAATCTAAGTGGACCAAAATTATAATATTTTATTCCTAAGGTTTTTTTTGGTCGAGATACACTTGTATAAAATAATTAGTACATGTGTTAGGGTAATATTAATATCATTTTTAACCTTAATTACCCTATTTACTTTTAACCGTGGTAAATAAATTTTAAAAGTTATTATTCCCCAAAAATTATTGTTATCTAATTGAACCACATTTTTCTCCTTTATATTAAATTTGTCTCTCGGATTTTCAAAATTCAATTCACAGAAGTGGTAAAAATAATTTTTATGTGAATTTACAAATTCTCCTAGGAGGTGGGTAAAAGACGGTGAAAATTTCAATGAAATTTTTTTATATCTAAAATTATTATAAACTAACTCCAATGAATTACATTGAACTTATATAGGTAATATGTATCTATTTTGAGATAAAATAAATTTAAATAAAATAAATAATTATTTAAATAAAAATTCGGTTTTAAACTATAACTCAGTGATTTCATTATTCCTAAAAAATTGTAAGTTTTCAGAAAAATAAAAAAAATCACCCTAATCTAATTTTGATATTCCGAATTCAATAATGAAGTCTATTTTACAAAATTAAAAAAATATATGTTTCATTTATTAATTTAAAATTAATTCCCGCTGTCAAAACCAAAAGGCGTATTTTTAAGAAATAATAACTATCCAAAGTTTGACACTTATTTATGTCCAATTTGAAAGTGAAATTAATTATAATGATCATCATTGAATTAAAGGGTAAAAATATAATATAATTATACATCCAAAAATTAAAATGTATAATTCAAATCTATAAATTATTTTGATTAAAAAAGTTTCTTCCTGTTAAAATATAGTTTTTTTCAATATTCACTCAAATATGAAAGTAATCAGAAAAACACAAAAAATTTATTGAAACTAAATTCTTATGTCCTGATTCTAAAGAAGAAGTTTATTTTGTAAAATTGAATATATAAAAGCTTAAAATATTGGATTTAAAAAGGGTTCTTCATTAAAGGGTGATAAAATTGCATTTTTTGAAAAATAAATCATTTTTATGAAAAAAAAATGAATTTTTTTCTTACATTATGACTAAGAAACTCATAATATGGATTCTAAAATTATAAGGATTATATAATGTTCACAATTTAGTTAATACGTTTCATAACCGCTTTTGAACGACTAGTTTGGTAAGTCGTCATGCTCTTAAACATAGTGTTGCGTCTACTGCAAGTTATTGCATTAATTTGAATGAATAACGTACTATGAAGTCCTGTGGTGTTACAAAATAAATTTCATATTTAAATAATAATATTTAAAATTTTGTAATATGTTCCACATAATTTATTGTGTTAATTAATAGTGACAATTGTGAATATTTATCAGCTCAGTTAAGGGTAAATTGGGTAAAAAGGAAAAAATAAATGAATAATTCATTAAGATAACACAAAAAAAATTCACATTCATATTATGATTGATTTATTTTTTCATTAACCATATAATTTTATTTTAATTTTAATTTGGTTCCTCTTCGACAATGAAATGACCTCATATTGTCAAAAAAATTTAAAAATTCCTTGTATGTTCCTCGCCACACTTATAAAAGGGAACCTAATATCCTCCCTTATTAGTAATTCTATGGATTATAGATTATATAATACCTATCATAAAACATTAATATGTTCCTTCACATTCATCTTATTCTCCTTTTCATACCCTTTGACCATCCTATGAAGGCATAAATAATAATCAAAATGAGGACTTTCAAAGAAGTGTTAATCATCTTAGCGAACTCTTTTAATGATTATTTCATCTTATACTTCAAATATATCTATATTATTCATCATTAAATAATGAATAAAGTATATAAAATATAATGAGATGTTGTTATGCATACGGGATAACCATTTTCCACCTCCTATACATCCTATAGAAATTGTAAACATAACTTGTGCATGAGTACAACCTGTCTTCTCCATGTGCTGGCGTAATACATTTCTAATCGTCGTTTTAGTTATATTCTATTAAAAATTTAATTAATAGAATATATATTATTTTTATTAAATAATTATTTTACATTAATTATAATACATCATCTATTTTCATACCCTTTCATTCATAGAAAACTGATATTGTCGCTTGTGAGTACAAGTGGACAACCACATACATGGAGCTGTGTGATTTGTTATTCTATTACGAAAATGTATATCTGATTCAAGAAATTTTATATAATGTATAAAAATTATATAATTTGAATTAATATATCTTGGAGATATGTAATCATTTCTGGAGACCTTTAATCATAGAAATTAGGTTGATGTAATTTTTGAAAATTAATAGTCCGACCATAATATTGTCGACATAGGCATGAACTATTAAAATAATTAATTTAAAATGATAATAAAAGAACAGTAAAATGGAATAATAAAGGAAATTTGACAAGTAAATTATTTAATTAATTTAAATTATTTATACTAGTTGATCAAATATATATGACTAAGAAGTTATCCATGATGTGTGATTTTTATTATAATCTCATTTTATTTCAGGATTATATATATTCCACATTAAATTAGGAAAATTATATAATCCTAATATCTTAATAGAAACCTATTTTATTCTTATCGGGTTAGGTTTATATTTTATATATTTTTATTCAATTTCTTATCTTATCGGATCAATAATCAATAGTTAATCTATATATAAGGGATAATCTTAAAAAATATTCTTTATTTTTTTCCATCCAACTATATTTGTTATATATTTAGATACATTTAAATGGTTCCATAATTAATTTATATTGACTAAAATGGTTGGTAAAATTAATTTTAAACTATTTATTATATTATTTACAATGGATTAAGAAGAAATATTTGCAACTTTTTTATATGGGTTATATTCAAATTATTAAAAATTTAGTAAATGAATTTTTTTATGGTATACGGTTTGATTTACCTTTCAAACAATTAATGTTTTCATTATTCCATTAATCATTCCACGGTAGTGTTCAATGAAAACTATATTCCAAATAATTTGTGAAATTTTTTCTGAAATGTTATCAAAATAAAAGGTTTTTTATTTTTTAAATGTAATGAAAATAATTTTAAATGTGATTTGTATGTTTATTATTACATTAGGTAACAAGGAAGTTATTGTTAATGTTTTGATTCTATTTTCTATTATAGTGACTTATTTTTACTCTAAAACATGCATTTATGATTAATTAATGATCTTATACCATTATTTACTTGTAATTTATTACACCTTATTTTGAGATTATTCTCTTAACTTTGAAAATTTATTTATAACTCTCTGTTATTCATTAGAAGTTATTTCTCTCTTTCTTGTACATGTCTTTTATTGCATACAAAATTTCAGAAACATTTCTGTTACATTTATGATGTTTCTACCATATAATATTTAAATATATTGTTTAAATTGAAGGAAGGTTATAATGTATGTTATTTAATTTTATGGGTAAATATTGATGTTATGTATTTTTGATTTCATATGGATAACTTTTGTCTTGTATGGAATTTTTGATAAATAATTGTATTGTGATTAAAAATTACTGGAAGTCATCGTAAATGAAATTGATTTATGGGGATCAAATATATATATATATATATATATATCCCCCAAATGTATCAAAATGTCTCCTGATACAAAAGATTAGATTATTGTGTTTAAAACTACTCATTTATTAAGAATGATATACTAGTGGGTTGGCCTTTATGGTAATATTCATGATAACATAATCTATACCATGATAAAATTTAATTAATGTTCATATTAATTCATTTATTTAATTAAGAATTCAATTTCTATTATCCATGTGATATTTATATTCATTTATCCATATTGTTTCATTGAACTCAATGTGTTGATTGAATGGAATATGTTTTGATAATCCTTTATTCTATATTGATTATTTATTATTTAATCAATATCGATTACATTGTACGTAACCACTATTTAGCTTATAATATCACTTTTATTTTCTTTTCCTTTCACTAGAATATGTATAAGGATATTGTGAGTGATTTTATTGATACAAGAATATTTATTTTGATATGATTTTATATTTCCAAAGTAATATGGGAATAATTTATATTTTTAGATATATAATACTGCTAAACTGATCAATCCTATGTTGTAATATCGCATTTATCATGGAAATATGTTTAAATGTAATCATTGTATCTAGGACAATGAGTTGGGGTGTAACATCAGTAAAACATTTTCCTAAAAACTATTCTTTAAATAGTTTCTCCAAAATCAGAAAGAATGCTTCTTATTATATTTATTCTACTATTTTATAACTTTTTTCTTGTTTTAGTATTTATCTATTTTAAAAAATTTAAAATGCGTGAAATTATTAATTTCTCATTCCACATTTCAATATTAATCATAATTTAAAAATATAGATAAGTAGGTTTCCAATGATATATATAATTTTACATTCTTCTCCAATTCTACATAGTCAAATCATTTATTTTATGATAAGTTCCCAAAAATTTAAATTTCTCTAGATTTTCCTATTATTAGGTGTACAACGTTACAAAGTTATCAAATTTCAGAGGATGGAAGGTAAACTAAAGTTATCATGGGCTCTATTAAATGGTTATGTAATCTATATTATATTTAAAAATGTTCTAGAAATAATTCCCAATAATAAAACCAATTTCCTTTTAAATGAATCGATTTACTAAAGAATGTGTATTTTAAATATAATTACATAAATATTAAATATCATTTAAAAATTGATTGATATTCTAAAATAATAAACTAACCATGACATTGTGATTATTACCCTATGATGGTTAGTGTATTCATATTGATTTTGTTTCATTATTAAAGTATTTATATAAAAATCAATTCTGATATCATGATACCAAATATTACAAAGGTATTGTCATATTTATTTTAGCATATTGACCCATAATATGAAGACATATAGAGAAAATATTAATTATTAAATGATTTTAACAATCAGATTAATAAATATTCTTGAAAATAGATGGATTTCTCAAAATGATAAACTCTATTAAATGCTAGATGATCATTTATTTAATTATGGGAGACTATAATATAGTTCTTCCTAGAACTTATTTTATAAATGAGAGAACATTTTATAATTGACTAATCTATCTCTAAAATTTTTTTCTCCTACTTTTCATTCAAGGATGATATTGTACAACCCCATTATAGAAAATAGGTAATACAAATGATTTTAATGATTCTATGGGATAGTGGATAAAACAGTGGGAAAAACGTATTGGTTTATTTCTAAAGGATCTCAATCTAATCCATTTTGTTAAAGATAAATATAATGGAATATTGGGTACCCTTAATTTATTGTTTTTTTAATAAAATTATATCAACTCAAATTATAGTCAATTTTATCCTATACATCTAGAAATATTACATTATTAAATACTTTAAAAATATCCATGAAACCCATCACTCAATTTATAAGGACCTAATACATATTAGTGAAGTTAAAAATAGATTAATTATATAAAGGCACACTAGAGATTAATTCCATCACTAAATGTGTGGGGGATGTCTTGTTACAATGATGATAGGATTCAACATTCAATGGGATTTATATATAACACTTATCAATGGAATTATAACTTAAAATTTTCAATGCCACATCTAAAATTATATGAAAATTAATTCCACCTATCCTTAAAATATTTATTTTTCAAGTGTTAATATAATAATATGGCATAAAATTCATTTTTAGACTCTATGAACCCTATATGACTTGTAGTTCAATATCACATTAGGATGATTATTTATTATCATTTTAATGTTACGTGGTGGAGACAGTAATATCATTACTTTTAAGATCATCTCCAATAAAAATTTCTTCATATATTTATTTAGTTATGATACACATACTAGAGTGTGTAACAGTTTATGTTCATATAACAAAAATATTAATGTGAAAGGTTCCTATTGACATTGTAGATATGGGGGGATAATACAAAATCTAGGATAAGAAAGACATTTTACTTGAAAGGATGATAACATATTGTAGGATAAAAAATAAATTTATAAAACCACATCAAATCTATAGTAGAGCTTATAAAATATGTATGTGAATGTGTGTGGATTATGGTTGGAAGGATACCTAGAATTGTATATTTTTCATCCATTAAAATACTATTATTTGGAGGATAAAAAATAAATTTATTTTTATATGCCTCTCACATACAGATGGTGGTATATTTTAATCAATGGATCTATAGAGTAAACATACATGTTGAAGCTATAATCAATGGGAATGGACTTTGGTGAAATTAGTCCCTTAAGGTTAAAGGGACATCTAATAGAAATGGATTGTATTTAAAAATGTTGGTGACCTTATTCAAGGATTAGGCCTAAGATAAACATGGGGGCTTGGTTTAACATTATTACGTTGATGTGGGTGTTGTATCAACATACTTTTATCAACTAATATAATTATATTACTCATTTTGTTACCTTTACCCAATAGAAATTTAAATATTTATCGATGTTGACTTTCAAAATGGTATCATATATGAGATTTTTTGATAAACCTAATTTAATCATTTAATCCTTTCTACCTTATTTATTAACTAAAAATCACTTTCCAGAGTTAATGGGTATTGAATAATGTTTTTAAATATAATCAAGTTTTTTTTATCTATTAAGTTTTACCTACATCTCTCTTACTCCATGACCCTAATGATGGTGAATAATGGTAAATTTATTGTAAGAATCACTTTGGAAACAAATTATTATATTATAATGTGAAAAGCATTATTTTTGTAATTCTCTCACCATCCTTAGAATGTAATTTCATTTGGACATCAATCATATCAATAAATAGTTTTTGTATTCACTAATCCTTAATCATATACCATCATTATTTATAAGCTGATAGTTATATAAAAGATTCATTGTTCTATAAATTATTATTTTATATAATTTAAGAGTTCGAAAAAGCCCCCCCCCCTAAAAATGGATTATTTTGGGAAAATAAGTGTTGTATTATGAAAATAATTATCGTATTTGAAATATTTTTTATAATTGGATCAAATGTAATAGTTTAGAGGTCTCTTGTGTACATATAAATTGTAGGAATAACATTAATTAAATTCATTATTATCAGTAATCATCCCCTATAGAACCCCACTTGGTCCAATAGTGGTGAAAAAGTGTGTAACATGATGTGAATCTCTAATAATCCAATGGATTGAAATTAGAACCAATTATATTAGATACATGTAATGAGATAAATTTCCCATCTAATACATGGAAGAATATTTACATATATTAGTCAAATCCTATATAATATAAAAAAATAAAAATACCATTTTTATAAAGACAAAAAGTCTCCAAATAAATAACCAAAATAACTATCTCTTATAGAATAGAATTGATAACATAGCCCCAGTTAAGGTTATGAGATAATAATTCATATCCTAATAACTAATACCATAATAGTAATTGATAGAAATATTATATTCATGAAATAAATGTCATTAACCAATATGGTTAACCTGGTATCCCGGTAACTCATTTAACACTAACATGGCATGAAGGGAGTTCCTGATACCCACAAGTTGGTTACAAGTACTAGGAATCATTCAATATGAAATTGGGAACAATTTTTACCCAAGAATAAATAAAGTAGAAGAATAAAATAATGTACATATAAATAAATTCTCCACTGGGATAACTGTACTAGAAACAAACATGTATAACAACATAGAGTACAATAATAATTTTCCAAAAATATACAAAAAATAGTCCATGTCCCAGTTGAAACACTAACTAAATCCACGTATAAATAGCTAGAAACACCTCCAAGTGGGGCTTTACCCCTTATCAAACCTAGAAGAACATAATATACAAACTCCTTAAGACACAAGTAGTGTGTGAGAAAAATCCAAGAAGTATTTCACAAGAATATTTCATAACATATGCTAAAATAAAATAGCCAAAGTAATGTTTTAAATTTTAAATAAAGGGGTTTGGAATTTCAAGGAATATTTGAAAAAAAGATGCTATAGAGTTGAAAATGATGGGAAAAATATTTATGAAAACTCATTAATTTTCATGGGATGGAATCATTCTAAAATAATGGCTTAAATAAAACATTTTATATAAAACAGATTATATAGATTCATAAGGGAATGAAAAATAATTTATCAATATGAGAATTCATTTCTATCTCAAACAGAAAAAAGTGATAAACAAGGTCATCTTCTAAATAGTTATGTTTGTTATAGGATATAAGACTCTTCACTCTCTATGTGATCACAGAAATATGGGTACACGTGTCCTTTGTAGACTGGTAAAAGGGGACTCATCACCATCTCCTAAGTGATGTGACCAACTATATTTATGTTTTTGACAATTGTATAATTGTAGTGTGTGAACATATAAATCATAAACTACCTAAGGATTTAATGTTTTCTAATACAATCAATGATGTTCGATTTATATTAAGACTTCATAAAAAAGAAATTAAAGCCTACTACCCGATTTGAAATGACAATTTTCATTTTAAAATTAACAGTGAATTTTTAATCAAAACATAACTTTTACAAGAATAAAACCACTAGGTCTCTTCCAAATCATTTTAAGTCATTTCTATAAATTAAGAATATGAAACTAATTCAAAATTAATTTTGACAATTAATTTAAATAATTAAATTCAACAATTTAATTTACATTGTTTCCATCACATCCAAAATTTAAATTAAACAATTTAGATCAACTAATTACTATAAAAACACCCCAATTAAATGGAATTGTGGATATCTTAATTTTCATTCCATACACATTTCAAATATCACAATTCATGGAAATTGAGTTGAATTAAATCAATTGAATGATTGTTTGATTAATTTAATTTAAATCAATAATTGAAATAAATCTTGCAAATTATGTTTAATCAATTGGGATAATTCGAACATAACCACGAACATTTACTAAAAAAATCAACGCCCAAAATGAAACCCACAATTAATAATGATGATGTATAAGATATGAAAACTCAACCTAAAACAAGATTTGAAGACAACAAGTTTATATTCATTAATATATAGATTATATTTTAAACTCTAATGAAGGAAAAGAGAAGAGATAAAGAGATATAGAGAAATATTACCCTATAATTAAAAGTAAAACCTGACTATGGTGTCATGAAACATCATATTGATTAAGTGTTATGCATTATTTTATATTCTAGGGAATACCCTAAGTCATCTCTCAAGGATATTTGGTAGTTTTAGATTTTTTATTTTTAATACAAAGTACAAAAAATGGAGGTGATTTTAAAAACATTTTTTTAAATTAAATGACTTAATTGGAGGTTTAAAATACCAAATGGATTTTGAAAAATATTAGATAAAATGTTTCATTTTGACTTCACTACACCACTTTATGAGTTCTTTGTTCTCAATTTACTAATAGGTTTTTATTAAACCATTGGTTTTTTGATGACCAATATCTTTGTTACCCTATTTCTTCTTTGAAAGTTGCATAAAGAACAACCCCTTGTTACAAAAATCATGTTTTCAAGGTTAGGACCGAAAGAGTATACTGAGTTATTAAAATTAATAATGAAATCTCATTTATGTTTGAGAAAAATATATTTCTTTTGTTTTCCAATCGGAATAACCCAATATTCCTACTCAAATATCAACCCAATCGGTATTGAGAAAACAAATGATTCACTTAATTAAACCAAAACAATTCATTCAGAGAAGAATAATATAATGATTAAACATAAGTTAAATAATTAAAATACAAATTACATGAAAACATGAGAATATAAAGTTCCACAACTCCCTCTTATAGTGTGTAGATCCCTCGCAACGATCACCCATCGTTTACCTCAGAATCAGGAAGAGGATTTGGATTCTCAAGTGGATCTCCTTATTCATTATTGATCCCACTATTAGTATAAGGGCCTCCAGAACCTCCAATGAGATGAAATGACTCCTTTAGGAATTCAAATTTTCAGAACATCACTTTTGGTTTGAACTTGAAAATGACGAGCACGAGCTTCTATTTTATAGGGAAAGTGAATGGTGGTTTTGGGCATACATATTGTGTCAACCACTTTTCCCATGGTTTTATACCACTATAAAATAAAATATCACTTGGAAAAAAACTAGACAAATCCCCACCCCCAATTTAATATATATACCAAATGATTATCACTATTTTTACAACTAGATCCTGAGATATGGATAGATCCCAGCACACCAATTCTGGTTTCATTTAGATTCAATGTGTTAGGTAGATCAAGTTAGTTTGGACACTTGATGGTTGCCGAAGTATTGGGTTACATAATATTAATTATAGTAAAATTAATTATGGACCAGCCCCCAAAATTTAATCCCATTTGGATTCACGGTTTAGGATTAGTGTGAAGATGATTCCAATGGTGTTCTTGAATCCTATGTATTTTGGTCCATTTTTCATAGACATCATCATTGGACCTCCAAATCACCTACACATACAATGTAATTATCAAAACAAGTAGTATATACCTTTTTAACTGTGTTAAACGCCAAATAATATAATCTAACATGAAGTTCCCCTTGTTATTATATTTTTAATTTACAATTCAAAATCAGTTTAAAATTGAGGTGTAAGGGTAAAAATGACACAGTGAATCGTAGTACAATAACACCGCTACACCTAAAAATTATCACTCCTAGGTAATTTCATATTTTCAGAAATTTTTCATGAATATATTTCAATATTCATAAAGATTTAACGTACAATGAAAATGAAATTCCTAATAGAAATGTTATCAAAGAAAAAATCACCACAAAGAGTTTTCTCATTGATCATAGAAAAAGACGTCTCTAAAATACTATCAATACAAAAATAATGGATTTGAATTATAATAATTTTACAATATAATTAAAAAGATAACCATTTCACTGATTCGTTATGTGTGAGTATGATAACCAATTCTTGTTATTCTTTCCACTTTCTATTGATTATATATATGTTACTTTAAAAATTGTCTACTTATATGATCCTTTCTGCCGAACCTTCCTTATATCCATTGCAATAAAATACCATGACCCACTCACTTAATCCTTCCCAAAAGTCAAACCATAATATCTCATCCTAGATATCCCCATATGTGGAATATTTCATCTCTCCCCTCTTATTATTATTATTTTCAAAACATGCACATGGAACAAATCTCACACTCTTATGCCAACCCTTATTTGATCTCTTCATGACTCTAATTTTAATAGTTATAACAAGATCAAAAGTCGAGGAGGGGTGATTTTGGACCTACCCAATATACAACTATTTATTGTTTTTTAGGGTGTAAAATAGTTAGATAATAGGTACACTAACATAGGTAAATCTGGTAATGTAATGAAATATAAACGACAAGGAAAAAACGTATAGAAAAATGTTTTTAGAAAGTAGAGTAAAATCAACCTAACATATATTTACCTTCCATTACGTAAGAAATTTTAACGCTTCATGGTTGGGTGAAAAAAATATATGGGGAAATTAAATAAAGAAATTTTTACTTAATCTACTAACAAAATGGGTACCATTATTATCAAAGGTTTTGAAATGCTACAATCAATTATATCATCAACAAAAAAATAAATTTCAAAAGAATGTCACACCGTAGTATTGAATTCTTGCTGAAATTAATATTTCATCAGAATTTCTTTTGAATGTTATAACAATATGAAATATAGACGTATTGATAATAACTTCAATTATTAAATGGGAATCATTTTCTAGGATAACGTGGGAGGAAGAAAAAATTAAAATTTTGTCACAAAAGTGAGGGGGGACGAGATAGAAAGGGGGAATGTAACAATACAATTCAGCAAGATAAAAAGAGAAAAAGAAGAAAGATGATGAAAATTCCAAACTAAGCTTGTAATATACACATCCCCCACACCTAGAGTGTGCAGTGTCCTCGCTATAATAAAATTGAATGTGGGAGGTAAGGATAAAACAGGTCTGCATCATTCATAAATTGCTTCTTAAATGTGGATTTCCTCGGTCGGTGACTCCAAAAGTTCTTCGTGGAAGTACTTGAGTTGCTACCCATTGACAGTGAAGGTTTTCTTGGTTTCTCCATTTTGAATCGGTGAAACACCAAATTGAGAGATGTAAGTTACATTGAATGGTCCAAACTAGTGAGAATTAAGCTGACCTGGATGCAACATCATCCTTGCATTGTAGAGGAGGACCTTCTTCCAAGCATGGAATTGATAATAAAGGATGATATGGTAGTGGAAAAAGATGGTTTTCTCCTTATAAATCATAGATTTCTAATATTAATCTCTTCTCATTTCCTCCAGATCATGAATCTCAATCCTCCATTGAGCACCAGCACCATATGAATTAGAATTTCATTTTTTGATGGCCCAGTAGGGCCGGTACTCAATCTCAACCGAGAGCTGACCACTCTTTCCAAAGACTAGCTGATTTGGTGACATGACAATTGGAGTTTTGAAAGTAGTAAAATAAGACCATAAAGAATCATCGAGTCTAAGACTCCAATCATTTCTATTAGGTTGGACAGTTTTTTCAAGATTCGGTTTTACCTCCAAATTTGACACCTCGACTTGACCATTGATTTGTGGGTGATATGAAGTAGGTACTCTATGCCTAACACCATACCAAAAAAAAGAGAATACATTGTTCGGTTTTAAAAATGTGAACCCTACTTACTAATGATGAACCTAGGAAATCCAAACCTACTGAAGATTTGGGTTCTAAAAAATTCCACAACTTCCTTACAATACTTATTCCTTGTGGTGTGTTCCTCTAACCATTATGAAACGTAATCCACTTCCAAAATAATATACATGTTCCAAAATTAATAGGGTAATGGTCCCATAAGTTTAATTCCCCAATAATAGAAAATGTAATGGAAGATCAAGGGTTGTTGTGGCATCTCATTTCTTTTTGAGACATTCACATTTCTCTGACAGTGTGTACAATATTTATAGATGTCCTCGGCATCCCGAAAAAATGTTGTCCAAAAGGGAGAAGAATAGAGGACCATGTGAGAAGTATATTGGGAACCAAAGTTCCCCCAACAAGAAAGAGTGTGGTATAATCTAAAGACAGACTAAAACATTCTATCAAGAACACAACCCCTAAAAACTATATCACTACATGTGTGCCAAAGGTAGGGTTCATCCCAAATGTACCAATGTGACACATGTTTTTGATGACTAACTTGTATATTTTTTTAAATTAGTAGGAACAGGAGATGCTACCAAATAATTTACTATTTCATCATACCATGGAATAAAATCTTGAACCCAGTACAATTTCTCATCAAAAAACAAGTCATTTATAAGAATACAGGGAGATGATTCAATGTATGAGGATGGGTGGATCCTTCTAAAATGGCCAGAAACCACATTCTATGATACCTTTTTATCTATAATTTATAAATTTAATTCCTACAGAAGGATAATCCAATGAATGAGAGTCGGTTTGGATTCTGATTTCTTATGGAGATATTGGTGGTCTGCATGGTCTGAGAACACAAGGACTTTGGACCCCAAAAGGTATGACCTCAATTTTTCCAAGTAAAACACAATGGTAAGGATTATTTTTTAGTTGTTTTGTAGTTTTATTGGGTAGGGTTCACAGTACCTGAGGAATATGGAATGACATGTGGAGCTTGATCAACCCCTTTTGACGAGACTGGCCCAACTGTGTAGTTTGAGGCATCTGAGATGAGCTCAAATGGTAAATACCACCGAGGTGGTTAGATTACCAGGGTGATGTGAGACACCATTTTAACTTATTAAAATCCTTTTGATGATTATTATGATAAAAAAAATACTTTTCATTTTTGAGTAATTGAGAGAGGTGGGGTGGAATCATACTAAATTCACGAATGAGATGACAATAAAATTTAGTATGACCTAGAAAAGACTGCACATCCTATACATTTTTAGGTAATGGTATAGAATAAATAACATCCACTTTTGATTTATATTCATAGATACCATCCCCCGAAATTAAATTTCCAAAAACTATACCTTTTCACTCAATGAAATGAAGTTTCTCAAAATTTAATACGAGAATCTTTTAAATACATCGATGTAGGACTGAATATGTACTTCTCATAAATTAATCAAAAGAGGATCCATACAAAGTGAAGTCTTTCATGAATAATTCCATGAAATTATCTAGTTAATCCTAAAAAATACTCACCATGCATCATTCTAAAGTACAGGGAGCACTGCACAGACCAAATAACATCCTCTTATAAGAAAATGATCCAAAGGGGTAAGTGAATGTCATTTTTTCATAGTACTAGGTGAAAATATGGTTTTGAAAAAAACTAGAATATCCATCAAGGAAATGGTAGTGGGACTTACTCACAGGCCTCTCTTGTATTTGGACAATGAATGGAAAAGGAAAATTATTTTTCTTTGTGTGTTGGATTGGTCGTTGGTAGTATGTGCAAACCTACAACCTATTCTTCCAACATGTTCGATCCAATTCATTGTTTTCCTTTTTGATTATTGTAAGGACATTGTTTTAGTAAGTACTTGAATGAGACAGATCCATTAGCAATCAAAGATAGGGAAAATGATTCTAGCTACTAATAATTTTATTACCTATTTTTCTCAACTACTATGAGGATTGGGTCCAGTCAATGTTGTGCCTACCTCAATGTTTTAGCCACATAATTTTACAATATATTATTTATACATCTCTTTGGGGTTATACCTAGAAAGTTTTCAAGATTCCATCCCAAATAATGTTTATACTCCCCCAAAAGTTCAAGCAGTTGTAATTCATGATCAAGAAGGTATGAACTAAAATGATGATTGCTGACTTATTTCCATTCTCGATATTTGAATATTTTAAATCATGAAGTTGTTTATTAGTTCCAATTTAGGTGTAATTTTTATTTATGTATGTTTTTGTGAAATTGAGAGGTCACTAATTTCATCTAACTACTCAATGGTATTATCCTCGGATTAGGAAAGTGATTTTAAATGCATAGAAGTATTATCGATGTTCATTGGATCCTCTGTGTTAAATAATTCTTCAATTAATAAACATTCCTGAAACTCTTATAGATGGGTATAACATTCAATACATAATTCATTAACTAACATTTTGAATCGATGATGAAAACACATAAAGGGATTCAGGTTAACAAAAATAATTGTTTTTATGGATTGGGATTACATCAATTTAATTAACAATGAGAGAGGAATGTTCTTCTGATGGGTTATTCTTGAATGTTCATCCATTTTATGCACAAAAAAATCAGTATGATAAATTAAATTTTGAAACCTCACAAGAACATCCTCTAACACACCATAAGGGTGTGTTGTACTCTGATTTTATAGATGAATGACTATACTAGTTGGCTTCAGTTCCAAGACCTTCAATATATAGAGAAAATGGAGTGAGGCGTCATATTTATAGAAGCACCTAAATCAAGCATAGCATTGGAAAATGAATACTCCCCTTTGGTTCATAGAATTGAGAATATCCCAGGATCGTTGCACTTGGGGGGTAAGTAAAGGCTTTATCAATACTGATACATTCCTCCCCAAGCTCACCTTTTCATCTACTTGATGTCACATTCGATTTGTACACATATCCTTTAAAAATATGGCATGTCATGGAATTTACTTCACAACATCAATCAAGGGGATTTTTATCTTAAATTTTTTTAAAGTATCCAAAATTTCCATGTCGAGTTATGTTTCTTTTTTATTCTATGTTTGGTGGCCCTTTTGGAAATATAATAGGAATGGGTTGGCTAGGAGACTCATCGATATACGTAGTCTTCCCTTCTGAAGGGGTTCTCTCAAGGACTAGTTTTTCAACAGATGGAACATTTTTTTGGGTGAATGGGGTTTTGAGGTCATGTATGGAATCATGAGTGGTTAGTTGGAATTAGATATTGTTGGAATCCCTTTTCTTCATCAAATATTATAGGCTTGGGTCGGGTTTTGGAGGGGGTTGTTGTTAAGGCCTTTGGGGTTATTGCAGATTTCTGGGTGGTGGTGGTGGATGACTACTGTAACCATGTTCGTTCCATTTTTTGAGGTTGGCTCAAATACCCCCTTGACTATATGATTATCTTTAATTACTCCCATGGTTGGATTAATGGTAAGGTTATTTCCTAAAGTGTTGGATATAGGGGATGCCTAGAAGGATTTCCTCACAACTCTTAGATGTTTCCCTCAATTGGGGGCATTGGTCAGAGTAGTGGGTTTCAGAAGAATATATACCACAATTGATAGTAGGAGAATGTTGGGATTTCCCTTTGGAAAGAGAATGTTTTCGATGAAGGGTAATTACATCTTTAACCTTTTTGTCAACCTTCTTCTCAAATTCAGTATATTTCATCTCATATACACCTCAAATGGGTACACTACACCTTGTACTGAATTATTGAGTGTTCTTTTCCATATTCTAAATTAGTGTTCTTGTAGTAATGGGGGTATTATCTACTATTGTTACACCTACAACAACATCGATCATGTTACGATAAATTATAATTAAACGTTCATAAAAATATTCTATTAAATATTGATCTCTTATTTGGTGTTATGGAAAACATGAACATGATTTTTAAATATTTCCCAATATTCATTAAGTTTTTCCCCTTGATATTGTCTTATACCACATATTTGTTTCCTCATTCTTGTAATTCGAGTGGCTAAGAACTATTTTTTATGAAAAAGGTATTTCATGTCATCCTAGCCTCTAATTGGTGAATTAACATAGTAAAGTTAATATTTTTCAGTATATTTATTGAGAAAGGGAATGATGTTAGCCTTACATTTTTTTATAAAAATTTGTATGTTTTAATGTTGAAAAAACAGTATGAAATTCTTTTAAATTCTTATGATGATCATATCCAGTGATTCCATGGAATAATGTTAATAAATGAATTATACTAGATTTTATTTCAAAATTGGGTGCCTCTCCTTGAATTTGAATGTAAGTGGTTCAGATGTCAACATCAGGTGAAGTTAGATCTTTTAATGTCCCGTTATTTTCAGAAATTTTGTATAAGTTTATATTAGTTTTGATGATGGTTCTAGTATAAGAATATTAAGGATCATGAAGAGTGTTGTTGTCTTGTGTGTCCTCCTTTGAAGTGTTCTCTTGTGCCTCTCGAGGCCGCTGACGTAAGATTCTATCTGGTTTGGGATCAAATGGTGGAATGTATTCCGAATAATATTATGTCAAGAATTGAACCTATAAAAGAAATGAATAAAAAAAGATAGGTAAATGTATAATATATAAAAAATTAAATATACAGAAAATTTTCAAAAAACTTATAAAAAAACACGATCTTGAAAACAATGCACTACCTGGAAACGACGCCAAAATTTTACCTCGTAGTCATAACATGTAAAATTGATTATTTTTATATATGATTTTATTGTCTAGGGAAGACCCTAGGTCATATCTTAAGGTGCATTGGAAGGTTTAGAGTATGTGTTATTATTAAAAAATACTAAAAATGGCGGTGATTTTGAAAATAGATTTTAAATGAAATGACTTAATAGGATGTTTGATATACCAAAAGGATTTGGAAAAATATGAGATAAAATGGTACATTGTGAGTTCATTACACCACCGGAATATTTCCATTTTTTCAATTTACTATTCGGTTTTGTTGTAATCCTTTGGTTTAGGAATGCCCAAGATCTGGGTTACCCTCTTTCTTCTTTAAAAGATGCACAAAAACCACCCCTTCACACCACAATCACGTTTTCATGGTTTGGAACTCTAGCGTTGAGTGAGGTAAACCAAATAATACTCAAACATCATGTATGTGTGAGAAAAATAGGATTCTAGTAATGTAAAATCAGAACGAAAAAAGATTCCCACTCGAATATCAACCCAATCGGTATTGAGATGAAAAATGTTTCACTTAATTAAATAAAAACAATGAATTCAGAGAAGAATCTTATTAAGATTAAACATAATTTAAATATTTAGAACACAAATTACATAAAACTAGTAGAATAGAATGTTCTATAACTCCCTCTTAATGTGTGTATCACCCTCGCAATGATCACCCACCATTTAGCTCAACATCAGAAGGATTATGATGCTTAGGTAGAGCTCCTTCTTTATTATTGATCCCCCAATGAGGATAGGGGCCTCTATAACCTACAAGGTGATGAAATGACTCTTTTGGGAATAAAAATTGTAAGAATGTGACTTCTAGTTTAAAATTTTAAATGAGGATCCAAATCTTCCATTTTATAGGCAAAGTGGAATGTAGTTTTTGGCACACTAATTGTGTAAAACAACTCTTTCCATGGTTTGCAACCACTAGATATTCGAATATTTCTTTGGAAAAAACTACAATTTTTTTTATCCAATTCTTTAATGTCACCACCAAAATTTTGTCACCATTTGGGCAACTAGATCCTGAGATAAGGACAGATCAAATCACACCAATTTTGACAACATGCAGATTCGGTGTGTTAAACAAATTAGGTCTGTTGGGTCACCACATGGACGAATGATTCTTGGTTCCCATCATATGAAATGTATCGCAGTGAATTTTGTACAATGCCAAAAAATTAAGCTCATATGGATTCACAATTCCGGATTAGTGCACAGATGAGTCCAATAGTGTGCATGAATCCAACACAGTTTGGCCAATTTATCATGGGAATCAACATGGGACATCCAAATCACATCCACTTACAATGTGATTATCTAATCAATTAACATTTTCCTTTTTAACAGTGATAAAAAAATAATTTAATCTAACATAATGTTCAAATTTTTATTATATTTTGAGTTTATAATACAAATTCATTTTAAAATAGTTGACTAAGGGTGTAAATAAAACAATAAATCATGGTGAAATCACAACCACAATGAAGATAAATTGTAAAATGATCAAACAAAAAAGGGTTGTAGGACTCCAAAATCAAATAAGAGTGGATCTTGGTTTATATAAAGAAACATAGAGTATACTAAAAAATAAAATTTATCAAAACTGCCTATTTTGAAAACATACATTTGGGTATTGAATGATGTGTATTCTATTGACATGTCATGTAATAATAAATCCCAAATTTTGTTGAGAAATCAGTAGCCTTTTGATTAAAAATTTATTTAATTTCATTTATGAGTTACACTATGTATAATGTTTTTACATGTCTTGAAATCCCCCTATGGTCTAAAAAACATTTGGATTGCATGCTAGAAATTTAATAACTCTGAGACTTCACCAATACTGGTATTCCCTCATTTTTATCTCGATCCTACCATATTGATGAAAAAAAACCACAAAGTGATTTTGATCGTACATGAAATGAAGTTAAAATGATATTTCAACCTCCCCACTATAGAAACATTCTATCCTCAGTAAGCCTATGAGGAAGACTTTATGCTAAAAAGGCCAGGCCACTGCTCTCTCATTAGTGCCTCATGCTCCCACATCTCATGAAAATGGAAACCATGCTTCCATATCACTATAACCAAAAGTATCATCCTCCCATGAAGAAACATAATTTCATAATCAACTATCCTGACTTGTCGTCCACTCATGGATAAATTAGGTTCAACTTCAAGATCAGGCCAGCTCAAAACATTAGATGGATCATATAAATATTTTCGATGTTGAGTTACATAGAACACCTTATGTATCGATTTCAACAGTGGTTGTATTGCCAAATGGTAGGAAAATTTCCCAACCTGCTCGAAAACCTCTAAATTTTCCAAAAAATGAGGAGAATATTTCCATTTACTCCCAATCCATCGATGACCCAAACATGATGGATAATTAAATAAAACATGATAACCAACTAAAAATTCTAATGGTATATGATGATGATTTGCATAGGACGTATATCACATGTGTGCCATCAATTTTTTAAATTTAATCTACTAATTTTTTTTTGCATTATATTAATCCAGGCATGGTCCAACCAAGGAATGATCACAAATCTTCAACCAATAAAATATATATTTCCAATGCCAACAATAAAATGCCTCAAAAGGATATATTCTGATCGTAGTCTTGTGATTGTTGCTATAAGTAAACTCAACTAGCCCCATATGATCATCCCAAACATCCAAAAATTCTAGAATAATGGTGTGAATCATGTCCTAAAGAAATATTATAGCTCATTATTTCTATCTAACCGACTGCGGATGGTGCATACACACAAATGGACATGAGATCCGAGTTCCACCTAAAGGCCTCTCAAAAAGCGATAATTGAACTGATGATCCCTATCAGATAATATAGTATATGGAAATGCATTCATCCAAAAAATCTCTTTCACATATGTTTTTACCAACACCTCAACTTTGGTTGTATCACGAATGGGTATAATGTGATCTAATATCATCATCCAATCAATCGAATCCCATATCAAATTATTCATTCTTTGGGTAAGAGGTAGCCTAACCACAATTTCTATAGAGATCTCATCCCACTTCCAAGAATGGATTGTAAGTGGCTAAAGAAAACATAATGTTTTCTTATTATCATCCTTTACTTGATAGAATTTATAACAATGGGAGAGAAAATTAGTAACGAATCATCTCATACCTAGCCACAAAAACTGCTGTCGCATGTCATAGAACATCTTCATGGTTTATGGGTGCACTGCTAGCTAGGAGCTATGACAATCACCGATCATAGAATTCCAGACCAACTATGGTTCCACAAAATGGTTCTGAAGTCATTGAATAAACTATTTAGAGGATGACCACATTGAAATGTTTTCCCCACCATTAAAATATTCTCTAATGATATAGAAATCTTCATCAACCTATTGTTCCAGAAGAATAATATATAGAAGATCAGATGTCAACTGTACATTGTCCAAGGTAACCTCGGATCCAGATTCCAAGTCTCTAATAAGTAGCTATGAAATGAGAGCCATCATGTTCCACTCTTCTGATGATTCTTTCAATTCATGGGTCAAATGTTTCATACTCAAATCATTTTTGATGGCATTCCCTTTCCCAAGGGTATAGTCAATGTCAATGTTGAAATATTTCAAGTGTTCCTCACAACTCATGTAGTTGAGATTCAAATATTTTTTAGAGATTATATAACTCATGATTTTTGTCTTTAAAACACAGTAATCCTTTATCCACAAAGGTAGTGCCAAAAAATAATATGTTCATGTATCAAAACTACATTTTTAAGGTCATGGGTTGGTTAATTCCTCTCATGGGACATAAGAAGTTGATAACCAAAAGTAACTACAAGGTTACCTTCTATAAAAACACATCCCAAACCTAAAACTAATACATCATAGAAGACCACATAGCCCTACTTGGACTTTGCAAGAGTAAACACTAGTGTAGTAGTAAAAATTAATTTCATATCAACAAAAGAACTCTAAAATTTATCATCCCACAAAAAAATTACTCCCTTCAAAGTTAGTGTTTTCATCATAGAAGAAAACATTGAGAAGTCCATTATAACCTGATGATAATACCCTTCTAGACCCAAGAATTTCCGGATGTCAAATATGTTTCATGGATGATCCCATGTCATACCAACATTAACTATTTCGGGATCAACTAAAATACCATGCTCTGACACAACATGCACTAAGAATACCACTTCTTAAATTCAAAAATCACAATATGATAGCTTGAAATAAATTCAGTGATTTCTCAAAAAAAATAAAGAACTGTTATCATGTGGTTCAAATGATACTCTTATGAAATAGAGTAAATGATAGTTTCATCCTCAAAGACTATCAAGAATGTATCAAGATATTCATGGAAAATACTAATAATTAAATCCATGAAAACTGAATGATCATTGTAAATCCAAAGAGCATAATGAGGTACTCATATTGTTCATACCTACTTTGAAATGCAGTTTTCTAAATGTTAGATCCTTTTATCATCACCTGATGGGATCCAGATAAAAGTTTTGTCTTCAATAACCGCATTTCCCCTTTCAATAGATCAACTATATCACCAATCTATGTCAACAGATACTTATTCATCACTGTGACTCTATTAATCTTCTAGGTGTCCACATATAGGCACAGTGAAACATCAGCTTTCTTAGTGAAGAGAACAATTGCCACCCTAGGTGACATGCTCGGGCTTATAAATCATTTCTCTAGATGGTCATCCAATGAAGATATTAACTCATTATTTTCTGATAGTTCCATGTGGTATGAGGAAATATAAACTAGTTGAGTGACCATCATTATGTTAAAAGAAAACTCATCCACCCTTACCAGTGGAATTCTACATAAGTCCAATGGAAACACATAGAGAAAATTGACGATGGCTGGATGGAGTTCACCATTCCAAGATTCTCCCTCTATATCATAATAAAATACACATACCACATTCCTTAACTCTGAATAATATGTTACACCTCTTCTTGACCTTTTTACCAAATTTCATTGGAATGTATAGAAAACAACATTGTGTACAGTAAAGGAACCCCATCGAAGATTACAATCAATCCAAACATTATTGAAAATGATACAGTCCACCTTGAGAATGACATCAATAGGTTGCATTTGTATAATAAGAAATTTCCATGAAATATTAACAACTCATATAGGGAAACACAAGTAGGACTATAGAGACCATGCTCCCTCATCTTACAAAGGGGTGTAGTAATATTCATTGTACAAGGTAAAAGTGAAATATGAAGATTTATAACATTAACAATATGAGTTTAAATAATTTAATGAGGGGAACTAGTATCAAAAAGATAATCCAATAATGATGAATCTATAGTAATGATACCTCTCACAGTTGATGGACCCATATCTTCTTCCTTTGAAGACTCTTCAACTATGGGAAGAAGCTTCGTTTTGGATGCCTATGGATGGAACATTGTTATACAAGAAGAATCTAATTGAGTTTTTGTTTTTAAAGGTAATGATGACCATGGGCCAATTTTCAGAGTGTAAATGTTGTGGAATAACTTTTTCATGTGACCTGATCATCCATATGATCGATAGTTCATTGGTTCCTCAGTACAAACCCACCTTGAGTTCCCTAGTTGGTCATAGTGGTAGTATATAAATGGTCCTATACTAGGTACTTTAGGTGGTCTAGAATGAAATTTTTTTGAGAAAAACCATAAGAGTCATTGGCATTAATCTTTACATTAAAGAAAATCACAATGAAACTGGGAGAAAAAGGAACACACATAATCCCTATCTTACTAGCCCAGTCTATCTCAACCATCATTGCCATATCTAGAACATCAGTATAAGTTGGAATCTTCAGCAATAAAACCAAAAAACAAATATCAGATTGATGTCCCAACATTAATTATACATAATTAATTCTCTCATTAGATTAAATCTTATCCACGGAATAAACTTGTTCAACAAAACTATTAGAATACTCAGTTATGGTTATGTCAGCCTTCTCAAGCTTGAAAACTCAACAACCATGGTCAAAAAAATTGACTCTTGATAGAAATGGAAATTAAAAAAAGAACATCAATATCCTATCACTCTAATCCCTCATGTTTTCTTTTTGTCACCATTTTGTACCATAGTCTCCTTCTTGGTCCCTCAAGAACGGAGTGAGAAAACATCACCTTGATCTCTTATGATGTCTCAATGATATCCAACAAACATTATATACCACCAAACCATTCCTCATCATGTTGAGGATCTTTGAAGCCTTAGAAAAAAGTTTTATTATGGTGAAGGATCTCATGGGAGTGATTTTTAATATTATCCTTCTGAGGTTCCATAGCTAGTTCATGAATGGGGATCGGTGGTAGAATCTATCCCATAGCTTGGACAATAAACATGATCACCTCAACCAAACACCAGTCCATGTAAATATTTACTTATTGTGGATCATTAAAACCTTTCTTCTGGGACTAATTCTCACATCTTCTAAGAGACATGATTCTATATAAAATAATTAGACAGTAAAGAAGATATCATATTGATACTCA
The DNA here is from genome assembly GCA_963277665.1 of Viscum album. NCBI lineage: Eukaryota > Viridiplantae > Streptophyta > Magnoliopsida > Santalales > Viscaceae > Viscum > Viscum album. Next base: position 1,562,142,352 of record OY728165.1, read on the forward strand.
AATTGAGTAACAATGGAAATAAATCCTAACAAATGGAAAATCATATTTGTATTTCAACATATCAGAATCAAAAATAGAGAAAAGACTCTAACAAATCCTCTCTATATCTACACCCAATGACCCCTAGTGACTTAAGGTTCCTTGTGGTGTTATATGGAAAGAAACACAATTGCCACAACCTCCTATGTCCAGACACAATTACTCAATTACATTCTGACATCAAGGCAAGATGAAAAACATGCACCATTGATACCAATTTTTCACAAACCATCCAAGGAAACCTAGTAACCCGGATACCAAGTCGACAATATCATGTCTCGAAGGGAATTCTTCATCCCTATAGGTTGATAAAAAAACAAATATAATCATAGAATATGAATGTAGGAATTATTTTTCTACAAACATAGTGGAATCATAAGAACAAATCAGTATTCATATAAAAGAAGTATCCACTGGGACATGTGTACTAGAAAGAAACATGTATAAAAACCTAGAGTACTATAAAAAGGTACTATAAAATAGGAAAAACAATCCAAGTCCCATTGGATTCACTCACCAAGCCCATGGATCAATAGTTTGAACCACATTCATGAGGTTATTTACCCCTTGTTGAACTTAGAAGGAGATAATATACAAACACCCAAAGTCACAAGTAGGGTGTCATCCAAAGCCTGGTTGAATTTCCCCTAAAAATTCCATAACAGATTCCATAATAAATAAATAATAACAATTCTTTTAAATTTTAAATAAACAATTTTTTAATTTAAATTCATATTTAAAAATCATACTATATATTTTAAAACAATGGAAAATACATTAGGTAAAGTATTTACTTTTCAAGCTACGGGATATTTATAAAACAATGTCTTAAATAAATCATATTATATAACATTATAACGGACTGTAAAATAGATTATAAATGCTAGATTACATTTATATATCAAATATAATCAAGTGATCTTCATGGTCATCTGTCAAATAGCTACGCAAGTTAGAGGCTATAGGACATCACATATTCTGTGTGATCATATCTATATTTGTAAAAATTTTCTCAAGAAACTTGTCTAAGAGGACTCATCACCATTACCTAAGGGATGTGACCTACTCTATTAATGTTTTGGAAGATTGTATAATCATACTGTGTGTCCAAATAACTAACCAACTATAGAAGGATTTCTCATGCTCTAACACATTCATTTATGAGAAATTGATTTTAGGAGTGATTAAAATAAAAATAAATCTCATTCCCCAATTTCAAATTCCAATTTTCCATTTAAAAAAAATAGTTTTTTATCAAAACATGATTTTTACCATGATAAAACCACTTGGTTTCTTCAAATTTATTTCAATACATTTTAAAAATTTATGAATTTCAAAACCAATTCAAAATTATGTTTCTCAATTCACTACCACAATTAAATTAAAAAATATAATTGAATTATTTTCCATCATATCCAAAATTGAAATTGAACAATTTAAATCAATCTGTTTCCAAAAACACACCCTTATTCAATGTAATTGGGGGTTTTCCTAATTTTCATACCAAAACCATTCCATATCTCCAAATTACCTAGATTTTGGTTATATTAAATCCATTGATATCTTGTTGGTGAAATTTAATTTAAATAAAAAATTGAAAATGTTCAATCAATTTATGTTTAATCAATTTGTACAATCTGAATGGAACCACCTTCCTTTTCCTTAGAAATTCAACAACTGCAATGAAACCTACCAACAAGAACGAAGTTATCATAGATCTAAAAACACAACATAAAAAATTTATTCGATGATACATAGTTTATATTAATAAATATATAAATGATCCATTAAACTATAATGAAGGATAACATAAGAGATATAGTGATACAAAGAGTACATACCCATGAATTAACACCGCAAACGTAACGATGATCAATCACTGAACGAACAAACCTAGAACGATTGAACAACACCAAAATAAAATAAAAAGGAATCATGATCAAGAGGAATAAATATAGAAAGGATGAAATAAGAAAATTTGTCTACCCAGAATGTATAATACTCATATACCGTTCTACTCTTGTGACATATGGTATAAACAATTTATATTCACTATAAAAACATGAAACCTCGCGGATGATTACAAAAATCATGGGATTATTTCAGAAATGTACTATGCTTCAATGCCCATAGTAACAACTTATAATACGATTTATATAAGATATTTAGTTCAAAACATTACACAAAAATTATATTTTTAATTATGTGTAATTTATTAAATTACATGACATGTAGTGCCGACTACACATCATGTACTACATTCAATGTCTAATCCTATGTAAATGCCTAAGGATTTAGCATGTGAACTATACTTCAGAAATCTCAAAGTACACGGCGTGTCTAGTGGGCCACATGTCCTATTGGCTTTAGGGTTAGATAGTCACTAGTCTACTGATCTATGTATGGGATACCCGTTTTCACCTTGACCCGAAATGGAATACACGTCGTATCCAGTGGCCACATGGTATGTAATATGGTTACTATGTGCCAATATGTCCTATTCAACATGTGGTGAAATAATTAACAACTATTCATGTACTAAATACACAAGATTTAGTAATTTCCAAATAACTCTCGATGCATTGAGCACAACTACACTGTGTGTAATCTAGATTACATGACATGTATGGCAGATTAAATAGCGTATAACTCCGAATACATGGTGTGTACTATTGGATGACCTGGACAGAATCATCGGCACCTCCTGATGTGATCTATGTGTTTAATTTTAACACCAATTTTATTTGTTTCATTAGATATGGGAGAAATAATATCAGAAAATAGATCTCAAAGTTAGGATTACAAGAAAAATTAAACGTTAATTGAAAAACTAAATTATTAAATCATAAATCATCAATGATTTATTTAAATAATTATGAATGAAGATGTAACCTCTCTGATAACATTTGAAGGATATGGGTGCAATAGAAGCACATTTGGTGGAGGACCCATCTTATCTTTTTCCATAATCGATGACCAATACGGGATCAATATGATGATGAGCATCAGTATCCCCAGATTTAAATCAATGAATTAGGCCAAGAGTATAAAAAACTGTATCTGATAAAGAGTTTCTTTCTTATCGTGTCTAAAATTATTTTATTAATTTCTAAAGAAATTAAATAACAAGGTCTTTGATACTTTCTTCATTTATGATTGTTGATTGTCCGAAATGGAGCTTGAAGATTGCATTCATTGTTCCCACAAGGATCGAAAGCCAATCCTACTATATGTGATCCGCACATGCTTTAATGGTATCTGATCAATGCCACACATTCTCTACGTTCTATAATGTCAAAGAAAATGAATTTCGTTGACCATTATTGATCGCTCATTCTTCTGTCCTTGCAATGTTCTCTCATTCTAGAAAGGGAGAGAGTGGAGAGGAGAAGAGAGATAATTCCCCAACCAATGGCACAATAAATGTACCAATTTATTAATCATGTTAGGGTTTCAGTTACAATATTTAATTATTTAATAGCAATTAAATACAATAATATCTATTGGAGAAAACCCATTCCATTTAATAACAACAATAGTGTCATTATTTTTGGTGTTAAACCTTTCAAAAATAGAAACCATAAATAAAATCATGTTTCTTATAATGATAAAAGTATTCTTATTATTTCTCACGCCAACTATATAATCAATATTTACTGACTTTTAAATAATTAATTTATCACCAGACATGGTCTTGGTCTGTTTGAACTCCACTTCCATTTATTAAAAACTTGAATTATAATATTTTATTCTCTTAAATAAATATTTTCATTTAAAAGATAGTAAATAAAAATTTATTAAATTTTCAATAAAATAACTAAATATATTTTATCATGATCTCGTGAATAAATATTTATTTAGTTTAGGAGATCATTTTTAACTTGAATAAAATTATTCCTAGGCCTTGGAATAATAATTATTCCATTAATTAAATTCAAATATAATTTAATCGAGACCACCAGAAAAACATATTGTGTGGCCCCCTATGATTTTTCTTATGGAAATTAGAGGGGATTGCCTAAAATTCAGAATTACTTTCTAGAAATGGGTCAGTGCACCCAAAATAAAGAACCTAGTGTCACAATGTTGACTTACATATAAAAATGATCACAATGTATTATAATCATGTTGTCCCAACATCTCATCAAGGTGGTTTCATGATAGTGTCGTCAACCTATATGCTTGATACATCATTTATTGACTACATCAAATAAACTCATCATTACACCATGGCCCTGGAATTTAGGGTGGAAATACTATTTGAATTGAAGGGCCAAGATATCAACTTCCACAAATGGAAGGAAAAAATCCTTCCTCAACTTATTCATTAATAACATGTCATTCATGACACAACCAATGTAACCTACATTTCACTAATATATGACATGAAAGTTTTCATTAGTAAATCAAAGTGCACGAGTCGTGATCCTTATTAATTATAATCATATTGTCTAAGGACCATTACCCAAACACATAGAGAGGAATATATGATGAAAAAAACATATCAGATTCCTATTGGTGGGTCTGTTCTCATAATCTCCCATCTTGGATATTACCAAGTGTGAACTTCATGAGAGGAAGTCTCATATTCTTACGAGTACTCACACGTGATGGTATGTATACTTTGGGTCCAATCATAGTGTTTCATCCAACTGAATAAATATATTTAAGTATATATTTATAGAATTTAAAGAATCTCATCATATAGGGGAGCTTCCAAGACCTCATAAAAGAAACAAATACTCAAGAACATTATTACAACATAGTCATATAGACTAATGAAAAATATGTTTTAAGATGTTTAATATTTATTTAAATTATATATTCATGTAATCAAAGTAGAAATAGTTTTTTATAGGACACCAAATCTAAAAAAACACTTTGAAATCTTGACATCTAATAGAGCGAAAAGACAAGAATGACTATGGAGACCCTACTCTCACATCATAACAAGTGTTGTAGTAATATCCATTGCAAAATATAAAAGATCAACATAAAGATTTAGATGATCAACAATACAGGTTGAAATAAATGAATGAGATGAACCGATATCAAATAGAGAATTAATTAATGATGGAGGTATAGTAATGGTACCTCTCATAGTTACTAGGCCTATATCTACTTCCTATAGAGACTCTTTCACTATGCGAAGAAGCGTCATTCAAGATGCTTATGGATAGATCCATTTTTTACATGAATCATTTGATTGAGCTACAGTTTTTTATGGTACTTATGATCACATGCCATTGTGCGGAGTGGAAATGTTTTGGAACATATTTTTCAAGTGACCTGAGCATCCCCAAGAGTTATAGTTCTTGGGTTCCTCAATGAAAAACCTCTTTCAATTCTCTATTCGACCACACTCATAGTATATATACTGGCCCAATCTAGGTACTACATTAGGTCTATAATGATGTTTTTGTTTAGGACCACTACGAGAGTCATCATTCTTCTCCTTTCCTTTAATGGGACTCACAATAAATCTAGGGGAAGAAGAACTCACGGCATCCTTCACTTACCATCTAGGTCTATCTCATCCATCATCTCAATATCTAAAAAAATCACTATAAGTGGGAATCTTCAGCATGAAAACCTAAGAATGGATATCTGATCAAAGTCCCAACTCAAATCATAGATCCTTTACTCTCTCATTAGATACAACCTCAGGACTAAAATTCACTAGTTCTGCATAACAACTGGAATACTCCATTATGGTTCTATCGATCTACTCATGCTTGAAAAACTCAACATCCATGGCCAACACCATTAAATATAGATATAACTAGTCTAAAAAAAGAACCATGATGTCCTTCCACCCTAATCACTCATGTTTCTTTAATATAATCATTATGTCCCGCCATTTCTTACTCAGTCCCTCTAACAAGAATGTGAAATAGTTCACCTTGATCTTGTTTGGTGTCTCCAAGAACTCAAACAAACATTCTATCTATCCTAATCATTCCTCATTGTTTTGAGGATCAGTGGAGCCATTGAAAGCAATTTATTTTGGAGAAATAACTCTTGAGAATGATTTTGTAAAATATCCCTTTGATATTCCATTACTAAATCCTTAATGGGGACTGGTGGTGGTGCATGTCCTAGATCTTGGACGTTATGCACGATCACCTCAACCAAACTCTATTCAATTAGAGGATTTTCTTGTAGTGGTTCATTAGAACATTCCTCTTAGATCTGATTCACACATATTCAAGGATGCGGGATACTACATATCATCAGCAAACAACAAGGAAGACATCAGATTGATACTCAAAAAGAGTTACAAGGTAAATAAATCACAAAATATAGAAAAAATATTTGGATTTCAAAATATCCTAGTAAAAAATAGGTAAAAGACAAGAAAAAACCCCTCAATATTTCCTCCCCTAACCACCCCTAGTTATATAAGGTTCATTGTATTAAGTTCTATCTAGGAATACTCAACTAAATATTGGCATCAAGGCAAGTTGAAAAACTAGCACGTTTGATACCACTTTTTCATGAACTATCCTGGTTACCCTAGTAAAATGTTAACTGATCTGGCTCTATCATGGTCTGAAGGGAATTCTAGATCCCAATGTGTTGGCAACATGCACCGAGACTCATAGAATGTGAAGGTGGAGAGGTAATTCCCACAAGCATAGGGAAATCATGATAATAAATGAGGGTTGATATAAAATAAGCCTCCCCTCGGATAAGTGTTCAAGAAACAAGTAGGTATAACAACCCAACGTACTATAAAAAGTTCCAAAAATAGGGAAAACTATCCACATCCCAAAGTACACACTAACTAAGTCCATAGATCAATAGAAATAACCACTACTAAATGGTTATTTACCCCCTTCTTGGACTTGGAAAAAGATAATCAACAAACACCCAATGGCACAATTAGGGTGTCAGCCAAATCACTACTGGATTTCACCCAAAGATTCCATAATAGATGCCCAAATAAATTATCCAATGGAATGATTTATGTTTTAAATAAACAGTTTTGGACTTTTAAATTATATCTAAACTATTCATGTTATACAATTTCAAATGGTGGAAAATACTTCAATGAAATGAAATACATTTCAGGAGATGGAATATTTCCAAAAAATGGTAAAAATAAATCATTTTATATAAAATAGATTATATAAATTCACAAGGGAATGTAAAATAGACTGTGAACCATTGAAAATATTTATATCTCAAATATTAACAAGTGAGAAACACAGTAATCTTTTAAATAGTTTCACGAGTTCCAAGATAAAGGAATCCATGCTCTTTAATTGATCATGGAAAAATGTGTACATATGTCCTCAATGAACTAATCACGGAAGACTCATCACTATCACCTATGTGATGTGACCTATTGTATTTTTGATTGAAAATGTTGTATAATCATTAGTTGTGTCCAAATAACAAAAAAAACTATGTAATACATGTTCTCTAACACAATCAATGATGATAAATTTATTTTAAGACTCTATAAAAAAGTAAAATCCTATTCCCCTATTTCAAAATCAAATTTTACAATTCAAACCGAAAATGATTTTTTAATCAAAACATTCTTTTTTACCAATATAAAACCAGTAGGTTTCTTTAAAATCATTTTAAACCATTTTCAAAATTTACGAATATAAAATCAATTCATAATTCAATTTCACAATTAATTTGAACAATTAAATACAGTAATATAATTTAAATAGTTTCCATCAGATCCATAATTGAGATTAAACAATTTAATTAACCAATTTCCATTATCACAACCTAGTTCAATGTAATTTGGGAATTTCCAAATTTTCATGAAAAAATCGTTTCAAATATCCCAATTCCATAGAATTGGATTTTAATAAATAAATTGAAACCATGTTTGATAAATTTATTTTAAAACAACAACTGAAATAGATCCATCAATTTAAGGTTAATAAATTTGTCCAATCAAAACAGAACCATGATCCTTTTTTATTGAATCCTAATGCCCGTAATGAAACCCACCAACAAGAACGAAGGTGTTGAAGATCTCAAAACTCAACCAAAAAATTAAATCAAATCACACAGAGATTATATTAATCAATCTATAAATGATCTATTACTATATGGATAGAAATGATAAGAAATAAATATACATAATTAATTCTTACCCAAGATTTTACACCGCAACCACAATGATGATTTATCACCGAATGAAAAAATCTAGAATGGTGGGAGGGCTCCAAAATAATCTAGGAAGGGCTCTTGTCAAAATTAAAGAAGATGTAGGGGATAAAAAAATAAATTTTAGCGGTACTTTTTGTTTTAATAAATGACATTTGGTTCTTACATGATGTCTAACTCAGTTACACATCATGTAATTAGAAAAAATAGAAATCACAAAGAAATCAGTCAAATATTGATTAAAACATATTTAATTTCATTTATGAGTTAAACAATTTGTAACCATATTACAAGTCATGAAATCCTCCTGTAGTCTATAGAACATTCAGTTTTCATGCCATAAATTCTAAAACTCTGAGACATCACCATTATGGATATTCTCTGATTTCCTTCTCTACCCTACCAAGTAAATTAAAATGAAAACCACAAAGTGGGTTTAATCATACCTGAAATAAAAGAAAATATGATATTAAATGAAGAGATCAAAAACATAAATTGATTTTGTTCCTTTATATAACCTCTTTAGAATGTTACTAATAATAATTTTAAATCCTCAATGAGTGAACTAAAAAATTAACTCAAAAACTATATTTGGTAAACTACTACCTTCCTCTCAAAGGCTAACACACAAAATACTCATTCTATAATAGTAAAATAATGTTTTAAAATATTTATAATAAAGATGGTACCCCATTCCAATACCCCAAATGAACTATTCATCCTCACACCCCAAATGATTATTATTTTTCCATTCCATCCCCTCCAAATCTATAAAACAAAATTCAACATAACCCCATTATAGCTAGATTCCACATGGAATAACCATATTATATTTGAAAATTTAATATAAAATATAGTATTTCCATATAAAAAACATGATGTGAAGGATACATCATGAATAATATCAACCATGTGACCTCATCCTCAAAGGTATTTAAACCTGAAAAACATGTCACTGCCTCTTCATCCCACCACTACCTCATCACAATCATCCTTCAATTCACTATAATAAATATTATATTTCATATAACATATCATAACCCCAATCTATCATATCAGATATTATATCAAGAAGAGGGAGTGTGAAATGGGTAGTAGTCATCTATTTATATCACTAACAACCTTAATTTTAAGGTTATATTTGGAACCTCAAACCTCTTATATATTTTAGTATGATTACCTAATACATGGGTTGTTGTACCAAAAATAACAAAAATATTATTCATATATAATATAAAATAGTCCCAACTTATTTGTAAATTCCCTACGACCAAAAACCTTAAATCATAGCCATTGTTAATCTAACACCACTATACATCAACATTATTTACAATTTTTTAAAACAAATGGAACCACACAAGACCACACAAAAAATATAAATCTCCATCCACTTTATTATTAATTACCAAATCTACAATAGTTATTTATCTTCTAATTTGATTCCATTCACCACATTTACCATTACACAACAACTTATTTATAATAATATTATTTAATGATTGTTACCACACTTCCACCATCACATTTATAATCATCATGCACTATGGATAAATTACTAAATTTTTATATCCCTATATTATTTGAAGACATTATTATTTCTACAAAATACTGACCCTTAAAACATACCTTAATGTAATTAGAAAACATAGTTATTTAAATTCACCATTTAATATTTACATACATCATTTATATATATCCACTACCCATTCCCATAATAAATTTCAACTATTTTAGTATTGTTTTTATTCCCATAAAACTATAAAAAACCCACAAAAATCTATCTAAAACATCAAAATAATAGCCACAAGACAATATTCTCATCTACTACAGAATCATGAAAACAACAATATGGAAAGCACACCAACTAAAATATTGATTATATTGATATTACATGACAACATTTGACACCACAAATGAAAACTAAAAAACGTTATAGAAACAGTTACCTTTCCCAAAAATAATTATTATCTCCTTATTTACTCATTAAAAGAATAAAAAAACACTACAGGTTGATAAATAAAACCATACCAAATTTCATCCCTTATTCTCATTAACACCATTACGTTTTTTATCCCATTTTTACAAAATTCAATAGATTAATAAGGATATAATTCATAGTATCATTGTATTCAACGAATAATGACAACATCAATCCATATTATCAATATGGTAACATGGAAATCAAGTAAAACATTATCATTATGATTCACCTACCAATTTATTCAAGTATAGTATTTTTTAATCATCCTAATTTGAACACTTTACCTGATGATATATTAATCATATTAATTTCAATGTTGTATAATAATTATATAGGGTAACATATAAATTATATATTTTGAATGCATCATTAATGATAAATGACTGAATGAAGAGGAAATAATTGATCTGATTAAAAATAGCATGTAAAAATATTTTATCAGTCCTTGTTTGACATAATATAACTTAATGGGATGAAAAAGACTTGAAATGATTGAAGATACTCTTCCAAAACACTGTTGAAATTCATATGGTTAATAAAGGTCAAGGGATAATGTATTTATCTAGAACAAACCCATGAATAAACATCATGTTGTAATTAGAAAATAATGGAGAAAATATTTTTGTGGTAATTATCATTACAATGAAATGAATGATAGTCACCAAAGCCTAAGAAAATCACAATGTGATCTAACTAAATCTCATAGTTAATTGCTAGACAAATATCATAGGTATTAAGGAACTTAATTATGAAATAGTGTTTTTTTAATATATATTATGTTACCATAAAATCTTCATATTTGAATCCATAGAAACATTTTTAAATTTGATATAAACCCTGGAAATATTTAGGTGAAGCATCAACTACTATGGTGAAACCACCAAAGATAGAGAACGAAAAAAATATAATATCCAAACAGTATTGTATAATAAAACCACTAAGGTTATATTGTCACTAATCATAGTAAAAAAAGTACATATTGATTAAATAAAAATTATCTTATATAAAAAATATATATCATAAAAAGTGGAGAAAAATTAATTTATTACATAAGGAGTATCAAAAAACTGAAAGTCTATATGAAAACTCTATTCTTCACCCACTATCCAAATCCAAACATTTCCAACACCTTTGAACCATTATATAGTGGATCAAAAATGAGGCTCCCCTATAAATTAGATAACCCTTATAGAATATCCATCTCGTTTAATTACCAAAAAACTGGTATAAGAATCACTTAAAATGTAATTCTAAGGAAAATACCTCTTGAATTAAGCTGAAATAATTGACAGTCCTAAAACACCTCTTCCATAGAATGATATATAAATATATATCTAGGACCTCATATTTTACATCATTCAATGATGAATAGTTAAATTCTATAAATATACACTCAACCCGTGGGGAAAAAACATAAAAATAATCACCAACTAAATATGCACCAAACACCCTTAACCCAAGAACTATACTAGATCAAATTCCATTCTCTACAAAGAGATGTCCAAATAATAACGATTACATAAGATGACTCTAAAACCTGAATATCACTATTAAAATGACTTAAACATGGTAGTGAAGAAAATTCATAACATATATAAATTTAACACCTATATAAACTGCATTACAAACCATTACTGATATAATAATATAAATAAATGTTATATTTTAAAATTTATTTTTAAAACAAAACCCCACTTTACTAAAAATTACGTTATAATATCCAAAAAATCCTTTAATTTTCAACTTAATTTATGATATAAAGAATATAATAAAACTTATTTTCTATCAATTTTATCTTGGTAAGTCAATAGAAGTTAAATTGAAAAATAATTTTAAATTTCCTAAATTTAATTCCAACCGCAATTTTTGAATAAAAATAGATCTGAAACACTCCATGAAATAAAATATTTTATATAAAACTAAAAATATAAAATAAAAAGTGTTTCTATAAATGGAATAAGGTCACAAAATTATAAAATACATAAAAATTGTCTTATCAAACCTCATATAATGATATCTAATGACCCATTGGGTTATCCTTAAGAAACCAAAAACAATACTCACCTAGACAATGAAACAAGATTAATAATGGAGCACTAATATTGATAGCCTCCAACCATATAGGAAAACGATAAAAGTAAATAAAAAGTCTCCAAACATCTCAATCCACCCATAGTAATTGACCAAAACGAAATCCTCTAATTCATAGTTCATATAAACCACTATCTATGTTATCCCTTGGGACCATCAATGACATCATACACCAAAATGTTATTAAGTGAATAAAAAAATTTATAATAAAAAAAATAGCACTCTAAAAAAGGATTGTTCATTTTATTTTATGTTATCTCTCATCTCTATTAGTATCCTAAGTCAAATACATTTTACCCATTGTTGAATCATAATATTTCATGCAGTATCAAAAAACATGATCACACACACATAGAATCTTGGTGACACATTCTTTTTCTAAAAAAATTCAAGAAGTATGTAATAGTCTCACACACACTAAATACTCATTTAAAATACGCTATGATATCCCTCATATATTAATATCACTATAAGTAAGAAAATAATTCCTTCCTAACCAATTTAAGAAACACTTCATTAGATTACTTTTCCATGTGTTCATGATAGACATTTGAGCACATTTTTTCGCAACCTAAAAACCTCATCACCTCGGAATCTCAATATTTAACTTACTTATTTAAAAAAATTAAATTCATCATCATCATACTATGTCCATACCCCTTCCCCAAAATATAATTCATTAATAAATATTTTTATTAATCAATTAGATTCAAAATTTAAAAGAATATCATCCAAGAAATCCATTATCCACATACCATATGAAATTTCTTAATGTTTATCAATGTAAATTAATTAACCAAAATTATAATAATAAATATTGTCAAACCAAAATATTAAATCAACCAAAAATTTCCCTGAAAAAATAAAATAGGTATTTCCAATCAAACTCACATTCATAACATTTGTCTTATTAACGAAGAGGAACTTCGTGAAAAAAACACCATAAAATATTTAAATCAATGTCTTATTTCCCCCTAATATCATAAATTCATCATCACCACAAATCCACCAATTGATACATGAAAAAGAAAAAATAACCAATCAATATAACTAATTTCTCATCCCACTAATCATTCCTGTGTGAAAATAAGAGAAAAAAATTTAACAATAGAATATTTTAGAAATAAAATTGAATGAATCAGTAACCTCCTAAAAATTATTTTCATCATATTATAATAATGATTCCAAAATTTTAATTTCTTTATAATAAAAAATTTCACTGAAGTGTCTTCAAAAAAACTATTCAAAACTCTATAATATTCCGAAATACTCACATTATATAAATTCAATAATTCAAATGAATAATAATTTTTCTTTTGAAACCTATTTTTAAAAATAAAAATTTATAAAAAAACACATAAACCATTAATCTAAAAATATATCACTGATAAACACATTCATATGGTATCCCACAGTAATATTATATAAAAATCACATTTATAATCAACACAAAATCTATTAAAATCATTAATAATGAAAAAATGAAAAAATTTATTAATAAAACCTATTATTATAATCAAATAATAGCCTAATAATAGGAATACTATATTATGTAGTTAGGTAAGAGCCTTAAAAACTATCATTATCATTGCTAGAATTATTTCAAAAATAATTATTAGCACGCTTGTATAATTAATAACTCAAAATATTAAATAATTTAACTTATCATTTATAATAGGATATATTTTTATAGTGCATATTCATATATTTTAATATTAAATTGATTTATTTTATCAAAACATTATTACATAAAGTAGAAACATTCCTAGGTTATAACATCTTGAAAATTAATTATATTATGAAATATGTATTTATATATTATTTAATTTTGGGTGAGGGATGTTATTATGATGTTTTTTATTTTTATTGAGTTTTAGGTGGGGTGGATTAAATTTATTCAATATAAATTTCTAAAATATATTCCAAATAATATATTGAAAAATATCTTGAAAGTTCCTGAGCACATAAGGGGATTCGAAAAACAATAAAACCTCTAGATTTTGATATCACTCTACATAACCCCAGCATCTATTTTATATTCAGCTCTATCATGGATATAATAGTTTAGTGTCCCACCCTAGATAGTTTTATTTTTAGGTATCTCAACATAATTAGTAAGTAAACAATGAAAATAAGTTCACACTATAAAATTTTTCTTCTCTTAATTGTATCCTCTATATAGATTATTACTGCATTTAATGTGAGGATGATTGATTTTGATTCATTATCCAAAAGTTATGACCCATGTACCACCCCTAGTTTTAAGTGTATGGCCTTTTGTTGTTGTATTTCATGTATATAAAATGATTCGGTTATGATTTTAGAGGTTAGGATGTTTTTTAGAACTTTTTGGCATCCTTCCTAGATGTGTGTAGTTAGATCATGGTTAGTATAAGCTGTCAAGGATCTATAAGAAATCATGCACAAAAAATAGTGAGAAATGGGATAACACTTGGTTTGTGCAAGGTTTTGTCAAAACTGGGTGGTGACAAATAGAAATCATGTTAGCCTACTCTGATTTATGATAGATGGAAATTTATTCTTTGTAGATGATTTTTTTAAACATTCAAGATAGTTTTTGGATGGGTATTTTTTTGGACCCCTGAAATTAGTGGATCTAATTCATTTTAATTCTATTTAGCCTTGACTTTCTCCTTATTATCCACAACGTGAACCCATTTTTCTACAATTTCATGGGATATCATTTACGTTGGTCTAGTAGTGATACATATGAGAATTAAAGGATGTTGATGGTACAAATTCATTGAGAAGTCTCTATTATCAATAATTCTTCATCGATCTGTTCTCTTCTCCTTTCCCAAAATCATTAACTAATCCACCAAGGAAATATCAATATTACATGATTATTATTAGAATGTTTTCTGTCTAAATAAAGGTAGGTAATGGTGCATCATTATTGGATCTAGATGCATTTTGTTAAATTCTTCATTTACACCTACATTCGTGAGGTAGGTGGATTCCCTCTCGACCCCATTATATAGTATTAGCTTTAAATAAATGGTTTCATTGAATTATTTTGAAATACATCTCTATCCCTTGTTGGGGACATCATTAATTATGGTTTTTTGAAAATGTGTAAATTTTTTGGTTCGGTGGAAATTTCATTGGGTTATATATTTAAATGGTGATTCTAAAATATGGGTTTTTTCCAATGAGAAATTTTGGTAAAAATGTATTCAATAAAAGGTATTTTTTATTTAAATGGATTATAATGGTTTTCATGGAATGTTTATTGGCATACCTGGTTCTATGTAATAATTAATTCTATTTGACCCTGAAAAAGTGGTGTATGCCATTAGAGTACAAGGGATGTGATGCTAGATAATGGTCTTGTTTAATTGGGGAATAAGATGATTGGACACATAGTGATGACATGGTGGATGGATAAGAGACCGCTAATGATGATTGAACAATCACTTATGTAATATTTTCTGGGTGTTTTTGGAATCCTGGAAGAAGTATTCCAAATGAGATGAGAAATGTTTGAAATGGCTATTTTATTGATATCTATGTTTTTTTGTCTTTTATATAAACTATTAGAAATTTATTTTAAAATAATTTATATAATTTTGTTAAAAATGTTTTTCCAAATATATTTTGTTCGTAACATATTATGTAAATACTACCTATATTAGAATAATTCCATATATGGGGACTCTAGAACATTTGAAGATATAATATATTGAGATAGAGGTAAAAGTAATGTATAATAGTTATATAGTGATTATACATTATAAAATTGATGGGGGTTGTGGATTTGGTGATTTGTGAAGTTTGGGAGTTGATAGTTGGATTTTATTTTTATCTTTCGGTTTTTTTGTCTTTGGGTTTTGCAATTTTGATCCTTTTAGTCATGTCATTTTCTTTCTACTTGTATCCAAATGCAATTTTTAGATTTTCTACATTATGAGTTATATTTTCACTCATGGTTCATATAGGCGTTTGTTGATTATATTCATATGGTTAACATGTTTTATATTTAATGGTAAAATCTTCCCCCAAATATTTTGAGGCCCTTTAAAATTATTTAAGGCCTATGGTATCTTTGGTATATAACATAAGGCCTAATAAAGTTCCACTGCATCCTCAAAAGTCATTCGGTGAGGGGTGGGATGTTACAAATCATATAAGGTTGTCCAATCCTTTAGTATTGGTTTTTTTCAGTACTAGAGATGGAAAAGGTATCGTTCTCTATACTGGGGTGGTATCATAGAGATAGAATCATTAGAACATGAAATATAGAGATTAAAAATTCATGGATAACCTCTT
The DNA here is from genome assembly GCA_963277665.1 of Viscum album. Classification (NCBI taxonomy): domain Eukaryota; kingdom Viridiplantae; phylum Streptophyta; class Magnoliopsida; order Santalales; family Viscaceae; genus Viscum; species Viscum album. Next base: position 1,562,158,889 of record OY728165.1, read on the forward strand.
TATGTTGAACTTCAAGTTAACATGGATTTTTGGTGTATAGATGTTTTTAAATAGTTCTAGGTGAGTAGTGACCTCCTCCTCAAGGGTTAATCTAATTATAGATTCATGAAATGAATTAACAGTACAAATTCCCACAAGGATTTCATTATTCAATATTGAGTATATAACTTACAAAAATGGTAAGAAGTGATGATTTTTTATAAATATTGGATATTATTTCAAAGGGTGAGATTTTAAAACAAATTGAAGGTGTTATTTTGAAAATGGTTAAAATGGTTCATTATGGAAAAATTGTATTGAGTAAATCATCGAAATGGTAATTTGAATTAGATAAGCCTTTAGTTTCAGTAGAATGATACTAAATGTACTCTATTTGGTTTATAAAGATTGAAATTGGGTAGGAATCATATGAACCAAGCAGAAAAGGCTACTAAGAATCAGGTTACACATGATCCATGGGTGAACCAATAGTTGTTCTCGAGTGTTATCCATCCTTTTGAGGTTATGGATTGAGGGAACCAAGAAGAATGGATCATTCAGTTCAGTTCAAGAAGTGAACCATTTCAACCATTCTGAATATTCTAAACAATAAAATGTATAAGTCTGGTTGAATGGGATAATTTTGATCTTCGATTTCCATAGGATACCAACATAATTGAATTTAATTTTGGTGATCTATATGTTGGATGATCTAGCATACCGATGGTGGGATTTAGTAGTTCATGCAAAATTGGATCAAGGCATTGCAAGAGAGGATTTTGAATAATTTTTTAATAAAAAATTATATCCTCAAATGTTAAGGACTGTGAAAATATTGTAATTATTTATTTTGAAGTAGGAGAATACCTTAGAAATAGAGTATACAGTTAAATTTTTTTATGTAGTTTTCATTCATCTAGATGTTATTGTAAGTGAGTCCATGAAGTCACACATTAATTAGGATGGGTTGAAACCAAAAATTCACTTAAAGATATTCATTCTGTGTATAACAAATTATACAGATATGGTTAATAGAGAAATTATGGGGGGAAATACACCATTGGAAACATAGTTTTAATGTATATTCCTTTGTGAACATGTTCAATAATTAATGCTTAAAATAAGGGAAGGAGGGATACTTATTCTCAAGGTGTGGTATACCTTATAATCATACTATGGGATCAGTTTATCTTCAACCTCAACCTAAATGTAAGTCAGGATGTTTTCAATGTTGTAATTTATACTAATGGATGGGAGATTATATGACACTACTTAGAACATGTCACAACAAAACAAGATCATATATCTTTTGTGATACTATCACAGTGGTCCAAGTTCGGGTGTTAGGGACACATATCATGTTTCTCATGTATGATATGCTTTGATAGGATGAGCATAAAATAATATGTATCATCTATAGAACCATGTTAGCCCTGATGAATCTAAGAATAACATGACTCCTCATTGAGAGAAATATCAATATAGTAATAAATGACAAAGAGCACCATGTATGAAATATTATGGATCTGATCAAGTGATAATGGATGATCAATCGAGACCTATGATAGTGAAAGGTAAAATTATTTTGACTTATACCCCAATGAAATCTTTTTTTTGATGTGGGAATAATCCATTAATTTATTACTTCATGTTTTATTGATCTAAAGGGATAAAGTTTTCAGATGATTCCTTCTATTTTGAAAATCCAACCACCTTTAGGACAATGAGATTATTGAGTCGTGAAATGTGTAAAGTGTTTGAAATCAATTGATGGGAGGATTTGGTATGCTATTTCAGTATGATAGTTATGGATTTATATGACCTGATTCTCGGAAAGGATTTGCTGAGGAAAAATGATTTCTATAAAGATTTTTATCCATGGTGGGAGAGTTTAAAATCATTGGATAGTGTTCAGAATTTTTATAAATGAGATTTAGTAGTGGATGAAAAAAGATAAGGACCATTGGTACTAGTGGATGGAACTATCTCTTAATAGTCGACAGTATTTTATTTGAGTTCAGTAGATAAGATCAAGGATAGATATTTCCACACCATAGTGGACAAATTTATTGATGATTTTAATGATAATTTCTTTGGGTTTCCACCAAAAAATGATGTACTGTTTATTATTATTCTCATACATGGGACAAGTCCAATTTTCCTTTAGTGATTTTGTATGAAACAAAACAATTTTATGGAATTGAAGGATAAATTGGATGATTTGGAATGTAAAGGGTTCGTAAGACTGATTACATACCTGGGGGAAGGAGCAACTCTTTTTATGAAGAAGATTAATGTAAATATTAGTTTAAGTGTAGATATCATACTCTTATATATGTTATGATGTAGAATCAGTATCCCCATCCATGATTTGATGACTTATTTTCTCTATTTAGTTGTTTCTAATGTTTATATAAAATTTTTATATGATTGGGATATCACCATCTACATGTTTTGAAATAATATTTTAAAAATGATGGTTTTCATGAATATATGGAAAACATAAGTTTTTTGTTATGCCCACGGGTCATATGAATTCATCATACTTATTTATCGCATTGAGGAATTAGATATTTCAATGGAATTTGGATTCATTTTTGGTAATGTTTTTTGATGATATACCCATGAATTCTAGAAAAAAGGTATATAATTAGAAACACTTGGAAAAACTATTGGGTTTCATGTGATAGAATCATCTGTATTCCATGTTATCAATTTGATATTTCAAGATAAATTGTTACATTTTCTTTTCCATATCATTTCTGATAAATATGTTTCTATAGATATGAAAATGATAGAATATATTGTCTCATGGTAACCACGGATGAATGTTTTTTAGATTTGTACTTTTATTTGTTTATTGGGAGACTACATAAGGTTAAAGTGATTTTTCACATTTGGATTTACTGATGGATGATTTGATGAGGAACAGTGATCCTTTCCATTAGAATAATTAATTTCATAAATCCTTTCATGATATTAATGTTAGAATTACATCAGTTCCCATCCTTATGATTCAAGAGTCTTGACAGGGCTATGTAGTCTATTGTGATTCCTGGGGATCTAGGTTAGATGTCATTCTCATATAGATAGATCCTTCTGTTGAGCAAGTTTTTTTTTCAACAATACATAATGTTTTTATTAAATGAAGGAGATTTTTTAGAACAATACTCAATCTCTTTATGATGATTTTGATGCTCACAAATACCCTCTATTGTTTTCTAATGATTTTATTTTTTAAGTATAATTATGGAATTTATTTTTTATTTTTTATTTCTGGAAGAAATATTTATGTTCATGAACAATGATATTTAATTGTTAAAGTATTCACATTACTGTGTTCTGGCAACACTGTTCATGCTCTGCATATTCAGGAATTGCTTAAGCGTGTTTTGGAATCACTGTTCAAACCCTACCTATGGAAACGTAGCCTAAAGAAATGAACCTTCTTATTTACATTAAAAGTTATAAAAATGTATTGTTAATCAACCATACGTTATCAGAAAAGTATGAAAATAAACCCTACTTTTGTGATCAACCCTACGTCATCAACCTTACGTTTGAAGACTATGTCATCAACCTTGCATTTATGTTGTACATTATGTTCCGAGGATTTATATTGTACAACTCAACCTTATGTTTGGTGTCGGATAGTTTAAAGTTGATATTATTATAATATAATAATCTGCAAGAGGATTATCAGGCTGATTTTAAGCCAGATTAAAAGCTGATTTTAAATCACGTCTTTGACGAGTTCAAGGCCATTTAAGGATTGAATTAAAATGATATTTTCATGGATAATTACAAGGAGATTTAAGAATAATATGTAAATTAAAATGTTTGAATTACATGAGTAAAAAGGAAAAGATTGTGGATCTGATTTTTGCAGAGGATGTATTCGTTATATATTTTTTTAAGGTATGTGTAAGTAAAAACTGCTTATAGTGATCAAGAATAGAAGAGCAGATACATCTATCAAAATATAGGATCTTTTTTATGATATTTTAGAAGAGAAGAAAAAAATATTCAATCACGATCTATATTTCTATTGATTACGAAGACTGATAAAAGCTCTATTTGTTAAAGAAGAAGATACATGGAAAAAGATTCATTTATTCGACATTAAAGACCAATTTTGAATCTACTGCTACTAACGTTGAGATATATATTTCTATATCTACTGTAAAAGGATCGACTCAGAATGACTCTTTCTTGAAGATCATTCTTTCTGAAGACGATGATCCATTTACTATAAATTTCGTTCTGTTGCAATTGTGAATAACAATCGGGATAGTAATTTCAAAAAACAAATACATTTTATCTTTTGTGACCAGCTTCTCGTTCTAAGCTGTATAGGTTCTGTGATTGAAATAGAAAGTTGTGTTTTGCCTTAGATTTTAATGGTGTCAACTGCCTGTACTCATTTGTTGAAAGGTTTGTTGAGATGATGACCAGATAGTGAAAATCACCAAGTTCGTGGAGTAGAGCGTTGGGGGAGTGGATTAGGGGACTTCTATTCCCCGAACCACTATATATCGTGTGTCCCTGAATTTCATATTTCTGATGAATTAATATATATAATTAAATATAAAGCACAGAACACAATCTCGAGAATATTTTTGAAAAGACACAATTCACCCCCCCCCCCCCTGTTGTGTATATTTGATATAATATCGATCCAAAAATTGGTTTCTGTGGTTGGGATTTTGATAAAGATCTAACAAGCTAAAAGAGATTGAGGATTATACCTAGAGCAAGATGACTGAGACGGGAGGTGGAATGTCTATGTTCAGAGCATCGTACTTCAATGTAGATAACTATGGATGATAGAAATTGCGAATGATTATCTATCTGAAAAAACATGGATATAGATTATTTTCTAAGATACTTACTCCATATGAAATACCTGAAAAAACAGAGACATGGAGTATAGCTATAGAAGCAGAATATGATATGAACTCAAAGGAAATGAATATAATTATATGTGGTCTAGGACCTGATGAATTTAACAGAGTATCTCAATTCCCGACAACATATGAGATGTCACAAACTATTGATGTTGCTTATGAAGGAACTAACAATATCAGGGAAAGAGATTTGTTACTATAAGCTTAAATTTGATACATTCAGAATGGTTGAAGGTGAAAGCATTAATCAAATGAATGGAAGGTTCACATAGATTGTCAATAATATAATAGCATTGGGAGACCCAATCAAATGTGCTGGTCAAGATTTAAATTTACTGAGTGTACAGCCTACTAGATGAAATGGAATCTCTACTACAATCCGAAAATCAACAACAGTCAAAGACTTAACCATGAGATAACTTATTGGAACACTAATGATTTATGCAGCTGAGATACAAGGTGAAGAAAATGATCATAAAGTGTTTATCAAGAGAGATGAAACTTCCTTGAAAGTGTCATCACAAAGCAATAAAGATGAATAAAAGTGTAAAAGTGAAATTAGAATGTTCTGATTTATCAAATTCTGATGTGGAACTGGCTCAGATAGCCAGAAAATTCACTCAAATCTATAGCAAGAAGCAGGTCTTCAGAAAATCCTTCAAAATGGATGACAAGGACGTTATATGATATGAGTGTAAGAAAATGGGGCACATCAGACCTGACTCTACACAGTTGAAGGAAGACAAGAAGGAGAATTTCTTTAAAAGGAATGATTATGAGCATAAGGACATGAAAGAAATGAAAGCTACATAGAGTGTATCTGAAGACTCCAGTATCACTTCTGAATCAAACTCATAGAAGGAAGAAGTAAATCTGAAATCCAACATGTGTTTTATGGGAGAAAAAAATGAGGACACAGGTCACAGAAGCAGAAAGGACATATGGTATATGAATAGTGGCTTCTCAAGGCATATGAGTGGAAACTCATCGAATTTATCTACACTCGCTCAAAAATATGGTGGACTTATCACTTTTGGTTACAATGCAAAAGGTAAAATCATTGGTATTAGAAGAGTTGGAGATCCAGAAGTTGTCTCAATCAAAAAAGTACTTTATGTATAGGGATTAAAACACAATCTGATAAGTATCTCTCAACTCTGTGATGATGGTTATACTATTGATTTTTCTAATAATTGTTGTACTGTTTTTAAAAAAACAGCTTAAATTTAGAGCACCAAGAACTGATAATGTGTACACCCAGTATTTAAATTCCTTATGTAAACAAAAAGTAAAATTCCCTACTGATAAAGTAAATGAATCTTGGATCTAGCATAGGATACATAGACATTGTAATGTTTATGTTTTACATAAATTATCTATGATACAATTAATTTATGATTTTCCTAGACTCAGATTTGAAAGTGACAGATTCTGTGATGCATGTCAACTTGGAAAGCAACACAAATCATCCTTCAAATCTGATAAAAATGTTTCTACAACTAAACCTCTTGAAATTACGCATATGGATTTGTTTGGACCTTCTAGAGTAGCAAGCTTGGCTGGTAAATTATATGTATATGTTTTAGTTGATGAATATTCTAGATTTACATGGATTTTCCTTTTGAAATTTAAAAATGAAGGTTTTACTTTCTTTAAATGTTTTTGTAAATATTCTCAAAATGAAAAAGGTTTTAATAAAATTTCATTAATAAGTGATCATGGTGGAGAATTTCAGAATCAGGAATTTAATTCCTTTTTCTCAAACATGGGTATTAAGCATACTTTATCTACACCAAGAACACCTCAACAGAATGGAATTTTTAAAAGAAGAAATATGACTATTTAAGAAATGGTTACGACTATACTAAATGAATACATTCTTCCTACGTATTTTTGGGTAGATGTTGTAAGCACAGCCTGCTATATAATGAATAGTGTTTTAATTACACCAATTTTAAAAAATACACCCTACGAACATTGCAATAACAGAAAACCTAAAGTAAATTACTTTAAATTTTTTGGATGAAAGGATTACACCTTGAACACCAAGGACAATCTTGGTATGTTTGATCCAAAATATGATGAATGAATTTTCTTAAGATATTCATCTACCTCCAAAGCTTATAGAGTCTATAATAAGAAGTCATGGATTGTTGAAGAATCAGTTAATGTGAAATTTGATGAATCTGATCCCTCTAAGAAATGTAATGATCAAATGGATTAATCTGACTCAAATGAAAACAAGAGACTTGAGAACATCAAAAATAATTTTTCAAATTATATAAATGAAATTCAGTTCAGTTTAGAAGAACATGATTCTGAAGAATCTATATGTGTATTACCTAGAGATACTAGAACCCTAAATAATCATTCTTTAGAAACTATAATAGGTGACTTAGACATAGTAATAAAAACTAGAATAAATATAGTAAATCTTGTAGAATTATATTCCTTTCTATCCCAACTAGAACCTATAACTATAGAAGAAGATTTGGATGATGAAAGATGGATGATAGAAATGCATTAAGAATTAAACCAGTTCAAGATAAATGAAGTCTGGGTGTTAGTTGAAAGACAACAGAATTATCCATTGATAGAAAAAATTGGGTGTTTAGGAAAAAATAATATGAACAAGGAATACTAACTAGAAATCTAGCAAGACTTAAAGCAAAAGGATATAATCTTGAAGAAGGTATAGACTATCATGATACCTTTACACCTTTAAATAGGTTAAAAGCTATTATAATCCTTTTAGCCTATGCATCACATGTGAATTTTAAATTATTTCAGATTGAAGTTAATTTTTCATTTTTAAATGAATATTTAATGGAGGAATTTTATGTTGGCAAACCTCCTAGTTTTTCAAATTCACAAAACCCAGATTGTGTTCTTAAATATACTAATGATCTTTATGGACATAAACAATCACCTAGAGATTTGTAGAAAATATTAAGCCCTTTTCTTTTGAAAAAATTATTTTACTGTTGGAATGGAATATCCAAAAATATTTAAGAGAACTGTTAATTCTAATATTTTATTGGATTAAATTTATGTTGATGATGTAATTTTTGGATCAACTGTTAAATCCCTTTGTCATGACTTTTGAAATATAATGAAAAAAGAATTCGAAATGAGTATTATGGGAGAATTAAATTTCTTTTTAGGACTTCAAAATTTTCCAAATTGTTTTGGAAATGTTTTAAATTAAAGAAAATACATTACTGATTTACATAAGAAATTTGGACTTGAAAACATAAATACATATACAACTCATATGTGTACTAATATTGAAATTGATATGGATGAAACTAGAAAGTCCGTCGACAATAAGTTGTATAGCGGTATGATAGGTTTTTTATTATATCTTACTGTTAGCAGGATAGATATAATGTATTCAGTATCTCTTTGTGATAGATTTCAATCAAATCCAAAAAAACCAATTTAATTGCTATTAAAATAATTTTTAGATATTTAAAATGAACTATTTTTCAATCTCTACATTATCCCAAAACGTATGATTTTAATTTAATTTCATATTCAGATGTAGACTTTGGGAGTTGTATATTAGATAAGAAAATCACATCGGGTACTTGTCACTTTTTAGGGAAATCCATAATACCATGGTCAGTTAAGAAACAACATTCAGTTTCCCTATCAATAGCTGAGGCAGAATATGTTTCTACTGGAAGTATTTGTGCACATGTTTTGTGGATGAAAAACACTCTTATGGATTTTGGAATAAATTTTAATAATACACCTATTTTATATGATAATACAAGTGCTATAAATATTTCCAAAAATCATATTAATCATTCTAGGACTATGAATATTGATATCAGACATCATTTTCTAAGAGATATTGTTCTGAAAATGGATATATCTTTAGAATTTGTTATTATTGAAATTAAATTAGCATATACTTTTAGTAAACCAATTCCCACTGCATGGTTTGATTTTATTTAAGGGGTGCTAGGTTTATTTCTTTTTAAATAAAATTTTAATTTTATTCATTTTAATTATCTTTTTTTTTAATTTAAACTTGTTATTTATTTTTATATAAGTCACAGACAGATTTTATTTTTTTAAATATATGTAATGATTAGTGAAAACACATGAATCAAGGTTGTCATAACCTTTCGAATTCTGAACCGTTTCATTTCAATCAAAACCCTTTCTAACCTACGAAACTGCACCACTTCTTGTCAACCCTAATTTCCAAACCTCTCAAAACTATCCTTCAAACCATCAAGTATTTTCATATAAATAGAAATGAATAAGAGAGAAGATGAGGCCGAGACCAGAAATTCCAATAAACATTGATCAGAAGGAAAGAAATCCTACATGGAAAGGTGACTTATTTAGAATGGTTATTTCAGATGAACTTTTTATTAAAATAAGCCCTATCATTTCGGAATCTTGAACAGACCTTCAATAGTGAGAAGATAGAATTCATGTATAAAGTAGAGATTCAATATTTCATTAAATCTATTCAATTTTGTTCAGGAGATAATTATGAAACCATGATGGATAAGATAGAGGATAGAGAGTTATCAGTCTCTTCAGTTGAAATTAGTCTTGTACTGAACTGCCCTCATGAGGGAGTGTTTCATTTTGATTTGAAAATTATAGGAGATTATGTGCAGAAACCTGAAGACATTTTGTCCTTTCTGTTTGGCTCTAAAAACATAGGGAATATGTTCATTAAGGATTTGAAACAAGATCAGAAGATCCATGTGAAATTTGTACAAACCGGGATAGCACCTAGAATGTCAGAGATGGAGAAGATATTGTATCCTGACATGTACATAATGTATCTTTTTCGTAGTGATGTAAAATTAAATTTTACTAGGTACATGGTGAGGTACCTGAGTTATTGCTTTCAAAGTGAAGCTAAAATGAATTTCTACCCATTTGGTAGATTCATCTAAAAACTCTTATTCAAGAAAGACATAGTGAGACTGGTTGAGGCTAGAATTCATTTTCACTATAGTAATGTTTTTAATGATGGTAATTTAAGAAAAATTGGTTATTTCTAGAGTACATTAAAAGGAAAAATCATGCCATTAGGATTTTATGAAGATGTAGAAGAAGAGATAGCCCATGATTAGCCTGAAAAGTGAAAGGAAAATCAAGTTACACCCAGAGTTAGCTCTGTACCTAGAAGAGTAATTTTTGAAGTTGAGACCATGCCAGAGGAAGTAACTCAAGAAAGACTTCATGTAAAAAAGAAGAAGTGATGCTACTTCTCATGAATATAAATTTTAAAATATTTTAACCTCAAAAGATTTATTGAGTTACATATTTGTAAGATAAGTTAATGTTGAACAATCAATGGAAGTTGTTGTTGAGAGGTCAGAACCAGTGGAAGAATCTCATATTCAATATGGAATTCATGTAGAAGCTAAAGAAGAGACTCAAGAACATGATGTTGCTATTATAGTTGTTGAACCTCAGATAATTGAAGTTGAAATAATAGAACCAGATCCTGAAGTTGAAATTGAAAAAGAGGAAGTTCCTGGAGTAGATGTGGTCAGTCCTCAATTAGCAAAAGATGAAATTATTCAAGGGAATCATATAGAAGAAGTGATTGTTGATGTACAGTATGAAAACCCTTAAAATGTACAAACAAAAGTTATTTAAGATTATTTTTCTGTGGAGGAGTTCAGAAAAGACACAAAGGATAAATATGTAAACCAACTAGTTAGAGAAGACAAGGAGAAAGAAGATGTTGAATCCCTACCCCCAGTGTTAGTACATCACATTCATGCTAAAAAGGAGAATTATTCACAAAGTATCTATGAATCAGAAAATGAGGAAGTTGAAGAAATATACAGGGAGTTTCAGAGATTAAAGCATGAAAATTCTCCTCTGAGGATAGCATTGGAAACATAAAAATTAAAATTCTAGAGGCTAAATAATAGTACAGTTTAGAAGAAATAAGTTGAAATTTTTAAGAAGGTTATGTTGAATGAAGTTGAAAAATTAAAATCTAAAATGTCTATAAAGTCATATTTGTTAGATCTAAAATCATTTATGAATACAAAGTTTGCATCTTTCAAGATCGATGAGGAAAGTGGTTCAAATACTTCACCATATTTGATCAGAAGATTTAAGGAAATAACCACTGTCTTAGTTGATATGAATGATAGGTTGCACAATTCGCAATGCAATAGTGCTCATATTTCAGTGATACTGGACAATTAAAAGTTTTTAGTTGAACAGTTATCCTCAAATGAACCAAGAATTAGATCTATCTTGGATAAGTTAACTGGGATGTTTTCTTTGTTTTTTGAGAAGGAAGATAGACTACATGAGTTTTTCAGAGTCAAATTAATTGAAGACATTCATATGACTCAAGAGAATAGGAATATTATTGTTATGCATGGTGATGGAATGATGAGGAGACTAAGGGAACAACTATCAGAAATCAAGGAAGTAGTTCAAACAAGATAGACTATATCTAAACCCTGACCAACCCATGATTCATGTATTTATCAATTTTTTACTTTTAAATATTTTCAATGAAAATATGTTTCATTATATATTTGTGTATTGGTTTGTTTAACTATCTTCGAATAGATATTCCTGTAATCTAGATTCACTAATTTATAAATAGTTACATATAGGATATACATTAGTTCAGTGATACATTGTTATGTGTTATATTCCATATTTTGTCATTCTTTTTGATATTACAAAAAGGGGGAGAAATTTGGATCAACACAACATTTTATTTTATCTCATTTACATTTTTTTAAATGTTATTTTAGGGATAAATTTGAAGAAATTTTTTCCTTAAAAACAAAACTCTTTTTATTAAAGTATAAATACAAATTTAAAATTTAAAATATTTTAAGAGGGAGAAGTTTGGATAAATATTTTTTTCACTTTTCAAAAAGGGGGAGAAATTTATTTTTATTATTATAGATAAAAAATGTTTATTTATTTTTGAAATAATCTTGGAAAAATTAAATATTTCTTTATCTAATAAAAATTATAAACTACATGTAATTAATTTTGAAAATTAATTTCATTTATTATTCTATGGGTTTTGTGATCATTAAAAAGGGGGAAATTGTTGAGAAAATGTTGTCTTCAACAATACATATTGTTTTTATTTAAAGTGGGAGATTATTGATAACAATACTCTATCTCTTTATGATGATTTTGATTTTCACAAATATCCTTAATTTTCTTTTAATTATTTTATTTTTTAAGTATATTTTAGGAATTTATTATTAATTATTTATTTTTGGAAGAAATGTTTATTTTCATGAACAATGAGATTTAATTGTTAAAGTATTCGCATTAGAGTATTCTAGATACAATTTTCATGCTCTACATATTCGTTAATTGCTTAATCGTGTTTTGGAATCACTGTTCATACCCTATGTGTGGAATCATACTGTAAAGAAAGGAACCCACCAGTTTACTTTACATTTTATCAGAAAAGTATGGTTAACCAACCATACGTTATCGACAAAATATGAAAAGGAACCCAACATTTGTGGTCAAACCTATGTCATCAACCTTACGTTTGAATGCTACATCATCAACCTTACATTTATGATCTATGTTACATTTAGAGGATGCATACTGTATAACTCAACCTTACATTTTTCATCAGAAAGATTAAAGTTGATATTATTATTATTCAATGATTTTTGAAGTAGATTATTAGGATGATTTTAATCCTGATTAAAAGACTGGCTTTAAGGGGCATCTTTGATGAGTTAAGATTTGTTTAAGGATCTAATTAAAAGGATATTTTCATTGAGAATTACAAGGAGAGTTACGACTACTCTGTAACTTCAAATTTTTGAATTACGTGAGTAAAAATCTGAAGATTGTGGATCTGATTTTTGTAGTGGAAGTATTCGTTATATTTTTTTAAGGTGTGTGTAGGTAAAAAATACATATAGTGATCAAGAACACAAGGTATAATACATATATCAATATACGAGATATGTTGTACGATATTTTAGAAGAGAAGAAAAAACTAAGTCATTCACGATCTATATTTCTGTTGATTATGAAGAGTGATAAAAGCTCTGCTTGTTAAAGAAGAAGATACATGACAAAAGATTCATTTATTAGACATTGAAGATCAATTGTGAATATAATGCTGCTGAAGAAGTGATTTATATTTCTATATATATTGCAACATGATCGACTCATAAAAACTCTTTCTTTAAGATCATTCTTTCGGAAGATGAAGATCCATTTACTGTCAATTGCATTCGGTTGCAATTGTGAAGAAAAATCGAGAGAGTATTTTAAAATAATAAATAATTTTTCTCTTGAGTGACCAGATTCTCGTTCTAAGCTTTGTAGGATCTATGATTGAACTAGAATGTTGTGTTTTGTCTTGGATTTTAATGGTGTCAACTGCCCGCACTCAGTTGTTGAAAGGTCTGTTGGGATGCGGACCTGATAGTGAAAATCGCCAAGCACATGGAGTAGAGAATTGGTGGAGTGGACTAGGGGCCTTCTGTTCCCCTAACCACTATATATCGCACATCACTAAATTTCATATTTCCTTTGGATTAATCTATTTGATTAAATATAAAGGACAGAACACGATCTCGCAAAGATTTTTGAAAAAACACAATTCACCCCCCCCCCCTCTTCTATATATTTTATATAATCTTGATATAACATATTCTATTTATTATGGATCATGATAGTTTTGGTTGCATGAGAATATTTTTTTGACACATTGTTTGGAATTGACTGTAGTATTCAATGTATTGAAGGTGTGGTTTCATTATCTTTTTTGAGGGAAATTCATAGTATTTACAGATTATAAATCATTTAAACACATTTTATCATAAATATATTTGAATCTAAGATATTGAATATGTATGGAATTCCTTCAAATGTTCTATTTGATCTTCATGTATACCCTAGGTAATGGAAATTCGTTGGCAAATTCATTTTTAATTAACTCTAAGAATCATTTGGAAAAAGATGATTCAGATCAGTGGAAACTAGTGTTGGTTATTTCAGAAATTCATCTATATTGTATCACCCGAGGAATTTTTTATTCTCTTCCTAGTTTAATTAATCCTAATTTGTGTCAGCATGTGAAAGAGGCTCAGATATCTAATCCTGAATGTGTTTATATGAGATAAAAACTCAAGTTTTCTAAGACCACTGTTAGATTGAAGCAAGATCTGATTTTGATTTTGAGGTTTAGAGATCGGATCAGGGTACCATTGGAATTTAAAGGAACAATTATTAGTGTCTAAAACCATTCAAATGGGATTTCCAATCATGAATTCAAAATTTGTATAGAGCGATTAAAGAAAAAATTTGGATGGATGGCATGAAAATGGATGTGGTGGAGTCTATATCGAGAATCCTCACTTGTTAGCTGGTTAAGGTGGATCACGAGCAACCAACAAGCATGTATTAGTCTTTATAGATTACCATGTGGAAGTGAGAGAAAATATCAACGGATTTTGTGATATATACACCTAGAAATGTTAGGAAACATGATTCTATATGGGTAAATTTGGATCAGCTCATGAGGTCGATTCATGTTATACATATTCATGAATTCCACATGGTGGAGAACTTATCTATAATCTATATCTGAGAAGTTGTAAGGTGTCAGGGCATTCCAATCACGATTGTATCTGATTGTGGCCTGATATTTACAACTAATTTTTGGAAATCCTTACAGTATTCCCTTAGGACATATTTTACTATATACATGGAATATCAACCAAAAATAACTACATCCTCAAAGGAAAACTTAAATGTTGTAGGATATTATTAGAGATTATGTAATTGATTTTTTTGTCTCTTAGGAAGAGAACATACTATTAGTGGAGTTCTCATACAAGAACATTTATCAAGACTTGATATATATGCCACATTCAAAGTCATTGTATGGTTTTCTTTTTTATTATCAATTTTTTAGGTGAAAACTAGTGAGACATTATTATTTGGACACATCCTTTTTCTATATATAATAGAAAAGATTCAATTGATCATAAAGAGGATGGATATGGATCATTGTTGTTAGAAATTAGATGTGCATCATCGTTGGCGGTTGTTACTGATTGAGGTGAGAGATCATGTGTTTTAGATAATGTCGACAAGGATTTTTCATTTTAATTTTTGTAAGTAGGGTATGTTTTCTCTATGGTACATAGTCCCTTTTGAGATACAATTATGAGTTATTGAGATGAAATATAACTTGGTTTTCCCCCATGGTTCAGTTTAATGCATAATGTGTTACATGTATATCAATTGAAGAAGTATTAATATGGTCTTGACCATATGATTCAATGGTATCAAAATGGCCTATATTTAAATGATATGTGGGTTCATGTGATAGTAGAGATTATGGATAGTAAAGAGAAAATGTTTTATGGGAAATGAATTTTCCAGTGCAGGTTTTATGAAAACATGGTTTGATTCATGAAGAAATATGTGATCATGAAATGGAAATAATGAAGAATTCTTTTGAACCCTTAAAGTAAATCAATATTTTCTCTTTTGGAGGATATAAATTTTATTGGTATATATAATTTACCGCTCCTAGTTTCAGGAACTGGGTTTTATATTTAAGTATTTTTTGTATATATAATGATTGAGATTTGTTTTAGGATGTTTGAAGTTGATTTGGAATGTTATTAATGATTTTATGGATGTGTGTTGTTTCAAAATGATTAGTCAAAACTATGAAGCATCCCAAAGAAAACATGATTGTAAATACAATGGAAAATGGATAAGAGAATGTTTGTAACATGGATTTTCAAAAACAATGTGGGTGCTCAGGAAAAATCGTGTGAACCTACTATACTTTGGTACATTGGGAAACACATGATTTGTGTGTGGTCTGTCTAACCATATGAGATAACAATGAAAGGTGTTGGATTAAGAAAATAGAAAACACCATGTTTTTGAATAGTTTTCCAAACTGTGATGCCTTACCATGTGGTGTATAATAATCCCTCTGAATTTAATGGATATATTTCAATTTAATTTCTTTAGGAATTTATTTTCTCTAAATTCTCCCATAACATTAAATCATATTTCTCTCAAGGTGTGAGAGACAATTTTCTTTTCTCTAGATCCATCCATAGGTTAATTTAAGGAAATTAGAGATCTAGAATCACTAGTAAGTCTATTCTTTATCATTCATCATTACTCGCTTCACTTTCTCTTTCTAGGAACCATATATTTGACTGGATGGGGTTAATTATATCCTTCTATATGGGAATTATTGTGTTTTATGGATTAATATAGGGATTTATTGGTGTTTTGTGATTGGATCTATAGAATTGTATATTTATTCTTAATTTCTACTAAACTTTTTGAGGTATTTGGATTATTTATCAACTAAACATTATTAGAACTCAATGGATTCTTTGAAAATAATTGTAATGGTCGAAATTATTCAAAAATATACTTATATATATTGTTATAAACAACTTTATAGGTGGTTTTGGTAAATTTTGAAAATTGGATGGTTCAGTGGAAATCTCTCTCAGTCATATTCCAAATTGGTGATTTTATAATTATGGTTTTGTTGTGTCACATTGATAATTTTGGACAAAATGTTTTAAACATAATAAATATTTTATGGAAATGGATTTTCATGGTGTGTTCGGAATGATATTTAGTGTACATGGTTGTTTTGATTTCATGATTTCAATAATACCATGAAAAAGGGGCATGAACAATTGGGGTACAAGAGATGTGAACATGTATAAGGGGGGTGTGCAATTAGGGCACAAAGAGATGGGGCACATAGTGATTACTTGGTTTATCGATGTGATACCTCTCAGGAGTACGAAACTGCCACCCAGGAGTGCATGTGTGGGTGTTGGTGGAATCAATGAATGGGAATGTAAAATGATTTTAAAATTGTTTTAAAGTCTTGTTGTTTAAACATTCCATGGAAAACACTTTTTTCATTGATATAAACTATTTAAAAAAAATTAAACCATTTTGTATAATTATTAAAACATGTTTTATCATAATTGCATGAGTTGGAATGTAATTTCTTGAAATATTACGGATTTTATACTTATCCCATTCTTGGGGACAATTCTGTGTTTGTAGAATTCATCTATCTATACATAGTTAAAGGCATGGTATCTGAGTTCATTAGCGATTATACTTGACAGAATGGTCATGTAATGTCGATATGGATCTTAGAGAATTTTGGGAGTTTCCAGTTATGTGTCTATGATGACATTGGTTTCGGATTCCTTTTGATCAATTTGGTTATGTAGTTTGGTTTCCTCTGGTAATCTGACATGGATATTATATTTGATATGATTAGAATTGTATTTGTACTCATGAATCATATAGAGGATTATTGAATAAATTCTTATGGTTTGGATGTTTTATATTTAAGGTGAAAATCATTGCCAAAATGATTTTATTCCCTATTAAATTATTTTTATCCATTGGGGTCCTGGGAATGTCACTTAAGTCCTAGTAACATTCCACCACCTCCTCCCAGGCCAATGGGTGATGGTAGAGATGTTTCAACCCATTATTACCTATCATTTGATTGCAGTATTGAAATTTTTCCACCTATATTTCATATATATGTTTAAATTTTATTACAAAGAATATTTTGAATTATTTTTATAATAGAATGTGCTAACTATGTTATTCAATGTTACATGTATTTTTCTTAAACTTAATTAAGTTTTTTTATATATATTACAAATTAGAATGATATGGTTTATTTTTTTAATGGGTTTGTATAGAGAAATTTGTTAAATCCTTAAGGGAATCGTTAATCACACCATAAAAACACACATTTTATATAAGTGTGCTTAATATATTTAGATACATGTTAATAAGATGATATAATTTAAGATATTAGTTTTTTAAAAAATATATTTTATTTTTAGAATAAATCATTTTTAGTATGAATAGTCTTTTCAAACAGATTGTTCATAATGTGCATAATGTCCACCAATCGAGCACACTATCAAATGGCCAAATTAGGTTTTATATGGGACCTCCAGCCTGCCTGCCCATATACCCGATGTTTCTAAATAGAAGTGGGGGTATGATGAATATAGTGGAGATTCTACACCCCCTATTATAGAGATAAATATAGTGTAAATAAAAAATACAAATAAATATTAGAATAACCAAAAATAGAAAAATAGTGATGTATACAATAAGATGTCAAGGAGGAACCAATAAACCAATAATAATTAATCATGTATTGATTGGAGGAAATGTTTATAAATGTCATACTGAAAGTAATACAAATATGAAAAACCATCTAACATAAATAGACTCAGATGTCCTCAGTCCCAAACCACTTGTAGGCCCCATCTCCTAACATCATCCAATCTAACAAGAAACAAGTCATCAACAAGGAACTTATCCAATTTTTCATACCTACATCCATTTAATATTCTGAGGTACTGAGTAGGGTCTATAATATTGTGTGTGTAAAACTAAGAAGGATGACACCACCATGTCTAAACAAATCTAGTCAGATAATACATTCATCCCAAAAAGTGATAAATAGTTGTATTAGTTAATCAATTAATATAGTACATCAATAAACAAGTTTTGGATCAATTATAGAATATCCTAGAGCATATAGAAAAACCATTATAATTAATATCAAAATCTATTGCATAATCAAATAATTTGGAAAAGCTCTATGTATAGGAATTTCATCATCCGGACCAATCCCTTTGTATAAGTATTTCAAAATCATGTCCATGCCCTCTATAAAATCATTTTAGTATTCCAGGCATATCCATATATATATATATGAATTTTAGCATAAACCATGACCAATACTACTATATAATAATTGTTCTGTGAAGCAGGGACAAGCCCACTATACAATAATTATAGTAAGGATATCACAATATCACAACATATTATAAGTCCCAATAGTTAATTCGACCAATTACCATTTATCTTTCAATTACCTATCTTATTTATCAAGTTGGTCATAGACTATTAACATGCCAATTTTTACCAAATAACATCATATAAACCATATCCATTTAAAATAAAAAAACCACCCATATACATGTTGAATTGATATCTGGATACCACCTGAGGTCTCATGTCATGGTAAACAAATTTTATACAATTTTCCAATTCATTAATAATCAAGGTTTCTCTCACCCCATAAGGATTCACAAGACCAGTCACAACATCATTAAATACAAATAGGTCTAAGGAAAAAATCAAACCCATTATTTATCTTCATTCATCGTTAATTTAATCCAACGTGTGTGTTGGGTAGGCACCATTCACAATATTTCAAATACTTAAACAATTACTGCAATAATAGGGTTAGTTTTTAGACCACTTATGTTAGCATGATGATCAAGAAATACCAAAAAAGTGATATCCAATGGATTATGTACATAAATTATATCAATGATGCTATCATGACCATCTAAACAACATGATCAATAGCTTCAGTCATAGTAGAGATCAAAAGAACACACCACATTAATGGGAGAAAGAGGAGAGGACACTGATAAAATAAAAGGGGATTACTAGGTATTAAACAAAAAATCCAGATATCTAGAAGGGATGAAATAACTCTATAATCACTAAGAAATATATTAAGGATCATGAGGGGGATGGGATGTCATGGATGAATGAAAAACATAAGCATTTCATGCCTTAAAATGGCCCAGGCCCCAAAATACATGAGTTGTAAGTATATTACATATCATCTAATCCTTCATTGTGTGGGATATATAAATTTGTGTCGCATTAGTTGATTTAAAAACATATTAATCACTACAATTCGTGAAATTTTGATTCATAACCTGTAATCTAGTTTACACCATGAACCCAATCACATCCAATTCCCCTTTCCTTGATTCTTCCTGACGGTAGCTACGTAGCGTCTAATGAATTTACACATCATGTATATGAGCTACATAGAACATTCATCCCCTAAATCCATAGAAGATTTTGATCCTCCGTTACACCCTTCTAAAATTATGGAAAACCATCATAATCCCATTTAACACGCTTATAAAAAGACTTATTTATTTAAAACAAACATACATCCCAAAACTATAGGTTACTTTCCTGATAAAATTTTTATTATATTTGAATGAGACTAGAAAAATATGGATTTATGATAAAGGAAAACCCAAAAAAATATGTTTAACTGGAAACTCAAACAGAAACATAGATGGAAAAAATAAATGATCTTAGAAACTCTCCACCATATAACAGCTTTCCCCAAGCTGGTATAAGTTTCACTATGGGGTCTATGTGAATAGTTCCAACCACTATTCTCACATAGCATCCTCCTTCTCCTAGTTCTACCCTCAAACATTCCCAATTTCCACTGTACTCAAACTGGAGGAATAATCCTACCACATAGATACTTTTAACTATGGTCTATATTCTATATCAGATTCTCGTCAATGGATGTGTCATCACAAATCTCAACCACTACAACATGAGATGGGTCAGGAAGAAATCTATATAGTTGTGACACATGAAACACATCATGAATGTTACTATAACAATGGTGGATGGGCTAATAAGTATTCCATTGGAATGAAACTATCCATTATCTGAAATGGCCTGAAAATCATGAGTTCTAACTTTCTCTATTTTCTGATACAACATTGTGAGAACCTAGGTGACACCCGATGGAAAAAATAATGACCAACCTCCAACTCTAGATCATGTATCTGATGATATGAATTCAATTTAGGCCTATTATATGCAATCAAAAACCACCTCCTCATCAGTAAAAACAAGATTACACTTCTCATACAAAAGACTAGGTCTGAAAAGTGTAGAATCACATTCCCCTAACCAATAAAATAGGTAAACAACATTGCCTTCCATACAACGCCTCTAATGGTTCCATCTAGATAAATTCCAAGAAGCTATTGTGATATAAAAACTCTATGACTTCCAAATTATTCTCTCATATACAACTAAAATCCAAAACATATTCTCATAACATATCCCCCTGAATCTGAATAGTATGCTCAGATTTACCGTCAGTTTGTGGATGATAGGACGTACTCAGAAGAAACTATGATCCCATAGCCTTCTAAATACCCTTATAGAATTTATAAGTGAAATAGGGATCTCTATCAGAAACAATACTCCTCTAAACACAATGAAAAAGGACTACGAAACACACACATATACTACCCAGTTCATCAATAATGATGGTCGCCATGATATGAGAAAAGTGGGATGCCATCACCATTCTATACACAATCACCCATAGATCATAATCTTGTGAGAATTCTTAGGTAATGCTTCTAGAAAATTTATAATTTCATCATCCCACATCCACTCTGGAATGGGAAGAGGTCTGAAAATACCAGTAAGCCTCTAATATTATGTCATTACTTGATGATAGGGGAAACATCTCACGAAAAATCCCTCCACCTCCTTATTTATTCCTATCCACTAGTACTATAAATTGAATCACAACACATATTTATCGAGACATGATATATTTTCTATCTCGATTCATGAAAATCTATCATCAATTGAACATGAATGCCCATAGGAATCCATATTTAGTCACAAAAAAGAATAGAATTTCCACTACCAAGAGACAATGAAGTGTTTCTTGACCCATTATATAGGCTATCTCTCAAAAACAATCCATCTAGAATATATATCTTTTCAGAATTTATCTGGTCCAAAATCACATGTATGACAGATGTCGAAGTCATATATACTCTTCCTTGGTACTCCTAAACATATACATGCATGTTTTTAATGAGTTTCATCATCCTCCACAAATCACAAGACTCTCACATTGCCATAATATGGGTATTTCAGCTCAAGGAATTAAAAGAAATGTTTTTCATTCAAATTGTATAAGACAAATTGATGTCTAAATAATACAGATACAAGACCCACTTCCTCAAATAAAGGTTTAGGTCCATCTTAGAAAAGTTGTACCCAATGCTCTGGTGGTATATGTATACAACAATCCTATAACATAAAAGATAGTATCTCCCACATCTCAGGTCATGTATCACAATTTCCAACACTATCCCATAAATTGTATGATTCCACTCATATGGTATCAGCTATCTCAAGCTACAAGAAACCACTATATCCTCCTACATTCAAACTAATCCAACTCCATTTATGGATGCATCATAGTACATGTTATATGTTATACCTGACACAAGTAATGTGAGGATTGGTGCTGAGTAAAACCTACCTTTCAAATCTTGAAAATATCTCTTACAATAATCCTCCCATGTAATCTCAAGTCCCTTATTATTCATATCTATCATCAGTTCTACCAAATGGGACAATTCCATGATATATCCCTGATAATAACATTCTAATCCACTAAAACTAGGCATCTCAAATATTTTCATTGTTATCCCCCATTATACCTCAGTTATAACCTTATCTTGGACTAATGACACTCTATCCTCAATGATGACATGGCCCATTGAGTATACTTTATCAATCTAGAAACTAAGTTTCATTATCTTTACATAAATCCTTTCTCTCTCAATTTACTCAAGATGATTCTATGGTTCTTAGCATGATCATCTACAGACTAGGCATACAATATTATTCCATCAACAAAAACAAACAAAAATAATTCCACAAAATTATGAAATATATGACTCATCATGTCTATGAATATCACATGTGCATTTTTCCACCAAATCGGTTTCACTATAAACTCATTCAAGACATACCTACTCTTTAAAGTAGTCTAAGGTATATCTGATGACATTAACCTCGACTGGTGGTATCTTGATGTCAAAATGATATTTTAGATGATCTTAGAACCTCAAAAATATTCTAAGATATCATCCATATGCATAAGTGGATACCAGTACCTGACCATCGTATAGTTCAATCTCAAAAAATAATCATGTAAGTGAAAGGTCCCATAAAAATTCATGGAAAATGGAATTGAAGAACTACATGGAGGTTATTAGGCTATATAAAAACCTTATCTTCCAGATATTCCAAATGAACTTTAAACTCTTGAAGCACTTCTAGTTCAATTCTATATTGTGGAGTAAAATCTAGGTCTTCTCCGGCACTAAAACAATCATTAACTAAATTTCTCACAAAGGTGGTAAGACATAGAACTAACCCAGAATGACAGCCAAAAAATGGTGTAACACGGGTGAAAAATTATCCTACTACATTTAAAAAACATCTAGAGTAATAACAATGATATTATTAAGGAGACAGTAGAATCAATACTAAATTGGACTTTCAAGACTTCTATGAAGATCCCACAGACCCTGGTGAGAGTAGCTTCATCCTTCTAGATATTTAAAAGAAGACCTCCTCTAGAAATAGTCAGTATGATCCTGGTATATAAATAACCAATCCGTACCAAAAATTAATTAGAATCCTTTCATTTGTATCATGAAATTTTAAAGATAATGGTAACCAAACAGTTATATATAACATGCCATGAAACATTTTATATTCGCTAACCACAATCCCAATGTTGTATCAATGGTCAATGTACCATCACATCTTTCAACAACTATGCTGAAACCATTTTTAAAAATGGAAGATTAAAAATTAATGTGATATTACTATATCAAAAAAATGGTAGATGATACAAGAATCCAAAATCTAATGGTATAAGTTCATATATTGATACTAGCCGGATTAATCTATATAGTCTGTAGCTTATAAGCCCTTCAGCCACAGTATCCAGTCTGAATGACCTGATTTATTCCCAATGCCTATTACTACCAGTCATGCACTAGGGTACCATGTCCCCATCCTCCAACTAAAAATTTTTGGTAAATCCTTCAACCTATCTTCTATGGGGGGGAAAATTGTCACATGTGGCCCACTTTCACACTAATAGAACTGTAATGGAACACAATCCTGAGATGGCTACCCACTACCCAAAATTATCCTCACATAGTGGACTTGGAAAAAATTATCATTGTATCACTTCTTATCATAAAAATATGATGTCATAGTTCTCACTACTGAGATAGACTTAATACTACTTGGGCTGCTCTAAGATCTCCTTTTATGTTGAGTTCTTTCTTCATCACTTCTGAAAACCAACTCAAAATGAAAATCATCACCTAAAACCAAATAATGCAGTAATTACCATCCAAAAAATATTTAACCATGGAGATCTCATCAGTATCTAGATATGATGATAATAATTATAGTTCAGTTAAAAGTATAATTTATTCAATTACTCACATGACCTCCTATATCTGGTGCATGAACTCACAACCCTTATAATCCCACAAAGACTATGGACATAAGTGTCTTAGGAACTTCAATTAGATGTACATCAAATATAACTCCCCTAATTACACATATATCACTATATATCTCCCCAATTCGTGGAAGGACCATGAATAATATTTGAAGTGAGATTCACCACCCATTCTGTGGGTGTCTCGATGTAAATTAATGTCATCAGGACTAACTCATTCTAGAACTCGGCAGCCTAGGGGCCTCCATTCTCAATGAACATAGGTGGATGTTATAGCTAAAATTCTCTCATTATCTCAGACATGAAATTTAAAATGTGAATAATATCACTTCCCATGGTTCTCATGACCCCCAAGAAGCTTTGTCAATTTTGAACACCCATATGATGCTCAAGAGTTACAGGAAGATCCAGCTCAGATGCATTATGATATTACTGATTACCACTCTCCATACACTCAACTCGAAGATGGTGAGGTGAAATTTCTTCTACAATAAAAATAGACTCTATAGAACTCTAGATAAAAACAAATTCAACCTCAATAGGTTTCAACTACATAAGACCACTGGATCAAGGTACCACTAAAAATGGATTGGAAATCTTTTAGGTTTACATAACAATTATTTCATTTAATTTATAATTTATTAGAGGGATTACATATAATAGTTCATAATGGAAATTTATCATAGGAAATAAATATGTCCCAATCAAAAACAATTCATATAGTATATATTCATATATTCCCATCATGATGAATGCATACTCATCCAACACCTTACCTAGTCAAAAATATAAATATCACGAAACAATAAAATCACAAAACATGTGAATCACATAGACGAAAATAACGTCGATCATAACTTGCAGACATCATGAACGGAAATCCCATCCCTTTTTACTCGGATTTTCCCCCAAACATGGGTTAGATACACCCATGAACAAGCTAATAACCAAATCCTGACACATCCTTCCATCCTTTCTACCTTTCTCTAATAATATTGAAATTTAAAATAAAATCTTTTCTTTAATACCATTTTGGAACATCTCCCAATATGACACTCTCTCAAATGGCCAAATCATGAATGTTGTGTAACCTCAAGGGAACCTCCTCGTATGCCAAAGGATTCTAAATTGCAGTAAGGTGTGATGAGTATAATAGAAAGACTATACCCCTAGTATAGAGAACAATATAGTGTAAATAAAAAATAACAATAAATATCACAGTAATAGGGAATAAAGGAAACAATGCAACAAACAATAAGAATTAATGGATTAACCAATAAACCAATAATAATAAATCTTCTAATGAAATTTTGAAACATATCTAAATTAAAAACTAAATGTAACACAAATAATAATAACTAGATGATATAAATAGATTCAAAAGACCTCTATCCTAAACCCTCTATAAGTCCCATCTCGAAAAACTCCATCCCATCTAGAAATGGAAAACTTATCAATGATGTTTATTTCCCTTGTCAAAACCTACATAAATCTAATATGATCAGGTACTAAATGACATATTGGATTGGGTGTGGGTAAAACTGAATTGGTTGAATAAACTTTGACTAAACCATACCAAAATTATAATAAGTGTATGTAATAAAGAGATAATAATAGGTATTAATTATTCCATTCATATAATACCTCAATCAACCTGATTAGGCACCATGGAAGAATATTTTTTATCATTTATCACAACAATTCCAACCAATAGCACAATCCATGGAATAATCAAATAACTAGTAAAAAATTAGTATAATCATTTCATCTTCTAGTAAAATCCATCAGTTTAAGAACATTAACATCTGGGCGAATTCCTCTTCATAATCATTTCAGCATCCCGGTGATAGGCCTCTAAATGATAATTTCATCATAAACATAGGATAATCCTCCTCTATAAGCATTAAAATAAGAAACTAGGCCAAACTCACCATATAAAAACATCAACAAATCTATCAAAAATATCACATCATATCATAAGTAAAAATAGCAAATTCTGTGAATTCGCTATTTTATTTTTATTTCCCTTTTTATTTATCACGTTGGTCAAAGATCATTAACATGATAGTTTTCACCAAATCAGATCATATCTTCCATAAACATTTAAATTAAACAATGATCCATCACTAATGAGAATCTCAATCTACCAATCACTTAAGGTCTCATGTCCTAAAAACACATTAATCCATGTGACAATTAATTTTTAATCAAATGGTCGCTCACCCTACAAATAGACACAAGATATATTGAAACACCATTAAATCCAAATGGATCAAATTAATAATCCATTACAGGATTTATAATCATTAAATTAATGTAATTCACTTTTTGGGTTAGTGCAATTGACAGTATTTCATATACATAACAACTAAAAAGACCATAGAGATATGTTTTGAACCACCTACCTTAAATCAGTGATCACGAAACCCCGAAAATGGATAACCAATGATGGATAGATAAAAATGTGACATAAAAAGGACTATAGACCATCCAAAAAACACTATCAATACCTGTTTCAATTGTAGAGATCAAAAGAACATGCCGATTTATTAGAAGAATGTGGAAATGGGGAAAACACCAAAAAAATGGGACTTACCCATGATAAAATAGTAAAATATGTTGTGAAAAAGGATGAAATACTTCATGAATCGTATAGAAAAGGACTAGGGATTGAAAGGACAAAGGAATGTTATGGATGAATGAAAAACATAATCATTATATGACATTAAAATTATCCAACCCCTAAAATACATGACATGTAATCCATAAATATGTGGCATACTGAGATTCATGTTGTCTCAAGTGTTCTTAACCATTTTTGAACAGTAAAAATACTGTATTATAGATTCCCTGTATGTAATAAAATTCACAATATGAACCCATTCATGGATTTTATTCTTACCTTTTCTTCGGCCAAATTGTATCTACACGACATGTATTGCATTACCACGGTGTGTAAATGCCCTATATATATCATTCAGACCTAAAATATATAGAAGATCCCAAACCCCACCATATAATACTAATCATATGGAAAGTCCACATAATTCAATTTAACATGATAAAATATTAACTCCATTAGTTCGTACAAAAATGCATCCCTATACATTAATTCATTTTCCCCTACAACATTCTTAGTATCTAAATGAGACTCAACCACCATGATTTAATGAATAAGAAAGCCCAAAATAAAATTAGTTTAAAGAAAATCTAAAAGAGTGGAATTTGAATAAAAATAATAGATCTAAAAATGTTTTTATTTTTATATATTTATATTATTTTTAATATCATGTATTTTTTCACATAGGCTTCTTAAACCCGTTTTCCTCTTTTGGAATTATTTTCTGTGCAGTAATGGGGCCTTCTGGATGATTTTTCTCACATTATATTTTCATTCTAAATAATTTTTTTAATTTGGAATATGTCATCATATTGAAAATTTATATCTTAGTTTTTAAATTGTATTAGATTTACAATATTAATTTATGTTAGGAAGATTTTTTATTTATTCCTGCTTAATTTTTCTTTTATTAATTCCATTATTTTTTTCATTTTAATTTTTTTCGTTATTAAATTTTAATTTATGTGTTAATGAATAAATGTTTTTATAGATTTTATGTTTTATTCTTTATTTACTTTATTAATAATTAATTATTTAACAATATATAAGAGTTTTTTATTTATTTTTAAAATTATGTTGATTTAAAATGTACAAATGACATGTAAATTTTACTAATTATTTAACTAATTGAAACATTTTTTTTATTTTTTAGTATTTATAATATTTAATTTTAATTAATATAATTTTACTTTTATTCTAATATGACCATGGGTGGTACCTCCACTTTCCAACATTAGGTGGAAAGGCCTTATTACTCTCACCATATACCACCTAGTAGTTATCACTAAGAATCGATATTATCATTATAACAGAATACGTCAACCACCAGTGAAGATGATTTAGGATATGTTATTGTCATGGAAAATAACTAATACCATTGATGTTCAACCATATTTCCCTTCCACTGATACTAATCTACACCAAATCATTCCAATGTTTACTACCTTCAGACTAATACAGAATCTAGGGATATAGAACCAAAATGATTATGGGGTATAGAATTATTGATTTGGAGGAGGAAACATTGAAGAAGATGATGATGAAATCATAAGTAGATGTCCTTAAAATAGAAAATTTGATTATATATAATTTGAAAAATATTACCTCGAGGATAACTAATTATTCTTTAATAAATTGAGTATGGAAGATAGAAGGATGTTGTGTCCAAATTTGTTAAGAACCACATTTTAGTCATGGTAGTGTCTGGAACCCGATTACAAAGCCACTACCAGTGATACTAGAGATGATGATGGTTCTCATAAAATGATATTTTGGTATTTCATTTGAATGATAGACCACTCCATCATATTTTCAAATGATGAAGGTGGTGATAGGGTGGGTAGGTTGTTGGCGGCCAACTTCACCAATCCTACCAACCTTGGAGACAGAAGCAGGTGGAGCTGGTAAATGCCTTGAAAAGGAGACTCTCCCCTCTGTTAAATATCATCACCTCCAACAATAATCTTCAGTATAATTCATTCATCTTATTCTTCTATGTGCAGTATTTTTATGGTTTACAGCCTTGTCTATTCAAGTGATATATATTGAGGGTTCTCTCCATGTGAGAGTGGGGGATTGAGTACTCAAATTTACACAGAGTGATATCCTTCTATTTTCCCAGGGTTTCTTACCCCATTGAATTTGAGAGACTTTCCAAGTTACATTTAGTTTCATTTATTTCAAAATTCCTCAATTTATTTTATCTCTTTATTATTTCTACAAAACCATGCCAAGGATTTTCAGTCCGAACATGACTTATTAGTGGAAGATTTTTTCATGGTGTTTTTACTATTTAGGATATTAATAATTCTCATAAATTTTAGTATTATCTTTGATTACAACTCCAATTTATATTTCTTATCAAAAAAAATTATTTACATTCTTAAATATAGCATTGAGAAATAGTGGAGGTTCTAAATGGATGGTGTTTCCAGATTGTAGTGAAATTCGAGACTGAAAAAAATTAATGGGAAAATGTTTTGGTTGGGTAAAATGTAGAAGAAGTAAGTTTTGCCAAAGGTTAATTTATTACAAAAAATTAGTGAAATACCGGGGGATGTGATGATATACAAATGTAATGAAATGGATAATAATGTTATTTCAAACATCCCTTTTTCTTTGTAAGATGTGTTTTAATCAAGAATTGTAGAGAAAATGAGACCTAAGGAAATATGGGATACTCTAATTAAGCCATATGATCCCAATTAATTTCATAAAAAACCAAAAGAGAAAATCATAAAATCTTTGAATGATGGAATCATCATTATTAATCGAAAACATGAACACCCTGAATTCCTTGTCTTCTCAACTCATGGTGTAGGGGTGTAAAATTTTGGACACTAAACATGTAGAGATTATACACTAGAAATTTCCAAATTAATATGAACACTTCATCATTAGCTTCACCAACAATATCTTATAGTTTAATATGGTCTTCAATGATGTAACATCTCTGGTTCATGGTGAATAATTTAAGCACAAGAATAAGTATGAAAGATATGAATCTTTCCACCATGCAGTGGATCTATCAAGGGAGAGTGGAAGAATGATGGAGTGTGGTTCCAATGGTATACGAAATCATGGTAGGTCCAAAACAAGTTCTAAAAAGAATAACCTCATGTGTTATAGTTTTGGAAAAAATGTTATCATCCAGAAGGATTTTTGGAATAATAAGATTTGTGAGAATAGATCCTAGGGAAATGTGACGAGTACTTACAGAGGTGGATATATATAGATCATTGAAGAGATATAAATTGTTGGAAGGAGACATCATCTCAACTATTCATGGAAAATTGACTATGGAGAAACATAGTGAATGAAATTACAATAGGGATGGTTCCATCTATATGAAACTACCCTGGGAGGATTTTTATACATGGGTAACGATCACAATTTGAAGATCATTGGATTCTGTTCCACCAATTTTAAAAAGTGTTATGGTATTACTAAAACCCTCCATAGAGTACTCCCTATGATGGGATTAAATAAGAACATATTTTATTTGGGACTATTTTATTACATTAGATGCAATACATTCACTATGAATGGAGTGATGAGGATATTTTTGGGTGTGATTGTGGTGATTAACGTGAAAAATATCTCATACAACATGTATGTGATTATGGGTAAAAAATACAAGTAAAATGAGATAATTGGACCGTATTTATTCTTGAATAATACATTGATGACATTATGGCATGAGAATCAACTCTATATGTCATAAATAGGCCTCATGTTTCATACAGATCAGATGTTATAGTCTAGAATAAAATGCACCATTAACATTTTGTGAGCATTGTGTTTGGAGCAAGAAACACAGCTTGATGTTAAATATATCAATATAAAGAAGCAATGTGATCTTATAATTAGTACATTTAGAAACTTTTCAAGCACTAGTTCACATAGAGGATTGAGATACTTTTTATACATCATTAATGATTATTCCAGGAGATATTGAGCGTACCCAATCAAGAGAAAATTAAATGTTTCTAAAGTCTTTATAAAATTAAAAACATGGAAGTTAAATAAAATATTAATAAAGATCAATTTTGTGGGGATTTAAATTGTGGATAATTTAAAAGTAAATAGTTTAATAGTAATTTCAATTTGAAGGCATTGAAAGATCATTAACGGTGGTAGATACTCCTAAGAAGAATTTAGTGGCTGAGATGATGATCAAACAACTTTTGGATAGAACAATAAATATGTTGAAGAGTGAGGGAATTACCACCGAATTTTGGGAAGAAGTAGTCAACATATCCATTTCTGTGATCAACAAATCGCCTTCACCAGTGATTGATTTGATGAAACCGATGGTGTGTTATACTGGTAAACTCTTTGAGTAATATTGGTTGCATACTTTTGGAAGTTTTATATATTCATTTTTTAATGACCATGAAAGATCAAAGTTGGATTCAAGATCTAAGAAATTTATATTATTAGGGTAAAATGCAGGTGTATAGTGGTAACATTTTTAAGACCTGTATACATAAAAATTTATAATCTAATGAAATGTCATTTTTGTGTAATAAAATGTGGAAATGAAAATTTATGGTGACATTGAAAAACAGAATATAGAAAATACACTAGTCAAGGTGGAAGAAATATATGAGCAAGAACCCCTTTCCCATGAGGCATTAGTAGATCATGATTATCAAGTACTAGTGTAGTATGGAACACCATTATCAAAATGATATAAGATATCACCAGTATGTCACTTTGACTATGTAAATGAGTGAAACATTTCATAATTCTTATGTAATGAGGATGGGGAGCCATCTTATTTTGGGGAGGTAATGTTGAGTCTAAATGTTTCCTCAATGGTGGTGGTTATGCAGGATGAACATGACGAACTTTATAATAAGAACACATGGGAAAATGATCCATTACCTCATAAGAAGGAAGGATATCAGAAAAAATTGGTCTTTAAGATAAAGGGAGAAGGAAAGTACCATATGTAAAGATATAATGAATTATTGGTGCTCAAAGGACATTATCTGATGGAAGGTATTGGTTTCAATGAATTGTTTTCTCTCCTGGTAAATTAATACCTATTTGGATAGTTTTGGAAATGTGTGCTATATACAGTTTAAATCTTGAGTACCTAGACGTAAACTCTACTTTTCTACATGTTTATCACAATTAAGAAATCTAAATGATCCAATTGGAAGGGTTTATTGAAGAATTCAAATAGAATTTTTTTTTCAGTTGAAAAAATATCTTCACAATATCAAATAGGTGTCAAGGTGTCGGTACAATTGATTTGATTCCTATATCAAAATAGTTGGACCTAAAGTACTTCATTAAGTTCCATGTGCATATTTCCAGAGTTTGGATGGTAATTATTTCATAATTATTTTGATGTATGTGAATGACATAATGGTTTTAGGAACCAAAAATGGTCAAATCCAAGAGGCGAAGGGATAGTTGGATAGGGATTTTGATATGAAGGACTTGGGACAATAAAACTAGAATATTGGGATGCAGATTTACTTAGATAAAAATAATGGGAATATTTTTCTATCACATAAGAATTAGTAACTGAATGCATTGAAATGATCCAAAATGTAAGAATGTAATCCAATATCCACCCCAGTTAAAATTAATTTCAATTTATACTCTACAATGAGTCCTAGAAATGAATTAGAGAGGATGGATATGCATCAAGTACAATATGCTTCTCTAGTGGGGAGTCTGATTTTCAATATTGTTTATACATGGTATGACATTGCACATGTGGTGGGAGAAGAAAGTTGATTAATGGAGAACTCAAGATTTTATTTTTATAAAATAGTGAAGAGGATCTAAAGATCCATTAAGGAGACCTCATCTGGTATATTATGTTATGGTGGATCATATTTCACTATCACAAGCTATGTTGATTTATATTTTTTAGGTGATTTTATCCAAATAAAATCCACTACTGGTTATATATATACTCTAGTACGACGAGATGTGATATGGATTTCAATGTCCCTATCAGTTTTGGATTCATCCACAATGGAACTAATGTACATGGAAGCTAAACTATCATGCAATGTGGAAATATGGATGAGAGGGTTGTTAGGGGAGTTTGGGAACATATAAAGGCATATTAAATTGTTTTGAGATAGTATTAAAACCCTTAAAATTTCATGTAATGTAACATTTCATTCAATTATGAAAAATATTGGGGTACATAATCACTTTTTCCATGATTTGGTGGAGGAAGGAATTGTGGAATTGTTGAAACATCGCACTAAATAAAATATGAAATTTTTCTTGATGAAAATGGTTGACTTGGATAAGATGAAATGGTAAAGATCCTTGAGAGGCCACACGAATATATAACCAGAATGTTTGGAACATATAAATTATGTGTGGAGATGTGATTTGTTCAATATAAAATCTCTAAGTGGGAGATGTGTTAGTATTCCATTTAAGGACACCATCCACCCATTATTTGTTCAAGAGATAAATTCGGTGGTACGATGTAATGGTGGATGGTATATAGCTCCACGAAACCCAAAAACCTTAATTATGGAAGTAGGATGGGGTAAAAGAGGCCTTGAAGAGGAGGCTTTCCACTCTTTTGGAAATCATCACCTCCTACAATCAGCTTTAGCATCATTCTCCAATCATATTCTTCTTTGTGTAGTATTTTTGAGGATTGTTTCCATGCTTATTACAGAGAGATATTTTGAGGCTTTCTCCTTGTGATAGTGATAGAATGTGTAACCACATTTCATCATAATATGACCATTGTATTTTTCTATGGTTTTTACCAATTTCATTTTTGGGGGTTTAACACATTACATTCGGTGTCCTTTATTTTCCCATTTACACATTATTTTAACTCGCTATTATTATTGCACTTGTGGGAAAATCATATTAGATCATAACGAAAGACACCTCTATTGTGGAAATATTAACACCCATTAATTAAGAATATATGAATTACAAATATTAATATTTGTTCCTTTAAGCTAAATTAGTGTCAAAATATTTTTCCCACTTTATTTTTTTTATTTTTCATATTCAGTTCTGAAGGGGATGGGGACCTAAATTTTCCACAATGCATAGGATTCATGTTTTTTCTATAATAAACACTAGGTTCATGATGAAATTAATATCTAATGATGAAAAATAGGGACCTAGATTTGGGTTGCATAGGATGTGATGATGACTGATGTTATCTACTATTGGAGAAAGACCAAAGGAGGCTGAGAAATCTTTTTGAAGATAAGGATTCCTGAGGAAGTATGAAGTCAAAGATAAAATCCATTAACACTTCTGAAAGGATTAACATAAATTATATAAGGATCAGAAAATGTTTTCTAAGGTTCCGAACACATGCATAATAGTCGATACATAGAATGAAGTGGTGAATATGGGTTATCGAAGAAATTTTTTATGGCACATTGTGACTTGAAAATAATTCAAAATGGGGCATAAGGGTCATCATTGGACATGTTTAGGGGTAGAAAACTAGAGTTTTTTTAATTATAATTTTATATAAAAATTAAATATAAGGGTAAATGGTTGAGTTAAATAAGGGTCGTTATTATGATTGTATAAAGGTAAACTATGAAATGATATATAAACCTGAGGATGTTTCTTAAATTCACTAATTTATGTAAAAAACGTTTTATGTGGGGCTGTAACATTCAGTTATGAGGAAAAAGATCATTTCACACATATGTGACAATTCACAGTCATGGATACCACATGTATGTTAAACATGGAAAGTAATGATTTAAGTAAGTGCTTATATATTTGAAAACTAATAAATATATTATATAATAGAGGATTGGAATTGGGTAGTCGGATCATCATCATTCATCGCGGATCAAAAAATAGAATAGCGAAGTCAAATCAGAACTAGATACTCTATTAAAAAGCTAGGGGACATGGAGTAGAATAAAGAATAAAATCTATAATATCAACATCATCCCTCATTGACTTATTTATTTATTATATTGTTTTATGACAGTTTCATTTGAAAAATATTTTCTATTTTTTAAAACACGTGTAACCAGATTTATAAAGGGAATAGTTTTTGTATGTTTTTAAATTATAACATTTATTCTACTAATTATACTATTTTATGAGTGTGAAATAGGCACATAGATCTCATTTTTTATTTATGATAATAATTTATACACCATTCAAATAAATAACATATGGTTATTGTGAACACATGGAATTTGAATTGTAAATGAAGAAATGAATATATGAAAGGTGAAATTATATTCTCCATTGAATAATATTTCAAATCCTAATTAATTATTGATATATATTTGTAAAGAAATGATCAATGGGATGTGTTGTACAGTAATGTGATATCACCGTGAATCATTGCCTATTCTCTATGGACTAATAAAAATGTTGATAAATTGAGTAAGAACAAAAAATATTTTATATCAATTCATATAAATCATATCCCTATAACGTCAACCAATATTAGTTTCTCCCTCTAAATTTTGGTTATCCATGAACCGCATCCATAAAAAACAAAATTTTCACACACTTCACTTAAATATTACATGATTTTCATGTTTGTTTTATGAGTTTTTTTGTTTTTTTTAATTTTTTTCAATAGTCTCGTCAATAGGTTTCTTGATGGAATAGATATTACTTATTTCACCTTAATAGTTCAAATATATTATATAAATAATTAATTTTACAATACTCAATAACTTATGCAATATAATATTGGTGTGTTTTTAAATAAGGTATGTACATATAAAAAATCATTAAAAGAATGAAAAAAATTACACAAATTTAAAAAAAATAATAAAAAATAAATCTAGAAAACAATTATGAGAAAATCTATTTTTTGTTTCCTTTTTTAATTATTATAATATAAAATTTCAAGGACACAAAAGAATCTATGGAAAATTTTGAAATTATAATATCTGAAATCAATAATCACTAAATTTATTTATAAAAAAATTATTAATTAATATATTGTAAATTAAAGACTTGAAAATTTAGGTGAAAAGTAGAATGAGAACATTAACCATCCCTTAGTTTATTCCAATGACAAAAAAATACATATGGTATTTCTAATTCCAATAGTGTCATGTAATATATTATATTATTTTATATCCATGGTCTAGTAACTATGAGATTATGAAGCTTCGTATCTCTTTGTTTCCATCATTAAATGGTTTTCCAACAAAGGATTACTTAGATTTCATTAGATATTTCTATATAAATATCAAATAAGTTCCATTGTGAGGGTTGAGTGAATATGATTTTAGGATTATAGAATTTACCTTTTTTCAAACTTTTTTGGCTATGATTTTGTTTTAAATCCTAGATATATAAATATTCCACACATAACATGAGTTACTCACTTCTTTTTTATTATTTTATATCCTAAGAATACCACAATTTTGTTGAGTAAAAAATAAAATGAGTTTTTTATGAGAAATTTTTATCTCCTGAAACTATACATAAGTTTAGATCCTTATTGAAAAAGTGTCCCAATAACAAATTGTCTCCCCATCTTTTGATACATACATTCTACAATTATCTTACACCATATATTCAAAATTTTGTAGATCAATTTTCTTCATGGTGACTTTTGTAATTTGACCACTAATTATGTTAAAAAAAACTTCATTACAATTTTTAAAAAATCTCAACATAAGTTCACATGAATTAGAGACATTAGTATATATGAAGTGAATAATTAAATTGATGTCTTTGATGATAGACTTCTTCGGGAACAATGTTGTCTATGTGAGTTTTATGAACATTCTCAAAGATGAAATCCCAACATTTATATCATTGTGAATATAATGAGAGTTACAATTTTGAAGACACCAGGGCTTTAAACCATGATTTCAATGATCATTTTTAGAATCAATACAATACTAGTTAAAAAATTAAAAATTATCACAAAAAGATAAATGTGATTTGAAATAATATAATTCCCATTTTCTCTACAATATCATAAAACATAATTTTAGAACAAATTCAATATTTAATCCTAAATTTATTAATTGGATGTTAAAATCATGTTTCAAAAGTTGATAAGAATATTAGATAATCAAAAAATTTAGTTAGATTCCCTAATAGATAGACTTGATTCAAAAAAGGATAAAAAAATTATGGAATTCATAATGTTGAGTTACAAACAAGATAACATGCTAGTGATTTATGATGATGAGATAAAGGTATGTTATATATCATTAAAAGGATAAATCCCAATGAATATATCATCATTGTAACTACCATATCAGGTCAGAAAACTTGAGAACTAGTTAGAAAATAGTCTAGGTATGTTGAACCAAATGTTTAATAAAATTTTGAAAATTAATATAATAAACACCTCACATTTGGAAATAGAGATAAAATTTAAAAACTGAATAAAATGGTTAATTTTAATTTGAAAAATTCTCTGTCTGAATGAAAAATGAAATTTAAATTAATTAAATAGGAAGATAAAAAAGTGATATTTTAGGATGAAGTCTTTGAAAAAAATGTCTTCAAAAATATGTTCACCATTACCTTTTTCTGAAACATTTAAAAATTAAAATACACCACATTAGCTAAAATAACTTCAAACATTTTTGGGATTCAATGTTAACATGAAATTTGTTTGGGATTTGAATAATATACCTTCATACTTGAAATTTATTAAGATATTCATAGAAAATGAGTTTGTTTTGGGTGAATTTTCAACAATAAATTTAAATGAGGAATGTAGTACCATAGTTCAAAATATTATTCCTACCAAACATAATGATACTAGATGTTTTTTTATTTTTTGTAGAATTTGGTGGAGTGATATTAGGTTCCTTTTTGACTTAGGTAGAGGAATTAAATTTATACCCTACTCTGTAATTGAAAAATTATGTCTTAAAGTGGTAATGATGAATTATGATTCCCATATACATGTGGATAGGTGACATTACTATCATTATTAATGGTTTGATTAATTATTGTTGATTTTTTAAAACTAAATTTTTCTATATATTTATCTGTTCATGTTATTGAGTGATATAAATATGTTTTTATAATTTTAGGTTGACCATTCTTATCCAATGTTGGTGTTTTCATCGATGATTCCATGTGAAAACTAATCTTATTGGATGGTAATGACCATAATGAATTTTCTGTTTATGATGTTTCCCCTCTCATGGTACATAATATGTTTATTTTATTTGGTGAAGAAGTGTTTGGAGTTAAGGTTAGGAAAGAAAATCACCATTTTTTTGATGATATTATCATTGAATATATAATTAAACATTTCAATACATACATTGTAGAGTTTGAATCTATATATGAACTGGATGAATATGGAAAAATGATAATCAAAATTGGAAATACATTTATCAAGATCAAGAATTGGTTCATTGAAAACCATGTTGTCTTGTTTATGCATTTTCTCAATCTGCTTAAAGTATATAAGCCTCCCCAATACCTACTCCTATTTCTTCTTCATTTTCATACCAAATTTAGGATATTATGTCATTTATTTATGTGTCCTATACATAAAATAAAATTTATATGGGTGATTTATGTCTCTATTTAGTTTTGATCAAATTTTGGGTGAGGTTGAGTTTTACCAATCTGTTAAGAGTGATTTATAAGAGTTTTGTGATATTTTACAAGATGGGGACAATAAGTTTATCCTAGATACTTTGTGTCACATTGATGATGAGTTTTTTCATTAATTTTATAAGTTCATATAATATAATGAGAACTCACCAATTATTTTCACAATGAATTATCATCTATGATTCATTATGTAGTTCACAAAGAGCTTCCAACTTTCACTCCTATATTTTTCTAAAATTGTAATTGTCTCATTCAGAGGGGAGAATGAAGGTGAGAAAATTAAATGTATTTGTGGTTATTATAGTGTTTGTTTTGAGTTATTTTATTAATTTCATAATTATTTTAAATCTAAATTATTTTGATGTTATTGATGGAAATATTATTAGCCCTTGATTTTTGGAGTTTTTTTTGGGATATCTCTCGGATAATGAGTTACATAATGTATTGTGGGAAGCTTTAAAATATCCCTAAGAAAATAATGACACCTAAATTAATGATATTTCTTAACAATTGGATGATTTTGGATAGAATGTTATAGGGGTTTTTATCTTACCTTAGAATATAAAACTAGCTCTTCTATGGAAGAAACCCATGGTTATTTCATTTTTTGTTTTTTTTCATTAAAAAAAATAAATTTCTCTATCTATTATGTTGTTCTCTCAATTTTTGAATAATTCACCTCATATAGTTTGGATTTTGGTTTCCATGGTCACATTTCTCATTTATTGGATCATGTGTTGGCGCAATAGGATAATATACTATGTGGTTGATTAGTTAGATAATATGAAATAAGAATTGGGAATGGTAGACCAAGTGATTGTGTGTGAGGTTTATTACATCCGGAATATATTCATCAACATAATTTTTTGAAGTTATATGTTTTTATATTTAGATCTATAAGCTATATAAAACTATACCATAACCTTTATATTTGGTCATCTTCTCTCTGATATTTCAACTCAAGTATCTCTTGTTAATATTTTTCCTTTTATAACAGTTTCAAATTTTCAAATACATGATTAAATAAATGATTATTTCGATGGGGGTACATTTTTTCGATAATGGTCAATGATTCTATATTATAGGAGAATAATTAATTTTCATTATTTTCTTTAATTAAATTAATTCATTTTCTAAATTCTTTTATTGGTTTTTGAATCATTTTAATATGAATTATTTCTTAAAGACTATTTTTGGGAATTGTTACCTTTTGATTATTTTATTTTAAATGTATTGATTTCATTCTATATAATTTTTCAATAAAAATTAAAATTCACTCCTCAATATACCAACTATATTAATCCTTATTGAAAATAATATACTTTTCTTGATTTTTTGGTGGTGTACAATGCTGATATTTTTGAATGTTTTTTCCTTTGATTATTATGTGTAAATGTAAATTTTAAACATTTATAAAACCCCTCAATAAAAGATTTCACTTTTTGTCATTTAATAATTTTTTTGTCTAATTTTTTTGATTTTTTTTACTTTAATTTAATTAATAATGGAGGAACTATTGTGTTTTAATTGTGGGGGTCCGAATTGAGATAAAATATGTTTCAGTGCAGAACATATGAAAAATCCTCAATTTTTTCAAAATTATTCCCTTTAATGAATAATTTTATATATATATTATATCTAATTATCTTTTTAAGAGTTCATAATTTAGGAAAATAAAATATCATTACATCCTATCAAGGTATAAATTAAATACTAAATTATTGGGATTCCCTAATTCTGAAAAATCCATAATTACATGATGGTTGATATAATTCTTTCTATCATTTTTATGGAAATTATATTTTCAAGCTACAAAATGGAGTGTGATGGGAGAGATTTCATGGAATTGAGATAAAAAGTTGAGAAAACCTGAATTTTTAAATTGAAACATAGGGAAATCCCGTATTTCAAAAGAAAATTAAGTAAACATTTAAAATTATTGTCATATAACTCCATGGAAACAAATATAAATTTAGTAATTTAGATCCCACAGTGATTCATTAAGATATTAGTGCACTGGGAGTGTTTTTTAAATTAGTAAAATCCAAATTCATTATGTTCTTTGAATATTTATTTTCATAAATTCATTGAAATAGAATATGAATAAAAAATATTTTCAAAAAATGAGTTCTTAAATGTTATAGGAATATTGAAAAAATATTAAGAAGTGAACAATTAATATAAAATTAACCATTTGAGTTAAATAAATAAAATGAAAAATGAATCCTTGATTTTTATAACCTTGGGGGAAAGTGATAGTTATAGGTGTATCTTGCTAATG
Source organism: Viscum album (assembly GCA_963277665.1). Taxonomy (NCBI): domain Eukaryota; kingdom Viridiplantae; phylum Streptophyta; class Magnoliopsida; order Santalales; family Viscaceae; genus Viscum; species Viscum album. Next base: position 1,562,199,436 of record OY728165.1, read on the forward strand.
TTATTATTATACTTCTATATAATCTATTTCACTCCTATAAATAGTACTGATGTTAGAATTGAAATGAGTTAATATATAGCATTCTCATTGGAGTACTGATAAACCAATAAATGGGTGGATTTTTTATTTTTGTTGATTATAGAGTGAATTAGAACCTCAGTAGTATAACAACTTGTTTTTAAGATACATTGTAAATAAATACAAAACTAGGAATTATTTGAGTGTGAAATTGATTATGTTTGGGGGAATTATATGTGCTTTTTGTTTGAAACATTTTCCCACATCGTTTTTATTTATAAACTTTTTTATGCTAAATAGGTCATTAAATAATATATTTATAACTTAGTGATTAAATAATAATTGATTTAGTAAATTCTTTTAAATTATGATAATTATGTATTTATTCTTGGATAATTTTTTCTTATTAGTTGGCAATTTTTTTTCATTTATTTTTCTTTTAGTTTATAAATTTTAATTATTGATTTGTTGATTTTTTTTATTTTTTGAATTTAATATTTTTTTCCTAATTAATTGATTATTTATTTATGTATACACATTTTGTTTGAAATTATAATATTCATTGGATTTAAAATATATAAACTATTTTATAATTTAATTAATTAATTAGATGATGGAATATATATTTTTTAAATGTTTTTATATTTATAACGATAAATTTTTTTAAATTATTTGTATTTTTATTCTAATATGAACAAGGGTGTTACCACCACTTATTATCATCAGGAGGTAAGGTAGTGTTATAGGTACCTACTACCACCAAGTTCCTATAACCATGAATCCTCACTACATTTTTAAATAAATCCTTGATACTTCATAGGAAGATTCTATAAGTGGTTGGAATTGATATCTCTATTAACTCATATGCTTTCGTTAGAGGAAATTCCACTACTACAAAAAAAATACCAGCCACCATTCAAGTTTAATCATGGCTTACTTATACTATTAATAATATACTATTACACCTTCCCTGATGTGCTAAAAATATCCCAAGACTGATATCATGGAACTATCACTAAAATGAGTGTGGGTTTGGGAATAATCGATTGTGAAATATGAACCCACAAAGTTGAAGCTAATGAAATATTTAGTATACAATGAAAAAACAGAAAATGAGAGTCAATTATGTCTGATAAAGATGACTTCAGGATGACATTTTTCATCAGTATGAATTTATGGGTGGTGGATTAAAGGAGTTCATGCCAGAATTGGTGATGAAGTGTGTTGCATACAGGGTAGTGTTTGGAACCCGATTACAAAGCCACTATAATTGATAATAGAGATGTCAATGGTTTTTGATTAAGGATTATCTTCCATTATGGTGATACTAACAAAAATTACTGAATATGAGATGATGAATGAATAATCAAAGCCCCAAATTTATTCAAAATTTGATTCAATGGATTTTTATCTCTTGATAGTTTTTGTAGTTGATTTAGTGATTCAATGGTGATGGGGACGTTCAGTTTCTCAAGTAATTAGGATTTATATTTTTTGATAATTCACACTACGTGCATGATGAGACACCTATAAGATGTTAAATAGTGGAGATCATAATTTTAGGTGACACAGGGTGTGATGATGACTAATGATAGTCATTGTAGAAGAATGATCAAAAGATGATGAGACATGTAGTTGAAGATGAGGATATCTGATGGAGGTCTAACCTAGATCTGTGGTCAATCATAAAATGTGTATTGGTCATTTGGAATTGCATAAGTGTTACTGAAGGTTATGTAAGGGTCATTACACTTTCATGAGCACTAATATGTATTTAGAAGTTTGTTATAATGGTGATGGATGATGTTGTGAAATTGTCATTATGTCATGCGTCGGGGTCAAAGGTGGGAATAATGGTTATAATCATACTTTCATAAGTATAGAATCATAACAATTTTTAAAAATTTAAGTATACTTTTAAATTCTTTGTAAGGTTAAATGGATGTTTTTTGATGTTAGTGAAAAGATTTCACAGAGTTATTCCACATAAAGGTTCAAAAACAAGGTGACGTTTCTGGAATTCAATGAATTAATTCAAAATAGGATTTATGTGGGTCTATCATATACAGTTAAGAGGGATATATTCATGTCAGATGAAGTTAAATCTGAACATTCAAAGCTACCATGTGTGTGTTAGATAGTGATATTACTAAGTTTAATCAGTTCTCATATCTGTGTTATTGAAAAAAAAATATTATAATACAAATCATCAAAATTAGTAATTTGGATCATCCATTATTCACTATGGGAAAACAAAAAAGTAGGGGGGATATATCAGAACTAGAGACTCGTAGTATAGGGTAGAGGACTTGGTGATGGAGTAAGAATACCATCATTAGGGTAATATTCATGCTTGTTTATCTTCTTCATCTGTTATAACGTTTTGATATTATTTTATACAATAATTTTTTTAGTTTCTATAATCATGATTATATATAATAATTAGGGGAATCAGATTGATATTTTTTGAAATTTTAATATATTCTTCACAAAATTACATAATCTTATAAGTGTAAATTCAGTTTTTATATATCATTTTCATTTTTAATGATCCCCAATTCTAAACTATTAAATGGACCAACATGTGATAATAGTGTACAATTTTCCATTTAACATTTAATAAATTACTAAAAATAAAAAAAATGATTCTCTCCTCTCTATTAAATATTATCCCAATTCAAGAGTGATGATTGAGAGATCATTTCTAATGAAAAATCAAAGAGTTCTTATATATAGTGATGTGAGATCTCAGTGGATCAACTCCCTTTATCTGGGAAATAATATAAATTATGGATAAATTTATTATGAGTAAACAATATTTTATATCAATTCATATAAATTCAGTCTCCCGAATGCCAACAATTATTAGATTCACTCACTCTATGGTTGTCCTCCTTGCAACAGTTCCATACAGAATCTTCATTTTCACACACATCACATTAATATTTCAGGATTTAATTGTTTTTTCTATCTGTTGTTTTTATAATTTTTTATCAAAAACAAATCAATACCCTTGAATTTGGAATGGATACTTTTTCTTAATCTTTTATATTTATATTATTTTGAATTAATAAATAATTTTCTCATATTCAGTGACATCCTAGAATATAGAGAGTTAATTGTATAAATTTATATAAAAATGTATGGTAATTATTATATTTTATTTATTTTCATTTTTATGGACCCTATAATATTTCATTGTGTCGTTACAAATTTTTTGTATGTGGTTTACAATTTAATGATTTTATTTCTTGTACAGGATATATCTAATAAATAGTGTTTTCATAAAAGTTTACTGATTTCAATATTATTTTTATTTATATTTTTATTAAATAAGAATAATAAAAATAGAGTAATGTAAATTCCGTTGATATTTTTTCCCAGACCGTGGGGATCAGAAACATTATTCAAGCCTTATGATGGGATAACTCAAATAATGGGATGAGGAATCTAGTTTTGGTTCATTATAAAATGGAATCATATCCAAATTTTGAAAACATTTTTAAGTCATTATATATATATAGGAGAGGTTATTTAAGGTATCAAATTTATTTTCTGACAAACTATATAGAAAACACTTCTCTTATTGTGCATTAAGTGTCCTTAGGATGTTACGAATTTCTAATTTATGAATTGTAGTTTTATTTTTCAACTGATATTATGTTAATTTTTCCTCATTGATTAAAAATTGAAGTAAACTCCGTGGAATAATGGTTAGGCTATATAATCTATAATAAAATATATGTAAAATTGAAATTAGTTTTGTAGAATCTAGTAAGATTAAATCTTTTGAATCATGATTTGGGAAACTAAGGGACACACCATGTATCCAAAATAAAAAAGATTTTGGTTCAAATGTTTTCTCAAACAGTTTTAAATGATCTTTAAGTGTTCTTAGGATATATTTATAATTATTTAATTTTTTAATTTTATATAATTTCAATTATATTATAGGTATATGATAATGTTTTTATTTTCCGAAAATTTATATAGAGACATGCCTCATAGGAGAGTCCAATGGAATCCTCCAGAGATAGTGGTGAATAAAATTCTATAAGTAAAATTATTATTTAATCATGTAATCAATGAGATGGTTATAAAAGTATTACATTCCATGTAGTAGAAAGATAACCATGGAATAGCTCAATATAAAGATAAATATAAGCAATTTAATATAAATCATCATCTTGTTTTCCAATGTAGAAATAATAATCATGAAGTAGTAAAGTTGATGTAGAAAATAGCTGGATTTTAAAATTCCTTAGAGAACATAAGACCTCATATGTCAAATATGATACATTTATAGTTGATTGCTATAGTAGGATGTTTTTAGGATCATTATATCTATATACGATATTTATTAATCTATCATAGATATACCTCAAAAGAATTTTCACTTTGTAATTTTAACTCTAAAATATAATGTTATCATTATAATAAAGAGTTTGAATGCCTCTAGTAATAATGTTGGATATTGATGATGTATGTGTCTTTATTTTATGGTCTTGTAATTTTTTCCTATAGCATTTCACAAATGTCACTATAAAAGATATATTGTTTGAGATGAGACTTTAATGTTAATAAGAGTAAACTATATTATTTTATAAAATTTTAGTGGATGATAAAGAATTTATGGTATATATAATTTAATGATATTTATCCTACATATGTATTTTTTGTTATATTCTATGAAGTAGTGAAGGAAACAACATAGAAATTAAATGGAAAATTGGTGAGTTCATATATGGTTGCAATACTAGATCATGATGGCTATCTCAGCTAAATTATTTTCCACTTATATGTAATAGGCCTCTCATATATCAATGGTGTTGTTACACAAGTCACTATAATAAACTGTATTTTTTTTGTTTATAACGTTTTTCATTCTTGTAATCTTCTTGACCATCTACAATGGTTATGAAAAATGAATCACCCATAGAAGAGTTGCAGAACTTTCTAAATCTGAATTGAACTAAAATGAAATTATATTGACCTAGGATAGGGTAATATTATCCTATGAGTAAATAAATTTTGGATTTTACACTTTTTATAATATTTATTTCAAAATTATACCATAATTTTGTATGAATTCACTTATTCTACCTAAATCTAGGTGTATATATGAAACTATGAATGTAACTAATTAATAACAACATAGATTTACTATATATTCATGTATTATTTTTCAAAGAAAATCAATTTATTTTAAATTTTTCTATAAAATCCCCTATCACTCATTTTATTTTGTCATATTATGGAATAATTGAACCTCTGCTTTGAACCTATGTGGTATATAATAGAGATATCCACTCCTCTTTTAAATGAAGTATTAGGTCCTTCTGTAATGAACAAAAATTTTATATATGGAATTTATTTTTTGAATAGTAATGTTTTTCAAATTTATGAAGTTTGTATGTTATAAATCACCTAGACTACATAATAAAATCCAATAATAAATTATTTCATTAATTGAGAACTCTATATTTAGATAATAAATATACTCAAAAAATATATACAATATTAAAATGATATAATGGAAACTAAATAATATATATATATATATAATATAATTCCATTGATAATTTTGACCACCATGAATTTTTACACCTATGGAAACATCATAATAAATAAAATAATAATAATTTAAATGAAATTTAAACAATAATAATGTATATAGATCCTTGATTAAAATTCATTTGAATGGTAAAATAAAATGTGAGTATTTTATAGGAATCATAATATGAATATAATTCAAGTAATTGTAAAACTAGTTGTTGAGAATAATAACCTGATAGTAATGAATAGTAACATTGCGATTAAGATATTAACTTTTCCATTGGGATTGTAAAATGGCTAGTAAATAATATTTACAGTCAAGAAATTATTTATAAGAAATCATTTTTAATTTCACCATAAGAGATATAATATTGTCCAAATAAATTAAATAATATGTAAATAGGTTAAATAATCAAAAAATTCTAATTCTAATCATTAAAACAAATTTATAAATTGAAAAATATGAATTATTATTTTAAATAAATAATTTTTCCATTTTTTCCCTAATAAATAAAATAATCATTTATGGATTTTTTTTAACTCTTGTAATTATCTAATATTAATTATATATAATTACAAAAGTATAAAATTCTACTACTTTTATAATTTCTTTAGATATAATATTTTTTCATAATTTTAACCCAATGATACTCCTCTCCCTTCCCCTATAAAATCACATCTCGTAAACATCTCAAATCTTGAGATATACCCAAATCACTCCTCATATGTCTCCATATATCCTTTAGTGTTTTTATATATACAACCAACTAAAATATATCAATTCAATACCAAATGAGTAAATCTTCAACAAATATGTAACCTTGTTATCCACTTTTTCTATCTCTATTTTATTTATTCTTAATACACTACAAATTAATTATGTTTTTATAACATTATAAACCATTTCATATAACATATTAATTTAATTATTATATTATTTTGAAATTATAATTCCCAATATATTACATACTAAATATCTCACTCTTTTTACATGCCTCATAAATGGACAGTTTTATCCATGTAGAGGATTGTTTCATTGTTTACATTAAAAAAACTGCATGGAAGGATAAAATAAAGTCATTATAATTTTAAAATATATAATTAAATATTTTCTATGCTTTTGGAACTAATTTTTATTCTATATAAATGGTATTGAATCAAAATCATGAAACCGAAATAAGAGAGGGTAAATTAACAAAAAATAAAATCATTTCACCATTAAGAAAGTTGATTAAAAAATTAATTTGGGGGGATTACTAAAGTGGAAAAGTCACCTCATAGTCATTTATTAAACCCATGTTCAAAACTAGTAAGAAGAAATATTCTACTGGTAATGTTGAGGGTAATATACCACTATGCTAGTTTGTATATTATTTCATGTACAATAGCAGGGTATTATAGAAGATGTAATATTCATTATAAATAGAATTTTAGGTTATAATAAAATATTCCTTGGGTCCATATGGCCTCGAGGTTATCAAGTAGGCCTTCAAGTCCTGGGACCACTGAGAAATCATGGGTCATTGAGATATCAGGCATCCAAGGCCATCTCTTCTTTAAAGGTGTATCAAATTGAATCCTTACACATAAGAAAGGATATTGAGTTATTTAAAGACAAAAATGAAGTTATTATAATTCATCATGAGGGTAAATAAATTACCAATGGTTTTAGGTCCCACACCTCTTTGAATTGGTAAAGTACAAGAAAAAAATCACCATAAGTGTTGAGCAAGGTGAATCTAATAATAATGGGTGTTAGGGGAATGTTTTGGGCCTCTAATATGTTAAAAATACCTCTATTATAGGTATCCATTTATCCACGTATGGGATACCTATCTACCTAGTTTTAAATTTGATCATATAAAATAAAAATATTTAATAAATCTTTGGTAGCATAAAAGATGATTAACAAGTAAAATTAAATAATTATATTCGATAATTATTAAAGAAAAATAATATAAATAACAATTACAATAGTGTTTTTATAAAATTAGTTTAATATATAGGATGTGTAAAATAACAAAATTTATTGAGACTTATGGTGATGTGAATCTTGAACCGAATTATTTACTTTGGGATTATCCACACTTTCTCTATATTTTTTTATTCTTTTAGAACCCTTTATACTTTCATAATATTTTATATTCCTATTCATGTTCCTAGTGATTCACAATTTCATACATTGTGGGGTTTGTTTTAAATCCACCTTCATGATTATAGATAAGGTGTTTTCTTATGTTTTTCTCCTCTATAATTATAATGTTTTATCCACTATTTTTAAATATACATGCTCTTATTCTTGTTAATGACATAATTAATACCAAAAATTATTGTAAAGACCCGTAAATTTCAAGGAAATTTTTTTGAGATTTTCTTTTTCATTTTACAAGAACGCATTTTCTGACGGCGCCTGATTCCGAGGCCCGGTGTGCCCGGAATCAATTTCTGAAGTTTAGCTCGGGTACGTTCAGTGAACGAACGAGCGAGAATTTCTGACTTTTGAACCGATGACCGGAATCAAATTCTGAGGGCACCGATGGAACCGCAGCGCTGGTATTTGCTTAAGAACGCCTATTCCGGAGTTGCGTTTACACGAGGGAAGATGTAAAAAAAAGTGTGAATGTTAAAATAAAAATTTAACTTCAATTTTTATTTTTCCTTAAGTGTTTTTATCCATTGGATGGAAGTTGGGTAACTACCCAACTTCCCTTGGGAGGGTAAGAGGGTGGTGGGGCCCACACGAACCCCACCCCTTCATATCCTCTAACCCCCCAACTCACAATTAATGATGTGAACTTCAGTTATAACTTATGACATTAATAAGTGAGTTTAATTTGAGTTTTTGAAATTGAAACTCTTGAATTTCAAAGGTTGGTGTTGTGTTAATAAATTAAGTGTGGGCTAAATTTATTTTTGGGTTAGTTTATTTGTTGCTTGAGAGGTTTGGGAGAATCGTTGAGAGACTTGAAGATCTTCTTCATCTTTCGAAGAAGAATGTGAAGAACGGTTCTTCTCCGATGAAGAACATCGACCCCACGACCTACAAGACTCGGCGTCCCGAATTCTTCCGTCTTCATCTTCCTCCTCGACAAGGGAGAAGTCTCCGACGGTGGTGATCATCGCCAACGACAATGTACCTCCTTTCTTCATCATAGCGACAAGTGAGGAGACGTCGTTTCCTCCTCAGATGCACCCCGGCGTCCACAAAATCTACGTCCAACGCCGCGGCGCCATTCTCTGCGATACCCGACGTGCGGCGTCATTTTTTCAAGGTAGGGGATTGTTGTAGTTTTATTTAATTATTCTCATTCTTGGTTCTAGCTTCACGAACTTTGAGGATAAACGATTAAATGTTATCGTTGATGAGAGGGGGGTCGGACCGCACAAACACGGCTGAACCCCCCTCCTTTGTTCATGTTTGTTTTCTTTGCAAATGGAATGGGATGGCGTGGTGCCGTCGCACCACACGGGAATCACGGAAAATATTGCGCGGCGCCGTCGCACCGCTTCGAAGGAAATCGAAGGAACCACAGTCGGAGTCGGGCCGCGGCGAAGGGGCATGGTGCCATCGGGTCGCGCTGGAAAACTACAATGATGTCGCTTTTCGTTTGGCATGCGGATTGACGGTCGATGATGAAACTGTACCGCAGTGGCGATTGAAGGCCACTGCAGTGAATTTATCGACCCGAGGAGAGCATTGGCGCAGGCGGCGGTCAAAACGGACCACCGGTGCACGACCGGTGGTCCGCAGAGCTCGACGGCGGCGCACCACCCCGGCGAGGCGGCGCCGGCGGCGCCCCGCCAGAGAAACCAGTCGTGACAGTGCCGCGGTGGTCAGGGCGGGACCCCTTCTGGGTCCCGCGTGTTTGAAGAATGGTCGGCGTATGGTCGGCCGTTACCTTGAAGACCCGGGGGTTGAACCCCCGGTTGGCTGGAGCGCCCCCCCCCCCCCCCCCCCACGTGGGGGTGCCGTTATTTTCATAAACGCAGAGGGGGGGGGGGCTGTGCCCCACCCCCCCCCCCCCCCCCCCCCGTTTCCCTCGACCCGCCACTCGGCCAAACGGCCGAGCTGAGCTGCCGCCGGGCCGGGTCGACCCGGTTCGGGCCGACCTATGGGGGGTCTCGGGTCGGGTCGGTCCGGGCCTGAAACCCCAGTTTCGGACCACTTTCGGTCAAATACACGTAACTTGGTCTACGTTACTCCAAACAACTCGCCGTCAGTGGAAACACGATCCTTGGATCGAGACGGTCGTTTCGGTATATCGCACTCAAGGTTTCGAATTACTTTGAGTTCGGCCAGGTTGGTTCGTACACGAAACCAACCGGGCCCTCGGAGTGGAAACGCTCATATCTTGAACTACAGACATCCGAATGACGTTCCATCAGCTTTGTTGAGTTCCTCTTGGTGAGACGGATCTTTTGGCAAACTCCATCCGAGGTTTGGACACAGGTGCAGTACGTTCGGGTTGGTTTTGCCTTAAAAACCAACCGAGCCCCTAGAATGAAAAGGCCAATAACTCTCAGACCGAGCATCCGATTGACGCGCCGTCTGTTGCGTTGAGTTCCGATTGACGATACGGAACTTTTGGCATCCTCCGCCCGAGATTTGGATGCATATGGATAGAGGCCGGGTTGGATCGCACCCAAATCCAACCGGGCCCCTGGAACAGAAAAGCTGATATCTTTTAGACCGGACGTCCGTTTGACGAACCGTCAGCGGCGTTGGTGATCACGTTAAGAAACAGTCCCTATGAGTATACCCTATGAGAGTTTGGGGTGCAGATGAGATACGGCTGGGTTGGTTCGCACACAAAACCAACCGGGCCCCTGGGAAGAAAAGGCTAGTAACTCACAGACCAGGCGTCCGATTGACGCGCCGTCTGTTGCGTTGAGACCCCTATGACGAGGCGGTCCATTGAGATACTTCTTCATGGGACTTTGAGATACTTGGACTAACGACCTGTAGCTCATGGAGCGGACCCTCCCAGTGACGAGCGTGCGGAGTACGGAGACCGTGTAGCTGGCTGAGAACTGACGACTGATGATCGAATGACTCGGTGTGATACAGAGGTGCGCTTGGTTGTAGCGGCACATGGGAGCGCTTGGTTGTAGCGGCAGACCCACGACAGAGGTGCTCTTGGTTGTAGCGGCACATGGGAGCGCTTGGTTGTAGCGGTAGACCCACGACAGAGGTGCGCTTGGTTGTAGCGGCACATGGGAGTGCATGGTTGTAGCAGTTGGCCCGTAGTACTTGATGGGTGGAGTTCTTCAGCAGTCTTAGGTTAGTGATCAGTACCTCGGAGTCGTGACAGGACCACTGTACACTCCAGAGACGGAGCTCCTCAGTAGTTACGGTTTCGATAATGAAAATCCTGGTTTGAGCTGAGTCTATGACCTTTGTGTTTCCTCATGATTGAGATTGGTTACATGATATCTTAGGTATATGTATGGGCATATACCTGGGTAGTGGTTATCCGTTTATTCACAATCCTTGTGTTTCCTCAGGATTGAGATGGGTTACTTGATAACTTAGGTATATGTATGGGCATATACCTAAGTAGAGGTTGTCTGTTGAGATCTTCCTTGTGGTTATCCTTATTGGTTTTAGTGAGACCTTCAGGGTCTCGGGGTCCCTACTGAGTATTGTTATACTCACCCCTGCACGGTCTATGCCCGTACCTCGTTGTGTTGGTTGCAGACGACGGGAAGTGCTGACGGAGGCCGAGTGTTTGAGGACGAGTCAGTACCCGGAGGTGGACTACATGACGAGTCAGTACCCGGAGGTGGACTACACGACGAGACGGCACTCAGAGGAGTTTGACGGACGAGAGCGTGGAGGAGGCTATCTGTACCTACCCTTCAGGTAGGATCCGTGGTGGACGACCATGAGCTTCGTTATTTGTACCTACCCTTCAGGTAGGATCCGAGGAGGACGACCCAGGAGCTGCTTCCTTCTTCCAGCTGTTTGTCTTTTTGTTGTTGTACCCTGTTCGGTTGTAGTCGTACTTTATTTTGGGTTTGTATTCTGGCCCATTTACTTTTCAGCATTTCTTTTTTACTTAGTGTTTTACTTCCGCTTGTACTCTATGGTGCTTTTTTTATTTTATAAAGGCAATGCCTTCCCAGTTAACGGGATTTTACGCCTTTGGTGCTAGTCGCCAGCCCCTGGCCTATGGAAGGCGGGCTTGGGGTAGTCACGGCATGGGCCCCGAGTACGGGTTGTGACAAATTGGTATCAGAGGAGTTAGGTTCTACCGCAGAACTCAGGACTCTGATCTTTCTCTATGTGAAGCAATAGTGTTAAGGGTACCGAGTGTGGTCTTCAGTTCAGGGAGTCCAGAGTTGGTGTGGCGGCCGACGTATCCGTACACCAGGACCCTGACTACTGATTTCTGACTTTGTACACGAAAACACTGATTGCGTGTGTGATTCCAAAGTATTAAAGTCATCTCAAACTAGGTCTGCTCACTGGGTATAAACATTGACCATGTCGCATCTGTTCAGGATGTCTCCACGTAGACAGTCAGTTGGAGTTCCAAGAGTGTACTCGATGACGGCTCAATGAGCGATGAGGCTCTGGTGCAGGGCCTTTTTTCTATGTTGGCACCCTCGGGTGGTGTACCAGCAGCACCACCACCTGTTGGGCAGCAGATGCCAACAGCTTTACTATCAAACTGTGCACGCTGGCAGAGCACGTTGCACGAGTTCTAGCAGCAGTGGCCTCCTAGGTTACGAGGCGAGATAGATTCCCAGACAGCAGATCAGTGGCTGGAGGCGATTGCTAGATTTTTCCGCCTAGATGAGACATCAGTAGAGTGGATGGTGGACTTGGCCACTAATTTTTTCCAGTGAATGACCATGAGTATGGTCTGTTTAGTGATGATTCTTCGGTACATGTACCGATTCATGAGATAGTACCTTGGGGTAGTGTGTCAGCTATACATCACTACCTGTTGGTCAGAATTTACAACCGGTGGAACTGGTAGGTGACACATGTAGGATTACTGCCTTATACGTGTTCTAACATCAGATACCCTCATGTTCCGAGGCAACCTGACTCACAGGCGGCTGAGGACTGGCTTGAGGGGGGTGTCAGAGAGTTTTCTAGAGCTTATACAGTTTCGGCGGAATGACATGTTGATAGCTGAGAATTCATCGAGGCATACCGAACATATCGGGTACTCGATGGATACGTTTTGATCAGTGCAATAGAGGTCGGACCTCTGAGCATGGAATCTTTAAGGGCTTCTGAGCCAACACCTTTTTCTCTATGAATTCCTATTTAGGCTAGGTTGGTAGAAGGAACCTTTGTGGTTGAGAATTCTTTGCTGAACAAATACAGCCAGAGAATGTTAAAAGTTTGGAAAGCAGGAAACTGGCACCAGTATCGGGGACTTGGGTGTGTAAAATGTTTCAAGAAGAGGAAATGTTAAGGACAGATGAATCTTCAGAGCAGCAGACATGGAGGAAGAGCTAGGAGAGCAGCTTGTGGTGTACATTTCAACATGTTACCGTCACCCGCCTTTGTAGTCCCCAGTAGACTCAGGGAGTTGGAGATCAGGGGAAGATATTAGCTTCTTGCGGTCATGGAGTGCGACCAAAAAGGGCTCTAAGGATGATTTTAAGTGCGTAATTTGTCTTCTACTAGCTTCCATAGCCACAAACATCGATACGAATCATCCCTTCCTTTCATGGATCAAGTCCTAGACCTAGAGTTTCCAGTAAGTCGTGGACTTGACCCTCACGTCTGGAGATACCTTTGGAGGAGACTCGATAATCACACTTACGTCGACGTTGTGATCTGACCCTTGAGGAAAGAGTCTCGGTTGGGACCTCTTGGTGGCAGCGTCGAGGCCTTACGATGTTAGTTTGAGTATGGATTTGGAAATCACTGTTCATACTCAAATTGACGGTATTAGGAAAGCGTCGGGTTGGGTTTTCCTTGGTCGGCAGAAAGGAAATCCTGGGAAGCACAAGTTAACTCTTGCACGGAAGGGTGCGACCGATCACTCATGAGTCGGCCAACCTTACCCTCGTGGAAGCAGTCATTTGAGTTCCAGTTCTTACAGGAATTGGAAACCTCTGGAGTTCGAGGATGACGATCACGTCCTTATACGGGTCTCACCTCGACGAGGTTTACGGAGATGTGACCAAGGCAGCAAGTTATCTTTGAGGTTCAATAGACCTTTCTAGGTCCTCAGCTGGGTACGTGAGGTGGTTTACCGCTTGACCCATCCACCTCAGTTGAACTAGGTGCACGACGTTTTCCACGTATCTCAACTGAGGAGATACGTACTTTATCCTTCACACATCATCAACCTTAGGGAGTTGGACGTCGAAGACAGGGCATCATGCACGGGGGTTCCAGTGAAGTTTGAGGATCAACCAGAGTAGGTCCAACGAGGATGGTCGATTCCTCTTGTGCATTTCCGTAGGCAGCACAGAAACTTCCAGGTGAGCACATGAAAGCGGAAGGCTCAAGGTGCGTACTTTGTACGGCTTTTGTGACTCTGGTTTGTGTTGAAGCTTTACGGGGACGTAAAGCCCTAAGGTGGGAGCAATGTAAAGACTCGGAAATTTTAAGGAATTTTTTTTGAATTTTTCTTATGAATTTTACAAGAACTCAGTTTCTGACGGCACCTGATTCCGAGGCCCGGTGTGCCCGGAATCAATTTCTGAAGTTTAGATCGGGTACGTTCAGTGAACGAACGAGCGGTAATTTATAACTTTTGAACCGGTGACCGGAATCAAATTATGAGGGCACCGATGGAACCGCAGCACCGATATTTTCTTAAGAACGCCTATTCCAGAGTTGAGTTTACACGAGGAAAGTTGTAAAAAAAATTGTGAATGTTAAAATAAAAATTTAACTTCAATTTTTATTTTTCCTTAAGTGTTTTTATCCATTGGATGGAAGATGGGTAACTACCCAACATCCCTTGAGAGGTTAAGAGGGTGGTGGGGCCCACACGTACCCCACCCCTTCATATCCTCTAACCCCCCAACTCACAATTAATGACATGAACTTGAGTTATAACTTATGACATTAATAAGTGAGTTTAATTTGAGTTTTTGAAATTCAAACTCTTGAATTTCAAAGGATGATGTTGTGTTAATAAATTAAGTATGGGCTAAATTTATTTTTGGGTTAGTTTCTTTGTTGCTTGAGAGGTTTGGGATAATATTTGAGAGACTTGAAGATCTTCTTCGTCTTTCGACGAAGAACGTGAAGAACGGTTCTTCTCCGACGAAGAACATCGACCCCATGACCTACAAGACTCGGCGTCTCGGATTCTTCCGTCTTCATCTTCCTCCTCGACAAGGGAGAAGTCGCCGACCGTGGTGATCATCACCAACGACAACATACCTCCTTTCTTCATCATAGCGACAAGTGAGGAGACGTCGTTTCCTCCTCGGACGCACCCCAACATCCACGGAATCTATGTCCGACGCCGCGACGCCATTCTCTGCGATACACGACGTGCGACGTCATTTTTTCAAGGTAGGGGATTGTGGTAGTTTTATTTAATTATTCTCGTTCTTGGTTATAGCTTGAAGAACTTCGAGGATAAATGATTAAATGTTATCATTGACGAGAGGGGGGACGGACCACACAAACACGGCCGAACCCCCCTCCTTTGTTCTTGTTTGTTTTCTTTGCGAATGGAATAGGATGGCGTGGTGTCGTCGCACCACGCGGGAATCACGACGAATATTGCACGGCGCCGTCACACCACACCGTGGAATGAAATTCAAGAACGCGACGTCGTCGCACCGCGTCGAAGGAAATCGAAGGCACCGCGGTCGGAGTCGGGCCGTGGCGAAGGGGCGCGGTGCCATCGGGTCGCGCTGGAAAACTACAAAGACGTCGCTTTTCGTTTGGCATGCGGATTGATGGCCGATGACGAAAATGTACCGCAGTGGCGATTGAAGGCCGCTGGAGTGAAGTTCTCCACCCAAGGAGAGCATTGGCGCAGGCGGCGGTCAAAACGGACCACCGGTGCGCGACCGGTTGTCCGCAGAGCTCGACGGCGGCGCACCACCCCGGCATGGCGGCGCCGGCGCGCCGCCGGAGAAACCATCTGCGGCGGCCTTCAAGGCGGCCGCGGTGGTTAGGGCGGGACCCCTTCTAGGTCCCGCGTGTTTGAAGAATGGCCGGCGTATGGCCGGCCGTTACCCTGAATACCCGGGGGTTGAACCCCCGGTTGGCTGGGGCGCCCCCCCCCCCCCCCCCACGTGGGGGGGCCGTTGTTTTCATAAACGCGGCGGGGGGGCTGTGCCCCCCGCCCCCCTGTTTCCCTCGACCCGCCGCTCAGCCAAACGGCCGAGCTGAGCTGGCGATGGGCCGCTGGGCCGGGTCGACCCGGACCCGATTCGGGCCGACCCAGGGGGGGTCTCGGGCCGGGTCGGTCCGGGCCCGAAACCCCTGTTTCGGACCACTTTCGGTCAAATACCCGTAACATGGGCTATTGGCCTCCAAACGACTCTCCGTCAGTGGCAAATCGATCCTTGGATCGAGACGGTCGTTTCGGTATATCGCACTCAAGGTTTCGGATTACTTTGAGTCCAGTCAGGTTGGTTCGTACACGAAACCAACCGGGCCCTTGGAGCGGAAACACTTATATCTTGAACTACGGACGTCCGAATGACGTGCCGTCAGCTTTGTTGAGTTCCTCTTGGTGAGACGGATCTTTTGGCATACTCCTCCCGAGGTTTGGAAGCAGGTGGAGTACGGTCGGGTTTGTTTTGCCTTAAAAACCAACCGAGCCCCTGAAACGAAAAAGCCAATAACTCTCAGACCGAACGTCCGATTGACGTGTCATCTGTTGCGTTCAGTTCCGATTGACGATACAGAACTTTTGGCATCCTCCGCCCGAGATTTGGATGCAGATGGATAGTTTCCAGGTTGGATCGCACCGAAATCCAACCGGGCCCCTAGAATAGAAAAGCTGATATCTTTTAGACCGGACGTCTGTTTAACGAACCGTCAGCGGCGTTGGTGATCACGTTAAGAAACGGTCCCTATGAGTATACCCTATGAGATTTTGGGGTGCATATGAGATACGGCTGGGTTGGTTCGCACACGAAACCAACTGGGCCCCTAGGACGAAAAGGCTAGTAACTCACAGACCGGGCGTCCGATTGACGCGCTGTTTGTTGCGTTGAGACCCCTATGATGAGGCGGTCCTTTGAGATACTTTTTCATGGCACTCTGAGATACTTGGAGTAACGACCCGTCGCTCGTGGAGCGGAACCTCCCAGTGACGAGCGTGCGGAGTACGAAGACCGTGTAGCTGGCTGAGAACCGACGACTGCTGATCGAATTACTCAGTGTGATACAGAGGTGCGCTTGGTTGTAGCGGCACATGGGAGTGCTTGGTTGTAGCGGCAGACCCACGACAGAGGTGTGCTTGGTTGTAGCGGCACATGGAAGCGCTTGGTTGTAGCGGCAGACCCACGACAGAGGTGCGCTTGGTTCTAGCGGCACATGGGAGCGCTTGGTTGTAGCAGCTGGACCGCAGTACTCGATGGGTGGAGTTCTTCAGCAGTCTTAGGTTAGTGAGTAGTACCTCGGAGTCGTGACAGTACCACTGTACACTCTAGATACGGAGCTCTTCAGCAGTTACGGTTTCGATAATGAAAATCCTGAATGAGCTGAGTCTAGGACCTTTGTGTTTCCTCATGATTGAGATGGGTTACTTGATAACTTAGGTATATGTATGGGCATATACCTGGGTAGTGGTTATCCGTTTATTTACAATCCTTGGGTTTCCTTAGGATTGAGATGGGTTACTTGATAACTTAGGTATATGTATGGGCATATACCAAATAGAGGTTATCTATTGATATCTTACTTGTGGTTATCCTTGTTGGTTTTAGTGAGACCTTGAGGGTCTCGGGGTCCCTACTGAGTATCGTTATACTCACCCCTGCACGGGCTATGCCTGCACCTCGTTGTGTTGGTTGCAGACGATGGGCAGTGCTGATGGAGGCCGAGTGTTCGAGGACGAGTCAGTACCCAGAGGTGGACTACACGACGAGTCAGTACCCGGAGGTGGACTACACGACGAGACGGCACTCAGAGGAGTTTGACAGACGAGAGCGTGGAGGAGGCTATCTGTACCTACCCTTCAGGTAGGATCCGTGGTGGATGACCAGGAGATGCGTTATCTGTACCTACCCTTCAGGTAGGATCCAAGGAGGACGACCCAGGAGCTGCGTCCTTCTTCCAGCTGTTTGTCTTTTTGTTGTTTTACCTTGTTCGGTTGTAGTCGTACTTTCTTTTGGGTTTGTATTCTGGCCCATTTACTTTTCAGCATTTCTTTTTTACTTAGTGTTTTTCTTCCTCTTGTACTCTGTGGTGCTTGTTTTCTTTTATAAAGGCAATGCCTTCCCAGTTAACGGGATTTTACTCCTTTGGTGCTAGTCGCCATCCCCTGGCCTATGGAAGGCGGGCTTGGGGTAGTCACGGCACGGGCCCCGAGGACGGGTCGTGACAATTATATTATCCCTCATTTTCATGTGGAGACTCCAAATTTTATTCATTGATATATGTATTACGATTCTATAATGAATATCTTTATTTTATCATGGAGTTAATTTATTTCTATGAATTATGAAGGTTTCCTTTTTATTTATAATACATGATTTTGATTATTTTTATAATGTCAGAGGAGGGTGTATAAATATAAATCCCTCTAACTAATTAGATAGTCTGATATACCTCATGATATTTTATTATATTTTTCCTGACAATAAACTCTATTTTATCATATTTTATGAAGAGATAGTGTGATCAAATATGTTATACACAAACATGATGTCAGATATCTTCACAACTTATGTTTTAGACTTTAAAATAATGTTATGATTTTTATGATTATCCATATTCCACATTACAATACTCTTTCAAATTATTCATTCATTATTATAATGAAAATTTGTTTCCTACTATCGAATTATAGTAATTATTCACACCCATGAACTTTAAAATTTCATTTCTTATGTTAATTCTCTTTTGTGCGTCACTTTTTTAGGATTTGAACTCACCATTTTCGTGATTTTTGTCACTAGTTTGTTACACATATCAATAGAATAAATAAATCTAATATAAGGATAACATTGGGGATGTTACATTCGGTTTAATTTTTTATATGTGGTCATGTTTTTGTATCTTAATTTTCACGATGTGTTAAACCATTTGATTTTATATTGTATTATTACTATGTTATTTAGCTTAGAAATGACACAATAATCTTGTTTGAAAAATGAGGGTCACTATAGTTGGTATTATATAATGGTTTAGTTATGTTGGGAATTAGTTTCATAAAGGATAACATAGGATACTCATTAGGATCCTATAGGTAAATAATATTGAGTTTATTTACACATGTGAATAAGTTATTTAACCCTCTGTTATTGGATTAAATATTATTTTAACCTTATCTTCAGAAGAGAATTATTGGAACTATAATAAATAAAAGAAAATCATGAAATATGTTCTTATATATCAATTATTCCAATGTAATGTTTTATTTATAACGTGTTTTATGAATTCATTTATACCGTTAAATTTTTATCGAAATATTGAGTCACCTCCCCATTGAAATTATTTTGTGAAAATTTTTAACATACCAAATAGGTAAATCATTTCAACCCAAGTGGTGGACTATCCACTAGTTAGAATCTATGGGCTGATTTTTCCAATGAAACGTGCAATATTTCTTTTACTATAATTTAATGTTACAAGAGGAATGTATGGGCTGGAATTATATGTACCTCACAATGACTACAGAGAAAAAGAAATCACATTCCAAATATTTATCCATCATATTCTTTTTTAAAATTATTTAATAATTATAAAAAAACCCTTAAAATATTCTTCAATACTGTGGGTATTGATATCAAATAAAGAATAATATCTTACTCAAATTTTTTAGTTAATGGAATGAATTAAAATTTGGTATATTTCTATTTTAGAGGAATATACTAATGCATTCCCTAATTAATAACTAGGATTTACCTAGGTGATGAGGTTTAATTTTCAAAATAGTATATACCCTCATCCATAATGATATCCCTGAGATAAATTAGGATGATCGTAATAAAATTTAAAGAGTTAATGAAGAGACATCATGTGAATTTGGAAAAAATGTTTCATATAACTTAAGGAATCACCTTTGGGTGCATTTGAAAAATTTTCAAAATGAAAGATAGGTCAATATAGTTGTGCATCGATTATCAAATGAAACACATGGTCATTTTAAAGTAAAAGTATATATGGTCATGGATTGAATATTTTATCAATAATATTTATAGATATAAATACTTGTAAATTATTGATCCGCATTCTATATATCATCAACTAAAAGTGAAGATAGAATATATTAAAATTTTCAAATTTGTGTACAATATATAGACATTGTGATTTCACTATGATTCCATTTTGACTTATAGATTCCCCTATAATATTCATGGACTTGAAGTATAAATTCATTATGTTTTTCCAATATAAATTTTTGTTATTTTTATTAGAAACAATCACATATAATAAAAGATAATTTGAGAACATAAATAATATGTAACAAATTTGATGGTGACATTAAGGAAGAAGATGTTTTATTCAATTATATATAAGTGTGACTTTTGGATTTAGTAAGTCAAATTTTATTTTATTTTGATTATAAGTTGGAAAATCATTGTACTCCCTTCCATGAAAAAGGTAGAGAAAAATGAAAATAAAAATTCAGCTGGGGAATAGAGTCGACCCACCATTTTCATAGATATCTCATTTTTTCTTGGATTTATTGTGTACTACTAACTATTTTTGAGAAATTTGTCATAATATTTTTTCCCCACTCACTTAATTATCATAGAGATGGTAGAAGTAAGTGTGATTGTAAGAGTATGAGGATGATTTAATGATCAAACAAGAGTTTAATTAGTGAACTTTTTCTCGCACTCCCATCACGTTTAGAACAATTTTTTATTTATATTTATGATTCCATGAAATGGTTGGGTTGCATGTTCCTGAAAAATGATAAATTGACAGCTAATTACCCTCAACAATATATGAAGTATAAGAATAAAAAATAAACCAATTATTTGGAGTTATTTGTTTGGATTGTTGAATTGAAAATTGGATATGCTACCTATATCGATTGAAGTATTTATATTAATCATAAGAGATTGGTGTTTATTTTCTAAAAGAAGTATATTTAATGTTTAAATGGCATGGTTGGGTTTATTCAAGGGAAATACTTTCTTAATCCTCTACCACTCATCAAATTAAAACAATATATAACATTCTACTTGATAAAAGGAACTTGTTATTCTATCTATGATAAGGATTTACAATGGACCTTTATATGAGGGTATGAAAAAGTTGGATCAAGAAATTATAATGGAAGAGATGTCATAATTTCTTACACAAATGATTTCACATCTATATAACCAAAATAACTCAATGTGGCCGAAAGGGATTATTTCGATCAGTAAAAGAATGTGAGAACATTGAAGGGAGAACTACTTTAGGAATTAAAAATTAGTAAAAATATTGTGATATTGTTGGGAAATAGACATTAGGTTTTATCATCAATAAAGATGAATAATGATCTATAAGATTCTTTACCTTACATATTTATCCCCATCTACCCTATAAGTACTAAGATATTCAAGAGCACATCAAGTGGGAAACATTAAGAAGCATATTATGTATTACACATCAATAAACATGGTATGTTAGAAAGTTAAATATTAATGTCTTAAGATTAAAGGGATGATGAAAAAATTACCAATACCAACACCAAAATGGGATAACATCACCATCTTCATTATCAAAGGTCTTCCAAAGTTGTCTAAAATAAAAAATCTCACATCAGTATTCATGGATTGACTCACCATTAATACCATCTTAATTTTTGTTCTAGAATATTAATCATTTGATAAAAATTCCATGATATCTATATGGATAGTGGTGAGGAAATATAGGGATCCAATTGAAATATTATCTAATCATTATCAAAGGTTATACTAAATATTATAGAGGATTATCCAACATACATTAAATATTTAATTGATCATCAATGTCTTTTATCCCCCCTAGATACATATTAAATCTAAAATAGCCACTAAAACCATTTAATACCTAATGAGAGATTTATGAATATATTTAAAAGGATTCTAGGATCAATATCTTCAATAAGTTTTCATATCATATAAAGTTGATTTCCACTCAACTATTGAGATGGACCCATATGAGTATATATAAAGGAATATAATTGGACTCTTATATGTTGGGAAAAATTTAGTGAATATAATTTTATTAGATATACATGTATATATTGGGGGATTGATAAGATTCAATAAATACTGAAACATGTTATAAATACTCGGTGTTGATAGAAAATCTCTATTAAATATCCTTTTATATACATGGAGTTTTATGTTAAGGATAACGTATTCAATAAAATATCACCTTTCAAGATAGTGATGAGGTTCAGGAGGAAGGTAAGGCTTGGTCATTGATATATTAGATCAACTAAGATCCTTTATTGTATAAGATTAGTGGGAAATAAACTATTAATTATTCCAAACCTGTAATTCATTAATGTTTTATCTTTTTCCAAAATTAATGATGATAGAATGTGTACACAACTGATATGAATGAAAATGATGCTTTCTCTGTTCACAAATTTTTTTTCAAATTTGACAAAAATGTTATGAATATTCATTATTAAAGTTGTGCCACATTCCAACCCTTTTTCAAATTACTCACTCATTATAGTAATGTTGATCCTTTACTTATGACATTATTATGATTCTTACACACACCAATGTATAATATTTTCTCATGTCTCATATTCCTTCAATTTTATTCCTCCCCTTGCTAGGATTCCATATCACCCATTCATTAAGGTGTGTCCCCAAAAGATTAAAAATATTAAATTTAGTATTAAATACAATTTTTGGAATATATTATAGTAATTAATAATTGTTTAATTTTTTATGAATTATTATGTTGTGAATAAATAGTTTACCCATGAATTTGAGCATTTTGATTATAGAAGTTATTATTAATGTGATTTTTATAATAAAACTACCCAATAATCATGTATAAAATTTTGATTTTCTAAATTATTGTTCTTCCAAATATATAATCTCTATTTTTGATGTTGTGTTAATATAATGTTTTTTATCATATAAATAATCCTCTATAATTTTATTCTTTTCATTGAACAATTATTAAATTAAAATCTTATATAAATTATCATAACCGATGGTTGATCATTATTTTTCAAAATATAAATACCATTTTTTATTATGAATTAGACCATAGATCTAGCTGAGAATAAAATTCACTTAATTAATTATGTGAATTATAATAAAAATTGTTTCATGTATTTTATAATCTAGTGAATGGAATTTAGGGAAATATATTAAAACTATGGATAGAAATTTTCATGTTGCATTTCAAAATTGATTTCTAGGTGTTTGTTATAGGGAGGGAATTATATTTTTTACCAATTTTAATTCATGTACATAGGCCTTATCCCTATGTTCATATCAGATAGATCGTGATGAATTAATGTACTTATATATTTATCTTGAAAATTATGATTTAAAGGAATCATCTATACCATTTTATCACCTTGGGAAGATATTATAAACATTTCCAAGAAAGAAATTTAAAATATTGGAATCCATATTTATTACGTAATGTATTATAATTTGACTATAAAAAACATATACCTCATATTAGTATCTATTACAACCTTGATATGATGAATAGGGATATCTGGTTTTCTAATATTGTTCTCATTTATTGGTTTTACAAGCTTAAGCTGAAATAATCAGATATATAGTAGATTGATTTCCAAAGTATATATAGTCAGTTAGAATAACTTGTAATGTAATTTGGTTATATAAATTCTCTTATGATTTCTAGGAATTATATGAACCATATCATTTACATATATATATAATCCCTAAACATATTTTTCAACATTAAATAAATAAAATTTCTGAAATTTTGAATAATATTTATCTTGGGATGTTTTGTGTAATTTATTTGATGATATCAACATTATATTATTGATAGGATATGATCAATGGTTTATAATTAATTCATTATTGTTACAATTGATTATAATATCTTTCACTCATAAAGGTATTAAATTTTCTAGGATTTGTAAATGTTAGATTTAATTAGTTGGATTTAATTTATGATTTTCATATTCTCGTATTATTATATTTTCAAGACCCAAAGAATCCATTATTTTATTCTAAAAAGAATCAGCAATGGGATTAGGGTGTTATCATATATCTAATATTCTTCTAATGGTGTAATATTCCATCCAATTACATCCACATTATAAGAATTAACTAATACAAGTAATTAAATTAACAATAGTTATACATTCTCGGATATATTTATAAATCTTATTATTAGGTGAGAACATTATAGTTTACAGTGAAAAAAAATATGGGTTAAATATTATCCATAATGGATTTAATCCTCACAAAGAGTCATTGGGGAAAATATCTCAAAATAATTGATTTAGAAATTTTATATACCAACATAAATAGTATTTTATTTAGTAATATACAGAAGAGTAATCTATAAAAATAATAACTGAGGAATTTTATTAACTAATAGAATATGATTGGTATATTTTAAAAATTACTTCCTCAAGTGAAGATGGAGAATAATTATTTTTTTAATTTGTCTAGATTAGCCATTGATTACTCATATTTATTCACTTGAAACATAAAACAGTTCCTTAAAATCAATATATTTAAGGATTTATAAATCATAGGTATATAACTAGTAAATGATCACTTTACTTCGAGGTGTTTATTAGCTTAAAGATACACATTTCTATTCATCATTTATTTTTAAATGTGGTGATAAAGTATTTACATACTTATGAGTTGGTTGTTTAGAAATTATGACTAAAATGTATTATAGAATGATGATCATGTTTTGGATTCTTGTAATGATAATTGATATCAGTTATTATGTGTCTTCATCCTTCAATTACCAATAATTTAATTTTGAAGTCTAAAATCATTGATGAATTATTTTTCCCTTTTTCATTCTTATTTAGATTTGGGATGGGCAATTTATGGACTTCCTCATTAGACAGTGGTGTACATAATATTGAATTAATTAAATTTTTACTATTATTAACAAAATAATAATATTTATGATCTTCCCTCAAATCAAAGATAGTCGTATGATGGTATAGAATTTGATGTTACTCATGTTAGAGATTATAAATCATCATTGTATTCTTTTTACAATTATCTTTAACTGATATTCAAGTTTCATCTATTTGTTATTGAAAATCCATCAACTGTTTATGAAAAATCCAGAAACTTATATCATGATATATCTTCTTAGAATATTGTTATCACATATACCTTCTTACATTCAATTACATTGGGGATACGATAATATCTCTTATGTGTGTGGTGGACTACCGCCTCATGTAGTGATGTGATTGGTTTCTCACAAAAAATATACAAGGAAGGTAAGAAGGACAAATTTTATATATATATGTCATATATATAACATCATAATGACTTTGTAAAGGTGGTGTAATATTTCCATTTATTTTGTTCCTTCATTCTAGAGAATGGAAACTTCATTCTTGCATATGTACAGCTTACCGTCCTTATAAATTTTGTAATTATGTTTCTATATTTAACTTTTATGGATAGATAAAAATACATATATAGGGAATATAAATGATACATATACAATATTTTAAATTTTAGATATGATGTAACTTGAATAAAATTAAATTAACCATAAAATAACCAATCAAAACAATCATGGAAATCAAAGTTGTTATTACTTGAGAAAACATTTTAACAAGGAATTGTTAATATACGGGTCACAAAAGACTCTAAATAAATCATATATGATTTGAAATATATGAGTAATGTTATTAAAATTACCTATAATTAAAATATATTAATTATATAAGATTTTATAATGTTTTTTATAGAAGTTTATGCTTAAGGTTATATTTTCTTATCTCACTTTAACTTATGTGAGACATAGGTCGTATTCCCCACTTATTCATTATGTATAGTCAACATAAAACCCTTTTTTGTTATAAAATGAATTTTTTTATATATTTATGTTATTTAAATAATCATTTGAAATTGTTTCTATGAGTGGACATATGATGTAAAAGATACCAAATTGGTAGGGGTTTGGTTCACAATCTCATCAGTACCATGGATTATTTATGATTAAATCACAATTGGGTAAATTATTTGATATTTGTGTCAAAATAAATATTAATTACTATTATCTAGTTATTCTTGAAATATTTAGTTAACTGTACCATTTTAAAAATAAATGGGATTAAAAATGTTTGATATAATATTTTTAATAAAATCTGACTTCATTTCCCTTTTTGGATGAAATTATTTTTTCTTCCAAAACCGAGAATTATAAAAAATATATTAAATAAATTTTTTAACCTCATCCAAGTATTTAATTAATTATATCTTTACCAATGTTTTATTTTAAATAAATATTTTCAATCTTGTTATTATTTTCTGAATGAGCCACTTTTTAACCTTTTTACCATAATGGGAAATGAATTTTTTAACTTATATAACACATATTGAATTACATGTTATCATGAAAATTATATTACATGAATATTACCCTATATGATTATATGCTTATTTAAAATTTAAAATATTTCTATAGAATTTTTGGAATATTTAGTTTTTCAAATGTTATTTTTATAAAAGAAATTTTATTGTCCTCAAGAATGGTTTAATCCTTTCAATGTGTTTTTATTCATTAATGAAAAAAAATCAACAGTTATGGGATGGTTATAAATTATGTATATATGACCCCTACATATATATGTTGATTATTATACAGTGATTTTATGGGATAATACAAGAATTATGATCATCTATCAAATTCATTCCTTAAATAATTTCTTTTGATTATTATAAAATGAAATTTATGTAACACATTTTATTTCCTTGGGTAATTATTATGTTATGCCATGCGATTTATTTAATTTATGTGGCACGCATATTCATGAACATGTCATGATGGGTGTTCAAAGATAGTTCTCCAATTAATTGGGTAAAGATATTTTATCATGATGCGTCATCTATGGGATTTGGAAGTAATCCTAATCAATTATGGGACATTTTCCACTATGTGAAACTGTATAGTTAGTTAACCTTGTATCATGTTTATTTCATGTTATATGTTTTCTTCCACATTTCTTATAATTTCATAACCTTATGATTCCATGATCTTATGATGATTTGATCTTATGATATGATTTTATTAAATTATAACTTCATCTTGTTACTTATGGTCCTTCTATTTTATGATATCATGTAATACATTTGAATCACATATTTTCTTTCCTTTTCATATTTATTCCCTTTGTAGGAAATATAAGCTCACCACTTTATTTATCTATTCTCTAAGTAATCTCATGAAATCTTAAGTGTTCAAATTGATTTAGGAGCTCACTATGGAAAAAAAAGGTTTTCATGTTGTAGTTTCCATTTATTTATTACTATCATAGTCTTCAAAATAAACTAAGAATATAGTTCTTTGGTTGTTAATTAATACATTATTATATTTAAAAGAATGTAATAATATATGTCAATGTCATAGGTAACTATAGATTGTATCAGATAAATGGTTTAGTTAACCTTTTCAACTTGGATGATAGGACTTTAATGGGAACCCTTTGGGATAAGTCTAAGATTATGTCGCATGATAAGTCTAATGATATGATTATATATAGATAAATTTCCGAGAATTTTTGTAAACTATAGAGTGAGTAGTTTTCTATAAAATATATAATTTTATGTATATTAAAAGTGAATATAGCTTTATAATAAGTCTACTTAGGGGTCAAAACACTGAAAATAACGTACATAGATATAATATATCATGAACAGGTGCATGAAAATGGGCCTTACTACATACCTTGTTTAACAGTCCAACAGAATATTCTTTGGAAATTCAAAAAAAACATTATGAACCATTTTTAAGGACATGAACAAATTATTTGGATAGAAAATAGGATATGAATAATTAACTTGGATAGCCTAGATAGAAACTTAGGGAATCAAAATAATTGTTGAAATTAACATTTATAAGTTATTTTTTAATGTTTATAATTTTCCCTAATTTATATTAATTTTTAACATCGTGTTTGCTTTTTTTGTTAATGGTGAGAAATAAAATAAACTATAACAATAACCAATGTGATGTATAATGTAATGGTTTTCTAAATGAAGTGCCTAACCTAATGGGATTGGTATGAAGACATATTGTTTCAAGTAAAATGATCTATATTGAACTATGATTAACAACTAGAAGATAGATAAACAGCCAAGAACATAAAATAATATAAGGATGACATATCATGAAAGTTCAAGTTATAAATACAAAAATTAATATAATATTCAACTTCCTAAAATCATAAAATGTGGGAAAAAGCACCAAGGAAAATTACTTAAAAGAACTAGAGGATGTTTCCCATGTGGAATATATGGGAACAATGTAGCTAATGGAAAAAAGAAAATTGTTGATTCTAGATAACCAGACATAAGGAAATAATGTTTAACTAAAGGTACCCCAAACAGTTTGTTGTTTTAAATGCGGGGAACATAGTCATTATCCATTTAAATTCCCATTTTCAAGGATTAATTCATAAGGGAATATATTATGAAAATAATTTAGGAGTAATGATTTATGTTTTTTGGTTTTGAAATTCAAGAATAATATATTCAAAGGGATTAAATTTTATTCTCATAACAAGAGTTATAAAACTTCAATATATTTTTCTATAAAAGTTCTATTTAATGATTTTCATGAATATATTGAATGGTACTAATGAGCTACAAAGGTGATTTAATTGTATGGTGATATTAGATAGAAAAGAAAATGATTAATTAATAACACAATATTTGGTATGTTCTTGATATTGTGATAATTATATTTAATTAATATTAAATTATATTATTTAAAAAATTGGTTATATATATTTATTTAATTTTTAAAAACTAACTCAATGATAAATTTTATTTTGAGGAATTCATAATTTTTTTAATTTCATATAAATAATATTAATATAGTTTTATAAAAATGAAAACATTCCTTTTGGGTGATAAATCATCATTTCTAAAAAATATGTGGGGAATTAACCCATTACTGTAGGGCGATAAGGGTGTAGTGAAAACCACTGGCCTATATGATGTCATAGTTAATATGAAAATGTTTTTTAAAAAATGGTTTATTGGAGAATATTAAATTGATCAAATAATTTTAGGTGATTAAAAATTATTTAGTATATGTTATACTAGGTTGAATTATATTTAGAACCATTTGGTTTAACGAAAATGACTATTTGGGATGAATCATATTTCATTTTTATAGAAGTATTATAAAGGGTTTTAAGGATAGAAAATTAGGAAATGGATTAATTTAAAAAAATTAATTTACTATTGAGATATTTAAGATTAGCTTATTATATTGGATAATGTGTACTAAGCATTTGGTTATGATAAATATGTGAGGAATAACATGTTTTCATTTTGGGGTTATGTGATCAATTATAAGTTATTTTTAGTTATTTAGGAATGAAATATTCATATTGAATACTAATTAATGGGATAAAATATGAATCTTTACTTGATATAAATTAAGAGTACTTTTTATTGACCATTCTTGTGATGTGGGTTTTAAAAAAAATAATTTCAAATGTCAAACCCTTGTTTACTTAGATCATGATTGAATTATGAGGACACAATTTATTTAAAGGAGCAGAATATTAAATGTAAAGGTTTTATAAAGAATAATATTGGGATCAATATCATATATGAAAGGATTCAACAATATTATATGATTGTGTTACACTAAGAGACTTTATAATATATTTCTTTTGGAAGAAATTTAATCTGTCTTATTTCTTGGGAAACACACAACAAACGACATAAAAACCCATAAAATATACGACTATCATAAACCGGACATTAAATTAGGTGGTGTAAATATTATTAAATTACATATTAAATCCATATATATATATATATATATATTCTATTTAAAATAATGTTATTCATAAATTCTTATTAAATAATCAATCAATTTATAATAAATTAATATTGTGATCTAAAATTATATTTTCGTTATAAATTATTTTTTTTTATTTTTATGGGAAAATATTAAATATAATTTCTAGATGTTTTCTAAATAAATTAAATTAATTTAATTTAATTTTTTAAAAAAGAAAAGAAAATTAACTTTTGATGAAATTTTTGGGTTTTTCAAAAAATATTGACCTTTCAATTAATAATGAAATGTACATATTTTTGTAAAGTAATCATCTCATTTAGTTAGTTAATTTAAAAGTAACATTATTTTTTGAATATTATTAACATTAAAATAACTATTATTTAATTCTATTTAGTCCACTTATTTATATTTTATTAATAATTATATTTTATTTTATTCTAAGTTATTTACTCATATTTTCTATAAAGAATATTTTAAAGAACCTAATTGTTCTATATTTTAATTAAATAAAATAACCACTAATTAAGAATGTTTTAAATAAAGTTTATAGATTATATATATATATATATGTTAATATAATTTCATATATTTATTATTACTATTTATAGAGTTAATGTGATTTATCATTTTAATGAAAAATATGTTTCTTGAAAAACTACTTTTTCATCGCGTTTTTGGATATTGTTTTCATTTTATTTTTCCTCATCTAATGGTTAAATTTAAAAAAAATTATTTGATATTTTTTTATAATAATAATTTGAATTATCTAATCATGTGAAATTAATTTTTGTCCAAAATAAATAGTAAAAATTATTTACCACGACTAAGGTAAAAATAATTTTACTGGGGGATAAAATAAAAATATAAGGGTTAAAATTACCAACAAAAATATATAATTTCTATTGGATGAATATATTTAGAAATTTTAACCTTTTATTTTTTTATATTTTTTAATTTTTTCCATTTAAAATGATAATGTTTTGGGTGCATTTTATTCTTTTAAAAATCACTATGTGTGTCCTCTCTCCCTCTTATAAAAGGACACCACTTTCAACTCCTCATCACACTTTAAAACCCAAATATATCATCAAATACCTACCCAAATAAATTTCCCATATAAATCAACTAATTATATTCTTCATGGGTTGGTCAAAAATATATTTTGTAAAGGTAATAGGTGTCCTCCTAAAGAGGTGTTCTTAGAAGAGGTAAAAATTCCCAACTAAGAATTGTTTTTTAAATTTCTTCTTCCACTACATTAAAATTTACTTAATTAATATTTTATAATAACAAGATTATAAACTATATACTGATATGTTATTATATTAATTTAACAACCTATATCCATTTATACTTCTATCAAATAGAAGATGAAACAGTTCATCGTTATTATAGTGCACTACCGCCTCACGAACTGACTTATTTCATTTTCCACCATCCTACTTAAAACATAGATATTTTGACAAACAAAACATATTTATATGAAATTTATAAAATTATTATACTTGTGTAATTTTCTTATCATATATACTATATTACATTCAATTGTACAGGGGATACTATAATCTTTATTTTCTATACGGCATACTACAACCTCACGAATAAATGTTATACATTTTCACTTACCGTTTACATGGATGGTAAAAAGGATAAATTTACTAAATATATGTGACATATATGAAATAATAATTACTCCATAATGTTGATGTATTATTTTCTTCCATTCATTTCATCTTTCATGGGAATGTAAACCGCATTCAGGTGTAGGTACGACTAATCGTCTCCATGAATGATGTAATTAAATTTCTAAATTTTCATATTAATGATTAATATAAATACATATATAATTAATATATATGATATTTAAATAGTTTTTATATTATGGATATTATGTAAGCATGACTAATGTAATATTATGAAAAAAATACCAAATCAAAACAAATATGAAAAAGAAATTTAGTATTACCTGAACATCATTTTAATAAGAAATTCATAACTAATGTGTCACAAAAGTCTATAAGTAAATCATATATGATATAAAATAATATACTAATGTAATTTAAATGATGTATAATAGTAAAATATTAATTATATAAGACATTATAACATGTAATAAAATATTTAAGACTTACAATAAAGGGTTTTCATCCCAATTTCACATCAGTAATACATATTCCATATTAACCACATATATATTTTATATGGTTTACATATTTCCAAATGGTTATATATCCAATAAATAAATTTATTTCTGTAATATTTAATGATGAATTTTATTCTATTTATTTCATGGTAATTATGATTTACTAGCTACCAAATTGGTAAGGGTTTATTTAAAAATCACTTCATTGACTGAGATTCATTATTTTTAAGTGTCTATTAGAATAATTAATTTTAATTTCAATCTTAAAAAAACCTATTTTATAATACAAGGTTTATTCATGAATATTTCATGTAATATTACCATTTTACCACTCATTGGTACTTAAAAATATTGATGAATGTTTTTTTTGAAAAATTCTAACTTCATTTTTCTCATTGATTAAAAATCAATTATCTTTTAAACCCATGTTTTCTAAATATGTTTTAATTATATGTTTTATTAAATAATTGTTTTTAATATTCAGAAAAAAAATTATGTGAGTCATCTTATAATTTTTTGAAAAATTTCACTATTTAACCTTTTTACAGAAGTGTTAAAGGAATTTTTTCTCAACATATATGGAATGTAAAAATTTACCTAGTGTCATGACCATTATGTTCATAAAAGATTACCTTATAATCATCCAAGTTTATTTCCTATGAAATAGATTTTCATAGTATTTTGAGAATATTTTGTTTTTAAAAACATGTTTTTATAGTGGGAATGTTATTTTTCTTAAGAACAGTTTAATCCTTTTAAATTATTTCTATTAATCAGTGAAAAAAAACACTAATGTTATGTAATTTTTCAAAATTCATTATATATATCTCTTACATATATACCTAGATTATTACAACTATATTTTATGGGATAATACATTCCATATTATCACCCAGGAAAAACCTTCCTTATGAAAATTCATTTGATTATGATATCATTCATAATTATGTAACCCAATTTCATTACATGGGTAATTATTGTGGTATTCCTTCTAATTGATTTCCTTTATGTAGAACGCATACTAATGCACATGTTATTTTATGTGAAACTAGATAAAACTCCAATTAATTAGGTAAATATTTAATCACATGATGTTTCATTTATGGTTTTAGGTAGTGATCCTAATCCATTATAGTACTATTTAAACTAATGAAGTTTTCTAGAAAATTTTCATTGACTTGTATTTATGTAATGTTATATGTTTTTCCATATATCTTTTAATTCACTTAATTTATGAATCCATTATCTTATGATTCCATGATTTTATGATACCATGTTCTATATATTTTTCTTCCATGTTAATACTCATGATCCTTATCTTTTTTGATATAATCTTATATATATGACTCACACGTAATGTTTCCTTATCCTTTTTATTACCTTAATGGGATTTTCATCTCATGCCATTATTTATGTAGTCCCCATGTTATCCCATTTAATTTTTAGATATGATATTGATTAATGATACCACTATGGTAAAAAAGGATACCATGGTTTAGTTTCCTTTGATGTATTATGATCATAGTCTTCCAAATACAATATAACTCATGATCTATTAGTTAATATTAATGTATTTTTATGTTAAAAATCATGAAATAATATGTGTAAAAGGTTTAGGTATCTATGTACACTCTATCCAATGGATAGATAAAGATGGTGATTCTATTATTGGATGAAAATCTCCTTTCATGTTTCATTGGCTTTGGGGTATAATGATATGACCATATATTATTGATTGAATTATCATATAATTAAATATATTAATATATTATAATTATATATTATTTGTAGTCATTATATGATTGAACATTTCAGTCTCAACCTAGTTGGGATAAATTTGGTGGGTCTTATCTAGGCATATAATGTATTGTATGGGATCGAACAAAAATAATAATGTATTCATAATAATTTTTTACAATATAGAGAAACCAAATGACATATGTTAAACCAAATAAATTTATCTATATTTCTCAGCTGGTGATCTATTGTTTTTGAAATCTCAACATTTACTGGGTTGTAGATAATAATGAAAACAATTTTATCTTATCCCAGGGTATAATGAAAATTTTGAGATTTATAAAGGAATTTAAACATTCAATATAAAATTTCATTTCCTCTTAAATTAAATTTACTGATAACATGTTTTCCCTATTACAATTAGAGAATCACTATCATGATCTTGATCATATTATGAAATTAGAATACATATTATCGGATCTGAATTCATTATTAGTAGAGGGAAAAAAATTTATTCATGATATAAATAATATTTTTTTTTAAAAATCATAGAGTTTCATTGGGATATTATTCTATGGAAGTATAAGAAATAATCTAATGAAACATGGAATTAGAAATATCATATATTAGAACAATGGATTGAAGTATTCTATAATTAGTTCCGTTCATGAGAGTATTTAGGGATGTGAAGGTATCATAGTGGGGATAATTATGGTGCCTCTATGTGACTGTTAAACAAGTAAACAGACAATTGTTTATAAAATATTTCTAAATATTCATTAAAAAATTGGTTTTTAAGGGTATTTTTTAATTTAAAATATTCGGTGAATAGTTTTAATATTTATACATATGGACCCTAATTGTTGAAACATGATTTCAATAGAGCCTTCAAAGTTTGTAATAATTTTTATATTAATTAATAATCTTATGATATTAAATTTTATGTCTTAAAATCCATTCTTAATGTTTCATCCTACATTCACTTCTTACTAGTTTTGGATCTCTTTATGAGTCAATAGCCTTCTGTTTTCTAGTTTCCCTTTCCTTCACTTTCATGGTTTTATATCCATGAGAATAATTTTTCAATGTTAGTCCCTCTAAATATATTTTTCTATTCATTTCCTTCCATTTTTATCAATTTTGTTAACCTATTTAGACAGTTTTTCCCAATAGATATTGTTGTATGAAATTATTTTTTGACTCTCTAACATTATGAGCTGAATTATGTTTTATGTACTACACCGCATTGATATTGGTGAAGAAAATATTTTTTAATTAGTATAATTTATTTATTTAGTGGTTTTATAATAATCCTATTTTTTTGATAATATATGAACGAATGATTTTTTAAATTTGGTTTTAACTTTAGTGTTTTATTTATTTGATATATGTAATGATTGAGATAAATTTCTATTGTTATTCCTTATTGACTGCCTCTTTTGGAATTTTTTATTTTCATAAAAATATAAAAAATATATATCTAATATGAATATCATGTTTATATACATCATGAAATTTTTATATTTTTTAAACAAAAGAATATTTAATATTATTTTTATGGAATGATTTTTTAATTATCGAGGATAGATTAAATTATTTGGGTGATGTATCCAAAAAAGGATCATTTTTTTAATATAAATTATTTTTTCTTATGGTATCCACCTCTAAGTTTTTTTTACTATTTTTAATTTTTATTACCAATTTGTATTTATAAAATTTTTTAATGAATTGTTGGTTGATTCATATTTTATTTAAATTTATATTAAAATTAAGGGATTTTGTATGTGAGATTTTCATTTTTTAATGAATTGGATTAAATTAATTGATTGAGTTAATTTGGGGTGGAAACCTTGGTATACATTTGTTTCCTTTTTGGGGATTCTGATGATACATATTCTATTATGATACGATTCCACTCTTCTATCCTCACAACATAGTTTGGATTTTTTTTCTATAGATTAGTTGGACTAATTTAGGATTTATACATAAAAATATCTATTATGAGTTCTCCTAACTACTTTAATATGATACTATTACTACTGAATTCTTAAAATTTTACAATTTTATTTCACCAGAGGCCCATGTTTTCGTGATTTAATGACATGTTTTTAGGGTCCAATATTTCAATTTTTACCATCATAATAAATCTTCAACAACTCCCTATGATGTAGGTTATATAATGTGATCATTTACACTTATTATTTCGTATGTGTATATTTATTTTATTATTAAGATACTGGAAGATATTTTTATTTAATAGAAAGGAATAAAATAATTATTTTTTCTTATTTATTTATTATAATAGAAAAATAGAACATTCATATCTATAGTTCAAAATACTATGATAGTATTTTTCAAACAAAAGGAATTTTCCAGATAATTTTATGGAAATTTTTAAGGCCACTTTTCTCATTCAAAAAATTTAAAATTATTTTTAATATATAATTATTTAATTGTCTAGAGGTTATGTAAAATCTATTTTTTGGGATATCGGATGATTGATTTCTTTTTTCGATTTGGTTAAGGTATTAATTTAATAGTACACTAGTCTCTCATTGTTATGGGTGAAATTGGTTTATTTTTGGTTATTTATATTTCTATAACAATATTATATTTAGCCACATCCATTTCCTAAAACCATTCAACCTATTTTGGATTTCATTATAGATAGTGACCAAAAGAATAGGATATATATAAATTTTGAAGGTTATATTAATATTTTATTTCATTATGTTTTTAGGACTCATAGATTATTTTATAATTATATTATTCATTGTATTGGTGTGATTAAATTTTGATAGTATTTACTTATTTTTTGATATCATTAATATATGCAGTGTCTATGTTGGGTTCCTTTTTGGAGTCATGTCTTTGTTTCTATTTATATTCTACAGAAATCCATCGTTCCAAGTAATTTTAATACCCTAGAAACATTTAACCATACCATATTGATTGGGAAAATGATTTGGACCTTATAATGGTCAAGCTCAGATATGTGGATAAAATATCCATGGTTGGTTTGTTAAAATAATTTTAAAAAGGAGAATGAAAATAGAATTATTTAATAAATGTGAAGAAATTATTATTATTGGTTATACAGAAATATAAAAACATCTAAATTACAATACCACCTATTTATCTTAATCATGGTTTATATTTGGGTTATTCTTGGACATGGATCAAATTTTCCACAAATGTTTTAGTAAATTGATCCATTAATGATATAAATAATATGTCTTAGTACAATTATTAAGTAAAACAATTCAGATTTTGAACATTATGGTAATGTAATATCATCCATGAGAATATTTTTTGGGGGATGATTATCCCTTTTATTTTTTATGGTTATGGTAATAATCTTGTATTTTAACCCAAATAGATCTGATTTATTTACTATTACTAACAAATTTCATCTTTCTAGGGTAATAAATAAAATAGGAGAGTCAATAATTTTATTTATTATTATTTTTTTATTCAGGTCTAATTTCTATATCATAAAACCATGTAATAATTATTTATCACAAGAAATGTTATGAATATATATAGTAAAAGGTAGCCCACAAAGGAAAATATAGAATCATACTACTCAGGATATTTATGAAAATAAATAAGTGGGTCTGAGAATGGGAAATTATAAAGTCGATATTATAATCAATATCATCAAACTATTTCTCCTTATAAAATTATTTATTGTTTTTATTGGAATACCAATTTTTAATACACTGTTATTATTAAAATGTACAAATATTTAGTCAATGTTTCATCATTATCTAGGGAACTGGGGGCTTTCCCTATGTGTATCAGCATTCCAATGTTAATTCAATTATAAAAATTTGAATTAATAAAAGAATAAAAAAATAAAAAAACAAAATTGTGATAATATATTCATTTAATAATCTATAAATCATATTCACGAAGATACCCTACTGAACATAGCTTAACTGGTGGGTCATCTCCCCTGGATCGCTAAGGGATTAGTGATAGGTGGTTTTGAATACCAAAAATCTTATTCCATATTACTAGAGACACTATTGGTATGAAATTAATTAGTTTCTTATATGGAGTACATTCATTATGTGATCCCCTTAAAATATTATATTGTTATATTATTGAAGTCCTCAAATGAAAAAAAATTTATCATTATGTGGAATATTAGCACAATTTAATGATGGATAATCCACCACCATAAATAGAAACAATGAAGATTGAATTTCTATTTTCTATTTAGGGATTTTGTATGTGGTTTATAGGATGGAAAAAATTTTAATAGTGTAATAGGACTTAGATAAATTCATGAGTGTTTCCAAGTATTTGATAAACCAAGGAGTGTTAAAAATTTAGAGAAATTATATATGGTAATTTTATTATGTTAATTAAGGTATATAAAAAAATTTTAATTAGAATAACACATATAATAGCACAATTTTTAACAAAAATTTCATCCGATAATAAATTTCCAAGTAGGGGATAAAATCTCTTTATTCTCTCTCCTTTTCCAGTTTGAAAAATTTTATAGCCCATTTGAGTAAATTTATTTTTATTCATATGAATGAATAAAAATTCACATAATAAAGATATTAGTGTTGTATATCATCACTATAATGTATCTATACAAATAAATTAGTAATGAATGGATCATTCTATGTGTCAATATGTTATGAGGATTTAGAGAAGATAAGTAATGGGAAACACCCACAGTAAATGTATCATATTAAACATCAAATATAATTAATTTTAGAGATCATCATTCAAAATTCCGGAGCCAATGTTGAATAATTTGTAAAAAGAATATATTCATGGGAATTAATCATTTTCATATATAAACAATCAAAATTATTGGAACATGTATCTTCACTGTAAACTCATGTTATTTTATACGTTAAAATTGAATGTTTAGACATCCTATAAGATGTGTACACCGGGATGGGTAATGGTGGTCCATGTTATGGTCACATTTTCGCCAACATGTCAAAAGGTTAATTTATTAATTAAAATAATAATGGATACTAAATATTATTAAGATAATAATGTGGATTTTATAATAATTATATCTTTTTGAAGGTTTTTATTACCCGGGTGTAGCATCACATGGGATTTGATTAGACAAAAAATGATTTCATATAAAAGTATCGCAGTACCCAACATTAAACAAAGTTATCTGATCCTAGGAACATATTTTGAATATTATTGGGGACAAATATTTTATGATATAATATTTTTAAATTTTAAAATTACTCTCAATCTATTATTCATGATATACATGGTATGTGTCATATAGTAAAAGATGGTATTTTATTAAGCTAACCCTTTGAGGGTTTTATCCATACAAGTTTCATTTGTTTCTATTATTTTTTTTAATGTCTTATAATATGTAATAAATTTTTATTCAAATTTTATGTATATAAATCACATAACAATATTGTATGCTTTTTAATTAAATTCATAAAACCTAGCCGAAATCATCATTTAATATGTTTTCTAGTGACATGAATCACTATTAGGGTTTTTCACCTCAAAAGGATGATATTACCCATAGACAAATATGGAATAAAACTAGTATGAAATATTATAGGTAGATAAATGAGATAAAATGAACCTTTAAATAAAATTATGAATATGTGAGAAAAATCAATTTAAATTATATTCTATCTATTTTTTTCTTTTTTTCATAATATAGAAAAATATAAAATCTAGATACATTAGCATATAATTGAAATATGTTATCTTTTGGTGAGTTAAATTATTATTTTAACTCTTTTACAAGATATGATTAAATTAAAATAGATAGGATATGATGACAATTGACTATTTTTATATTATAAGTATATTAATATACCATTAGACCTATATACTGAGGAGGAATATTGACCATGTCTAAATTATTAATTCCAATGTAACTCATCTTGAAACGTATGCGGTTTAATTAAGTTCACCTTAGGATTAATATATTCCATTACAAAGTTTTATCTGGACCATATTATGTTTTTTATCTCATCACTATTTTAATGGAGGACCCTTTATATTTATTACACCAATTACTAATAGACCTGGTTAGTTTTAGGGAAATATAGATAAACTTGAATAAATTTATATTTTGGGGAAATTTATTTTTTCAAAAGGGATTTATAAAATTCTTAATTTTATATCACTATATATTATATAATTTAATAATGAAAAAATGAAAAAATCCTTGATATATTATTATTAAAAAATATTATTATAAGAAAATAGGTTTAGTAACTAACATGGATTAATAAAAAATTCAACTTCATGGAGTTTTTAGAAAAGTAATGTGTGATTGATGTAAATTTATGATTCTTCATTAAATTTTAAATAATAGAATTTATATATATCTTGTATATAATGTAATCAAGTCACACATTTTTATATAAATGTTCGGCATAATATGGTAGTTTCAGATGCTTTTTGAAGCTGGCGTCCACATAATCATGGTGGTGTACTACTTGCAGCCACATGTTGCCACTTTATAAAGGAGAGCATCATCCTTCATTTCTTTAGAGCTTTTTTATCCTGGATTAAAATTGGATTATGGGGTTTTGGTTTCTCTTTATGTGAATTCCTCCTCAAAACTTGTTGCGTACTCCAGGTCTTCCAAATAGATTTGATTCATTTTTCATGAATCTCATTCCCAGTACCAAATAATTGTAGACAACTCTTAATTCTGCATCTTCTATCCAGACATTATAAGGTGTCTTGATAGGGCATCAACCATCGGTCAGAGTAGATGGCAACATCATGCATGTCGGGGGATCTCCAGATGCTGGAACAGGGGTCATATGTATTCATCCACATAAGGGAGATTCTCAATGTTGTGTAACCAGAGGTATACAACTTTGATCATGGGGTATCTTATGCCAAAGGCATATCTAAGAGGTTTTCCTCATCATCCCATGTTTAACATAAGTCATTCCATGAATTTAATGTCTAGTGGAGATGGTTACGCCCAAAGGGCCCCATTTGAGGATTTATTCAAATATCCTAAGTTTAAAACATGGTAAGACATATTTTTAATGTCTTCAAGAGATGGAAATAGGATTGATTTGGACACCACTGATGGTGGATTAGGGATGTACACCCCAAGCATGAGAAACCTAAATGGTATACCGAATAGATAGATCAGAATGACTAAAAAGGATAGAAGTTGGGGGTGTTTCCTAAAAAGGGAATAATTGATACCATGAAGATTGATATGGACACAACATAAGGATTATTAGAGAAGGAGGTCCTAACAAAGGGGATTCCATGGTTTACCAGTTGGATGGATCAAAATGCCTGAGGAGGACAGACCCTAGTTGGTGTGTCCCAAAAAGGGAATATTTCACACCATGAAGGTTGATCTGGACAACATACAAGGTGGATCAGAGAAAGCAGGACCCAACAAAGGGGATTCCATGGATTACCAGTTTGATGGATCAAAATGCATGAGGAGGAGGGACTCTATATGTCATGTCCCACAAGGGGAACATTTCACACCGTGAAGGATTATATGGACACCAAAATGGTGGATCAGAGAAGGTAGGTCCAAATAAAGGGGAATCCATGGTTTACCATACGGATAGATCAAAATACCCCAGGAGGACAGACCTTTTATGGTGTGTCCTAAAACCGGAAGATTTCACACAGTGAATGATGATCTAGACACCACAAAGGGAATATCAAAGAAGGTGGGTCACATCAAAGGGGATTCAATGGTTTACCAGATTGATGGATCAAAACACCCAAGGATAATGGACCCTCAATGGTGTGTCCTAAAAGGGGAAGATCTCAAATTGTGAAGGATGATATGGACACCACATAAAGAGAATCAGCAAAGTCAGGTTCCAATAAAGGTGACGTCGTGGTTTACATGTCGGATGGATCAAAACGCCTGAGGAGGACAGACCCAGGATGGCATGTCCCATATAGGGAAAATTTCACACCATTGAGGATGATCAGTACACCACAAAGGGAAGATAAGATAATGTGGGTCCCATAAAAGTTGATTTCATGCTTTATCCTTGGATGGGATTTAACAATAAGGATACTTCCTATGTACCCAAAAGGGATCAAAACCAATGTAGTTTAGAAGGGTGATTTATGGCTTAGACATAGTTATTTTCCCGGGTGCTGCGGAGAGAAATGGGATGGATTACATGATTCCACCGGGACTTGACAGCCTAGATGAAATCGGGATGGATATGTGTGAAGTGACAAATGATAGAATGATTGGATATGGGACTCATGTGAAGTTGAAAGTGTTAGGATTGAACCTATGAGTGGTTTCCCACATATCTCTGTTGTAGGTAATCGAAGTCCACATAGGTTTGGAATAGTGCGATGAGTCACCTAAAGAGGTGGATCGTGAGAATGAAAGCATGGATGGGATCTGAAGAAAGTAGAACATCCATGTCAAAGAATTATATTCACAAAACAGAAAGGATCAATGCATGGACAATGATGATACATGGGAGATGTGATTGAACCTTATGGATTCTTCCTACGTACCTTGCTCAAAAATGGAAAAGATAAATGGCCATGTAGTTCAACAATGGGAAATAGAATCAGGGTGTACACAAAGTAAAATGACCCAAAGACATGTTAGGGATAATGCATGGTTAGAATCCCATCATAATATAGACACTGTATGTTGGAGGAATATTTATTGAGCATGGGGCTTACACATGGTTTTCTAATTGGGAAATAAGATATGTAGTTAGGTTGTACACAAAATAAGACAAACCGAATGGGTGGATCGAGACACCTCAGGGACGACAATAAAGGATAAGCATCCCAAAAATGGATGATATAACATAGGGATGGTACATCACTAGGAGGGAGCATTAGATTTTACAATTTGTTGGGATTGAACCTTAATGAGTCTTCTTATGTACCGAAAAGGGATCAAAACCCATGTAGTTCAAGAAGGGGCATAAAGTTTAACGTCATGCGGGATGAAGGGTAACCGATGTGAAACGGTCAGGACAGAGGTATTATGGGAAATGAAGATGCTTGAGCCTTATAGAGGCTTCCTGCATACCCTTATTATAAGGTAGAGATCAAAGTCCATGTAGTTCGATTGAGTATGGCATGGGGAATACACATAGTTAGAATCTGGTGTAGGATTTCACGGTCAGTACTAACTCTAAGCTCACATGAGTCATGATAAGTGTGAGAAAAAAGAGTTAACAGTAGACCTAACGATCGAGTCGCAAAATGTGTGACCATGAGGAAATAGTGATTAGGGATTATGTGTGGAAGTTTCAAGCGTACCACTATAGAGTTGAAACAATGGATATGGCTTATGCGTGGAAGATACCTTGGTGACACTAAGGATAAAAATGGTGGATTTGGATTACACGATGAAGCTTCAAATGTGTCACTATGTAGTGGAAACAATTGATGGGTCTTATGTGTGGAAGCTACCTGGGAGCTTCAATGGAGCCGCAACGGTGGATGGGGCTTACGTGTGGATGCTACCTAGCTGCTTTTAAATAGTGTCAATGTTGGATCGGTCTTACACATGGAAGTTTTAATTCATTCCTCATTTCCGCCCATGAGGGAATCCCATGTGCATTTTAAGGGGTATGGATTTAGTTTAACATCATGTAAATGGATGTTGTGTGTGACTTATTCAATGAACTATTAGTTCTGTCTTCCTCAAGTCAGTGCATGAGGGAATATAATGCTCGTTGCATATGGAATCTTATTCCTGAATGATATGGTATTCAATATTTTAATGTTATGTAGTGATAACGGTTGGAATATTATGCTTGGAACATAAGTAATCTCTTATTTTGAGGAAGAGGCGACATATATTTTTCATATATGGTGTACTACAATTTAAAATCATGTATCAAGGACTATTAGACAAAAGGTTCCTATGAATGGCCAGTGTTAAACTTTTTCAATAGTGTCCATATCTGGTTCAACTTGGAATTGAAGCTAGGTGATGGGGTCTTGATGAGTTTTTGGAGGAATGGTGTTACTCAAGATACTCAGTGAATTGAATATGGGAATATTAACTCACGATATGAGAAAGGGGCCAAGAGGAAAATGTTGACTCAATGTATTTCAGGGATAGTAGAGGAGTATCTCGAATTTGGGTATTCCATGTGTGGAAGGAGGGTGCATATGGGGATTCCATGTAAAATTTCTACGACCCATCCAGAAAATTTTGTAGTGCAACTCTCTATTTTTCCTAGTGTCCAGTAAAGATATCCATGGGGTCAGCCCAAAGGGCTAAGGCTACAGCCCGACCCTAAACCCGAGATGGGGTGCGGGGGCGCAGCTCCAGTGGTGTGGACCAGGGGGTGTAGTCCCAGATATTGTAGTGTGTATTATAGGCTTCACATATGATAGGCTATGTCCAAGAATGGATTGTCTTGCATCGGTTC
Source organism: Viscum album (assembly GCA_963277665.1). Classification (NCBI taxonomy): domain Eukaryota; kingdom Viridiplantae; phylum Streptophyta; class Magnoliopsida; order Santalales; family Viscaceae; genus Viscum; species Viscum album. The sequence continues at coordinate 1,562,243,372 of OY728165.1, forward strand.
CTGAAAAATTGGACACAGTGGCACTGTTTCATGCAAGATTGTGGTTTTACTTGAAAGACTGGGCACACAAGTAATGTTCAATGCAATCTGCAGTGGTTGAATCCAAAAAGGGGAGTTTGAAGCCACATTTTTCACATTAAAATTTTCCATGTTGAAGCCAATATTCCACACACATCTTGAAACATCCTCGCACCTTACATAGGCATTTGTGGGTGCCAAGGAGGAAGCCTGATGTCGCATTTGGTGCATTAAAGATTTGTATGATGAGTTTCATACAAGATTCAATTATTGTGCACAACATGAAATTATTGTATACAAGATTCCATTCTTCCATTCAAAATGTAATTATTGAAAACAAAATGCCATACCTTCATGAAAAATCGTCTTGGATGGCCATTTCTAGCAGTCTGACTTCAAAAGGACATAACTTCGGATCCATAGCTCTATTCAGGCTCCATGACCGATCAAATCGAAGACAAGGAAGTGATATATGCTCCAAGATCATGTCTGTAAGATCTTGGTGAATTATATGGATGTGTTTTTTTGTGTGCCAATAGTGGTAAGGGTAGAAATTCGAAATCATAATTAATTTACTTACACAAAAACAACCGAGTGTAATGGACTAATTAAATTTAGTTGACTTATATAAACTGCACTAGGATAGTGATTCAGGAATAGTTTTATACCCAATGACAACCGGAATTAATTAACCCATAGTTTCAAAAAAAATTAATTTAATAAAAAGAAAAAATGAATTTAGGATTGGAAAACGTAGAATAGATTAAATTTAAATTACTAGATATCAAATTCCAATATTTGGTGAGGGGTTAGATTAAGATTTCATTTTTAGTTTGGAACATAATAAGATACACATGTATCACTACATACACTAATAGTACTGGGATCATGGAACATTATTTGGGATTATTTCTGTCAATAATATTCCCATAAGAATAAAATTTCCATGACCTAGTCCAATGTTTCATTTTTACAAAGAAGGGTGACTATTCACCATTGGGTCATCATGTTCGATCCATTGATCAGAATAGAAGGATGGGAGGGTTTCTCATCTCACTAGGTATCTTTTTACGAATTATGGTACACCCTAATATATTTAAAATATTATTAAGAAATCATTCTAAGATCCTTCTTTTAAGAGCACAATTAACTACAAAACATCCTTCCATAGATGATTTTTGACCATAATGATAGTATGGATAAGGTTTGGGGAATTGTGGATACAATTGGGTCTTCATCATTCATAGGACCAAAAACCATTATTATCATCATAAAATGGGGGTGATTGATCTCTTATTACCATAAAAAATTATATGATTGTCTTCCACATGTTAGGATATAAGAATGTCTTATTTCAATTACATTAGTAGGGGTTTCTTTTCTCTCCACATAAGAAGGATGACCTATTATTCTTGTCACATGAGGAAAAGGGGTCGTACTAATTTAAAGACAAAAGAGAATCGTATTATTACCACATATGTAAATAAGGTTATTAATACCTATGTGATCCTAGAAATAACTCTATATTTTGATTTATAAGTATTCATTTTATGTATTCACATTCATCATATTTTTATATTTAATTATTTTTAAAAAATAAATTGAAAAACAGGTAGTTTTATTTATATAATTTTTTCTATGTACTAATTTTTTTTATTAAAATATAAATTTCATGATTTTACAATTTGAATTTTAAAAAATAGACTATATTTTCTGATTAATCATAAAAAATTATTTATTATTGTAAATTTTTTGGAATTTTTAAAAATGGATGATCATTGACAAAATAGTATAAAATATCATATTTTCAAACACTACAGCCTTCTATTTCATTAATCATTAAAATGATACCTTTCAAAATTATATTAGTTTAAAATTCATATAACTCTTTTTTATCCATCAACCTATAAAATTCATGAGGATCAATTTTGCACATAATTTTTTTTAAATATTTTTTATGATTTAAAAGGTGTAAATTTATAAATAATGTTTTTCATTAAATTTTATGAAATTATATAAAAATTAATATTATAAACTCCCACATGTTGAAACAATAAAAATAGATTTCATATTTTTATTTAGGATGGTAAAACTTTGTAATGGAGTTAATTTTTTTACACATAAGGAATAGTAACCATGGAAAAATGTTTCCACTATTGTAAGGTATTAAATGTGTTAATTAGGGATGAAACTAAGTGATATTATCCTGAAATAAAATCATAATTAATATGGGATAATATTATTTCAATCCTTATAATGTTATCTTAGAATATTAATTGATTTGGTATAATTTTCCCTTTTGTAGGACTATATATTATTTAAAAAAATTCATACTTACAATATAATAAATCCCCAATCTTAAAACATTGATCCATGTATCATCAATAATTCACATACATTAATCCATTGATCTGAAAAAATTAATACCCAAATAAATTCCCAACATCTTTAACCATTTCCTATAGCTCTTGGCCTCACCAAAATAAAAAACATGAAGGATATTGGTGTATGAAAAAAGTGGTTTTCTGAAGAAAAGTTATAACTCTTAACCGAGTGTTTTAATAATTCCCTATATACTACCAACCTCATAAAATAAGGCAATTAATTTTCCACGACCATCATAAATTGACAGTTCTAAATCTATATTTAGAGTATAAAATTGATAATTATAACATGTTTATGATTCAACATTTTATGTAACATAAATCTCCTAGTCCATGGTCAACCTACTAAAGTTATTTGAATATTACGAATTGAACGACCTCAAAACATCCAATTTAATCATCAATTATTTATTAACTAAATATAGAATAGTAATAAATAAAATTAAATTAATAATAGAAAATTAATTAACATGAAAAAATATAAATAATGTGTAAAAATAATATAATTGAGTTATTCATTATTGTAGACGAATGTGCAAATTATGTCTAGCCACAAGTTAATGTATTTTTATTTAAAATATTGTCTTAAAGTTTTGATTTTTAAATCATTCTTCTCCTTGTACATTTTTATCAAAAAAATTATAATATCTATTATTGAATTTTTAATTATTTATAAATTTATTTTTTCTATTACCAGTGAATTTTTTGAAAAATGATTAAAATTAGTCCTTTTAATTTTTTTCTCTATGTCACACTCTTTGAATTTCATTAAAAAGTGTTATTGAATTTTTTTAACATTTATCAAATTAATACCTTCTCCCACCATAATAGACATTATTTCTTATCAATATTACTAAATAATTTTTCATGTTACTTTTTATAAGTTTAATTTCAAATTTTTTATAGAATTTAGTTTTTTAAATTTTTATTTAAAAAATGCATATTTCTTCACATTATTATGAGTGAGCTGAATGTTCGTTTCCTTATGTGTTCAAATGAATTTTTAGGGGTTAATGATGGATATGGGAAATATTAAAAAATATTTATTTACGATAAGGTACTTGGGAATTATATATGAGTATGGGTGAGCCTGATATGTCTTACGACAATGTGGGAGCCTGATATAGCTCTCCAACGCATTAGGAAGTGATTTAATCTTCGAAGGACCAAAATTAGGGATATAACCTTGTCGGTTACTTATATGGAATAAACATGGCATTAATTATCCCAACACTATTTGAATAGGAGTTAATACTAATTATGAATATAATTATCCATGTCTAATATTTTATTCTTGTTATTGGGTTTTATGGAATCCTTTTGAATTCATAAGGAGAGAAAAGTTTTTAAAATTTTAATGATTGTTGGTTTGGTTTTTTCATAGAAATATTTAACTAATTATCATATGCATCATGTATGATACCTAATTTTCAATGATATTAATGGGTTTCATAGGTTTTCTCTTGGAAAAGTTTTATTTCCACTTATGGATATGTTTTATTTATATGATCAATGGATTAATATAAAAAACATAGAATTTCTATTGGGTTTCAATATTTTCCAATGGTCTAACAACATTCCATTATTTTTAGAATTGTTTATAATTTATTTTTTTCTTCTAATGTTTTGAATGGATTGTTATAGTGTCAAAGTTTTTTTTGAACTTTATAATGTTCAATAATTCCATGATGGTGACTATTCATAAAATAAGAATATGTTCCTTGGAAAAAAACGCTTTCTTGTTTAAGTACATTTTTGGAACAAATGTACAGTATGCGGAAATGTATAGTTTTCTCATAATGTTGCTTTACCCCTTTGAAAAAAAGTCATCTCAAAACTCAATGCATGTAGTTAAAAACCATTTCAGTATCCCCATTGGAATTTCAAAAAAACCCAAATCTATAAAACGCTATTTTTATGCCTTTCGATGTCACTGTAATTTATTTCCAAGTTCCACCCATTTTCTCTTTTTACATTTTAATAAAACCACCCAAAAATCTTAATTTATGAGAAGCTCATCACTCAAATACATTACTTTAACCAAGGAAGAAATAATTAGTCTCATGACATTAAAAGGACACACCACATAGACATGAAAATAAATTTTTAAGAGTATGAGTAAAGCTCTTAGACCAACTACCTCATTAATGATGATTTCCAAAATAATTTCAAGACATGAAGGCCTTATCAAGGCCCCTCCAAGTCCCATCCCAACTATTTGGCACCCAAAAAAGTTCAAAATGGATCACTCGAGCTCTAGTCTTACACAAAAAAATAAAAATAATTTTTATCAATAAAAATTATAATTAATTAATTTACAAAAATCGAACATAGAATAAGGTTGGTAAACACATCGTGTTATCATATCGAATAGAAACAAAAGACAACCACACAACGAAGACATATATAATTACCCCAACTAGATTATGGTCCAAATAATTGAGAGGAAACCCCAATTCAACAATTAATAAAATTAATAAAACATGTAAAACCTAATAAAATTCACCGTGAAAAAATACCTCAATGAAATGTCATGAAATAATTTGGAAAATCTATCTTGAGGTCTCTTTTACCTAGTATGGCCAAGATCCCCATGAGAAACAGACGATTCCACCATGATCTAGTGGGATAATCGACAATACCTAACTAGAGGTCAAAAATCATATGGAAATAAGGGGAGGATTAAGGAAATCCAGTAGGGGTTAAATCAATCCTCAAATTACCAATGAATCACCACTAAAACACCACATTGATGAGTTTTGAAGAAGTGAGGAATAGAGGTGGATCCTACTCTAGTTATTTCACATGAGGGGAAGAAAATGTGTGAAGGTTAATTAAATCCCCCTTGGGTGAAAATGGTAATAATAACCTTTTAATTATAATCTGGTTATTCAAATAATTTCCTACACAGACTTCCAAACTATACACCAATCGTGCTGTTAGATTTTTCAAAGGCCACCCCTTATACAGGATGGATTCAATGTTTCCCAAACTGTGTGACAACCACACAAAACCCTTCATTAAAATACCTAGACCCCTCACTATTAGCCACAAAATTTGGAAAAATATATTCCAAATACATTTTAATCATTGTCTCCCTCCTGAGGAAAGGTGTAAGATTTATCTGAAATTGTGTGCAGATCATGTGCTATGCCTTAGACATTTCTAAACCACACATGGCTTCCCCATTTTACTTGTTTGGTTTTCACCAAACCATTTTCCCATCATTAAACTAAACTATTCATGGTTCAAAATGAATTTATAATATTATGAGGAACCATGTTTGATGTGGATTCTCTAAAACTGTGCACCCCGAACCGTGAAACCTAGTCAGAAATCTCAAAAACTCCCAAAACATTCCTCAATGAATCTAAATCTCATACCAAAAATTGGGACACATCTTGAACATAATTCCTTCACTTAAATAACCCTTTTTATACATTCTAATTCATGGATTCTCATTTTGATCCTTAATTCATGATTTGGACCATCTGTTAATTAAAATTAAAATTCCTCCAGAAATTTGTGGTCCATTCAAAAATGAGATTGTGTATAGATGTTTAGAAGTGGGAGACTAATAACAAATTCTCCTAACAAAAGTTGTAAAAAATGGATAGAGGCTCCTATAGAGAGATAGAAATATCCACCTACCTATATTTTAATAAAAATATCACTTCATGAGGTAACTCCATGATCATTTAAGTACAATGGAATTCATTATGTTCCATAAGAAACATTGATGCTGATTTTTTTTGTTATGAAACATTTAATTGGTAATGAGACTCTTTTAAAACATTTGGAATATGATGGAAGGATATAAGTGTATCAACTCCTAAGAGGAAAGTAATGTGATAATTATCTTAAAACACCCTATCTATCCTAGTGGATTAAATGGTTTACCCCCCCCCCCATGTATAGGGGTTCCACAAGACACTAAAGATTTAAAATATTCATGGTGATAATGATCATCCTATTGTTAGGAATTGAAGTTATACTCAAATTCAGATATCTCTCTCCCTCAAGAATGTTTTATAAACACTTTTATGAGTGTTTCCTAATTTTCGAATTATAAATCCACCATTCTAGGATAAGGATCCTATTATGGTGGTTACAAGTCTACCCATTGATTTTATGGTGTGCTTATTAGTTGGGTCTTCCTCTAGTGTCATGGTCCTTTACATGTTTTTTGGTCCAATAGTTATGTAAATCTTTATATATAGAGACACTATATTTCTATAATTTGAGTTATATTCTATAATTTTGTATTTAATTGTAGTTGATTCATTACCCTATGAAAAAAAAGTATTCTTTATTACTATTTTCTATAAAAACAATCTTTATTGGTGTAGTTTCTTTCCTCACAGTGGACTAGGAGTTTAATGTATAATAGTAAAAAAGAGGATTCCTTAACAAACTCAATGTATGAGGGGTGGATAAGGAATCCAAATCCACAATAATTTGGAAGGTTCTTCCCTAGTGAATCAGTGCTATAGTAGGAATCTGAGTAAACTATCACTCAGGAGAGGCCCATTGAGATCCTAGAGGATGAGTAGAACTAATGATAATGGTACACGATGAGATGAGTCAACCTTCAATAATTTTTTCGAACTAGATGGATCTTATACCTAAGATGCCATTTATATTACATTATAAGTTCCTCAAGTATAACAAATATATGTAATATAAAGAGGAAATACATGCAGACATAGCTATGGAGAACTGGGTAATTCCGAAATGGATTTGGAATAGATTTTGGTGCATAAAAATACTTAAAATCTTGTTCTAGATGGTAATTCTAATAGGATCACTTCACCACTTTGTAGTGATACATAAATTTGTTTGGGTTTTTTACTATGCCACAATTAAATGTCCCACAAGTATAAAGTTGAACAAGAGGATATGGTGTCACTATTTTTATACTCCACTTACGACGTGTTTTTGGTCCATTCCAAAAAATGTATCATGAAGAAATTGTATAGAATACTACCTAATGGGTGGTATAGGATATCCAATTTTAGGTCCGTTATCATTTGACAAACGAGTATGTCTCCCACCAGAGGATAAATATACCATCATAGAAATTTGATCAGGACAAAATGACATCACATGTCTCAATGTGTATGTACTATTAATTTATTCTCCACATGTTGGTAGATCATGTTAATATTGATGGGGATGATAATACAGAGGAGTTCATTGGACCATTGAAATATAACTACAAAAATAACAAATTTTGTAACCTATAAAATGTGGCTATTTTATTAAAATTGTATAGAATACATATATCACGATAGAAAGGATCCAAAAAAGTTATATTCTTATGAAACTAGTAATATAAATAAAAATTACCTTTGCATTAAAAACATAAGGTACGTTATAAAAGGACACGAACAATATCTTATTAATCCTTGATAATACATATTTTATAAGTTCCAATCACCATGGTTTACTATTATAAATAGAAAAATATATATTGGTGAGCTAACAAGCTCTGTATGTGCAAGAATACAACAAAAATTATCAATGTATAATCAAAGAATAAATAGTATGGAGGAAATAAATAAATCATATAATTTTATAAAAAATGAAACTATGGGGAAATATATCCATGTATAACATAAAAATAAATACATACATGGATAAAAATAATTGAAGTCCCATTATGGGAATGTATAATGGAATACATTCGAAAAAAATAATTAAGGCCATATTCTAGAGAATAATACAACAATGGTTTGGACATAGACTTAATATAAAAAAGATTTTGTCTCAGGAGACCAGTCAATCCATTGAGGGATTATATAATTCTTGTCCCCACCCATCACATAATAAGTCCAATTCATCAATAATATAAAATTAATGGAAAGACAATACATATAGAAATGTTTCTAGATAAACATTATATATAAATAAATGAATAGGTATTCAACAAATATACATATAGAAAAAATGATATATTGAATATAAATATTTCCCTTTTTTAATTTTACAACATTACTATATATCTACATATATAACAATCAAATTAGAAGAAAAAGTATATTCACAATTTATTGTGAAGTTCCCTTATGTATAGATTGAAAAAAAAGTAATAGTGTGGTGTGATTTCATGGGATATGTAAATCAATAGATATTATTGTTAGAGTAAAATATATATGAATGAATGTATAATAACTAAATGATAAAATAATATCCTATAAAAAATTATTATCTTGAGTTTTTTGTATTTGATACTCATTAGGGATACATAATTTCATTAATAAGAAACATCCGGGTCATTATGCCTTTATGTCCAAAGGTAAAATTGTGAAAGAATTAATTTAATTACACTAATAACCTGATATATTCATACTCATATATGTTTTATAGATCCTTATTAGTAAAACACCCCTACTATAAATATATCGTCCAAAATACCAAAAATAAATGGAAAAAATAAGGATTCAAAGAATAATATTCGTGTTTTTGGGAATATATAAACAATATAAATACATATTAAAGGAGTAATAATTATAGATAATATTGATCACTTTTTGATAATATAATAATGAATTTAGAACAATTAAGTATAATTCCACTTCACATTTAACTTAATAGTAAATGAAATAGATTGTAAAACTAAATACTGGAGATTAAAAACCCTTACCTCTCAATGTATCTTCTTCAAGCCTTTGGAAGAACAGATTAGAACCTCATAAAATACATGGAGAGACTATTCATAAAGAAAAATGAGAGTATAACCATGGTAACTAATTTTCAAGTTAAAAGGGATGATAGTATGTGTGGGTAATTAGAAAAAATAAGGGAGAATTGCTTATTACCTTATATACATAATCCTCTAAAAACATGGATGTGGAAAATTACAACCCATTGAATAAACTAGATTTTAAATCATAGATTTCTAAATTTATGATAAATTATTATAATTTTATTCATATAGTAATTGAAATCATATTTTGGTATTATATTGGACATGAAAATATTGTTATTCTAGAAAATAAATTTTATAAAATATAAATTTCTAATTTAGACATTGGAAGTAATATATAAGGTTTGAAAATTTATTTTAACTCATATAAATAAATTATTTTAATAAATAAAAACAATTATTTAAGGATTAAATTATATTAATTATTATATCATTTTTAATTTATAATTAATTCTTTATGTGTACCGTATTTTTATATTGTAGTTAAATATTAAACTGAAAATTAACCTTCTTACAAAAAACAGCAAAATTCCCAATTTTCAAATTTCGATGTTCTAATAAAAAAATTTCATTATTTTTATGATAATAATTTTCCATTTAGAATATTTTCAATTATAAAATAAATAACAATCTATATTTCAAAATTATGTGTTTGGTTGGAAAAATTTACAAACTCCTTTTATTATTACTAATGTTCTGATACATATGTGTGAAATTACATTACTATAAATTGGTATTATGATATTTATTTAATACCTCTTTTAAAAATGGTAACACTTCTCTTATAATATTATGATTATACATAATAATATTCCAAAAGTCACATTTACCTTATAATTATCACATTACACCATTTATATAAAATTCATCCATTTATATAAATTCATTCATTTTATTATACTATCTGTTTCGTTATATCTATTGTAGTTCATTGATTTTTAATAAAAAATTTAATAATGTAAACATTTTATCCTTCTAATAATAAGATCTTCTAGCTACATGATTTTGGTGTTTCCCCATTCTTTTACATAATTTATGGTACTAGTTTTAGTTGTTATTGTGAAATAAATTTCTAATTTTCTATTATACTATAAATAAGAAATATTATAATTTATATTGTCATTTTTATTATGAAGAGTTTAATTATTATAGTTGAATCTCATGTCATACATTCTCCCTCCCAACCACCCCCCACCCAATAATTCCCACATTGAAATTTGGAGTATACATCAATCTACATGATTTAGGTTATTTATCTCTTTTAATCTCTTATGGTTTAATGTTTCTTTATCTATTATGTGATTCCTCCAAGGTACATACATCATTTGGGTTTCATGGTTTCATAAATCATTCTCTCCAGTGTATATAATATAGAATGTCTATTAAATATAAGACAAGTTATACTATATCATTATTTTATCAATAGAAAGTGTGTGTGTAGGGTGAAAAAATTATTTATTGATCATTGTGGAATGGAATACTTCATTCCCTTTAGAGTGGTTTAAAACAAAAACCAAAAAATTATCCATATCTTCAATTATATACAAAATCTAAAAATCCCTAATGTAACTCATAAATAATTTTCACTTATTATTAATCCTTACAACTTATTTTCCTAGTGGTGTTTTAATAAAGACATAATCCCATCCAAGTAATTACATGTCCATCCTCTAATTATTATAATTTATTTTTTGTCTTCGCTAAGCTCTCTATATATTATTTTTGATATCTCAGACTAATTGAATTGTCTCTTCTACAATTTTTAGACAATATATCCTCTTTTCTACATCATTATCCCAATAATTTATGGTATAAAATATTTTCCAAAACAATTCCTTCTATGGTGAATTTTTTATACAGTAGGTTAAGTTATTATTTTATAGAAATTCTGTGAGAGGTAGGCACGAGTCGCATGTTTCATGTAAGTCATGTAAGAGTAGCCTCTATATGTCATCCATTTTGATTTTCTATTCGTGGTACCCATCCATTTGAGAATGATATGAAGTGATCATATGTTACTCATTATTCAATGTCTTTGTAAGAAAACACTAAAATTTTGATTTGAAAAAATGGTTATGATCAGATACTATAGATAAATGTGTACCACAAAGTATCAAAACATCATTGATATAGAGTATTACAATATGTTCAAGGGTTAGATCCTCCTTTACCTATATGAACCATGAATATAGGGTAAGGTGATCTATATTGAACCATATAACTTCATTCCTTAAATATATTTTCGGTAGCCTAGTATCAAATTCTATTATGATATTTTACGATTTTTATATTGGTATAGAGAGTGGTCCCATAACTCCCATTTTAATTTACATATCATCCTTTACTTACTGTAATGCTGATTATATTAACACATAATTATAAATGTCCCAAAACATTATTTCACCCATAATTTTACTCATATATCATAATACATCATACCAATCCGTAGGTGTATATAGATGTTTGATCTATGAGATTCATAATGAAGTTATCTATTTAGATATCGTACTGATCGTATATATATTTTACTTCCATTATATAAATCACCATATTCATACTTGCAGTCTAAAAATACCACATATTAAGGTTTATTTATTCTATTTTATAAAACCTTTTCATCTTATTAAGGATTCACTATCTATTCTACTATAGATTTTAAAGAAATTAAATGGAAATGGACTGGTGATTCCCATTATCGAGAAATTTCTAATTATATGTTTACTAAATCCATGAACATTGGATCATCTTCCATCCTAATCATGTATAAAACATAATGATACTTCTTACACAATGAATCTACCACCATGTTTACATTCAAAGGGTAGTCTTTTATTGCAATGTCATCATTAATGTGTTTATTATACCATATCCTTAGTCTCATGATGATAACATTATATGTGAATATATTCTTTAAAATTATATGATCCTTATGAATATATTATTTAATCTTTATTAATTATTATCTAGGTCACATCTCTTAGCATATTCTACTATCATAACATTATGAGTTGGATAGTTTTATAAATGGGCTTCAATTACATGATTTGTAAGAAACAACACTAAAATTTTTCATTTTGAATCACACAAGTCACATGCAAGATGCATATATATAGATAATTAATCCTTCATTTACCATTGTTTTTCTTAGTACCATTGCACTGGTCAATTGTTTCTTTAGTTACTCAATTATTTCATAACATTATTGTGACCTTTTAAATTTAACCCATTTATGGGTGAACATGTTTAAAATAATTTATATTTGTAATGAATCTCAAAAAATCACTGATAGTTACAAGGTAAGAAAGTGAAACTATATATCTAAGTCATATTCACGGGTGTGTTATATTATTTAACAACCATATTCCTTGCATGGTAAAAAAATATTACATCCTTATAGATAATATAGATAATAAAATAAAAATTTCAATGCTACAATTATGAAATATTGAAACTCACATATATATTCTTCTCCCTTTTACTCTTAAGTAAAATCAATAAATGATCTTAATTGTCTCTATATAACATAAAAAATAATGATATATTATCAATAAATACCAAAATAATTAAATATATTCACTGATTACTCTATTTATTTGATATAAATATAGAATGTGAGTTTGTAATACTAATATTAATGACTATGAACTCATAATCCTTATACATTATGAGAAGTGTATTCTATAGAATATATTTTTCATGACTATTAATTGATGATAATCTAAACAGATTTAATTATTTTTTATGTATTGGGAGATTTGATGTTGATCAAATAGATCATCAATGTAAGTTAAAAGATATTACTTCCTAATATTAATTGAATATATTTTCCAATATTCAATGCATAACTTCATTTTCCAATCACTATTCACTAAAAATATTAGAGGTTCTATATATGGGTAAAAATATGGGTGTATAAATCCTTTATCATATAAATCATGGATTGGTTTCATTAATTCACCACATTCCCTCGTGGTCATTATATAAATATTCTTATATATAATTTTTTCATCAGGGATAAGGTCTTATGGAAGTAAAATTCGGGATCAATAGGTTTTATAAGTTATTACTTATGAAAAACATTAATATAATCTCGTAAAATAGAAAAACAAATATACTCTAACGATATCCTTCCCATTAATTGTTATATATACTATAATAATTTCACTATGATTGATTTTATTAATTTATTCATTACATTTTACTAACTCCCTTTACTGATTTTATATGAAAAGTGCATAATTTTTGTGTAATATTCATATTTTAATATTAAATATAATTTTGAGCACTATTTGAATAAATCCATATTTGAGTCAGTTTAATGTATTATCTATAAATATTACTATAATGATCCAAATTTCATGGTTTTTGTTTATTAGGATTCCTATTTCAATTTAGATCATTTCATTAGAAGGGATCATGTGCCAATTCTGCCATTTGAAGGTTCATATGTACAACACAATAAGGCCCAATGAATCTGTGAACAAACTGGACCAGCCTTGACGATTGATTTACTGGGATCAGTCCAAAAGTCCAAAACAGTTTATTCTCCAACATAATTCTGGGTACAATATGTTTCATCTTGGATAAAAATTGCAAGGCCCAAAGTCTTCAACAAGTGGCCCAAATGATTCTATGAAGTCCAGCCCACCATTCTGGACGGGAATTAAAATCAACACACAAATATGGACTTTTCTCCTTATCTGAATATCCATTTGAGCTGAACATTTGCAGTGTGAAAGAGGAGATACAGACGGCCAACTTTGTTGAAGAAACTATCCGGATTTTATGGCATCTTGATGTTCAAAAATCCCTTCACATTTCATCCATTGAAAAGTCATGGATAGAAATGAACAGTTTAGATTTGTTTAATGAAATAGCCATAACTTTGGCTAAAAAGTCCAATGACTACAAGATTTTGAGGGTTGACAGTAGACATACATATCTACATTTATGAAGAAGACACAAGCTCGTGATTAAGCTGTCTAGATTGGTAAATATGCGGGTCAAGTGGAGGGAAAGATTTGGAATGCAAACAGTCTACTCCTTGGGCTATAAATACATCCCTCTCCTCTCCTTCCAAGAGGTTGGCATTTCAGGACTTAAGGAGGAGGTTTGGAATTACTAGAGCCTTTCCAAGGGCCTGGGAGGATATGCTTTGATCTTGTTTCAATAAGAGTGACCTCTCCTCCTCTCTTTGTTTCCTTTTACTTTTGTGTTCTTATTTTTTGTAACTTTGTATGTCCTTTCTTTTGTAATTCCTTTTTAATGCAATTTTATTCTTGAATATATCTTATTCTCATCCACCTTCTGTAGTATAATATTAATAGGCTTAAAATAGTTTGAATCAATTTAAATTATAGTCCCTCATTTTTCTTCCTCATTCAATTGAAATTCCATTTTGATTCTCAAAATCTTTCGTGCGTGTGTTCGACGTACCACTCTTTTCTAATCCCTTTATTTTTCTTATATTCTTAATTTATCATCATAATTATTATAAACAGAATATTAAAAACCCAAATGGCTGAGTAAATATCTCATTGGGGTGAGTTATAATTTAGGGATGTTAAGTGATTGAGAGTATTTGATCGATGAGTATTCGTTAATTTAACATTGTGTATGTTGGACTTAATTTGTCATTAATTAATGACATATTTTGTTTAGTATGTGGTTTCCATGGATTATTGGAACTAAAAATACACTACCATAAAAATGTACTGATTGAGATTAAAATCCTAATTATGTTAAGGCTTGGATTAAAGCTATAACACATTGGAATTCTAATCGACGTCAACTTGTGAAGTGGGTGTTAATTTAAATTCAATATAAAGCAAAGCTCAAGGATATCACAAGCTTAACTACCTAATGATGAACTCACCCCAATCTCTATGAATTTCATAAATCAAACATCATCCACAAATTATTTCATAAGCTCTGCAAACAAACCCCCCCAATCAGAATACAATCAACTGAAAACAAACGATTATTTCAAAGTATCATCACCGAGGATTCTACCCGAGTGATGCTATACACATTATCAGAGCACCGGAACTTTGACCGGTCGATAGGTGAAAATCGGTCGTGCATTTCAAATGGCTCCGTTTCCGGGGATGGTGCTTTAAGTAGTCGGTAGTTTTTAGTGTTTGTAAAAAAACAACAACAAACATCAAAATTTAAAAAATAATCTTAACAAAAAACAAAAATAAAAACCCGCCTTTCTCATCCTTTCTAAATCTCTCTGAATTCCCCATAGCCTCCCAAACAATCCCTCGGATTTGTTTGACCCTGAAATTGATAGAACTCTCCATCGACTTAGGAGGACCATTAGGGATAACCAAATCACCCAAGAACCAATCATTTCCCAACCAATTTAATTTGATATGGCCAATCCTAGGGAACAACCATTTAAAGAACTTACTGCCCCAGATATGAATTACCAACCCCTTGGTATTCAATATGCAAACATAGAGGCTGACTTTGAACTCAAATAGGGTTTGATTCATCTTCTATCTCATTTCCATGGGCTATCCGGTGAGGATCCTCATCTACATTATAACGACCCATACTTTACATACATTGTTAATACTTCAAAATTGAAGCACACTTATTACAACATATGACAAAACCACAAAGGACCATATAGGTATAGTGTCTTTAGAAACTGGGAAACATAAACAACTGGTTCATAAATCTTCTACAGTGTCTCCCATTTATTTCATCATATCTAGGGTCCCTTTTAGCATATTCTACTTAATATCCATCTTCCTGACCTGGGGAAAATAAAACATAAAAGGGTGAGCTCAAATGCTCAGCAAGGCAAATAAAGGAAATAAAAATCATATCATATCTTTTTGAAAATCATAACCTGCAAAAGAGATCATAATATCTTAACATGGAACAAATCATAGAAGTGAAAATGAGATCCCCATAATCATAACATAAAACTTTGTGGCATGCACACATAATCATGGAAAATCATTTCTTGTTAGTCATGACTCATTTCCAAGACTATCTTAGTGGACAAATTCCCTTTCTGAACCGAGTTCACTCCTCGTTTCAGTCCTGTATCACTGAACCGAAATAACCTTCCGTTCCAGCCATATCTATCTCATGAGATATAAAATCTTACCCAATGCATTGGAGGGAGATATAGGTCCCACCCAACTTATAATGAATCCTTTCTTATGTGTGCCACATAATCATAAAACATACATCATCGCATAACACATGTAACAAAAATGGGATTCTTGAAACATCATGACATCAGAAATCAATTCATATAAGATAAAGTAATTCATAAAAATAATTCCATCACAACATGATCAAATCAATGTAATAATAGGGATAAAAACAGAACCCTTTATTATCTTAGATGGAAAATAATTTTGATAAAACAGTTGAACTCCATTCTTGAGGAAAATATCATTTCTTCTTCAAAAACATTTTTCCTTTCATAACATGTCATACAACTTTAAAATAAAAGAAGTTGATTAAAAATAAACTTGAAAACTTGTAAAGGAATCTTCTTGGAAATAATGTTTTAAAAATCCATACATGTCGTATAAGTTAAAAAAAACATTCTTCGTACTTTTGTCAGAAAAGTCAAAAAAAGAACCTCGTATGAAAAACGTCAAAAGATTCCTTTCATATTTTTTACTAAAAAATCACCGAAGGGTAAAATTGGATTTAAACAATTGTAGTTGGATGGAAATAATATTACATATTGAGGAAACATGGATGTGGATGATAAAATACACCCCAGTAATTACCAAAGTAAAAACAATCTCGGATAAAAGTGAGATTGTGATATTTCCCTTACCTTAGGTCTGATTTGCTTCGTATGTGTCCTAACCACCTGTATAATGATTTAAATAATGTCATTGACTTATTACAGAATCATATTCATTGTTATGATATCATATATGGTTCACTTATGACATTATATTACCCGTTCTTTTGTAAATTCCATGTTAAAGAAGCGTTTTGGGTAAAATCGTTTCATTTATCGTAGGTGTTTTGACTTGTTGTTCTTGACATTATTATTACTTATATCATGATTTACTTACTTCCAGAATATAAAATATGATTTATATATCATATATATTCAGTATATATATATATATAATAGATAGATAAATGAAATGAAAAACACCGTTCATGGAGACGGTAGT
The DNA here is from genome assembly GCA_963277665.1 of Viscum album. NCBI lineage: Eukaryota > Viridiplantae > Streptophyta > Magnoliopsida > Santalales > Viscaceae > Viscum > Viscum album. The sequence continues at coordinate 1,562,260,651 of OY728165.1, forward strand.
CCGTACGTACGCATGAACGCTGTTTTCCTTTCCTTATTTTCTTGAATGGAAGTAAGTAGATGACATACATATATATATATACATAAATCCAGTAGCTTTATAATGTCATATATTTCATTATTATTTCTTACATATACTTTATAATCATTCTTAAATGGTTAACATGGAGAATGAATCTCATCGCGTCGTGGAGACGGTAGTCCGTACGTACGCACGAGCAATGATATCATTTCCATAAATATTGAATTGAATTGGAGTGGATTATACAATATATCAGAATCAATATGATGTTGTAATAACTATGTATAGTTATTCTTTACACCATTATACCCATCCATGTAAGGTGGTGGTGGAAAATAGATTACACCACGGCGTGGAGACGGTATTCCGTACGTACGCACGCGCGATGATTTCTTTTTCCGTAGGATGGATAGATGGTGAAATAGGGTTGTTTCATACTTATAATAACATATCAGTATATGAGTGATACTGATGTTATTACTTCATAATGAAACAACCTAAGAAGAAGAAGTGGAAGAAGAAATAAAGATGAAATAATTGGTAACGGTAATTACCTCTTCTTTGAAGCGCCTCTTTGAGACCTCCTCTTAGGGCACTAAAATTGGTCTTTGAGGAAGACCAGAACCTCTAGGATGTTTCTAGGGAAGTGGAGAAGAGATTTTGGCAGGGGTTGGCCAAGCTTGAGTGCTAAAATTGGTGTAAGGAGGAGGGGGAGGAGGTGTCCTTTTATAAGGGAGGAGAGGGGCACCTTAGGAATATCTCAAAATATTATTTTATATTAAAGACAAAATCGGTTTATAATGGTTCCAAAGGGTCTTATTTCGAAGCTAAAGTGGGGATGGGTCTAAATCCTATCAACCAATAGGATTTAGACAAGTTTAGGGTATTAGTTTAACCTTATCAATTAGATTTAACTCTAAGTTAAATAATTTAACTTTTACCATGTATTTTTGTTTTCTTTCACTATATGGTTAATACAATTACTATAACATGCCAAACGAACCCCAAATTGTTTATTAATAATATATATATCCTTATCTAAGTCATTTGGACGAACCTTAGATTTTGAGGAATAAAATAACAATTAATAACATAATATTTGATTTAAAAACTATTTTGTGTCAATTTTGACACTATTTGATATATGATTTTTGTGAAAGTCATAACAGAATTATATGTTCGAACCAAGTTGATTAAATCAACACTAATATATCATAGTAACCTATAAAATTAGTGGAATTCATAAAAAGTCTTAAATTACATTTATTTTGGTATTTATATTATCAATTATGTCAATATTTCATTAATAAGATAATTACTGTATCATCTTTGTGTCATAAATAAATTATATTATTTGATGTCTAAAAATTACAAATAAAATACCATCACGTAGGAAATCTTTTTATCTTTCTAATGAATATTTACAATCGAATTTATCTTATGTATAACCCCATATTAAAAATGATTTACTTATTAAACTTTGATTTTAACTATTTTAACCCTTCTTTAAATAAATTAATAATAAATGTCCTAATCTAATCCATGTGGGACTAAATGGTCATATTTTATTCCTAAGTTTGTTTTTGGTCTAATTACACTTGTCCAATAGAATTAGGACATGTGTTAGGGTAATATTAATATCATATTTACCCTTAGTTACCCTATTTACTATTAACTGCGGTAAAAATAGTAAAAAGTTACTATTCACCAAAAAATTATTTTTATCTCATTGAACCACATTTTACTTACTGATATCAACCGTGTCTATCGGATTTTTGAAATTCCATTCACAGAAGCGGTAAAATTAAGTTTTATGCAAAATTCAGTTTTTAACCTACCACTTAGTGGTTTCACTATTCATCAAAAATTGAAAGTTTTCAGAAAAATACCAAAATTTCACCCTAGGCTAATTTCGATATTCTGAGTCCAAAAATGAAGTACATTTTGAAAAATAAAATTTATAAAATTTTAAAAGGTGGTTATTACTATTCATAACGGCTAGTTATAATAATATTTTAATAGCATATCGTTGTTTAGTGAAACTCAGTATTGCGTACTACACACGCTATCGAGGAAGGTTGCGAATGCGTGTAATGCAAGGCAAGTCAAGGATGAGTGTTGTGAAAGCTCCTTTTGGTGTAGCGTACAACACAAGACATTAATAAAATTAAAAAGATTATTTTTCATAAAATCTCGTGCTGTTACATTCTACCCCCCTTAAAATTAATTTCTCCCTCGAAATTCGTCGGGGTTATAAATGCTTTACTATTCGAAAGTTTCTTTAATAGAAACCCACATCGTAAAAAGAAATATCAAAACCAATCTTTAAAAACAAAAGTATGAAACGTAAAGGTTACCCAAATAAACTAATCACTGGGTTTCCACATAGGTGAAAAGATGGATATGGAAGATAAATCTAACCATCATGTTCTGATGGAGAGTGGTAGAGAACATGGCTATGGAAAAGCCAGCAATCACAAAGCCATAAATTTGTGACGATCTAAGGTACCATCTGATTCATCAGATATAAGATCACTAGGACAACATTTTTGGTTTTCAAGATCGTTTCCCTAATGTTAATGAATTTGAATTAGAATAAATACTTACTTTATTTTGGTACAATCTCACTGTTGTTCGTGCCTTGAACAATTTCCACTTCATCTCTTAAATAAATGAAGTCGAATTTGTTATTCGTGAAGTGTTAGCAGATCATGTGATAGAATGACGGGTCATTCCATCTGTCTCAAACAAAAGGTTAGCAAAAATTATATACATAAGTCGATCTATAGTGAGATTAATCATATATGGTTCCTAAAATGGACTTATACTTCATATATTGTACTGCTTAATAAAATAAAACTAGTTTCTACTAAACAGGGACTTCCTGTAGGTCAGTGGTAGGGAATAAAGGCCAGTCGCACTTCGGTTGTGGGTTCGATTCCCATAGCCTTGTCCGACGCGATGGGTTGTCGCCCGTCCTGCAAGTTGTCCTTTTTCTAAAACTATATTACTATAACATCCCATCAAAAATATCGAAAATCTTCTATCCTTAAACAATACTAACTTATGTCCAACATAATCCATTCCAATCTTCAGGCTTATCCATAATACTGCAGTCCACTCTCATAACATAGTGAAAACGATTACCAGAGATTTAATACCATTGTTGATCCCCATATATCATAAGATATGTCTTGTTGGTCACATTCCAAACATTCAAAGGCCTTAATCAAGTATTTTCTTGAATACCCATTGAACCTTAGTGAAAACATGATTGCAGTTAAAAGTTAACACTTTCCACATACCAAAATCCTCAAAATTCTATATGCTCAAACCATGATATCACTTAGTCCTTATATCAATCATGAGCTCATGAATATTGTCAAACATTTCATTTCCTCCTTATCCCTTCATTATGCGCATATCATCCACTTTCCAAAATATTTGAATCACTTTTCATGGTTACAGGTACCTTAAAATTATTGAAAACCACAATAGACCAATACATAAATATTTCAATACACCATAAAAGTACCTCAACAACATTATTCCTGAATACCAATACATAAACACTTCAGTCCATCCACTTCAATGATTGTCCTGGAAGAAGTCATTCCTTTATTTAGAAGTAACTTTTTAGGTCAGGGCATTGAGTTGGGTAATGCCCATGTTCTCCACAAATAAGACATTGAACTCCATAACAGTCTTTCACTCTATGACCCTTTTCTCCACACATATAACATCGGTCCCTCCATTTGAGGTATTCCTCAAGGTTCTTCTTCCCTTCTTTGGAAATCTCAATCTTCCTTTCTTTATGCTCCTCAACATGAGAACATGCATAATAGTTTATCTTCCTCTTCTTTGATGAATTAGGCATACCACTAAATTTCACCTTGTTAATCATATATCGCGATGACTGATTCGGCATAATCACAATATCTTTCTCTCTAGGAATTACACAATTTTGTTGCTCATAGTCACTAATTTTCCATTGGATTCAATGTTAACCGAATTCCTTCGGGTTCCCTCCATTAACTAAAACACAAAAAGAATATTGTGAGAGGCAAAAATCATGCTAGAGAAAACAACATAATAAAGGGGGAGTATCCTCAATATCTAACATCTTAGGTTTAATTCTATGATCGTTAGCGTAATTCTAGTATTATAACCTATACGTATACTTAACCTTAGGGACATCCCTAGACATACCTTATAAATATCTCTAGGGATCTCACTAAAGTTCTCGCATCCTAGTTTCCAAAGGTTGACTAAACCTTTCCTCTGATACCAACTGTAGAGACCCGAAGCTTGATGTACATGAACATTACATTACTTTTGCGGAATACTTTGTACATAACAAAAACACACACACAAGGATCGTAATAGTTTAGTGTCTTTGGAAACTCGGAATAAAATCTTCTAATCGTGGTGCAAGATCTTCAACATCTCCCATAAAGATCTTCCTTTTTTTTACCTAAAACCTTTCTTTATATCCTGGGGAAAAGAAAACATAAAAGGGTGAGCTCAAATGCTCAGCAAGGCAAATAAAGGAAATAAAAATCATATCATATCTTTTTGAAAATCATAACCTGCAAAAGAGATCATAATATCTTAACATGGAATAAATCATAGAAGTGAAAATGAGATCCCCATAATCATAACATAAAACTTTGTGGCATGCACACATAATCATGGAAAATCATTTCTTGTTAGTCATGACTCATTGCCAAGACTATCTTAGTGGACAAAGTCCCTTTCTGAACCGAGTTCACTCCTCGTTTCAGTCCTGTATCACTGAACCGAAATAACCTTCCGTTCCAGCCAGGTCTATCTCATGAGATATAAAATCTTTACCCAATGCATTGGAGGGAGATATAGGTCCCACCCATCTTATAATGAATCCTTTCTTATGTGTTCCACATAATCATAAAACATACATCATCGCATAACACATGTAACAAAAATGGGATTCTTGAAACATCATGACATCATAAATCAATTCATATAAGATAAAGTAATTCATAAAAATAATTCCATCACAACATGATCAAATCAATGTAATAATAGGGATAAAAACAGAACCCTTTATTATCTTAGATGGAAAATAATTTTGATAAAACACTTGAACTCCATTATTGAGGAAAATATCCTTTCTTCTTCAAAAACATTTTTCCTTTCATAACATGTCATACAACTATAAAATAAAAGAAGTGGATTAAAAATAAACTTGAAAACTTGTAAAGTAATATTCTTGGAAATAATGTTTTAAAAATCCATACATGCCGTATAAGTTAAAAAAACATTCTTCGTACTTTTGTCGGAAAAGTCAAAAAAAGCACCTCGTATGAAAAACGTCAAAAGATTCCTTTCATATTTTTTACTAAAAAATAACCGAAGGGTAAAATTGGATTTAAACAATTGTAGTTGGATGGAAATAATATTACATATTGAGGAAACATGGATGTGGATGATAAAATACACCCCAGTAATTACCAAAGTAAAAACAATCTCGGATAAAAGTGAGATTGTGATATTTCCCTTACCTTAGGTCCGATTTGCTTCGTATGTGTCCGAACCTCCTGTATAATGATTTAAATAATGTCATTGACTTATTACAGAATCATATTCATTGTTATGATATCATATATGGTTCACTTATGACATTATATTACCCGTTCTTTTGTAAATTCCATGTTAAAGAAGCGTTTTGGGTAAAATCGTTTCATTTATCGTAGGTGTTTTGACTTGTTGTTCTTGAAATTATTATTACTTATATCATGATTTACTTACTTCCAGAATATAAATTATGATTTATATATCATATATATTCAGTATATATATATATACAATAGATAGATAAATGAAATGAAAAACACAGTTCATGGAGACGGTAGTCCGTACGTACGCATGAACGTTGTTTTCCTTTCCTTATTTTCTTGAATGGAAGTAAGTAGATGACATACATATATATATATACATAAATCCAGTAGCTTTATAATGTCATATATTTCATTATTATTTCTTATATATACTTTATAATCATTCTTAAATGGTTAACATGGAGAATGAATCTCATCGCGTCGTGGAGACGGTAGTCCGTACGTACGCACGAGCGATGATATCATTTCCATAAATATTGAATTGAATTGGAGTGGATTATACAATATATCAGAATCAATATGATTTTTTAATAACTATGTATAGTTATTCTTTACACCATTATACCCATCCATGTAAGGTGGTGGTGGAAAATAGATTACACCACGGCGTGGAGACGGTATTCCGTACGTACGCACGCGCGGCGATTTCTTTTTCCGTAGGATGGATAGATGGTGAAATAGGGTTGTTTCATACTTATAATAACATATTAGTATATGAGTGATACTGATGTTATTACTTCATAATGAAACAACCTAAGAAGAAGAAGTGGAAGAAGAAATAAAGATGAAAGAATTGGTAACGGTAATTACCTCTTCTTTGAAGCGCCTCTTTGAGACCTCCTCTTAGGGCACTAAAATTGGTTTTGAGGAAGACCAGAACCTCTAGGATGTTTCTAGGGAAGTGGAGAAGAGATTTTGGCAGGGTTTGGCCATGCTTGAGTGCTCAAATTGGTGTGAGGAGGAGGGGGAGGAGGTGTCCTTTTATAAGGGAGGAGAGGGGCACCTTAGGAATATCTCAAAATATTATTTTATATTAAAGTAAAAATTGGTTTATAATGGTTACAAAGGGTCTTATTTCGAAGATAAAGTGGGGATGGGTCGAAATCCTATCAACCAATAGGATTTAGACAAGTTTAGGGTATTATTTTAACCTTATCAATTAGATTTAACTCTAAGTTAAATAATTTAACTTTTACCATGTCTTTTTGTTTTCTTTCACTATATGGTTAATACAATTACTATAACATGCCAAACGAACCCCAAATTGTTTATTATTAATATATATATCCTTATATAAGTCATTTGGACGAACCTTAGATTTTTAGGAATAAAATAACAATTAATAATATAATATTTGATTTAAAAACTATTTTGTGTCAATTTTGACACTATTTGATATATGATTTTTGTGAAAGTCATAACAGAATTATATGTTCGAACCAAGTTTATTAAATCAACAATAATATATCATAGTAACCTAGAAAATTAGTGGAATTCATAAAAAGTCTTAAATTACATTTATTTTGGTATTTATATTATCAATTATGTCAATATTTCATTAATAAGATAATTACTGCATCATCTTTGTGTCATAAATAAATTATATTATTTGATGTCTAAAAATTACAAATAAAATACCATCATGTAGTAAATCTTTTTAGCTTTCTAATGAATATTTAAAATCTAATTTATCTTATGTATAACCCCATATTAAAAATGATTTACTTATTAAACTTTGATTTTAACTATTTTAACCCTTCTTTAAATAAATTAATAATAAATGTCCTAATCTAATCCAAGTGGGCATAAATGGTCATATTGTATTCCTAAGTTTGTTTTTGGTCTAATTACACTTGTCCAATAGAATTAGGACATGTTTTAGGGTAATATTAATATCATATTTACCCTTAGTTACCCTATTTACTATTAACTACGGTAAAAATAGTAAAAAGTTACTATTCACCAAAAAATTATTTTTATCTCATTGAACCACATTTTACTTACTGATATCAACCGTGTCTGTCGGATTTTTGAAATTCCATTCACAGAAGCGGTAAAATTAAGTTTTATGCAAAATTCAGTTTTTAACCTACCACTTAGTGGTTTCACTATTCATCAAAAATTGAAAGCTTTCAGAAAAATACCAAAATTTCACCCTAGGCTAATTTCGATATTCTGAGTCCAAAAATGAAGTCCATTTTGAAAAATAAAATTTATAAAATTTTAAAAGGTGGTTATTACTATTCATAATGGCTAGTTATAATAATATTTTAATAGCATATCGTTGTTTAGTGAAACTCAGTATTGCGTACTACACACGCTATCGAGGAAGGTTGTGAATGCGTGTAATGCAAGGCAAGTCAAGGATGCGTGTTGTGAAAGCTTCTTTTGGTGTAGCGTATAACACAAGACATTAATAAAATTAAAAAGATTATTTTTCATAAAATCTCGGGCTGTTACATACATCTCAAAGAGTTCCAGGTGGTGTGCTCTACCATGAGGCCTCAAGGGGTTTCTGAAGAACAAATCAAACTCTGAGCATTCTGTTTCTCCCTAGCTGACTCTGCCAAGTCATGGATCTACTACGTCCCTCCTGGTTCCATAACTACATGGAATTACATGAAGCGTCTCTTTCTAGAAAAATTCTTTCCTGCTTCTCGTACCGCTTCCATCCGAAAGGAAATAAGTGGTATCCGTCAATTCCCAAATGAATCACTCCATGAGTACTGGGAGAGGTTCAAAAAGCTTGTGGAAACCTGTCCACACCACCAAATCCCTGATCAACTCTTGATACAATACTTCTATGAGGGGTTATTAGATATGGAGTGAACCCTTTTTGATGCCGCAAGTGGCGGTGCTCTTGTTGAAAAAACTCCAGCAGCTGGAAGAGATCTCATAAGTAACATGGCTGAAAACACACAACAATTCCATACTCGAGCACATGATCAAGTCAAACAAGCCCAAGATAATCAATCCATAGAGCCTGAAAAGATGACTGAGTGGATGAGTGAACTTACAGGTCTTGTGCATCAACTAGCGGTGGCAACCAAAGCCCCAACATCATCTTCTCCATAGTCACTATTCCCTGGACCTATCAAGAATTATGGAATCTGTAGCTCCCCAGCTCATCCAACAGACACATGTCCATAACTTCAAGAGGATCAATCTGATTCATCCGAACCAATGGAGCTCAATGTAGCATATGCTCAGCAGAACCCCAGCCCTCAACAATCAGGTCAGTTTGTTAGAAACTTCAACCAACCTCACTCTGAGCATTTCTCTTCTTCCTTTAACCGAGGCTTGAGGTATGGTAATACCATCTCTCATCCACCTCAATTCCCTCCTCAAAATCCAAACCAATTCCAATATGGTCAAGGTGGTGGTAACTTCCATCAACCTTATCCTTTTGTTCCTCAACATAAAAGGAACAATCCTCCTCCTGGATTCCACTATCCTAATGAGCCTTCCCAATTCCCAACCCAATACAATCGCTTTCCCAAGAACCAAAATCAAGGTAATCCCAATCCGGGACAAGCCTCTTCTTCCAAGCAACCATGGGAAAGTGCAGTGGAATATCTTGCCTCATTCACCAGTTCTATCCTTAAAAACATTGAAACTCAAATAGGTCAACATGCATCCCACCTGATCTAGCAACAATAATCAAATTCTTCCCAACTCCCAGCTCAACCATTACCCAACCCCAAGGGTAATGTAAGTGCAATTGCACTTAGATCGGGAAAGAAAATTGTTGTGCCTCAAGATAAATCATCAAACCCTCCTTTGAATGTTGACCTGGAAAACGAAAAGAAAAAGAAACTTGAAAATGAACCTGAATCCATTCACTCACCTCCTTCCATTCCACTTAGGAATCAAATTCCTTTCCCACAAGCTATTTCTAAACCAAGGAAGTCCTTTGAACCTGATCCTAAAATGCTCGACATGTTTAGACGTGTTGATATCAACATTCCCCTCTTAGATTCCATAAAACAAATTCCTAAGTATTCCAAGTTTCTCAAGGAGTTGTGTACCCATAAGAGGCAACTTAGGACCTTCGAAAATTTTTCCTCCCAGCAGTCTATTCCCATAAAGTGCAAAGATCCAGGGACCATTATGGTTCCATGCCAAATTGGAATTTCCAACTTTGATGATGCACTCATAGAACAAGGAGCCTCAATTAATTTCATGCCCAAATCCATATTCTCCAACCTTGGTCTAGGTCCCTTTCACCCAACAGGTGTTGTCATTCAGTTATCCAATCGAAGCACAACCAGTCCTGAGGGAATACTTGAGGATGACCTTGTCCGAGTCAATGATCTTATCTTCCCTACTGATTTCTATGTCCTTGACATAGAAGGTGAGAAAAACTCTTCTCGATCTCTCCTAATTCTTGGAAGACCATTCCTCATGACTGCGAGAACCAAGATTGATGTCCATTCTAGCATCTTATCCATGGAATTCGGTGACCAACTGGTCAAATTCAACATTTTACAAGCCATGCGATACCCATTTGGGGATCACTCTGCATTCTCAATCCATGCTTCAGAGGACACTTCTGAGAGTCAATTGAACCCCATTACATCATGTCCATCCTATTCTAAAGAGATAGGATGTTGTGAAATCTGCACTAGGATTAACCAAGTCATAAATGGTGAAGTTGATGTGGACCTTTCATTCATAGACTCCATCAATCTAGAGGAACTTGAAAAATCTCTTGAATTCCACATCAATTCTGATCTCTACTTCTCCACCTTGGATAGTATTAAGGAAAATGAATCTGAAGAAACTGAAGTCCCTTCTTCTATTCCTGAGTTTTCTATCCCAAAAGTGAAAGATTAGACTAATTTGAAACCTCTTCCTGCACACCTGAAATATGCATTCCTCTTCCATGATCACTCATATCCTGTCATTATCTCTTCCACACTTACTGAAACTGTGGAGTCCAAACTTGTTCAAGTGTTAGAGGAAAACAAAAAAGCATTAGGTTGGACCCTAGATGGCATACCAGGAATCAACCCTGCCCTTTGCATGCATCACATCCATCTGGAGGAGACATCCAAACCAGTTAGATAACCCCAAATAAAACTCAATCCACTAATACTTGAGGTAGTTAGGGAAGAGATCGCCAAACTTCTTCAATCTGGTATTATCTACCCAATTTCTAATAGTGAATGGGTTAATCCAATTCAAGTTGTACCTCAGAAGGGTGGGATAACTATTGTCACAAATGAACATGGAGAGGTAGTCACAACTCGAGTGAAGAACAAATGGCGTGTGTTCATCGACTATAGGAAATTGAATGTTGAAACCCAAAAAGATCACTACCCTCTTCCATTCCATAATCAAATGCTAGAAAGATTGGCTGGAAAGTCACACTATTGCTTTCTTGATGGATACATCAGCTACTTCCAAATCCCAATCGCACCTCAGGACCAAGAAAAGACTACTTTCACATTCCCCTTTGGATCATATACATATAGAAGAATGCCTTTTGGCCTTTGTAATGCTCATGAAACATTCAAGAGGTGTATGATGAGTATCTTTTCATAATTCATAGAACACTTCATGGAATTCTTCATGGATGACTTTACCATTTATGGCGAGTCATTTGAGTCATTCTTTCATTCACACTCTCTAGTCCTTCAAAAGTGTGTCAAGTGTAACATTGTGTTAAATTTTGAAAAAAGTCACTTCATGGTTGCTAATGGGATTGTTCTAGGGAACATAGTTTCAAATGATGGTATTGAAGTTGATCCTACCAAAATTGAAGTGATCCAATCACTTCCTCAACCCACTTCTATTCGAGACATCCGATCATTCCTGGGTCATGCTGGTTTCTATCGGCGATTCATCCATAACTTTAGTAAAATTTCTCTCCCACTCACTCGTTTTCTCCAAAATGATGTCTCTTTACATTTTGATGAGGTTTGCAAGAGAGCATTCATTGAACTCGAAACTGCTCTTACATCTGTCCCGATAATCCAACCCCTAGATTGGTCCTTACCCTTTGAATTGATGTTTGATGTTTCTGATAGAGTTGTTGGGGCTTTTCTTGGTCAAAGAATAGAAAAAATTACTCATGTCATCTATTATGCCTCAAAAACATTAGATGAAACTCAATCTCACTACACTATGACTAAAAAGGAACATTTAGCTGTGGTTTATACCTTAGATAAATTTCAGCCCTATCTCTTAGGTGCCAAAATCATCATCTTCACAGACCATTATGCTATTAAGTTCTTACTCAAGAAAAGTGATTCCAAACCAAGGCTAATAATATGGATTCTAATGCTCCAAGAGTTTGACCTTGAAATCAAAGATAGACCTGGAAAAGAAAACCTTGTGGCTGATCACATGAGTTGAATTCCTAATTCTCCTCATTCTGAAATCATTGATCCTGAATTTCCAATTGAGCACCTTTCATCTCTCACTCCAAAACTACCATGGTATGCCCCAATGTTAAATTACTTGGTTTCTGGTGTTTTTCCTGAAACTTTTTCAAAAGAACAAAAAATGAAGTTGAAAAGTGATTCAAAATAGTATTATTGGGAAGAGAATAAACTCTGGAAAACTGGGGCAGACATGGTAATTAGGACATGTGTTGATGAAGATGAATATTCTTCCATCTTAGAATTTTGTCACTCAATGCCTAGTGGTGGCCACTTTGGACCACAAAGGACCTCCTGAAAGGTCCTAGACTCTGGATTCTTCTGGCCTTCCCTCTTCATGGACTCACATGAGTTCTGTCAATCATGTCCCACATGCCAAAAGTATGGCATAATCTCCAAAAGAAATTAAATTCCCCAAAATCCCTTAATGTTTTTTGAAATCTTCGATGTTTGGGGAATTGATTTCATGGGACCATTTCCCCCTTCCAATGGATTCTCATACATTCTTTTTGCGGTCGATTATTTTTCAAGGTGGGTTGTGGCCAAACCCACTAGGAAGGATGATTCTCATACTGTTAGTGAGTTCCTAAAGACCCACATCTTCCAAATATTTGGCACACCACGTTCCTTGATCAGTGACTTAGGAACCCATTTTTTTAATAGAACCATGGAACCTATTCTGAAAAAGAATGGGGTTGTACATAAAACATCAACTGCATATCACCCCAAACAAATGGAATGGATGAACTTTCTAATAGAGAAGTGAAAAGAGTTCTTGAAAGAATTGTAAAACCCACCATAAAAGACTGGCCTATAAGACTTGGTGAAGCACTTTGGGCTTATCGAACTGCCTATAAAACACCCATTGGGATGTCTTCTTTTGGGATAGTTTTTGGTAAAGTGTGTCACTTACCAGTTGAATAAAACATAAGTCTTTTTGGGCTGTGAAAACCTGTAATTTTGATTATGAAAAATCTAGTGAAGAAAGATTAATGAAATTGACTGAACTGGAGGAGCTTCGACTTGAATCATATGAGAATTCCAAACTGTACAGAGAGAGGGCTAAGGTACTCCATGATAGACACATCCTGAGAAAGGTATTTCATGATGGTGAAAAGGTAATGCTCTTCAATTCTAGATTCCGACTTCACCTAGGTAAGCTTAATTCTCGTTGGGAATGTCCTTTTGTTATTAATAATGTTTACCCATTTGGTGCAGTGCAAGTCCAAGACCCCTCTTCCAAAAGGACATTCACAGTTAACAGACATCGATTAAAGCATCACCATGAGAGGTCTCACAATTCGAGAACCACATCGACTTCCATCGAATCCACATCCACTTAAATAGAACCACCACTAGATGGAGACCCAGCAAATCCAAACCAAGGGGCACCTCTTTTCCTTTAACTCTCTCTATATCTTCCTCTCTCTCTATTTCTTCTTATTCCTCTCTCTTTCATTTTTTTACCACATTCTTCATCAAACCCTTTTTTTATCGTTCTCATTTGTGTGACTATGTATTTAAAAAAAACTAAAAAAATAGTAAAATACAAAATGTAAAAAAAAGAGTCATAATTACTCACCATTAAATTTTCAAATTTTGTCGAACCTTTTTGGGGAATCGAAAGACATGTTTTCATCTCAAAAATTTTGTATTTTCATCATGACTTTGTATAATGAATTTTGTGTCAAGAAAAATAAATTTTCAATGCCCAATTTTTGATTTGGAAAGTGATTTACCCCTACTATGAGGAATGTCAGTAGATTTCATGCCAAGGTCACCTATGACCATCTTTTCAAAATGTGTGTTTTTCACCCCCATTTGTGAGTCTTGAGTTTGTGGACCTTCGAGCATAATTTCCTACTTTAGTGTGCATTAATATGATAGAGGAATTTTTTTATCCTCATGAGAATCACAATGGCCAAATATCCTCCCATTACCCTACATTAATCCTCCTTTTGAAAGCCCCTTCAAGCCTATGTAAACCTTTTATTTGATATCCACATTACAAACCCAATACCTTGTCCCACCCAACATCTACATGGATTCACATTGCATAATTTCTTGAAATTTAAGTGTGGGGAGGATGAATTTAATTTTGGGTATACTTTTCTTGATTTTCAACGTGTTGTCATATTCTTGAGGGAAATCATCCATTTTAGTGTGGAGTAGAGGTCATAATTTAGTCAGTTTTGTTGTAATGGACTCATCTTGACGTCCTTTTCTACAAATATTATTGAAAAGTGTTCAAAAAAAATTCAAAAAAAAATCAAAAACAAAAAAATGAAAAGAATGGGTTGTGTCTTCGTTAGGTAAAAAATCACTCTTCCTCAACCTTTGATATTGTTATAACTATTACAATTAGTGTCGTGAGGAGATCAAACATGGGGTGGGTGATTAGTGTGATATCTATTTAAAGTTCAAGTTTTGAAAAAATACAAAAAAAATAAACGAAAAGAATAAGGAACACTTATGTTATTGGAATAATCTTTGTGTTTTGTAAATATTCCATCTTCTCATCCCCTTAAAATTTTCTTCCACTTTTGTGTCATTCTTTATTTTCCCTTTGTAAAAATGTGTTTCCATTTTATTCCATGTTTTAGTTTCAAAAAAAATTGTGCATTGTTTTATCCATGTTAGTGTTTTAGCCCCTCTTTCAACCCTTTTGGACATTATAATCCTAGCGTCCCATAGCCATAGAAAAACCCCTAAAAAGTCCTCTTGATTATTGTGCACTTTAAAATGGAGAATGGAAGCTGAGATCTCTTTCAAACTCTAAGACGTTCACTTTTGGTTGGTGAATGAGTGAAGCTCCATAAATTAATTTTATCATCTTGAGTGGAGTAAGTTTTGAGTGCCCACATTTTCTATTTCTAATTTTGAGCATGAAAAATGAATTGTTTTTGGAACATTCTTTCTGTAACAATTTGTGGTGGAATTCAATATGGATGAGTGGAATGGTCTGAACCTCCCCTGATTGGTAGAAAAATAATATTTTAATATTTGTTGGTGAGTGAAAATGATTTTGTCATGTTTTTTATATTTGTTGCACATGAGGACATGCACAATCCTAAGTGTGGGGGAGTTGATGTTATTCATTTATTCATTACACTTTAATAACTCTCTTTACTAATTTTATATGAAAATTGCATAATTTGTGTGTAATATTCATATTTTAATATTAAATATAATTTTGAGCACTATTTGAATAAGTCCAAATTTGAGTCAGTTTAATGTATTAACTATAAATATTACTATACGGATCCAAAGTTAATGGTTTTTGTTTTTTAGGATTCCTATTTTAATTTAGAACATTTCATTAGAAGGGATCATGTTCCAATTCTGCCATTTGAAGGTTCATATGCACCACACAATAAGGCCCAATGAATCTGTGAACAAACTGGACCAGCCTTGAAGATTGATTTACTGGTCTCAATCCAGAAGTCCAAAACGATTTATTCTCCACCATAATTCTGGGGAAAATATGTTTCATCTTGGATAAAAAATTTAAAGGCCCAAAGTCTTCAACAATTGGCCCAAATGATTCTATAAAGTCCAGCCCACCATTCTGTCCGGGAATTAAACTCAACACACAAATATGGACTTTTCTCCTTATCTATAAATCCATTTGAGCTGAGAATTTGCAGAGTGAAATATGAGATATAGGTGGCCAACTTTGTTGAATAAACTATCCGTATTTTATGGCATCTTACTATTCAAAAGTCCATTCACATTTCATCCATTGAAAAGTCATGGATAGAAATGGACAGTTTACCTTTTTTTAATGAAATAGCCATAACATTGGCTAAAAACGTCCAATTACCGCAAGATTTTGAGGGTAGACATAAGACATCTATATCTACATTTATTAAGAAGACACAAGCTCGTGATTCAGCTTTTTAGATTGGTAAATATTCGGTTAAAGTGGAGGGACAGATTTGGAATGCCAACAGTCCACTCATTGGGCTATAAATACATCCCTCTCTTCTCCTTCCAAGAGGTTGGCATTTCAGGGCATAAGGAGGAGTTTTGGAATTACTAGAGCCTTTCCAAGGTCTTGGGAGGATATTCTTTGATCTTGTTTCAATAATAGATACATCTCCTCTTCTCTTTGTTTCCTTTTACTTTTGTGTTCTTTTTTGTTGTAATTTTGTATGTCCTTTCTTTTGTAATTCCTTTTTAATGCATGTTTATTCTTGAATATATCTTATTCTAATCAACCTTTTGTAGTATAATATTAATAGCCTTAAAATAGTTTGAATAAATTTAAATTATAGTCCCTCATTTTTCTTCCTCATTCCATTTAAATTCCATTTTGATTCTCAAAATCTTTCGTGTGTGTGTTCGACGTACCACTCTTTTCTAATCCCTTTCTTTTTCTTCTATTCATAATTTATCATCCTAATTATTATAAACAGAATATTAAAAACCCAAATGGATGAGTAAATATCTCATTGGGTTGAGTTATAATTTAGGTATGTTAAGTGATTCAGAGTATTTTCTCGATGAGTATTCGTTAATTTAACATTGTGTACGTTGGACTTAATTTGTCATAGATTAATGACATATGTTGTTTAGAATGTGGTTTCCATGGATTATTGGAACTACAAATACACTACCATAAACATGTAATGATTGAGATTAAAATCCTAATTATGTTAAGGCTTGGATTAAAGCTTTAACACTTAGGAATTCTAATCGACGTCAACTTGTGAAGTGGGTGTTAATTTAAAGGCAATATAAAGAAAAGCTCAAGGATATCACAAGCTTAAATACCTAATGATGAACTCACCCCAATATTTATCAATTTCTTAAATCAAACATCATCCAAAAACTATTTCATAAGCTATGCAAACAAACCCCCCAATCAGAATACAATCGACTAAAAACAAATGACTATTTCAAAGTATCATCGCCGAGGATTCGACCCGAGTGCTGCTATACACATTAGCAGAGCACTGGAACATTGACCAGTCGATAGGTGACAATCGTCCGTGAGTTTCAATGATTTACCACTAGATGTGGTTATTAAAAGACCCATGAAATTAAGTATATCTATTAAAGGTAATGGGTTTTATTCGAGATATAGATGTTATAATTTTGTCACCCAATTTTTAGGTATTCATTTAATTAACTGAATAATGAAATCTATATCATAAGAATAATAAATTTCATTATTAAGACTAATTCAATTATTAAAATAAATTAGTGTAGTTAAATAACTAATATGGCTATTTTATTCTTAAAATGTGCTTTTCTAAAATGTTGATTTTTTATATGCTATGGATTTTTACTTTTAAAAACCGTGTTAATGAATAATAAATTATATTTTTATATGAATTAAATACTATCATTATTTTAATGAGTATTCTATCAGAAATAAGAATTGTAACATTTTTTATTTTAAAATGTAGTTTTACTATAAACAGTTCTTCAATATATTTTTTATATCAATTTCAATGTTAAATTTCTAACATAAAAAAATTATTTAAAAAAATAAAAATAATTTTTGGAATTATCATAAAAATATTATATTAGGTATAAATGTTTGTATTTTTATAAAAATATTTATTTTAAATTGAAGAGTACAAAATACTAATTTTTTTCAATACCATGTCCTCTGTGAAAGCACTAGGATATAAACGTGACTTCAAATTTTATGAAACAATTAACATATTTTTTTTAATTTTATATTTATTGTTAGAAATTGAAAATATCATGTTTAATTTTGAAACAAAGGAATAATATTGATCAGCCTATGTATTATTTTCTAAATTCAATTTTTATCGGTTATACACATATTATTATAAGAGAAATGTTTATCACTTTTTTAAATTAAATATAATAATATTTTTTTTATATTTCTAATAAGTATATCAAAATTAGTTAATAAGGGTATTTTTAATCTTAGACATCAAAATAAACTACTAATGTAAAAAATTTCATGCCCATGGTAATTGTAAATAATTGTAGAAGTTAAAACTGAAGAGAAAGATAAAATAATCCCTTGAATTATATATATGTATATAAATATAATTTTAGAAGAAGGGTTTACTAAAACCATCCATCATAACTCCTCCATTATTATAAAATTTTAGACTCTACACCTTTGAAAAGTTTCTGTTTCCTTTTATATGAATACATCAATGTCAATATCCACACATATAAAAGGAGACTTCAACCACCCATTTGAATAAATTAATAAAATTAAAATCCCTCTTGAATTTAATAAAGTTTTACATACCATATATCCAAATCCTATTCTACCATCCCCTATTTCTATGGAATTATTTATTTATTTATTTTTCTTGATGGCCCTCCAAGTGAAGGTTCAAAATCTCAATTTTAGTAGTAATAACTTCGTAACTATTTTTCTATAAATTTATATAAAGATATATTTTAATAATAATAATATGATTAAATAAGTATTATTATAATTATTTAATATCGTTAATTTAATTTTATTGTAAACATATACCCTTTAAATTTCCATAGTAAAATGGGAATGACATTCGTTCATTTGTGTAGATTACTCTGTCCATTAATGATGTGTTTTTTACTAAACAACTTACATAAATAGTCCTAAATTTTTTTATCGGATAAATATATTTTTATTAAAAAAATTGAAACTCTGAAATTATAATTATTTTTCAACCTTCCTCCCATTCTATGGAAAATGAAAACATCAACTATGTGTATGGGAAGACTACCACCTCAACAATGAAACATGCTTCAGTTTTCATAATTGCATTTTATAGATAATTATAAAATGTAATTGATGAATATATATATGATATTAAGTTGTAATATTTTCCATGAATAATATTTTATGAATATAATAGAACAATTAATCATCAATATAAAGAAACCCATTCATATCATAACATTAGTTGAAAGAAGCTCATGATGGATTCCATTTTCTCAAACCATACCCATGAATTCAATGGAATAATAACAGGACTTCATAAATCATTGAAATTAATTATAATACCTTGATTAATCTAGTAATTATAAACATTATATTAATGAACAAGCTTCAAGATCCTTGTTATGATACACATATGAAATAATCTAAATTACTGGGATCAAATGATGAAAATTACCATTAACTAACTACTACATTTATAGTGAATGAGTATAATTGATGAAAATACATTATAATGGATATAAATGATCTTCTTAAATAATTTATTACTATATTAATGTTTATTATATATATTTTTAAGTATATTTTGTAATTTACAAAATTAAAAGGTAAGGTTTCTCATATCTAATACCCTTTTTTGTAAAAAATTTGGTATTGTGGACATATTTTCATATATATAGTTTATATAATATATTATTGAAATTATTTTCCATGAATATGTTTATTTTTGGTAATTTATTTTATATTTAATGTTTTATCTTTCATGATATTATAATTTAATTGTAACCATATCTGTAACAATTTCATCTCAACTTTTACTTCATTGGGGAATTTTTAATATTATGAACCTAATATTTTATATTTTTTACCTAATAACTCATTATTTATTAGTATAATTATAATCATTTACTCAATGGGTATTAAAATTTATTTCTTGAATCCCACCACCCAATTATTTTGATTATATGTATACCAAAATCGTAAGGGCATTGGTTAACTAAATTTATATTCATTGTGTTTTGGTCATTCTTCTTGAAATATACTCTTATAAGATGGTAAAAATCTACCCTATTATTCAATTATATTATAACAAATCCCATGTTTTTTTAATTTTCATTTTACTCTATTGAAATCCTATTCAACGTGTTATTACCCCAATTTTTATTCATTTATAGACTTATTTATTTAGAAAATTGAAATGTTAGTAAGAATGATCATCATTCTATTTGATGGTTGTTAGTACTCCATTTTCATATTCATTATTTCTAATAATTATTTTCTATCTTATATTAAATTTATTTTATATATTATCTCATTAAATATTATAGTTTCACATTACCCAATTTCAAAAGAACATTTTGTTATCCTTATTATGAAGTGGGTTTCAACAATGGTAATTTTTAATATAAAAAAATATTTTCCATTCACAATAAAATACATTAGATTAAAACATAAATTTTCTTAAAAACCCTTTATTTAATTTCCAGGTATCAATTATTGGTACTTTATATAATGTCATTTTTAATAATGTTCTTCCTATTGCCTATTAATAATTGACTTTTGAAAGTGACTCATAACATTCTATGTTTTCAACACTGTAACAAATGTATTATAAAAACCCTTTTATTATTTCACTTACATATTCTTCTTTATGTAAAAATTATGTTACCTCAATATTTTTTATGTTTCATGAAATTGTCTCTAAAATCACATCTACTATATTTTTTTGAATAATAAAACTCAATTATCAAACAATCAAATTCTTTTCATTTATTGTGTGTTCCAATTTGAATTGTTCTTCTTTGATTATTGTCTTTTCTATGGTCATAAAGATAAGAATAGTTTTCTAATTATATCCGTTATTATTAAAATAATCTCTTCAATATAATCATGATAATAAGAAAATTTTTATGGATATGGAAACTATGGTAATAATACTTCCTTAGATAATGTCATCACGGTTTGAATAATGTATTGTATGTGGTCATGATGGAAAGAATAATGTCTTCGATATACCCATTATGGAAATAATAATGTCTTGGTAGTATCCATAATGACATGAATAATATTGTGGTTGTGGATATGAGTGTGAGAAAGATTTCTTGGATATGATCATGATAGTATGTATTATTTCTTAGATTGGCCATGATGGCTATATTAATATGAATAGAATTATGCAATTTATCATAAACCAACCTAGGTAGACCCCCAACTGATCATCTGATCCAGCCCATAACAAGGGCCGATGGACATTCTCTATCCTTCTAAGATAGAAATTCGGGTCGAAAAACTAGTTAAACTATTGTGAATGATTTATCCAAAGAGATAATATAAATAAACAAACAATATGAACTGAATAATAAATATGGGCTATAACAATAGACATAAATAAAATTGTACCTACCTCCATGTGACCATGTCTTTCACCACTGAAAACAAAACCAACATCTCTCCATAGCGATTTTCTATAAGATGAGAACCTAACCATAATCTAGAAAAAGAGATAGAAATATATGTATGAGTATTAAAACATAGTAGTCATTTCGAAACAATCTATTACATTTTTCATTTCCTTAGAATTAATGATACATAAATTTACAGTTGGAAATATAATATATAAACATAGGTTTCTCACAAATTTTCTCTTTTATGAAATTCATGGTCAATTTCATTTTTTATTTAAAATCTATTCCTTTTCCAATAATGAAGCTTTAAGATTTTATGGAAATGGGGACATGGGATAAAGAATGATGTTTTTATTTAAAATGATAGAATAAATTGTGAATCATTCTCATAAACTTTTTCAAAACATTGGAAAACCTTTTTATAAATTTATAAAAGAGATATGATATAAAAGGAATATGGAACAAAAATCACATAATAATAGAAATGGAAAATAAAACATAAGCGTAACTAACCAAATAAGGAATCTCGATCATCCATAGAAGGAAACTATCTACCGAAGTAAATGGGAGAAACTAGGAGTATAGTGTATAATAAATAACATAAAAAAACATAAATCATCATGTATGAATGCCTACGCTAATGACAAAAATCATTCCATATGCCCGGTCTTACCCTACCTGTCCAAACTAAGGGGCACAATCCCAAAGCAGAGAAAGGTCCATACTAAGGGCCACAAAAATATGTGTCATCTAAACTAGTGTAGAAAATGTTCCTGGAAAATCTGTTAGTTATGCCAGGTTCCCATGTCTAGTATATAATAGGGTAAGATACTAAAATTAGAGAAAATAACCAACCACATACACATATTTTATATACAAGAAACACACACACAAGCATCACCATGAATCACTCCAAGGAAAAATATTTTTCCATTCAATAATTTTCTCACAATAAATTCTCATACCAAGGACTTCCCATACCATTCATAACAACCATGGAAAGAGGGTTATCCAAGGATATTTTTCAGAAAAAATACCAAACTATGAATGTACGAAACAGGCCATAAACAACCTTTGAGAAACAAAGCATTTTCAAAGAACCAAATATACCTTTTTGTAAATCTAAAACCATTTAGAGATCCTTTTAACAAACTGAGATACATTTATAAAAAAAACAATTATTTAGAACCCATTAACCACCAATAATGTCCAGTAAAGAACTTTATCAAACACCTGGTGCATTGGATCTAGTAAAATAATTCCTAACACATTATAATAAGAAATAAATCACTTTGTTTGACATCAAAATTTCAAACTTAAAATCATAAATCATTAATAAATATTAGAATGAGGAAAAAAATCAAGAAATTAATTTTTCTTAAATTTGAAATCAAATGCAAAGGGGGTTCTACCTTAAACTAAATGCAATTTGACAAATAGGATTGATAAATACACATTATTCTTACTCACATATGCATTTATATATATATATATATATTCTCCTAGCTGTATTTTACATATTTCCCTCACCATGAGGGAATATGTAAAAAATGCAATATATATATATATGCCTTACCTATGCATATGCATGTAGGTCACACTCATGAATGAAAGTCCAAAATCACTAGAGATATAAACCACAAACTCTAAAAGTACCAAATCTGCAATTATAAATTGAATTATATTGAATTATAGAAGAAAACCAAGATCAAATTAATAGACGGTGAACTGAAATTGTCCAAAATGATTCTCCTTTTGTGGAAAATGCAAAAACATAACAGAAGAAGTCCCAGGAGACTTATCAGACACATTGACAAATTAAAGAAAAAACAAAATGCCATGTTTACCTCCAACCTAGGGTTCGGCCGAGAAATAAGTGGTGTTGGGAAAGTGGAAAATTCCAAAAACAATAAAGGATGAGGTATATGTTGAACATTCATTGGGGAATCATCCCAAGATCTATGATAAATCTAGACAACTTGCAAGGAGAGGAGAGAACATGAGAGAGGTATGGAATGTGGTAAGAGAGGGGAAAGGGGGTAGAGTTTCTTGATGATAAATGGAGAAGGGAGTAAATAAAGAGAACAAAGAAAAAATAAAATAAAATAAAATAATTTATCAATGAAAACCTCATAGTTTGGGAAAGATTTACCAAATCGTGGGACAACCATGTTGTCCCTACTTGATAAGCATGAGGTAGGTTATGATTACCCCTATGAGATTCATATGGTGGGAAAACTTATTCTCCATGCATGCCAAATTGCATTGCTAACTCATAGATCCATACCACAGCGTTTCCTCGTGATTTAATAAACAATGTTAAAGACTTTTGTTGCACTACTAACCCACCTGGCACCTGTACAAGCATCGTATATTTACTACTAACTGTGTGGTCTAACCGTACAACAGAGAAACATCCTCTTAAAATTTAAAATTTATCCTGACTTGATGCCAAAAAAGAGGATACAAATAATAAAAAAAATTAATATAATTAACAATTCTTTTTTAGGGTGTGAAATTTATCTACACTATTTACACTTTATTCCCTCAAAAATTCAGCTAGTTTAAATGAAGAACCAAGCTAATAAAAAATTTAGAAGGAATTTCTATAATAAGACTTCAAGATCATGACTAAATTCAAATAAAACATCCAAACTATATACTGAACTGAAGGGAAACAACAACCCTGCTGTGATCTTTCAACTCCACAAATCACACCTAACTAACTATATAGAAATTCACAAAAATAAGATACCCTTGATGGGTCTCACCATTATTTAAAAAACTAGAAATCATTATAGCACTAACCAAATCTATAATAAACATCAATAAGATCTGTGGTGGGTCTCCGTATGATTTAAGAATAAACCGGCTTAGACTAACCATCATGGACCAACACGGAAAACCCAACATGGACAATCCTGGGAACTCTCCCACAAAGACCAACCCCTGCCAAAAAAGATGACTAACAAATGAAATTTCATACCATGTGGAAAACCAAAATATAATTTATCATTTACACAAGACACATGTATCTGCAATTAGAGATAAAATGAACAAAAAACCTACTTATGAGAAGGATTACTATTTAATAATTCATATCCATAATAAAAAATCAAGAAAATTTCAATATATGCCACTAAGATCATCAAAACAATGGTTCCGAAGGACATAAACCCACAAAAGTTGGTAAATTTAATGGTCTCTACACTATATTCAGAGAAAACATGTTTAATGTACAACCTCTATACATGGAAATTTCCAAAAAATGTGAAAATATTCACTAAAAGACCTATAGCTAGAGATCATTAGTCTTGAAACATCTTATACCCCATAATTGGGACTACCAACCTCTGGCTGAGGATTCCTCTTCTAGAAACACATTATACATAACATTTCCATGTACACACCATCAACAATCCATTGAAGGATTAATGCAAGAGGAAATAGAGTTTCCATACTATATTCAATGGATGAAAACAACATAGTGGTCCATAAAATGAAAAGCAGGAGTTGACAATGAGACTTTTCTATAAGAGGTTCCTCTAGTTCACATTCCTCCTAGGATGGGGAACCTTCACTATGACAAAAATAAACCATTATAAATTGACATGGGGTTCCCTTGGATAAATTAGTATAAAAATAATGAGATCCGAGTTTCTTAGATGGATACTAGTCGTGAAAATAGGATATTATAACTAATCTCTTGACACTATCCCTCGAGAAAAGAAAACTAGTTCATTAAAATTCTCATCCTTCACCTTCACCATCAGTTGACCTTATTGAGTTCCCATGTGATATTACAAACTTTTCTCCATCACGTTATAAATAATTTACCATAACATGAATGTGGTATTGAAGATATCCATGACATATCAACTCATAATGAGAATGGAATTACCACCTTCTATTGGTCCAGTCCCGGTCCTCCAAAAATACCCAAAAAATCACACTGTCATAGCATTTGTAGATCCCAAAACCTTTAAGACACCCTAAAAATCCTTAAGGCACTCCACTTCCTCTAACGGACTCTAGTACATATATAAAAAGTAACTATTGAGAAGATCTGGGCTCCAACACTCTAGAATGACAATGGGCAAGGCTCATGGCTGAATGAGACTCCGCCTTAAAAACATTTGTAGTCTTTTGGGAGAGAGAATCTCAACTACGTAAAGAACAAAACAAAACACCAATGTCATAAACCAAAACAAAACAAAATAAAATCATGTCCAAATTGAATCTCAACTGAAAAAAACCAAAACAATATTTCAAACATGCCAAAAACCACTGTAGAAATTACCCTTTTAAAATATAATTTCCCCATTTTGAGAATCATTTTCCATTTCCAATGTAAATTCATCACATATAATAAAAAATCACAACACCACCACGTGTTTCCCTTTAAAAATAAAAATATTGTAAGAATAAAATCTCATTTTTAATGGAAAGAATTTCCCTTTTTAAAAAAAAATTGAAAAACAATGTCAAAAATTGATTTTTAAATACTCCCCTAAAACGTCCTATGAATTATCTCATGTTTCTATATCCCACATCCTCTTATATCAACCACGCATACATACCAACACAAACTTACCATATACACACAGACATATGTAAACAAACATAAGGAATACCTAGGGTTATACAAACCATTTTATCATCAAAACCAGTCATTTATCATATTCCAAATTCATTTTTCCTCCACATTTTCCCATAAATTTATAAAAAAAATCAATTTATCTTTCAAAACACATTTTTTCAATCCAAAATATAATTTCAACTTCAAATGCCATTTTACTCAGAATATCCACTCACACCAACCCAAACAATATCAAAAATACTACTCGCACCAATGCATGTTAAATAAGAACTAATTTTCATTCATGACTCGACGACATGGTTTAGAATACCATTCCCTAAGCAATAACCATCAAATATGAGTGTCTCAAATTGTACACTCAGGCTCAACATGGGTTACTACTCTATGTAAGACCATCATGCCATACTAGATCACTTTTTTTGTCATCCCCCATCCACACAAAGTGAAACCAAAGACACAAATCCTAGACTACCCCTGTCAACTCAAGGATCAAAACAATAAATAGATTGAAATTATCTTCGTGTACCTACCTCTCAAGTCTTGACAATCCTACCTTTGATCTACATATTTCCATAAATAATAAAACCTCCTCTGATACAATTTATTCATGAACCAGCACCGTTCGACCCACAAATCATTCACCTAATTGGAGTAATACAAGGAGTGAGCGTCATTCCTTATCCTCTGGGTACTGAAACTAGAATCAGGCATCATGATAAACCATTTCATACAATTTAGGACAATATTGAAATTCAATAATTAAAAAAAATAAATGATCAATAAAAAATATCCACTAGAAGGTGAAATAAATAAAACTGTGCATGCCTCCATGTGACCCTACATGTCACCATCGACCATTAAAATAACATCTCCCTACTATGACTAATTCTCAACTAGGATCCACACCAGAAGATGAAAACATACATAGAACTATTATAATTAATATTAATACTTAGAGGGAGTTTCCAAAGAATCTATTCCCAGTTTTATTTCAATTAAATCAATGATCCATGAATTTAATGTTTGAAATAGAATATATAAACATAGGATTTTAAAATTATATATATATTAGAAAAATCCCAATCCATTCCCCTTTTTATTTAATATCTGTTTTTTTTCAATAAGGAATCATTATCATTTAAATGAAATAGGGATAGAGATAATGGAATGACATTTTTATTTAAAAAGGGGTAAAAGTTGTGAATCATTATCAAAATCATTTCATTAAACCTGGGAGTACCATTTTTCCCCATTATAGTAGATATAAGCATTAAAAGGAAGAAGGAAAACAATCAAACGACAAGGGAAATGGAAAATAGCACAGAAGTGTATCTAACAATATAAGGAACCTCATTCATGCATCATTTACAACTAAGTGTTGAACTACATGGTAGAACATATGACCTTAGTGGATAATATAGAAAATTTTATAACCAGACTCATCCCATAGGAATTCCTCACCTAATTACATCAATCTTCCCACACACTCGGTCTTACCGTACATGGCCTAACATAGGGGTATATTCCCAAAGTACTACGTGGTACATACTAAAGCATACTAGCATGTGCATAATATAAACTAGTCAAACAAACATTACTCAAAAATCCTCTAGCTATGTTAGGTTCCCATGTCTATTCTAAAGTTGGTCGGTCTAATCAAATCTAATCATGGAACCAAATATATAAACATATATAAAATACATGAAATAAACACACAAGTGTCACCCCTAATCACCCCAAGGAACGATCATTTTCCTTTCATCTATTATTAAACAATGTATTCCCATACCATAGGTGACCCATAACATTCGTCACATCTAAGGAAAGAGGATAATCCAAAGAGAGTTTTCTAAATGAGACCAATATATGAAATGTCCAAATGAGCCTCAAAAAACATTGGAGCTACCATCCATTTTTAAAGAACCGAACATATCTTTTTATAAATCCAAAATCATTTATAGATCTATTTTATCAAAAATGATACATTAATTCACCAAAACCAATCTTTATAAACCATAAACCACATACTAGGGGAAACCAGTCAATTTATAAAACAAATGGTGAAAATATTTTGTAAAAAAACCAAATACATAATAATATGTATAAAATAACATAGTTTTATATCAATCCTTTATTCTAAAAATCATTCATCACTGTCTAAAATTAAATCATGTTACAAAAAAAATAAATGGTTATTTCTTAAATTTAAATGCCAAATGAAAATGGAAACCATCCTCAAACTCAAGGCTCCTTGAGAATGATTATCCAAAACCAATCTTAATTTTTACATGAAAATGCATTAATATATATATATATTCCCCAAGATGCATTGTAAATATCACCTCACAATGAGGGAATATGTAAAAATAGATAATATATATATATAACTTACCAATGAATACGTGTGACGGTCACCATCATGAACTGTGGTCCAAAATGAATAAACAAAAAGTACTATAACACATAAATTAACAATTCCCATAACATAATTTGTCTAATATTGAAGAATAGATTAAAACCTTCCCTAATTGTACGGAGGGAAGACCAAAATGTTCAGAAATTCTTTTCATACACCTGTAAATGCTGAGACATTTCCAAAGTAGACCTAGGAGTCCCATGGCATGCCCTGACAATTAAGAAAAAACTTAAAACTACTATGAAACAAGCCTTTAATTGCATTAGCCTTTATGAGCACTATAAAACATTAGTGACAAATTTCCCCTTTATTAGAGATAAAATAAGCATGGATAAAACATAACTTTTATCAGCACTTTTTCTAGCACTTATTAAATTTACCCTTTATCAGCATATTTTTTAGTGACAATAAAAGACAACATTTATCGGTGCATTTTTTTACTAGTGTAATGGGGTGTCCTTTATCAATGATTTATTTTTAGTGCTAAAAATGGGCACCCATTAACTCAATATTAATTTTAGTTTCCATAAATGATTCTTATATCATGAATTTTTTGCACTGATAAATGTCTGAACACAATGAAATAATTAAACTAAAAAAAATAAAAATTATTTTATTAAAAAAATATTAAAATTTTAATTAATTATATAATTTTTTGTAATGGACCGGACCTCTCCAGTCCATTACTTTGTGAAAATGTGATGTTAGAGGTGTTCTAGAAGGTCAAGGTGACTTTGGGGTGCGTTTGGGTGGACTTTTAAGGAAGAATAAAGGGCAGTAGCTTTCGCACGGGTTGTGCACGGTTTGTCTAAACCGTGCAGCCAAACCGTTCGAGGTTGGTGTTATAAGTAGTGGATAACGCACGGTTAGCACACGGTATGGATAACCATGTGGACTAACAGTGTGAGGAGTGTTTGGAGAGGTAGTAGCGAAGGCACAGTTAGCGCACGGTTTGTCAAACCCTGCGGACTAACCATGCGGGAACTTAATCTTAGATCCTAAAATTGTGGATCTAACTCGTTTTTCCTTTAAATGGTTCTTTTAAGCCCCTAATGGAAATAACTCGTGATTAACCTTCTTTGAAGATAGGACAACCTCTCCCATGAATTTTGGAAGCGATCTGAAGGCATCTCTCGGTGAATCAAAGACGTTTTCTTGAGGTATGTGATCTTACTTGATCGTTCTTATTCGGTTTCTTAGATCCACTTGGATCTACTCCTCCTATTCCCTTGGTTTTTTTATCTATGCCCATTATGGGTAGATCTAAGTGTGTGGATGCCAATTATGGGGAGATTTTTTCTTGATCTTGCTAGGATGATAGATCTAAGGTGGGTTTTTGTAGAATCGACCTGGGTTTCTGGAGCGTTCTTCAACCGTCGTGGTTTCATAGAAAACCTTTGAGGTAGGGATCTTAACTTCAACACTTTCTCTTTTGTGCATCATGAGGGGTGGGTATCCTCTTGTTTTTGTGAGATACGGTTGAACTAGTAAATAAAGATAATAACTTTTTAAAGAACAGGTTTGGGGAAATTTTGTTGATATTTTTGTTTTATTTCCATCAATGATTATCCTTTGATTATGTTGTGAATTTAATAGTCTTATGCCTACTGAAAATCACGGTCGTTGGGGTCCTTTTCTTGAGAAATTAAATGTTTCCCTATTTTTCTATATTGTTTTGTGGATGTAATTTCATATAATGTGGAAAGTTTTTAATCATGTAACGTTGGATGATTAAATGAATACCTGTAACACTTGTATGATCACCCAGATTATACTAAATTGAAGAATGAATTTTTTGGGTGTTGTTTGGGGTCAAATTATGTGAAGGGGTGTTTTGGGGGTTGTGGTGGAACAGGTGAGTAGCGGAGCTATGGAAAATGGTATCAATGTGATGATGATGTGGTACAGGTATAGTTTCCAATATGTTTGTGGTTATGGTGGTTGGCAGCAGGGCTGTAGGGATGGGTTGTGCATATGAATAAAAAGTGTAAGATTTAGCTAATTAATTGTGGGACATGGTAGTTGATTAAATAAATAAAATCAATGGAATTTTTTGGATGAAAAAATAAAATGGTGTTTTGTTTCTTGTGTTTTCCCTAACTTTATTTGTGGTTGGCTGGGATATGTTTTATGAACATTTGATCTAGTTTGGTTGTTGTTAGTTGCTCGGTAGTTAAGGAACTGATAAACTAAAACTGTTGAAACATGAAAATCTTAATGGGATTTGTGGATTTTTATTGTGTGCATACTTTCGAGGAACTATTTCCAAGGAATGTGCTCAGATCTTTTGTGTAGAAGCCTTAGGATGGGCTAAGTGGTTGATATAATTATATAAATCTGAACGTTTTGTGTTTCTTTACGCACCCCACCAATGTTGAGCACTACATTCTGAACACCTGTTGGATGGGGGATGAGATTCCCAACATCAAAAGGATGGATGGTTACTATTATTCCTTGTGCTCCCTCTTCCAGGTTCTATAGCCCAAGATCCTTCGGGCAGGTTATGGAAGATATTTCCCAAGATTCTTCGGGATGAGGATGTGATATGTTCCTAGGTGTCTTCAAGATGAGATTTTATGTGGTTCCTAGGTGTCTTCGGGGTGAGATGTGGTTATGGCCGAGGATTTAGTTTCGGTGGGTTACTATGATGGGCGAGGATTGAGTGCTGGCAGGATACTATAAGCTTCGTATGGCCAGGTTGTGGCACTAGCTCGAGATTCGTATAGCCAGGTTGCGAAACTAGCTCAGGAAGATGGGGAAACATCAGATCATTAGTCGTGAGGGCTTGAGAAGTATTTAGTGGGAAGGTGGTTCGGGGTACCCATACTTTGATAATATTACTATACAACTCTTTTGACTTGCGATATTTGGAGAGTGTGTCTAGTAAGGTTGGGTAAATAGATTCCTTGCTAGGCTCGGGTTCCTTCTGTTTCCTCATGGGGAATTAGGGTGTCTCCCCACCTATACGCGAGAGCGTTAGGTTTTCCTACTGAGTATACTTGTATGCTCACCCAACTTTTACTTTCAAGTTTTCAGGAGGACTTTAGGGACCATGTGGGACCTTGCTAGTTGGGTGTTGAAGTTTTTTTGGTTTTAGTTTTTGCTTTATTTTTGGTATCGTACTTTGGTGTTTTTCTTATACTTGTAATTTTGTTTCAGTTTGGTAGAAAACATGCATATGGGTTGGTTTTGGGTTTATTTTCATTTACTTGATCCTTTTCTTTTTGGTGTTTGACTCGTCTTATTTCTGATCTTAAATAATAAAAAAGGTAGTGCCTACCATATTTTTGAAAACTCATACCCTTGGTGATAGTCGCCACTCCGGGGCCTACTGGAGGTGGGTCTTAGGGGTCATTATCTCCCTTTCACCATTCCCAGCTCAGGAGGGGCATCTTTGGTGGGAGGGGGTCATGACAGAATGGTATCAGAGGAGGAGGCTGAGAGATAGGATGGATTCTAGAGTTAGGCAGAGTTAAGATTGCATGGGATGGTTGGGCAACAGTGTCGGGTGATCTGGGAGCGTGAAATAGGCTAGGTAAGACTGGCTAGGACATGGGATTTTCAGGCCCCCCGTGATCCGATTCAAGGACTCTAGACCTACCAAATGATCAAGTGAGGCTACCCTGATTATAGGGTAGAGACCCTAGGAAAGGTACATGCATCATATATACTTTTTTTATTGTGATTATGGGGCATTTTGTGGATTTATAATGAATAGGGAGTCCACAAAAATTTAAGAACAATATTCTACACTACTCGGGCTTAGGCGTTCATTGTTTACCTTGCAGCTATGGAACGTGGGAGACGACCACGAGTAGTGTGGGCGATCGAGTCCCAGGGGGTTGACTTGGATGATCGATGGAGGGCTGACCGAGAGGAGGAGTACGATCAGTGGAAGAAGACGCTTTGTACCTGTCAGTGGCAGACCATTAGGAATTACGGGGGTAGCATCTCTGACATGGAGACAGAGTGCTGGATAGAGGATATGGTGATAGCATTCAGCATGATCCTGGCTCCGGCAGAGTACTGGGTTCCTCTGGCTGTGAGCCATATGTGGGGAGAGGCGTGTCACTTGTGGACATTCTATCTCGTGGAGAATATGGATACTGAGGTTACATCGGAAGATTTCAAGAGGGAGTTCCGGGCGAAATTTATCTCTTCCACAATGAAGGATGAGAAGAGGTAGGAGCAACACTCCCTCCAGCAGGGGAGCATGTCGGAGAGAGAGTTGGGGATAAAGTTCAAGGATCTCCTCCATTTTTCTTTGGACCTCTTTCCTGATGAGGATTCTTGGGAGAGACGTTTGGAGGAGGAACTCCGACCTCCTATCCAGTATGCTGTTACCCCCTTCACCCTACGGAAGTTCATGGAGGTCCAGAAGAATTTAGAAGTGGTGGAAAGGATGCACACGCTGGGAGCAGTGTCGCGAGAGGGAATCATATTGGTCCCATCAAAGGGGAAAGCCGTCACCAGCAAGACTCTAGCATCAGGGCCCTCTAGGATTCTACTAGTAGGGAGCATGCCTCAGCAGTTTCAGTTCTGAAGTCCCGGTCCTCACCCTTTTCCTTCAGGACGGGGACCGAGGTGTTTCATTTTTGGTATCTATGGGCACCTATGGAACCAGTTCCCAAACCGAGTATAGTATAGTAGAGGTGCACCAGTACAGAACATGCCTCGCCCACAGCAGTTTCGAGCCAGGCCCTTCCAGCAGTAGCAGTAGTAGGGGTAGTGAGCTCCCGCTCCTCCTAGGGAAGACGTTGAAGGAGGAGGCTGACCTCTGGGCGCTCCTCAGGAACCTCGACCAGGGCATGGTCGGGGAGGTGGCTGACTGCCGAGAGGCAGAGAATTTGAGTGTGGGTAGTTGCATGCCGCAGAGGCAGCGATTCCAGTAGTTCCAGAAGTCATTTGAGGTACAATTATCTTGTTTAGTACCCTTTCCTTTGCCTTGTTTGATTCAAGAGATTCACAATCCTTTGTTGCACCCAGTCTAGCATGTGCCTTGGGCCTAGACAAAGAGACACTTTCTGTACCCCTGGTTTTGATTATGCTAGTTGGAGGTCAGACCAGCTTGTCTCGTGTTTTCCAGAGATGTAGGTTGATTTTGGGGCCACACAAATCTAGTGGATATATCTTTGTAATGCAAATGCTGCCATATGATGTCTTTCTAGGCATCGACTGGTTGTTCTCGGTGTGTGCCATCAGCGATTGTTTCCGAATAAGGGTTGTGTTTTCATGTGTGGGTGGCCAACGTGTGACTTTAATAGGTGTGTGGGATTTCCAGGAGGGCATCCAGTGAGGGGATACCTTTCATCCCTCGTTATTCAAGCTATCAGTTGAGTCGGTAGATACGGAAATGGTAGAAGTCTCCGAGATCATCAGCGAGTTCATGGACATCTTCCCTAAGGAGGTGGTGACTCTACCCCCTGGATGGGACATTGAGTTCATATTAGACTTACAACCTAGTTATCGTCTGATTTCGATGGCCCCCTATCAGATGGAACCTTTGGAGCTATGGGATATTCAGATCAGATTGACGATATGATGAAAAAGGGTTTTGTTCGACTGAGTGCATCACCATGGGGTGCTCCAGTCTTATTCACAAAGAAGGAAGATTGTGGTCTAAGGTTGTGCATAGACTACCAGATACTGAACCAGGTAACCTTCAAGAACTTTTACCCCCTCCCAAGGATTGACGATCACTTTGACCAGCTGAGGGGATCAGGTTGGTTCTCTAAGATTGATCTGCGGTCTAGATATCACCACTTGAGGGTGAAGGAGGGTGACATCTCGGAGACTGCCTTCAGGTGAAGATATGGGCACATTGAGTTTGTGGTCATGCCATTCGGCATTACAAATGAACTTTCTGTGTACATGGGACTCATGAACTCCATCTTTCGGGATTACCTAGACCAGTTCGTAGTCGTATTCATTGACGACATCCTGATCTACTCATGATTAGAGGATGATCATGCTAGGCACCTGAGAATGGTTTTTGAGGTCCTACGATAGCACCGACTTTATTGGAAGTTGTCCAAATGCATGTTTTGTACACGCGAAGTACACTTCCTTGGACACATGGTGTCTGGGCAGGGAATAGAGGTGGATCCATCAATGTTATAGGTGGTTTTTTCTTGGGTAGCGCCCAATAAAATGGCAGAAGTTAGTAGTTTCCTTGGACTAGCAGGCTACTACCAGAGGTTCGTGCCCGAATTCTACTGAGTTGCAGCACCTTTGACAGCCTTGACAAAGAAGGATCGAGCTTTTGTGTGGGATGAGTAGTTTAGGGCAGCCTATAGTTATCTAAAGGTAAAGTTGGTTAGTGCCCCAATGCTGAGATTACCAGAGGAGGGAGTAATGTTTGAGGTATTCTGTGAGGCCTCAGGACAAGGCTTGGGGTGCGTGCTAATGCAACAGCAAGGGGTGATCTCCTATGGGTCTAGGACATTATGCCCTCATGAATGTAACTATGACACCCATGATATAGAGCTTTCAGTAGTTATGTTCGCACTAATGTTGTGGCGGCATTACCTCATTGGGGGGAGCTTCGTGGTCTTCACGGATCGCAAGATTTTGAAGTATATCTTCTCCCAGCGGGACCAGAATTTGAAGCAGCGAAGGTGGATGGAGTTCCTCCAGGACTAAGACTTCAAAATATCCTACACCGAAGGCAAAGGAAATGTGGTGGATGACACATTGAGTAGGAGGAAGGACGTAGTTCAAAAGTCGGAAAATGTCTAGAAGGCGATGGAAGAATTGGTTGCACTACACCTCGATGTATGGGAAGATGGTGGTATAGGTTGTCTATTTCAGATGAAAGTGCAGTCCTCCCTACTAAGTCAGGTCGAGGAGTCTTAGTGGGGAGACACAGAGAGTGAAGTGATGCATGATCGGGCTAGCCAAGTCAATGCTCCGGAAGGATGGTCAGAGGATGGTCTCAATCAGATGATTTTCTGGGGGAAGTTGTTTGTTCTAGAGGCAATGCACGAGAGATTTCATGGTGAGTTTCACTACACACCCCTGGCAGTGCACCTGGGAGCTTCCAATATGTACCAGGGATTGAGAGGGTAGTTCTGGTGGCTCAGGGTTAAACGGAAAGTACCAAAGTTCATAGCAAAGTGTCTCGTGTGTCAGCAGGTGAAGGCTAAACGCCGCGTCCCAGGAGGTCTGTTACAACCTTTAGTTATCCCCGAGTGGAAGTGGGATGACATCTCGATGGATTTCATCATGGGGCTTCCAGAGTTCAAGGGGGTTGCGACACCATTTGCGTAGTGGTGGACCGGCTGATGAAATCATCCCACTTCCTAGCAATCGAGGAGTCAAGTACAATTGAGGCCCTAGTTCAGAGGTACGCGAATGAGTTGGTGCGGTTTCATGGAGTTACAAGATCTATATTCTTCGACCGGGATACCTATTTTACCATGTGGGTCTGGAGAGGATTGTAACATGCTTTTTCCACCTAGCTATGCCTCAGCACTGCTTTCCACCCCCAGAAAGATGGACAGACAGATCGCTCCATCCAAAATTTGGAAGATATGATACGAGCATGTGTTATGGTCCTTGGAGGATCATGGGTAAACACTTTCCTCTGATAGAGTTCTCTTACAACACCAGCTATCACTCTACCATTGGCATGGATCCTTTAAAATCATTGTACGGAAGGTCGTGAAGCTCACCTGTATGCTGGACAGAGGATAGAGAAGTAGTTGTTCTTGGCACGGAGGTGGTGCAGAGCACGATGGATAAGGTTCAGCTTATACAAGAGAGGATGAAGGAATCTCGGGACCAGAAGAAGTCATATGGCGATAATAGGAGTAGACACTTGGAGTTTGAGGTCAGGGACCACGTGTTCTTGAAGGTCTCTCCTTGGCGCGGGCAACGAAGATTCAGAAAGGGAAGAAAGCTTTCTCCTAGGTTCATCGGTCCCTTCGAGGTGTTGCGGTGGGTAGGTGAGGTGGTTTATCAAATGGAATTGTCGCCACTGCTACAAAGGGTGCACGACGTCTTCCATGTGTCTCAGCTCCCTCGGTACCTGAATGACGATTCACACGTCCTCGACTGGAGAGATCTAGATATCATGGATGATGCAACTTTTGTGGAAAAACCTGTGATGATCGATGGTCGTGAAGATAAGGTGCTTTCTGGATGAACCATTCCTTTGGTTTGTGTGCTATGGAGGCATGGTGGGATTGAGGAGAGTACCTGGGAACAGGAAGCACAGATGTGTGCCCAGTACCCAGAGTTGTTTTGAGTTTTATCATGTTTTGTTTCGTATCTGTTTATGATGTAATGATTGACCTGGTTAACTATGAAATATGGGGAGGGGAGGACCTAATCCCTAGTTAAGACACATTAAAGTGGATGTGCCTAAACCCGTGCAGGCGAGTCAGTGTCGCCAAATGCAGATAGTATATTAACGTGGAGGAATAAAAACCCTCACCCACATGACCGGATGGTTTAATATTTTCCCTTGTGTGGTTGAATTTGGGAGAGGAGTGGTATGTTTGTGATTGTTCAGGAGATAGGTGAGGAAGGGGGAGCTCCTTGGAAACAAGGAGGTTTTCTCCTAAGAGGTATCTTTCGAGGGGGAGTTATTTGGACCCCTCTCCTTTCTTTAGGTGGTTTTGGGATTCTCGAAGACGATAATGTTTTTAGAGGTATCTTATGAAATGGCCCGGACCTCTCCAGTCCATTACATTGTCAAAATGTGGTGTTAGAGGTGTTCTGGATGTTCAAGGTGTGTTTGGGTGGACTTTTAAGGAAGACTGGAGGGCAGTAGCTTTCACACGGGTTGTGCACGGTTTGTTTAAACCGTGTGGCCAAACCGTGAGAGGTTGGTGTTAGAGGCAGTGGCTAACACTCAGTTAGCACACGGTTTGGCAACCGTGCAGACTAACCTTGTGAGGAGTGTTTTGCGAGGCAGTAGCTAATGCATGGTTAGCGCACAGTTTGTCAAACCATGCAGACTAACCATGTGGGAACTTAATCTTAGATCCAAAAATTGTGGATCTAACGCGTTTTGCCTCTAAATGGTTCATTTAATCCCCTATGTGGCCATAACTCGGGATTACCCTTCCTTGAGGATAGTAGAACCTCCCCAAGCATTTTGGAAGTGATCCAAAGGCTTCTCTTGGTGAATCGAATCTGGTTTATTGAGGAATGTGATCTTTCTTGATCATTCTTTTTAGGTTTCATAGATCCACTCGGATCTACTCCTCCTCTTCCCTCGGTTTCTTAGATTTATGCTCGTTATGGGTAGATATAAGTGTGTGGATGCCAATTATAGTCAGCATTGGTCTTAATCTTTCTAGGAGGAGAGATTTAAGGCGGGTTTTTGGATAATTGACCTGGGTTTCTTGAGCGTTCTTCAACCGTCGTGGTTTCATCAAAAACCATTGAGGTAGAGATCTTACCTTCATCTCTCTCTCTTTTGTGCATCATTCAGGGGGGGTATCCTCTTGTTTTCATGAGATACAGTTGAACCAGTAAACAAAGATAATAACTGGTTAAAGAATGGGTTTGGGAAATTTTGTTGATATTGTTGTTTTATTTCCATCAATTCTTATCCATAAATTATTTTGTGAATTGAATAGGCTTATACCTACTGAAAATCACAGTCGTTGGGGGCCTTTTCCTGAGAGATTAAATGTTTCCCTGTTTTTTGGATTGTTTCATGTATGGAATTTCATATAACGCGGAAATTGGTTAGTAATGTAAATTTGGATGATTAAATGAATATTTGGAACCTCTGAATGATCACCCTGATTAAACTAAATGAAAGAATGAATTTTTTGGGAGTTGGTTGGGGTAAAATTATGTGAAGGGTTGTTTCTGGGGTTGTTGTAGAACGGGTGAGCAGTGGAGCTTTGGTAAATGGTATCAAAGGGATGATGATGTGGTATGGGTATTGTTTCTAATATGATTGTGGTTATGGTGGTTGGCAGCAGGGCTGCAATGATGGGTTCTACATATGAATAAAAAGTGGAAGAGATAGCTAATGAATTGGGGGACATGGTAGTTGATTAAATAAGGAAAATCAACAGAATTGTTTTCCTGATAAAAGAAAATGGTGTTGTGTTTCT
Organism: Viscum album; assembly: GCA_963277665.1. NCBI lineage: Eukaryota > Viridiplantae > Streptophyta > Magnoliopsida > Santalales > Viscaceae > Viscum > Viscum album. The sequence goes on from OY728165.1 coordinate 1,562,298,864, forward strand.
TGTGTTTTCCATAACTTTATTTGTGGTTGGCAGGGATATGTTTTATGATCATTTGATCTAGTGTGGTTGTTGTTAGTTTCTCGGTAGTTAAGGAACTAATAAACTAAAACTGTTGAAACATGAAAATATTAATGGGCTTTGGGGCTATTTATTTTGTGCATACTTTCGATTTAGAAGTGTTGAGGCATGTGCTCAGATCTTTTGTGTAGAAGCCTTAGGATGGACTGAGTGGTTGATATAATTATATAAATCTGTACATTTTATGATTCTTTACACACCCCACTCATGTTGAGCACTACGTTCTGAACACTCGTGGGACAGGGGGTGATATTCCCAACATCCAAAGGATGGATGGGTAATGTTCTTCCATGTGCTCCCTCTTCCAGGTTCTATAGCCCAAGATCCATCGGGAAAGTTATGGAAGATATTTCCCCAGAGTCTTCGGTATGAGGATCTGATTTGTTCCCAGGTGTCTTCAGGATGATATGTGATGTGGTTCCCAGGTGTCTTCGGGATGATATGTGGTTATGGAATAGGATTGAATGCCGGCAGGTTACTATGATGGTCGAGGATTGAGTGTCGGCGGGATACTATGAGCTTTGTATGTCCAGGTTGTGGCACTAGCTCGAGCTTCTTATGGCTAGGTTACGGCACTATCTCAGGAAGAGGTTGAAGAATCATAGCGTTAGGCGTGAGGGATTGAGCAGTATTCAGTGGGAAGGTGGTGAAGGGTACCCATACTTAGATAATACTACTATACAACTCTATTGACTTGCAATATTTGGAGAGTGTGGCTGGTAAGGTTGGGTGGATAGATTCTTTACTAGGATCTGGTTCCTTCTATTTTCTCACGGGACATTAGGATGTCTCCCCACCTATGCACGAGAGCTTTAGTTTTTCATACTGAGTATACTTGTATGATCACCCTACGTTTACTTTCACGTTTTCTGGAGGACTTCAGGGACCGTGCTGGACCTTGCTAGTTGGGCATTAGAGTTTCGTTGGTTGTAGTTTTTTCTTTTCTTTTGCTATCGTAATTTCGATCTTTTCTTGTACTTGTACTTTTGTTTCAGTTTTGTATAAAACATGCATATGGGTTGGTTTTGGGTTTATTTTCATTTACTTGTTCCATTTATTTTTGGTGTTTGACTCATCTTATTTCTAATCTTAAATAATTAAAAGGACAATGCCTCCCATATTTGTGAAAACTCATACCCTTGGTGCTAGTAGCCACTCTGGGGCCTACTGGAGGTGGGAATTGGGGGGTCAGTATCTCCCTTTCACCACTTCCAGCTCAGGAGGGGCATCTTGGGTGGGAGGGGGTCATGACATTTTTAATAAAAATGAATAAATTTATTACACTATATATATTTATTATAAATATATATATTAAATATATATCTGTAAAAATAAAAAATAAACAAATAAATATTAATAATAAGAAAATTAAAAAAATATTAAGCATTTTTTAATAAATTTGTTATTTATAATGTTAATAAATAGTATATTTTCAATATATTGTTAAATATACATGTATATAAATATTATTTCTATAATAAAAATTATTTAAACTTTATATTAAATTGTAATATATTTAGTGAATAACAGTTTATAATTAAAAAATTAATATGAATTTAAAATACTGGCTAATTATATCGAGGAATGGACTTAATTGAATGTTTTTTGATTTTTCAACATAAAATAGATCAATCATTTTATATTGATTTTAAATATACATAATTAATTCATTTTTATAAACATATGCCCAGAAAAAAATATTTCTTTTCGAATTTAATGACTTTCTATAAAAAAAATTATATTTTCTTACATAAAATGTTTTAGTATTTTCAATATGTATTCATCATTATTTCTATATATAACCATTTTTTAATCATTTATATTTATGTAATCAAACTTATACTATTTTACAATATTGTACTAATTTCTAATTATTCAATTTAACACATTTATAAAATGCATACACTTGAGATTAAATTTTCATTAATAATGTTAAAGAATATTTTTACAAAATTATATTAAAATTAAAATATTTATAAATGAATATTTACTATTTTTATACATTTATAATTAAAAATAAATAGTTAATATTTTTTTAAAACTATTTATATTACTAAAGATATGAAATTATAAAATTATAATCAACATATACAAATAAGGAATATATTTTTTATATTTGTATTTATATATATTTATTTTATATTTATAATTATGTAAATATATATAATGATATAAGTATTTTTTTTAAAAAAATTATTTACATAATTATAAATGATTACTTATATATTTAAATAATTATAAAGTCATTATCTTATAAAAATAATAACTATATGTATTATAATTTTACAATATAATTATAATTTTTAAAAATATATATTTTTTTAAAAAATAGTATTATAAGTATTAGTCAGAGTTTGCAGACCTGGTGTTGAAGGATGGTTCTCAGTTTGGAATAGACATAGTGCCTTATGTGCCGAGGTGCCTACCTTTTGTTCAGGAGTGTAGTTACAGGTTCTATTTCTTTCCATTCCCTTGTCCTCTCTGTTCCCCCCTACATGGCTCTGCCTCGTGCTGGGTGGGGAAGGGAGGAGTGTCCCCTAGAGTTGGAGCCTTTGGGATATTCTTTTGAGGGCTACTCGTCTAAAAATGAATCCCTAGTTATCCCCACCATCTCGGTGGCCCATCAACAGAATTTGGATGGTTGGTCCAAGGAGTATTATTATTTTTCCGGCCCGAGGAGGAAATAGTGTGCTCGGTTCAGAAGATCTGGTTCTCTGCAATCAGTTATCATGTGTACTAGTGAAGGTGTCTGCATTCGATCCTAGACCAAGAAACAAATGGGTAGAATGATCACCCATTGTGATAAGGTCATGAAATCTAGGGTCAATCCTTGTTCCTTCTTTTCCAAATGATAACCTAGCTCATATGGAACGTTCATGGTATCAGAGATCATGTCAAAACTAACTTCATAGCATCAAAGGTTCTCAAAAAAAAATATTTCCATAGTGGCCATCCTCGAACATAAACAATAGGAAAGAAATATTTGTGAGTTCTCTAGGAAAATCAAACTCTGGGGTTATATTCATGGGGAACCCGCCAACAAGAACATCTATATTATTTGGAACAAGAGGATTTCGGTGGATCTGACTCAGGCAGGTGACCAATTCATCAATATTAATGTGACACATGATCTTCAATAATTCTTTGTTTCTTTCATTTATGAGAGCTATGATTCCAAGAAAAGGATGACCCTATGGTATGTTCTCTCTGTTTTTTGACCCGAGCTCCTCTCCGTGGATCACAGGGGGTATTTCAATGTTTTGGAGGATCTACAAGACATGATGGGTAGATAACCTTTTAACAGGAGAGCTAGTCTTGAGTTTTGAAATTCCTGGAAGGTCGAGCCTTTATGGATCATGGATACTCAAGCGACTGTTTTCAGTGTTGTAACAACAAGTGGGGGAATGGTTGATCATGGAGACATTTGGATAGATTTATGGCTAACAATCATGAAGTTTTTTCATTTTCAATGACTTGGGTGTCACAACACATGCACAGAATATCAGACCACTCCCTGCTCTTGATTTCATTATCCTCTAGGAATGAGCATCATGTGAGGTTTCATTTTTACCATTACTGAGCTAATTCCCCATGCTACAAGGATCTGGTGGATGACTCATTTAGGGATCCTTTCCAAGGGATCATGTGGTTAACATTTCATAACAATCTGAGACATCTCAAACTGAGGCAACAAGCATGGGAGAAGGATATCATTATTTTAGATAATGACCTAGAGGTAATCTTGAAGTATTTTGATCTACTTGAGAGGTTTCTGGAAGAGTAATGGGTTGATCATAATTTTGAGGAACTATCTAATAGGAAATCACTCTTGGAATACATGCTTTTGAGACATGAATGTGAGGCCAGGGATGAGGAAAGGATCATGTGTCACAAAGGAGAGGATCATAACAATGGATTTTTTCCTGCATGTTTAATGTAAATGAGTATATGGGTGACATTGAACATAGTTCAAGAGGCCGGTTCCTGTACAGATGATACAGTGGTTATCTAGGAGATGGATGTCTCTCACTTTCAGGACCTGCTCACGGGCCCCAACTCGTGCTTTCTGAATGGGTACTCGGGAGGCAATGCGGAACTCTCTGGAGTTATTCCATCCAATTTCTCTACACATGAAAATAATTCCCTTGGATCCATACCTCTAGAGGATGAGATTCACAATGCCATGATGATCCTGAATCTGGATAGTGTGGTGGGTCTGGATGGATTCTCTGGAGGCCTTTATAGGGAATCTTGGGAGACGGTGAAAGATAATCTTACAGAGGCGAAACGGGACTTATTCTGGGGAGGTGCACTACCTCGGGTAACCTGTGCTACCTATGTTGTGCTTATCCCTATATCAAATCACATTATTCGATTGTACAGTATCATCCAATTATCTTGTGTAACATCACCTATAAAATCTCGGCATGTATCATCAATGGCCAGATATCAATGTACCTTCCTAAATGGATTTCCATGGAGCAGAACATGTTTGTGAGGGGGCACTCCATCTTGGGGAGATCATCTTGGATAATGAAATGGTAAGAGATATTAACGTCAAATCCTAAGGATGAAACATGAAAATCATGCTTTATGGGAGAAAATCTTACAACCCTATTGAATGGAGCTTCAACAAAAAAGTTGTGGCAGGTATGGGCCTCTCTCCATGTAGTACTGATTTTCTCTTTCACTACTTTAGCTCTGCTTGGATGGCGATCTCATTCATGGGGAAGTATTTCAGATTCACCAAATAAATTTTAGGCCTTCATCGTGGGGATCCCATCTCCACTAGAATCATCATCATCACTGACGATGTGCTGTGTTGTCTAATCCAATGCGGCATTAGCAGGGGTGAGATCCTCTCCTATCACAGAAGGATGTTTTTTCCAGGAGTGTCACAACTCATGTTTTCTGATGACTCCATCATCTTCATAATTGTGTCCAGTAGGACCTTTCGGGGCCTAAAAAATGCCTTGGAGGAGTATAACTATTGGAGAGGGCAGGTTATTAGCATTCCAATGATTAGATTCTATATTTCTAGTAGGTTCTCTATGAGACGGGTTCTGGATGTGAGCCTCTTGTTGGGAATGAAGAAAGATGATTTTCCCATGATTTACCAGGGAGACCCACTATCTTCGAAGAAATTTTGTGTTAGGGACATGAATTATCTATTCTCCAGAATCACGGACAGGGTGTTTAATTGGAATAATAATTACCTATCCATTGGGGGGGGAGGATTAAACTGGTGAATATTACATTACTGGCCCCTCCCATCTATATTTTTTCTTCCACCAATGTTTCATACTTTATATTGATAGAATTCTCACTGGTTTTTCTTGGAATCATGGTCTGGGGTCAGAAAGAACTAGGCCCCATGACAGAAGATGGAAAGGCATATCGGTGAAGGAGGCATCAATTTGTGCAGTCTCGACGACACTCACTCCTGCATGTACGCAAAACACGTGTGGGAGGTGCTAAGGCAATGGACCTTATGGGGGAAGACCAAGAATAGCTATTCCATAGAGGGGTTGGGATGAAAGGGATGGTCACATATCTCCTCTCTAGAGTGTGTTTGGGCCTATTTTTTTCTTCCTTCGTCTGTATAACCAATTGATCATAGTGCCTAGTGATTTTTCATTCTAGAATGACAAATGATTTGGGAAGACCATCGGGTTTCTAGGATGACCCACTACTAACATAACCTTCCATGAGGCTAGTATTAATCATTATTTTATCAATGTTCTGGTACACTAGAATCAACTAAGAGAGTTCCATATCATTGAACTGACCGCGAGTTTGGATAGATATGTGTTCACTTTTTCTTCCTCTCGCTTGTTCACGTACAATGATTACTACTGGGTCATTTTCATGACATACGCGTCTGATGAATGAAACATGTTGGTCTGAGACAAGATTATTCTTGCAATGTACAACTTCCTCCAATATAGAATTCTCTATAATGTTATACCCACTAACAAAAACATTAATAGGTGTGGAAGGAATATAGTTTCCATGGGTGTCTTCAGTAGAAGGAATTTATAGTAGAGCTCAGGTCACCTATTATTGGAGAGCGAGGGGGAAAAGGTGGTCTGGACATATTTTGGTGACTTCAGTGCCTTTTCTATTCCTGACATGGCTGAGCATCCTTTCCTCATGGATGGATTCATGGATAAGGGGAGAGGGTCTGGAGAGAAGGGTGTGCACGTTGGATTTTAATGTGAGCTATTGATTTCTAGGGATGGCACATAACAAATGGATCCATTAAGGGGTGGGCCCATCAGGATATGTGATTATTACAAGAATCAAGAACTTGTTTATTGATATGGTCAGGTATTTCGACTCTTGGAAGAAGGATACCACACTACAATGTTTCAGAATGATGTCCATTGGATCCTCTTCCGTCATTAGTACATTAATCATCTATCGGGATAGATGGCATCCTCCACAGTGGGGCTTGAAGATCAACATCGATGGAACATGTGTCTCAAGTTTCATGTACAGTAGAGGAATTGTTCTTGATAACTCTATATCAGGCATCCTGGTGTTCTCCATCTAGTTGGGACATAGAACGTCATTATTGGATGAGGCTAAGACTATGCTTGCTGGCCTCATGGCTTGTAGGCAGAAAATCTTGGCTATTGTGGAAGCAGAAATAGACACATTTCCGGTTCATAATGCACTTCATGATCTCATAATGGTTCTTTGGTCTATTTCTTATGCCACTCATAAGTGTCTTGGAATACATGACTCCAAAACTAATGTGTCTCAAACTTGGTGATAGGGGAATAAGGCAGATGATTACCTGGCATCATTGGATAATCCCAACGAGGAGAGCCTTTTTTTCACAACATGTAAAGCCTAATGGAAACTAGAGTTAATATCATTTGAGAAGACTACTTAGGTATTCATCACTTTAGTCGCTCGTAGTGTATATTTGCCCAACCTGCCTTGCTGGGTCCCATTTGTATCGATGCCTATCTTTCAATAAAAATTTATATGATGCTGATGATGAACCCTAATCATTACGAATGAGTTCACATTATCTAAAGCTATCTGTGGAGGCCATATGTTGTTAGTGATTCTTATTATTGATTCCAAGCTCGATCCTATGCTAGAATCAAGGCTCATACCTTTCAATGGCTTGAATCCAAGGCTCTAGGTATTCAAGGGTCAAATGAATTTAAGGCACGTTTGAAAACCATGTTTTTTTATATCTATAATTTCCCTTAGATACCCATTGAACCTTATCATCCCACATCATTGTATCAAAAAAAGGCCAGTTTCCCTATCCTATAATAAAACAACCAAAAATTCATTTTTTATTAGATATATTGAAGTATTTCCTTCCCTGATATCATATGTCTCTCCCTGGGTTTATTATACCACTTGAAATAAATAGAACCCAATGTTTGATCATGTTGTTATGAGGAATAATAGGCTCCCAATGCTAATATTAAATGACATATACCTCTATACAATCATCATATTTTGAAAATTTTATCGATATAGTGTTTTTTGTTGTCATTGGTTTGGAATATTGCATTGAAAAACTCTTGAGAACCAATTTTTCATAGTTCGATTGAGAAATTAATGTGTGATGATTTCCTTGATATGCCTATAACCCAACAAAAATGATTCACCAATCATAGAAATCTTAATATCATACCCCATATGATCCAAAAAAAATTCATTATTATTTTTCTAATCCTCAAATATCATGTCTTTGATATATATGAATACCAAAATCCTTTGATCATTATCCTTCCTGATTTAGAGTGTGTGCCCAACTCTACCTCACAAAAAACCATGGTTTGTTAGGTATTTATCCAACTATAAATAATAGGTCCTCATTGATTTATTTGTCTTATAGAAAGAATTATTTAACTATCACACCATTCTCTCATATCCATAATAAAAACATCTACTTTCGAAATGTATACTTACCCCATTTGAACTCCATTGAGGGACATATATTTGACATCCATTTTGTATATTTTTAAATACATTAATATTGAAATAGAAAAATAAATTAATATTGATTCAAACCATGTTATGTGAGTAAATTTTTGAGAAATATAAATTCTTTGGATCTAGGAGTTCCCCCTTCACATTGTCCATTCTTTATTTTAATCCACCTTTCCATAGTCATTGAGTTTATTTCTAAACACAGACTTAGTCCTAATAACATTTATGTCTTCCAGTAATGGAAAAAAATTCATATAACATTTTTTTATTCAGATCAACCACCTCAGTAATATACTTGATCCAATTATGATCCTTGTTATCCTATCCAAATAATTAATGTTCTACTTTATAAAATTGAGGTTTTTTAGAGACTTACAACTTGAAGTTTTCATAAAAATTTTATGATAACCAATTAAATTTTATTCGTTGATTTCATACTTGCTTGTGATTCTTTATGTTGATAAAAATATATCCATATTTGAAATGATAACCCTCTCATTAATACTTATTAAAAATAAATTCATACAATTTAATACTCATTTTAAAAACACTACGTATGTTTTAATTTAATCCATCTAAAAACATATCATTCTTTTACATTACCTTTTCATTCATACCTTCACAATATCTTTTTACCATCCATGTATTTCTCAAAAAAGGTAGTCTTCACCAATTTTAGAGAACAGAATTGAGTACAACTATCATACTCATCATTTTCATCTCCCGAATAGTTATTATAACAATTTGTTTCTTGGGACTCATCCCATGTCTCTTATATTTCTTTTAATACTCTCTGTAGTAGTCATCGTATTGATGAGTGATACATTGATTATTTCAAGCAATAAAGTTTCATGTCCACAGGAGATGAAGAATGAGTTCCAAACAACAAAATGAAATGATAACTGTTAGAAATATGATATAATGAGGATAACAGTTGTCTATAACATTCACCTTTGGATGAATTTGGATTACAACACCTACAGTAGTGGAGTAATTCTTTTCTTAAATTCAATTACACATTTTCCTCAATGAATATTGAGATTCATTGAAATAATCCAATGTTTAGTTTTCCTTTATTAAAATTATCTATAACATTCACCGTTGATTATAAATATCGTGTGTTTATTTATTTATTTATTACCCAAAATTAATATTTTATGAACCATATTGGATATTTTATTTTTTTCTCAGATGATTCAATGATTCAATCTAATATATTTTATTTTCTTCTCACCATACACACTTATTTATTGATTGTTTGGATAGATCTATTTGATGTTTTTATCAATATTCTTACTTTACCATCATCATATACTTGTGGTAAAAATGTTTTCATAGAAAAATAATCATCCATAGAATTAATGTATTGTTTCATATTTATTTTTAATTTATTTCTTTTTAGTATTTCCCATATGATAATTTTTTTCTTGTATGGTTAGATTATTTTTTTGCGTTGGGGTGGTTTATTTGAAGCTACTCACTATCATGAGGTATTGTATTTTTAGCCTAAAATTAAGATAACTAAAATAAATAAAAGCATTAGGAATGCATACAACCATTATGAAAAGATGAATTTATAGTACTTATTTTAAAAAAATACATCATTTTATTTACTGATTGTAAGATAATTTCTTTATCATTTTTAGCTAACAATTATTTTGTTTTTTTCACAGATCTTTTGGGAATTCATATTTTTCTTTCAACAATATATAAAAATTCAAAATAGCGATAATATGATTCTTTTATCCAATGTTACAATGTTTTCTGCTTCCACTACCTTTCTCTGTCGAATAACTAACATTGTATATTTATTATATGATGTTAGTGAAAAAACCATTCTTATTGTGGAAATATAGAATAGTATATGATTCTTGTGTGTCCATTTTGGTGACTTCTCATGATATAATGGTAACATGAGCTTCCTTTTCTCTTTTGACGATCAACAACAAGAAACAGTTGTTTGGCTAAAAATAGAGATTCAATATGCAGTGTTGGATTTTTTATATAGAAATATAATGAAAATATGTTAACATTGGACTTTATGATTTTTTTGAGATGTTAGGACATGTAGGAATTAGTTGCACGACAATTTGACACATGTTGTCCTCGATATGACTCCAAGTGCTTCTTTATTTTATAAATTGACATTAATTTTTGTAAAAAGGAAAAATCACGTACTAAAAACAAATAAAAAATATTCTAATTGTCTTTATACTTTATGGAAGAGATCAATAATTCATCCAGGATGTGTATAAAATAGTTTCACCTCAATTAGACATATAGTGTGTCAATAATTACTCATTATTTCTATATTCAGTTTAAAATCAGTAGTTTAGTTCAAAAAATTTCCACTCACTTAAAACAGAGAAAACAAACTTGGATTTTATATATAATTTAGTAAAGTGACTCATAAGTCATTCTTATTTATAGGAGTTTGTCTCACATTAATATCATATATGATGTGATTGGTATGAGTCAATGTTCGTGTTTCCTATTTAAAATGACATTTTAGTTAAAAAAACATGTGACGAACTCAAAACCAATAAAACACATTTAGAATGATTTGATACTTTAGTAAAACTATACAAGAGTCATTTTTGACACGTATAAATCATATGAAACTCAATTTGATGCACGATGGGACCAGTATGACTCTATGCGCATATTTTTATTTAATACTTACCTGAATTTTAGTAAAAAGGACATATAGCCTACACAAACCCAAGAAAACACATTCAAATTGTATTGATACATTTAGGAAATGTACAATAAGTAATTTTTTTACATTGAATAATTATCCACACCTCAATATGATACATGATGTACCATGTATTACTCAATATGTTAGTTATTAGTTTAAAATCGATAATTTAGTTCAAAAAATGTCAGTCGCTGAAAATAGAGAAAACATATATGGATTTTATTGATAACTTAGGACATAGATTCATATGTCATTATTTATGTGTATGAATTGGTATCACATCAAAATGACACACGATATGATCAGTATGAGTCAAAGTGTGTGTTCCCAGTTTAAAATGCCTTTTTGAAATAAAGGAAACTGACATACTGAAAACAAAGTAAATGAATTAATATTGATATTATATTTTATGAAAATTATACATATGTCATTTTTAATGTCTAATATTTATCTTATGATCAATCCAAACCATGGTGTCACCGATACAACTCCATTAGCATCTTTTTATTTAAAATTAACATCAATTTTAGTAAAAAAGTCAACTAATGAACTCAAAACTAAGAAAATGCATTCGGCGTTTTTTGATACATTATAAAAAGGAATCATAAGTAATTTGAGATGTGTAGGAATCTTTTGAACCTCAATCTGATTCATTATGTGACCAGTTTGACTTAAAGTGTGTATTTTTATTCCAAATTGACATCAATTTTAGTAAAAAGGAAAACTGACCTTCTCATTGTTGAGAAAACACATTCACATTGTTTTGATACTTTAGGAAAAAGATCCATAAGACATTTATAACATATAAGAATAATAATCACCTCAATATGATATATTATTTTCACATTAGGACATAATGTGTATGTTATCATTTTAAAATCAAGATTTTAGTTCAAAAATTTTTACTCACATAAGTCCAAACAAACACGCTATGACTGTCTTGATAATTTAGGACCACGAATCATTAGTCATTTTTGATGTGTAGGAATTGGTATTACATAAAACTGACACATAATGTGAATTTTATGAGTCAATGTTCATGTTTCCTATTGAAAATGACAATGTAGTTAAAAATATAAGTGAAATGCACAAAACGAATAAAAAACATTTTTATTATTTTGATAATTTAGGAAAATGATCCATTAGTAATTTGAGATGTGTAACAATAAACCACACCTCAATATGATTTACAATGTGATTGTTATGACTCCAAGTGCGTCTTTTCAATATATAAATGTAGTTTTATTCTAAAATGTGCATCACAACACCAAGACCGAGAAAATGTGCTTAGACTATTTTCTCGTCATTTTTTGTTACATAATTAATTTCTTTATCATTTTTATATTATAATTATTTAGTTAATTTTCATAGATAAAATACATGAAGATGAACAACAAATTCTGTGATGTGCCAGAATCAACTCCAACTCAATTTGATACATATATTTCCTAGTATAACTCAGATTTTAGTTTAAAATTAACACATTCACTTAATTTATTTCATTATATTATTACGTACCTAAGAATTGTTTTCTTATACAAGCATGTTTTTTTCTTGAGTAGGGGCTTGGATCAAAATACCAAGGAATACTATTGTTTTTAATGTATGTAATAATTTTACTTATGTAATTGTATAAACTAGTGTTTGAAATGTCTAAAATACAATGTTATTATTTCTTGCATTTTTTTGTAAATTTTTCTTAATTTAAATTTTTTAGTCATACACGATTTTTGTGATTTCTTAGTGTTTCATTGTTTCGGTGTGATGTTACAACACACTGTTTTGTTGATGCAGTGTGTTGTAATGGCACACTGCATTATTCCCCTTTATCAATATTTCTATAAATGCTGATAAATGGCCATTTTATCAGTGCTTCTAAAAGATAAGATAAATAATTCCTTTATCAACAATTCTACAAGCATTGATACATGTTTTATTTATCAATACATATTAAATATACAATCATGGTTTCCTTTATTAGTTCTCCTATAAGCCCTGATAAAGGACCCCTTTAATAGTGCTTTTAAAAGCACTAATTAAATAATTGTTCTTTTAATATAAATTTGGTAGTCAGTGCTTCTCTAACACTAACAAATCCCATTTCTATAATTTTTAAAGTAATATTTTTTAGTAGTGAAAAATATTTTTAACCCATATCCTATGGTTTCCCCTAGAAATATGGGGTGATGAAGGAGTGGAAAATTACAAAAAAACAAGGATGAGGGATATGGAGACATTTCCATTCAGAGTCAGCACTAAATTTGATAGAAATATGGGGAAATGGTGAGGAGAGGTGGGGTCCCAATAGAGGGGTGGTGTGCAGATAGAGAGGGGAAGGGGGAGGTTTTTCATGATGCACATGGGATAATGGAGAAAGAAGGGATAAAAGAATGAAAATAAAGAAAATTAAAAATAAAATTAAAAAAAATTAAATTGGGAATCTTATGTGATTTGAGAACAGTTTACCAATGTGTACACCAACCATGTCCTTGCTGGATAAGAATGAGTAATCACATAGTTATCCCTAGCATGCTGCATGCTCTGAAAAACTATTCTACAACCTTTTCAAACAACATTTTAAACTCACTGAGGAAAACTGAATAGTTTTTTCATGGTTTAGTAAATCATGAGCAATCTATGTGCCACACCATTTGCCTATATGGGCACCACATGGTTAATCCTTACCATGTTGTCTAATCATGAAATAACTGAAAATTCTCCTAAATTTTAAAATTCATCCCTTCAACTACCAGAACTCAAAATCAAGTCTAAAATGATTAAAATAATTAATAAAATTATTATTTCAGGGATAGGTTGTGAATAATTTCACCACCAAGAATTAATATATTATTATTCATTGGATTATTTCAATTTTTAAGTCATCCATAGATTTATTTCAAGCTAATGTGGTCAGTTTAATGGAATTATTCAATTTCATTATTCCTACGATATTATTCATTCTTTCTTTATTATATGATATCTTATGATATATATTACCCCTTATGGAGCATTTTTGTCATGACCCGATCCCACCCGAGCTCGAGCCGCAACTACCCCAAGCCCGCCTCCATAGGTCAGGGGCTGGTGACAAGTGCTGAAGGCTAAAAAACTCGAGGAGGACATTGGCTGAGTACCTGTACACACACACGCAGCACACTCAATGAAAAAGTGCTGAGTAAAAAAGAAAAGAAAAGTATCAACTGCTATAAATAAACCACAATGTGCATCAACCTCTAAAATTACAAAGAATGCGATGGAGGTAAAATGAAAAAGGAAACAGGAAAACATGCGCCCAACTAGAAAAGGATCCACAACACGGAAACGGGTAAACAAAAGAAAAACAGCTAGAAGGGTCCCCCACCTGGAACACGACTCTGACCACCGCACGCGGTCCAAGCTCCCGAAGTCCTAAGCTCCGCTGAAGTTGCGACCAACCTGTATTTCACCTATAAGGGCACACCAAGTGCGGGAAAATCCCATGTAGGGGTGAGTATAATAATACTCAGTAGGATACCCCTAAGGATCTAGGGAGAAACAAAGGAGGTACCGAAGGGTGAGTAGTAGATCGAACAAGGAAAAAGTAAAGGAGTCCAACTGAAAGTGTAGTAAAGAGTACAGTAAAGAGTCCAGCTCAACCCAACAAGAGAAAGGAAGTAGACTCATCCAAACACAAGGAGCTGGAAATGGTGAGAAGATGAACTTCTCGTCAAGTCTTCGCTCCCTATAGCAGGAGAGTAGACTCGTCCAACAACGAGAAGCTAGACACGGAAAGCATGGGGCATACCACGCACGTCTTCGCCTCCCCTAGAAGGAGAGCATCCAAAACTCAAGGAGTGGGTACTAAAACAAGGTATACATATACATATGCTCGATCAAGAAGCCTGAACAAGATCGTAAGGGGATATCCATCCCGTAGCTCAGCCCAAGAAATTGAGTAGCCAAAAATCCCAAAAGTAATCACCATTGATGCACAGCATCCCGCACGTCTGCCCCGAACTGAAATTCAAGGGCTCAAATCGCAGCACCTCGAAACTATTCACTTTGGGCGGCACTAACTCACCCGCACGGTTTTAGGTCGCGTTACAAGGACGTGTCTCGGTGGGGAAAGTTCCCCTCGTACTTGAGAGTTCTGGGGGAACATCAAGCCACACCTCTTCATTGCCCCATAGTTGAGAGGTCTCCTCAAAGTCGACAGGCGACCCCCTTCCCAGCCCCGCTGGAGGGTAATCCCTAGAAGTCGATGGGTTCCCACTAGAGGGAGACCTGGCAAGAGTCAACGGATGCCACACTGCCCAGTCCCGTAAAAGCGTAATCCACTGGAGGCCGACCTGGCTAAAGTTGTCGACTAGTCCCAATGCCCAGTCCCGTAAAAGGGTATTCCACTTGAGGGAGGCTCCGAACCTTCATCGGGGACCACTTCCCAGCTCAGCTGGAGGTAAACCCGGCATCGGTGACCACTTCCTAGCCCAGCTGAAGGTAAACCCGGCATCAAGGGCCACTTCCCATCCCCACTAGAGGTAAACCCGGAACCTCTCTAGCTATCCCTGTTGGATGGTACTGCTCCGTTAACATCGTTTTACTAGCCATCCCTGGTGGATGGTACCCCACTGGCCATCCCTGCTGGATGGTACCTCACTGGCCATCCCTTCTGGATGGTACCTCACTACTCAGCCCTGGTGGAACAAACTTCTGGCCAGTATTGCTGGAAACAGCCACCTGGGTAGAGGATCGGTGCCCGCGTAATGTGTTGGTCGCACCAAATCCACAAGAACTCTACCAGGGATCACGAAGAAATGCTTCCGGCCAAACCATCGAGAATAGAACCTGGGGAAAACCACTCAACCCTGCTGGTCGAAACCATCATGAACAGGACCAAGGGGAAAACCCACACAACCCTACTGGTCAAACAAACGAGAACAGAACCGGGGGAAACTCAACCCTGCAGTTCAAACAAACGACAACAGATGGACCCTCTACATCACGAGAGGTCAAGGGTACGCAAAGTAGAAAATAACACTCACATGGGGCCCACACGTCGTGTGGCCCCTATTCAACAACAACCAAGCGCACGAACGTTATCAGGTACAAACAACCACATGTACCTCCAAGCGTTCTCGTATACTCCCATAGTATACCACTTTTCCATCCCAAAGGCTATCGTGCACACGGCACCCAACGTCAATGCGAAGGTGTAAATGTAACAACTCCAAATTTCCACCTCATCGGCCCAGGGACGGCCAACTACAACTCTTCAAGCATTCACTTCACTCTCCCAAGAGTGAACGTGATCATATGCCAAGGGTTCTCTGTAAACACCGTAGGAAGAACCTCCACTAGAGCACCCTTCATATTTCCACATTTAATAAGATCGCGTAAGAGGCTCCGCTCACCTAAACATATTACACCATTGTAATCCTCACAGATAAACATGTGAGATCGACTACTTACTCACCTCTAACGGATATCTAACGGAAAAGTCGTCCAACACCGCTTTACGCCCGACCGACGTCCCATGATCCCGATCCTCAGCCCCGAAAATAGTTTGGCGCGTCGTACTATTGCGATCTCCTCGGGAAAACACGTCAAAATGACTCCTCACTTGAGTGGAATGGATATCCAGAGAAAAAGATGCATTCTGACATATCGAACGTGAGCGGTGTTGCGTGGGACCCACATCACGGTCCTAAAGCGATTCCAACAGATCGCAACATTGCGATCCTCTCGGAAAAGTACACAAGTTTGACAAATCACTTTTCCAAAATGGACAACCGGTGATAAAGCTGGAAATCACAAACAACTCCCAAAACGACCGTCGTGGGGCCCACACCAGCGTGCAGAATTAAAGCGGGCAGAGTGTGCCAATGCAACGCCCTCGGAAAAACACCCAAAATTGACTGCTCACACGCCCCGAACGGACACCTAATGAAAATGTTACAAAACACTGCTCGTAACTCGATAGACGGCTCGTAGTGCCCATGTCTCAACTCCGGCTTCAATTCCGGAAACCACACTAGAAAACTTTGCCTCGATTCTAGGGTCCCAACACCACTGATGGCGCTCAAAACGGACATCGGATGTGTCTGCGCCATTCAAAATAAGAACCCCTGATAAAACGCTCATCCACATAAAGGTGTGTTCTTCCACCGAACCCCCCGTCTTGGGAATTAAAAATCCACAAAACCATCTCAAAACATACACCTCGAGCCAAGGACTACACTGCTGCAGACGGCATGTAAAACGGACACCCGTAGCGAAGGTTATGAGTGTCCGAAGTCGGAAGGGACAAAGCCCCTTGGGCTGCACTGGCCGGGACCGGCAGGTCCGCCCAGCCTAAAATGGCCCGCGCCGACCCGCGGCTTATCCACGCGGGCTGACCGGCCATGAGGGTCGGTCGTGCCTACCGCGTGAAGACCCGCGTCTCATGGGTCTTGTCCCCATGCGGGGGGTCGCGCACCGCGACCCCGTGGTCGCCACACCCTGGCGGCTCACCGCCGTGCCGAGGCCCGCCGCCTGAAGCCGCCGTCGCATGTGCCCGGCCGACCGCCCTGCTCGACTGCAAGACGCCTCCTCACCCCGGCCAGCCGCCGCCTCGCGCCGACACCCTCTGCCCCGGCCGCTCGCATGTGTCGTGAACCCATGTCGGACCGCCGTCCCAACTCGCCGGAGAACCCAAAACCGCCTCCGAAACCCGCAAACTTCTTCAGACATTTGCGAGCTCCTCAGAACTCACAATTCAAATACGAAAGATGCATTGGAATGATAAGAAATTATACTACACAACCATGGGATTTTTTCGAAGATCAAACAACAATTCGATGCTATAATTGTGATTCAAATAGGGGTTCGGGATTTAAAACTAAAAAAAAGAACATCTTCTACCTACATGGCTTTGCCCGACGCTTCACCGTCGAACCGCCTTCGTCGTATCCACTTCCACCATGATTGGACAAGGTGGGGGAGGATTAGGAGGAGCTCCTTGGTTGATCTCCTTCCACTAGGGAAAGAAAATAAAGGTACGGGATGGGTTTTCTTAAGTAGGGAAAAATTAATTAAATAATATTTAATTAATTTCATCCTTAATTTAACCCGCATCTGAAACTATCGTTGGGGTCGAGGTTAAGCATCCCATAGGGTAAAAACCACCTCCCGAGAAAAACGGATGTCTCATAATTTTAATCCGAGGCCCCGTTCAAAATTTATTAAGCTTAACGCCCGAGGCGTCCAAATTACGAAAATTCCCCTGGTGGCATTTTCCACACAAGGCCCACGCCTGTGAAACATACACCCTTCCTAGGGTAAACAGAATGTTCCAAACTCAATGGTGCCCTCGGTTTTCTAATCCGAGCTACCTTTTAACAGATAGTTGAGTTTACCCATTAAACGAATAAATTAATTATTTAATTAATCTGTTTAACGTTCCGGAAGTGAGAGAAGGGTCCAAACGCCCCGCGCCGACATGTTTTCTGTCGTTCCTAGGGTAAACACCCCCTTCTGGATCCATCTGTGCACTCCGATCTCTGATCCAGAATATTGTTTAGAAGTTAACCCATTTATCCGGCATTCCTAGTTTGAACGCACTGAAAATTTAATTCTGGCCACACAGGGGCTCAGAATCGCATGCCGTCTGAAGGTGCTGCTCTGGAATAATATCAAGAATATTCCAAAGTCCTTTATAGCAAAAAATAGGGTTCTTACATAATTCCATCCTTCAATATTTTCATCCCCGAAAAGCAAAACCAGGGAACAACTCAGGGTACTAAGCCCGCACCTGGCTCTCCCGTACCCAGAAGAACTCATGCATAGTTTTGCACCACCGCACATAGACCAAAGGATTTGATCAGTTCACGCGAGGTCTGCCCTTGCAAATGTCATGCATAGGAGCATGCACACATCTCCTCATGTGAGTCACACGATAAATGTCGTGCACCAACTTCTTACTTTGGGGTTAGGGAAAGGCAGTAAGGAAGCTCGCCATCCCTTTGCACAGTCTCAAACATCATGAAGGCTCTTAGGTGTCGCTCACCTCCCCGACTGAACCCCTGCATCACAAACCGCAACTGGAATCACTGCTTGAACCTGGGACAATCCCAGTGATTCCCTCCTTCAGAATATCCATATAGTGAAACACCCAATGATATCCGGTTACCCAAGATTTCACAGTCGATGTCCCACAACCAAGACCCTATTACACACTCGGAAGCGAAGGAGTCAACACCATTGACTAAAGAGAATGGACCTACACCTTTTACCTTACCAACACAGGGATACACCGACGCCCCACGCCACCCTGGTGACAACTCAAACAAGGAGCAGGGAGAAAATAATTTCACACATAGATTCTAAGAATTCTACTGCAAAAAGTAGAAGAGTTGTAGAGTGTACCTCTTATCACCTCATGCTCTGCATGATCGTAGACATCCAAAGCTTTCGGCTGTCCACGGTCCCAACTGTCAGCTCCTGGAGCCTAACGTGGACCACCTAGTGGTTATAGGAAGACCTCGTAAGGTCCTCCTCCACTTCCAGATCCTCCTGCTCCTCTGCTAGAACCACATATCTGGGTAATACTCCAATCATGGAGTTGCCTCCGTCATGGTGGTGCACCTGCTACCTACCCAAAGCTCTCTGAATGCCAGGTCGGGCAGTCCCGTGACAAGTGACCTCACCCATCGCAAGCATAGCACTGGCACTCTCTGTGCTGCACGGGTGACCTCCGGCACCACTGTGGTGTACGACCAAGCCCCTGAGTCCGGTTTTCAGAAAGCCACTTGCGTCGAGGTTCTGCTTGCTGATGCCCGCCAGCTGCGGCAGACGTCTCGGCTCCAATGTGCCTACTGCCACCACCAACTATAGAATGTGACAGAAAGATCTCTATCACCAGCTCCTACTATAGCACCCCGGCATATGTGGAAATTTCCAAGGGTACTATGAAAACACGAATCTCTCAACGGAGACCCTGCTCAAGCTTCCACGCTCGGATGTTATCGTCCTGGACCAAGTCTGGGTAAAAGTGTACACGGTCTATGAAACTATCCGCGTACTCAGCCACCGTCATCCCTCCCTGCTAAAACTGCAGGAGCTCCTGAATCCGAACGGAGCGTAAGTAGGAGGGGCAATATTCCTGATGAAACAACAACTGAATGTCACCCCATGAAAATGACGACTCGTCAATAAACTGAGTCACCAGACTCCACCAAGGCCATGCTGCTCCACAGAAAAGGTTGGTGGGAAAAGCCACCATAAGATCTGTCGGCGTTTGCACAAGCCTAAAGAGGCAAACCAATATCTCTAGCCAAACATCTGCTGCCTGTGGGTCTAGCTCACCACCGACCCTCAGCAGTCTCTGTCGCTGGAACTCACGGAGCGCGCTCAACCTACGCTCATGCTCAGTCTGCTCTGCTGAAGCTGTTTTCTGCTCAATAGGTGGGGGTGCTGCTACCGGCCCACCTGGAGAAAAGGGCTCACATGATGGGTCCTGGACTGAGGCCTCGTAGTCACAGGGTCTTCGTCACGAACCAAAGCTGGTATCCTGGCTAGATGTCTTCGCGGAGACATCCTGAATGTTATCAAAGAGTGTCACAGTCAGATGAGCATATATATATATATAACAGTAACACAATGGGGAGCTTACTTAATAAGGACAGTCAAAGACTCAATCCTATGTGATGCACAACCAAAGTTTCCCTGCAACAAGTGTCTCAGCATGTCGAGTCAACAAGCCGGTTATCAGGGTACTGGTGAATAGATATGTTGGTCGCCGCACCATCACTGGACTCCCTGGCCTGAGAGCCTCTCTTGAGACACATTAACAATGTTGCCCTAAATCCCAATCAATTCCTTTTTATGGACGTCCGAACAACGTCCCGAGGAACAAACCACCACTGATAGCACTTTGTCACGAACTAACCCTACCCGGGCTCGAGCTGCAACTACCCCAAGCCCACCTCCATATGCCAGAGGCTGGCGACCAGTGCCGAAGGCACAACAACTCGGGGAGGCCTTTTCCTAATTACCTGTACACACACGCAGCAAACTCTGCACTTTTTCATTGAGTGTGATGAATGTGTGTGTACAGGTACTTAGGAAAAGGCCTCCGCGGGTTGTTGTGCCTTCGGCGCTGTTCGCCAGCCCCTGGTCTATGGAGGCGGTCTTGGGATAGTTGCAGCTTGAGCCCGGGTAGGGTTGGGTCGTGATAGTTTTATCTCACCCATATTATGTTTATATCTCCCAATGTTATGATGATGAGTAATAAATATGATATATCCACAACAGTATCATGTGTGGAAGATTTTGGGATATATGTTTTTTACTTAATATATAATAATTAATTCTTGGTACAGTGGAAAGAAATATTTATTGGGTTTTAAAGATATAGTTTTTTTAGAATTTTTTTCCAAACTATCTAAAAATCTATCCAAAAAAGGTCCTTATCATATAAGTGAATCAATATTTATAGTTGGTATTATAATAATGAGAGGTAATTTTTGGGTTACCTCAGTGGAGTTCAAGTAAAATATTATAATAATATATTTCTTATCTTAAAATCTCGGAGTGTCAGTCTACGACATGATAGTTAATATCAAAGTAGTCTATATATGGATTTATTGGTTTTAAAAATTACATGATTAAGGTATAGAGAGCCCTTAGGCTTTTTATGTGGTTTGTATCATATAATCATTTTTTATTTTTGGAAAGTATTAACATATTTTTGTAGTATATAAAATTAATGTATATATTGTTTGGAATAAAATTTTATCTTGTTTGTGGATAATTGTCATGTTTAACTAATGGAGATTAGGATTTCATGATTTTTTGGTATTTTTGATTTTTTTCAATAACAAAAGAAAATGATAAGTCAATGATTTAAAATTTCATGATTGAAAAACTATACAATAAGATCCAACGGCCTATGTCAAAGGAGGAATCATTGTTTCCAACAATTTTTGAAATATTGAAGGATGTCATGCAATATGAATTTATTAATTTTTAAAAAAGTGTTGTGTTATAACTGACAGGAAAATAGAGACTTTTAATTCATTAGTATGGATGATTTGGAATTGAATAATGAATTCTGAATTGAATAATTAATTTTGGTATGATTTTGAGAAAGGTGTATTTTGTATTATTAAATATTGTTTTTTAGGATTGGGATTATTTTTGTATTATTTTATTTAGTATGAATACTAAAAATATTTACACAAGTCCAAGATAATAGATGTATCCAAGCCAATAGACGTAGGGTTATTGCCTAAGTTTCATGGGAGGTGATGGAAATCCACCGTGTAGGGAGGTAATAGGGGGGACATTTTGATGCCTCCTAACTGATTTGATAGAACATTATAAATTATATTCTCTATCAACCCTCTCCTGAGTTTTCAGTGGGTTGTCTTCTCCATCATGCATTAGATATAGATCTGTTCATCTGAATAACACGATAAAACACTATTTGATCTTCTCTTTTCATTTTTCTAAATATTCTGATTTGTGGGGGAGAATCCTAATTATGGGAGACTTTGTAGCGGGAGGAGAAACTGTCGGCCATAACCTTCCTTGGATAGTTAAAAATTTGAGCAACCTTCATGGATGAGCAGCTCGCATCATGGAAACTATAGTGGTGGATTAACCATCCCACCAACTAAATAAAATTTCTGGTTTTCATTCTGTTTTTAAATTTAATCAAATCCCACGATTTGTAGAAGGTAGAGTTTGGGATTCCTCCAATAGGATCCCAATACAGTGAATGGAGAAGCTGACCCACTTCTCCCAGGGACGTAGGTCCCCTGACCAAACGATGTTAAAAAATCATTGTTCACAATTTTTCTCTTATTTTTGTGTATTTTAGTTCCCATGCACCTCCACTATTTACATACAAGTGGTATCAGACGGATCGAGAGTGAGGGAGATCGAAATGATGGAGCGACATTGAGTTTTCCAGTGATTAGAAAACTGAAAGTTGTAAAAATTTTATTTATTCCAGATCCTTGAAGGGGATGAATAGACAATTCCAATGGTGAAAGCATCGTTGAAATTAGAGATGAATCATGCCCTACAGAGCCGGTCAAAGTTCTGGTCAAACCATGGGTGAATAGTTACCCCACTCCGTAGAAGACAACACTATTAACACCGATGGAAAAAAATTCTGGAAAGATTCTGGCGTGCCATGTCATCAACACATCATCAGTTGATCTCAGTCACCAACACTATTGTGGTCAAATCACAATCATTCAGTGTCTGATTTAAATGATCCAAAAATTTATTTCCACTATTTGGACCATTCCAGACGCATATACATGGTTAGTGATTCAATATTAGTAATCCTAAAAGTGGTACCAAAGGGGTGTGATATAAACAGTAGTGATTGTGTTTTCTGACATTGACAGTGGTGATTTTGTTTTGAGACATCGACGATGGCTGGTGGTGGTGAACTACCATAATTGGAGATTGAGATGTTCAATGATATAAATAATTTTGTCTTATGGAAAAGCACAATGAAATATATTCCTATGCAGTACGACATGATATTACAACTCATCGTAGAAAATCCCAAGTCAACCAGTGATGATTATTGGGAATAGCTTGAGATGCGGTTCGTCAGCACAATTTGACTGTGTCTAGAAAATGACGTAAAATACTCAGTGTTAGATAAGACCTCTCTAAAGGATATTTGAAAGATGATGGAGCAGTGATATATGGAAAAGTCATTCACCAATAAATTTTTCCTGAAGAATAAATTGTACCAATTTTGGATGGATGAGGGGACAAATTTGTTGGATCACACCAACTAATTCAACAAGATCCTGGCATAATTATTAGTTCTCATTGTGAAGGATGGAGAGTAATACAAAGAACCTTTTCTTTTGACATCACTACCAATCTCATTTGGTAGACTTTTAATTGAATTCCTCATGGGGATGGAAACATTATAGATGGATGAGGTGATGGAGTCACTTCAATATTCGGAGGAATTCTAAAAACTTGTGAAGCATTCAACTGAGAAAATCATGGTGATGAGGGATGATCAATGTCAAAGGAGTTATCAGATTTTTGAGGAAAATAATGGTTACGAAATTCAAGGGGATGTAGTCCTAGTGAAATAAATTGTTTCTTTTTTGATAAAAAGTTTCATTATAAAATTTATTGTGGAGAACAAAATTGGTAAATTTTTGTTAAAGGGAAATTTGAAGAGAAGGTTGTGAACATCACAGAGTTATCAGTAGATGATGATGTCTACATGAAAATGGGAATATTTCACTTATATCAGAGAGTTAAATGGGGAGAAGTGCAGTTTCATTACTGCAAAAGATACTGGCACATGAAGCGAGAATGCAAATTTCAAAGAAGTAAGAACAAGTGGGATCAAAATAAAAAATAATACAGATGGATTTTGGTTTCGGGAAGCTCAATGCATGTATTTACGTTGAATGGTGTGTTTCATAAATTTTAGTATATGTTAAATTCAGAAAGACTTGGAGATGGGTCAACATGAAATGTTCATGGAGATGAGATGGTGAAATTGAAGACACGTGATGGAGCAGTACACAAACTAGATGACATGAAATTCATTCCAAGGATATGATGGAACATGGTAATTACATAGGCTCAATATAAAGGGATATTATATTTCTATAGAAGGTGGAGTGTAGTATGTCTCACATGAGGATGCAACTATTCCTACAGGAAAATATTCCCAAGGGTTGTATCATTTGATGGGGACCATAGTCTGCCTGATATTGATTGAAGATTGTAGAAGTGAAACTTCAGCTAGTGTGAAAAGCGTGTTCTATTTTATAATGAAGTTTTCAACACCTACAAGGAGACTGAAGGTCTGATTTCTACCAAAAATTTGTTTTTTGGGAGAGATTTGTGGGGGCCACTCCCAATTAGGGGAGACATTGTTGTGTTAGGAAGCATCTTCTATAGCTTCCATGTGGTGATAACAGCAGTCAGAACATCCTTTTAGGTATCCAGGTAAGGCGCTTCCAATGCGGAAGGCTGGGACATATGAGACTGCAGTTTATGATGGAACCAGCCGAGTGCTGATCATTCAGTAAGAGGGGCCATATACTATTCTTCTACATAACATTTCAAATAGAAGTTAATGAAAAAGGGTCTAATAGACTCAATTTTCTAGATCAGGGATTGAAAATTCTCACAAGACATGGATCTTGGGACCATTATGTTGATCGATCCATTGTGGTGTTCATGGCCATGGTAACTAGACCCTAGGTTCACTATGACTATAGGGTAGATTCGTTCAGGGTATCCAGGCAGTTTCGTAGGGCCTCATTACATTCCATAAATATTCATTGTAATAGATCCACAAAACATAGGATCCTAGAACATCTACTATTATAGGTATAACTCTAGATTCCTCTATTTTATATTTTGTAGTTTTGATATGGGGGATTCAGATAATTTTATATTTGTTCCTATTATGGAGATCATTTGGCACTATTTGTGTACTTCTGATGGCATGATGATGAAAGAATCTCCATTAAGGATCTTAAAATAAGTTGTGTGTCTGTGTTGGGAGTTCCCCCTTGAGGTTGGTGGGTGTCAATTTGTATTGGACCTTTACATCGTTGAGATGATAGTATTTGATGTCATTATTGGGACGGAATGGTTATCTCCCTTTCATGATTTAGTTGATTTATATCACCACAGGATAAGTTTTACGTCACTATAGGAATGTAAATTCATTCAAAAGGGTGAATGGGATGTCCAGGTGAGGTGAGTTGGACCTGAGCATCATGGGATGGGTGGGATGAAGACCCAAATTGCGAGTTAATGACTGTATTATATGGGGACACATCAGACCGATTCCCCACTAGTGGTTGATCATTTTCAGGAATTCATCCTAGATGACATATGTGGATTACCTAGGATGAGATAGGTAGAGTTCTCTATCATGCTAGTTCATGAAGATTCACCTGTATCCATTCCTCCTTGTAGGATGGAAACTATATAGTTTAAAGAGATCAATATAAAGCTAGAGGCCTTAGTGGAAAAGGGTTTCATCTACCCCAATACTTATCTATGGGGTTCATCGGGTTCTTTTTGTCAAAAATGGGGATGATACCCTCAAGTTATTGGTGGATTACCAAAAAATGAACCCGTTGACAGTCAAGAACGAGTATCCTCTACCATAGATTGATGGTCTCTTTGACCATTTATAAAGATCTTGTGTCCTATTAGAGATTGGTTTGATATCCAATTATCATCAGGTGTGTGTTATACCATCATAGATACCTCACACAACATTCAAGAGTGTGTACGATCAATAGGATTATTTGGTTATATCATTCGGTCATAGGAACGCAATAGTAATTTACATGGATCTGATGAAACAAGTGTTTCATCCTTACCTCGATTAATATTTTTTGGTTATCAGGGATTATATCATGGTGTATTCTCACAATTGACACAACCATGCCCAATATTTTGATATCGTTTTGAATACACTGATAGATCATTAGCTATATCCAAATCTCACAAATTTAAACATTTGGATGGATCAAATTCACTTCTTGGGTCACATCATCTCAGATAAAGGAGTATCAGTATACACAGAGAAAGTGAGAGCGGTTGTAACCTGGGAGTAGCCCAAGAATGCCTTTGAGGTGCATAGTTTATTAGGGTGGTCAGGTTACTAGAAGTGTTTATTACATGACATCACGTGCATAGAAGTACCATTGAAAGGCTTGAATATGAAGGGTGTGAAGTTTTTATTGTCAGATTCCGATGAGATGACAATTTGTGAGTTGAAAGTGAGATTTTCTTTGGTGCTAATACAGATTTTTGTAGATCCAGGAAAGAGTTACACTGTGTATTGCATTTAATTATGTATCGGTCTTGCCCCAGTAATTATGTATGGGGATCAAGTCATTCTGTACAAGTCCCGATTGTTGAGGCCATATGAGAAGAACTACCCAACAGAAGATCTTATTTTTGTTGTGTTTGTTCATTCTTTACACTATTGGATGACTTACTTATTTGGATATCATTTTACGGTGTACATGGACTACGAAATCCTCATGTATATAACTACATAGTGTGATCTAAACCTATGAAAACAAAGGTGGTTAAGTTCCTATTATATTTTTATTCAAATCATTCTTACTTGACTGTTTATGTCAAGGAAATGGCTAATGCACTATGTAGAAGGACTTAGATATAGGAAGTGCAGTAAGACAATAGTCAGTGGTAGCTTATGGAGTTGTTCTCTGAGATGCACATAGCGGTGAACAATATTTTGTAATAGATGTACCTTTATTATTTAGTTGTCACCTCTACACTTATGGATAGATTAATGATGAGTCAGATATTGGATCTTGATGGCCCAGTTATATGGGAGAGATTGGAAGGAGAGGAACCTCCACCTGGTTGGTCTATAGGCAAGGATGGAGTTTTGTTTTTATATGGTCTCATATGGATTTTAGTATACATGGACAAGGAGCTATTGCAAGAATTTCATGATTCAGCATGGGCAGTAGGTATCCAGATTTACACCATCAGTATTGATGTCCAATCAGGAAAAGGGTTGTAGCTGGTTCTATTATGAGATGTTACACCTGTTAAAAGGTGATGGTGGATCACCATTTACCAACCATACATTTAAAGTAGCGACACATTCTTGGTTGGAAATGGAAGGACGTCACGATGGATTTTGTGATGGGATTAATGAGGTATCCTTGAGGTAATTATTCTATATGGGTTGATTTTAATAGGATCATGAAGGTTTCTCATTTCACGATGATCATGAAAACCTTTAGTGTTGATGGGATTGGGAGGTTCTACATTCATGAGATTATATTACCTCACAAGGTCTCGTATTCTATCATTTTAGATAGTGACACCCGGTTTACTTCTTGATTCTAAAAATGGATATAAAGGTCGATGGGTACACTGGTGATTCAGTGCATGACATACCACCCCAACGTAGATAGCCAGTTAGATTTTATGTTTTGGGTGCCCGAGGAGATGATGTCATCATGCATCCATGATTTAAAGGGATATTGAGAGAGGCATATACTTGTCGTTGAGTTTTCCTACAAAAATATCTTTTAGGATACTATCCATATTGCTTAATATGGGGATTTTTATTATAGGCCATGATGATCAACCCTAAGTTGGATTGCTTCAGGAGAGGCAGTTATCATTGATCCTCATCTTGACCAAGAGACCGTAGAATAGGTGTAGTTGATTCAGAAGTGGATGGCTACTATGCAGTCTCATCAAGAAATCTTATGTCAATCGCCATAGATGACCTCTAGATTTCCAGGTCAAATATTGGGTTTTCCTACATGTTTCATTGATGTTAGTACACAATAAAATCAAGTGATAGGGTATGATTTCATTGAAATATGTCAGGATGTTATAGATTGTCGAGAGAATCATGGCTCGTTTCCTAATGGTTGCAGTTACCTCAGTAGTACCAGGCTCTGTACAATGTCCACCATGGTTCTCATATTTGATGTAACTATTGAGTGATTTCTCAGACTATTCATCCTGAGAAGATTGTGTTATAGGTATATGGGTCCTTATAGGAGCATCCTATATGAATTTTGAATCATAGCATGATGGTTCTATGAGGATGGTTGGTTCCGTTAGTACAGATGATATGGAAGCACGACTGAGTGCAGGATGAGACTGGGGAGAGGGAGGATGATGCATGAGCTTAGTGGAAAGATTTTTTCCCAGATATTTATTAATGATATTTGAATGCTCAATTTGGGGATGAATTTCTTCAATGGGTAATGTTTGTAAGAACTCAGTTATTCTTTGAGGAATAAATATATTTTTTCCATAAATTCCATGTTTAATAACTTAAATATGGCCTAATATGAATTCATGTTTAGGTCATGGAGGTCTATGGGGTGTCTGGTTCTAGTATAGATCCTGAAACCCGAGGTTTGTGTGAAAAATGGAGGCTTCATGGTTAGTGCAAATTGTGTGGGTTGGGTCACACAGTTATGCAACCATGTCCTCATTTTAGGGATAATTTGACATAGCCTTCCCACATAGTTACCGCATGGTTAGTAAACTGTTTGTGGTAATCCAGTAGTATTCCTCCTACATACATGAAGGCATGAATGAATTCTGCATAGTTTGAGAAACTATACAGATAAACTATATGATCCCTACTCTGTGTTAATATTAATATTTTATAATTCAAATAAAAAACATATAGTAAACCTATTTTTCATTTTCTTAAAATGGATAATAGACTACACCTTTGGAAATATCTCAGCCTAAATTATTCTCCAAATTCAAATATAATCTTCCTCCCATCACTAATTTTAATTTAGTTCAACTCCATGGATCCATAACATTACGTCCTTAATTCCTTTTTATCCATTATCGATTCTTCTAGATATCGACTATACTATTTAGATTTAGGATCATGTGCCTTAATTTCTAATTCTTAGTCCATTATTTTGATTCTCTCTAACCAATGATGAATACGAGCTTGATACTAGATGATCTCTCAATCATTAGCCTAAGGTAGGTGGTCATGTGTTTTTCATTGAATTTCATATCGCTTTTATGTGCCACTGTGCTGCGCCTATTTTTCATGTGGTTCCTTAATTGAAACTGAACACTATTATTACCTATCATGATTTATAAAATTTAATTAGAATGTTTATGAATTTTATTGGGTGAAAACCTTTAATAAAACACCCCTGTTGTGTGTTCTGACAATAATGGCCATTTAATGGCTACGCTTTTGACCCTTGATTCCAATAGACCCTTGTAGACATTAAATGGATAAATTTAATTATAATTAATTAAATAATTGGTTCATATGTCAAAATAATTAATTATATGAGTTGAATGACATTCCCCCTTGATCAATGTATGTCATTTCCTGTTTATGCATGTTTTCGTTTTCATGCCTTCCCATGTGACTATGTGGAGGCTACTACTTGAATTGATGCAATTGGATTGAATTTCACTAATTTTGGATTTTCCCTTGTGAGCTATATTATTATTAATACGTATGATGTCTTGATAGACTAATTATGCTTGTTGTATTAATAATTTCTATGTGAGTATTTTAATGGACCTTGAATTACTAGACATTGTGTGTTATGTTGAGACCATACTATGTAATATATTGATTAAGAATGGGAATCTCATTACCATAATATACCCATGTGAGTTAAATGACGTTAAATACATGTATTCCATTATTTTTCATTTTATTCTTTATATTTGAATTAATCCCATGTGAGTAATTAGAAGGACACCCCCTTGAGATTGGCCAAGGTTTGATACACCTTTTTAGGTGAGCTTTTGAGACGCTCTTGGTTTTGACCTTGTAATGTTAAATTAATTGTTAAATGAAATTCAATTGGTTAGATGATAATTATCCTTGGGTGATACATTGATTCGAATTATAATTCCATGGACAGACCCATATAACTATTTCCATTCATATCTTGAGTGATACACATATTCAACTTTGGATTCAATGGACAGACTCAATGGTTAATATTCTTTTTTCATGAATGATAGAAGGATCCCTATGTGATGCCATTGATGGACTCATTGAGAATTGACTTATATGTCAAGTTGTACTTGGGATTGAAATTTATTTCCAAGAACATAATGATTTGGAATTTTTTATATATCATGGGTGATACATGGGATTCCCTTATAGGATCTCCAAGGAAAGATAATTATGACAGGAAATTTATACCACATCTAGAGTGATACATGGGATCATGCCCATGGATGGTATTACAAGGTGTTTGTTGATATTTTATGTAGAGTGATACTTTAATTCCAACGTAGGAATTTCAAGGTTAGGAATATATTCTATATTGAATAACAAATGATATGAATTATGATTTTCATGCCAGGACAAAACACAATATGGGATTTTCTCTTCACATGTACTTGTTTATATGGCCTTCTGAGGTATCTTTTGTGCTAGTAGTGAGGTATCTTTTGTGCTAGTAGTTATACGGTGGAGACATATAAATTTAAATTTTATTGAAATGGTAAATGAAAACTTATGCATGTAGGATGTTAAATTTTGATTTCTTCATTACTTACTTCTTTTCATTAATGATTAAATATCATGATCTACCACTAAATAATTCTAATGAATTGTCTTCTCCTCTAGTTACTCCTTATACCATAAATTAATGGTACCATATTACACACATTGGTACTTAATATAATTAAGGAAATGTTTTAACAAAATTAAACATACATTTTATCATCGATTAAAATTATATTTTCTTCCAAACTATGATTTATAAAAATGTTTTCATAATTTTTTTTAAATGATGTCATAAGATCAATTTCATGAAAATGGAATTTGAAATTTTTTTCTGTTTTTATAAAATAAAATGATTTTCAAAAATTCCTTTAAAAGTTTCAATGGTTATTTTATAATAATAGAAAATTAGAAATGATTTATATTCAAAAAATGTTTTATATGATTTTCAAATCATAAGTTTTATGTTTTCAATGATATTTGAAAAGAAAATTTTTTTCAAGATGTTTTATGTTTTCAATATCATTTTTCAAATCAGAAAGGATATTTTCCTCAAGAAATATTTTAAATGATATTTCAAATTTTTATCCATCTAGGATGAAAATTATTGATGTTACATATGCCTTAATAGTGATAAGATCTACGGATTATATTCCTATTATTTTTTTTAATGGTTTATTCTTAGGATGACATATTGATTATGAAACTTATTTCTCTTCCATGGGTTATACCATGTTAAAATGATTATAAAACCCACTTCTTTTCATGGGTTATGCTGGGATGAAATTATTATGAAACATATATATTTTCTAAAGGTAATTATATAAAGAAGTGTTTTTTAACTCATTTCATTTCATGGTTTATCATATGATGAATGTTTTATATTTTTTTGTCTCACATAATTATGGTTATTCATTATGAGATTTTTGGGACCTATATTTTCCTACAATGCATTGGGTAAAGTTAAATACCCAAAAAGATCATAGGATTCATGGATGGACATACCTAGATTCAAAAGGAGGCTATAGAATTGGACATCCAAAGCCTGAAGAGGAGGGCACACTGGTGGTTATCCAATACCCATGAATGTACATAGGTGGTTATTTGAAGTCTATAACATTATGAATGTCATCTTCGGAAGCCCTAATATAGGAAATTCTATTCTTATGTATATGCAACAAATTTATGTCTTTTGACAATATAATGATCTCAGGGATCATTTTCATTGATTATCTTATGATTAATTTCTTATTAACTAACAATATTTATTCCATGACTCGAAATTATGATCTTTGTTATGTAGGCAATTTTTTTAAAATTATATACTCATGTTATCATACCCTTATTTCTTGTAATGCTTACATATCTCCCTTTTATACCCTTACTGGGCATTTGAGATGACCCTTTCTTACCTTTCCTTTCACCAGGTTATGAAGAAACTTTTTAAGTCTGGTATGTCTATGAATTTTACTAAATGGGATGTTCTTTTTTGGAAACATTGAAGATATTTCACCATATAAGAAGATTTTGTTCCATGTTTCAAAAGTCACTAAAATATTATGGTCCTCAAGGGTGGGATTATGTAATGTAATTAATATTAATCTAATAACATGTATTATTCATGTATGAAAAGACTAGGTCACTATAATTTGTATCAGAGGAAAGGTTTAGTTAACTTTTAGAAACTTGGATGAGAAAACATTTGTCATAACACTAGGTATATTTATATTGATATGTATCAGGATGTCTCTAAGGATAATATAAGGATTAGTTAAAGTATAGGGAAATATCCTAGAATTTTTGTATGTATATTGTGACTAGTTCCTAAGAGATTATATCCTTATGAGAATACTAAAAATGGATGTGGCCCTAGAAAATATGTACATAAGGGTAAAAACCCTAAAAACACTGTATTGATCTAGACTCAGTCATGAACAGTTTCATGAAAATAGTTCTTTCTGTACACTCAGATAGACACTACTAGGGGATATGGTTTGTAAATTCTCAAACTCCTTATGAACCATAATTAATGATTTAAATAGAATATATCTTTGAATGAATTATGATAAAAATAAGTTATCATAGATTAAAGAAGAATGATTGGTGAATTAAACATCTTATAAATTATTTTCTAGGATTATGTAGGTTTTCATAATGGTTAGTGTTTATCACACTAGGATTTTGATTTTAATCAATGGAGGGTTCTAGGAAGAATTGATTTAACATTGAATGTGATGGTTGATTTATTTATGAGAAGTAAAATGGGATGTTGACTAGAGTAAGGGATTTTTGTGTTACACCTAATCAATTTTCATAGAACATTATTAAAAATGTATAACTTAAATATCTATCAGATTCACAAAATTAAATAAGGAAATCATTTTCTAAGAGTTTGAGTGATGGTAACCATGGAGGAAATAAAACATGATTTTTTGTACATTGATAATGTGCAAATAATCACCCAAGTAAATTTATCATATTAATAGGAAGATGTTTTGAATATGGAAAATATTGACACAAAGAAAGTAATTGTAAAAGGAAAAAACATTCCATTAAAACAACGAATGGAAATATTACTTTCCCTAAAATATCATTCACTATTGAATGATTTAATTATAGAAAGTAAGGTAATTATTAGAATCAATGTCCTAAGGGAAAATATCATGATGAAAATCAACAAGGTTTTACAATAAATTTTTATATTTATTATGATAAAAAGACAAAAAATGACATATTAAAGGTGACATGTATTAAAGAATAAGATAATGAAGAATAGTTAATGGTTTGAGAAGGAAGTTGGTTGAATGAAGTATTTATCTATTGGAATTGAAGGATCATGTTATATGATTCATAAAATATATAAGTATTTTTTAGTATAAATTTTTTGTTAAGGATTTGAAATAATATGTTTATTGATTAAATGGACATGAAGTTTGATTCAAGGGAAAGGTGACATTTTGATTTAAGGAAGGTACCCCTTAATAATTTCCTGATTTTGATAAAATGTTTTTTAGTTTGGATAAAGAAATGATTCATATGGATAAATAAAATCAAATAGTATTAATGACCTCTGAACTGATAAAGGATTTATTAACAAAGTGGATTATGTTATAATTTATGAAGTTCAAAACATATTTGTATTACAGTAATATATCAAATATTCTATGTTTTATGTATGTAATGAGGATGTAATTATGATTTCAATACATTTTTATAGAAATTAATGTTTTTATAATGTTTCCATATAATATATGATGAATTTATTCACAGGTTTGGTATGTGACAATCCAGAGATACTTTATGATATATGGGGGATTAATGTTATGATGACATTGAGAAATTTAGTGGGATTATTTATAAATTTTGAATTTTGGAAGTATTATAACGTTAACCATTTATGTAATAGTTTATGTAAAACTTAGTATGATTTTTTAGAGACTAATATATTACATCACAATATTAAAATTTATCAATATTATATAACCTATGAAAACCTTTTTTAATGATGATAATGAAGGATAGATTGAATGACATATCATTCTATTTATGGATCTGATGGTCCATTGGTGATTCAAAAATATAAAATTCAACTTCATTTTTTGAGTATGATAAAAAGTAGATATTGAACAAGTAACAACCAAAGAGTGATATTTTCAATATAAAATGAAATGAAATCGTGTAAGTATATATTATTGTGAAGATTATTCAGCATTACAAAAAGGATCTTAAAATAAAATGGTGTTATTTTATAATCATTTTTAATGATAATGATGAAATTTTAATTCCTATTTGGGTTATGGTTATATGATCATTGAATTTATTTGAATAACCCACATCTGCATTACTATTGATCCTTATCACTCTCAATAATTATTTAATATTTCCATCCATGTCCACATATTAACGTTCCACCAATGTTATCCTATGAGGAAACATATTTATAAGTTACTTTGGGTAAATGTTATGTATCTAAAATAACATTTTTATGGTATTATTTATTATTAATTTTTATTATATTTTTTTCTATGATTTAATATTTATATTTTAATCTTTTGACGATCAATATTAATTTCTAGGGTGATACTCATCTTAAGGGGGGTAGAATGTAACACCCCGTGATTTTCTAATTTCTTAAATATATTTAATAATTTTTATATTTTTTGTTTTCTAAAACACTGATTATATCATTTATTACACACAATACTAATTTTGGCTTTTATTATGCACAAGTCTTAATTTAACTTGTGTTCCATGAAACACCTTGGTTAAACCAAACATGACATACTTTTTAAATAGTATTATTTATTATGATAGTTACCAACTAAAAATTAGAATGGAGGGTATGGATAGGATTACATAGATTATTAAAATATAGTTTAAACATGTTTATATAATTCATTGGTGTCTAATTAATTATAAACTAAAATAAATAACTTTTGAAATCAAAATGAAATATTTTTTTGAAAAACTATTTTTACGTGCACAAGTGTATTTTATATCAATAAATTCACCAAATAAATTTTTTATTTTATTAAATGAAATTTTTATATTATATATTCAATAAATTTATAAATAGTTTTCTTATTTGTTTTCTATATTAGAGAAAATAATAAATCCAATATTTTTCTTAAAAGTAATTTTTTTTGAAACCTGTTTTTTACCCTTTTACGGTATACTTATTTTAAGTATTCATTTATCCAATTTTAGATAATTAATTTGATAAAATAAAGAATTTTTTTGATATTTTAATTTAAAAATTATCATTGGGTAATTATTTTGGATTTTTCTGAAAAGATTCATTTTTTATGAATACTAAAATATACCGAATTTTTATTCTAAATTGCCTTTTTGTTTAATTTATTTATAAAGATAAATTCTGTTTTGAAATGGATTTAAAGAAAATTTATTAAAATTATATATATATATTATTCAAACATACAACATTAAAATAAATTTTATATTTATTTTGGATATAAAAATATTTATATCTTTTGAATATTTTCTCTATAAAACCTCGATTTCTCATCACATTTGTGGGAATAATTTTAAATTTATTTTTTCATATTCTGTGAAATTAATTTTTAAAAATTCATTTCATAATATTAATAAACAAAATTTATAATTTCTAATAATTTGAAATTATATTTCACCAAAATTAATAGGGAATGAATAAAAAATAATTACCCCTGTTATGGTAAAAATGAGTTTACCTCAGGTAAAAATAAATAGATAAGGGTAAAATCAGCTAAAAAATTGTCCATAAACTATTTTCTATGAATATTTAGACCATTATACCTCTATAATTTGATAATGAACTAATTTTAACACATATGAAATATGAAAAATGTGGGTGGAATTCTCTGTTTCATAATTTTACAAGATTTCCTCTCACCTCACATATAATAGACCACCACATATCCTCCCTTATTCACACCTCTCAAGACATTTTTATGGACATTAATCCTCCCAAATAACATCCCAACATGCCTCCTCTCATCCTAGAATCCATATTTTGGAATAAATCCTAAAACGAAAGGATTTAGTGCCAACCTATGAAGGATTCCTGAAGAAGAAGTAATGTTCTACAATGAGATTTTTTAATTTATATATTCCTCCACCTACTTAAATATATAGTATATAAGGGTTATATAATAACAATAGAATATTCCATATACATATATGTTTTTATTTTAATGTTACTACCTAAAAACACACACACATCTATCAAATGAGTTATGAAATTATCATTTGTGTGTACTGTATACTACAACCCTGTGAACCGATGTCATTAGTTATTACATTACCTCCTCTAAAGAATGGATGTAATAATATAATTACTATTAATATATTATTTTCGTTATAATAATGATTTCATTATAATTCTTCTATTTTATATCACTTGTACCATCATGTTTTCCATTTTGTGTGGATACGATAATGTTGTTCATGCGTTCGGCAGACTACCGCCTCACAATGAGATGTTATTCATTCACACATTACATATAATGTATTTATTATGGTATAATTGAACATAATTAATATATATGAAAGGGAAATTATTATATAATTATAATATATATCATTAACTTTTCATTCTCTTAATGTTAGAGAAAATGGAAACATCATTCATGCATATGTTTGACCTACTGTCTCCATGAATGGTGTATTTCATTTACTATCACCATATATCATGGATTAATATAAATAAATATATATAGAATAAATATGATTTTTATGTTATATTTTACATTCTTTATATCATGATACCATGATCTATATAGGGGGACCAAAAATAAAGAAGTCAACACACATATGAAAAATAGAGCGGTTATTACCCAAAATAAGATTTAACACATAATTTTTAATAAATATGTTATAAAATGGTCATAATATAATCATATATTTGATTTATATAATTATTATGTTTTAATTTATTTATAATAAACTAATATTTGTTGTACCTGAGATTTTAGTAAGTACGATGAATGTCGTGACTTAAGGTAATAGGTTTTTTTCTCACTTTTTACTACTGTGAGACACATGCTATATTCCCTAGTAATTTCTTTCTTGTGATTTATATACTACCCCTGACTATATTTTATTATTATTATACATAAAATTATTTATATTTACATATCCATTTTATGATTTCCCTTTTATGGGGTTTACGGTTCAAAAGATACAAAAGCGGTAATGGAGTTTTCTCTCAATTATCCTTATTTGAGACAGGTGTTATGTTATGCACCTATATTCTATCACTTGGTATATATAAATCCCATTTGGCATAAAATATTATATTTTTATTTATACTCGTGATATTTTATGTTCAATTTTATGATATTTTCTTTCATTGGTATTATGATTTAACATTACAAAAATGGTAAATATTTTATGTATCATTCTCATCATTTATTGGGATTATTTATGATTAAGCATCTAATGTTGAAATATCATGATATTCCCCTCAATAATTATCATGAATTTTCTTCTACTCTTGTTATTAATGATATCTTCAAGTAATTGTTCAATAATTTTACTCTTTAGTACATTAGATAATTAAGGGATTTTTTTAATAAAATCCATCTTTATTTCTCTCTTTAGTTAGAATTTTTTTTCTTATAGAACCATGTTTTCTTAAAATGATTCCAAAAGAGTATTCAAATGACCTTTGAAAATAATTTTCAAGGAAAATGATTTTGAAATTATTTTATCTCTTAAAACGTTTTTAAAAAAAATTTCAATGATTCTCCTATAAGTATCAATAGTTATTTAAAAAATGGATTTCAAAAATATTTTATGTCTAAAAAGAGTAATAAATGTGTTTCAAATCATAATTCATATATTTACAAGGATATTTTAAATGCAAAAGTTTTTGGAAAAAAAATTTGTTTTAAAAATAAATTTTCAATGGATAAAAGATCTTTTCCTTGAGAAATATTTATAATTATCTTTCAAAATTATCTTTCATATAAGTCTAAATTTATTAAGGTTACTTATGCCTTATTATGGAAATTATCCAAAGATACCATTTTATCTTTTTCTTTAAATGTTTTATTTTTTTGATGACCTACCTTTTTTAAATCCAATTTCTCTTCCATGGGTCATACCATAAAAAATGATTATGAAATCTGATTATTTTTATGGGTTATGATATGATGAAATAATTATGAATCCTATCTCTTTTCTACTAGTTAAGATATCATGAAATGTTTATTAAACACATTTAATTTAAGGGGTTATGATATGATGAATTTTTTTTGTGTTTTTGGATGACAAAAGTTTGGTTTTTCATTATGATATCGGTGGGACCTATATGAACCTCCAATGCATTGGGTAAAGATAAATTATTTATGATCATTGTGGGTACAGGAGTGGTGTCTAAAATCCATAAAAGGAGCGTACATTAGTGGTCATCCAAAACCCAAAATGGTTGGTACATGGGTGGTTATCCCAATTCTGATTTAGGTACACCGGTGGTAATCTGAAGCCTGTAATGTTATGAATGTCTTGGTGGGTAGCATTGAAATATATTTTTTTGGTATTATGTGTATTCCACAAATCTGTGTATTATGACAATTTTATGCTCTCATGGGGTCATTTTATTTGATTATATTATTATTCATGTCTTATAAAAATCCAATATTTATTCCAGAAATGAATAATATTGTATTTGATATATAGGGTATGGTTTTCAATTTTTATGCTCTTGTTATCATACACTTATGTTCATGTTATGCTAACATATCTCTCTTTATTACCATTATTGAGCATCTGATCTCACAAATTCTGATGATTTATATCCACATATTATGAATAAAGGTTTTATGTAGTGTATTTCTATGAATAATACTAAATATGAGGTTCTTTGTAGTAAATAATTACTATCTTTCTCTAGATTAGAATATTGTATTCCAAGTTTACAAGGTAACTAAACCATTACAGTCTTTAGGATTTTTTGTAATGTAATGAATATTCATCTAAAAATATTTAATATCCATATATGATATTCCTAGGTCACTATAAAACTAAAAAATAAATGAAAATTGTGTACGAAAATCTAGTCCACTATAAGGACATACGTGTGGTGGATGTTTCAGAGGACATTACATGATGTGTATAGGGCCCATGGAGTATTTGGTCCCACCTCTCCCCAAGGTCGTGTTCTGTTGTAGGTATGGCTTAGAATCCATGCCATCTAACATGGAATGTATTAGTTTTATATGATGTGTTTTACCACCCAGGGTAATGCATGTGTGCTCTAGGTTGTTCTCATGTACTTCAGCCAGTTCCTGTGTACATGGTCTTTTACATGGTCGTACTTAGGTACCAGATCATGCTCGTTTACCTTTAGTTATGCCAATATACCTTTGGAGTACATATTGTGTTCTCCCAATTGGGTTCCTAGGAGTATTTCAGTAAATACAGAGCATATACGCCATGGGAGGTTCAAAAAGCGTGTTGGACCATCCAAATGGTGTGTGATCTTTAACCTAACTAAAAAATCTAACCACTACAGATTCTAACGAACAAGTGTTGTGTTCTTATTCAATTAATGTTGTGTAATCATGTTTTATGAAAAAATTAAGATCTTTCATGTGGATTATCGATCCACAACAGACACCACAAATATTTCCATATAGACTCTCTAAATCAAAATATATCACCTTTAGAAGTCGATTTCGGGCCTCTAATGGCCAAAAAATTGAATCTAGTTATTCCCTTGATGATCAAAATGCAGCACATCACACTTATGGTCATCCACTACTTGATTTTGTCACCATTCTAGATCATGGATCCCATGGAGTATCACCAATATCCATCTTTATTCTTTACTTCCTCTTAAAATCATTGAACCATGTGTCATTATTGCTACCACAATAAATTTAGGGGTTTTATCGAACTCAAACCCACCCCAAAAATTTTAAACCATAGTTCTAAATGACAATAGTGAAGAAGATGATGAACATAGAAGAGAAATGCATAACAAAATGTAAATAATTAATTTTACAAGAATTCTTCGAAATCTATTTCATAAAGGGGATTTCCATGGGAGATATCATGGAATAAAAAATATAAATTGGTTAAGCAATTTGGATGGGTTCATGAAAACATGGAGAAAATGTAGATCAAATATAAAGTAGATATGAAACCATGATCAAGAATTTTATCAATGGAAGAATCCAAAATTTGTGATTGATAACTCAATTCTAGATCAGTTTTTAGTGAATAATTTGTTCTTCAAAGATATAGAAGCCCCATTTCATCTTATTCCTCTATATCCACCTGGATCTGAATGAAATTCAATAATCAAAGTCGATCTATCAAAGAAGAACATTATAAATACAGTAAATTCACCAAAGGGTTATATGGATAATCCTAGATAATTATCATAAGAGGTTATTTATATATTTAATTAGTTTTCTCATCTTTAAAATAATATAAATATATTTAATTATTTATCTTAATTAAATGTACCTTTAATGACTACCTCAACTAGATGTCTGATGCCAACCAACATAGGACATTCCTAGGGTAAAACTCTCATTCAAGATTCAAAAGTGGTATTATATTTTCATCAAAATCCTCTATTCAATAGTTACATCATTATTTCTTAAACAATTCACATGCAATATATTAATATATCTAATGGTTTCATAAAATAAATTCTAGTCTCATCAGGTTTCAGAATTTCAATTTTCCTTAGCACGTGGCTCTAAAAACAATATTTGATTTATTTCAAATTCATACATTGAGAATACATAGAGTCCTTACATTCTCAACTCCTTCAATTATTTTCACACTGAAAATAAGAAGATAAAAAAATGTGGGGATATAGAGTCTTCATCAGATTCTCTAGTACCAATTAGTTCTCATACATGCACCCATGCTACCATAACACATAAACTAAGGGAATAGTCTGTCTAAATAGGATATTCCCCAATTCATCCTCAATATCTAAATGGTACTCTAAAATGGTTTCTCCATCCTAGATGTGCAGATATACCCATTCAATAGAATGTGTAGGATCATTCTTGTTTATCCTCAAATATGACACCTGGAAAACATCATGCACTCATTCTAATTACAGGGGAAGGTCTAAGAGTTTAAAAACCTCACCAACCCACCATAAGATCTAGTATGGACTGAGGGATTCTATGGATATCTCATCTCCCTTGATTAATATATAAAATCATCATCACAAAGAGACTGTTAAGAAAACATTGTCTCCCTACTTGATTTCCATGGTCCTATGACATCGATCATCATAATAATTCTGTCAGATCTGGTTTGTTCGCATCTACTCTTGGTTCACCTAAACATTTTATGCCATAACCTACACTATCTCTGGCCTACCATGTGATGTCTTTCCAGTCTTAATCCAGTATAATGGTAAAATTAAGGGTTTCTAATATGGGGTCATAAAAGGTGTCAGGACAATAGTAGACTAATAGTTATTATTATAAGCAAACTATACCAATAACAAGTGATAATCCTCATTCTAGCTATAGTCTAACATGATGGACCATATAATATCCTCCAACCCCAAGAGAATGCACTCATTCTTCCCTTCGTATGGGGGTGAATCATTTTATTACTCCTCAAATAAGTCTCAAATTCTACTCGTAGGCCTATCTAAAAATGTTACCTAAAACATATATCATGATCAAAGAAAATAGTTTAGGGTAACCCCTGGAGTAGGATGATATCCTTCATTATAAATCCATAAAACTCTCCCTAAAAATCTATTATTTGATAGAAATTAGTGTGCTGATTTGGTCAATAGTACAACTATCAACCAGATAGCATTGTGGCCACTTTTTATCCATAGATTTATCATCACAATGTGTATGGATATTCTATACCATTTCCACTCTGGGATCTAAAATGTTTGCATCAAATATTCTTAAACATGTGTCTTATCCTTCACCTACTAACATATGAGACAATGAGAGATGAACATAGTGACACTTCACCTCATGCCTTCCCACCAAAACTACTTCTAATTCTGGAAATACAATTTTGAATATCTAGATGGATATCCAAATGAGAAGAATGAAACTCCCCCATCACCTCATTTTGCATCACAACCAAAACCACCATCCTTCCTTGTAAAAGGATGATGTTCTCAACTCTTTCATATAATCCTTATGGGGAATGTCTTGAGGATATATGGTCATAGAGAAACTTTTAACATATGTCTCCCAAATAATCATATCTAACACATTGAAGAAGTGAAGTGGTCTATACCATTAACTAAAGAATAATTGTATCCCTCTTGTCTACCGGTGTGAGTGGAAAAGAACCCAACTACTTAGATGCCTCATCCCACAAGCATGAATTGGACTTCCTACTATGGTAATCTACCACAATGTTCCCTTACTATAAGTATAGAAAATTTTGATTTCATATCCTTTTTGGAACTCCAAAAAACACATCCGTCGTAGGTTCAAATCTATATGATTGAAGATATTATTTAGACTATAATAGTCATAGTACACAAAAAAATATATCTTAAAAGATAGTTTCACCAATTTTTCAGAGAAAATACTAAAAGTTCCAGCTAGAGGATGTGAGTAATATAGTTGTACTAAAGGTATTATAAATACATAGATCCATTTAAAATCACTTCATACCATTCCGTTAACATTTAGATGATCCCAACTATAGAGGCGTCATAAAACATTATGTACTCCACGCCCTCCTATGGTAGTATCAACATAGGAGAACCAGTCATACACATCCTCAACTAGTAAAAATATCTTTGACATAGATCAGTGGAGATTTATTTCTACCCTTTCCATTTTAGGGTAATAAAAGGGTCCATTACTCGAGTAAATTTATCCACAAACCTCCTATAGTACCTCACTAAGACAAGAAAATTGGGCACCTCCATAATGATCTTGGGTGGATCCCAAGAGATAAATTCATCAATATTCATAGGTTACACAAATAACACATGATCATAAATGAAATTATCCATAAAATGATCCTCACATATCCAACGTTGGCAAATCGAGTTAATCCCATAAATATGGTGGTCTCAGAGTAAATTGAGGACCATAAAAAAGTTGTCTATATTCTCCTCTTCTTATGTCGAGTAGATGATCATGCCATCAATTATGACAACCAAAAAGTTGTTAAAATATTTTTGGACTATATATTTCACCAAATAGAACAACACTGTTGGAGAATTCATCACTTTGTAATGCA
The DNA here is from genome assembly GCA_963277665.1 of Viscum album. Classification (NCBI taxonomy): domain Eukaryota; kingdom Viridiplantae; phylum Streptophyta; class Magnoliopsida; order Santalales; family Viscaceae; genus Viscum; species Viscum album. The sequence continues at coordinate 1,562,342,324 of OY728165.1, forward strand.
TCATCTCTAACTCAGTGTCCATAGAGACATGAGAATTCCATTATTGGAATATCATCCTCATGAACACTCAAATGGTGCTAGTTGAACCCGAGAAATATGTTCAAGAAATATAGCAAACCTCTAAATAGGTAAAATAGGTCATAAATCCTCTCCAATGGATACTTTTGCTTTATCATTTCATAGTTCAATCAACTATAATCAACACAAAGATACAAGATCCCATCCTCCTTTTTCAGGTTACAATAGTGGCAAAATTGGGGTCACACTGGGTCTAGTAAATCCATTATCTCAATGGTCCACCAATAACACCCTCATCTCCTAGATCTTATTGGGGACGATCTTATATAACATAAAATATAATGTTATTTTCCCAATGTTAATGCCAATTTAAAACTCTATCTACCACTTTAGAGGTAGTCCTAAAAAATCCTTGGGGAACATGCCCATTAATTCCACCCAGACTAAAGTAATTAATATTCACAAATATCCCACTATGTTGAGGACTAAACTCACCAACTGATTGGTGATGTGTAATAGCTTCCACATTACAAGACCCACTATTACTCCTTATGATCTCTCACTCCCACAAAGGAGAATATCGTCACATCAGTTTGAAGGAAACTAACCCACCTGTTATGATTGTAAATCTAGTCATGGATATTGGAAATCCATTCCATATCCAATATGGAATCATAATGTTTCATCATGATCACCAAGATTTCCCCTGAGAAACTCTCTCAATTGAGTTTCATCTAGAACTACTAGTAGAGTAGTGATGACGAAGAGTGTTCCCTATAAGAACCACAAGACAAAGATACTGGGATAATGTCTGAATTTGGTGCTCTAACAATAACAGTAGATATAACGTGATGAAGGAATAAGTCACACCTATGTCTACATGTAAAAAAGAAAGTTTAGAATAAGAATAAATCAAAACTTTGGTCATCATGTGTGTAACATGGTCATAGGCCTCCATATCTAGAAAATCCCATGGCCTGGACCACCATCTCCATAAGATGGACATGGGCCTTCTAGTGGTGGGGGTGGAAACAACTCATAATGTTTTCCCCAACAAGAATCTCCTCCCTCCAAAGCTACACCATCTCCTCTTCCAACACCTCCTCCCAGCGGCCACTATAACCTCTCTATAGAGATCCCTAATCATGGTGTTTTCTCTATAGTGGTTGTATATCCACTACATTTATTTCCTCCTCATCTTGTCAAAATGGGAAATCACATTCCATGTGGCCTCAACTTTCATATGAAATGAATAACCCATATCTAGGATGACCAGAACTTCTATATGAACCCTACATTGCATCTCCTTGTGACTAATTCCACCTATGATAGGATATCATGTGTTGATACCTTACAAACTAGCACCTACAAGCTATTCCCGACAACTCATCCTCTTATTAGATACTTCCATATCCCTCTACTTGGTGAACCTATGTATGGAATATCTTCATCATTATCACCCAATATAATACTCAAATATGGGTGGGAATGCCCAAGGTAACCAAATTGGTATAGATGTCTCTATAGATACCCCTGTCAAACATCCACACTCAAAAGTAACCATCCATCACCATGTCGAGGGAGTATCATATAATCTCATTAAACCTCCTCAAACCCTCAAAAATGACATAATAAAATTTTCAAAATCTAGAAGATCCTAAATCTGAACTGAGCACAAGAATGTGTGGTAATGCTCCTCAAAAAACAATTACCATAAGTATGGCCATTGTGGGATCACCTCATAATTGGTCTCTATGACCAGAATCCACCCACATCTATCAAGTAAATCGAAAATAATAGTTGTTACTACAACCATATAATCAGTTCGATTCCACATGAGCTAGAAGACTCGAATCACTGACTCAATAAAACCCTATATTGCTTAGGTATTTTTAACACTTTGGAGAATCGTCAACTTTTAGTGACAGATCTCGCAAAGTGTGATAATACTACACGTATACATAACATACAATGATGTTATAATATGATACTCAATGGGAAATGGTGTTTCTACCTTCCCACATGGAGCAAAGGCCTCATGATATGGCCCATAAACTGAGGCCACATCACTTAACATATCATCATTATAACCCTTAGTCATTAACCTAGAAGTATGTCTTCGCGAATGAATCTTGGATGTAATCAAGACATACCATGTTAAAATGAGAATAAATAACTTGGGATCATACTCAAGAAGTATAGTTAAAGAAATCAATCCTATATGATTCCTTTCAATGTTCCCAGAAACCAATGTATCTGTATTCAGAGATGAAAAAAAAGGTAGTGACAATCATGTTGTATGGATAAATCAGTCTCCACACCATTATTGGGTTCCCAGTCCTAAAATATTCACTCAAGACACTCTAACACAATTTCCATAAGTCCCAAACAATCTGCAGGATGAAAAAACTCCAAACACCATACCAAGGAATTTAACACTCTCATAACACACTGTAATGACTCGATCCACTAAGGCCCTCCTCATCAGAGGAAGGCCAAGCCACCAAAACCCCAATCCCACCTCTAATAGGATATGGGATAGAAATAATAACCAATAAATAATATCTAAAATATGAGTCCTTTTACTAAAGTACCTATACGGACACACCCAACCATCTCCACATAGAATTTTAGAGGATTAATTGAAATACTTTCACATATAGAGAAAAACCATACATGAAATAACCTCTAGAAAGTACCTCAATGTAGGATAGTATAAAAAATTAAAGAGGGGAAATACATGATAAACATGTAATGATATCCCAACCATAAAATAACTAGAATCAATGAAAGATGAGAGATACCAACTCCTAATCTCTAATCCCCGACCGCCGCATGCAGTCAATGCATCCAATATCACTATACTCTTCCATGACCACCATCATTATTAATGTTGACTTCATAATACACAACACATGTGGGAATGGCCCCTCTTGTGGTAAGTATATGAATACCCATTTGGACACCAAAAATTCAAAATGGGACCAACAAATTGATAACAACAAAGGTTATCTCATCCAAAATCAAGAACGATAAAAAAACAAATAGACACACACACACACACAGACATATATATATATATGATCATAGCGGAAACCTAGATGGGATAGAAATGGGATCTCCATCTCACAACCTCTTCCAAGTCGTTGAGGAAACCAAAAAACTCCAAAGGTCCATCATTGTGGCCTCACATCTCACATGTCCATATGAGGAAGTTATGTGGAGGACCATCACCTCCCCACTGCTCCATAGCAATAAGAAAGAAAATATACATGTTGAGGACCTCTATCTTAGTATGATAAGTTGGTTATAATCATAATTTATAATACCAGCACCATTTTATATTTGGAGGAAACCACTCAATTGGTAGAGGACCCATGCCCAAGTGTTTTAGGGAGTACCACTCAGAAGGTATATGACCCATGACCTAGTGTCATAGGGGGTTCAACTCAAAGCATGGAGGACCCATGCCCCAACATGAATTTTGTTCCATTTGGTAGATATAGATAGTGGACCTTCACCCTAATACATATGAGGGTTCCTCTCAATTGGTAGAGGACCCACAACCTAGTTACATATGTGGGTTCAACTCAAACCAATTTGAGGAGTATGGGGGACCCACACCCCAATGTGACATGGGGGATTTCCAATCATCTCCTCTCTCTGATGACCACTATACCTCACACCCATCATTAAGAATTACTTATGAAATCATCTTTCTTAAGAATTTAAATGTCATATATCTAAAGACACTACGAATGATACTGATGCATTCTACATGGAAAACTTATTTGGATAGGCTACTCACAAACCAAAATTTGAGTAAAAAAGAGATATTCAAGGTGGAAGTCATGGAGAAGTACATGGTATATCCGGGGGACTGATGGAATGTGTCCCCAATTCGATATCTATTCATGTTGTCCTCTGTAAATGGATTAGAATCCATGTCATCAATGACGATGTGTATAGGGGTACACGAAATGTGCTTCCACAGGGGTCCTACCAAAGTGATCCAAAATGTGAATGTGTAATTGTTAGTGTACTTGGTCATGTTCGGGTACCGGGCCCTGACCTTGTGCCTTTCATTGTGCCCATGTACTCCCAGAGAACAAGGTATGTTCTCTAGAATGGGTTCTGGGCCGTGATCCATCTAGAAAATATATTGGCCACTTTGGGAGGGTCACATAGAGTGTGGGCCAAGCTACATAGTGTGTGATCCTTATGTTTGCTAAAAACACTAGCTATCTAGGATTTTGAGGAACATGCCATGTGTTAAACCATATTACATGTCATGTTTGCGTGTTTTCAGTATAATGTCAGATCATTCATGTAGATTATTGATCAAACATTACTACCTAGAATCCTTCCATTGTACCCACTAAAACCATATGAAACCACCTTCAACCATTGATTTGCATCCTCCATTGTCCAAAAGTCAGAATCAGTAGATCCCCATGAATCCTACAACACCACTCATCTCACCTATGATAATCTTCCACTCAATATGATCACCCATCCATATCCCAAATCCATTGAGTATCACCTATGTCATAGGAAATTCCATGATCCATCCATGAAACAAAGATATTCATGTTTTTTATGCTTGTAATGTTCCTGACTCGGGAGCCACTCTACTGGTGCCCCAAACCAAGTTGTAACATGACCTCAAGCATGCCACCCCATACACTAGATGTTGCTGACTAGTAGTGAGGGTTTAATATGTCACATGGGGAGACAATAACTTATTTACCAGAGTAATCCACAATAGAACACAATTTAAATAGAATAATAAATATTAAATAACCACCAATCATGCATAGCTAACTTCTCCCGAGATGGGTAAAAACCTAAATTCAACATTAATCATGTCATGAAATGCTAATAGTTCCAAAGTAAAATAAAAACAAAATAAAGGAAAACCTCTAAATCCACAAAATAGGTCCTATATCCATGTTCAGATCCTCATCCAAACCTATCCCAAGAACAACTCAACAAACTAACATAGGGCCTCTTATCATGTCCTAACCTGAATCCATGAAATTATCTCAGGTTCCCAAAGACATCCCGAGCAAGGTGTGATACAAGAATATGTAGGTTACCACCAATAGTGTCTAAAAAATATCCAGTATAATAAAGAGTTCATGAAATTATTAATAAATGAAAAGAAAAAACCAAAAGAAAAACATTGTATCCATTAGTTTCCAATGTGATTCCTAACCATTATGGTCATTATTATTATATTCACCACTTATATATCTTATTTACAAAATTCAATATCTTTACACCTTCCATGGGATAGGAATTTACTCAAAGTAAAATAATCACTATGAATAAGGTAATAAGTCATGTCTCTATCTCACAAGTGATAAACACATAATATCAACACATAATTGTCACCTAGAAACCTCGGTCTTGGTGGAATGAAAATTCTAGGGGAATAAATCCATTGTCCACTTCCCTAAACCATTCATTTTATGGTGGAGTTTAGTGTCTTACTCTATATCAACAGGTGGGCGTAGAGAATCATATCAATACCCTACTCTACCAATACTGGTGTGTAACAACCCAATATTTTTCAATGGAAATTACATTATTATAAATATGTCTTAATCATGTGGAATCACAACATAATTAACTATTAAGTGCTTTGAGGCCCTTAAAAAATATGTTTCTCACATCTATGATGTGAATTTTGAAAATCTGACATACACGGTTGTGATCGGTAAGTTATTTGGAGTCCAATATGGAAAACATAATTTATTGTGAATATTAACCTACCATTATGAATAGTAAAATACCCTTAAGAATAGTGATATAAAATAATTATTAGAAAACTTACATGTGATAGTATATAAATAATATTCATGTGAAGGAATGATATGCCTATGCTTTGGAATAAGTAAGAGATTTTTTTTAAACTCGTGTTTTTAGAATAAATTATGATTTTAATTAAATATTAAATTAATCATATTTAAAAAATTATTTTGGAAAAATGGAATTATTTTTTTGATTATAAACATGAAAAAATGGTTGGGGTGAATTTTTAGGATTTTTCTAAAATACTTGAATTTTTATGAATAGTGAAATACCTTAAAATGCCATATATACAAATAATCAGTTCAAGTACACTATTCATGACATCACAAGTGATGAATGCCCACTTGGTTCAAAATCACATGATAAAATTACTATTCTTGGTCATGGATGACTCGCTATTTCTTTTCATGAGGCGATATAATGAATATAAAATTGGGAAATCCCCTCTCCCCTTCACTATAAAAACGCCATCTCACTCCCTCTTCTCTTCACTCCTCTCTAGCCTTGGGACTTCTCCAAATTCTTTACAAATATCATCCCAAACACCTATCCCTCATCCAGATAGCCTTGTTCTCATATAAAATCCAAAACATCACCCTTAAAGAGGCTTTCAAGGATGTTTGGTTCGAGAGGTAAATTCCTCTATTCAATTCTTGGTCTTTCCTTTCAAATTCATTTGTTATCCTTTTCTATTAGCTCTCCATGTCCATATGTTATGATGACTCCAGTAACTTACATGTTATGGAATTTTTTTATTATATTAGAATAATTTATTTTCATATCTTTTTACCTTTTCTATACGAGTAGCAAGAACACCTTCCGGGATGTGTCAATTTACCACATTCGAGGATGATGGGATTTCGATTTCTATTATCATTCTAAATTCTGGCCATAACACCATTATTATTGATGTTGAACTGGATTATTATATATTTAATATACCCTATTCATGTTTATGTATTTTTTTTGTAAAAATGGTTTTAAGTTATAAGGAAAAATGAGTTCGTTGTAATCAAACCCGACAAATTAACAGAAACAGTTACCGTTAAAGTCCTATATAATAATTCATCCTCATGCCATGAAAAAAAGTTATATAAATTACCATTAACACTTATGTATGTTAATTAATAATATATAATATCAATTCTAGATATTCACATCCATTCTGCATACTTAATAACAAGTGAACCGAATATGAAAATAAAGAAAATGAACACTCCGGAACGACAGAATTCAATACAATCACTTATCAATAAGAACATAAATAAACTAACCATAATTACGTTAAACTAAATACATGTCTAATATTTTATTAAATAATTTATCAATAAGTATAATTTCATATTCTTGGAGATTAAATTCGAGAGTGGAACACATTTGGAGTTAAGGTAAGGGGTTTTCCACCCGAACTCTCATTTTCAATCAGGTTACTTTCGTTGTCTAATTACCTCAATAAATTATTATTTATTATTATGTACTCATCATAAATTCTGGGTTATTATTATTTATATTTACACCAACCAGAATACATCTCTATTTTATTTATAGATACATGTTTTAAAATAAACTTTCAAAACTATTTCCAAAATACATGCCCGATTCAAGGGAATTTTCCAAAATTATATCTATTTTCAAGGGCACTCTATAATCTGTTTTTGGAAACCATCATCTTTATGAAATCACTCTTTTTTATGGAAATAATTACTTACTTAACTTCTGGTTTTATACAGATATTTTTCCAAAAATAACTATTCTTTTCAAAAATAAAAAGAATTTTTCTCAAGAATTGCTTAATGATTTTATAGGAATATTTTCTTTTGATTCAACACTATTGTTGATTGTTATGTATTATTGGGATTAATAATTTATGAATACATATACCATTTTAATTTAATGTTTTATTATTAACTCTATTGTGAATGATCTATCATAAAACCATTCGCCATATTACTCGGAATGGTTAGTGTTTTATGTTTAAATATTGGGGAAAGTTAGTTACATTGCATAAGATAGTTTCAATATGAATGTATATATTGTTTATGTTGATCCACACTCATATGAGGAATGTATTGGACTTATTATGTGATTTTTGGGGCCCTATATAGCCCCTTTATGCATTGGTAGGTCTCATGAGACAAACTACCATCTTGGCATAAGGCCTTGACAAAATGATTATTTATGGTCATAGCACAAGGCCTGGACGGTATAGTTATGAATTCTGGAATATGAACTTCTCTTCGTTATTAAGCTAGTAAATGAATTTTCATGTTGTTATTAAACTAATATAATTCCCATGATTATTTTTTATTTAGTGAATTATTTACATAGCTCATACTATTTCCATAATGTGTTCAAGTTTAATTTTTTAAGTCATATGTTTTCAATTATTTACCATGTATTATGTTTATGCTATCATACACTGTATTGCTTACCCTAACAAATAATTTGATCTCACCCCTTCATTATGTTTCATTTTCCCAAGATATGAAGAAGTGAATAATGAGTGACTTACAAGCATAATCTAGGGGGCTTGGAAGTTTTAATGGAATAATTTAGTGTTTTTCATTTCAATATATAAAGTCGAACTTATGTTTGTATCTTGTTTACAATAATACAAAACTACTCAGTCCTTCAGGATTCTTATCCCTTTTTTATATAATAATGTAATATAATAAGGCACCGGCACCGAGAACTGGTGTCGGGTCCTTACAGTTGGCATCAGAGGAAGTTTAGTAGAAAACTGTGAAACTAGATTTAGAAAACATAGATTAGGGAAGAGTCCCTAAGATAGTTTTTCAGGATAAACATATAAGAATGTCCTTTTATTTTGTTAAGGAATATATTATTTGGATATTTCATTCAATACATATCTATCTGGATATGAGTAGGTAGAGGTGGATCTCGCACAAATGTACCTATGAGTGAATGCTAATACAAGGAGTTTTGGGCTGCACTTGGGTTATCCTGTTACATGAAAATGGACCTTGTTGCAATGTTGGTTATGACCCTCCCAGGGGATATGCTTCTGATAATTCACATTTTCTTTACAAGCCATTATGAATGATTTAAATTTAAAATATTTCTCAAAGAAACCATTTTTGTGATTATGGGATTAGTCATGCGTAGGATTTCAATTTGTGGTAAGTATTTTTCTATTTTAATATTATGCATTATGATTCATATCCTAACATAGTGTATGACATTATTAAGAAATTGCGCCTAGTGAAATAAATAGAAACCTCACGAACACACATATCCCCTGTAGCGATTTTCCTCTGATTCAAGATAATGATGTTGGTTATGGTTTTGTGACTAGTGCTGAGCAACTCAGAAAAATATTGGGAAAACTTGCTCAGGTTATGAATAATAAAATTACCTATATGGAGCATCTGGATCCACCACATGGAGGAGCTATGTTAGATCACATTATGTCACAACAATCTCCATCATTCAATGGGACTACAAACCTATTTGTAGAAGAGTAGTTGTTATATTTTCTAGAGAAGATATTTCTTATTTTGGGATGTAATGAAAGAGAGAAGGTCATTATTGAAGTTTATCATCTATCAAGAGATGCAAGTCAGTGGTGGTCGTTAATCCAAAACACAAACGAGGAGGAATATATAGAAGAGATGGAATGGACGGACATTAAGAAAATATTCCTAGAGAAATACTTTCCTCGTGAACAATGAGGTGATATGGAAATGAAATTTTCAAATTTGAAGAAAAAAGAATATGATAATGTTGCAAAGTTTGAAGATAACATTACAAGGATATCATGGCATTTTTTAGACTGCATATAAAAGCCAAGGATCAAAATTGATCGATTCATTGATAGTTTCTAACCCAACCTCTGAAGGGAGATAGTCACCCATAATTTCTCATCATATGAAGATATAGTTTAGTTTTCTATAAATACGGAAAAAAATTCTATGTCTTATGACATTAAAGTAAAACAGATGAAGAAGAGGGAGGTCGAAAACTTTGGAAAGGGAAATAAAGAAATTGGGAAAAAGGGAAGAGTTGAATTTCCACCCTGTGAAAATGGTTGGAAGAAACACCCTGACACATGGATAAAGGTAATGGGAGTCTATCACAAATGTAGATAAATATGCCACCTAACTCGAGATTATAAAGGGAAGAAAGAAGCTACCAATGTTCAATGCTATAATTGTTAGGATATGGGACACTATTCTAATGATTTCCTAAAGCATCAAGAAAACACTCTACAGAAATGGCCAAGGGAGTATGGAGAAGTTTATGAGATGAAAAAAGATAATATTGGAGTTCCTAATGATGTGATGGGACGTACTTCAATCATTTCCTCAAAATTATCCAATAATTTCTTTGATTCTAGATCATCACATTCATTTATATCTTCCCAGTTTTCTACGAAAATTTGATATGTCCAATTTGATTTAATAAAGGAGTTATCAGTGAAAAATCATAGTGCATGTATCATTTCAACAAAGTTTTGTCAATTATTCTCCCTCATGACACATAAACGTGATTTATTTGTTAACCTTATCATCATAAAAATTGTTGACTGTGATATAATCCTCAATATGGATTGGCTATCAAATTATGATGTGAATATCAATTACAAGAAGAAAGAAGTTTCAATTTTTGTGAATGGTGTACAATCCCTTTTCATTAGAGCAAAAACCTCAACATATGGTTCTCATCTTGATCCACCCCCCATAGCTCTACTGAAATCAATTATTGGGGAGGAAGGGAATGAAATAAATATGGGTGAGGAGAGGAATGTACAGATAGAGGATGTACCCATTGTGCATGAATATGTTGATGTATTTCAAGAGGATTTACCAGTACATCCTCCAATATGGGAAATTGAGTTTTCTATTGACTTAATTTCTTGTTAAAGTCCCGTATCAAAGACCCCTTATAGAATTTCCACTGTGGAGTAAGTATAAGTAATGAAACAACTAGAGGAATTGACTGATAATGGTTATATTTAACCTAGTGTTTCTCCATGGGGATCCCTTGTCCTCTTTCTCATGAAGAAAGATGGGTCTACACGGTTGTGCATTGATTACAGGGAAATCAATGCAATTAAAATAAAGAATAAGTATAAAATTTCACAAATTGATGATTTATTTGGTCAACTTCATGGAATCCAATATTTTTTTAAGATTCTTCTTTGATCTAGATATCTTGAGTTTCTTGTGAGTAAGGAAGATATTCCAAGAACAGCATTCCAAACCATGTACGAGCATTATGTGTTTACTGTAATGCCTTTTGGACTAAATAACGCACCATATGTTTTCATTTATCTGATGAATAGAGTTTTCAAGTAATATCATGATGATTTTTTGGTGGTGTTTATTGATGAGATCATGGTATACTCTAAAAGAAATAACGATCATGAAATTACTTGCACACTATTATGAATACTCTTAAAAGAAATGAATTATATGGGAAGATTAGAAAGTTTGATTTTTTCCTCTAATTAGTTTCCATTCTGGGCCACATTGTGTCTAATGAACATAACGTAGGTACATAGTTTTATTGGTTTAGCAGGTTATTATCGGCATTTCGTTTAGAACATAATCCATTTAGCTAACTCAATGAACAAGCTCACATGAAAAGAGGTTATGTTTGTATGGACAAAAGAATGTGAAATTTTTTTTGAATAATTTAATAGGAGGTTACATAATGCTCTGATCCTAACCCTACCATCAGAGAAATAATGGGTATGTTATTTATAGTGATGCATCAAAGAAAGGACTTGGTTATTTCCTTATGAAAATTGATAGAGTGATTTCCTATGCATCTAGTTAGCTAAAATTTCATGAAAAATACTATCAAAATAATAATATTGAGTTAGCGATTGTAATCTTTTCTCTGATGATTTGGAGGCATTGACTTTATGGTGAAAATGTGAGATATATACTGACCATAAGAGTTTGAAATATATATTCTCACAGAAAGAACTAAACATGAGACAAAGGTGATGGATTGAGCTACTCATGGATTATTATTTCACAATACACTACCTCCTAGGGAAGGAAATTAAGGTGGAATATGCTCTAAGTAGAAAGTGCCATGGAATTCTAAATTAGATAAGAGTTGAAAGGGATCCTTTGTTCATGGGTCTAGTATTTATGGATACGATAATTATCAAGGAAGGTAACACATCACTACTTTTTCAAATGGTTTCCAAACCTTCTTTATGGGAGATGATAAAAATTTCTCAGATAGATGATGTAGAGTTTCAAAAGAAAATTAAAGTTGTAAATGATGGGAAGTTGATAGACATCGTAAATGAAGGTGGAACTTTGAAATTTGGAAAGAGGATTTTTGTTCCCGCTAATCCTGAGCTAATTATAGAACTATTGGATGATGCTCATAGCTATAATTTCTCTATACAACCTGGTAGTGCAAAGATGTATCGATATCTCCATGAAAACATTTTGTTGGAAAATATGAAAAGGGAGATTGCTTAACATATATCAATGTTCCTAGTATGTCAAAAAGTGAAGGATGAGAGGAAAAAGTCTAAGGGGTGATGAAACCACTACCCATACCATCATGGAAGTGGGTGAACATTACCATGGACTTTTTCACTGGACATCCAAGGAAATCGAGATCAAACAATGATATATGAGTAATTGTGGATTGTCTTACATAGAAAACTCACTTTATCGCGATTCTATAGGACTTATCATTGGATCAACTTGCACATATTTTCATCAAATAAGTGGTTAGGATGCATGGAGTACCACTATATATTCTATCTGATCGTGATCCTAGATTCACCTCAATGTTCTGGAAAAGTCTCCAACATGCACTAAGCACTTAACTGAACATCAGTACGGCCTATCGTCCTCAAACTGATGGCCAATCTTAGTGGACTATTCAGACACTAGAAGACATTATGAGAGAAAATTATATGGAATTCAATGGAGGATGGGACCAACATCTTTAACTAGATAAATTCTCCTACAAAAACAATTTCCACTCAAGCATCCAAATGGCACCATATGAAGCCCTTTATGGGAAAAGGTGACGAACATCGGCTTTTAGGGATGAAGTCAGCGAGAGAAATATGCTAGAACCAAAAATGGTTGAAGAAATGGTGGAGAATGTGAAAACAATTCCACAGCTTGTAAAGGAAGCCTAATGTCAACAAAAGAGTTATGCAGATAACCGTCGACGAGACCTTGAGTTCAATGTTGGAGACTTGGTATTTCAACGCATATCTCCATGGAAGAAGGTAATGTGGTTTGTGAAGAAAGGAAAGCTAAGTCCGAGGTATATTGGCCCCTTTAAGATCCTTGATCAACTCTGAGATGTGGCATATTGTCTGGAACTTCCACCTACCATGTCGAAATTACATGACATCATTAATGTATCCATCTTAAGGAAGTACATACCAGACCCTTCACATGTACTCTTTTGAGAGGTGGTATAGTTGGATGATGATCTTTTCTATTAAGAGCATCAAGTGAAGATCTTGGATCATAGATATAAAGTTCTACACAGCAAGACTACTCATATGGTCATGGTGCTATGGAGAAACCATAAGTACGAAGAGGCAACCTAGGCACTAGAGGAAGCAATGAAGGAAAAGTAATCCCACCTATTTTTGGCCTAGATTGTAAAATGAAATTCTATGGGAGAAATTTCCGAATGGGGGTAGAATGTAAGGAGACAATATTTTTCAATGGAAATTTCTTTCTTTTAAATATGTCATAATCACATGAAATCACAATATAACTAACTACAGCATGATATGTGACCCATAAAACATAATTTGTCACTTTTGTGATGTGAATATCGAAAATCTGGCATACATGGTTACGATCAATAAGTTAGTGGGAGTCCAATAAGAAAACATTATTTTTGGTGAATAGTAACCTACCCTTATGAATAGTAACATACCCTTATGAATAGTAATATACCCTAAATGAATATTCACCTTACCTGTGATAGTATGTTAATAATATTAAAGTGAAATTATGATATACCTATGCTTTGGAATAAGTAAAAGAATGTTTTAAAATGATGTTTTAAGAATAAATTATTATTCTAATTAACTATTAAATTAATCATATTCAGAAAATTATTTTTGAAAAATGGACTTTATTTTTGGATTCTACATAAAGAAAAATAGTCAGAGAGAATTTTTGGGAATTTTTTGAAATACTTTAATTTTTTAGGAATAGAGAAATATGGTAAAATTCTGTATATACAAATTATCAGTTAAATACACTATTCATGACATCACAAGTGATGTAATCCCACTTTTTTCGAACTCATATGATAAAATTACTATTTTTGTTCATGGAAGACTCACTATTCCTTGACTTGAGGATATATAATGAATTAATTATTATAAAATAGAGAAATCCCCTCTCCGCTTCACTATAAAACCCCCTCTCACTCCCTCTTCTCATCACTCTTCTCAAGCCTTGTGTGTTCTCTATATTCTGTCCAAATATGCTCCTAATGTCATCTCCCAGGTCCATCAAGCCTTTTTATCATAGAAAGACCGAATCCCCTCCCTTAAAGAGGCCCTCAAGGATGTTTGGTACAAGAGGTACATTCCTCTTTTCAATCCTTTGTCTTTCCATTCAAATTCATTTGTTTTATTTTTCTATTACCTCTCCTTATCCAAATGTTATGATGAATCCAGTACCTTACATGTACTAAATTTTTTTCATGATAATGGAATAAGTTAACATCATCTCTTCTTTTTACCACCTCTAATACTAGTAGCAATAACACCATCTGACATGTGTCAATTTACCACATTCAAGGATGATGGGATTTCGATTTCTATTAATATTGTCAATTATGTTCATGAAACCATTATTGTTATCATTGAACAAGATTATTATATATGTAATATACCCTATTTAAGGTTATGTAATCCCTTTGTACATTTGGTCTTATGTTATAAAGAAAAAAGGAGTTGGTTGTAATCAAAACTGACAAATTAATCGAAACAGTTACCATTAAAGTCATATATAAAAATATATCATCATGCCATGTAAACAAGTTATATAAATGAACATTAACACATATTCATGTTCTAAAATAATATATAATATAAATTCTTGAGATTCACATCCATTCCATATACTTAATAACAAGTGAACTAAATATGAAAATAAAGAAAATGAACACTGTGGAACGACAGAATTCAATACAATAACTTATCAATAAGGAAATAAATGAACTAACCATAATAATGGTAAATTAAATATATGTATAATAGTTTCTTAAATAATTTATTAAAAAGTACTGTTTTATATTACAGGAGCTTATGTTTGAGAGCAAAACACGTTCGATGTTAAGGTAAGTGTTTTTCAACCCGAACTCCCATTTTAATTCGGGTTTCTTTCATTGTCTAATTACCTCAATAAAATTCTTATGATTTATTATGTACTCACCATAAATTATATGCGAGTATTCTAATTGTATACATCAACCAGAATACTTCCCTATCTTACGGATAGATACATGTTTTAAAATAATCTTTCTAAACTGTTTACAAAATACAATCTCGATTCAAAGGAATTTCCCATATTCTTATCTATTTTCAAGGGTACTCTATAATCTTTTTTTTTGAAAACCATCATATTTCTAAAATTACTAATTTTATTATGAAATTACTATCTTACTTCACTTCTGGGTTTATAAAAATATGTTTCGAAAATCACTCGTCTTTTCAAAAATAAATAATATTTATCTCAAGAATTGCTTAATGATTTTATAAGAGTATTTTCGTCTGATTAAACACAATTGTAGATTCTTATGTATTATTGGGTTTAATCATTTATGAAGTCATATACCATATTTTATTAAATGTATTATGACTAACTCTATTGTGGACTATCTCTCATAAAACCATTCACCATATTACTCGGAATGGTTACTATTTTATGTTTAATGATTGGGGAAAGTTACTTACATTTAATATGGTAGTTTCAATATGAATGTATATGTTGTTTATGTTGATCCCTGCTCATATGAGGAATGCATTTGACTTATTATGTGAAGGGTGGTTCCCTCTATATCCCCTCTATCCATCAGTAGGTCTCATGAGACAAACTACAATCTTGGAACAAGGCCTTGACAAAATGATTATTTACGGTCCTAGCACGAGGCCTGGACGGTATGGTTATCACTAATGGAAGTGAAGGGTATAAAATGGTTTTAAACCATTGGTATAGGCTAGAAAACCATTGTTATAGACTATACCAATGGTTTTCTAAACCATAGGGTAGTATTCTGTGGGGAAATCCCTATACAAATGGTTTCTTCTAAAACATTGGTATAGGCCGCTATATATATTGATTTACCAACGGTTTTAGGCTAACCGTTGGTATATGTTTGTATTGAATTTTTACTAATGGTTTCATTGAAACTGTTGGTATATATGGAAAACTAAACACTATACCAACAGTTTTAAAACCTTTCAGATAGTTTTTAAATTTTTCTCAAAGTATACCAATGGTTTGAAACTGTTGGTATTGTGTATTTCCAAAACTATTGCACAGCAGCCCCTCTAGTATCCCCTCCAGTATACACCTTCCTAAAAAATAGCACAAAAACCACATACAAATAGAATTAAAACAACATAAAAACACCAACAATATCACAAAAAACACATAAAATCATCAAAATCTTCCAACCACGTCATGTACAACAATTCCCTATTTTAATCTTCATATGACAACAATCATCTAGTAAAGTTGAATAACAGTTTCAAGAACTCAAATATTATTTACACCCATTTCAATCTTCATATGACAACCACTCTTCCAGTAGTAATTCACCTCACCACTGCACAACCCACCCAACCAGCACTGCCCCCCACCTCCCCATCAAATTATAATAGTCAAAATAATCTGAGAAATACTTATTAGAGTTGAATAAGAGTTTGAAATTGGCTCAAATCCCAATTTTTATTCTCATCCTAGATTTGGGTATGTAATGATTTGTGATGAATTTTGCATTGAACATGTATTATTTATAATATATGGTGAAAAGGTATTTTCTTAGGAGTCTCTTCACTTATGACCCCATGAGTGAAACTACCCAACTCCTAAAAAATATTTTGTGACTATCATTGATGAGTGTAAATTTTAGTTGTTGTATTCACATAAAATGATGTCCTTTTGAAACATAATAGTGACATTTTGAGTGGTTTCGGCCACACCACGCCTCATATTCAGGCAGGGTTGACTTGTACATGTTACAAATGACCCATGGATCATTTTCCTAATGTATCAACACAGTCCGAATGCATTTGGTCAGTTTTCTGTATGTCAGTTTTTTTGCTTAAAAGAGTATCCATTTTAAACAAAAGAATGACACTTTGAGTGGTACCAGCCACATTGTGCCTCCGATTAATGCAGTTTTAACTCGTACACATAAAAAATAAACCATGGATCCTTGTACTAAAGTATCAATATAATCTTAATGCGTTTGGTCAGTTTTCCGTATATCAGTTGTTGTTTTCACATAAAATGTTGTTCATTTCAAAGAAAAGTGAGACAGTTTGAGTGGTGCCAGCCACACCATGCCTCGAATTGAGGCGGTGCTGACTTTTACACATCAAAAAAAGGATCCATGGATTTTTTTAAAGTTTCAACGGAATCTGAATGCATTTGGTTGGTTTTCCATATGTCAGTTGTTTTTTTCACTTAAAATGATGCCCATTTTAAACCCAATAGAGAAATTTTGAGTGGTGTCGGCCACACCGCGCCTCAGATTGAGGTGGGGTTGAGTTTTACATGTCACAAATGAAAAATGGATCATTTTCCTAAAGTATCAATGCAATCCAATTGTGTTTGGTTGGTTTTTTGTATGCTATTTGTTGTTTTCACTTAAAATCATGTCCATTTCAAATAAAAGTGAGATAGTTTGACTGGTGTCGGCCACACTGGCCCTTGGATTGTGGTGGGTTTGACTCGTACACGTCACATATGACCCATGGATCTTTTTCCTAAAGTTTCAATAGAATCCAAATGTTTTTGGATAGTTTTCCATACATCAGTTGTTGTATTCACTTATAATGATGTCCTTTTGAAACGAAACAGAGAAACTTTGAGTGGTGTCGGACACATCGCACCTTATATTGAGGCGGGGTTGACTCGTAGACATCAAAAATGACCCATGGATCATTTTCCTAAAGTATCAACTCAATCAAAATGCATTTGGTTGGTTTTTTGTATGCCAGTTGTTTTTACTTAAAATAGTATCCATTTTAAACAAAAGAAAGACAATTTGTGTGGTACTAGCCACACCGTGCCTAATATTGAGGCAGAGATGACTGGTACACGTCACAAATGACCCGTGGTTCCTTGTACTAAAGTATTAACAGAATATGAATCCGTTTGGTCGGTTTTCTGTATTCCTGTTGTTGTTTTCACTTAAAATGTTGTCCATTTCAAAGAAAAGTGAGACACTTTGAATGGTGTCGGCCACACCGCACCTTGGATTGAGGTGGGGTTACTTTTACACATCAAAAATGACCCATGGATATATTTTTTTGAAGTATCAAAACAATCTGAATGTGTCTGGTCAGTTTTCCGTATTCCAGTTATTGTTTTCACTTAAAATGTTGTGCATTTCAAATAAAAGTGATAAAATTTGAGTGGTACCGACCACACCGTGCCACACATTGTGGCAAGGTTTACTCTTACATGTCAAAAATGACCAATGGATCCTTTATTTGAAGAATCAACACAATCTGAATGTGTTTGGTTAGTTTTTTGTATGCCAGTTTTTGTTTTTCACTGAAAATCTTGTCCATTTCAAATAAAAGTGAGACACTTTGAGTGATACCAGCAACACCATGCCTCAGATTGAGGCATGGTTGACTTTTACACGTTAAATATGTCCCATGGATCGTTTTCATAATGTTTCAATAGAATTAAAATTCCTTTGTTCGGTTTTTTGTATGTCGGTTGTTGTATTCCCTTAAAATGATGCCCTTTTAAAACAAAAGAGAGACACTTTGAGTGGTTCCAGCCACACCGCACCTCATATTGAGGCGGGGTTGACTAATACATGTCAAAAATGACCCATGGATCATTTTCCTAATGTATCAACACAATATGAATGTGTTTGGTTAGTTTTTCTTATGACAGTTGTTTTTCTTTAAAAGAGTATCCATTTTATACAAAAGAAAGACACTTTGAGTGGTACTGGCCACACCATGACTCATATTGAGGCGGGGTTGACTTGTACCCATCAAAATAGACACATGTATCCTTTTCTTAATGTATCAAAATAATATGAAGGAGTTTGGTCAGTGTTCTGTATGCCAGTTGTTGTTTTCACTTAAAATGTTTTCCATTTCAAAGAAAATTGAGACAATTTGAGTGGAGTCGGCCACACCGTGCATCGGATTGAGGTGGGGTTGACTCATACACATCAAAAATTACCCATGGACCGTTTTACTAAAGTTTCAACAGATTACGAATGTGTTTAGTTGGTTTTCCCTATGTCAGTTGTTGTTTTCACTTAAAATGTTGTCCATTTTAAACAAAAGAGAGACCTTTTGAGTGGTGTCGGCTACACCATGCCTCGGATTGAGGCGAGGTTGAATTGTCATGTCACAAATGACCCATTTATCATTTTCCTAAATTAAAAACACAATCTGAACAAATTTGTTCATTTTACCGTATGTCAGTTTTTTGTAACTTAAAATCATGTCCATTTCAAATAAAAGTGAGACAGCTTGAGTGGTGTGGGCCACACCGGCCCTCGGATTGAGGCGGGGTTGACTCTTACATATCACATATAACACATGTATCATTTTTCTAATGTTTAAATAGAATAATAATTCCTTTGGTCAGTTTTATGTATGTAAATTGTTGTATTCACTTAAAATGATGTCCTTTTGAAACAAAAGAGAAACACTTTGAGTGGTGTCGGCCACACCACATTCGGATTGAGGTGAGGTTGACTTGTACACATCCCAAATGACCCATGGATCGTTTTCCTAAAGTATCTATACAATCCAAATTCTTTTGGTCAGTTTTCCATATACCATTTGTTTTTACTTAAAAGTGTATCCATTTTAAACAAAAGAAAGACACTTTGAGTGGTACTGGCCACACTATGTCACGAATTGAGGAATGGTTGACTCATACACATCACAAATGACCCATGTATCCTTTTACTAAAATATCAATAGAATCAGAATGCATTTGTTCATTTTTTCATATGTTAGTTGTTTTTTTCACTTAAAATGTTATCCATTCCAAAGAAAAGTGAGACAATTTGAGTGGTGTCGGACACACCGTGCCTCGTATTGAGTCGGGGTTGACTCGTACATGTCAAAAATGACCCATGGATCGTTTTCCTAAAGTTTCAAAAGAATCTGAATGTGTTTGTCCAGTTTTCCATATGTCAGTTGTTGATTTCACTTAAAATGATATCCATTTTAAACAAAAGAGATACATTTTTAGTGGTGTCAGCCACACCGCACCTCAGATTGAGGCAGGGTTGACTCGCACACGTCACAAATGACCCATGGATCGTTTTCATAAAGAACCAACACAATTTTAATGCATTTTGTCAGTTTTAAGTATGTCGGTTGTAATTTTCACTTAAAATTCTGTCCATTTAAAATAAAAGTGAGACATTTTGAGTGGTTCCGGCCACACCATCCCTCAGATTGAAGTAGGGTTGACTTTTACACATCACATATGATCCAAGGATCATTTTCCTAATGTTTCAAAAGAATAAAAATTACTTTGTTTAGTTTTCTGTATGTAAGTTGTTGTATTCACTTAAAATGATGTCCTTTTGAAACTAAAGAGAGACACTTTCAGTGGTGCTGGCCACACCGCGGCTCAGATTGAGGTGAGGTTGACTCGTACATGTCACAAATTACCCATGGATAATTTTCCTAAAGTATCAACACAATCTGAATGCATTAGGTCATTTTTCCATATGCCAGTTGTTTTTACATAAAAGATTATCCATTTTAAACAAAAGAAAGACACATTTAGTGTTATCGGCCACACCAAGCCTCATATTGAGGTAGCGTTGACTCGTACACGTCATAAATAACTTATGGATCGTTGTTATAAATTATTAACACAATCCCAACGTGTTCGGTCAGTTTTCTGTATGGAAGTTGTTGTTTTCATTTTACATGTTGTCCATTTCAAAAAAAAAGTGAGACACTTTGAGTGGTACTGGCCACGATGTGACTCGGTTTGATGTGGGGTTGACTCGTACATGTCACATGGGCATTTTTAGTGCTATTAAGTGTGGGTTGAAGATCCGAGATGAGTATAATACTCTCCTTGGTTCCTCTTTTTGATTAGGGTTTTCACTCTTCTCTCATCCTCTTTCGAAACTATAAAACCCTCTTTTCCATTGGAATTTTGGGTGAATCTTGAAGAGTGCATAGATTGGGATTCGGGGTCAAGGGAGGAGGGTTGGGGGGTTGTCCAAGGTATAGTCTGGGGGGGCTGTCCGGGGTTCAGGGAGGATGGTGGGGGGCTGTCCGTGTGGCTGTCTGGGTGGATGTTCGGGGTCCAGGGAGCATGGGGGGGCTATCCGAGGTCCAGGGATGAGGGTGGGTAATGTATCTAAATCTCTATCTAGGTATCATACATCAAATTCAGATAGGACTACAAAATGCTGTGGGGTGTCGTCCTGGAGTAGGGCCAAATCATGGAATTACCATGGTGGGATCGCAACGTGACAGCGGTGTGACCACGGCATGACGGCGGTGTGACCGCGGCCTGACCACAGCATGGCCACGGCATTTTGGCCTGGTCCAGCGACACCTGTGGGGTAGCATCTTTCGGCCAGGATTCCAAATAAATCCTATGTTGTTGTCCTTCACATTATAGAAACTGATCTTATGTTATAAAAAATAGACTCTTGCTTTGGGATTATGGTATGATAAATATATATATTTTATATTCTTTGTTTTTAAAAGTGGTACAAGGTAGTTGAAACTACTAATTGAGAGTCAAATTATCACTACCTAAACTATCACATTGAGTTTTCGCAGATAGCACAGCTCCGTTGGAGTGGTTTTATTATAAAACCATTACATTATTTATCAAATTAATTAATTATATGAAAGAAAACTTATTCAACATTTTAAATTCAATATAATTAAGCAGAATTAAGAAAGAATCTAAATTCAATTTAAAGAATTCTTAAATTCAAGAGGCTGTGAGAGGGACTCTACCTCAAGGGGTGTCTCCCATGGGTGTCTTGTGGTGTATAGTATCTATCTATGATTTTTGTGGTGCTTCCATATTGTGGTAAATGTGTACTTCATGGTCAGTTTAATAAATACATTTGTCAATTAGAAAATACACCCATAGTCAATAGATATATACCCACTTTTATAGATAATACCATCCAAATAACTAACATGAAAATCTGAGACCAACATTTTACTTTACCAATACCAATTACATAATATATGCATCACCAACTTATGTATTATGATCCAATCAATTAAAAGGAAATAAAATCTTCACAATAACCCATAGAATATCATATAGCATCAGTCACCTCCAAACCATTATAACATCATTAGGATTCCATATTTGGTTAAAAATAAAGAGTTATAATGAATTCAAAAATATCCATAACAGAGTGAAAACCCAGGTTAAAAAATAAAGAGTTATACATAATTCAAAAATATAATGGATCAATCTGCCCTAGATCACCATCACCATCACCACTATCATCATCAGCCTCATCATCCCCACTATCTCTATCCACGTCATCATCCTCTTCATCATCCCCATGCTCATTCGTGGCCCCATCCTTGCCCTATGCCTCATCCTCACCCTCGTCCTCATCCTCATCCTCGACCTCGTCCTCTTCAACATCCTCGTCATCACCAGGAAAATAATCATCTCAAATTCCACTTGAACTGCTTCCTGGTGCATTGGATAATGCACCCATCGACAACATATATGTCTGACAAGCCGCACTGGCCTCTGGTGGAAGCGATGAACATAAATCTTTGATTAGTTTGAAAAATTATTTCTCCCTTGTTTGCACCAGTTATTCCAACTCTGTGACCCTTTTTTCAGACTGTCTTGCATGATCCATGACATGTTCCAACTCAGTGGTACTATAATGGATACCTGGAGAGTTCCAATACCTCATCAAGACAATATTCTTACTAGGATGGCTTTGTACTCGACCAGAGTGCTCATCTCCTAGAACCTGATATAAAAGATCGTGTGACCCTAACTTGTAAAGATCATGGGAATCAGGGGCCTCTAAGTCAGCCTGTTAAAAATATTAATAGATTATTAAATTTCAAAATAGATATAAAACATTTAAATAAACAAATTAAAACATACAATCTTTTCTTGTGTCGGTTCATTAACCGCAGTTCCATCTTTTTTTCTTCTACTCGAGTAAAACATTTTTTCTTAAGGGATACATCATTCAATATTCAATTTGTGCTTATGTAATGACATTGAAACAATATAAAGTGCAAGTATAATCATATATTCAATATTCAATAAATCACATAATTTAAGTAGGAATCAATAAAAAGGGAAAGTCCTAAAGAAAAATTATAAACAACTATATCGTACCATGTGTCTCTCATGATCTGACATAGTAGTGCGCCCCACAGTGTAGAGGTATTTCTTTGAATCAATGTTTTTTTGTTTTTTTTTCAGAAGATTCCTAAATAATGGTTAATAATAACTAAGATAATATTAATTAAAAATATGAAAACTTCCATTTAAATACCTCAAATGGGATTAATACCTTAAATTTTGCAGTCCCCCAATGGGTAATCATTTGGTTATATTCCTCTATCTGGTAGTCATCCACGATAGGTAATGTATCTAACTCCATGCCCACTCTATCACACCAGCCAACATATAGCTCATGCTTATAAGCCCTCCAAATCTCTCCTCGCTCCTTTAAACGTGTTGGTCGTGCACCTTTTCGATCAGGGAAGTTAAACCGAAGTTGACACCCAATAGATTAATTCATATAAATAAAAAAACAATACTACATTAAATACAATATATTTTTTACCCAAATATGTTCCCATGCATTATCCTTGACTTCGTGTGGCAGATGGATCCAAGAGAGAGGGATGATCGGAATGATGTTAGAGTATTTGGCTAACGTCGCCAAAAAACTCTGACATTCCTGCCCAGATTTATCAATCATCTATCCATCGTCAATGTATTCAACCATCAACTGTGTCTGGAATTTTCATACTTCACGCAAGAGAGTACACCCCCTCCCCCGACTTCTATCAGAAGATGAATCTGTTATTAATGTAAAATATATCAGTACAAGTTATAATAAAAATAAATTTTGGTATAAAAAACTTGTTAGATTTATATAAATATAATAGTGGTAGTCGGATCAATGGGCATCACCAGATGTGCGAAAGATAAAGGAATATCCTATACATGTAGAGTGTCCCTTAGTGTGTTCTCCTCAGCCAGATATTGTGTCGGAGCAGGAGTCAAAGAAAGTGGAATATAATAGCTCGGAGATAATGAACTAGAAGAAAAAGATGATGGCACAGACGTCTGGCCAACTGGTAGTGTAAACATCAGAGGCCAAAATATCTCGTGTGTCCCTAAAGACACACCAGGATAAAAATGGGGTGTAGAAGATACATCTATGGTAGGGGAATAGTCCAATCGGTTATGACCAGTGGATCTTCTAACTCTCCCACAATGATCCCTTATACCACCAGCCTTAGTACTGGGACCAACAGATGATTGTCTAACTCTGACACCACCCCCCTCCTATCATAAGCCTATGTACTGGGAGAAATATCAGGCTCCTCTTCAGATATCTCCCATCTAGGGGTTGGTTCCTAAAAAAATTTAACATAAACGTAAACACATGATATTATAAGTTATTGAAGTATATATATTTTAAATAAAATAATCACAATAGGGATGAGTGCATGAACGCCCATTTGTGTCATGAGACGATTACTTTCTGTCATCTTTTTCGGCATCCTCTCTTCAATGAGTGTCATTTCCTATAATGAAAACAAATATGGAAGTAATTATAAATAGATAACTAATGTATAACCCAAAAACAAAATATATAAAAACCACTATGATAAAAAAACATAACAAAACAAGAATATTTATGGTGGTTTAAAGGTAAGTACTAGGATACACACTCTAAATGATGTATATGAAACATGTATGTTAGAACACGACTGTATGATTCTATATATTTCCCACCACAACTTTGGGTTCACAATCAACTCTGAAAATTGAGCTATTGGATTCATCATAAGTAATAAACGGATTGCTTCCAATTGCAGTAGGGATAGTGTCATCATCATCATCACCATCATCAAAAACACCTCTGGGATTTACTTCAATAATTACACCGAATTTAGGATGACGATGATCTTTGAAATAAAAAACTATTTTCACCATTGATGCCAATACATATGGTTCATCGGTGGCAAAACTGCGAGTCATGTCAATAACTCAAAATCCAAAATCATCAATAAAGGTGACTTGACTCATCATTGAATAAAACCTTTGACATTTCATCATTGTGACTCGACCAAGAAAGTAATAATCCAAAATTATTATTTTCTCCACAACTCCATAATAGGATACATTTTCAGAATGAGGTCTAGTATCCGATGAACTGGCATAACAATCTGTTGGGGTAGTAAGCATAACACCATCATGCTATGTACTCATGTTTCTTTCTTGTTCAGAGATAATAAATTTGTATCCATTGATCACAAGTGATTTACAAGCACGAACCATGGTATTAGGACCAAAATACAGAGCTCTTATTTACTCAGAAACAAAGTCTGTAGGGAAACTCGATACCTGAAATATAATCAAATAGTAAACTTAATTAAATATTATTTTTATTTAGTTATTACATTAGTATTTTTCTTTCAATTTCAGCCAATCATAAAACCCTTTTCAATACAAAGTCTCTTTCCTTCTCAAAGATAAAGAATGTCACTTTCTACATATCAATTCATTATGTTCCCTATAGATAAAAATAATAATAGTTTAACAAATATTTAAAATTACAGGAGATAAGATAATAGATACATGTACAATTTACATGCTTGATATACTCATCGAACAAATCACAATTGAACAACATTGTGCGATGTGCCATCTCTCGCTATTTAAGGCATAATGTTGTCAATGTATATGATACCATAATTCCTCTAGTCTGTGGAAGTGATGGAAAATTAGGATCCATTTGCTCGTACTCTTCTTCTTCATTTCTCATTGGTCTGTTTATTCTTGTAGTAAGATCATAAAAATAGAATGAATAGAAATACCTACATTCTTGATCCAAGTAACCGTTCACAATAAAACCTTTGCGATAATTCTCGTACCGAACATATAATTTTAATGTTTACATGTTTCTTTCAGTTGGATACATCCAACGGAAAGCAACGGGTCCTCCAAAAAGTATTTCGGTCGGAAGATGGACAGTCAGATGCAACATGAATGTAAAAAATGATGGAGAGAATATTTTCTCTAACTCACACAAAATTAATGGTGTCTCTACCAACAATTTTTTGAAGAAGTATTTGGACATCTTATTAGCACAAAGATCTCTAAAAATATCCCAACTGAATAACTGGTACTCTTACATTATTGGACAAGATATGAGGTATTGCTATTGGAATCAACTCGTGAAAAGGGATGTGATAATCATGAGTCTTCAAAGATTTCATCTTCAACTCTTTTCTATTGACTCGTTTTGATATATTGCTTGAATAGCCATCAAGAACAGTAATAGTCTCTAGAACTTCCAAAAATTGATTTTTTTCAGCAAGTGTCGTCACATAATAAGCACATCGAACATGCCATTTTTTCCAATGATACTGATAGGATGTAATTCTGCTCTGATCACCTAATCTACCAAGTCACGTTGAGATCATAAATCATCTTTTTTCTTCCCCTTGACATTCATTAGATTTGAAAGAAACATTTCCCATATATTCTTTTCAATGTGAATTACTTCTATGCAATGACATTACAAGTTGATTGACCAATATTACAACTCAAAGAATATACTCTTCTTCATCCAATTGTAACAGGTATCATTCGAAACATTTTTCCTCTCTCTATATTTTATTACACCCTTCCCAAATGAATAATGGAAATATTTCAATTCATTAACAACATAAATTCTAGACATACGCTGAGGTGGATCGTTAATCTTCATGGTATTATTAAATCTTAAAAAAAATTCTATGTGGATGGTTCATTGGCAAGAATCATCGATGTCCCATAAAACTAAAACAATGAAGATATTTCAGTATTCTCGAATGATTAGTCTTCATACAAACAGGATATGAAAATTTTCCTTTTGTGCCCCATCCAGACATCATTGCATAAGCAGGAAAATCATTGATCGTCCACACAAGTGCAACACGCATCTAAAATATCTCTTTCGAACATGCATCATATTTGGTCACACCCACATCCCAAAAGAAGTTCTAACTATTTTATTAAAGTTTTCATGTATACATCTATATCATTTTCGGGATCAAAAGGGCCAGATATCAGTATTCTCAAGAAAGTGTAAGGCTTTCTCATAAACAACCATGGGGGAAGGTTATAAATGTGCATGAAAACTGTCCATGTGCTGTGCGAACTAATAATCTGCCCAAATAGAGTAAACCCATCACATGAATGAGCAAGTCTCTCATTACACAAATTGGATGCAAATTCAGGATATCGAGCATCAAATATCTTCCCTAAAAATCCATCTGCAGGGTGAACAGACTATTCATTATTCTTTTTTCTCTTGGTGTCATGACATTGCATTTTTACTGAAATTTCATTAGAAATGAAAATGTTATATAATCTGGGGATCAATGGAAAGTGCCACATTACTTTTTTTGGCATACAAGATGGTGTTTCAAAATATTTTGGCTTCCATCAGGAGGTTCCACATTTGATAAAATCGTTTCTTTTAGAAGTTTCCTCCCAAAATAAGCTACAATCATTCAGGAAAGCATGAATTTTTTTTAGAATCCAAGTTCATCAACTACCTTAAATGAAATATAGTGGTTTGAGTGAATATCTTCATCATCTGGAATTATGTCCTTCAAAAAGGTAAGAATGTAATCGATTTTAGTATTTGAAATCATTTACATAGTTTTCCCATGAAGAAATCAGATTAGAAATTCTTACTTTTTCATTTTACCACATTGTCGATGTACTGGAGTCGTCGCAACATCATTCAATTTTTTCACTCTATCAACATCATCATTTTCATTGGATGCATCATGTGTGCTAGTATCAAAATCTTGTTGGTTGGACATCATTTCCTTCTCATGATGCCAAATAAATTGAAACTAATCATATATAAAACTCTCCAATTCAGTCCTATCATTTGGATCATCAACATTTTGAGATTCCATTTTCTCTCCCTTGTGATACCACCCATAATAGTTTGTTTGGAAACCATATTTGGTTATATGATAGCTAACTGATTCATGACTCAACCAAGTTCATCCAACACAATTAGATCATGGGAAGTGTGTACGACCACTATCTGAAGCCTTATCAAATGCAAAATCTAAAAAGATGTTCAAATTATTCTGAAAATAGGTTAAAATCCGACCAGTTTCGAACATCCAACTTTTATCCATTCTGTAAAAAAAATTCAATAAGTCATTTCAAAGAAATACAATAATATTGAAGTTCAACCAAAAAAATATTTAGGTAA
This sequence comes from Viscum album, assembly GCA_963277665.1. NCBI lineage: Eukaryota > Viridiplantae > Streptophyta > Magnoliopsida > Santalales > Viscaceae > Viscum > Viscum album. Next base: position 1,562,370,869 of record OY728165.1, read on the forward strand.
ATGACAATTGATTACTTTATAAAAAAATCATAACTGACACATTACTCTATATGAGAATCATATTATGAAACACAAAAAAATATAGTGTATATATGAAAATAAGATACAGAATTTCTAATCCCTATATTCAAGGATTAGCCAGTAAGATATTCGAAGTGGATCAAGGAATGCATAATCATTAAGGTTCTTATTGGTAGTACATAAGTTTTATACTTTAACTTCTTTAGGAAGATCAGGATGAGGAGTAGGATGAGGATCACATCAAATGTATTTATGGCCTCATCAAGTTTCAACAAAACCATGGATGAAAGGATCCTAGGTTTGGATCCATAGATCATAGGTTGGTAGGGTGTATTCATTGAATCGTGTCCAAATTGATTTTGGAGAGGGACCTTCAATAGTTATAGTGGATTTGATTAGAAACACCTATAAAAAGGATATCCAGGAATTGTGACATCCCAAACCAGGATGCCACTCATTAGTGACCCGAACTCAGATGGCCACATGGCCTCAAGAACATCTGCCAAAATTTCAAATGTTATTGACTAATAGTGAGAACCTTTGGTGTGTCTGGGGAAGACTATTCCCTCTTCACCTAAGTTGCACAATTTTAATATTATCAGTTAAAAATTAGAAGAAAGATAACAATGGGAAAATATTGGAAATTGATGAAAATAACCAAATCAGTAATACCAACTAATAACACAATCATAAACCCAATGATGGTAATGTATGTCATTTATATAGAAGAAAAACATAGTTACAATTAGTAGGAAGTAGTACTATGAAAGAGGCTCAATAAATTCTAAAATTCGACCTAGATTTTTGAGCTACAACCCAATCATCTGCTACATGCTCCATCCTATGTCATGTGAGTAGTCATGCATCAATAAAATGGTGTTTCCACTTATCTAAACATATAATCATGAAGTTCATCTGGGTACCGGATGGAATCATGAACAATGTGAGAGATACAATTCATGTAGGTGACCATTGAGAGGTCTATAACTATCCATTATATTTATATAAAATTTTAATATAATGATATGATAAATTAAAGTGACAACTAAAAAATCTAAAAGGGTTTTCTATGGTTCTGGAGAAAAAATATAAAAGGGTTTTCTATGAATTAGTTTCATGATGATGAAATAAGTACTGAATGGGACAAGGAGAGGTCCCACTAAGAGTTCCCTTTGTAGATATTTTATTCATAAATAACACTAGATTGAATGGTTATGTAATTCTTATTTTTCTGTGAAAAATAATTAGAGACCACATATTATTTTTTAAAGTTTAAGTATATACTCCATATATTCTATTGTGCAAAGGATAAGTGAATAGTGTTTCATTTTATATATATAAATATTTTGATAGAACCATGATACATACTTTTTATGAAACACACATAGTGTACAAAAATGAAGATGAATAAGATCTTCATGTTTGACATGATCTTAATGAAAGGAGTGATTTTCATGAAATTCTATGAATAAATATTAAAAATAATTTCTTATGATTTCATATACATGAAGCTGTAATATTTAGAGCATTGATATTAAAAATAGAACTATGAATCTTTTAAATTAGAACACAAAAAAGAGACCATGCCCTTATAAAATTATATGTGTAATGAAAACATTAATTGGACAATGTGTAAATTGATGTAGTGATTTGAGTACACAGTTCGTGAAGGGAGTAAGGAATCATAAAATTTTCCAAAATCCCTAGAAATAGGGAAAAACGACATGATCTTTATAAATAGTAAAATAAATATGGAAATTTTGAGAATAGAAGGATATCCTTAGATAATATGTAAAGAGGCTAAAGAAGTCTACCATGAATGGGGGAGTTGTAACTGATCGGATAGAAGAGCTTTATCTGGGATGGCGCTTCTGGGAGTCGGGAATGTGCTTCTATAAATGGGGTTCACCTAGGAGTCAGGGGGTTCTATTTGTGTAAATTGGGGGGGGGGGGTCCCAACAGTATTTAATAATCATTGGGAAAAGCATGAATTTCCCAACAGTTATTAAAAACTGTTGGGAAATCCCTCCCTAACCACACCTTTACCAACGGTTTATTAATACCATTGGTAAAGCACATCTATACCAACAGTTCTTCTGAACCGTTGGTATGGAAGTGTTGGGAAATATAGACTTTCTAGTAGTGTATGTTTCCCCTCATATGCACTTCCCTCACTATGAATCAATTAATTGATAGTTAATGTGGTTGTTCGACTAGTAGAATTTCAATGATTATGATTTATTATGGCATTATTTACTCAGCTCATATTCCTTCCATAATGTTTTTACGTTTATTTTTGTAATGAATGTGTTTCCAATTATTTTCCAGGTCTTATATTTATTCTATATTATCTTTTATTACTTTCCCTTACTGGGAATTTGAGCTCACCCCTTTCTTATGTTTCATTTTCCCCAGATATGACGAAGTAAATTATGAGTGACTTGCAGGAATAATCTACGGGACTGGGTTGTTTTAAATGAATTATTTAGTTATTTTTCCATTCAATATGTAAAGTTGAGCTTATATGTGTATCTTGTTTCCAATAATACTAAGCTGCTTGGTCCTTCAGTATGTGTATCCCTTGTTTATATGCCAATGTAATAAAATAAGGAACCAGCTCCAGGCAACTGGGGTCTAGTCCTTACATTGTGCACATTCTTATTTTTTTATCCATCACACTCATACAATATCACAACCAAACACAACAAATACAAATAGAAATTGCATTCAAAAACCATAAACATGTAAATCTATATTTTTCCCTAACCCGTTAACACATTTTCCATTTACATTTCATAGTCATTTATCCAAATTCCCTTTCTCATGCCTTAACCCATTTTATATATTCACAATACACATATATTATCTGATATACACCAATTACCATACATTATCCCATATATACCGTTTATCATTTCACATGCATTTTCCCACTTAAGAAATTCATTTGAAATTCTTATATCACATAGCATAACCAATTTATTACATTCATACCATTAGGTATTCCCCATAAGTAAAATTTATTAACCAATTCCATATATTCATCCATTCCATTATGAAATTATTTATATGTTCTCAATTTACAATCCATTTCCATTTTAACATGGTCATCATTTCAAATATGGGAATTCTTTTTGTTATTTCCATGTAATTCATAAATCATTACCACGATCTCAATAAACCCAATTCACCCTTTTTCAAACCATGCCCAAAACCCGTTATGAAATTACCCTAAACATAGGAACACACATCAATATTCCTTTTCCAACTCAACAAAACATATTAACATGTTTAATATGGTTTATATGTTATCAAACATCAAATCTACACTTAACTTCCCCGAATATAGGTTTGGAAATGTCATCACACCCCATGGGTGGCCCTGAGTCATTCTAATCATCCTTAATGCATCCCACGGTGATATGAGGGAATTAAATAATTATATATCAAACCTTTTTACCTAATATTACTCAAGGTAAAAAATTCACAACAAGAGGGAATCAATATCCCAATATACATGCACAAATCTATAACAAAACTATGGAATATAACTTGTATACCACCTGCCTCAATTCGATTTTCAAACACACCCTCAATTGAATCCCTATATTTTGATTCAATGTCTCGTTGATGCATAAAACCAGATCTCATAGAAAAAATGGGTTTTAGGGTTTTTAAAGGATATCAGAGGAGGATACAAATACAAATCAAGAAAAGGAAGTAATGAGAAGATTAGACTCACCAGGGGATTCGATCCATAACCAACGGTGCTCCAAACAGCCTAGGATCAATGCTTAATCACCTATGGTAAGTTTGGGACCTCCAATATCACTTATAGGGTTTCAATAGGAGGAGATGAATATAATCCTAAGTAATACAGGAATATCTCTGGGTGGAAATTTTGTAATTTTTTCAGCATTACTAGGCGGAAAGGTTTTCCAAACCTTGCGTAAATCATGTCAAAGACACTATATAAGGAAGGTGAGGTCACATGCCTACCTGCGAACCTCTACATAGTTTACGAACCATAATCTAGTCTTGTGATATCCCATTGTCTATGGTTGCATGGTTTTCCTGGGTAGGTTGCATGATTTTCTTAACAGTGCGCCAACCGTTCACCTTGCACAGTTTGGATTGATATCCCTTCCTTTAATATCCTAAAACCCTAGAATACCAATGAGGCACCTCATACACCCAATAAATTTTTCATTAACCAAAAAAGATATTGAAATCGAAATTTATACAGGGAAGTACCTTCCTCAGGTTGGGGATCATACAACATCCCCACCTTATAACTGTGCACCCTAGAACCACATTCCCAAGTAGTACTGGGACTCAAAATCAAAGAGATCAAGAGACTTGGTTTAATTATTCATTCCCCTTACCCAATTTTCCTCTTTAACATTAACGTGCTTCCATAAAACCTGATCCAAATGCACATTCTTGACCAACAATACTTTCTCACTACAATCCACCCCACGATTGAGATACTCCTCAAAGGACATATCATTCGTAACCATAACTCAACCATTAGAACTTCATAAGTAAAACATAGGCAACATTTCATCATTCATGTCACATGGAAACATTTCACACAACATCATACCATCTTGGAGGAACCAATTAGCACCCCAATGGTCTGATCCTCCTCACATCCCATGACCTGAATCAATTGGAATCATTTTACTATGTTTTTAAAACACTAATGGTTACCAAACTAGTATCCCTAAGGGAAAAACATTTTATTTTAGACCACAATCCCCAAACCATTTTGATTCACCACACATGTTCCAATTTTCCCATTCTATAACCATACATCTAAATGCAACCAAAACTCTTAGGGAACTCAACCGATCAATTCTGTACCAATGCTCGCTATCAAGTCTAACTCACATGAATGGGGATCACTCAAGTACCTCCAAACCAAAAATCTTATTATGTCACAGACCATCTACTTGACCATCATGGTTATATCCACCAAATTTCATTTTTTGGAACCACCACTATTGATGAAAGACCACCAAAATATAAATTTGACTTTCACATCATACCACATTATCATCTCTATGGACTTATCCCTACAATGGCCTTAAGCCTTTCCATTGAAATCGCCCAAAAGGTCCTTCCTACACTATGAATTTGAGAAATAAGATCAAATTGACCTCAACCATGGACGAATTACTCACCAAAAGGCACTTTCCACCAAAAAATTAAACCAAAGGTGGGTTAATCCCCCCACACCAATTTCTGTTTATTATTCTACGTCTGACCGCACCCTACTAGCTTTTCCCAAAACACCCATATTCCACTGATGGCAAGCTACCCCTTTTCCCCATTCCGAAGGATCTTGCTGACTTGAAGCCAATCATTATTGTCCATCACACCCACTATTTTCATTCCCTGTCTTCTAGTATAATTCCATCATGACGTCGTCACTACCCTCCTAACCATCATCAGTCTCCACCACCCCAATCAACATTCCCAACACATGATATCATATTTCTCATAAACTAACTAAGGATAGGTTAAAAATCAAACCCTCGCCAAAATTTGATATTTAATCCTCATCCCAAAAATATAATCCATGGTGATTTACCACTCTCCACATTCATCTCATTCTCTATGCTAATCCAAGCAGTCACTGATTGACTCATCATGGAACACTTAGCTTCACCATTGGAATGACACTACATCACTTGGAATAGGTGCTTTCAAACATCAAGACATTCTAGTACCACCCAAATATAGATACATAAAGTATACTTATATTTTTTATTGAAGTTATAGAACCCAACATCTCATGAATCCAACCATTGTTACATCTCACTTCTCCCTTTAAAGACTAGGCACAAGAATCTCAAATCTCATTCGGAACCACCCAAAGCCAAAAGGAAATGGTATGCTCCAAAAACCACCATAATCAAGGCCCGCATAGCTTCTATGAGAGACCCAATGTTCACCTCATAGGTTCCTCAATGGCATCCTGTTGTTGCTTCATCCGATCAATGTTCTCCTCTCCACGTCCAGTACTGACTTATCACTCCCCATCAAATGAGTTTCATTGTCGTTTCACTATATGAGGGATTCCAACCAACATAGTTTACAATCGATCACATGATGAACCCCGAAAAATTTTACATGGATATCTATCTTTACCCAAAATAATAAAAAAAACACCACTTAGTGCCTATTCCCACCTTTTTTTAATGGAACCCATGCAATTCATTTAAACCTAGTCCTTCACGAGGACCTCAACCGAAATAGTCGATGGTGTACATCCCCTCATCGAGCTCCGCATATTACACCCACCAGAACCTAAACTCCATGATTCCTCTCATCAAACCAAACACATTCAAGTTTATATGCATAAATAAAGAGATTCTCAACATGCCTGGAATGATTTCATTATATTGGGCATGGTCTTCTGACCTCTCTCATTGGTCACCATGAAGGATGAATGATACCAACCCCCTAATCTAGATTCAAGGAAATAAAAATCCATAGTTACTCATTTCAAACCATACACATCTATCCACGATCAAATCAATGTTACAAAACGGCACTCTCACCCCTGTTCCAATACACATAGTGCCTAGTGCACCAAACGACCATTAGCAATAGCACTACAAAATAATTCAAATTTTCTAAAAGGGACATATCGATTGGTAAAAGAACATTTTTTGTTCAAAAAATATTTTACCAACAATTATGTCTATGTCACTAAATTGTTGGTAAAAACTATGCAGTTTAATGGTGTTGGGACAGATAAAATGGTTATGTAGCAATTATATTAATATCAACATATTATATATTTTTTTTCAAATTTTTTATCCACAGATTAATAAGAAAAATATACCAATTTCTAATATTATAATCATTCTTAATCAATACCAACATTTAATATTTCTCTATAATTTATATTTCAAATATTGGTATTCAAATATTTATGGTTAAAATTTTATATTATATTTAGTAAATTATTTATATATAATATATTATTATATATATTATATAATAATTATAAAATTAGAATATATGAATCACCAAAAAATTGATATTTTATTTGAAAAAACACATGATAATGTAATTTAAATACATATTCAAACATGATGAAAAGATAATAACCTCCAAGAAACATATTACCAAAATGTTTAAAAATGCACAAACTCTAAAGAGACTTTACATGGAACTCAATGAAAAATTATATCCAATCTATTTAACGTAAACATCATATGTCAATGTCATGGAATCCCCATCATATCCCATGAACAACTATCTACTATAATAGATTTGAACTTGAAAAAAATCACCATCACCCCTTTGAGGACCACCCTTATATGATTAAAGTAACTCCAGTCTACATTAGACATCACCATCACCTGTAGTGTTATGATCACAAGAAGTATCTGTCCACTTAAATGTAATGTTAAAAAGTATCACTAGTTCAAAAGAAACATACATATCACAAGCATCACCTATCCACTTACAAGAAGCATTCACAATAATTACATGTTCACAAGTAGCAACAGCCCTCATAAAAGAACCACATGTCCACTAGCTGCACCTGTGCACTCACAAGACGCACTTGTCCATAGGAACACCTATCCACTTACAAGAAACATTTACAAGAAACATTATGATAATAAGAATCACCTATCTAGACACAACACAACAAATAGTTTTCAATTAAACATATGATTAAAAAAATTCCTGATAAAATAATATCATCCAGTGACCACAAAAAGAGGATTATCTAACCAGTGGAAATATAAAACATAACTTGATCAAAAAAGGGACCACAACAACAAGAAGATTATCCATCTAGTGATAATTGTAAGAATATAAAACCAATGAGGACAAAAACTTCCATAACGTATGATAAAAAATAACTACTGAAAACAAAAAATATTAAAATGACTTGAAGAACTAGTGAATAAAAACAATACAAGTTACAACATTAATGAAATATAACCAGTGACCGAACTGAAAATAACAATGCTTGTTATGAAAATAAAAAGGATATTATCTATCCTGTGAGCACAAGACATTGAGAATGACACTAATTTCAATTAAGTGTGACACATAACTCAAAATCTATAATATTGTAACAACACATTAAATTCCATAATCTTGTAAAGTTGTTTTCAATATATAATGACACAAAATTACAATTGAGAAGGATGGATTATTCAATAGTTGAAACCCCATTTAGTGCAATAAAAAAAATTCCATTAAGGATATAGTTATGAAGACAGTCTTGAAGGAAATTTCAAAATAGTATGAACATAACTATGAACTTATTATCACTAGGTGGATTATATTAACTGTAAACAAACATGATTTTGATAATGAATTTCCATACAATGTAACTTTTGATGCGGTTGTGGAGGTGTTTCATAGTTTTAGGATAATAAACGAGGACCCCATAACAAAAATATATTTAGTGAATATTTATTTTTATAGGGAATCATAAATAAAAATGATTGATTCACTTGTAATATATTTTATGGAACCTCTAGTTTTATTTTCTATATAGATCATGAATGGGACAACTCTTTAAAAATGTTTGAATACTCCCCATTATAGTTCCACAATCCAAATTTGACCAAAAAGGGGATAAATGTATAGTAAAAAAAGTGGGTAAGAGAATGAAAAAGAACTATTGGATGAACAAATGATGATTGGATGGGGTTGCTATAGTGATTACCATGTGTCTATTCTTGATATTGTTATCCTTTTACATATGTTTACTACTGATAAAATGAGATCTGATGTGAATATAAATTAATAATTTGAAGAAGAAATTGAAGAATAATGTGTGAAGCATCGTTTAGTTGACTTCATCAAGGTTTGTGAGAATCATCCTTAGGGTTTTTATGTAGTTCAAGTAAAATAAAGATGTAGAAGTTCATGGAGTTATGAAAGAGTGATGATTTGGTTGAAGGTATGTAAATATGAGAATGAATGATGTGAGAGTGTTATCTAAATGATGGTATCAGACCAAGATGATGATGTTGCCTCGCTGGAGAAGATTAAAACTCAGATAGAGGCATACATGTAAATTATTAATTATAAATAAATGTTCAGGAAAATATTTTTCATGTTGTTGAAGTAGTAATTCCAATCATTAAACATTTATGTTACATTTATGACACTTAAAAAGATCGAAATTATTGAGGATATTTTGTTTTTATTTTATAATCTCACATTATTATTCATAATAAGGGGGAGGAGTTCACCTAACCCTATAAAAAATCTCATCTATTGAGGAAAAAATTGATCACGTAATTTCCATATTCCAAAAACAAACCTACTTATTAGGGGAAAATAGAGTTGGATTATAGATCACATGCATACAAAGTATGATGATCGAAAAACACCATAGGTTTGGGATCCATTGTTTATACTGATCACAATTACCTTTTTATATACTTATGGTTCCTATTGATGGTTCATTTGCATAATGTTTTTGAATATTTACTAGTGGGGGTGTTGTTCTTAGAGGATTATAATGATGAAACAAAAATAAAAGATAATAATGACGATACAGATAAGTGAAAAGCATATAGTCATCATGATTTGGAGGTAAGGGTGAAGGTGGTGAAACCTTATCATGATGCTATCAAATTTAGAGGCAATGGTTAATGTGGTGAGTATACTAGAATCATGATACATGGTGATGAATCAACCCCAATAACTTTCGATGATTTCCAAAACCAAAAAGGAAAAGAAATATGAAACATAGAGTCTAAATGAACACCACGAATTTAGAATGTGGCATCACCATTCATTATATAAAATAGAAAGTCACTTCAAAAATCACTATTTTGATAAGATAACCATTCTAAGGCCTTTTTTTCAAAAACCATAATGTAAGGTTTTAGAATTTTATTGCTTGTAACATTTTCATACTCGATTCAGAAAGAACATTACAAAATCAGTATACAAATCGTTTCACATGTAACATAAAATTGAAATTGGTAAGAATCAGTGGGAAATAGTGGAAGAAATTAGTTAGGAAAATAATAGAATAATAAGGAATGTATACAGTGTACCATTCTCCTACATTTATGTTTCATTATGTGAGAAGAAATTAGACATTTAAAAATAATATGGTTTCAAGATATGACCTGGATACTCAATTTTCAAAGTGGATAGTTGCTTGAAGTTTTCTTTAATATGGTTGACTACATTTCTCTCTTTATTTTCCTGTAAAAGAAAGAATAAAAAATATTAATATAATTATAAACCATTAAAAGAAACACATACCTAATTTTTTTATTTCAAGGTGATTAGATGCTCCATATTATATACATGGAAAATCAATATTTATTTTTCAAACATATTTAGTAATCCACCAGGATAAAATGTAACTATAATCCATATACAAGGTTTGAATTTTTTCTCTCTTCTCCTATAAAAAATAGAAAACACCATTCCAAAACACTAAATAAATGGTTAGAGTTCATGATTAGTATAGGTAATGAATAAGAAAAAGTTCAATTTTATAAAATAAATTAGCCCCTACTTAACTATATTATTTAAAAAATATTTTTTTGTAATTGTTTTCTTAAAATAGAGTCATATTCTCATTTACTCTATCCAAAAAATCAGTTCATTCAATTTTGGTGAACTTCTTAATCGAATGCTCTCTTAAAAAAATATTCCATCTTTGATGTCATCATTGAAAACCAATTACGCTTCATATTTTAAAAGATGAAATATTATGTTAGCGGAAATGGGTTAATTCAAACATTATGTTCTACACACTTACAAATCACTCATTTTTTATTTTATAAGTTCTCAAATTAGAACTCTATATTTATTATCCCATAAAAACAAATCATATAAGAAAAAATTTCATCACTAAAAAATAAATTTCATCCAATCAAACATGTAAATAAAAGTTTTAAATATCATTTTGAATTTCAAAACCATTCTATAATTCATTGAGAAATTTATGTTCAAAAGGGTGAGTTTACAATTTAAATATATTTAAAAAATTGATTTCAGTATCCAAAAAATATGTTCCACAAGATTAATAGCATGGAGGTAAATTTCTATATATTCACAAGAAACATAAAAAAACCATGGTTAACTTTCAAAAATGAATGTGTATGTAGAATATGACATGCAAGAATTCAGTTCATCTTTCGATGGAAAATCAATAGTGGGAAACGACACCTCTAAGTAAAATTATACATGTTTTTATTCATTTTTTAATTTATTTCAATTAGAAAATTCAACACAAAAAAATCTAGAATTAACATTTAATCACTGTTTTTATGAATTTCATAAGTAAATTCATTAAAAACTATCATTTCAGAAGTTTTAATATCATCTCACTATGAGTTTACATTTTGTGAAGTATCTATAAAGGATCTTGCATTATTAGTTTCACACAAAATTTCATTTTCATTGAAAAATCATGTGAATTTAGAGGATCTAACTCAGTATAAATTTCAATATAATATACAATATACTCACTGAGGACACATGAAACAATGGTTTATTTTCCATTTTCCAATTCATAAAAGTTATGTAAAACCTAGTGTGTCATTTAAAAAAATAATCATGTCACAAATTACACAACCACAAAAAAATAGAGACAGAATACCTGAGAAAACAAGTTGTAAATAAAAAATATTACTTGCAATAATAGAGGAGTTCTTCCCTAGGTACATCAACGACTTTCAATGAAATCATGTGTAGTATCGTCAATTGTAACTTCGTCTTCATCCATTATGGCTGGATTTTTATCATTGGCATCAATTGACATATTAGTTTGTAATCAATACACTTGAGGTATGATATCTGCTATAACATCTTTAGGGATGATATCTTCCTCCATTTCATGTATGGTATTTTCATCACCAAAACCTAGGGGTAAATTTCTATGCAATAAATAAATAAACCAATTATTCTTCAATACTGAAAATAGTTAGGTGGAGAAAATAATATATCTATAAACAAGAATAAATATACCTCAATTTTCAATGATAAATAAATTTAGTAATGTTAGGGAAACGTGGATAATATTTTTGGTTCTTAGGTTTTTCACCAATATTATGAAAAGAACAAATGTGTTTAAGGAATTGAGATGTAATTTTTCCCATAGAAATAATGGATAATTGTTATAATTTATGAAAGATAAATAATTATTAGAATACATTTATATTTTATCAATATATGTTATATCTAAAGTGTGAACTTCATGATTATAGTAGTAATATTTACAAAAGGTGGGATATTAATTGTGTTTCATAGTTTTTAACACTGTAAGAATCCTAAGAAACCATGGCTAGAGTAAAAAATATAATTTCAATAAACAATAACAAAAAACATCAATCATACAAGCATATAATTCATCTAATCTTCTTATATATGGATTGGGAAAAAATTTCATATCCATGAAGACATGTGGTAATCATGGATTACCATAATAATATGTATTAATGATAGAATGTATTATGCTAATATTATGTTGTGATAAGACAATTCAGAGCCTCATCAATACTAAAACCAATCTATAGAATCACTCTCTCAGGTTCAGCACCAAACAGTAGTGCACATTTTAGTCCACATGATCAACATCTTCCAAAACTATCTACTACTACAAACACATTTTATGATTTCGAAATCATAAATCATTGCACAATAATTACCAAATCCAAGTTCAACAACCCACATTGAGAAAAAAATCTATTCTATATAGTAAATTTGTCTCCCACATAAGAAATATAAAAAACACCAACTTCAAATCAACTTAGAACAATCAGATAGCTATGAACTCTAATTATACACACTGAACATCAAACCAGTAGAACCACCAACATTTTGATTTAATACTCAAGATTTCATGAAAGAGATTAAGTGAGAAAACAAACTGGTAGTCACTAGAGAACATATGATAGATCATCAACAAAAAACCCTTTAGTGTAATAGGATCTATTTCTGTTAGGTAACAGAATCACTATCTATCAACACCATTCCCTCAAGACGAATTTCTAGGCTTACCTACTGTGAAAATAATATATCGAAACAACTTCAATAAGAACTTGAAACCACCACAGAATCTTAAAAAACTAAAAAATGACTCCCCCCAACATGAACGGAAGTATAACATGGAAGAAATGTTTGATTTTAGGAAGATCCATTGAGACAATACATGAATTGATACCCTCCCATGCAACTAAGCCCATAGAGAGGAAGGAGGGGTATGTTATAGCCACTACCAATATAGGGATTCATCCATTCAATAGATAATCCGCTATATTAAAATTCTATAATTAAATAAGAAATTTATTAAATTTATTTTTATTATATTTAATTATATTTGTTTGATTAAATATGAAGAATAAACTTTCTTGTATAGAGGGAGTATATAAAAAATATTTAATTTTTTATTAAATGAACAACATCAAAAAAAAATAAAATCTTTGTATTTAGAGAAAAATAGAAATTAAAATCAAATAATGATATATTTTTAATAATCCCCAAAAATTAATATTGAATTTGGTGTATATATATATATATATATATATAAACTGGTTTATCATTATTGGTTATTCATAAAATTATTTTTTTTATTTATTGGTTTATTTTAGTAATCTTGATTGATGGAAAAATATTTATTGGTTATAAATATTATTAATAAAAAATTTATGTGTTAGTAAAAAGTAAAAGTTGGTATTAGTATGATTTTGCAAAAGATCCCAGAATTGGTAAAATATTTTTTTCTATTGAATGATCAATATCGATTGATATATCAATTTGTAAAAAAGTGTTTTTAATTAAAACTAATATTAATAAAAATTAATATATATTGTAATTGTTCACTTATATCAATAGTTATATTAACTTTCAATAAATTGTTTTTTTCCATGAGTGATTTTTTTTAGTGTATGTTCCACACCCAAAGTAACTGTACATGTACATTATCAATATGAACCAAACATCCTTTCTGATTTTCAAAAAACAACATGCAATATTCCTACAAAAAAAATCATGAAAACCTAGGAATCATTCATAAATCCTAGCATGAAGTCCATATGGCCATGTCCCATGACTATTCCCACACTCACATTACCAAAAAAACACCTCAAATCCCAAAGTCCACAACCTGTCGAGGGTTCCATAAGACCAATGCATATTCCATGTAGTAAAAAAAGAGGCCTCACAAATCATATCTAGAGTCTCAAACTAGGGCACTCTCACTACCAAAAACCATCCATACAAAGGGTTAGACTATCATCAAAAGTAAAACCCACTTCCCACTTTCCCCCAAGTTCCACTATTAAACATCCTTCATAGTAAACTTCTCCATTTTATTAACCCATACAATCACTCTTTAAACTCCCCAATTCAAGCCATGTTTCAAACATCATTTCAACTCATTCAACCTTTCATTATGAAAAATTCATTGACCATTTTACAGCCACTACTCAAATAATTATCTTTTAGAAACCATTCAGTCTTTATAGATTTATCATAACCCAAAATTTTAACCGGGTCATAACACTTCTTTCTGAAAACTATTACTTACTATTCATTTATATAATTTTCATTTACCCAATTTCATTACAATTTTTAGACACCATTTTTTTCAATTTTTTCTAAGAAATAGAATTCATTCTACACTCTAAGTCTCACACACCCATCCCTTGTGTGCCTATTATGATTCATTCCACGGATATCTTTAGGTCCATAAAATGATGCATGAATGTGCAACCTCATTCCATTCCATCCATGAGAAAAATATTATAAATTTATTTAATCATGCAACATGTGCATAACCTAATGGTGAAATATAATTCTACTCTAACAACACATATCAAGAAAAAAAACCCACCCTGGTTGACTTGGGTTTCCCCCCATACATGGGTTTACTACTCCCAGGCATGACCTCATTACCAAGTCCTAAAACTTCCTAACATCTTCTCTACCACCCTAAATAACACGACTATAGAAACAAACTCTTGTAACACCACATTGTAACATCCCCGACCTGAGAGCCACTAAAATGATGCCCTAAACCAAGTCGTCACGTGACCTCAAGTGCACCTTCCCATATGATAGAGGCTACCGACTAGTAGTGGGGGTCTATTTAGTCACATGGGGAGACTATACCCTTTTTACTAGAGTAATACACAGAAGAAAAAACATTAATAGAAGAAACAATATGACTGAAAATTATATTTTATTATTTAGACACTTTTAAAGATATAGTGAGGAACCATGGTTCAAAAACAAATTGAAATCACAGATCCATTGAAAGATTGTTTAAAACACACATATTTGACCTATGTAAATAGTATCCATGAAATATTACTTACATGGGTGTCTGTTTAGTCCATTAAGAGATCTTCAAACTGAAATTCCAACTTATCCTAAGACTAGATGTACTCATCTAAGATGATCTTCCCATTGTTGAATCCTCTTAAAAATTTCGAGTACATCGTTTCAATACAGAAACTATGATCCTCATTAGATACCACTCTCATACACCATACCACCATTCTATCAACTTCTTCATCGGTAGAATTACTTTTTATAACCCTCTCAAATATGATTTCATCTGAGCTCATAAGAAGATCCAATGATTGATCATGAACATCACATGCCTTCCTCTACAAGCGTCATGCTTTGGAATATGGGTGGGTATCGTTTTTCATCATCTTATCTTTTTATATTCTTTACTAAATGGGACTCCATTGGTAGACACAAATAAGAATAGTATTTACTCTCTTTATAGATACCGCTCAAGCTCTTACTCCTCATCTGACTCTGGAGCCTTCCATCTTGTACTTTCTCCTCTAAATCACCTGCAGACATGCTAAAATATACATCACTGGCCTAAAAAACAGGATCATTTTCCCAAGCAGGGAGGGTCTGATGGTTTCCTCAATCTGAGCAAGTCCATTATCATCCAAATGTTCAAACCTGTTTTTCAGTGTGATACATGCCACCTCCTATCTAGGACTCGACCTGAATTAGGCATCACCCTTAGAGCCTAGATAAAAACCTTTCATTCTATTGTATTTTCCTACTTTGGATCCTCACCATATCTTTCTTGAATTTTTTCATTGGTTCCACTTCAACACATCATTTCAGTATTTGAGGCACCCATGGCCTTGGGGACATCCCCATTTTGAGACTCTGAAACAGCATTATGCCTACTACCACCATGAGGGTCCTCAGGCAGTAGATGAACCACATATCTAACATCTATATCCTATTATAAGGTCTTATTCTCCAATGTAACTTCCACAAACTATTGGGGTAAGTCCAGTTCCATTCACAACTAATTTAAAATTTCATACACTAAGGGATTTCTATCTCATAATTCAATTTATGGATTCATTGTAGCAGTCTCTGCACTAGCTTTCCCCAAGAAACTGACCATGAAATTAAACCCTTGACCCATGCCTATGCCAACATCATTTTGGTTATCATTCTGTTTAAACCCATGCCTATAGGTCCCCAAATAATACCCCATCCATTTACAAGTAGAACAGATGTCGAACCATGATTCACAAAACACTTTCCACTGACAATGAAATTATTCTCCTAATTTGAACCATAAATATTATGAGTCAATATTGTGACATCTATTTTCAAACATATATGAGGATTAATTGGGGGACATACAAATTTTTTATATATATCAGATCATAGATACCTACCAAGGGGATTTCCAATAATCCTAACAATTGCAGGGTTCTGTAATGGTAAGGGAATGTTAGGGAAGCTCTCCCAAATCTCCACAGATGGTGAGTCCCGCTTCATATAGAAGTCATAGGTCCAGCAAAATAGGTAGAACCAGGATCCATTATAGATAAGTGGAGTGTGAGAACAAGCTTCAATAATATATTCTTCTGATGAGAACTGGATCATAGAATACTTTTTTCGAGTAAAACTATATTTTCCCTATCTTGAAAATCCCAGGTGCTGAAAAAAATCTATCAAAGGGGTCCACTGAAGGTCATATATTTGTGAAATGAGAAATCAATGTCATTTTAAGGAGGGTCGAAGTAGTTTTGAACTCCATGATCATAATAAGATGATTATGGTTCCCATTATATAGATTTGGAACCTTCGGTTCTAGTGAGAATTATCGGAACTGGGGGAGAAAAACAAGGTTGGATAAGGGAGAAAATGAGGACTCCACCCCTTTAATGATGAAGAAGGTCCCTCCCCCACCAGATGCTCATCTATGCATACCCCAAGCCCAACCCAGCATCTTAGAATTAGTCATTCTCTATTTTCCTAACTATTAAACATGGAATCTTCTTAGGTACCCAGCGGCAGCCCTAGCATGGTGTGACTACAAAACTCAGTAGGCCACCACCAACGGTGTCAACAAGATAATTGATCTAATAGATTATGCATGAAAGTATGAAATAAATTACCAGAAAAAATCATTATCCATTATTTGAAATTATCTATCCCAACCCATACTTTCATTATTACTATATTACCCACTTATCCTTATTATTTACATAATCCACTATCTTTACATGCTCCATGGGTTAGGTATATACATCATCTACACAAGAGTCTAAGGAAAAAAGTCCTTCTGAAAAAGAGAATAATACAGGTCCCTATCTCCCTAGGGATAATCACCTCATATCAACACATTACCATCACCTCAAAACCTCAAACTAGGTGGAATGAAACCATTAGGTGAATAGACACTCTATCCCCTTCCATAACACTTTAATTTTGGGTTGGAGTTAAAAACATCAGTCTAACTAGACCCGTGGGGGTAGAGCATTATGGAAATTCCCCACTCTACCAACCAATTTGGAAATTCTGATTTGTCCATACATCACACACATAAAATATCACAACCATACACAACCATTAAAAGTATTAATCACATTCCATAATCATTAACATGAGAATTTATATTGTTCCCTAACCCACTAACAAATTTTCCCATTACATTTCATTGTCATTTATCCAAATTCCCATTCTCATGCCTTATCTGGATAAGTATATTCACAATTCACTTCAATCTACAAATATTTACCATTTACCATTAATTGTCTCATTTATCCCATTAATCATTTCAAAATCATTTTCTCACTTATTCAATTCATGTGAAATTATTATATCACAAAACAAAACCAATTTATTATAGTCAACCCATCAGGTATTCCAGATAATTACCATGTATTAACCAATTCAATATATTCTAAAATTCCCTTATTCTATCGTTTACATGTTCTAAATTCACAAGCTATTTCCAATTTTACATGTTCATCATTTCATATATAATAAATTTTTTTGATATTTAAAATAAATTCATAGACCATTTGACACAATATCAACTAACCAAACTCATTCATTTTTAAACCATACCAAACAACCCCTTATTCCATTACCCAAAACATAGCCACAAACATCTATATTCCATTTTAAACTAAATAAAACAAATTAACATGTTCAATATGGGGTATACACTATCGAACATAAACTCTAAACTTAACTTCAGATATTCTATGTTCAGAATTGTAGGTTCACCCCATGGGTGGCCCTAAATCATTTTAATCATCCTCAATGAATCCCACAAAGATTGTGAGAGGTATAAATTCTTATTTATCCAACCATTTCACCTAATATTACTCCAGGTGACAAATACACAAAAATAGCGAAGCAATACCTCAACACACATGTAAAAATCTATAACAAAACTATGCAACATAACTAGTAGTCTACTTATATCGATTCTGTTGTCGAATGTACCCTCATTCAAAGCCCTAGATCCTAATTCAATGACACTTTTAAAATTTAACCCTTATCTAATAGAAATGTTTTTGAGTGTTTTGAAAGGAGAGTAGAGGATGATACAAATCCCAAATCAATAAAATGAATAAAGGAGAATATTAGACTCACTCGAGTCATCAATCTGATACCAATAGTTCTCCAAATAGCCTAGGATAGAAGGATAATCACCCTTGGGAAGGTTCGGTCATCCAAGCACACATATAGTATTTCAAGAGTAGGGGAAGATGAAAATCATGAGTTAGTGTTAGAAACACCTAGGTGGAAATTCGGTAGTTTTTTCATCTTTACTAGGCTTCATAGTTTTCCAAACCATTCCCAAACCATGAGGAAGCCACTTTATAAGGAAGGTGAGGTCGCATAATTACCTGGGAACCATGCACCAACTGTGCACCTTGCACAGCTTGGCTCTATTTTCCATCCATTAATTTCCAAAACCCCTATAACACCCATGGTTCCCCTCAAACTGTCGATAAAAATTTAATTAACCAATAAAAGTGATTGAAACAAATATTTATAGAAATACATACCTTCACGAGGTCTAGGATCTTACAACGTTGCCAAAATTAATCTAAGGGTTCACTAAAATTGAACCCTCCCCTTCAATTTCAAACCATGACCTCATAGGAAAAAGGTAAATAAGTAAATAAAAATAGAGGTTAAATGAAAAATAATATGTAAATAATCAGTTTTATAAGTGTTAGTGGACAATAACTTCATAAAAAGGATTTCTATGGGATATAGCATGGTATAAAAATATAAATTGATTATAAAATTCCAACCACCTTATATGAAGGATGATAAAATGAAGATCAAATATAAAGAAGATATGAATAAATAATCAAACATTTAATAAGGGTAAAAATCTGGAATTCAAAATCACAAACTAGATTTTGGATCGATCATTGGTAATGAACATGTTCACTAGTGATGGAAAAGACCTACTATGTTTTCTGCCTATCGGTTCACCTCGACCTGATGGTCGTTCATCTTTCGAAGTTGATCTATAAATTTATAAAGCTGATGATCCTCCAATTTAACATTAGTTTCATGGTTATAAAACTATATAATTATCATAATAGGGTATTTATCTATTAAATAATATAATTTTAATTTAATTTAAATAAATAATGTTAATAATTTATTTTAATTAAACTCATTTGAAATGAATACCTCAAACAAACATCCAATGCCCACCAAACATAGGTCACACCTAAGGTAAAACCCATATTCTAGATTCAAAAGTGGTATCATAATTCCATTATGACAATCTTTTAAATATGTTTTTTTTTCTAAAAAATGGGGCATGCATGATTATAATATATCTAATATTTTTATGATAACAATTTCGGTCTCACAGGGCCTCAGAATCTCCAGTCATCTCAGCGAATATCCCCAAAAATATTCCTAGATATATTTTAATGTATTACATGGGAATATAAGATTAAATATATTTATCTTCATTCTTATGATATTAAATTACTACTCTTGGATGCATTATTTAATTTGAAATCCATAGTGAGGATTATGGACTTCTTGAATTCTATAGGTGATGTTAGGTTAGCATGTTTTTTATTAGGGAATTAGTATAATATGTTAACATTTTCACAATAATCCATGTGTATCATCCTACCGAGTTTATATTTTTTGGTGACTGAACAAATATAAAAAATATTTTTCAGGTTTCTAGGAGGTAATTGGTGATTTATTTAGACTACACTTTCTCGGAGCTCATGTTGTTGTGGTTAATTCCACATGTTTTTATTTTGATATTTTTTCTTCTTTAAAGAAGCTTGTTTGTATTTTATAATCATTCAAGTGGTTTTTCTCTTTTATGGTAATTTTTTATTTCATTATAGCATGATATATTGGTTGGTTATTTTAATGTTATGTTCCATGTATTTGGAGGGTAACTCCTCTTTTTTTAGTGTATTGTTCCCTTGGTGTTAGTATCCAACCAAGGGCCTACATGTGGTGAGACTCAAGGTCACTCATTATCTTCACTAGTGATAAAAAATGGTGGGGGGTCAAGGCAGTGTGGTGTCGACGGTGTTGGTTAAGGGATTAGGTGTATTTTGGAGTTATGACCTAGTGAGAATTGAAAGGGGTAGTAAGGAGACAATGTCAGCCTAAATTATTATGTGACAACTAAAAGAGATATCAAATATGAAATAGGATTTTTTGGCCCCCTCATATCTAATGCAAGGACCTTAACCCCACTTAATTTACTAGGTAATGTGATTTTTTGGGTAATTTCGTAGGATAGGTATAACATAATACTTTATTTTTTTATATTTTTAAAGTGGTGGTCCAATGAAATAATAATGTAATTAATTAAATTAATTAATTAAATAAATTTCTATCGTAAAAATGTATTTACCTATTTATTATTGAGATTACAACTAGTCAATGCCTATGTGTGGTTCGATTTGGGGAGGTTTAGTAGGATAACCCTATTGACCGATAAAGGGTCAATCCTAATAGAGGAAAGAGAAGTGACAGAAGATGTTGTATGAATTTTAACATCAGAGCCTAGAAATGTTTAGGGGAATAATTTATGATATTGAGATTAAGAATTATCTAAATGAGTTATAGATCTATTTTAGTCTGATTCAATCAGGATTTGAGGATGGGGTTCCCCAATTAGTTATATAATTCAGGGATTGAATTGTGTTATTTGATCATGTTGTATCTTGGTTAGATGAAGGATATTAATGTGTTGTTGGTTGATTTGAAGTTGGAATTTTGGGATGGGTAATTTTTTCTGATGGAAAATGGGAGGAATATGCAGTATTTTCTCTCCCTTCGATATAGAAGCATGAAGTTTCAAGATATAGGTATTCGGTAAAGGGATATTTTTATATTTTCCATCAATGGATTTTTAGATGAGTAGTCTCAAATGTGGTTCTTGGAGGATGCCTTGCACCATTCCCTTTATTCTATAGTCACCCTATTTACACTATCTATATATTTAGAGGTATAGAAGAAGGTAGTTGTGGTATAGAGGGTGCATGAGTGGGATAGATTATCCATAGTTGAGCAAATATAGGGACCTATATAGAGCATGGTTTCTGATGGAGGGTTGAATATGATGGTCTAGGTGTTGTTTTGATTGGTAGGTAAGTGACCCCAATAGTAAGCATCACATTTCTTAAGGGATGTCCATTCAGATAAATCTATAAGGATCTATCCTACTTTTTTGGTTGACTGTAAGGTTTGAGGTCATTACCAAATGTAGTTCCCTTCAATATTTTATATTTATTATGGAGTGGGAAGTTAGGCCCCCTCCATTAGCAATTTCATTGACCCCCAAGGAAGTTTTAATTGTAGTGCCTTCCCTACTGATGTTCAACAGGATTATGCTCAGCTAGGAGGAGGTGGATTTTTAAGAGGTTTGTCCCTTGATATTTCCTTCAATCAGGTACCAATGGTAGATCATGGACTTAAATATTATCTATTGTGAGTTGGAGGATCTATCTATGGCCAGATGCATGTGAAAGGGGAATCAATGCTAAAGGGGTTCATGGGTTTTCCTGGTATAATGTGTTTATTGTATACTATCGTTTTTAATTTGTTTGATTCTATGTATTTTAACACTAATTTTCTCCCACATTGGTCCACATACTAGGTTAATAATTGGGGAGGATTTCTACACCCCTGGTATTATCGATACAAGTGAGAGGTGAGGTTTGTTTTGTGTGTGTGTTAGGGATGCATGTTGATGATAGAGAAACATCTATTGTTGGGAGATTTCGTTATGTTTTAGATAGACCATATGGTTTCATTCTCATCATAGAATAGTTTAATTTTTTCATTCATTGGTTTCCTATTTCTAGATAAGAATTTAGTTTCCAAATGTGAAAGGGTGTTATGTAGGTTTTTCCAGTGTGTGAGGTTTCTAGATGTGAAGTAGATATTGGATCCCATTATTTCCTTGATGTCTATGTTCTCGATAGGTCTAGTTAGATATCTTGAAGTGGATACCCCTGGGGATTTTACATATTTTTTTGATGTACTCCCTGATGAGGTTGTGGTACAACCCACTCGATGAGATTTTGAGTTTGAAATATCATCGTTCTTAATTCCTACACTAATTTCGACGGATTCTTATTGGGTGTAAAAGATAGAGTTCCTCAAGTTGATAATCCATATTGATGATGCAGGATGAAATGTTTTTCTATGTGTATCTCTCTTTGAGTTATGAATTAATCATATATCATTCTGTCTTCTATTTTCTTTAAACATTGGTGGTTGAGTCTTGTCCATAGATGGAGAGCCTTTATTGGGGAAAATAACCTAAGTCTTAGGAAGTTGTTTTTTTAATTTATTAATCCTCGGTAAAAATTTTCTAAATAGGATTACAAATGTTTCCCATGTGTTTTTTATTATTTTTAGTTGGTATTTTCACATTCAAATAAGTTGGAATGGAAAATTTCAACTTAAGGATTACACAACAGGTATATGTTACAAGATGTGTAACTACCACCGTACACATGTTGTAAACTAGTTCATGATGTGAAGTGGTTACACATCATAAACCCAATTCACATCATGTAACTGTCAATCAGGAGAAATATTAAAATGAGTTAATTGGGTATTTTTGTAACTCAAAATGAGATAATATAGGACATTAAAGGATTTCACGCCATGTATTTCTCTGAACATGTGGTTTTAATGCATTTATCACATATGATCAATTCCATTCCATCATTAAACCCCTCCCAATTGAACCTAGGAATATTTTTAAGTCATTTTGTAGTCATCTCATTCATTTTGGACATCCTTTCTACTGATCTGATCCTTGGTGAGCTATTTTTCTTAGTTCCCCTATCTTATCCTATTTCCCTCCTTCGTTGCATTATAAATATGATTACTATGATTTTTTTTTGGTTTTTATCTTGATCAATTTTGGTATAGGTTCTTCCTAGTGATCATCCTTTCCTCTTTTATTGTTATAAATTTGGTTGAAATGGTTTCTTAGTCACCAAATAAAGGTATGGGTCTAAACATAACCCTATGGTATATTTAATTTTCAAGTCTACAAAATATTTTGATTTCACCAATGAAATGTTGGATATAATTTATTTATTTATTTATTAATTTCAGATCATATATTGGAATATTTTTATGGTCCCTTTGTATTTAATTGTTTATGTGACCTAGATTATGGTAACCCATTTTGTGAGAAAAGATTTGAATAATAAGAACTTGTCTAATGTTTTAAAGTGTGTTTAGAATAACATGAGATTGTGGGTGATTTATTCATAGAGAATCACTTTGGTAATATCTTATGGGATAATGATGTCATTGTTGAAAAATTTATCTATAAATGAAAGTATAATTCAAAGACAAATTATGATTTTGATATTTAACATTTTAGGATTATGATGTGATATTTTTATATCCTTGCATTATGACTTGTTGAGATACGTACCAAAATGATTATATATAGGTATTTTCACTAAGCATTAAATTCTTATATAGTAGGATCTCCCGAGTGATACATCTTTAAATGAGTATATAATTGGAACTACCTAGTGATACATGCTGAAATTATTATATAGTTTTCTTAGCTCAATTGATGTTGAAATTCATATATATAGGGATATAACCATAGGATGAAATAATTATAAATATGTATCTTCTAGTTGGTTTGATTATTCCATGGTTTATGGTTAGGGTTTGAATGTTGGTTCTACATGGTCATAGAAATTCTAGAATGGTTCCAAAGATTGTTGATTTCTATATTGTATTAATTTATTATATAATTAATATACTTTTTTTCACTTTATTACATGCATTTATTATTAGAATGGTTTTTAGGAAAAAGTTTGTCATGCTACTGATTTTTACTCACTCCATACCCATGATTCCATTTAGTACCTGAGTGGATTACATATATATATGCTTAGACAATGGACATGGACCTTGTTGATGATTTGTTGCATAATGGATAGGATGGAGTTGGAGATGTTTTTTACATGAGGTTTGAGACTAGGACATTTTGTGATTATTTTGCATCACCTAATTATTTTATTTTCCCTCTTTTCATTTTGACATTTAGATACATCTCATCTATTCTTTACATGATTCATCATTTTGGTTTATCGGTTTCTCCTTTACTTTCTAGTTGTATGATATATGGTTTCTATTGTTATTCATTACTCTGATATTATTATTATTATTTTATTATTCTGGTGTTTTGTAAATCTATACTATGTGGTATAGTATCCACACTATATCCATCACACCCCTAATTCTAGTCATCATCCACTTTCATACAAGGAGGCTTGTTTGAGTCTCGTAACCAACCTATTTTGACCATGTGAGAGAGTTCCTGATCAGAGGACATTACAATGTGGTATTAAAGGATTAGGTTGTACTTTTCTATTTATTTATTATTTGAGAAGTCTATAAAAGAGACTAGGATGTTTTGGACATTGTAATGAGCTTTTACTTTTTAGTAAGTGACCCATGTGCCAGGGAAAATCCTAGTGCCAGAGGATGGGATTTTTGTTCATGATGTTCACCTATTACAGTTAATGTAATTTTACCTTGAGTGATTCACATGTTGTATGATGTCATCATTTATTTATATTTCTAGTCATTTCCTAGTATGTCATTATATGTTTGTTCATTCATCATGAAATGAACATAGGGATATATATTTACAAGCATTTTTCATGATAGGGATATATTTATTGGTTGTGATATATATTTTCCTACTGATGTGTGATATGACATGAATGTTATATCTAATAAATGAAAATGAAATGAACTAATATTTCATGCAAAACACTAGTAGGAAATTTCTAGAGACACTAGGACCAGTGGTTCTATATTGTCACTTGTTGAGGTTAACATTGATAATACATCCCCTGTTCTATGGAGGGTTTTTATTTTTTATATAAAATGCATCCTCATTATCTTCATTTTTATCATTATGAGAGTGGAAATCTACAATATCCTAACATATCTTAATAGGATTTTCCTATATCTCTTGAGGATTAGTTGTATATTTAGCTTCATGACTTCTTCTTGAGGTTCATGTTATCTATGGAAAGGTAGAGATTTCATATCATGCCTTAGATGTCTATGATGAAGATTGATTTTTAGCTGAAACATCGTTCTATGTTAACTGTAGAGTGAGGGGACCATTCAACTATGTTTTGGATTGATTCATTCTAGACAATATTCAACATCCTTGAGACCCCTACAGATAAGACGGTATATCTTCATGCGTATATTCTCTATGGAACATCCATAATTTGTGAGACATTCTGATGATGTTGGGGTAGAATGAGGGTTTATATTCGAAGTACTTCGATGTGAATTTCATGAGCCACTTCTATCAAGATACATTTAGGGATTATAAGACTCATGTTTTCATGCATATAGAATATGAGGGAATGTTAGTGATGAACTATGTTGAATGCTTCAATGACCTAGATTGCTTTTCTATCTTTACCTATTGATGAGATCTCTAGGGTGAGGCATTTTCAAAATGGACATCTCTATGACATCAGGTTGTAGAAAAAATATTTTTCTTTAGAGTATCTTTCCATACATGGTGAATCAGACACTAATTAAGAATGAATTCTAAGAGAGGCCCCAATTACATGGCACACAATTTCAGTAGGGTGAACTAGGTAATCATATTCTGGTAGAAAGAAGAACTGCTATAAAATATTCCTCCAAATAAATAGAGGTAATACTATCCAGAGTATGGGGGAAACCATCTCAGGACTATGTTACGTTGTAGTTATGTTAGTGTTTAAATTTTTTTCTATAAGGTTCCCAATTTTTTTACCCCTCTTTAGAGTGTCATTACTGCAAAAGGTTGGGTCATCTCCAAAAAAAATCATTAACTTCTCATAAAAGAGAAATGAAATGATTTCAAGATATGTACTAGAGTATTTCTAGGACATAGCTAATCCTCAATAGACAGGTAGCAAGAGTACGATGTTCAGGTCAATATGGGGGATATGGTACCATAGTATAGGAGAAGAAGTACTAGGTAGATGGAATAGCTCAGGTGATTAATGATAAATCCTACGGAAGAGGGGCCAGTATTCATTACGGTAAATAGACAACTTTGTCTATTCTGGATGCATGAGCTTATACCTTTATAGTTATGATTCAAATATCATCTACCCTTTCTTTAATTTTAATTGATACAATAGTATTGCGTTCATTTTTTATCTTCTCCTTTTGAAAACAGTTTGATTTTGGTTCTAGAAAGCTTATATTTCATTTTAACCATCAATACACTATTGGGATTGTGATTAGAGAATATAAAAGGTTTCAAGGAATGTTCTTTAGAGATCAGTGGTTACAACTTATTATGGGAACTATTTTTGATGTAGATGATAGGTTTCAATTTTATTCTTGTTATATATTGGTCCGTTCTATACTAGGCTCATATTGACTATTACCGAAAGAGAGTTACCTTTCTATCATCATAAAGAGAAATTTATTCTCACCTAGGTGAGTGGGATCCTTAGGATGGTTATAAAAGACTAATTCATTGTATATTATATTATATCAAAACCCATATAGAATTCATAGTTATAGATGAGGTTATAATGCAATAGGAATATTTTATTCTAGTGGTAGACCATTTTTTATATGTCTTTCCTAATTAGTTCTACAACATTCCATCCAACCGAGAGTTATATTTCATGATCGAATTAGAGTTGGGATCATAACATGTTTCTTTAATAAAATATATAATTAATACAGGAGACCATCAAGAGTTGAATGTTTAGTTTGATGATATGGAAGCTAAATGTTTCATATGGTCGAGTACATCTTCATGGGGTTCTCTAGTTATTTTCTCCAATATTGTTGATGGTACCATACTCTTATGTGTTGATTATCAGATATTGAACCAGATTATAGTTAATATTAGATATCATCTTCTCTCTATAAAAAATCACTTTGATTACATGGGATGTGAATAGTTCGTCTCCAAAATCTATTTGATAAAATGATAATACCAGTTGAGGGTGAGACCATCAGACATACCTCAAAATACATAGAGGAGAATATATGGATTCTATGAGTTCATAGTAATGTTTTTTGATTTGATGAACACATTAGTGATATTTATGGATTGATGAATCAGATCTTTCATCCTTTTATGGATCATTTTGTGGTTGTTTTTGTCGATGATATCATATTGTTTTCCAAGACAACAGATGATCATTCCCAACTTCTTGACATCATCCTGAGTATACTAAGACAGCATTGTCTTTATTCCAATCTAACTAAATGTATTCTATGGAGTGCTAATCTTTACTTACTGGGTCATGTCATCTCAAAGGTAGGATTTTTAGTGGACCCAAAAAATGTTTCAACCATTGTATCATGGGAGTGGCCAAATAATGTCAATGATATTCCTAGTTTTTTGTGTTTAGCTAGTTATTATTGGTTGATTATCTAGGACTTCTACCATATAGAAGTACCACTGTTTAGGATGACTGAGAAGTGAGAAATTTTTTTCTGGTCAGATGCTTGTGAGATATATTTTATGGAGTTGATGAGTTGAATATCCTCACAAACTATCCTCAAATTATTTGTGCTAGTTAAAGTATATATTTTGTATTGTTATGCATCTGATGTTAGACTCAGAGAAGTTATGATGAGGGGTGACTAAGTGGTTACATATATGTCTAGAGATCTGAGACCGCATGAGAAGAATTAACCTACTTACTATATAGAGTGATATGTAGTAGGTACTATTCGGTATTATAGTAGGGATAACTATTCATCTGTTTGGACTTTCGGGCCACCGATTTTGTCCTCAAGTAATTAATGTCCTCAAGAAAACCCTTGGCCTTTGGGATAGTAAAGATTTTGGGCTACCTCAAGGCCTTAGGTCCACATGTAATTGTTCTTAAATGGACCAAGAATACTCTAAAAGGATAATGCTCTATATAAGGATTTATAGAAAGGTACATTCACTATATTATAGATAACGGATTTAGAAGAATGATAGTGTATATAACATTCCATTATGAGTTTCCTATGCATGTACGGGAATCCTAGAAAGAAATCCATATGAAGGTGGAGAGCTCACATCATGAAGTAGAAAATGGGGAGGAGAAGTTCCATGTAGTTATCATCTGGATGGTTTCTTCTAAGACCATCGGGTCATGTAATGTCACAATGCCTATGGTCCAATAAGGTTTCGACATATACTATTAAAATGTTGATTATAAAAAATGAATAAAAATATATGTACTTTGGGCCATTTGAGTGGGGTCCACAGACTACAAGAACCTCCAGTACATCTTTTATTAGAGGGATCCAAACCATCTATGTATAGGGTGGTTCAATTATCATTAGTATTTTGACTTTGAGTTGGAATATACAATGAGAAAGGGAAATGATGTTGTCAATTATTTGATCCAAAATACATATTTAGAGGTAGTTCCATAGTCTTTCCCTGAGTTTCAAATGATGGAACTCTTTATAGACATGTATTCTGATGATCCAAATTCTGAGGGATGGGTAGCTATTACTTTGGAATCTATCTTACCCATGGTTTTGGAATAGACCAAGATGGTGAATCTATCTGATCTGAAGGGATTAGTTATAAGAGATATCTTATATTGTGGGGAAACACAATCACGATATCCTATTAGTAGTTGTGATTCTCTTATCTTCCATGGATGAGTATGGGATCTTATGGCCATGTGTGAGGAGTTTATGAGATATTTTCATGCTTCTATATGGTCATCATATCCTAGTTTTATAATGATGTATCATGATCTCTACATACAGTACCGGTG
Organism: Viscum album; assembly: GCA_963277665.1. Taxonomy (NCBI): domain Eukaryota; kingdom Viridiplantae; phylum Streptophyta; class Magnoliopsida; order Santalales; family Viscaceae; genus Viscum; species Viscum album. The sequence continues at coordinate 1,562,400,475 of OY728165.1, forward strand.
GTTAGAAATTAAGAAGGTGGTAGCAAGATTTGTAGTAATATTTTCACCTTTCATTAGGTGGACGATGGTTATCAGAGGCTCGTCAATCTGTTTTAACCTCTTCCCATTTAAGAGTGGAAATGGTCTCATTTCACTATAGATTGTATGACAAGATTACCTAAGACAACCCTTAATAAGTATGTAGTATGGGTGATTGTAGATCAACTGAAGAAGGGTTCCTGCATATTTTTTAGTTGGGAGCCCTTCACTATTGATGATCTAGGTAGTCTATACATGTGAATTATAGGTTGGTAGAATGGTGTTCTGAGTATTATAAGTTATGATAGTGATCCTTGTTTCATGTTTTAGTTTTGAAATGGTCTTTCTATGACCATATTATTGTTGTTTATTATGTGTATGGCCTATCATCCTTACACTGATTATTAATATCAGTGGAATATTTTGGTTTTGGAGGATGTTTTATTAGCATATTTTTAGGATTTTGGTTGTGTATTGGAGAAACATATGGAACTTATGGTGGTTTCATATAAAAAAATATTCCACGCATCGATCCAAATGGAATCATTTGATATTTTTCTGTCAAGTCATGTCATTCAACACATTTTTGGATAGGGGTAGGAAAGTCAGTGTTTATGGGACATATTCTTTTATAAGAGATATCTAAGAAGGTTCAGCTGGTCAAGATGTGGTTTTTGACAATAAATATCTTTCACAAATCATACATTGACCATTATATACTACCTCTAGATTTTGAGGTTAGTCACTATATTTTCCTTTGGGTGGCACCTAGGATGGGGTAATGTCTTCTGTGGAAATAGGGATAGCTAGAGACTACTTTTATTAGGACATTTGAGATAGTGGATTGGGTTGGTCTAGTGGAATACTGATTATCCCTTCCATAGTTTTAAAACACCTTGCATGATGTGTTTCATGTGTCACAACTTCACAGATATTTTCTTGGCCCTTCCCATAATTAGAATTAAAGTATGTAAATATTGGTGTTTGATACATCCTTTGAAGATAATCATATACATATTCTGGATCATAGTGATTAGTATCATTATGGTAGGATTATAAATTTGGTTCATGTGAAGTGGAAGTAAGGGAATGTTTAAGAGGATACTTGGGAGAGGGGGCCTGATATTAAAGCACATCGACTAGAAAAGTTCACTGTGACCCTATAGGGATTCTTGTAGTAGCTCAAGGATTGGATATTTTATGGTTGGGAGGTTCTAAGATCCCATAAATGTCATGGTTCATCCATATTTTATTGTATTTTGTTAAACATATTTCATTGGGTTTTCAATTTTCTTTAAACTTTGGGTGATGGTTCTTGATCAGATACAGAGAGCCTTTGTTATGGAAAATGACCTATAGTTCAGGGATGTGTATTTTTCGAATTAATTGATTCTTCATATAAACATATATGATGAGTTTATGTGGGTATCTCATGAGTTTATAAGGTTTTAGATTATATTCAGTCTCCTTCCTAGATGTTAGGTAGAAAACTGTCAGCTGGAAAATTACAAATAGTGTATATGTTACATGATGTGTAATAGTCTCCAGAAACAAGTCACAAACTATTTCAGGGCGTGAAGTGGTTATAAGTTCTGTAACCAATTTTATCATGTAAATTTGGATGAGGATAAATTTTAACTTGCAGAAATATATTTTTCATTGTAACTCAAAAATGATGAAATACGGGATGTGACAGCATTGCACATAGATTATTATTTTTACCAAATAGTTTTAAGTGGGAAGCTCATATGACTTATTTCATTAATTTATTTTATCCCTCCCCTCTCGACCCTAGTACAATTTCTATGTGATGTTTGTGTCTCCTCTTCTGTTTCGAATTCCCCTGTTACTCAAATTGTCCCTGGTGAGTGGTTTTTTAGGATCCCCTCTCTTCTCCCACTCCTCTAAAAATTGCAGTTTAAATTGTTTGAACTTGTTTTTTTGGGGTTTTATCTTGATATACATTCATATATGTTCTTCCAAGTGATATTTTTGACCTGAATTATTCTTTGTGATTAAAATTTGATGCATTTATTAATCACCGGATAATGGTGGGGTTCTACACCTAACACTATAATCTGTTTAATTTGTCAATTCTATGAGATATAGTGATAATATCAATGCAATTTTCCCTATAATTAATTTATTCACCGATTAATGATAAATCATATATTTGAATATTGGTGAGATCCATTTGGATTCAATTTTTTATGTGACCTGGATTATGGATACCTGTTGGGTGAGCGATCCTTTAAATAATAATATCCTAACTAATTGTTTAATGTGTGTTTAACATGACATGAGATTGTGGGTGATTTGTTGACATAGAATAAATTATATAATATATAATTGTATATTGATATGTTTGTTGACAAATTGGTATATAAATTAATGTGTAATTGAAAAGAAAATGGTAATTCCTATAATTAACCATTGAGGCCTATGATGTGAATTTATGATATAATTATTGTTATGACTTGTTGATGAAGGAATAAAGGTACACAGAATCATCCAGTGGGATGATGAATTAGAAAAATGTCATTTTTAGGACAATGATACTTATTTTAACTAATGATATGTGCCCCGTACGGTCTAAGGATCACGCATAAATTAAATAGAGCACAAAAATCTAATAAAAACATACCCTTTTTCAATATGAATCCACCCTCAACAACTACTTGTCATCTATGATCCCTGAATGAAGGCTCAAAATTATAATCTATATAAATCATTCACATGTGCTTCAAAAATATATAGGACCATTGATTATAAAATTCTAGGTGCAACACATATATCTGATGAAGCCTTCAATGTCCCAATGATCAATGAATCGATGTAACTTTGACGCATGTTGATGAACATGATCTATTCACATGGATTGAGAAATTCTCTCTCTATAAAGTGGGAGAGGAGAGAGAGTCTCTAGAAATTTCATAGTGAATAAATTTTTTTTGAGATCCTCCCTCACCTATTTATAGTGGATGCTCAAATACTGAGAAAGTGTTTCATAGACCCCATATATTTATGATCCACTAAATAAATATTTATGATGAACTAAACTATGTCATAAATATTATTTAAATTTTATCATATACATGTAATATTTATTAATTATATTATGTGATAAAATTGATTCATTCACATGACTTTAAATTCATGCTATTATGAAATGAACATGGAATATTAAAATAAGATTTGATAGAATAATATTTTCTCGTATTTACTAAATACCATGTGAATAAATTTATTAAATAAATTCAACCCAATTATTCTTTAATTAAATAATATAAATTTATTTATTCCATTGGTGATCGTATATATAAATCTCAGACCACAGTGGTGAGTCCAACCATGTCTGATAACCCTATTCAACTGAATAGGGATGATTCTTGAATGTGCTTTTGTGTCTGAGCCTCTAGGCCCTTATCTCAATAGTAGTGAATAGTATTCATCGACCATTATTATATTCTAGTGACTCATCAAGGCCCCTAAAGAGATAAGGAATAATAATATCAATGATAACAAACCTACGAACACAAACCATGTAATATAATATTTTTGTCTTTTGATAACTCGTAAATTTGGACACACAAATGTGTCATTATCCTTTCTTGATTTTTAATTTGTTAATAAAACTAGAAATAATTACCCTCAACTACATTGGAAAAAGACATAGGAAGGTACAACCATCATGATAATCAAGGCCCAATATATATCACTTCCTCAACTTGAAAAAAGATCATTTATTGACCATTCAATCAATATTATACCACTAATGACACAACTAACACAAGATACCTTGCCTAAATTTAATTATCATTGTTTTTTATATTGTATTAATGTATGTGATCAAATGGAACACATTGATAATGATATCAGGTAAAGAGACCAATACACATTTCCATAGATAGGAACAACCAATTATACCAAAAACATGTGGGGTTTCTATTAGTGGGTCTATACTAATGATATCATAATTAGATATCACCAAGTGAAAACATCATGAGAAGAATTATCATTTATTATGATCCCCCAATAACATGGTAGTCAAATATAAAATTTTTCTAGTAATTATGATATATCTGGACTATAAGAACTTTTGTTATGATTAATGTCATAGTATCTCATGGTTCTCATCATAGCCTAGAATGTGCTATAAACTTTTGATTTTAAAATTAGTCTTTAGACCTTATAAATTCAATATTGCGTAGAGATAAGTCTACAAAATATTGGTAAGAAGAAATAATTTATATCGTATTGTATACAAGATATATAAATAAAAAAGTAATGTTTATTTGTGTCTAGGGCACCCACTATTACAACACTCCCACTTACACTAGAGTGAACTTGATAAACAAACAAGTTAGCTTCACATGATTAAAATTATGTTTCCAATTTGTCAATGCTTTAGTTTCTGGGTCCATCACATTTCTATTTTGTGGAAATTATTCTATGTGCATCCTCAACTCCTTGAGTAAATCATCTCAAGAAATTGTATCCCTGAGTATATCTCTTTTTTACATTGTCTAGATAAAAAATATTGGATAGTACCAATAAAAGAATTATTATCATGAAAAACATCAACAAAATAGGTGTCATTACAAGAACTAGAACAAATCATAGCATATTTTACATTACATCATTAGATGCCTTAGAATCTGTAATGTACTCAATTTTGTAGATATTACTTCCACTAGCATGTATGGTCCTGTATCGCTCATTACATTAGATATCATTGGATATTAGATCACATTGATCTTGGGAATATTAGTTTATGTCCCCATAAAACTAGTATCCTTCCTCTCCATATACCAGGTACATAACTTTTGTACATTCTCAAGTACAATCAGATAGTTCTAAATACTTTTCTTGATGATCCCCTGGACATAACATGTATTTTCATACTATAAAGTACATAATGTCTATATCATATCATTTACATATCATATAATATGTGATGGATCCATTTTTGATGTGTATGGAATTCAACAGAACATGTAAATCTTATTCTATGACTATGAATGTCTTCTTGGATAACGATATTCCATGTGACACTAGAAACCATACTCTTCAAAAGTATTACTACTTTTATTTTTCAAAACTGTGTCATTATATGTATTATTTAATTTGTCTGAGGTTTCATTAGATCTAACTCAGTAGATCATGATCCCTAGAACACAGGTTTCTACTTTAAGTCTATATCTGGAGTATTTATTTTATCCATGTCTTAACTAACTGTAAGACCAATAGTTGATTTCCATATGTCACCAAACATATTCCACATTGAAAACAATGGTGATGTCACTATCTTATGGTATACACATGATAATGATTTATTAAAAATGAATGATCTATTATATTTTTTCTTAATTTTAATCTAGACTGAAATTTCATTAACTTACAACCCTTATTGTAATTTTATAATGTCATCATTCTGTTCTGGTTGTGTCATGATGACACCTTCTAGGATTGGTGGTCTTGATATAAAATGATCAAAAAATGATAATATAAATTACATATGATAATCAATATTCTAATGGATTTGGGAATAATGAATTAGTATCACCAATTCAGCATTATTGATACCATGCTCGTACCATCCATGTATCATAACACTTGAATACCCACCATGGTATTAAAACTAATAAGACCCATTACACTTTTATATATGGAATCCATCATTTAATTTTAATTTACATTTTCAATATTATTTTACATCCTTATACATATTAATTATAGAGATTATTATTTTCAACAAATAATTTATCACGAGCCATGGTGAATAAAAAACCATCACACTGGTTTTAACCATTCTACTCAGTGTGCATCTCTAGGAAATTAACCTTTCACACCTCTTGTGGAAGTCATTACTATTACAATTACTTGTTCATCTATATAATTGATTCAACCCAAGTCAATCTTTCTCCCACTATCTCAAATATAGATGCGCACACATATATAGAAATATATTCATTAACATTGCCAATCTCTTCTCAATATTATGTATTTATGTAATATCCTAAGAAACTCTAAGGATACTTACTTTATATTTAAATTGAGTTTTTTCTTGGTGAATGTTTGTTTATATCCCAACAAACTCTTTGTATCTTAAGACAAATTCTTATGAAAATGGATTCCCATTATCATAAAACTTTTATGATACCAATTTTTTGTTATAGTTAGCATACGGTTATGAAATATAATGTTTATTTTCATAGCACATCATGAAATATAATGGATGTTTCTTCACTTTTAAATATTTATCCTCCATAAATCATGACTCTGATATATGAAATATTAATTTAGTAATTAATACATGTTACATTTTTTTGATAAATTTTAACATGTAAATCATATCATTAATCCTACTTATTAACATTAACATCATGATGTAAATAAGGTAATGTGTGTTTAGTAATTCCACCAAGATACATTATATTGATTGATGAATGGTTGGTCAAGGTATTATTTGGCATTCCATCCTAATGAAAATTATATCTTGTGACCATGAAAATTTTATACATCACCTTATCATTCCATGAAGTCATAATTGAATCTTATAAATTAACATTTTCTCTATCTTACCTTGGGAATAGTTTATTCTCAAAAGATGAATTAATTACAAAAAGATTATAGACTAAATATATTTCTAAAGTTTTATTTATCCAACCTAAAAAAGTATATATATATATATATATATATAATACCTAAGTTGTTTTACTCTATTGAGTGTAAATAAAAATTGAGTTTACCCTTGACGTCCACTTTTATTTTTACGTGAAAAAAATATCATTCCACAACTGGGTAAATATGTATTTTTCTACATTAATCATGTATTGAAAATGAATCAAGTATCACATACTATTTGTTGAGTGTGAGACACCAACAACAACATTAATTCATGAACATGCAATAATGTCTCCATGTGTCTAAAGAACATTTGAGATAAATTTTTGGGTTATACTCAATAATATATTTTCTGAAATCACTAACATGGAATTTTGATGTAATGTGTTTATCACCACTGAATTTGGAATCGCTTTTTACCAACTACTTGGATAACATACCTTAATTATTGTAATGTTTAAATTACTAACATGGTTACTTTATTTTGATACAGATATGTGATAAGCATATTTTATTTAGCACCCAAGTAGTATATTAAATACATTAGTGGGAATTGGTGAATATCCACTGAAGAATAAGGAACTACCTACTTCATTAATTTTGTTTATTGAGACTAAAATTATATATATATATATATATATATCATAATATGGGAAGAAAATATCCTCTAGTTTATTACCTCTCTCTTCGAAGGACATTTTGAAGGTACCTTTTTCATCACCCTTTCCATTGGCCCCATCCTGTTTTATTCCTACTTTTTCTCCATAAGAACCAATGATTCATCATTTTATTATCTTATTAATTTACTTGGAGATCCATACAAAAAAGGAATCAATTTATTTTACAACATATTTTTTGTTTATAAATCATAAACAAGAATAAAATAAATGAGTGAAAATTATATGAGAAAGGGATCCATTAAGAGATCATGATCAATCATTCACTTTACACATATCCAATGTAACCATCACTTTTCATATATGTGATTCACTATCACCCCTAAAACTTTTCGAAGATGTGACAACAGGTAAAAAACAACCATGTATCGATGTTTTATCCACAAATCACATTGAATGTTGATGATAGAACTGTAACATAACCATCATAGTATTCATACATGACACTCATATAATAATTTTTTTACCCTCCCTTACTGATTTGTCTAAAAATGTATTGGTATACTAGCACCCTGATTTCTTGTATCATAGGGTGGTGAGAACGTGATTATAGTATGCTTGGAAATTTGTGACAATTTGGAAATGAACTTTTTCAATGGCTATCAGATTTTATTTTGTGGAATTACATTCCATTTTCTATAAAAAATAAACTCTGGATAATTGGAAATATTAATCCTGATAACTAATTTAGACATTATTAATTAATTATATCATTAAATGTCTCCCACTATTTTATCGCATTATAGGATCCCTTTATACTATAATTAAAATACAACATTTCTTGATTATTCTAGGGGAAAAATCCATGAACTTCTCCTCATGGTATAAAATCTATGGATACACCGGTAATTGCATCTCCTTGATCTGTTGATTGATGTTTTAGCTTCAAAAATCATAAACATGATTTGGTCAATTCATTCTTATAAAGTGATAGAATGTTAGTTAAGGATAATAATTCACTACCAATTTAGTAAATTAAACCCATTGGTCTCATAATAACCCCCCATTAGTAGGAGGCACCATCAACTATGGCTGATTAAGCACCTCGAGCCCTTGGTTGTGCTCATATTCAAATGAGGTAAGGCATTAGCATCTTAATATTTCTTGGAAGGTTTTTATATTTTTCTCAAAAAAATGTCATATATTTTAATTATTCTTGTTCATAATATGGTGTAGTTATATCAACTAGAAATTAATGGAAAAAACCTCACTTCTTTATGAATTTTTCTACTTATTATTTTATGTGCATCCCACTGTCAAAAATCTCATTAAATAAACAATAAATGAAATAAATGAAATAAACTACCTGAATGATCTTGAGAATATAAAAATAATTGATCCATTTAAACTCAATGTACAAACAGATCATAGGGGTATCATACATGAGTCATAGATTGACTCATGATGCAACTCATCCCTATCTAGTGCACCCACTACTCTCCTAGTTTGTTGCATTAACTTGGAATTGTCTATATATTACATCATCTTAATCATGGAAGGATCCATGCCATGCATCATCTTCATTAAACTAAAAGTGTACTCACAAGTAGGTGAGGAGAACTTGTGGTGTAATGTGAATAGAAATAATGATGGACATGTATTCCCTTATAAAATTTGACAATAAATAAGATGATGAGTTTACATTCAATGAAACTAATTAATTATATATAATCATTTCATGTTGAAAAATAATTAATTGAATAAACCGGACACACACAGGTTGGTAAATTGCTCAAGACTAGTCAACGGGTAAAATAAATGCATGATAAAAATTAAATTTTAATAAATTTACATTTGAGGGTATTTAATTTAATTAAATGAATTAATTATTTTAAAATAATCTTATTATATTTGGTCCTTTAATTAATAACATTTTAATACCAGAAATTAAATTATTTAATTAATTCAATTTATTCTCCAGAAATTAAATAAAATTTTTAATGGTAAAAAATTTATTAATTTAAACTAAAATTAATATTTTAATTAATTTTATTAAGTCAGGACCTGATAACCCAGCTGGCCAAAGCTATGTTCTTTTAAACCCAAGCAGCCCTATTTTTGGTCATGCAAAGCCTGTGATGGGCTTTTCTGAGCCATTACGGTACACCCATACCCATTCCACACTTGATAGACCCTCCTGAGTCCATTTTCAGGTAGATTTAATCTAGAAGTACAAAAAATTGATAAGGAAGTGGATTCCTTACTAGTCTTAGGAATAGAATAGTGCTTGGAAGGACGCCCATGCATGGTGGTGCTTAGATCTCGCTATAACATGATGGGATTGTTGGCCTTGGGGAATGCCAGAGAACCACTACTGAAGGAGGCAGGTCGGGATATAACTCGACAGCCAGTAGACAGTTATGTCGTTGGTTCTAGATTGAAGGTTTAGTCATAATGGTAGTAGGCTTGGTAATAGAGGTCAGCTTCATTGAGGCAATGTGATGGCTCATGGTTCTTCGCGTGTCACCAACACGATGGCATGAGAGGTCGAGATTACAATTATGGGAAGGTTACAAGGGGGATCTAGATTAATCCAAAAAAAGTCGACCAGGGGACATTAAGGTACCCTGGAGACCCAACTATAGTACTCGCATGGAAAGAGGTTAAGGTGAGATCGATCAATGGGAGGGAGGATGGATTTGTATGGTGCTCATGGAAATTTTGGGGATCTAGGTATTGCGGTGATGTCCTCATTGTGGAGGAAGGTGAGGTCATTGGATAGATGTAGGAGGGGAGGCATCATGTCCTGATGTGTCACAACCAGAGAGGGTTTTGTCACTGGTTTGTTAGTCGTGGGTGGTTTATAGGGAATTCAGCATGCACACTTGAAGGAGGACACAAAGGGGGTCCCCATCTATTCTTACACCTTTTTTATAAAATTAATTGTTTTTCTGTTTTATATAGAAAATGTCTCCCCCACCCAAAAAATTTTCTATCCATCTTATCTATTCAAAGACCCCCTTTAACAAAAATTCTGTTTTATACAATCATTTTTAAGTCTATGTATATAAAAATTTATTAATATTATAATAATTAAAATTTTATAATTTTTCCATTTTCTAATTCCAAAAACTTCTATTAATTCTAGTACAAGTTGGATATTGTCTAGATTTTCAGATTTTTCTAGAACAAAACATTAACATATACATATTCTATTCAATTTTAATACATATAAATAGACTAATGATGTCCAACAAAGAAATATTTTTGGGAGGTTGAAACATGGTCATCCAAACATTGATTGAAGCATGATCAAAACCATTAGGACCGATTTCAAATTCTCTAAGTATATTTGATGAAAAATAATTTTCCAGCCTTAGATAATTTAGGTGATCCCTCTAAAACCAGTATAAGGTATCAGGACTGTAACAAACCAAACATTCATTAATGAAAATTCATCGTGATCTAATTGAATGACATTTTACAGATATATAATACATATAAACTTCCTTGGTTTTAGGTTTTTTTATTTTAAAATACCATTAGGAATTATGAATGTTTCTAATATAGTCGTTAAATAGTGATCACATGATTAGTATAAATATAGGGTTTTAAATAAAACTATTTACTCAAAAAAAAGGAAGTGATAGCCTCATATAGTAGAATTTCTCCATAGGAATCCCATTTTTCAGATATCATAAAAGATGTGGCGTCATTGGGATTCTCTCTTGACCAATGTCAATCTGATCATTAACACATTGAGTTGCATCAGAACTTCCTAAGGGAGAAGTGGATGTTGATAGTGATTACCACACGAGTGATGTTATCCGAGCCACCCCATGAATCTATCATGATCACACACCTTACCCTTTGGTCTTATGTGGGAGTTATAAGGGGTTATTTTACAGGACCCTAGTACTATGATTAAGTACATTATTTGTTTATAAAGAATATATATTCATTTTATTAGTGTTACTTTGTAAATATTTTTTGAAGCAGAAATAATATTTTTAGTTTATATTCAATTAAAAAATAAAATTTTGAATAATTAATATATTTTTAAATTAAATTTTATTTTAGTGAAATATTATTACTAAATTATTTTTTTATAAAATATAAATGATCGTATAATTTTTATTATGGTTTGAAAGTCGTTTTTGTCAAAACCTATGAATTTTTTTGATAAATTGTTGTTGTTATTTTAAAAGAAAAAAATTCATATATTTATAACATTATTAATATAAATTGAATATTAATTATGTATTTAGGATATTGAAATTATCCAATAGTGATTTTTTCATAAATTTTTCAGACAGTCGAATATTTGGGTAAAAATTAAGTATTTTTTAAATATCTAATGTAATTTATGACATCATAATGACCCAATATTGATGTAATAAAATACTATAAACATTATTTTCATCCAATATATGTTTTAACATAAAATAAATTGGATTTATGGTTTGTTTTATTTAATTTAAAAAACATTAGTTGACCCTCCAAGAGTTATAAAACATTTTAACTTCTCAAAATGATTTCCATGAGAGTGTGACTCACCACCACATAAGCAAGCCCAATATTTTAATAATTTTGGCCATTATCCTAATAAAATAATATTTTCCACTTCCCTTTTGAAAAACCCATTTTAAAAATCTATGGGCTAGGTATTGTTTTTGATTAGTTTAATTTGTAGTGTCCCAAACCAAAATAATAAAGAATTCGCTCTCTTTTCCTATATAAACCCACACAAGATCCCACTTCCTATTCACTAAAATCCTTTGGATCTCAATAAAACATGGACATAATCTCTCTAAATTTCTCCCATGGTGCCCCAATCTCAAAATATGCCTCTATCAAGACTCTACAATGCCTTTGGGATCACACTTCCATGTAAGGGATTTCTTCCTGTCTCATTTTTATCAAAATTTCACTATATTGTTATATCATTTTGTTTTCAATTAATAATGTTGGGGTAGTATTTCAAATCTCCCCTATACATAACTCCATATGTTTTAATGATGATAGACATATTTAACTCTCATCAATGCCTCCCATGTACACATGTTACCATGCAGAAATTTCGTAAGGTATTCCTTCCTTCCACTTTTTATCCAAGTTTCAGAATATTGTTATGCCTTTTTTGGTTCTAATAGTAATTGTTGGGGTATGATTTCGAAAAACCCCCCATACTACCTTGTTTATGTTTTAATGTTGAGATACCCATTTCTCTCTCATTAATTCCTCTCATGTACACCCATTACCAGGCTGAAAATTCACATGGATTTTCTCTCTCCTCGTTAATATTCAAGAAATTCTTTGGTATTATGAATCTAAATTGAATTAAATATTTTGTAAATGTATCTATATGAAACCCATAACTCTATATTTTATGTAAATATTATGGGAAACCTTTTTATATCTCATTAACCATTTTTATGAATTATTATGTCATAATGTTATGATGCTGAAATTGCACTGCAATTTTTCTCAAGCAAAAGTCATTGTGTAGTGAATACCATACAAATTTCTCTATTGATAGAATTAAGATTTACGCACATTCACATATTTATTATAGAGTTTCATGTATTAATTCCACATTAATTTATCTTGGAGTAAATGATGACCTTTAATGATTCCATTTGTATGATCTATCTGGCATACATATACGTGAAATTAAATGTCTGAGAAGGGTGCACCCTAATTTCAATTCAATGCATTGGCTAAAGATTAGAATCATGATACATCAATTTAAATGAGGGTGTACTCATTATAAGTCAAGATAAATGAGGTTTTACTCATTCTAATTTAATTTCAATGAGGGTTTTCTCATTCTTCACGTGAAATGAACTTTGGATCAATCTAATACCATGATATGTGTTGTAGCCACATTTCCATGTTATCATAATCATTTTATGTCATAAATTAATGTTAATATTTAAATTATGATCCCATGATATTTCTATTGCCTAACATGTATTTTATTCTTCATGTTATGCCTTATTTACTCCCTTATTGGGCTTTATAGCTCTCCCTTTTCTCAAGCATGTCGTCATGTTATCCTATGGAATTCTAAATATGATGGAATGCTTGTTGTCATGTATAATAAGTTTTCAATAAATAGTTTATTTCATTTTATAAGATTTTATGTAATTTAACTAAGTCCCAATGAAACTATAACTTTTTATCTTCTATGTTTTATCAAGTGAATAGCTAATGTAATAAATCATGTTTAAGTGTGTAACAAAGAGAAGGGTTGTTATAGTTGGTAGTAAGGATAATTTTAGTTATTTTTTAGATTATGATTAGAAAACCCAAGTGAATGCATAGATATAATAATAAGTATAATAAAAACATCTCTATGTTTTGGAAAGTTTTGAGTAATTGGTTTATCAAGAAAATACATCCCTGTCTCGAATCAAGTAGGTAGAGGCGGCTATGGAACAAATGTACCTAGGAGTGAAAACTCAGACCTCGAGTTTCAGGATTGACCCAAGGTATCCTGGTACATGACAATGGTCCTTGAGGGACTCTTGGTTATGAAAATCATTGGGGGTATGATTTGGTAAATTCAGAAGCATGGTATAACCCACTATTAGGGGAATACAAAATATACTTCTAAAAATAAATGTTGGGAAGTAGATGATGGAAAACATAGGTTGAAGCCAAAAAAATTCATAAGTGAAGGAAATAAAAGATATTTATAAGTCATTCATTTTAATATTTGTATTTCCCTTTAGATGTTACCCCTATCATTCCTTTTATACTGGCCAATGGCCGGTAATATGAGGACTCAGACTAACAACTGATGCGAAGATCAATGTGATGAGTGTTCTAAATTGATGCCCAATATAATGTGAGTGGGAATCATGAAATTTCTCACAATAATCTCTCAGTTAACTCAATATTTAAATATAAACATGGGTTAAGAGGAACGTTCATCCCCCCCACCCCCCACCCCCAATAATGAAAAAGTCACAATCGAGATCTTAATGAGAGAAAGCCTCATACTTTTATTGGATCATATGATCCCATAATTGCCGAAAAATGGATTAACTACATTGAAAAGATATTCTCTATACATCAATGTTCCGAAAAATAGAATGTTCTTCTGGATACTTATCATATAGAGGGTGAAGCTGATCAATTGTGGAAATTGATTAAAAATATGAACCTCGATGAGGTGATCGAGGCGTTAGAATTGAAAGATTTTCAGAAATTTTTTTTTGATAAATATTTTCCTCAATACCTCTGAATTAAGATGGAAAGGGACTACCTTAAACTCACCAAAACAATTCAATTGATCCATCAGAGTGTATGAGGAAAACTTTACAAGGCTTTCACGATACGCCTATGGCATTGTCGTTACCCCTGAATGTAAGGTTGACCGCTTATTTTGTGGGATAAAACCTAGCATACAGAAATACCTGGGGATTCATGACATTGATAAATTTGAAGAAATTAGTCAATGTTCCATCAAGGTAGAAATAGAGATTGATAAATCTCAGAGGTATCATTGGGATAATAATTTTAAGGTGGTCTTCCGTTCTAGCAGTCCAATGGGTAAAACCAATGGTGCTATGAAAATTCAGCAGCCCACTGAAACTTCCTAAAGTGTATGAGGAAATTCATTAGGTGTGGAAGAGAAGGTAAACTAGCCATTAAATACAGACAAGAAAAACCCGATGTTTTGATAGAGGAGAGGAATATTTTTATGCATGTGCATATTTCCTTTAATTTAATTTCATGTTATTTTGTTTGATTACTTTTCCTCTATATTTTGATGATATCATAATTTATGTTATTTGGATTTTTTTGATTATTATCATGTTATAATTATAAGCTATATATATATACTTTATTAGTTGATGATGAATTTTGAAAATGCTTATCTATTTCATAAAAAAATCAATTAATTTGATACAATGGTTTTAAAAACTCAACATTTCACTTTTTTAAAACATTTCTATATGTATTTTACTGGAACATATATAGTCATATTATTTACATGAAAAATAATTTTATAGAAAGATAAAATGTTTATATTGATTTCATTAGTTTACATTAAAGTCTAAAAATATCTTTTTAAGGGACTTTAAATTACATGAAGTTAGGTTATGCTGTTTTATAGTAGCAGTTTTTTTAGAATTGATTTTCTTATGTTTTTTAATGATTTTAGGATCTGTCTATGTCTGTTTTAATTAGTTATTTTTTTGTTGTAAATATAATAAGTTTTTATACAAATAATTATCATTGACCAAAGTCATAATTTTCTGTTAAGAGCCCTTAAAAATTAGTTGATGTTTGTCAATATATTTTGTCTATATTTCTCACAAAAGTATGGTTCATTTTTATCTCACAAAAGTATGGTTCATTTTTATCTCACAAAAGTATGATTAATTTTTTATCTCACATAAGTATGGTTCAATTTTTTCTCACAAAATTGTGGTACATTTTTTTATCTCACATAAGTATGGTTTACTGTGCATACCTTACATTACTTTACTGTTCATACCATACATTACGTTACTGTTCATACCATACGTTACGTTACAGTACATACCCTACATTAAGTTATTGTTCATTTTTCAAGGCAAGGTTTGGAAACCATAAGATACTGTTCACTCTGAAATTACTATTCACTCCAAAGTTACTGTTTATTCCGTGTAATTTTTTAAAAACAGATTTTTTGCAAATATATGGATTATTTTTTATTGATTTTTTTGTGGAAAATTATCATTAAATATAAGCATAGTAATCAGTGAGTTTTTAATGTTTTTGGTACTATATTTAGAGAGAAAAATTAATAAATCTTTTCAATGTATTTTACAAATAAATTTGGACGTTTCAAGATTGTTTAAATTCAAATGTTTGAATTTACTTTCATAATTTTCTGCTAGTTTTCAGGAACTGTTTTGACTGCATTTAAATCATTTTAAATTGATTTAAAATTGTGTTTTAAATCATTCAATTCTTTTATTATTATAGAGATTTTATTGGAAGACATATTCAAAATATTTTGAATTCCTTTATTGGATATTTATTCAATGGGAATAAAGAAGCAACGGTCCTGGTATTTTCATGGAGATATTTATTGGAGCTCTTTACTCAATTAGTTTTGAATATCCTAAGGAAGCGGAGCTTCTGCACCTGCTATATATTTTTATTCTATATATATATCAATCTCTCTTGCAGGAAAAAGAACAGCACCATAAAAAGAGAAAGTGTTGTGAACTTTTAACCTAATGTGCATTTCCAATGTCCTTTGACACTCTTCATCACCACCTTCTCGTTCTCTCATGTGCTGAATTAATTCTGCATCGACTACAATTGCATTGATGAGACGTGTTGATCTAAACCACAAGAACCAGTACATGTTCTTTAATTTATAACATCTCTTTTATCTAGTTCTGAGTTTGTAACACTACTTATGATTTTTCACACAAAATCATTATTTGTTATTCTTTTTCTATGGGTTGTGACTCCCATATTCTAAAGTCAGGATCTTAGGGTTGTGACTCCCTATATCTAATGTCATGACTATTTGGGTTGTGACTCCCAGTATCTAAAGTTAGGTTATAAGGGTTGCGAATCCCTACACAAATGTCAGTTTCGTGGTTATCCCTCCACTAGAAAAGGATTTTGTAATTGGGTTATGATTCCCCATTAAAAATCATTTTTAGTGCACACATATCTATCGCCAAGTAGAGAGGTATAAGAGTAGAGTAGGCCAACTTTGGACTGAACTACTATAAAAAACATCCTTGTATTATTTACTTTTTCATCTGCTAATTATCCTTAATAATTAATTTTGATAACTTATTTATTTTATTTAAATTTTTAATATTGTCTATTCGCCCCCCCCCCTCTAGACCATATTTCATTACCCTTTCCGACCTAACAATTGGTATCATATGGAAACCTTCTTAAGAATAGTTATTCTCTATCTATATATTTATTTACGCCAAATATCGACACCATTAGTTATTCTTTAAGTAATTTATCCAACCAATTTTTTTGTCTGCTTTTATATTTTACTGTACGAACCTATTCCTAGACCTCATAGTCTAAGGATAACGATCTTATAAGATGGAATGATTGAACATGAATGATGTTTGGATTCCTCAAAAGCGACCACATTTTTATGGCAATGATTATGGATACTGGAGATCCCGAATGGAGGCATTCGTCAAATAGTTGAGCATTGACCACTGATCTATCATATCAAAATAATAAACACTGCCTAAAGCTGATATAGATACTCTTATAGGAATTGTTTCAAATAGATATGTCTTAAATTACAAATTCATTAATATTTTATATTTTGATTTTAACAGAACTATTTTTAGTCATGTGTCTACATGCATGATAGATCATGATATTTGGATGATTTTGAATGTTACTCACCTTGGATCTGACAAATTGATTCAAACCATGCTTGGAATTCTTCGTGTTGAGTATCAATAATTCAATATGGGTGAAGATTAAATCGTAAACCAAGTTTTCCATAGATTCACAAGAATTTTGAATGGAATGAATTCACTTGGAGATGCTCTAGAAAATCTTATACTTGTGAAAGAGTCCATTGATCATTAGAAAAGAAATGACATGGAAAGAAGGTTGTGATTGATGAAAGCAAGAACATCAAAGAGTAAAAAATTGATGAATGATTGGTTCAATGCTCCAATATTAACTGGAAATGAAGAACATAGATGATGAGGAGACAAAAAAAAGAAAAGGTGTATCTCTTAAGTCTATAAATTTTATTTATAATAATTCTTCTCATTCTGATCTATTGGATATTGAAATGAAAGACATGGATCAGATTGTAACTGGAGTCTACAAAAGAATGAAAAAGAATGGATTCAAAAACCAGTTTAGTAGAAACCCTCAAAAAGAAAAATATAAGGAAGATAACAAAGGTGATACAAATTATAATGCTTCTGATGTAACTTGTTATGAGTGCAGGAAGAAAGGTCATATCAAACCCGATTGCCCTAAACTAGAGAATAAAGACAAATACAAAAGGAAGGATAAAAAGACATTGACAACCAGCTAGAGTTGTTCTGAAGAATCTGATTCTAGTGAACAATCTGGAAATAACAAAGAATCAGATAACATGTGTTTCATGGCATCACTGGTTAAGGTTTGTAATTCAAGTTATTATTCTGAATGTTATGATTCAGAATATGAATCTAAAAACCCAAATGTTTTTTAATTAAATAAAGAAATTTAAAGATTAATAAAAGATATTTTCAAAGCTGTTGATTGATATAATAATATTAATGAAGATAATGAAAACTAATTTCTGAAAATAAATTAATTTTTCAAGAAAAAAAAAGGTTAACAAACACTACTTCTGCTTCTCATTCAACAATTTATGATAATTTGAATACTTCTCAAGATTTGAATGACAAATTGAAAAAATAAGAATAATGTCTTAAATAAAATTTATTTGCTTTTATTCAATGTTGTGAAAAATATCATGAGATGGTGTCTTTGAATAAAACTGATAAAAATAAATATGGTTTTGGTTCTGATAAAAGTTTTCCTCAAATGTATAATACCTATTTTTTTTAAAGTAAAAATGGTTGTACTTCAACTGTTACTTGTTTTAAATGTGGCATGAATTGTCACTATGCCAGTGACTGCCCACTTAGGTTTAAAAAATCTTTGGGATTTACAAAAACTAATAGTTCAAAATCATTGTTATCAATATTACCTTACAATACATGTTTAAATTCTATATGGGTACCTAAAGATTTTATTACTAATCCTATTGGACCCAAAGTAGCTTGGGTACCAAAATTGTCAATTAATTGAATTTTGTAAGAAAAATTCTTTATATGTCTCAAGAATGAAATGTGGTACATGGAAAGTGGATGCCCTAGAAATCTGACCAGAGACCCATCAAATTTTACCTCATATAAAACTGGTTATGGAGGCACTGTTACTTTTGGAGTCAATTCTAAAGGAAAAGTAAAATGATTCGGTAAAGTTGGTATTTCAAATTCTACATTTATTTCCAAAGATTTATATGTTGAAGGTATAAAACATAATTTAATTAGTATATCAAAATTATGAGATGATAGAATGGAAGTTAAATTTCAAAATGATAAATGTTTAGTTTTTAAAGATGATTCTTTATTATTTTATGCTAATCTAAAAGATAATATTTATACTATTGATTTTTCTGAATTAACTGTTCAACATGTGAAGTGTTTGAATGATGTACAGAATGACTGCATACTTTGGAACTGACATTTAAGAAATGTTACTTTCAAGTTGTTTCATAATATATCAAATCATGACAATGATTTACAGATACCTTCTTTGAATAAAGAACAACTTCAGGTTTCTGACGCTTTCATGAAAGGGAAGCAACACAAAATTTATTTTAAACCTCTCAATCAGATAATTACTATTAATACTTTACAATTGGTACATCATGATTTATTTGGTCCAACTCAAATTTCTAGCCTTGGTGGAAATAAATATACTTTATTTATTATTGATGATTATAGTAGATTTACTTGTGTATATTTTCTAGCTCATAAAAATGATACATTATCTAAATTCATTACTTTCTGTAAATTAGTTCAAAATGAAAAAGGTTGTATGATTATTTTTATTCGTAGTGATTAAGGAAGAGAATTTCATAATTTAGAATTTGGAAAATTTTGTTAAAAGAATGGATATTTTCATAATTTCACTACTCCTAGAACACCACAACAAGATGGTGTTGTGGAACGGAAAAATATAACTCTTATTGAAATTGCTCGAACTATGTTAAGTGAATATAATTTTCCAAGATATTTTTGGGTTGTGGCTATTTTTTTGCATGTTATATTTCAAATAAATTTCTTATTAGACCTTTTCTAAGGAAAACTACTTATGAATTATTCAAAAATAAAAATCCTAAAGTCAGTTATTTTAGATTTTTTGGTTAAAAACTGTTTATTTTAAATTCAAAGGATAATTTATATAAATTTGATGCTAAAAGTGAGAAATGTATTTTTATTGGTTATTCTAATAATATTAAATCTTATAGAGTTTATAATAAAAGAATGGTGGTTATTTAATAATTTTTTCATGTTGTGTTTGATGAAAATAATGTTAAAATAAATTCTGATTCAATTGTTATTGATGATGAATTTAGAGATTTTAATTTTGGTGATGATATTCATCAATATAATAATTAATTAATTGAAGGGGAGAATACTCTTTCTCAACCTGATCCAATATCTTGGAATATTAACAAAGATCATCCTATTGAAAATGTAATTGGCAATGTTGATTCTGGTGTCAAAACCAGAAATTCTATTTTAAATTATTGTTCCTATTCTGCTTTTAGTTCTGATTTTGTTGATGTTAATATTAATGAGTCTTTAAAAGAAGTTAATTGGATTGTTACTATGAAAGATAAATTAAATAAGTGTGTTATAAATAATGTTTGGACTTTAGTAGAATTTCTTGAAGATAAGAAAATTTTTGGACTTTAGTAGAATTTCTTGAAGATAAGTAGGTAAATGGAACTAAGTGGATCTTTAGAAACAAGATCAATGATTCTGGATAGATTGTCAAAAACAAAGCCAAACTTGTTGCTCAAGGAAACACTCAAGAAATAAGATATAGGCTTTGAAGATTCATTTTCATCTACTTCCATGTTTGATAAAAGTATAATTTTGTTAGCTTTTTCATGTTTTCAAGGTTTTAAATTATACCAAATCGATGTAAAAAGTGCTTTCATAAATAGTTTTATTACTGAAGAAGTTTATGTTTCTCAACCCCCTGTTTTCAAAAATGAAAAATTTCCCAACCGTGTTCTTAAATTATCTAAAGCTTTATATGGTCTCAAACAAGCAACTTGTTCTTGGTATGAAAGTCGTTATTTATTTTTATTAATAAATATTTTCAAGAAAGGATATATTGATCCCACTCTTTTTATTAAAATATATTTTGAAGATATTTTAATTTATCAAATCAATGTTGATGATAAAGGTTTTGGATCATCGGGTGAAATACTTTGTAATTATTTTTCTTTATTGATATCTTCTGAATTTGACGTGAGTTTAATGGGAGAATTAATGTTCCTTCTTAGACATCAAATTTCTCAAAGGAAAGATGGAATTTTTCTTAATCAATATAAGTATGCTAAATATTTAGTTATATGATTTGGTCTTATTTCGTCTAAATCCATGAAAATTCCTACAAGTACTAATTGTAAATTATATAGTCATTTATCTGGTAAATTAGTTGATTTTGCAGTTTATAGAGGTATGATAGGTAGCTTGCTTTATTTAACTGAATCTTGACCTGATATCATTTTTAGTGTTTTTTAATGTGCTATATTTCAAGCTGATCCTAAACAAAGTCATATTAAAGCTGTAAAAAAATAATTAGATATGTTAATGGAACTATTGATTCTGGTTTATTTTATCCAAAATATAACTATATTGATTTAACATCTTTTTGTGATTCTGATTTTGGAGGCTATAAAATTGAATGAAAAAGAACATCATGTGACAACTGGGTCCCAGTGATAGCAGAGCTACCCCGCCTTAACATGGTCTTCGGGTCCTGGCCTACCAGGTACCACCAGTTGGCTCGCAGACATGTGGGGCCCACCCCAGGGTCCACCCACATGCCTGAACGGGTCATCTGACCAATGATTGTCCCCACAGGCCAACACTTGTCCTTTCCAGTGTGCTTTGTCCTCACTCACACCCATCATGGAAAACTTCTGAGAAGGTCACCCATCCTGATCACTACTCCAGGTCAAGCATGCTTACCTGTGGAGTTCTAATCAGACAGGCTCCCGAAAAGGAAGGTGCACCTTGTTGACATGAGTCATGTCATTTAGACATTTAACCCTTTGTCATTTGGGGATGTTACAATCACCCCCCCCCCCCCCTTTAGAGCACAACGCCCTCGTTGTGGGCCCTTCATCTCAACCCAGGAAGTGCGCTGCACTTAAGGATGGGTACCACCTATGATACCAAATGTGACAACTGAGTCCCAGTGATAGCACAGCTACCCTGCCTTAACATGGCCGTCGGGTCCTGGCCTACCAGGTACCACCAGTTTCCCCGTAGACATGTGAGGTCCACCCCAGGGTCCACCCACATGCCTGAACGGGTCATCTGATCAATGATTGTCCCACCAGGCCAACACTTGTGTCCTTTCCAGTTTGCTTTGTCCTCACTCACACACACCCTGGAAAACTTCCCAGAAGGTCACCCATCCTAATCACTAATCCAGTTCAAGCATGCTTAACTGTGGAGTTCTAATCAGACAGGCTCCCGAAAAGGAAGGTGCACCTTGTTGACATGAGTCATATCATTTAGTCATTTAACCCTTTGTCATTTGGGGATGTTACACATCAGGTATGTGTCATTTTTTGGGGAAATGTTTAATTTCTTGTTCATCTAAGAAACAATTATCTGTTTCTTTATCTACTTCAAAAGATGAGTATATCTTTGATGCTAGTAGTTGTTCTCAAAGATTACGAATTAAGAAAAAACTATGTGATTTTTTTGTTTATCATCATAAACTAGCTTTTTATTGTGATAATACATCTGCAATTTCAATTTCGAAAAACACCTTACAACAATCTAGAATAAAAAATATTGATCTAAGATTTCATTTTATTTGAGATCAGGTGAATAAGTGTGAAATTTTTTAAGAATTTATCCCTTTTTAAAATCAGATTTAAGATATTTTTACAAAGCCTTTAGATTCTTCTTAGTTTGAGAAAATTATATTTTCTCTTGGTATGTTGGAATTTTAAAATTTATTTATTACATTTGTTTAGGGGGAGCAAGTTTTCACTTATTGTTTATTTTCAAAAAGGGGGAGATGTTTTAGAGAGAAGGTTTGGGGAGAAATAATTTGGTTTTAATCATTTTAATAATTAATTTATGGTTTAAATGTTTTGGTTTTATAATCAAACCAAAAGGGGGAGATTGTTTGTGCATGTGCATATTTCCTTTAATTTGATTTCATGTGATTTTGTTTGATTACTTTTCCTCGGTATTTTGATGATATCGTAATTTATGTTATTTGAATTTTTTTGATTCTTGTCATGTTGGAGAGATAAGATATTTATCTATATTTTATTTTTTAATGAGGAAGTTTGAAAATGCTTATCTATTTCTCAAAAAATTCAATGAAGTTACTACTATGGTTTTAAAAAATCTACAGTTCACTTTTTTAAAAAATTTATGTATTTATTTTACTGAAACATCTACAATTGGAGTGATAGTGGATGATCCCGTAAGGGGCATCGTGCTCTAGGGATTCCATCTCGTCATCGCCGCCTCCTTCCATCTCGACCTGGCGCGGCGCTCCCCCTTGTTCTCGGTGAGTTCGTGGTGGCGGTCCCCTGTCATGGTGGGGTTGTTCTGGAGCTTGGCTTGCACCATTTCTGGATTTTTCTCACTCGATTACCTCTTCTATGGATAGGGATCCCTCAGCGGTATGGTGATGGTTCACAACCGGCTTCAAGCTTCCACGACCTGCGGGACGCCACCTCGACTCAGGTGGTTGTGTAGCGCAGATCGCTGGGGTCTCTTCGAGTGTACCGGTTGGCGGTGACGGGTCTTGGTTGCGTCCGGACTTTTTCTTGATGTGCTGGTGATGTTCTGTTTCCTTCTTTTTCATCATTCATGTTTAAATTTGGATGTTGTTTGGGGTTCATTCATTCGTGATGGCATCAGCGTTGCTCCGCTAGTGAGATTTGGTTACGGTGACGAGTTGAACCTTTTGGGATATTCTGGCTCTTCTGCGATATCAGTGCATTGTTTATGGTTGTTTTGTTTGATGAATCTGTGATCTGCGAAGCTCGTGTGTTGTTTGGTTCCTACTTTATTTGAAATTTTTGATTTCTTTGATTTCGGATGGATTGAGGATGACGGCGGTTGTTTGACGCCTCATTGTGATGTTTTTCTGTTTTTTTTTTACAATGGAATTGAGCCCTTCTCGAGGGCTTCGGTGTTACGGTGGCGATGGCGATGAGGGGTGGACTATGAATGTAGGAACGTGACATGAGGAGGATAAGTTGAAATCTGATTTTGTGTTTTGATGTTTTGGGGGTGGATTTTGGAGGATTTTTGTGATGTTTGAAATTTGGTTTTTTGGTTTGAAATTTGGCTCTTGTATTGTGAGGTTACCACTCACCCTTATAGTGGTTTATTTAGAAAATTAAAAAAAAAGAGGATTTGGGGATCCGAAACATCTATAATTATAAGATTTACATGAAAACTAATTATTTGGAAAGATAAAATGTTTATCTTGATTTCATTATTTTTCATTAATGTCTAAAAACATCTTATGAATTGAATTTTAATTATTGGAAGTTATGCTATGTTGTTTTGTAGTTTCAGTTTTTCCATAATTGTTTTTATTATGTTTTTAAATCATTTTAGGATCTTTAGATGTTAGTTTTAATTGGTTAGTTTTTTTTGGAAATATAATAAGTTTTTCTAAAAATAATTTTTTTTTGACCAAAGTCTGAATTTTCTGTTAAGATCCCTTAAAAATTCATTGAAATTTGTCGTAATATTTTTTCCAGATTTCTCAACAAAGTGTGGTTCATTTTTATCTCACAAAACTATGGTTCATTTTTATCTCATAATAGTATGGTTCATTTTTATCTCACAAATGTATGGTTAATTTTTATCTCAGAAAAGTGTGGAACAATTTTTATCTCACAAAAGTATGGTTTATTGTTCACACCGTACGTTACTTTACTGTCCATACCATACGTTATGTTACTGTTCATACCAAACGTTACGTTATTGTTCATACCCTACGTTACGTTATTGTTCATTTCATGAGGTAAGGTTTCACAAACATATGTACTGTTCACTTTGATGTTACTGTTCACTTCAAAGTTACTATTCACTCTAAGGTTACTGTTCATTCCTATGTTGTAGTTCATTCCAGGTAATTTTTTAAAAATTGATTTTATGTAAATATATGGATAATTTTTATAACAATTTTTTGGGGAACACATTATCATAAAATCTTTGTATGGTAGTCAAATAGTTTTTAATATTTTTGGTGCTATATTTAGAGAGATAAATTAATAAAGTTTTTCCACGTCTTTTAAAAATAAATTTGGATGTTTCAAGATTGTTTAAATTCCAATGATTGAATTTAATTTCAGAATCTGTTGCTAGTTTTCAAGAACTATTTTGACTACGTTTAAATCATTTTAAATGGATTTAAAATTATGTATTGAATCATTCAATGCATTTATTATTCTAGATATTTTATTGGAAGACTTATTCAAAATATTTTGAATTCCTTTATTAGATATTTATTCTATGGGAATAAAGATGCAATAGTGATTCTATTTTCATGGAGATATTTATGGGATCTCTTAACTCAATTAATTTTGAATATCCTAAGAAAGTGGAGCTACTACACCTGATATATATTTTTTTCACTATATATATCATTCTCTCTTGTAGGAAAAATAACAACACAATAAAAAGAGAAAGTGTTGTGAACTTTGAAGCTGTTGTGCATTTGCAACGTTCTGTGACACTCTACTTCACCACCTACTCATTCTCTCAAGTGCTGAGTTTATTCATCTTCAACTACAATTGCATTGACAAGGCGTGATGATCTAAACCTCAAGAACTAATACATGTGATCTAATTTTTATCTTCTTTTTCATCAGGTTCTGAGTCTGTAACAATACATCTCATCTCTCACATGCACTTTATTTTTCTATTTATGATTTTTCCAACAAAAGAATTGTTTGTTATTCTTTTTCTTTGGGCTATGACTCCCAGATTCTAAAGTCCGGATCTTAGGTTTGTGACTCCCTATATCTAAATTCAAGACTATTTTGGTTGTGACTCCCAGTATTTAAATTCAGGTTGTAAGGGTTGTGTCTCCGCACAAAAAAGTCAGTGTCATGGTTATCCCTCCACTAGAAAGGGATTTTTTAATTAGGTTATGATTCCCCTTTAAAAATCATTTTTAGTGCAAACATATCTCTCACTGATTATAGTGGTATAAGAGTATAGTAGTCCCACTTTGGACCGAACTACTATAAAAAACATCCTTGCGTTATTTACTTTTTCCACTGCTAATTATCCTTAAAAATTAATTTTGATAATTAATTTATTTGATTATAATTTATAATATGGTCTATTCTCTCCCCTCTAGACCATCTACCATTACCCATTCCGACTTAATAGAATACTCTGTTCGATCCTCAATGCATTGTTCATTGCTTTAACTGCAAGGAACTAGGGAACCTTAAAAATTGGTTCCCTAAGCCCACCATTTTTATAAGCAACCAATAACCTCCAAGGCAGCAAGTGTGAGCTTTTTCCAACACCACTTCCGAATTGAATCCCAAAAATGATTTTGTGACAAGTATTCTAGTTATTCATTCATGACTAGTGAACGTATTTTTTTATTCTGGTTCTACACATTCTTTTATTTTCAGAATGTTTAGTAAAAAAATCCCCACACCACCACAAATCATGGAATTAAAGATGTCAATGAGTACAACAGATGGGAAAATCATTTCATCCCAGGAATATAACTCCTCATCCATCATAATTAATGGATTTAACTTCCCATTGACCCTCGTCATACTCCCTAAGGTGTAATTTGATGAAATTATCTTCACTGGTTGGATTTCCTTATATACAGCCAACATAAATTAGTATGAGAGGGAAATCACTCTCTATATGGAGAATCTACCCCTGATTATATACAAGTTCAATCTCAAGCATGGATATTACTACCTTATAAGAATGTGTATCTCGCTCATATGATTGAGTCTAAGGAAGCAACCTTCTTTAAAGGCAGGCCTATTGTGAGAGAATTCTCAAAATTGTTTCCTGAGGAATTGTCTAGTCTTCCTCCTTGAGGATATGATGAATTCTCAATTGACCATATACCTAGGGAGATTCCAATATCCAAGAATCCATATAGAATGGAAGTTTTGGAGATTTAGGAGCTGAAGAAACAACTACAGGAGAATCTGGATAAAGGTTTTATATGCCGAAGTGCTTTTCCATGAGGTGCAGCAGTCCAATATGTCAAGATGAAGGATGGGTCAATGTGCCTTTGTATTGATTATTGTGTTGTCAACAAAATCATGATAAAGAACAAGCATCCTTTTCCCTGAATTGATGACTTGTT
The DNA here is from genome assembly GCA_963277665.1 of Viscum album. NCBI lineage: Eukaryota > Viridiplantae > Streptophyta > Magnoliopsida > Santalales > Viscaceae > Viscum > Viscum album. Next base: position 1,562,427,906 of record OY728165.1, read on the forward strand.
TTATCATCTACGTGGAATACAATACTTCTCTAGGGTGTATTTTCAGTTAGTTTATTACCATGTAAGGGTAAAGGAGGATTCCACGAATATATCTTTTCATACAAGGTATGGGTACTATGAATTCATATAAATTCCTTTCGGACACACTAATTCTATAGTAATATTCATGTACTTAATGAATAAATTCTTTAGTGATTACCTTGACAAATTTGTTATAGTCTTTATAGTTGATATTATAATATAAAAAAAACCACGGTGGGGCATGATAAAAATCTAAGCACTGTATGATAGACTTTTAGAAAGTATAATCTCTATGATTATTAAAAAAAGTAAGAGTTCTAGTTGAAGGAAGTCTCATTCTTGGGTTGTATCATAACAAGTAATGGGATATCTGTGGATCCCTCCAAGACAGCTGGAATTGATGGATGGCCGAGGGAAAAATTGGTAACGGATATCCATAGCTTCCAGGAATTATATGGATATTATTGCTGATTTTTGAGAAATGTATCACGATTTCTCAACCCTCTTACCAAGATAACTCAGAAGGGAGTAATTTTTTCTTAGAGTGATGAATGTGAAGAGAGCTTCAAGGAGTTGAAAAGGAGGCTTATCACTACACCAGTAATCACACTCCCAATAAGTAGAGAACTCTTTGTGGTGTACAGGGATGATTAAAAGATGGGTTTAGGCATTTTTCTAATGAAAAATGATAATGTGATATCTTACACCTCAAGGAAACCAAAAATACATGAGAAAAACTATCCCGCTCATGATCTGGAGTTCATGGATGGGATCTTTGCATTGAAAATCTGGTAGCATTATCTCTAGGGGGAGAAGTGTGAGATATATACTGATCTAAACAACCTCAAATATATATTCACAGGAAAAGAGATTAATATGTGTCAATGATGTTTGATATATCTCATCAAGGATTATTACTACCTAATCCACCACCATCCCTATAAAGAAAACAAGGTGGGGGATTCTCTAAGTAGAAAAGATTCTACATCTTTATTAATGATGAGAATTAAAATTGATCTAATAGTCTTAGATTTGCAGTATATGAACATCAGAATCATTAAGGGAGTAACATCATCAATCCTTTCTCAAATGATTTCTCAAACAACCCTCATGGAGAAAATAAAGGATGCTTAAATAAAGGATGTATAAATTCTGAAAAGGGTGGAAGCTATCAGAAATGGGAAACCCTTAGAGTGCTTTGTTGACAAGGATGGAATTTTGATATTTGGGTCACGATAATATGTTCCATCCAATATATAGATAAAGAAGGATTATCTGAAATATGCACATGGATCAACCTTCCCTATTCACCCAGGGTGCACAAAGATTTTTCGAGATATCTAAGAAAACTTTTGGTGGGACAATATGAAAATGGAGATTGTTGAATATAAATCAAAGTGCATGATATGTCATCAAGTGAATAGAGAGAGGAATATGTGTAAGGGGTTCATTAAACCACTACCTATACAAACATGGAAGTGGGAGAACATTACCATGGACTATGTCACTGGACATCCAAGGACATCTAGGGGAAACAATTATATATGGGTCATTGTGGATCATCTTATGAAAACAGCTCTCTTTATCATGATTCGAGAGGAATTTTCATTGGATAAACTTTCAAATATTTATATCAGAGAATTTGAAAGGCTGAATGGATTACCATTATCTATTTTATCCAATCATGATCTAAGATCCATCTAAATGTTCTAGAAAAGTCTCAAACTTGCTCTAGGAACTAAACTGAACTTTAGTATGGATTTTCATCCTCAAAATGATGGGAAATCTGAGCGAACACTTCAAACATTGGATGATATATTAAGATCATGTTTTATGGGGTTCAAATGAGAATGGGAACAACATCTTCCACTGTATGAATTCTCCTACAATAACAGTTTCCATTCAAGAATCATAATGGCACCATATAATGACCTTTATGAAAAAAGGTTTAGAACACTGGCGTGTTGGGATGAAGTCAGTGAGAGTAAGCTTCTAGGACCTAAAATGGTCGAAGAAATGGTGGATAATGTGAAATACATTCAACATCATATCAAGAATGCCTAAAAGTGACAAAATTGCTATGCAAATAACCGTTGAAAAGACCTTGAGTTAAATGTTGGAGACATGGAATTTCTACACATATCTCCATGTAATAAGGTAATGAGGTTTGGAAATAAAGGTAAGTTAAGTACTAGGTACATTGACCCCTTTGAGATTCTTGATCATGGTGTGGATGTGGCCTATCGACTAGCACTTCCACCTACCATGGCCAAAGTACATGATTTATTTCATGTATCCCTCTTAAGGTATTACACAATAGACCCTTCACATGTAGCCTCAATATCGGTATTATAGTTATAGTATGATCATTCTTAGGAGGAACATTCATTGAAGATCATTGATGGTAGTGATTGAGTTCTATGTAAAAATGACTACCCACCTGGTCAAGGTACTATGGGAAAACCATAAGTACGAAGAGGCTTCATGGTAATTGGAGGAGGCAATGAAAGAAAAATTACCCGCACTAGTTTGGGGATTAGTAGGTAAAATAATATTTTGAGGGTGAAATTTTATAAGGGGAGAGATTATAACAACCCAAAAATTAATTTATGAAAATTAATCTTGATCTAATTAAATGTATTGTTATGGATATATAAAATGTATGCACTTCCTTGGTGGTATGTTTTTCAATTTTAAAATATTGTTCGGAAGTGTGACCATTGCTAAGATAACAGTTAAACAGTGATCACATAATTGGTATAAATATTGGGCTTTAACATATCCAATTTACTCAGAAAAACAAAGTGATGGCCTCATCTAGTAGAATTTTTCCATACAAAGCCCATTTTTGGAGCTCATGAGAGGTGGTAGCCTCAATGGGCTTTGCTCTTGACCAATCCCAAGCCTATCATCAGCACATTAAGCTCAAGGGGAATCACCTCTGGGGGAAGTGGATGTTGATAGAGATTACCACCCAAGCATTGTTATCTGAGGAACCCCAATAATTTGTCACCATCACACACCATACCCATCGGTCTTATGTAGGTTTTATAATGTTTTATGTAACCATACCCTAGCACTATGATTATGTAAAATATTTTTTGTATAGAGAATATAAATTCATTTTATTAGCGTTACTTTGTAAATAGATCCTAAAGAAAAAAATAATATTTTTAGTTAATATTAAATTAAGAAATATATTTTGATGATTTAATGGGTTTTTCAATTAATTAATGTTTTAATGAAATATTATTACAAATTATTTTAATATAAATGCTCGTATAATTTTTATGAATACAATTGTAAATTTTATTAAGGTTTCAAAGTCATTTTTTGTCAAAACACGTGAATTTTAGAAAAATGCAAGTTTTTGTTTTAAAAGTAAAAAATTATCATATTTTGGAAATTATTTATATATAATGAATATTATTTTTGGAATAAGTACTTCAAAATTATCCAATGGTGAATTTTTTACAATTTTCAGGGCGTAAATTATTTTGGTAAAATTAAGTACTGTTTAAATATATAATGTGTTTTATGAAATCATAATGACCCAAATAGTGATGTAATAAGATAATATAAATATTATGTTAGGACAATTTATGTTTTACCATTAAAAAATGTGATTTTGGGTTTATTTGATTAATTTTACAAAACATTATTGGACCCTTGAAGAGTTAAAAAACATTTTACCTTCTTAAATTGATTTCATTGAGAGTGTGGGTCATCTACATATAAGAAAGACTAATAAATTAAGAATTTGTTCCATTGTCCTTATAAAATAATTTTTTCCACTCCCCATTGTAATAACCAATGGGTTGGTTTGTGGTTCTGATTTTTTTAATGTGTGGTTTACCAAACCAAAATAATAAAGAAGTACCTCCCTTTTCCAATATAATCCCACCAAATATCCCAATTCCTCTTCATTAAATGCCTTTAGAGCTCAAAAAACTCTTCCATATTCTCTCTAGAATCCTCCCAAGGCTCCCAAATAGCCCTAGAATCCTCTCTTAGGCCTCTCCCAAGCCTTTGGGATCACACTTCCATGTAAGGGATTTCTTCCACTCTCATTTTATCCAAAATTATTTATGATGTTATACCATTTTGTTTTCCATTAAAAATGTTGGGGTATGATTTAAAAAATTACCAATACTTCCCTCCATATGTTTTAATGATGAGATACCTCTTTCCCTCTCATCAATGCCTCCCAATTACACTCGTTATCAGGCCGAAATTCTGTAATGGATTCCTTGCTTCCTCTTTTTATCCAAGTTTATTCATATTTTTATGATATTTTATTTGAAAATAAAAATGTTGGTGTATTATTTCTCACCTCCACCATAATTCCCAATTTATGTTTAAATGTTTATATACCCTTTTCTATCTCATTAATTCCTCCCATGTACACCCATTACCGTGCTGAAATTTTGTAAAAAAAATCACTCTCCTCATTTATATTCAAGCAATTATTTTGTATCATGATTCTAAATTAGCTTAAAAATTTTGGGAAATGTATCAATATGAACCCCACCTAATTTTAATTTCATCTACTTGTGATAAGACACCCCTTTCACTGTCATCATCCATTTTTAAAAATTCTTACATCATGTCGTTATGCTGCCAAAATTGCACCACGATTTTTCTCAAGCCAAATTCATTGTGTAGTGAATACCATGCCCATTTCTCTATCAAGTATATTCACCATTATTCATGTTTACCTATTGATTATATAGTTTCAGGTATGAATTATACATTCCTTTATCATGGAATAAATAATGATCTTTATTGATTCCACATTGTATGATCCATGTGGCACACTTATGCATGAAATGAAATATTTATGAAGGGTGTGCCCTGATAAAGCTCTAATGCATTGGGAAAAGATTAGTATCATGATACGCTAAGTTCCATGAGGGTTTAATAATTCTAATTCAAGTGCAATTAGTTTTTACTCATTCTAATTCAATTGAAATGATGTTTCACTCTTTCTCCATGTGTAATAAGCCTTGGATCATTCTAATACCTTGTTAAGTGTTGTTCCAACATTTCTATGTTATGATAATCATGATATATAATGTCTATATGTTCATGATTCTTTTATGATCCATTGATCTACATATTTCCTAGCAGTTATTGTGTTGTTCATGTTATTTCTTGTTTACTCCCTTGCTGGGATTCATAGCTCACCCTTTTCTCATGCTTGTCCTCGGGTTATCCAATGCAACGCTAAGTTCAAAGGAATGTGTGTGGTCATGTAAAATAAGTCTTCAATAAAGATATGAATTTCATGTTTTATGTTGTCATGTAATTTTTCTAATACCTATAGACACTAGTCCTTTCTATCTTCCATATTGTATCATGTGAATATTATATGTAATAAACCATGTTTAAGTGTGTAATAAAGAGAAGGGTTATTATAGTGACACACAGAAAAAAGCCAGTTGGATGGGGACTTAAAAAAATTTCATCATCCAGACAATGGGACATTTAATCTCTAATGATCCAACCCCAATATGTTCTAATGGTCTCTTGTAAATTAAATAGAGAACAAAAATAAAATAAAAAACAAACCATTTTCAAATTTTATTCCATTATCGACATCATATGTTCAATGTTTATTTTCTCTTGAATGATCCAAATATGGATCCCTCTAGATCATCCACACACATTTAAAAAAAATCCACAGTAGCATATATCATCAAATTTTTTTTGCTAACATGAAGATCCGATGAAGCTTTTGATATCCTGATGATCACCTCATCCTCATGTTGTTGATTCATTGAGATAAACTCAATTTGATCACTTGTATTGAGAGATTTTATCTCTAGAAAGTGGGATATGAGAGAGAGGGGGGATTTGGAAATCTCATATTGAATAGTATTTATGAGAGAGGCTCTATTGCCTTTTTATAGTGGATGCTCAAATACCCGGAAATGGTTCCCCGACCACATTATATTTAACATCAACTAAATAAAAAATTATGATGAACTAAACCATGTTATAAATATTTTATACGATTTATCATATAACTATAATATATATTAAATATATTACATGATAAAATCATGTCATTAACTCGACTCTAAATTCCCATTAATATAAAATGAACCTAGAATATTGAAATAATATTTGATCCAAAAATATTATCTCGTATTCGCTGAATATATTATGAATAATTTTAGTAAATAAATTCAACCTAATTAGTATTCACTTGAATAATATGAATTTATTTATTCCTTTTGTGATTTTACATCCTTATAAAAATCTTTAATTCCAGTGGTGGTTCCACCATGTTATAGATTATTGATTTCCCTATTATATTTGACCCTCTAGGACCTTATCTTAATAGCAGTTAATAGTATTCACAAACCAAGAGTGGAGTCCAGTAACCCATCAAACATCCCAAAGAGATAAAGTATAATCCTAGAAATGAAAACCAATTTATGAACACACACTCTATAATATAATCTATTTGTATTTATATATATCATAAATCATGATGTACATTTGTGTCATCGTTCTTTATTACTTTATTATTTGTTGATCTGTCTAGACAGAGTTACCCAAAACTACCTTGGACAAGGAATTATGAAGGTACTAACTAGGCTCTATATATAATTATTACTCAACCCAGAACCAAAAAATCCATTTTTGAACATTCATCCAATGTCATACCACCAATGACACGCCCAACAGAAGCTACATCACCATGATTTCTTTATCATGGTTTTTTTCTTGCATAAAAGAACACAATAAAATGGATCACATTAATAATGATCTCAGTTTAGGAGACCAGTACAAATGTCCATAGATAGGAACAACCAATGACTTCAAAAAAATGTGGTGTTATTTTTTGAAGGCTTGTCCTCATGATCTCACTACTAGATCTCGCCATGTTCTAACTTAAAGAGAATAAGTCTAAATTATTATGATCCCCAAAAACCTAGAAGTTAGAAATCAACTATTTTTAGTCATTATGTTGTATTGAGGCCATATGATCACTGTTTATGATTAATGTCACAGTATCTCAAGTATGTCATTATATCCTAGGATCGTCAATAACATTTTGATATTACAATTAATCTATAGACATTACCCTTTCAATAGTGGATGCAGATAATTATACACTATAATGTTAAGAATACATCTTGTATATCTAACAATAAAAAATATATGGTAATAAAAAGAACTATTTAGTAGGGTCAAGGGAATCCACTTTTACAACAGTTGAGATACATACAAACATTCCTATATTTAGGTACATTCTTAAGGGATGAAATTCATACATAGTCAGTTTTACCTAGTAATACAAGCTGATATACATATATAGCATGCTCTGCCTAGTGGTACATGCTTAAATTCTTATTGAGTGTTCATGTCCCAGTTTATGATGAAATTATTAAATACCTGGCTATGCATGGAGCCTAAAACTCTTATACAAAGGGCTCTTTTCAGATTTGTTATAATTCCAGGGATTATGGTTTTGGATGGAATTGCAATGTTGTATGATCATATACATTCTAGTATGATTCTTATGAATGTTGATTTATGTATTTTATTAATTTATTAATTAATAAATATTTTTATCTCATTATTTAGTACACTTATTATCAGACTGGTTTTTTTAGACATGGTGGTTTTGACCTATTGAGTTTTACTCACACACTATTCAGGCCATTGTTTGGTAACCAATCAGATTACATGGATACATGTTTGGATAATGAGAATGGGCCTTGTTGTAGATTTGTTACATACTATATGGGATGGAGTTTGTATATGTGTCTAACATGGGGTTCTGAATGAGGATATTTTTGGAATATTTTCTGTCTCCTGATTATTTTATTTGTATAATTGTCAATTTTACATTTAGATACATCACATCTTGCCATTACATGATTTATCATTTTGGTTTACTGGTTTCTCAATTATAATTAAGTTTTATGATATATGGATTCTATTGTTCTTGTTAACTATGATATTATTATTACTATTATTATTATTTGATTATTCTGTTGTGTTGTAATTATATAGTAGGGGTTTATTCCCCACACTATATCCATCACACCTATCCTACTAGCTAGTAGCCTCTACTATGTGTGGAGACACACTTGAGGTCCTGTAACCAACCAGTTTTGGCCACATGAGAGAGTGAAAAATTGGGGGATCTTGCATATGATCTGATGTATGATGGTTTTTTCTAGCGTAGTATGTCCTCATGAGAGCTCCAATATTGTTTCCTAAGAAGTTGGTTTCATGTATAAAGTTATGCATACACTATAAATGGATGAATAATGTAATGATACATAATAATTACCATGTTCTGAGAATTAGAACTATATGTGAAAACTTCAGGGAAGATATAGGGTTTTCTAAGAATGATCAATGGTTTAGATATCGTCAGTTGAGGGAAAATTAGTTAGATATCTAGAATACATTTTCCTGGTGTCAATATGGGATCTTTGATATTGTAGAAATATAATTAGGTTTCATGGATGCTCTAGATAAGTTCATGGGATTCATAAAATTAGTATTTAATAATTTCATTGATGAGTTTGTAGTTGTATTCATTGAAGGCATCCTCATATACTAATGACCAGAGGAGTATCATGTTGAGCACCTAAGGATAGTTTTAAAGACTCTTCAACACCACTAATTATATGGTAAATTGTCAAAGTGTATGTTATATATATGGAAGGTGAATTTCCTTAGACATGTAGTGTCCGATTAATGAGTACCAATGGATACGTAAAAGGTCAAGGTCATTGTTTATTTGGAATCCCCGAATAAAGTGGTGGAGCTCTGTGGGTTTATTGTTCTCATAGGTTATTATAATAGTTTTGTACATAGTTTATTTTCGTTCTCATCCATGTTTAACTCCTTGACCATGAATGGATTGGATTTAGTTTTGGGTGGTCATTATTATTCAACATTTACTACTTGATGGAGTAGTTGTTCAAATCCCTATATCTTGAATTTCCCCAAGAGGATGTGAGTTTTTAAGTGTTATCTGATGCTTCCCTCATGGGATTTATCGTTAATCTTGATGTAACAACATTAATTAATATCTTAAGTGTCCAATAATTTACTAGTGGTATTATTCCCTAATGACTTATATAATATATATATATAAGTTATATCATATTTCTTGAAAAGTATGATTTTCATTCCCATGAAATTTACAATTATAGAAAAATGATAAATAGTTAAACTAATTTAATTATTTAATAATTACTACAATTAAGGAACCATTTCATCAGATGAAATGATAGGGAGTAAATTTATATAATACATGTATCATCCATGGAATTTATTTATACCTGAACATGACCTGAACACAAACATTTTTATTGATTTTTTAAAACATGAGGCACAAAATATTGAATAATTTTTTGGAATTAGAAAAGTGTTACCCCTACATATATAAGATAATTAAATGTAACTAAGATCTTAAAATTATCCATCTAAGATGCAATTGGGTAACCAGGGATTTACCCTTACGGAGAGTGTTCTGTGTACGATTCATCTCACCTTACCCTTACATAGATCGACCAATGTAAGGTTAAAAGGATCTTACCCTTACTCATAATGGGTTGTGTAAGGGTATGATATTGTTTAAACTTTTGAGAAATGTTATTTTCATAAATTTTAGAAAATTTGTTACCTATATGGGGGAGCTTATAAATAGGTGTAATGTGAGGTTAAAGGGGGGATACCCTTATGTATGAGGGGTTCCTATATATGTGTAAACAAAAATTATTTAAAAAAAATTAAATTATTAAATGGTTTTAATTGTTTAAGTTTTTAAATAAATAATTATAAAACATATTTTGGGAATATTTTACTTCTAATTTTTTTATAAATTTATTAATTTTTTATAAATTTTTTATTATTAATTAAATAAAAATTTATGAAATGGTTATTTTACGAAATATTAAACGTTAAATATTGAAATTCTTTTTTCCCAAATTATATGAAATTAATTATGATCTAGAAATTAATGCACTTATTTTTAAATCATAAGTGCTAATTTTTAATGGGTTATAAATTATGAAATATTACCAAAAAAATAAAAATTTAATATGTGATTAAGAATTTGTCAATTTGAATTGTTCAAAAAATGAGCCTTATTTTGATTTTATTTGAGCCACATAAAAACAATAAATGATTTATATGATCATGGTTTAAATAATAATTATTTATATGATATTTATATTATTTAAAATATTCACATAATATAAATTGAATTGTTCATTTTTATAATTTGAAAAATATCATGTATTTATAATCAAAATCTCATGTAATGATTAATATGAAGAGTTCATATTTGGATGAATATATATTTTTTAAATTTATAATTATGGAATTTCTATAATGTTAAAACTAAATTTTATAAAGGGATTTATAATTATCTTTTATTTATGAATTGTCTATAAATGGTCATCTAATGTTAAAATATTTTAATTTTTCAGTTATTTAACTTTTATTATCTTTTATATTCATGTGTAGTATATTTTTTGTGAAATTTTAATATTGAGTATGGTTTAGTCTAATGTTAATAAGCTTCTATGAAAGATACTTTCATTACATGGTAACACTAATACTATAAAGATCATATATTTTTTCATCTACATAAACCTAGATTTTTATGTAAACTTATGAAGGTGAATTTATATTTTGAATACAGTTTTTGAATATTATTTTTTAGAGTTATGATGAATTTTATTATCAATTTAGTAATGTATCACTAGGTATAGGTACTTGGGGAAAAATTGCCTACCTACCTAGGGACTTATCCATTATATATATTGTTGAGTGGGGTTGGTTATCTATTGATCTGGGATTACTCATGTGGATAAATCTTTTCCATTACATGAAGTGATCATGTACCTTATGAATATGAGGCATCTGGATATGCATGAATATGTTTGATATAAATTTATGGGTAATTGAAACAAAAATATTGGTTTTATAATGAGTTATATATCAATATGGTTTCAATATATTGATTAGGTGGATGAAATAGGATTACAAACCAACATTCTAAAAATATGCATAAATATATTGAATAACATTAGATAATATGGTGAGATTAAAATTTCTTTCAAATACCATGTTTGATATTCTAGAAAATGAGATAATTATAAAGACCTCTATTATCCAACTAGTTAGTTTTAAACTAAATTTAGGCTCCCCTAGATTATCATGTGTCAGGTAAAAAAATAATAAATTATTCAAGATTTTATTGTCATGTATTTTCTTATGAATGTTGGGTTCCCCTATATTTCCCTTAGTTATCTATTTTTAGAATTCTATTTGGGGAAATGTTGGTAGGATTCCCTAATTGTTAGGATACTATAGAAATATGGTTGAGTCTATCCATATTGGAGACTAGGAAAACGTTTTTTCACTCATCTATCCAAGAATAATATAGGATATGATTTTGATGATTCCCTACCTAAATAATTAATTGGTTATGTGGATTATCGACGGGACTAATTACATAGTGAAATATGGATCTTTGATCCGTAATGTATATGATGTGTTTTATAAAAGGGGCATCATTTGTTTGGGAGTCCCTTTTGTAAAATTATATATTAATGGGTTAATAATTCATGATACGCATCAGGTAAAAGATTTTGTTATAGATAATAAAATCATCATCATCAAGATGAAATTTCTAATCAATCCCTGATAAAGATAATCCTAATTTATTTTACTCATATGATTGGTATCTTAAGAAGAGTTCTTCAAAAATATTTGGGATTTAAGAAATGTTCTTAATCAAAACTCTATATGTTCCTTCCTCAGTAACCATGTTTTTTAATTGTTCAACAAGTATATCGAGATTCTTATGGAAGCATAGATAGATTCATGTAATTTTATAATTTAATTGGATAAAAAATTAACCAGATGAATCCCATTCGCTACTAATTTACTTGATATGTCCAGTTGTATCAATGATATATGGAATTTTAATCTCATATACTCAATTCGATTGGGTACCTCTGGTGATGTTAAATAAGATTGAATCTGATAAATGAATTATTGGGACTAATGGTTTCCTTAAATATTTAATGTTTATAGATATAAATTATATTTTTTTGATATATATATATATAATTTCAACTAAATTTTTTAAAAAGTTTTATAAATATACAAAAGGCTGTAAGATGAAAATAGTTACTTCTTGGATTTTTTTATGTAATGGGGAAAATTATTTAAATTATTGATAAGATGGATAAATAATGTTTGGGTAAACATATCATATGGTGTTTTTGATACACCGAGTTATAATTTTTTTAGTTCTACAACATGCTTTAAGGGGATACAAAAAAGGGATTTTTCGAGTTTGAAAATTTATCATATTTTCTTGAATAGAAATTTAAGATGATATGATTGAAATCAAATAACATTTAACCAATATTCATAAATATTTTAGAATTTATATGAGCAAGTAATATGATTTATAGGTTTTAATGTACTATATTATAAGTGAAAGTATAAAAAAGTTCAAACCAGTATAATAAATTTTGGGTGAAAACATTATTAATGTATCTTTAAGAATACAATCAAAGTAATTGAATCCTAGGATTATCAATAATGAAGAGTAATAATTAAATATGTTTTTGTTATTCAATGTATACACTTAAAAGAGTTTATGAAGATCTGTGAAACTTCAATGTAAGGAATTCATGTTATAGAAATTAATTATTTGATTTTTAAGAGTATGTGATACACTATTTCTATTTTTAAGACTTTTGTAAATATACAAGAGTCCAAAATAAAAATAAAAATTTATTGATATTTTATTTTATATTCATGTGATAAATTAAATAGTTTCTACATCAAAGACTTAAATATAAAGGATTAATTTAATATCAACTTTATAAAAGTAAAATATATATATATTTATCCCATTTCCCTTATCAGATAAGATAACTTGTTTTATTATAAAGAGTTTTTATAAACAAGTGTGAGATGATTAACTATATAAACGTTGTTTAAGATTCATCAAATTCTATAAAATGATTTGAGAAAAAAATATAGGGAAAATTATTTTATATATGATATAATATTAACCCAATTATTTGTTAAAATATATAGGAATGCATTCCAGCCACCCACAATTTTTATATTTTAAGAATGTAATCCTTTCAAATAAGAATCATCCAAATATATATTATTCCATATATGAAATTTTTTATTTTTTAAATATTCATACTAAAAGGAAATAAAATATATTTTATTAAGATAGTGTTTTTGTATATTAGGATGATATTCTGAAATTAATATTATGTCAAAGTGGCTTATGAGAGTGTGATTATACTTAAATAAGGTCAAAGTTAACAATTAATTAATATCCCCAATATAATTTTAATGTGAATTTTACATAATATCCTAATAGTTTTTTGATATATTAGTAAACAATATTGTGTGTAGTTCTATTATTTCAATGGAAAATATTAATGGAATAGGGTTTGAAATATGATAATGGTAAACATATAAATAGTTATAACTAGACAACAAAAGTTAAAATAGTATCATTTTATGTTGAGAAATTAAGAATCTTAAATTTTTTGAAAGGTTGAAGAAGTAAGAATATGATTCCTGATTCTTTCCACTATTCACACTAGATATCTTCATAAATTTTTATTGGTAAATATTTCAGTGTGAGGGTTTTATCATATGGCCATATAGAGATGTGACAAGGATTACATATAATGTAATATACTAACAAAACCTTTAAAGTATAGAAACAATATGGTTGATATAGTATTATAATATTTATGATATGTTAAAAAGGTGGTTATAATAGGTTTCTTAAATATTAATAAAGAATTTGAGAATATTAAAATGTATCATATTAAATGAAAAAAACATTTTATCATTGTTTAACATAAGATAAAAAGTTAATTAATAGATATATATTTCTTAATGGATAATGATAATAGACATATCAAAGTATGACTTTGATTTTATCCCAAACCAATGTTCTTAATAGATTATTATATGTTATGATTAATTGTTAAGGTTTGTGTGAGTAATATTCATGTATATAGATATATAATATTCTCATGAGGCCAAAAATGAAGAATATTATTCTTTTTGTGTTTTTGAAGAACGGAAACGTATACCACATGGACTATTGTATAGATGTTTTTGGTATACTATGGGGGTATGTATCATATTTTAATCCCCACTACATGAGGTTGGTGAGATACCTATCATGATAACCTTCATACTTTGATACACTAATTACACATGCATATATATTGACATAGATAATATGGGGGTGTTCAGTTATGTTGTTGATCATGTCTTCAGTTGGAGATTAACAAAGAGGGTATTTTTCCTCTCATATATGATTATGACATTAGGTATATTGATTAAGATTTATTTTGGGACTGTAAAGACATACCTTTAATATATATATATATATATATATATATCTCGATAAATTACACTTGATGTGACTGTCAAGATAGAAGAATTAAATGTGATTTATTCCTTAATCAATTCAGTATTCACCCTAAGAATCAAGTATATATGAGCTTTATATATAAGATTTACATGTTTCATGTCCTAAGATCTTTTTATGTCTTGTATAATAGAAAATATGATAAATCTCAATTTTATATGAGGAATACTAGTGGTCATAAGAATATAGATTCTTGTGTCTGATAGAGATTATGCCAGAACAATTTATTGTCGAACTAGAATTGATGGTCTTCTAAAGGCCACTTTTTTCCGAACATATATGGACATAAAGATCTACATTTTTTCAACATTATAATAGTTTGTGGTGTCAAACATTGTGGTTGACTAAATGGGGATTGATTTTTAATTAGATACCTATTTGAAAACAAATTGAGTTATTCGATATGTGTTTTGGATGGGTATTGAATATGACGTGATACATGGAGAAGTTTAATGATATCATTCCAAAAATTGTTTTACAAAATATTAAAAAATGAGTTTTGGATATAATTTCATAATTAATTGTATATGATACAATATAAGGTGAAATGGAACAAAGCCTATTAGGCCTTATTAATAGTGGGATATTTATGAGAATATAACTTAAATTCTTATATGTATATATGATATATATATATATATATAATATGGTATTAAATGACATTTATGATCTATATTCCCATATAGTTTATAGCTATGGAAAAATGATAAATTGTTAACATTTATTTTTTCCCATAGAAACTATCATTAATAAACTATTTCCTAGGATGAACTGGTCGAATTTAAATGCATACAATGCATATATATTCCATGGTATTTATTAATTCATTTTAATGCAAGAATAAATGAGATAGTCTAAAGAGTGTTATTCAGGATTATAAATTCTAAAACCATGTTATTTCTACTAGTGTTTGATTCCCTCATGCTTGTTCAAAACTCTTTGATACCTATAGATCTCTTTATCTTCCTTATTTTCATATTGACGCACTATTATACCATGGATAGAATATGGATCCTATCCAAACATCATATGATTCAGTGTATCCCATTGATACACTATGTAGGTGTGATTATTTTCCCACACGGTGATCTTTATAAAACCCATGAGAAGGATTTAAAAGATGATTTAGTGGATTCTTTAGTGTACAGTATTTGTGTTTAAAACATTTCCTTTGTTTTATTTTTTCACTTGTTTCGTATTATCTTTCATGGAGATCCTCAAAACGGGGTTTTAATTGATTCTACATTATCTAATAATTGGTACTATACACTAATTAAAACCAACAATTACACACCCATGAGTGTAAATACACCACCCAACATCTAGAGCTAATAATAGTGGATTTTTCTGTGATTTTTTTTTTGATATTACCATGTTAGGTAACACATTGTAATCTTCATGTATCACAAAATATAAAGGTATATACTTTATCAATGTAAACTGAATCTATGAATGTGGAGGTGGATAGATTTTATCTAGGGATATGATTTATATATCTGATATACACTAAAAATAAGAAACATCATAAAATATATGCTAATTATAAATTCATGGGGTTCCATGAAAGAAAATGTGGATACCTAGATTTAAATGGAGGAATTTACAGCTTTGCATCTTGAATTAGAGGTGTTTTATGGCATATGATACTTGTTTCAGACAAAGATATATCTATCCTTGTTATAGTATGTATAGGATACTCTTTTGGGTGACTTAGAGAAATAGTTGATGTGTGGAAATATCATTCAGGGTGATTCCCCCAGGGGATGGTTAGAGAATGGTCCACATATGGTTATATTTGAGGGAAGGATGTTTATCTTGATTGAAATGTGTGGTAAAGTCATGTATGATTATGTAAGAAAACCTTTAGTGGTGATTACTAATTAATCTAATATCTACCATGGATTGATAAGGTACTTTTCTATCTAGGAATTTTCTGGATAGTGGGAGAGTACATGGAATGATATCTAGTCAATCAGTAGGTGATGGTAGAACATCATGTCCCTAGTGGTTTTTTGACAACCCTCAGATATCACAATGTATAAATGTGAGGACCACTCGATGTATTTCTTCACTATTTTTTCCCAGACTCAGTGTGGATATTATGATATCTACATGTTCATGGACTAAATAATGAATTCATCTCACATTTTTGTAACCTAATAATTGAGTATTATCAATTTATTGGTAAGATAATACATGGATGGTTTGGTGAGGGTTCATAGATCTCTAAGGTTTATTATTTATGACTGAGAACCTTGGTTTACTTCATGAGTAAAGATATGATTTCATTATTCCTTATGATATTAGATAAATCTTACCACTACATGCCAATGCCATATTGATGGGCTCAGATACCAGACAATCTATGAATTGGAGGGTATGTTGCGGGTGAGTGCCCTGGATTTCAGAGGATCGCCATTATAAAACCAACCTTTGGATCAGTTCCGTTAAAATAATGGCGACTACTAATCCATTGGTATGTTCATGTTTTAGTTATTGAATGGGAGATTATTTTTGTAAGAACCATACCTTCTTTTCAGGTATGTTTTTTCTTTTCAGGTCGTTTTTGGAAAAAGAGAAGAATCTAGAAATTTTCTCAGTACACACCATGTACTTTAATGCTGCTCGAGGTCGTGTACTGGCCATGTCATGGCCACACACACATCCATGTAAGGGTGATGTGGAGACCTCTTAATGTGGATTACGGAAAATCCTAGTACGCGATGTGTACTCCAGAAGTACACGCTATGTATATTCTTTTTTTTCGTTAAATGAACAGGGGCCACATCTTAACCCCAAAAACACCTTCTTCTCCTTCTTCTTTGATCGAGAGTGGGGGTATGGCCATAGATCTTCTCTGAGCCACCGATCGGTCACCAGTTATCAGAACTGAACACCATCGGTTGCAATAGAATCACAGCGGTGAGTTCTTGGTTCTTCTTTGGCAATGTTTCCTAATTCTTTCTCTTATGATAGTTATCATAGGTTGAACTTTTAAGACTCTTTTCCAGATCGACTCTATTCTAGACTAACTCATGAGCCAAGGTTCATGTATATCGATCTCATAGGATCGAGGTAGGTGGTATGTTTCCCTATGTTGAATGTCATTGACTTTTTGTTCAAAAGTTTCGGATACCCATGAATTGAGTATCTCGGGATAGGGTTTTGATCTGGCATTTTTATCTGCCTTAGATTGTTTGTGTGCTTGAAGATATTATATGAATAGTGATTGCTTGTTATCATGTTGTAGGATCACCCCATCTGTGTTCTCCCTTGTTTTTCCTGTTTATCACCGTTTGGATTAGGTTGCTTGTGAGGAAGACCTTGTTTCATTGATTTTCTACCATGATATAATTGATTTCATGTATTTTCTACTATTTATATGCTTTTGATTCATTGTAACTGTTATCCAAGTTGTTTTTTGAACTTACTTAGGGATACTGATAGTCGATTACGCACGACTAGACTACTCAGGGATGTGTGAACCTGGTGTCCAAGACTAAAGAGGGAATTGATGATTAAGGGATTCCGTAGAGAGTCTGTTATAAATTAGTATTATTCGCATGACCTATATAAATTGGACTTTGTGCTTCCTCAGAGTGTCCTTAGTTATGTATCGAGACTGAAGGGTGAATTAGACATAAGTTCTTCCTCAGAGAGTCTATAGTTATCGTTGTGAGACCATAGGGGAATTGACGGTGAGATATTCCTAGAGTGTCTGTGCCTTGTATGATTATTTGACTAGAGGGGTCTGCCAGTATGAGCCACCCAGAGAGTTAGTGTGAGTATTTTTTGGCTTGTTGTGATGAGTCCACCAAGCCAAAGAACAACCTTGGGTTTCGTACTACTTGTTGTATAGGTATTCAGCTGAGATACATGCTGTGTTACTTGCTATGATTTGGGATTATAGAGCTGTTTAATAGATTCCTTGGTTGATAATTAAATGATTGAATTAAATTAAAAAATAAATGTGAATGGAGATTTGTAGGATTATTTACTTACGTGTACTCTTGTTTCTCTACTTCATTTACTTATATTACTTTTGCTATATTGTTCACGGAAAGTAGGGCACAGATCTTGTGGTGGTTGCCTACTGGGATTAGTCTCACACCCTGTTTGGGTCCTTCTTTTCAGACCAAACAAGATATATGGTTGCAGGTGTGGATAGGGACTGTGGCCCCTCTACTTCAGGTACATAATTACTGGTTGGAGCTAGAGAGCATAGGACCGTGCATAGGCTTGTGATGCTGCTGGAGTTACTTCTTACTTTTTGTGCTTTGTTTCTCAGTTGTATTTCATCACGTTGTTGTGTTTTGTTGCATTCCTTAGATACTTGTACATGCTACATCATTATCATCATTACTATATATTCATGACTTCCACTATTTAGTTCAATTATTGTATGTCGTTTACTGCTTTAGCTATTGACTGTTATTTCCTCTCCCTTGTATACTGTCCCAAATGAGGGCATAGTTTCCCCAATGACTCACCAAGGACCTTTCTGGTAGTCAGAAGCCTCTGGCGTTTGGGGAAATGCGCATGAGGTCATGTGGAAAACCGGGCACGGGGCACCAGTTGAGTGGCACCAAATTCAGGTCGTTACAAAGTGGTATCATAGGAGGTTCTTTTCTTTTCTATTGACTTACTGATTAGCGACATTAGACATGGATAGTATGGAATATGTAAATGTGTAAATAGTTGTTCCCAGGAGTTCTAGAACCTGTGTATAGGGAAAAATCTCGGTTACCTCGAATTTTTCAATTTTTGAATTTAGCACATGTTACAGTTTAATGGATATCACCATTGGTTGGTGCACATATTTTGGTTTTTTACTATTTATATAATTGTGGTTCTATTTTGTTACAACTCGATTAGATGAGGGTATGTCATCTAATGCATCATATAGGATATTGTTAGAAAATCACATGTCATTCATTTGTCATGCCATCTATATTGCACTAGAAATTGCATGCTGTTGTGATAGAATTTCTAATAGACTAAGCCTGTTGTATTGATAGCTATTTTGATAGAATACATTCTATGTTGATAGGGTATTTTTTGTTTAGATCATCTTTATCATGGACACCAAACTTTGATCTTATAGGTGTTATGGGCCCTCGAGGATTGGAAATTGGTGGATCGTGAGTTTGTTATACTGTTTACTTGTTATATGCATTGTTAGGATGCCAAGCATTGATTCCTGAGGAGTATGGGCCCTCATGGATCGGAATTTGGCACCTTAACATGGTTTTTCTGTGTTTTCTGGGCTCCGGAGTAGTTTCTGAGGCTACTGTCTAGAAAAACCCAGAATACATGGTGTGTACTTTATGGTTAAACACCGTGTAGTCTATAGCTGTGTCACTGACCATGCGAGCGAGGACATGGGGTTCTGAAAAATCTTGTAGGAACATTCCATGTATTAGTTTATCACGCTATTTAGTATGAATTTGGTACCCCATACATGTCACGAACAACATGGGATATGTTTCCATTTCACATACATGCTGTGTCAGAATATTACACGCCGTGTAGTTTAATCTGTGTTCCATTCCGTGCCACCAACAAAACAGGTCGGTGTTACCCTTCCTCGTACATGTCGTGTCTATCTGGGACATGCCATATAGTGTCAGCCATGTAGTCGGTCGTGTATCTAACCATACAGTCTATTAGGACTTCTAAGTACATGTTGTGTCCATCTGGAAAAAGTCATGTAGTGTGACCTATGCACATAGACCGTGTCTCTAACAACACTGTCCTGGTAAGGTATGTCTAGTACACGTCGTGTATTCCTTGAACACGTCGTGTAGGTTTTTCATAGAGGAGCCATGTAACTTAACCATGTAGAAGAACTCAGGCGGGGAAGAGGATTCAAGAACACGCCGTGTGTTAGGACAACACACCGTGTATTTGGGGTGTTACACGAATAGTTTTAGGTACAATTACATGCCCATGTGAATAACCTAAAGGAAAATGCCGTGTAGGGAAAGAAAACGTCGTGTAATCATGTTTTAATTAACTTGAATGCCTTATTTTCCTTGTTCCTTCTTGTGCCTTCAGTTTTTCTTCCCTTGTTAATCCTGATTCTGAGGTGCGCTTTTGACCTTTTAGAACTATGACACTGAGACGTCCTCTCATCATCCATCAGGAACCAGGCATCGACGATAAGCCTGAAACGGAAGATCAGGGACTACCAGTAGTTCTGCCTATCATTCCAGATATGGAACCTACAGTGATTCAAAACACGGGTGTCGATGCTCAGTTCAGAGAGGGTTTCATGAGATTCATGCATACCTTCCAGAGAGCTCAGAATCCTGCCCCGTCTATAGAAGAGTTGACATGGGTTTTTCAGTAGCAGCATCCTCCCACGTCCAAAGGGGATGGATGACCACAGGCTGCGGAGTCATGGCTAGAAGCCATGATATCCTTCTTTGAGCACTTGTAGATTCCTCTGAAGAGGATAGTGAATCTCACGGATTATATGCTATGAGATTCCTCCAAGAGATGGTGGGATGTGGTTTCGCAAGCAGCATGCCAACTGGTTATGGCTTGGGATGAGTTCCATCATACTTTCTATGACTACTTCTACCCAGCGACGTTGAGGGCTGATAGAGCCAGAGAGATCATGAACCTATAGCAGGGTACTCTCACAGTTATGGAGTATTCCTCTCGCTCCACAAAGTTACGGTGTTTCACTCCCATTCTGGGGAATGACGAGATTTGTTTTTGCAAGGAAGTTTGGGGAAGGCCTCATATCAGACATCAGATCATAGGTGAACATCTTTAAGATGACTTATATTACTTTGATAGTCAATTATTAGCTTATCATGGAGAGTAATCTGAGGGATACTGGAGCTGTGGACTAGGGTGGTTCAAAACCTAGGGCTAATTCATTTTAGATAGAAAGAAGGAAGCGCCACTAAGAGTCTAAACGAGGTGACCTGAGGAAGTGAGGTATTCCTTCCTGTAGACGGGTTCTTACATATGGTAACCAAGTGGTGTGATATAAGTGTGGAAAAAGCAGGCATATGAATCCTTAGTGCCCAATAGACCTAGTGGAGTGCCGATCTTGCAGCAAGATGAGTCATCTACGACATTTATGCAAGTTTCTTCTTCCAGCAGCTAGCGAAGGAGGATCTGTTTTGACTTTGAGTACAGCAGCAAGATTACCAGTTTCGCAGCAGACTGGGGGTTGGAGTTCTTTAGGCTGTTCAGGCTAGGGTAGAGGTCGTGGACACGGTGGTCTAGCTTAGGGAGGGTCAGTTCCGGGATCTCAGGCTTCTATACAGGTCCGCAGTGCAGGCCAGACTTTTGCGGTAGAGCAGATCCATCAGGAGCAGGATTCCGGACCTTCTATAGTTCGAGGTACAATTTTAGGAGCCTCAGTTTTATCCTCTGCAATTTTCGATACAGGAGCTTCTCGTAGATTTATTTCTGTGCATTCTATGGAAAACCTTAGACTTATTGTTTATACTTTTGAGGACATGTTGATGCTAGACACACCGTTGGGGACTAGAATGGCTAGTGTATGACAGTGCAAGGAGTTCCCTCTAGAGGTGGCTGGGTATCACTTTCAATGGGACCTCTATGTCCTAGTGATGGCAGGATATGATTTCATTTGCGAAATGGACTAGCTAGTTTACTTCATGGTAGTCATCGATGGTTATCACCACAGGGTGAGTTTCATATCACTGGAGGGTGAATCGTTTCTTCATAAGGGTGAGTGGGATGTCCAGGTGAGTATAGAAGAACCATAGCATCATGGGATAAGAGGAGTTACAGCTTAGATTTTCAGTCTGTATCTGGATGACTATGGGACTTCACCGTTAGACATTCCTCCAGTGGTGGATTGTTTCAGGGATGTCTTTCGAGTGGACTTTTCTGGTTTTCCTCTGGAGTGTGCGGTAGACTTTTCTATTGAGCTTGTGTTAGGAGCGGCACCAGTGTCCATTCCTCTTTATAGGATGTCTACACCTGAGTTGTAGGTGCTCAAGAAGTAGTTGGAGAAGTTGCAGGAAAAGGGTTTCATCCAACCTAGTACTTCTCTTTGGGGTTCACCTGTCCTGTTTGCGAAAAAGGCAGATGACACCCTTAGGCTTTGTGTGGATTATCAAGAGCTGAACTTATTGACGGTAAAGAACTGATACCTCTTGCCTAGTATTTATGACCTCTTTGATTATCTTCGAGGAGCCTGGGTGTTCTCGAAGATTGATTTGATGTCCGGTTATCATCAGTTGCGTGTTAGACCTTCTGATATACCTCTTACAACTTTCCGGAGCAGGTATGGTCTGTATGAGTATATGGTTATGCCATTCGGTCTCACGAACATGCCTACAGTTTTAATAGAACTGATGAACCGAGTATTCCATGCATACTTAGATTCTTTCGTGGTTGTTTTCATGTACGATATCTTGGTGTACTCTCACACTTGATACGACCATGCTACCCATCATGAGATTATTTTGAGTACACTGAGGGAGCATCAGTTATATGATATTCCCACAAAGTGACACTTTTTAATAGACGATATTCACTTTCTGGGTCATTTCATTTCAGAGACAAGAGTATCAGTAGATCCAGAGATGGTGAGAGCATTAGTTACCTAAGATCAGCCGAAAACTTTCTTAGAGGTGCAAAGTTTCTTAGGGATGGATGGTTACAATAGGTGGTTTATATAGGACTTCTCACACTTAGAAGTGTCATTGACGGGCTTGACTAAGAAGGGGGTGAAGTAAGTTTGGTCAGAAGCATGCAATTCATCCTTTCAAGAGCTGAAGGGGAGACTGACTTCAACACCGATTCTAGTTTTGACAGAGCCAGGCAAGAGTTATACAGTTTTCTGTTATGCATCTGGCATCAGGCTTAGAGCAGTGCTTATGCAGGAGGATCATGTTTTTTTTATAGATCTCCACAGTTAAGGACACATGAGAGGAACTATCATGTGCACAACCTGTAGTTGGATGCAGTTGTTTATGCTTTGCGTTGTTGGAGACATTATCTTTTGGGAGAGCATTTTGTGGTATATACTGACTAGAAGAGCCTCAAGTATATCTTCACGCAGTGTTACTTGAATTTGAGATAGTGGAGGTGAGTTGAGTACCTACAGTCTTTCAACTTCGATCATGCTTATATGTCTTGTAAAGGCAACGTTGTGGCAGATGCACTGAGCAGGACGACTCAGGTACATGCAGTTTAGGAGGCCAGTAGCGAGTGGAATCTTATGGCGCTGTTCTCTAAAATTCATTTGGAGGTGCATGATAGACAGGGTCAGGATTTTCTTTCTTCTGTAGCTGTTACCTATACCCTTCTTGACCAAGTTCGAATGAGGCAGCTATCAGATTCTGAAGGCCTAGTCCTACGGGAAGGCATGTCAAGAGAGGACCCTCTTCCCGGATGGACCACAGGCAAGGGTAAGATCTTTCATTTCCAGGGACGCGTATGGGTGCCATTAGATATATGCAAGGAGCTAATGAAATACTTTCATTCCTCAGTTAGGGTAGTTCATCCTGGCATCACCAAAATGTATCGTGATCTACACCATCAGTATTGGTGGCCAAGTATGAAGAGGGATGTTACTAGTTTTTTCATGAGGTGTTCCACCTGTCAGTAGGTGAAGGTGGAACACCAGCGACCAGTAAGGCTTTTATATCATCTACCCATTACTGAGTGGAAGTGGAATGATTTTGCGATGGACTTATTAATAGGGTTACCGAGATCACCTCGAGGAAATGATGTGGTATGGGTTGTCATTGACAGGCTCACAAAGGTTGCTCACTTCTTTGCAGTTAAGGAGACCTTCGGTGTTGATGAGCTTGGATGGTTGTACATCCGTGAGATTGTATACATTCATGGGGTTCTGAGTACTATCATTTCTGATAAGGATGCCCGCTTTATGTTTCATTTCTAGCAAGGGCTACAGAGGGCTTTGGGTACATAGGTACTTCTGAGTATAGCTTACCATCCCCAGACAGATGGCCAGTTAGAGGGCACAATTCAAGTGATAGAGGACATGCTACAAGCATGCGTCCTCGATTTTTTGAGGTTCTTAGGAGAGACATATACCTCTAGTGGATTTTTTCTAAAATAATAGTTTTCAATAAACTATTTAGATGGAAGCACACAAGTATTTGTATAGTAGGCCATGCTGATCACCCATTGTGCTAGCTGGAGGCAAGAGAGGTAGCTATGTTGGGACCTCATCTTGTTCAGGATACCACAGAACAGGTGGAGTTGATTCAGATGAGGATGGCTACTACACAGTATCGGCAGAAATCTTATGTCGATCAGCAGAGATGATCATTGGAGTTCAAAGTCAGAGATCAGGTTTTCCTATGTGTTACCCCAAGGTTGGGACACCAGAGGATCAGGATACAGGGCAATCTTTCACCGAGATACGTCGGGCTGTTTGAGGTTCCGGAAAGAGTTCAGATAGTTTCTTACAGGTAGCAGTTACCTCAGAGGTACCGGGCTATGCACGACATCTTCCATGTTTATCATCATTGAAGCTATTTATCAGACCCATCTCATGTATTTAAACCTGAGGATGTTGAGTTGAATAAGGATGCATCATTCGAGGAGTATCCTTTCTGGATTGTTGATCAGAGTTCAAAGGTACTCTATGGTCAGTCTGTTCCTCTGGTATGGGTGTTATGGAATCATGACCATGTACTGGATGAGACTTGGGAGAGGGAGATCGATATGCGATCACAATTACCACAGTTGTTAGAGGTTTTTTCTTCTCCACCATGTTAGGGAAATTTGGGGATGAATTTCTTTAAGGGGAAAAGATTTTAGGAAACCGGGCCTTCTTTTTAGGTATTTTTTTCCTTTTCTGGTTGTTTTTCGGAAAAGAGGAGAATTTAGAAATTTTCTCAATACAAGGCGTGTACTTTATAAGTACATGTTGTGTACTTTTATGCCGCTCGAGGCCGTGTGTTGGTCGTGTCATGGCCACACATATGGCCATGTAGGGGTGATGTAGAGGCCTATTAATGTGGAGTACGGAAAAGCCTAATACATGTTGTGCACTCCAAAAGAACACGCCGTGTACTTTATTTTTTTTGTTAAACAGTCTGGGGTCACGTTTTAACCCCCAATACACCTTCCTCTCCAGCTTCTTCGACCAATAGCGGGGGTATGGCCACGGATCTTCTCTGAGCCACTGATCCTTCAACGGTTATCTGAACCAAACACTATCGATTGCAATATAATCACAGCAGTGATTTCTTGGTTCTTCTTTGGCCACATTTCCTGATTCTTTCCCTTATGAGAGTTATCGTCGGTTGAACTTTTAGGATGATTTTATAGATCTACTCCATTATAGACCAATTCACAGGCTGAGGTTCAAGTGTATCGATCTCCTAGGAACGGTGTAGGTGTTTTGTTTCCCTACGTTGAATGCCTTTGAGTTTTTGTGAAAAAGTGTTGGATACCCATGTAGCGGGTATCTCGGGTTAGAGTTTTGATCCTGCATTTTTATCTACCTTAGATTGTTTGTGTGCTTGAGGCTATTAGACGAATAGTAATTTCTTGTTAGCATGTTTGAGGACAACCCATGGGTGTTCTCCCTTGTTTTGGCTGTTTATCGCTGTTTGTCTTAGTTTTCCTGTGAGGAAGACCTTGTTGCATTGATTTCCTGCCTTGATATAATTGATTGCATGTATTACCTACTGTTTATATGCTTTTGATGCATTGTAGCTATTAGCCAAGTAGTTTTTTGAACATACTAGGGCTTCAGACAGTCGATTACGCATGACTAGACTGCTCAGGGTTGTGTGAACCTGGTGCGGCAGAGTAAAGATGGAATTAATGATTAAGGGCTTCTCTAGATAGTCTATTATAAATTAGTATCGTTCGCAGGACATATGGGAATTGAACTTTGTGCTTCCTCAGAGTGTCCTTAGTTACATATTTAGTCTGTAGGGGGAATTAGATGTAAGTGATTCCTTGGAGAGTCTATAGCTATCATTGAGAGCCCATACAAGAATTGATAGTGAGAGCTTCCCAGAGTGTCAGTTCCTTGTATGATTATTTGACTAGAGGGGTTTGCCTATATGAGCCACCCAAAGAGTCAGTGTGAGTATTTTTTGGTTGGTTGCGACGAGTCCACCAATCCAAAGAACAAGTTTGGGTTCCGTACTGCTTGTTGTTTATGTATTCTGCTGAGATACTTGTTGTGTTACTTGATATGCTTTAAGATTATAGAGCTTTTTTCTAGATTCCTTGGTTGATAATTAAATGATTGAATAAAATTAATAAATAAATATTAATGTACATTTGTAGGATTGTTTACTTATATGTACTCTTCTTTCTCTGCTACATTTATTTCCATTGCTTTTGTTATATTTCTCATTGACAGTAGGGCACAGATCTTGTGGTGGTTTCCTACTGGGATTAGTCTCACACCTTGTTTGGGTCCTGCTTTTCGACCCAAACATGTTATATGGTTGTAGGTGTGGATAGGGACTGTGGAACCTCTACTTCAGTTACATGATTTTTGGTTGGAGCTGAAGAGCATAGGACTGAGATTAGTCTTGCGATGCTGCTGGAGTAACGGCTTACTTTTCATGCTTTGTTTCTCAGTTTTATTTCAGCACGTCGTTGTGTTTTGCTTCTTTCCTTAGATACTTGTACATGCTGCATCATTATCAACATTACTGTATATTCATTTCTTCTTCTGTTTAGTTTAGTTATTGTATGCTGTTAACTATGTCCTCTATTGACTTTTATTTCCTCTCCCTTGTATACTTTACCAAATGAGGGCATAGTTTCCCCAATGACTCACCAAGGCCCTCACTGCTAGTTGGTAGCCTCTGGAATTTGGGGAAATTTTCTTGAGGTCATGTGGTGAACCAGGCATGGGGCACCAGTTGAGTGGCTCTGGATTCGGTTAGTTAAAATTTTGATTCCCATTGACCTAGTATGTGATTGGAGAGGAAGTATTTCTTGGTCCTGACATGGTGCCGAACTGGACAGATACGCGATAGGTGATTCATGAAGGATGAAGGTATCACAGAACCTCCAAAAGTCTTATTGAGATCAAATGGGGAGACCTTTAGATTATGATGTTGGAGCCCATACTTTCTTAATTGTTTCCCATCATCATGAATATTATAGGTTTAGTTAGGTATAAACATATCACACCTAATTGTTTAAACCTTCGATGTGTTGGAGTGCATTTATGAGTTGGCTTATTGGCCGACACTACCGCTTCTACTGAAAATGCTTCATGTTGTCTTCCACTTGTCCTATTTACGTTGGTACCTCTACGGTGATTCCCACATCATAAAATGGAAGATTATAATATCTAAGAGTATTTTTTGGACATGTAATGACTAAAAAATAATCAATATTATCAAGAGAATGTGTTGGGACAGAACCTTATCCCCTTGGTTCATGTACTATGGGGGGGATTCAAGTCTAGAGGAGAGTACATAAATGTTGGTTTCACAGATGCATTCCTTGTAATCTTAGTTATTTTTTCTATAATGTTTTGGATGGAATGGTGTTATAATTTTGTATTAGTTCTACTAATTTTGTGGTTGCGTTTTGAGGTATAGTTTTATCTTTCATTGAGATGTATATCCAAGGGATTATTTAGTGGTTATTTATTTCCTTTTTTAGTTGGTTTTGATTATATTGAACTAGAATTACATGAGAGGTATCAAATGTAACATCCTAGAACCTCCCATAATGTCATATAGTGATTTGGTTATTGAGAGCATTTAGATGGGTTTGGGTAAGGGATGGTAGAAGTTTGAGTAAAATCTACAACTGGAGGTAGTGATACACATAGTGAAATACTGGTTCATAGAGTGTAATGTTTCACATGTTGGTTTCATGGATAATTATGTATTTTCAACCTGTTCTCATTCATGTTGTAAAATGTAACATCACATCCCAAACTATTAGGTACTTTTATCCCAATATTTTTTATCATCATTTATTTAGTTATTTTCTCAATTATTTTTTGGTGAATTTTTTTAGATTTATTAAGGTTTTTGGGCTTATAAATGTTTAGGTCATGGCTAGTGAAAATTATGATTCATTACCAATGAAATCATGTTCCATATGTTTTAATTCAAAATGAGGGAATATAGTTAGTACAAACCATGTGACCTACCCTTAAAACATTGTGGTATGTGAAAATGGAGCCGGGCATGGTTTTGGAGGCCATTCCATCAAATCATGTGTATATTCTAGTATCCTAGAAAAAGGTTCATAGTTAGGACATGGTTTGGTAAACCATGTAGTCAAACCATGCAATGGGTATTTATTTCTTTAATTTTGTTAATCTAATTTATAAGACCCCCTGTTAACTATAAAAATCTCCATTTCAAACCTAATTCAATCTATTTACCCATTGAGGATCTCTTGAGGTGATTTTATCTCTTCCAAGTATGTTTCATAATGGAATGAAATGATCGTTGATGTGTCCGATTTTTTAATAGGTTTTATTGAATCAATATTCTTATTTCTTGGTTCTCCAATTATTATTTTAATTATAAGTGGATCTATTATATGTTGGTCATATATATATTGATCATACATTGATTTATTCACTATATATTATAGATCTGTCAATATTTTATCCCAGAGGCCAGATCTAATTCAATATATTTATCTAATGTTTGTTTTAGTGAGTCTCTTCTGATTCTTGAGGTATTTGTTGATCTATGTTCTCCTCCAACCATTTTTATTATATAAATATAATTATAATATATGGTTATCATTTTTAGTGCATCATATTTATTTATCATTAATTTCCTTCCCTTCTAGTATGTGGATCATATCATGGTTACTATATAATCTAAGTTTAAGGTGGATTGTTTTGTCTCTTACATATGTTTGATGAACCATTAATTCTATTTATTTCCTATGAAATTTTATAAATTATAATTTTCCTTATCCTGAATTAATTTATATGTGTGTGTAGAAGTGTTTGTTATAAATGATTGTTTTCTCCTTATTATGGTAAATGAATAGTGGGTTTTAGGGCATTATATAATGGTTTATGAAATTGGATTTCAAATAATGTTTTTGTATAAAAGGTATTGATGGGAATTTTATTGAGAAATGTGATCATCCCTTTAAAAAGTATTCAAGATATTTCATATATGTGAGCCTTGGGTACCTAGGTGAATGGTTTAGTAGAAGTCCTTTCTCATTGACATTGTAAGGGGGTTCACTTTTTGCGGTGTTCCACTATACCCAGTTCATAAATTCATTCTCTATAGGGAATTTATTAAAACAAAACATGGGGGTTCACATTAAAGTATGTTCCTATGTTCTTGGATCATAAATTATTTGGATATAGGGAATTGAGTGTGAACTAGTCATTGATTTGTATTGATGTACAAGTGTTCAGGCTAGCCTCACCTATGTTATCTGTGGGGTTATCTCTAATGTGTTTTGGCTTTGTACTATTTTTTTTGATATGATATGATTCATTATATGATAAATTTAATTGTTCATTTAAATTTATTTATTTAGATTTTTATATGGAATTATAGAATAAGGGAACAATTTTACCTCTCTTTTTATATGAATGTGGTTGGTTTTTATCATGCCATGTTTTATTGTAAAATGTGAATAATGGGATTATTGGATAGAGACATATTATGGAACATCTATGTGGGATCCTACTATTCCTATTTGGATCACACCCTTCACATTCACATGTGGGAGTGTAAGCCATGATTTTTCTTATGCAATAAAGGGAAGGTTCCATAGTGAGGTGGGATGAATTACGTTAGTTGTGTTTGGGTAGCTGTTGGTGAGATGGTGGGACTATGAGCATATATCAGATGGAGTAATTTTTTAGTTTTTTTTTCCTTTTGGATATTTTTATACATGTACATTTGGTTTTTATCATGCTAATTTTGGTTGAATAAGTACATTTTTCACTCTGTTGTTTATTGAATGTTTATTTTTTTAGATATCTCTCTTGTATGCCTTGAATCTCGTTTTTGTTTAGTAAAAATTTTCTCACTTGTTGTTGTTGTTTTCTATGGTGTTATTCTCCATCCAATGGGGATTTGAAATGCCTTTCAATTATTTCCATAGTCCATTTTGAAGCCATGATGTATGGGTTGTATGGGATGGTTCATGATAATTTTTTATCTGATCCAGTTTATGATATGTATTAGGAAGTTGATTGATATGATACAGATATTTTTGGACATTATAGGTTGGTTTCAGAGAGCTCTTGGATAGATCCAGCTGTAACAAGCCTCAAGTCACCATGCGATGTTGGTTTTGGTATCTTTTGGATTGGGTTTTAATCTAAATCTCAGTTTTTTATTATATTCTCTTGAATTTATTATAATTTTATTTCATTATCTGAACATTTCCATTAGTTTTTTCTATAAATAATCATTCCTCGACGATATCTTCTAAGGACTCCTTAAAAAGTTGCAATGGATAATTCACCTTAAGGGAATCCTCTTAATGATCAAAATCTACTAGAGTTTATGATGACGGTAGTTCATGTTAGAGAGTTGAATGTACTACCTATAAAAAACCAAGATGTTGAGGTGAAAATAAGAGTCCTTGGATATAAGGATCTATAAAATGAGTTCATATGTTGCAAAACCACATCTTTTAAGGGTATCAATGACCCTCATGAGGTATAGGACTAGCTTGAAATAACTTATCAGGTCTTTGATTTCCTAGAGGTTCTTATGTCTGTCAAAGTGAATTGGGGAAATTTTAACCTCAAGGATCCCAGAAATGTTGGTGGTATTCTATTGTTCAGGATAACCGACATGTTTAATTGATGTATAAAGGCTTCAACAACTACTTTTTCAAAAATTAATCTATGAATATTTTACTAGGGGAATATATTTGATGTTCCAATATTTATAGTAATGGAAAAAAAATTAGAATTCACCATATATTTTATAATTTTTCTTTCTTTTGAGTCATAGGTGGTGATGAATGATCAGTTGAATTCTTATAAATTCATATATTTCATATAATATAACATCAGATCAAAGATTAATATTTTGATGGTCACCACCTATATTGAGATTGTTAGTTGGGATATAATTTCAGAGATAGATATGAAGGGAATTATAGGCTTTCTTGTGACATCCCTTACACTCAGTAGAAGTTATATTAGAAGACATAGGAAGAAGTGGAAATGAAATGATAGCCACAATAGAGGTGGATGTGGTTATTATTTGCACATTTTTTCTACTCCATTAGTAGTGGATATCAATTTACCATTGACATTCTACCTGTTTTGAAATGAGGGGTGCATTAAATTATCTTTATTTTTACCTCTAGCAATAGTGATTGTGGTCGTCGAGGTCATATAGAATAATTATTCTAAGATCTATTTATTCCTTGATATGGTTAGCTATCTTCTTATTCAAAGGCCTCTATGGAAAAATAATATTCCACAAATTCAATATGGATTTGGCCATATTCATCATGAGTAATGCATCCTCATGTAGTCGATTAGTTTTTTGTGGTAGTTGATGTCATCCTGGATATAGTGATTGGTCCCATTTTTTGTTTCATCTTATATGAAAACAACTCCTTTTAATATAGCTTAATTACACTCATTAATATCTTCAAATTTCATAGATTTTTCAAAACATTTGATGGAGTTCATGCCCTTTTTATAGAGATATAACCACCACTTGGTGAGAGGAAATATCATAGGTTTTGTTGTCCTATGTTCTCCCTTTTGATATTTGGTGTGGAGTTAGCATGGAATTTCCTAGTTCATTAATTTAAACTACTCAATGTCATCATCTTGATGGATTTTGTGGTCAGTCACCAATTTGAGATATATTGTTTTCATTGGTGTGATTAGTTCTATGTTGTTGATGGGGGCTATCAGGTATTATGGGGGTGAGTGGGACCTAAGGTATTTCCATGCAAGACCATCTCTACCCAATATTAATAGTTCTTTTAACTTTTAAAATTGAAACGCATGTTGTTTCCTATCTTGATGATATTCAGTTAGTTTTTTTAGTATTTCTTCTATGTCTTACCAAATGAATTATATGGTCTTCCTCTAAAGTGGCAGGTAGAGTTCTCCATTGAATTTTTGTTAGGAACTCAGCCTATATTGATACCCTCTTATCATATATAACCTGAAGATATAAAGGAGATTATGGTTTTGATGGATTACCAAATAGGTAACATATTTATATATCCTCGTGTTTTTTATATGGAATCCCCCATGTCCTAATCTAATAAGGAACATGGTTCAATATATATTTTTATAAGCTATTGGAAGCTGGATTAGGTAATTGTTTGGAACATGTATCCCTTTTACAATATTGAAGACTTGTTTTATTGGTTTATGGGATAAAGTGGTTTTATAAGAATAATATTAAGTTGAGTTATCATCATGTTATTTCTTTTTATATATCACATAGAAAACACTTATGGAGTAGGTATGGTCACTATAACTATTATATGATTCCTTTTATTCTAACTAACACTCTTGATGTGCTTATGGATTTGATGGACTATATATTCCACTAGTATTTAAATACATTAATTGTGGAATTAATTAATAATATCATGGTTTATTCGTGATTTGGGTGTCAGTATGAGCACCATTTAAATATGGTTTTTGAAATGTTGAGGAGTCATCACCTTTATGTGATTCTATTAAAGTGAAATTTCTTGATCTGGGACATGAACTTATTAGGGTGTGTACTTTTAATACATGACCTCTCAGGTGATCATGAAATTGTGAAGGTTTTTTTGTCAAGGGATGAACCATAATTGTTCTTTGGGATACAGATCTTTCTAGGACTATTGGGATATTATCTGTAGTTTTTTTTGAGGTTTTCGTAAATTTTTCATCACTATTGACTACTCTTACCAAGAAGGGGGTGAAATTATATTGGGTTTCTAAGTTTCAGGCCTCTTTTGATGAGTTCAAATGGAATATGAAATTGTCACATATCTTGATCCAATCAGAGTATGGTCGGGGATATATAATATAATTTTAATCTTCTAGTGCTATAATCGGTTGTGATCTTGTATAGGATAACAATGTTGTGGTGTAATATTCTACAAATTTATAGTTTCATGAGAAGTATTTCTCCATTCAAGACTTATATCTCACCATTTTTACGTATACACTTAGGTGTTGGGGATATAATCATTTTAGGGTGAGGATAACATTTCTTTATAATCACAAGATCCTGAGTTGAATCTTTTCACAGAAGGACTTGAAACTCATGAAGATGTGAGGGGTGGAATAACTCCATAAAATTCATTTTGACATCTCTTATTTGATAGGGAAGTAGAATTTCATTGTTGGTTATCTCATTATTAAATTCTCTTTTCCAGTTGTCCAAAAAATGAATGAGTATTGGAACCTTTTAGGTGCTTCCACTTAGTTAAAAATTGATTCACAATATGATGATTCATGTATTATTCATACCATTTTTTAGTTTTTATCATCCCTCTATGAGTCTAATATATAGGACTAGTAGTGGGATGATCATTTTAGAGTAGACATAGAATCCTTATATTTTTGGGAGACTATTCCAAGTTGTCTCTACCTTCATACATAATTCTTCTTTTTGAGAGTCATTTCATCATCCAATTTTCTATTAGGAATTATATGCTTTATGATTTTTTTATTTATTAATATATATATTTCTCTCTTTAATCTTGAAAAAATTTTATGACATGATTTTTCATTTATAGTAGTTGGGTAAGAAGTATGACACTGTTGCCTATGTGTCCCACTATTACACATTCCATATAATTAAGGTAGAGAACCCAAATCCATCACTTCTTCTCAATCATATTTTGGTTCTAGTATGGAAATGGGTTGAGGTTTTC
The DNA here is from genome assembly GCA_963277665.1 of Viscum album. Classification (NCBI taxonomy): domain Eukaryota; kingdom Viridiplantae; phylum Streptophyta; class Magnoliopsida; order Santalales; family Viscaceae; genus Viscum; species Viscum album. The sequence continues at coordinate 1,562,462,227 of OY728165.1, forward strand.
ATAGAATTCATCATTAGATTACAAAACACTCTATAGGGGAGTAATGTTATCTAGGTGTGTATTGATCAATTGGTGAAATCATCTCATTTAATTTCAGTTAGGGAAAGAACCATGGTTAAAGATTTGGGTATGTTGCTCATGATGGAAACTATGCAGTAACATAGGGTCCTATACAACATTTTCTCTTATAGTAATCCTAGTTCTATATATCAGATATGGAAAAGTCTCTAAGAGGAAATGGGAACTCATGACATCTTTAGTAAAACATACCATCCATAGATGAATAGTTTGATAGAGTGTTTTATCTTAATCCTAAAGGATGTTCTATGTGCCTAGATCTTAAATTTTTTTGGATCATGGGATATATATTCTGGAATTATTGAGATTTCATATAATAATAGTTATCAATAGTAGATCATAAAGGATCCCTTTGAGTCTTTTTATAGTCAATTCTACAAGTCACCTATTTGTTCGTCAGAGGTGGGAAAAATCTCTCTCGTGGGACTAAGCCTCATTCAGGATATATTGGTGAGGATTCAGTATATACACCAATTCTTGGAAATAACTCACATTTGAAATAAATAATGTTTAGATCATTGAATCCATCCTTCGGATTTTTACATTCTTGATTGTGTCATGTTGAGTTTTTAACCTTAGTTGGCTCACTACCAGCTTGGGAAAAAATGGTTGTTGGCTAGGAGATATGTTGAATCATTTGAAATCAATGAGTGTCTTGTTTAGGATTCTTATATGTTGTAATTTGCAGAACATTTTATATTTATTCCTGATATTTCCCACATATCTCAACAGAAGAATTTCCATCAAATTACTTCTCCTATTTTGAGTTTGATGGAGATTTATTTAGATCCATGTGGTTTAATTATTAAGGAACAGTTGGATATTTTTATGTTCACATGAAATTGATTCATGGTAAATCTATATAATTTTTCAAAAATATATAAAATCATGGATTAGATTCTAACAAAACTTTTGATCATGAATTGTTGGTACATTAAAAGGGGGAATACCTCTTTATGGATATTCCTTCTTCCAAACAATATTCTAGGGGTGATATACCTATGGGTGGTGAATTATAAAATAAAATACCCACTTTTAGGTACTTCATTCCATTATTTTGATCATTTCATGTTTGAAACATTTCTTGGGATTTTTCAGGTGAAATTTGGTTTTTTTCAAGTCTTTTAGGCCTTTGAATGATTAGAACATTGTTAGGGAAAGCCATGCAACATTTACCAAGAAATTGTGGACCTAAGGTTTGAGTTCTATAGGAGAGAACACTGAAAGTAAAAACTATATGTCCTATAACTCAAACCATGTGGAATTTCATATTTGTATAATGCATAGTTATTTCATGGTGTTTCAACCCAAGTAGCTAATCTATACATCTACTCCAATTACTTAGAAACTAGGGAATAGTTGGTGTATGAATTCCAAAACTATGTAGAAAAATAATGTAATGGGAATTTAATTCTTTCATATTATTAATTTAATTCCAAAGAGCCCGATTTTATCACTATCTACTCCCATTTTAATCTAATTAAATTCATCATCCCATTTAGGGTCCCTAAAGGTGATCTTTGTACTTCCAACCATGTTTCTTAATGGTACTAAGTGTTGGTTGATGCATTGGATCTGTTTCTGTAATAATGAATGAATCTCTCTCATTCTTTTTTGGTAACCTCATTTATATTGGAATTGATAGTTGATCTATGCTAAGAATTTTGGTTCTATAGATTGTTTGTTCATTCCTTATCCATATATTATAGATCTATAATTTATGCTTCTCATAAAGGCCTAATATTATGTTGTTTGTAGTTCAGTGCATGTGATATTTATGGTATGTTTTGAAATCTCTTCCAAACAAACCCTTTTTCTTATTGAAACACAATTATAAGCTATGGGAATCATTTTTTATAGATTCCATAAAGAATTATTATGTTTCCTTTCCTTATAATTTATATATTCCATTGTGGTTACTATGTGACACGAGTATGATCCAGGTGGTTACATCACCATCCTTTGTTTGATGAATTGTTGATGACATTGGTTTTATAAATTTTTTTATAAATCATAGTTGGAATGACTATTTAAATTTTACATATGTTGGAATAAATGGGATTTTTATGATTGATAGTTTTCCCCAATATTTTGTAAATGAAATATAGTCCTCACAGAATTATGAAATCATTTGTGAAATTGGTTTTAAAATCATTTTTTCGAATAAAAAGGGGTTGTTTGAAATTATACTATGAAATTTGATAATCCCTTTCACATGGATTTTACATATTCCACACATGATAGCCTTAGGTACTAAGGTGTATGGTTTACTGTTAGGCCTTATCCTTTAACATTATAAGGGTTTTCACTTGGGTGTTCCACTATCCATTTTTGAATATGGTTTGGTCTAGAAAATCAATCTTAACACCGTAAGTGGTGTCACCTTCTTGGGTATTCCAATTTACTACTTTCATATTTTTTTATATAGGTAATTGATTATAAAATAGTTATTTATTATTATTGAGGTGAAAGTTTCTTTACGCGCCTGACCTATATTATCATTGGGGTGGTCTCTATTTTGATTTATCTCTATAATACATTGGTTTTGATTTTATATGTTCCATGATTTGATAAATTTAAATGTTATTTGAAACTTATATTTCTAGATTTTGATATGGAATTTTAGAATAGGGTAATATATTTACCCTGATTTTGATATAAATTTGGAATGTGAATATCATGACATGTTTTATATAAAAAGGTGTATTTTGTGATTGTTTGAATGAATCATGTCATAGAATACCTAGGTGGGATCCTAATATCTCACACTCTACAAACTCCCATGGGGGTTTTTAGAAATAGTTTTGTCTAATACTAGAAAGGGTAAGGAATCATTGTGAGGAAGGGAGGTTTATACTAGCAAGGTATGGCTAAATGGTGTTTAGGCAATGGTGCATTTTCTATGAGTCACATGAATTAACTATTGGGTATGTTTTTATCATTATTTGAATTTTTGGACTTATACATTGGGTTTTTATTAATCATATTTTTTATGTATCATTACCATTGTAACTCTTTTTTATGAAATATTTATTTATAGTTATTTATCCCTCTTTTAATCCATATATCATTTAAATATTCTAAAAACTATTCCATATGGTATTTTTGGTTTATTGGGTGATAATCACAAGCCCATGGGGATCAGGAACAAACGTCATGTCTTTTTGCAGTTCAATTCAGGTCCTAGATGGACATGATTTCTAGAATGGGTCATGATATATGAATGATCACAATAAATCTTATAGAGTTTATGTTTTCAAATGTTTCATAGTTATAAATAATATAACAACAATGTGAAATCCCTATGGATTTATTTGATTGAGAAACTGATTTTTCAGTAAATGAGAACTGTGTGAGGATCACAGTGTAATCTTGACATTCATGAAAAGAATAGAAAGTTTCATAGGTTGTATAAAAACACCATCCACCCTTTGATTTCCCTTATTCACTGATAATTCCTCTTATATATTTGGTGATTCAAAGGAGATTTTAGGATCAATAATAACCTAAAATTTTTATGTTCACCCTTGGAATCTAGACATTTGATATTGATGATTTAGGGTCAGTTATTATTTGATTTCTCTATATATGTTTCCTAGTTACCTTAATGATTTCACAAAAAACTATGTTTTTGGAGTTTTCGGTTTTTTGGATGTGATTTTGATGAGACATTTCTATGTTTCTAGTTGATTAAAGGATTACTTGGCTGATTGTGGCCCCACGGTTCACCATCCCTTACATCGGATTTTTGGAAAGAACAAAAAAGATTCTATAGAGGTTGGGGAATCATGTTTTATCCATTATTGTGTGCATTCTTGGGGTTATCATTATTTTTCATTTCATTGGTTGAGTTTTATGAATTTCGATAATGATGATAGTAAATTGGATTAATGAAATTGAATGGTAATAGTTTCATATGCATTTGGTTACCATATTTCCATACTATTTATTATCGTTGTTGTTATTTTTTGTGGTCATGAAATATTCTTGTAACGTAATTATTATTTATAGTATTGGATTGATTAGAAAATAATATTTAAATAATTAAAAACATTAATTTTATAAATGAAAAGACAATGTTGAACATTCCAATTTTTTGATTGTTTTATTTTGTGTAGCTTGGTGGGCTTTATTTTATGTCTTGGTAATCTTGTTTGTTAGAAATAGGCTGGATTGGTAGTTTCTAGTAATAATTTTAGTAGTAACAGGATAATAATAAAATTCATATACATACATGTAGTTATGGATAAATAATTAATTGATGTGAATTTAAATTGATAATTAAATTGGTAAGGATTTAGGGTTGAATTGGAAAATTAAATAATGGAGAGTGGAACTCATGATGTGTCCCTTATTTGTATCTTATGGGATTGTTTTTCTACATTAGAGGTAGATCATTGTGTAATGATGTTCATTAAATCTATATGGTGGTTTTGGAAATGTTTCTTGTGTTTTCAAATATATGTGGTCTTGTGTGATATTATTATACACCAATATTTTCATTTATTTTTTAAGAACCCCACTGGATTTGGGTAACCTAACTAATGCCCATATACTATAGAATTTTTTTTACAAAAATATAAGCTTGATATGACATATATGTATGAATACAAAATCTCTTATTCTTTCCCTTTATGAGAGGCTTCTACTAGTACCAATGGTGGAGTGAGATATGTTTTGGGAATTATTCATAGTAGGGGGTGGCCATGAGGTTGATTTCCAATATTTTAATGATACCCTACTTCCCTAGTCCTGTGATATTATTTTTTTGGTTTGATCCATGAGATGTGATGCGTGTTTGGTTCCATAAGATATGATATATAGTTAGTGTCATCATTAATCGATATGGATAGGATGGGAGAAAATGATTTCCTCGTCTATGGTGGGAGCAGAAAATGAATGGGAAAGTGGTTATGGGGTATCATATATACATTATTATGACATTACATTACAAATCATGGATGCATTACTTGGTGAGAGATTCGTGGAAATTTTTGGGGACTACATGACCTGTGAAGGTGATGATTATTTTTTATGTTTCTTTATTATAGAATCAAAATGTTGTTTTCAATTTTTTATGAGAGAACATGGGTATACTCCTAATGAGTATAAATTTTATGCTCACCCTACATATATACAAACTATTTTTCTGGTTTATTAGAGGGGTTTAGTGATTAATCTTGATAGTATTAGCTCATATCATTATTTATTGTTGTTTCTACTCCAATATTATCTTTTGAATTATTTTATCTATTGAGAAATTTGTATCTATTTTATATAAATTCCTATGTGATATTTCTTGTTTGCGAATTTAGCCAATAATTTATAAAATGTAGGAATGTATGGTTGAATTTATATAATGATCCATGTATTTTAAGGTCAATTCATCCTATTTGATAATTTTTTACTCTTTTTTCTAGTCACCCACTCGGGGGCTACTAGTGGCAGTACTTGGGGGGTATTTCATTCTCATATACACCAAATTAGGAGGTTCGCCAGTGGAGGGGGTCATAAAACAATCCCTTTATTACTTAATACATTGAGAGTATGGGGTATGAATGGGATCACCTATCAAAAAAAAATATTATTCCTTTGAAGCATAATGACAATAGGTATTCCAAATCTATGAAAAATAAATAAAGCATTGATAAACTATATATAATCCCCCATAGCATCTCAAACAAATGAAAACAAACATTTTTAGAGAATCCCTAAAGGCCAAGGCAGGGGATACATGTAATTTTACCCACACCCATGAAAAATCAAGGGGAGGTATTCCAGAGGGAGGAAATACCCGTACCATACTGAATATAAGCTTTTAATAAATTGATGCACTCTATCTATAGATTAATTTGGGACTAGCTAAGGATGAGATGGAGTAAAGTAGAAGCTCTCATGCAAGGATTACAAAACTAAATGGGGATAAATTCGTAATATAGGGTTGTTTTAAGGATTTTATTTTATAATGAATGGTCAAAATTACCATTAATAATAAAAATTCACATATTGATTTACTAGGAAACAAATATAAGCCATATGTTACCCAGTATGGATAAATATTTTCTTACATCACCTAGTATCATATGATTACACTATACAAGTCTACTATTTACTAAATTATACTATATCACTATGGGTTAAACTTTCTATTTTCCTTACCATATTATATACCTCTAAATCTATATCAATTTGAAAAATAATTTCAATAATAAATTAAATATTTGAAAAATAGGGGATCACTAACATATAATAGTAAGGCTCCTTAATTTTAATGAATCATCTTATTAAAAATTTCTTTGGTGATATTGATAACTCAATAGAATATATAAAATATTTTTAAAAATGTGTCTAAATATATTGAGTTCCATTGAAAATATGAAACTAAAACTATTAATGATCTTTCAGGTGGTGAAATTTGGATTATAGCATTGAATGAAGAAATCAATTATTTTGAATGCAATAATGTATGGTGTTTGGTAAAGCATCCCAATATTATTATATTTATGGTATATAAATGGATATTTTTAAAATAATTTAATGTATATATATATTAGAATATGGAATTTGTTTTCTAAATAATATGAATGAGATAAAATTATAGAATGTGATCAAATTTATTTCCAGTGGAATTACCTCATTATAACCAAATAATTATTTCCAATGATTTTTAACTATGTTTTAGCTTATTTAAAATGAATGTTAATAGTTCATTTTTATATATTTATGTTCAAGTGTATTTTTATTTATAAAAATCATAGGTTTAATAAAAATCTAACTTCTGGATCATTTTTTAAACATATCATGGATCTTTTTGTCTAAAAATTCATTAAGAGTAGAGTAAAATAGATTCCTAAATATTATATTCCGATAAAATTATAATATAATTCAAAATTAAAAATTTTATCAAAAAATAATTAATTTATTTAAAGAAAATTACAAATTTAGGGTATCATTTTCTAGTACACCCAAAATCACTAGCTAAAAGTTTTTGAAAATTAAAAAAAAAGTATATCGGATATTTTTATGTGGGGTGAAATTATATTCCATATTAATTTACTAATTTATGAAAAACAAGAATAATATATCTTATCTCATCATAAATAAATAAATGATCTTTTGAAATGTTTTGGTTTTTATTATGAAACTTTTATTAGTACTCTAGTAATTACATTATGCAAAACTTGATCTAGATTAATCTAAAAATATTGTTTATCAAAATCATTATAGGGGTAAAATTAGAATATTACTTCACTATTATAATATTCATAATGATTTTTTTTATCATTATACAAGATATTAACCCTATCAAAAATAATCCCACTTCTCAATAAAAATATTAATTTCTTATTCTATATGGATAACATGTGAACAAGTCCTTATTTATCCCAATATATTTGATTTCTCACTTCAAATTAATATAATTCTAAAGAATGAAAATTTTAGATACATAAGAATATTTTATATGAAATTTACTATTTTATATTGGAGTATATAGTTTTATGGACAAAAAAAATTATTCATTAGAACTTTCTACTATTGAAGTCAAATATGTTTTAGTTAGATATTTTTGTGCCCAATTTTATTGGATAAATATAAACTAATAGACATCAGAGTGGTCTTTAATCACATATAGATTTTTTTGTGATAACACTAGTTCAGTACCTCATTCAATAAATGAATCGAATCATTAAAGAGTAGTGAACATAAATTAAAAAACCATTTTCCTAAAGGTCGTACAAAATAGGAGATATTATTTCTGCAATTATCAGAACATAAAATTATATCACTCATATATTAAATAAAAAAATTCATTTAAAAATTATCTAACATATTTTCTATAATATTGGAATAAAAAAATAAGTGATCATCAGTAGTTTTTGTTATTTATACTCTTTAAATTGAATAATAACTCAATAATGTGGCAATAAATGTGCTATGTAAAATATTCTCAATATTTAAATGTGTCAGCATTGAAAATGAAATGATAAAGAATTATCATATTACTAATAATTTTTATTATATTAAAATCAACAAAAATTGTTTCACAAAATTTGTATAAAACTACATATAATTTATGTGGAATTTTAAATTTTAAAGGTAAATATATTTCTCATAAATAAACCATATATTTTCAATAAAAATCTTTAAAAACTAGTGATTTTAGTTCCATTAATCATAAATATTAATACCCCATTGAAATATTTATATCTTTCAATATAAATGTATAATTATAATATGATTTTAATATATAAAGGTGATTTTACCACATAAGTCTACTATACTTATTTTATGAAACTTTAATACATCTTCTGAAAATTATTTCACTATATGTTTTCATATTTTAATTTTATTGAGATCTCTTTGAATTCATTTTAACCTAAGGGATTCATGGATGATTATTTAATCAAAATTCTACGTACTAAATATCAATTTGTGAATAAGCTAACTGATAACAATTATGATTCAATTATTGTTCTTGAGTGGAAGGACAATCATGAATTATTTTTGAATATGATAACAAAATAATAGATTTAGGGGTATATTTATATGTGATATAAGAATATTTACACCTTTTATACATCCATAATTCAAAAATTCTATTTTATTCAACATTATAGTTCATTTATAGTTGAAATTACGGTGACCTTCATGGTATATGGTAATGAATTTCTATTACTGTTAAATTGGTAGATAACACATTTTAAATTAAAATATCAATATATTTTTTCTTAATTTCACATAGACATTTTAAAAATAATTATTATTTTAGTAGATATGCGGAAATTATTTGAACTTTTCTAAATAATAATAAATATCATAAAAATGTCTATCTAAATTCATGAAATTGAATTGATTTAAAGTTAGTTAAATCATTCATAATACCAATAAAAGGTTTTGTAAAATATATTAGGGTTTTGGATATATATATATATATTCTAAACTTATATTTTTACATTTACATATTTTATATTGTTCAATTTATATAGTATTATATAGAATCCCTACACTTTTGAGTAGTCATAAAATTATTACCTCAGTGTAGAATATATATTTGAGTTCCATTAAAACATATGTTTAATGAAAATAATTTCAATCCTACGAATCCCTCTATGATATAAGATAACCCAATAAAATATATTAAACGTTGTTATCCTATAATAATAAGTGAAAAAAATATTTAAGAGAAAATATTCTACAGGATGTAAAATAGAGGGAAAATATAAGGACATCTATAAAAGAGTTCATGCATACTATATTAAAGGAATAAAATTTAAATATTTCTTACGATGAGGCATTTGATGTGTTCATTTTAATGGGATATAACATAAGGAAATAGAATTGAAATAAAATGGAAATAAATAATTATGAAAATTATTGGGATGAATGAAAAAGTATTGAGAGGACCAAAATACTTCAAACAATTATTTTAAATGTATACATGTCATAATTAATTAAAAATAATAATGATATATAATACCTAGCTAATGGAAAAACACATATATAATTGTTAATAATTGATAATAAAGTAAAATTACATTCTAAATAATAAAAATAGAAGTTTTCAATGTTTATTTATCAGTATTTGAAAATAATGATGATAGGGAAAAAGGAGAAGGAAAATTTAGAAAACATATGAATGAATAAAAGGGTAAGAATAATTAATCTACAAAATATATGAATATGAGAATTATTGTCACTCTCATGACTATAAATAATCAAATGACCAATGAAAATGACCTTCAAAACAAGGTATTTTTAGGTTTACCATTTCCTCCTATAGAGAGAAAAGATAATGTTATAAAATCCAATATCCAAGAATCGTATAATTCATCTTCAATTATAGATCAACCAATAAATAAGAATTTATGAGGATAAGACTATATCAATGACCATAATAGAAGAAAATCTAAAATCTTTATCATGTATTAGGATACTTTAATTGTTTTCTTCAAAGAGTCCCTAGAAAACAAATAATTTTCTTTTGAGTAGTATTATTTATATTCTATATAACTGTAATTTTAATCTCTATAAAAAATTTATTATAATTAAGTCACAATTATAATTAATTATATTAAATATATGGAGAAGAAATTTCATGAATATTCTAATAATTTTTCTTAAAATTTTAAAAAACATAATTATTTCAATTAAAAATGTATTACAATTTAAATTGGGGATTTTATTTCAAAAATGAATGATTGAGATAATAAAGATAAAATATTAAAAAATATTCATATATAGGGATGTTGTTTTCTAAATCTGAAGAGATTATAAAGGAAATTTTTTGAAAATCTATTTATACAATTTTAATTACATTGTTCTAGATTATTTTGGAAAATAATATTCCTTTTCAATAATAAATTTATAGATGACTATTTTTCTTTATAAACTCAAATTATTAAGAATTTTTTCAATGGTTTCTCTAGGAATCTGATTATAAATAATCATAACAAGAATATAAATTTTTATAATGATATCGATCATTAATTTAATACAAATTTTCTATAAAGGGATATTTTTTATTTAAAAATTAAAATGAAGGATAATTAGATTCATTTTTGATAATATTGTTATTGTAAAGAAGACGTCCCTGTTTATGGAAAATGAAAATATTGAACTCCATGGATTTGTAATAAAGAAAATTAGTTTGAGAAAAATTATGTTGTTTTATATAAGTAAAATGTTGTATTGGATTATATGACTAGGAATTATATAAAAATATCAGGGATATTCAAATATATAATTTTTTTAATTGTATATTGTGTTATAATTAATGAACAGATTTCTTAATCACTATTTTTATCATCCAATTATTTTATAATACATAACCCTATTCTTATAATTTTTGAAAATAAAAATAGGGATGAATTTTATTATCTTAAATTTTAATTTTAAATTTCAAAAAAGTTATTCATAAGAAGAATAATTTTTTGGTGAAGTAAACAATTGAATTAATAGTATGTATGACCATATAATGTCAAGGGGTAGTTAATTTTTTTTCTTATTTCACTATATCAAATTAGTCAATTTCATGTTTTTTATTTTACCATCAAAAAGGGGTATTATTAATATATTATTAGAAATGAAATATTCTCAAACCCCATGTTAATAAATCAAAATAATATTAATATTTTTTAACAAATTACTATTTTAACTTTGTTTATTATTTATTTTATTTTATAAATAAAAAAATTCATTGTCCTCATTCGGAATAATTCTAACAAAAACCATCAACATTAACTGACGAAATACTATAACATTAAAAGATTATAATTCCACATCAATGTAAGACTAACATATAAAAAACATAAAGGCTATAAAACTAAATTAATGTTATAATTATTGGTATCAAAAATATCAAATACCTATTGAAAATAAGTGACTATATTTGAGGAATTGTTAATTATCAAAGGAATCATGTTTAGAACTTATTATTACATATTCTTAAAACGAAGCCTAAAATAGAGTAGTGCAATAAATGTTTGATGTCAAATACATAGAGGCATGTCATCCTTAGCGTAAGATACATGAAATTGAAAATAATGAAATAAAATTAAAATAATTTGAAAATAATTTAGATAATTAAATAAAAATATGTTTTTTGAGATTCTAGGTTAGATGACAATAATAATCCTAATCTTTATAGTATAGAGTCAATGTTTTTATAAGAAATAAATCCATGTAAATCCCATGTGTAATATTTATTCTCTAATTACTGAATTCCTCTTTTATATGACATATTAATTTCATTCATTTAGAAATTAGGATATATTCTCTATATCTCATCATAACACGCATAATATCATTCTTTGATTAATGAAGAATTTAATTTTTTTACTTCATTAATTATATAGAAACTTATCAATCAATATTCATTAACCATTATTATGTGAAAAATAAATTATATGTGGAAATATATGAATTCATAAACCTAATAAGATAAATTATTAAAAACTAAAAATAAAAATCACTTAATAAAAATTTCTTACACAACAAATAAAAAATTTATCTGCCCATTTTTTCAATTCAAACAAAATATTTATCCATTTTATTCATGAAAATGGGTAAGATATATCCTAAACTAAATGATAACCATGGACTAGAAACTCATGTAAAATATAGCCCAAATATTTTCCACTTTATGAGGTTTGGTTTATGTTTTTCATTAATAAAATGTCTAATTTTTTAGAGATAATTCATCCTTATGTATTCATATACCTCCAATATCTTATCAACATTAATTGGATCCCAAATATCTAAAAATATTATTCAAATTTTATGTGGGATTCCATAATTATATCCTCAATGTTTTTATTTTATAGGTATGTAGAACATTAGTAATTGTCCAAATGATTCAAAACACATTATAGACCTTATCAAAATGTCATTGTACCTTCCATGTGAAGGAAATAGGTTCAATAAAGCTACTTATCCACAAAAGAACTTCCTAAAGTGGTAATAATCGGTAACCAACAAATGTTAGTGGATAAATAAATTTTCATGTCTTCTAAAAGTCACCCAAATGATCACCAATTTATCTAGAAAAATTTACATGGACCCCAATGTCACCCATTGATTAAATTGATTAAATATAACCCTTTTATTCTATAAAATAAACATTCAAAATACCATCAAATTTCATCAACATTTCAATATTTTCATTCACCATTTTCCAAATCTATGGAATAGAAGGTGTATTGCAGTATTAGTATCTCTTAAACATCATATACCCAAAACCACAATTTTTATTATATTTTTTAATTTCTATGTCATCTCATATCAAAATATATCTTCACACTATTATATATTATTCCTTAAAATATGACATGGTTCAATTAATGTTATCCTAATTTAAACATGATTAATAAATTCCAATCATGTTTTTCCACGTTTTCCTCACATAAAATCCCATAACCCAAGAATTTAAATGATTAAATATTTATCGTTTATTATTTCCTCAAACTATTTTAATAAACCCCATATTCCACAGCTATACATTCAATGAATATATTCCTTTTAATTGTCCTTGTTTTTCAATCACATACAAGGACTATGACAAGGTTTTGTAACCACCATAATGTGGTTATATATATTTTACTGCTTTTTATTATAATTTTATTTATATTATTTAATTAATTTAATCTATTATCAAGAAATAAAAAAATTGGTATAATTAAATCTTAAAACATTTAAATTATTTATAAAAAATTAAGTACAAATATGTTCAATCAATATTTATTACAATAAAACCATTTCTTGACCTCAAGCATAGATATCCACACCATCACAATGAGTTAGGACCATGTTGGATGGAAGGTAATTTTAGAAGTTGAAGAGGTTTTATTTTAAAGTGTTTATTTTATCCAAAGAAGAAAATAAATAAATTTACATTTTAAAATCTGATCCTTAGACTCTCCATCATAATCTAGAAATAAGATTTGAATTAATTAATAAATTCAATCATCTTGAGAAGATTTTATCAGGAATAAAATGTTTATCAAACTCACCATAGGCCTGGAATAATGTTTTTATCACATTGATAAAGTGAATTAGATTCTAATTAGATCTGATAAAAATTTTATGATAAATTTATAATCATAGAGTTCTTATAAATCATAATAAATCTATGAATCTTAAGATTTATTACTTATTAAAGGAAATAATAGGTAGTTCTAATAATATTCATGATTGAATGAACATGATTGATGAATGGTAAGTAATATTAAATTCCATTATAATTCAGACGATGTGATGATGATCTTTAGAATTGTCAAATTCGTGATGAAGTCATGGTTTCAAGATGAATTTTGTGTAATATGTAAGTTGATGATGTTAAATATTTATAGTCTCAGATAATCTGTCTGACAATACCGAACACATAATTTTTCGATCAATACGATTTTTTGTTTGAATCATAATAAGAAGAAGGTGTTAGTGTTTAGTGATATAAATAAGATACAATAAGCAAATCATCAATGAAAGAAGTATTTGGTAACTGATTACATCATAATCAAGAAAGAAAATATGTTTCTGGAGTAGAAGTGGCTGCCATTGGTCAATTGGACATAGTGTGCCACCAATCATCAAAATCAGCATGACACCGATCATCTGAGTCATTGATAGTTGGAATAAGATTTTTCATTGGGAGTGGTTACGAGAAATGAAAAGGAAAATTGGATGAGTTTTTTGGTACCGATGTAAAATGAATGTCATAGATCTATCATAAATGTAGTCAACCATTTCCATGAAGATTAGATATTGGTTATTTGTCATTTGGTAAAATAATTAATGAAAACATTTGATTTATATTCATGTGGTTCAAGATAAAATATATCTCTGATATGTATATAATTTTTTCAGTAATCATTATAATTTATTTGGTGACAACCATTGCAACATAGATAACGCACATTCATCAAAGGAAATTAGAGACCAACCCATCTGGAAAAGGCTGACACTGATTTGTGCATCAAACTCAGGGTAACCATTCAGATGAAAATAACAAAAGGATGATCTATTGAAGAATGTTCAATTGGGGTCAGGAAGTTTGAATAATTTTTTGGAAAAGGTTTTATGTTTATTAATTGATTTGAAGAATTATAATAACCATCTTGTTTTACAATTTGTATGAATAATTGTATTGAAAAGTGGGTTCTAAAAATCATAATGAGTAGTTATATATTTATTCATATATTTAATTTTTATGTATAATTTTAAAGAATAAATTTTAATTAAAATAATAATTGAACTGAAGAATATTATAAATTATGAAGTGATCTGATTTCATAAGATGATTCGAAAATATTTGAAAATAATCTAAAAGAGTTAAGAAGTGTTTGGGAATACATAGATTTATCTCATTTTTATGAAAAATTGATTCTTTGAGAAAATTTGATTGAGTGTGAAAGGTTCTAAAAATACATCATAAACCATCATTGGATCACCTATAAATAGAAGAAGTACTTTGTACTTTATGACATGAGTGCTATACAGGAGATAAGGTTGAGCGTTGTATGATTTTATAGAGAATGATTTTTCATATTAATCATTCCAGAAAAATGTTTCCTTAATAGAAGAAGGAGGTGGTGTAGGAGATCATATTAAGTTATTTGAACAGAATAAGATGCCAAACTAGTATTTCCAAAATCAGGGAGAAAGAGTTCAAAATTATTTCAACATTAGTCTGTTAGAGTTATAATTTCATATTAAACAATCTGACTCACGATCAAATAGAGGAATCAAACTGATTATCCATACAAAGTCCATAGAAGTTATTACCAAATCCTGGGTAAGAATGTTAATAATTTTATTTGAATTATTATAAAATATTAAAAAAATTATCAGGAAGAACAAAAAAATGTATTACATCATTTTGTACTACTTTAAGCACATGAACTATTGTATTGATAATAGTGCTACAAAACTGTAAGGGCATAAACGAATTGTTGAATCCACACAAATTTCATGGTTTCCTAGTGGATTTTGTGGTATTATTTTGTTTCTAAACCATACCATGGGCGCATCTACTCTTGTTGAACTATTAAACTTGTAAATTCTTGTGCTCATATAGATGTGTGTTTGATTTTTTTACGAAGAGAAATAATTTTTTAATAGGAGGCGAAGGTTGATTCAAAATTAAGGAAATGTAAAAGAAAATGATGTGATTGATTCAACACCTACACCATTCAGTGATAATTAAATCCAAAATGGGTAATCTCAATTGTTGTTAAAGGGAAGTCTCCCTTCATTTATTATTTGCTAAAGTTTTTTATGTATATTTGTCATGGATAACATGAATTGTGTGAATAGTAATTGGATTTCAGTCATTCATGGTAAGAACTTTCATATATAAAAATATAGTAGGTTACCTTAACTTATGTTTCTTGGGGATGATGTTCTTGATGCTACATCAGATAGATTACATCCAATTGATGATAAATTTCCTCTTACATATCCTTACAAGAATAATCTTTAGAATGACGGAAGGGCTAAGAATTTATTACTATCATCACTTTTTAAATGTTATTTACTAATACTAATGGGTGTTTCAACTGCCAAAGGTATCTGGGATAATATTAAAAAATATATTAATGTAATTAAAATGTGAAAAAAGAAAATTTACAAATTTGGGTGTTGTCTTATGAATTCCACAATATGGGTGAATATAAATTATTCGGTGACTCCTTTAATACAGTGAATGACATTTTTAGGACTATAAAATGTATTGGTGAGAAGCTATGGGACTAAACTATTGTTGAGAGGATCTTTAGAGTTCTTTCTAATAAGTTTTTGGTAAAATTTTCCTCATTGGAATATAGATATCCTGAAACATTATCTCTAGATGATTTACATAGAACTCTCATCACTTATGAGATGAGAAAGGAAAAAGTTATAGAAGGAAAAAATAAATATGATTGGGATATTTCTTCAAAGGATTCCAATAAAAATTATAATAATGATCTTGAGGAAGAATATCTTTCTTGTGTTAATTCTGAAAAATTATGTATCAAAAAATCTTGATGAATTTTTATCCATGTCTTCTAAAAATGTTAGAATAGGTACATGAAAGTATAGGGGAAAACATCCCATAAAATGATTTGAATGTGTAGTCATTGTTTACTTTATGGCTAATTGTACTTGAATAAATAGAGGAGACGAAGGTGATGATAATGAAATATTTTCATGAAGATCATGGAATAAACAGGGAGATAAAGAAAAATCTTATTCCAAAGGGAAATATAAAACATTATTTGCATCTAAAATAAGATTATTCTTGTCTATATATGATAAAGAAGAAGATAATGGGGATGAATCCAAAATGTATATGGATCATGATGATGAGAATAATTTTATTGAAATATTTAACAATGAAGAATTTAGAAGTAGTGGTTATGATGAAGAAGAAACTAAAATAGAATTTCATCTGAAATAATAATTAAATGAAATTTTTATGAAGATTGGAATCTTAAGAAAGAAGTCAGGAAGTTTAAAATTAAAAATTACTCAACAAAAAAACTAATAATTTTTTTCCTGATGTGAATGATAAGATGTTGGAAGGGATTTATTATTTTAAGAAATATTTTTATAAATAAAATAATCAGAATAAACATCTGGAAGTCATAGTGAAGGAAAAATAATAAGAGTTTGAACTTGTTCAATAAAAAAATCTATAGTTGAACAGAGGGTTACAATTTTTACAAACACCATATCTGAAGTCGGTGAGTGTTTTGGGACAGATAACACTAAGAAGGATCAAAAAAATATACCTTCCAAGTTTCAAAATAAAGGTATTTTTTTTATAAATAAAAAATCTTGTAATGTTATGTATGTGACCAAAACCAACAAAGTGGAAAAGTTAGAAGTTTCTAAATATTCTGATTACAAAAATGTTCCCATAAAATTTTGTTTGGATAAGTCTAAAAATAAAACCAAGTTCAAGAAGAATGTTTTTTATGATAACCTAAATGTTGTAGGTCAATAAATTTATAATAAGAAAGATAATATGGTTTTGGAGATACATGTTCACAATTCTGTTTTATATGAATGCTACATAATAAAATATTTTTTCTATAGACATCAATTATATTGTGGTGGATTAAAACATAATAAATATATGTCTTTTTTAATCAAAAAATTTACTACTACCCCATAATTGAAAAAGGAACATATATATGGATGATTAAATCCCCTCAATGGAAGATGTTTGAGAAGGATGTTTAGAAGAAGTTTAAGAAGGATATATGGAAGAATCTTAAAATGGTTGTTCCGAATATTGAAAATAGATTATAACATATAGAAACTAATTTTTAAAGATGTGATCATCCTATAAATATTATAATATAACATCTTTTTTTGTTATTGGAACCCAAAAATTTTGTTAACAATTATCAAAAGCTAGATGTAATGAAAAATATATGGAATGAACAAGCTCTTATTGTAAAAATTAATATCAAAGATACTAAAGGGGTGTAACCATGGGTTCTATAAATTGTATTTTCTTCTAATATATTAGAACAATTAATATTTTTGAAAATTTTGAATGACTTCAATGAAGTAATAGTGACATTTGGAAACGATGAATCTCTAAGAATCAAATGTGTTGGATAAACCATCATTGATAAAAAAACATGAAATCTAAGATATCCTTGTTTCTTGATGGGTTGAAATACAACCTACTAAGTGTATTCACAAGTTTATGATGAAGGTAAAAAATTAAATTTTAGAAAATATGGGTTTTTGGGAAAATTGAGTATGATAAAAAGTGATCTACAAAAGGAAAACAAAAAAAGAAAACACATTCCATGTTAGTGAGATTCAAAACTACTCTTACATAGGCATAGTGGAAGAGAATCAGTGGTGACAGAAAAGGTTGGGACATATGTGTCAGAGAAACAAAAGCATGTTATCAAAGTGATATAATGTCCATGGTCTTTTTGATATGTTAAGAAAAATATATTGGTGTGATACAATTTTTTATAACGAAAAAATTTTAAAATCTATGCTTAAGAAACTATACATTTTTTCAAAATGACCCTTGTAACTTATTCATTCTATTAACTATGGTCCAATAATAAAACAATCAACTAATGGAGATAATTACATCACTACATTCAATAATGAATTTACTCTTATTACTTTTGTTTTTTATATATGGAACATAAGTCATATGCCTTGAAATGTTTAAAATATTTTGGAAGAAATATATGAAGGAATGACAATATTCAGTGAATAATTTGAGAATAGATAATGGTAGGGAATACAAAAAATAATAATTTGAAAATTATGTAGAGAAGCATAGAATTCAACATTAGTTTATTACACCATAAACAGTTTAAACAAATGGTGTTTCTAAATGAAAAATTAGATGTTTTGTGGAAATGGGGTGAACAATGGTACTTGAAAATGGTCTCTCTAGTTACTTTTCATGAAAATCCATGAGTATAGTTATTTATATTCATAAATGATGTTTCTATATTCATGTTCAGATAGGACTCTATAGAAAATGTTTTAGGAGAAAAATCCATGTTTGGACACGGAAGAGTATTTGGGAGTCTATGAATCATATAGAAGAAAGGTGGAAACCATTGAATGTTTGATCAGATAGGTGAAGATGTAATTTTTATCATCTATTATCAAGAAGGAAGAGGATATAAAGGTTTCAATAAAAAATTTAAATAATTTATTATCATGTTAATGTGAAAGATATTGAATATTCTATGGAATATGCTATGAAAATTTATAAAGTTAATGATGATGGATAGTATTAAAGTATTTTTGTTAACAATTTTGATAAGAGTACATACAATGGTACTCCTACTCAAGAAAAAAAATAGACTCATCTATTTCTAATAATGGGGAAGAAAATAGAGATTCTTGTCCTAGGATGAGGAAGCATGTATAAGATAAAAACATAATTGATGATCAAAATCAAAATGTTAATACTATAATAAAATCAAATGACATTACACATACTTCTTTATATTCATAAGTGGTGTTGAAAGATGTGAATAAATCATTTGAGCTCCCAGAATTGGTTATTTCTATGAATGAAGGGTAGGATCAAATAGAAAATAATGATACTTAGGATCTCATACCCAAGCTTTATAACAAAAATTTTATTAGTACAATTTCTATTTTTTGAAATAAGCTGAATGAATATGGTTATATTATAAGAAACAAATAAATACTAGTGTACAAATGATACTCATAGATTGAAGTCATTGACGTTTATTAGAATCATTATCTGGGGAAAAGGATGGAAATAATCATAATAATTCTTATTTTTTCTTCACAACAAAGTTAAAAAATATTTCACATGGATGTGAAATCAGAATTTCTAAATGGTTAGCATGATGAGGTAGTTTATATTGAACAATTGTGTATCTTCACTGATGGGAAATATTAATGTTATATATGAATGTTAAGAAAATCCTTGTATAAAATAATACATTGACTAAGGTAATGATATTACCAATTTGATTCATATTTAAGAAATATGATTATAAAGAAAGGAAGGGTTGATGGAAATATTTTTATTAAATAATGTCATGAATTTTCCCTCATTGTAATTGTTTAGGATTATGATATTATATGTTCCCTGATATATAAAAAACAACTGAAATGTCTTCTAATGAGATGAATTTGTTGCTTGAGATTTCTGTGATGGGTGAAATGAAATACTTTATTGGGTTACAAATCACACAAAATAAGAAACACTATTTCTTTTCTAAAAAATTGTATGATAATGAAAATCTTAAGAATATTGGCATGGAAAACTCAAAACTGGTTTCCACATTGATTTTTTTGGGAACCATTATTTGAAATGATGGATAAGGTAGTGATGCTGATTCATAATTGATTCAAAAGATAATTGGATGTTTTTATAACTAACTACCTCAGAACCTGATAT
Source organism: Viscum album (assembly GCA_963277665.1). Lineage (NCBI taxonomy): Eukaryota > Viridiplantae > Streptophyta > Magnoliopsida > Santalales > Viscaceae > Viscum > Viscum album. The sequence continues at coordinate 1,562,482,715 of OY728165.1, forward strand.
TTTTTCTGTTGTAAAATTATATTAAGTATTTCAAATTTCTCCAAAATAATCACATCTTGTGGTGGAAAAATGATTTCTCTGATATATCAGATGCACAAAAAATTTCAAGATTAAGTAAGAGGCTCAAAAAGTACTGAACTATTTGGATATTCAGATTTGGATTGGGGAGAAAATGTTGATGATAAAATATCCAAATATGGTTGAATATTAATTCTAGTAAAAATTTCTTTTATTTTGCATGTAAGGAAAAAAAACTCGGTTACTCTTATTATGGATTAATATGAGTATGTTGGTCCCACTCAAGCCACTACTCAACTTATGGGGATGAAGATTTAGTTAGAAGACTTACATGTTGAATTAAAGTAACCCTTGATCATGGTTTGTGGTAATCAAAGGTTCATCAGGATTACTATAAATCCAGTAGAACATTCTCATTCAAAAACATATTGATATCTAATAACACTTCATTAAAGAGCTTGTGTAGAGTAATGAAATGAATCTGGAATGTGTTTCTACCTCGGAATAAGTTGTTGGTATTTTGAAAAAACCATTAGAAAATGTTGATATTTATGAACTGAGGTTGAACATGGGGTCCAATATCTTTCTCATCAAGGTTGAGGTATTTTTTGTCCCCTCTATCATATTATCTTCGGATAGTGTTTTTAATGGGGATAATTATTTCATAAATCTACCCTTAAGAAATCTTGGGAAAAGAGGGAGTTGTGAGTAAGTTGTGAATCCAGCATGTTTGTATGTAAGTGTTTGAAATATTTTATTTTTTAGAGTGGGTTTAGATAATATTTTATTTATTATAAAGAGAGTGAACAGATCAAAGTTGTTTAGAAAGAAGAAGATGTTTCATTAGTCATTAATTTTGGATAGAATTACTTTATTGTCAATAATAATTTTTTCCAACAATTATTTAGCTCATGTAGGTTTATAATGATTGATATGTAATCCATATCATTAGGTTATAATGTCATTTGATTTATGAATAATGGTTGAAAAAATAATCCAAAGGGGGAGATCGTTGGGGCCAATTTTTTATAAAGGTGTTTTGGGAAGCTAAAGATGATAGTTTCGAAGGTTTTGTCTTCTACTATCGAAGAAGAAAAGAAATAAATTTAATAATAAAAATATGATCATTGAACTAACTATAATATTCATGAAGTCAGACTGGAATTTGATAATTAATTACATCATCTTGAGAAGAAACTTTCTACAAAAACAATTATTAGAATCACCATGGGTATGGAATGAAATTTTTATCATAATTAGAAAAGTGAATCAAAGTCTAATTGGCTTCAATGAAAATCTGATGATCCTTTTCTGATCTTAAAGTTCTCATAAATCATAATTAATAAAAATAAGATGTGATTCAAGGAACATTAGGTAAAGTGGGAGAGCACGTGCTTGAAATTGTATTTAAGATTTAAAAAAGTAGAATAAAGAATGGGAAGTTATAATACATTCCATTATAAGTCATATGATGTGATTTATATCTTCAATATTATCAAATTATTGTGGAATTCATTCTTATGATATGAATTTTCCCAAATAAATATGTTATTGGAGTCAAATATTTCCTATCTCAGATCATTGGTGTGACAATAACAGATACAGAATTATTTGATGGATGGGATGTTTTATTTGAAGCCTAACAAGACAAAAGAGTTGGTTTTTAGACTGAACAATAAGCCATGAGAAACAAATATTTGAAGAATAAAGTATTTGTTAAATTATTACATTGTAATCATGAAATAATTTAATTTGACGGAGTTGAAGTTGCATATACTATTCCATCAGGCACAATGTTCCACTAATCACTAGAATTATCATGAAATCGATCATTAGACTCAATGATGGTTGAAAAAGAATTTTTAATTTAGAGTTTTTGGGACCAATTAAAAGGAAAATAAATGTATTTTGTTGAAACTGATGAGAAATTAAATTCAATGATCAATAGACAATGTTTTCAACCTTTCTCATGAAGATAACCTATTAGTTTTCTTCAGTTGGCCAATAAGAAAGGAATAAGTCCTATTTAACATCACAAGGATCAATAAAAAATAATTACTTTTCATGTATATCAATTTATCACAATTCATCATACTTCATATGGTGCTTACCATTGTATTGGATATGGAACAATTCATCAAAAGAAAACAGAGACTGATCCATGTTGTGAGTGATGACACTGATAACTGCATGGGACTTAGGGTATTTTTTATGAAGAATAGAATAATATGTTAAATACTTGAAGAATTTTCAAGGGGATTATTGATGTTTGTATAAGTGTTTAGAAAATTTTTGTGTATATTTATTTATAGTATCAGAATGATATTATTTTTTTAAATTGGTATGAAGCATCATATTTAGAAGTGTGTTCTGAACATCATAATGAGAAGCTTTCTATTTCTTCATGTAGGTAATTGGTTTGAGGAATTGATACGTAGAAATGGTAATGGAAATCAGAATTAGACTAGATAATTTTAGAAACTATTAAGTGATATGTAGTCATAAGAAGATTCAAGAATTCTCTAGAAGAAGAGAGAAGAGTTAATAATCAATAGAGAAGTAAATAATATATCCAATATTTACAGAAAATTCATGTTTTAAAGAAATTTTTTTGAGCTATAAAAGTTTTTAGAATCCCATATAAATCATATTTTTTCACCTATAAATAAATGAAGTTGATTTTAATTTATAACATGAGTATTGTTCTATAGGGAAGGTGGATCACTAGATGTTTTAAAGAGAAGGATTTTTCAGATTGGTCATTCGTGAAAAGGTTTTCCAAAATGAAGAAGAAGAGGAGGTAGAAGAAGAAGAAGAATAAGAAGAATAAGAAGAATTATATCTTATTTATTTGTTGGAATTGACTAGGAAATCAGTATGGGATTTCCAAACTGAGGTAGAAGAATCTCAGAATTGTTTTTGCGGTATTCTAGAAGAGTAACATTTTTATATTGAACTATCAGACTGGTTATTGGAATCGGTAATTAGAATGAGTATCATTACAAAGTCCAGATAAGTTCCTACCAACTCCTAGGTAATAATGTGGATAGTTTTTTTTTTGAAAGATTATATTTTTATGAAATTTGATCAGGAATCACATAAATTATATTACATCATTTCATGCTACTTGAATCACATGAACGGTTGTATTGAACATAGTTCTACACAAGTGTAACGATAATTCCAACTTGTTTAATCCACAAAAGGATTGTTTTCTATTGTATTGTGTGGTAATGGATTGTTTCCAACACATATTGAGGATGCATATAATATTTTCAAGTAGTGAACCTTGGAATATCATATGTTCCTATGGTTGTCTGATTCATTTTTTTCAGTGGAGAAAAAAATATTTAATAGTAGGTAAAGGTTGGGTCAAATGTAAGGAAACATAAAAGAAAAGATATCACTGATTTACCCCCTCCCCCTCTCAGTGATACTTAGATCCTGGCTAGGTAATCTCATAATGAAAATCCATTATATAAAATATTTAAATGCCATGATCAATAAAATATAATTATTATAAATTGGGGGTGTACTTTAATGTATCACATAAAACCATATTTTGAATAATCTCTATTCAAAACAACCAATATTACATGTATTTTAAAATTATTCTAAACACCAATTTAACAACATTTTAAATGGTACATAACATTTTTCATTTAATAAAGTATTTTCTAAATTTTACTCCAACTCATACATGTAGACATAAACTAACAATTTTTTATTTTTTTCCTTATTTTTTTCAATGGATTTCAATAAAGAAACTAGTCTTATATCCATAAAAATTACCCAATTTCATTTCAACCCCAAAATAATTGTAATAGATAGGGTAATATCATAGGCTATGTTTTAAATATCATAAATTAATCTAATATATATATATATATAATTTAAAAAATAACCACAAACCCCACCTTCAATATCCTCTCAACACTATTTATGATAGTTGGAATAAGAAGTGGGATGATTTCCAGCAATTTATAAATCCAAGGTAATTCTATAAAATTTTTTATCATATTTTTTATTTTGAATATTTATATTTTTTTTAAATTTCTTTAAAAAATTCATAAATTTAAAATTAAAATGGATAATTCGTTTCACACAAATATAATCAATATCATATGAGAATTTGTTTTCTGTAAAAATATTGATAATTTAATTTAAAACATCGGTTAATATTTATATATCATGAAAAATATTTTATCAAATGAATTATTATATATACTCACCCACTAATAATATGTCACATTAAACACTTTTAAAAATTAAATTTAAACATGTTATGATGGTATTTCAAATAAAAAATTTGTATAATAGATCAAATATATATTTAGAAATCAATGTTTGTCATTTAATTCAGTGTCTAAAAAATCATAAATAAAAAATAGAAGGGATTATAAATATTTGAAATTAAAAAAAAATACTTTCCCTATAAATATCATACTATTTTTTCTGTTAATATTTTTATGTTTTTATCTATTTTTATAGACCTAAAAATCAATATTTAAAGATGAAAGTACAATTTAAATTCAATTTAAGCTCAAAAAGAGAAAGGTGATTAATTTTTATTTCTAAAATTCTATAAAAATATATTCATGGAAACCCATTTCTATTAAAGTAATACAAAACTCATTATTATTATTATTAATTATTTTTTAAAATTTGTTATCTTAATATGTCCTCAATAGGTTATGTAATTGAAGAATTGATATAAGTTTTATGATCTAGACCAATAAATGTAACAAGATAGGATTCCACCATAGAGATGAGTATTATTTCATTCTATAAAATAAGAATTAATCTTTCATTGGGTATTTCCTTTTATAAATAAATGGTTCTTATCCACCAATAATAAGTTTATCATGGAAAATAAATATTAATTTCGTATACTGAAAAACATTTTAGCTCTATTCTATCTCCCCATCTGAATAAACATTTTTCATCATCCCATATAATTTTTATTATCACTCATTTTCCATAATTATCAAAATTTTATGCATTTTTAATCATAAATTATGCTTCATTTTTACATAAATTATAGAAAAAAATTTATTTTTCAACCCTATATCCTTGCTCAAAATTATATACTCACCATCAGAAATTTTCATTCCTTCATGAAACATTATCATTACATTATCACAACCAACTCATAATGAAAACATATAATTATCGATATCGATTAAGTACCTTCAAATTAATAAAAATTTCCTTTCATCTTTAAGGGTTGTATACAATTTTTCTATCTCAAACATAATAAATTTCAGAAGAATGTAAAATTTATTCATATTAACTAAAACATGATCAATCAAACCTTATCAGTTTTTTCTTTTTTTTTCATTAAATTTATAATAATAATTTTTTGGTTCATTATCCTTTAACTATAGTATTTTGAATATTGAGTTTGAAATTATGTTTATAATATCATCTAAATCACACAAATCACTTCTATTATCATAAAATTCATTATTATTAGGTGTTGAAAAACTACCCAGATCATGATTTTTTGTTACATTCCATGAAACCAATGTCGAACAATCACCCAAAGGATGTATTATAACCATTCCAATTGGATCAATATATTTTTAATCTAAATCCTTTTATTTCATTTCATATGATGTCTTATTTTCTAAATAATTTATAATGGGATTATTAAAATTATATTTTAAAAATATATATACATAATTACCACATTATTCCTAAATTTTCCCGTATATAACCCTTTCAGAGAATGTATATTATGGGGGAGTGTGATCGTAAACGTTTCCCTTACTTTATTCTCATATTTTTATTTTGTCAGCTATGAGGTGTTGTTACTCCCTACAAAAAACCACATTTATAATTTTTTTACCTAAAACTACTTATTAAATACAAAAGGTGTAGTGTTTTTTATGGAAGCCCAAGGTTATATCCATTAGGAAATGAAATAACCTAGAGTTTAATAGTTAAATCCTACAACAAACACAAATTTATAACAAAAAATTTTATCTTATGATAAGAAAATTAAATGAAATTGTACTGGGAATTTGAATGGTTACATTCATAAAATCCTGAAGTAAAAAAATGTTATGATTATCATTATGTTTTTTGAATGATGTATTAGTGAATCCCATTTATCTGGGAAGATAATATCAACTCCCCTATGTTATTCATTTCTAATGGTAATGTAATTTAGATCACCTAAAATGTGGGTACGTAAACCAAATTTAAACATAAAGAAAAATTATCCCCACGATTATGGTGGAAGTATCACATTAGAATAAACCCTAAAAATGTACTCTGACACTGAATAAAAATGTTTATGTTCAATTAAGATTAAAGACTTTTAAATCATACTCCAAAAAAACACTAACACCATGTGAATTCATTATAAAGGTAAAAGAAATGATGATTAATTAATAATGAAGAATGACCACCCATCCTAAAAATCATAGAGGAATGTTACCATAATTAAAAAAACCGTTTAAATTAAAAATCATAGAATAAAACTAATACCATATCATGTTATCTATTAGAGGATAAAATTTTTATAAAAAAACCTTAGAGACTCTATAATAGCATACTCTCTTGGAAAGTAACAGATGAAGACCTCTAAGATTTTTATTATTTTTAATATCCACAACAACCTCATATTTTTAAGTAAAAGTCATCCTATATATCATCTATCTCGTATCTCATATCTTCTTTATCTTATGAATATTTAATTCCCCTAGAGTGGAAATATAATTTACATGAAAAAGTCAACTTATATCTTCAATTAGAATATATCGTAAAATACATAAGAGAGATGAGTGTTCTATTGAGCTAATTTATACCTATAAATTTTTATATTTGTCCCACTAAATATTTGAAACTTATTCACTACATGTATTATGTGATGTCCAGTATTGAAGATGTGGGAATCACATATTTCCGATTATGAAATAAAATCACACATCAAACTCGAACATTTATATTATCGATTTTTTGCATCTTTGAACTATAAATGGAATGAATGGGGACTCATTGCATGAATAAACTTTTCATCCTTATCTGTTCTAGCTCAATTCCTAGTTTTACCACATTGTGTAAACTATTCATGTCATGACTTAATTAGAATCATCCTCACATCTTCTTCATGAATGAGTATTTCATAACATTTATGTTGGTTTCATTAGGTTAAATATTCCATAACCTTCCGTTGTTTCTTCCATATATTCAAGGTATTCACTCAAAATCACAAATGGATGATCAATCTCTATTCATTAATTCTAATCACTCGAACTAACATGGATTCATAGTGGTTTTATAGAAACATTATTTTGTGTGTGTGCATGAATGTGTTCACCTTTGTGTAATGTTGGCCCTTCATTTCACCTTCAAAAAACAATTCAATTTCCCTTAACTAAAATTTCTCCATAATATATATATATATTACATATTCAAAAATTATATTTTAAATACTTATTTCCAAAAAATAAAAAAAAAATATTAATAATTATGTAAGTAAACATAAGAAAACAAAAAAAATAATCAATTAATATTTCAAATTATGTATTTTAGAATGGAATACATCGAATGCCATCACACTTAAACTATTCCATCCCTTAATAATATATCTTGACATTAATTATAAACAAGGCCCATGATACCACTATTTAGTATTTTATTTTCAATAAAGTAGATTACTTATCAGTGAGGAAAATTTTATGTAGTGAATTTAAATATTCATAAAAATCTTCAGTTGTTAAATAAAAATTGTCAATAATGAATTTTAATTATTTCCATTGAAATGTATGAAACATCTACCAACATTCATTAAATCTTCATAATTCATTATTAAAAAGAATGAAATTTTTTTATCTTCCTCAAATTTAATTATTTTCACTCGCCATTTAAGATATCAAATCTATATTTATTTTTCTCATACATTAAGTACATGCCCCATTCCATAGAGTTTAAAATAAGAAGAAATCACTAAATTTTCTAGAAAATTTTAAAAAATAATCAGGGGTCATTGAATTAATTATTATATGTATCTGACGATTTAGGTAGGAGTGTATTTATTTAAAAACAATTTGAACAAAAAAACAAGCCTATAATCCAAAAATTATTTCATGATATAAAAAGGCAACTGAATGAAAATATCCATTTCAAATTTCATCACCCCACATCCCCAAACACAAATAATGTCATAAATATTTTTTTAAAGCATATTCAAAGATTTATACCAACATTTCCATTATAATTTTTTTTTAAATTATATTTTTTACTAGGGATAAATACCATAACCATCACCCTACCCCACATTATCTCCTCACAACACTAATTTTAATTCTTATAATAATAAAATTTAAAAGATAATTCTGATTTTTACCTACCCTAGACACAAAAAATTATTTTCCTTGTTTTTTATATTTTTCACTATTTTATTCTTATTAATTATTATTTTTTAAAGATGGTTAACAATGAAATTTGAACCTTTCCCATAACCCATGAAAAATGAAGCACATAGTTTCTTCAATGGAAACCATCCATTTACAACACAATAACTTATACCCCATACTTAAACCTTTTAATTTCATAAAATGCACTGGGAGAATGTGAAGAAAATGGTATGAATGGATTGTAATGTAACCATTCACTAAAAAATGTCCTTAATATCTTATACAAGATAATAGAATGATTTTATGAGAATGAATATCCCAAGGGTAATGGGAGATCAATAAAATACCATAATCAAAATAAATGTGATTTTATATAATCATATCTTCAAAAAGATACACGTATTGTTTAAGAAGGATTATATACCCCAAGAATCTCTAAATTAATGGGTAGTATAATGATATGGAAAAATTACTTAGATCCCTATTGAGAGTAGGAAACATAAAATATGCAAGAAAATATATCATGAAATGAAAACTAATAAGAAACTAATAAATAAAAATTTTAGAAATTCAAATAATAAAAAATGGAATGTAAATTCCCTTAAAATTAACCAATTTGCCTCCTCAAATCATTGTTAATCAAGTCCATATCCCTATTCTCAACTATACTCTTTCAATCCCACATTTTACTCATTCAATTTTATCAACAATAAATCCTAAAACATGAAGTCATTAGATTTCTAAGTAATTATTTGTATAATATATAGAAAACTGACCCTATTAATCCCAGAGCTGTTGTATTCTACCATTACCTAAGCATAAGATATAAGGAAACTCTTTCTTAAAGGATACAAATTTTAGTATTATGGGTAAACTAGATACATACTTGAGTCCTACATTACATTTATATGCACAAATTAAAAAATATATTTTTTTTCAATAATAAATTTATTCCATATATCATATCATTTCATATCAGATATAATAAACTTCCTGGATGCTTTGGGAAAGGAAAAAAAGTTGTGATGAGATCAAATTAGTAGTAATAGTTAAGTGCATCATAAGCTATCATGAATCAATAAGAATAATCAATATATAAAGGTGGTTAATGTTACAAACATTCAATTTAAATAACTAGATTAGACATAATCAATATATATTGGTAAATAAATGACCAAAAATTACATTTAAATAAATGTATAAAGAATAATCAATATGTAATGGTAAATAACTGAACACACATGTCATTTAATCAATAAGATGAGAGATGAATGCATCCAATAATTTTTTTCATAGTGAAAATATCATAGATAATAATAACATAAATCTAAATGCAGTGAATGATTATTTATTTTACTTCATGTTTCCTATGAACACGATACATTTACCATCACGATATACTCCTAATATAGTTTAAAACTACTCAGTAAAAACCCATCTAATTTGGCCAAATGAGTCGTATCATGAGACTATTAATTCATCAAGGGGATATCATTAACTGGGCCCCACCCATTCATATAGGTCCAAATATTTCCTCATATATAAAATGATCTATTTAATTTATTTAACAATGTTATTTATCTTTAAATATCCATATTGAGTAAGGAATCCAGACTCATCAATATTTCCCCATATATAAAAATAACTTTAAATGTATACAAAGTATTTACAAATAATATAATTTTTAAAATATAATAATGCCCATCACACAATAAAAGTTATATTTAATATAAATTTTATTTATAATTTTATTTTATTATAAGTAAATGATTATTTCAAGAGGAAGTTAATATTCATAAAAGAAAGTGATATGGAACAATAACTTTTACCATTTGGAAATTTTCTATTCAAATCACTTTGGATGCAATAATTTAAATTTAAACATAAAATATATTAAATAATTAGTTTTTCATGATATTACATGTAAAATGGGTAGTATATATAATATACAAAAGTGAATTGGTGCATATTGAAAAATAAGCCTCAATGAAATATAAATTGTCACGAAATCCCTTACCTTACACTTTATTTCATTTAAACACACTTACAACTCACATATATTAGTTTTAATCATGTTATTATATAATAAATTAAAATTATTAATATGTATGTTGTCATATATGATCTTTTTTTGACAAATTATCTCTAATTTTTTAATAATATTTCATTATTTTCATTATTTCATGTGTAAATTTCCTTATGTATAGACTATCTTTTGACTTGTTATTTTTTGATCCTCTTACGTAGATAATTATTTCACCATATAAGAAATTAAGAAAATATTTAATTATATTATATATTATATATATAGGGATTTAGATTAATCTATAAAATTGGGTGATATGAAATGAAATATACTATTTAGGGAGACGGTAGGTTGTATGTATGCTTGAATACTATTTTAATTTTCATTTCATACCGAAATAATGAAATTTAAATTTTATATATATATATATATATATATTATAGTTCTAGTGTCATTTTAATTTCAAATAAAGCACATATTTTTATTAAACTCATCATTAATATATTCCTTGTAATGTGTGAACAAATCACATCGCTTCGCGAGACGGTAGTCTGCCATACACATGATCGACAATATTATATTCCCAAAAAGTGAAAAGCATGAAGGTATGTGTGATATACTAATTAAAGAAGAATAATAACATCATAAATATCATATATATATATATATAATATCAATCAATAATTATTCATAACCTTTAAATATCTTAATTGTAAAATGAGTTACAATAGTTCGTGAGGATGTAGTCTGTCGTACACACAAATGATGATTTCATCACCCAGTTGGTGAAAGTGTATAAATTTATAGGTCTTTCCCTAAACATAAAAACATATTATTATATGTAATATAATTATTTTATTATATAATCATGGTATTATAGATATTGAAGGATTTTAAATAAAATAAAAATACTTTTAGAATAACATTACCGCTTCATCGGGTATCCTCATTAGGTTTTAACTAAAACCTTTATAGGAATGATTTATACCCAAAATAATGATTCTAGGTTTAGGGGTGGTAATTTTGGAAGTTATTTGGTTAGTATTGTTCAATAAAAATTCTTGAGGTGGGAAGAAGGTGGTAGAGTGAGCGGCCTTTTATAGTTAAGAAGCGTTATTCTTGTGAATATTCAAAAGTATTCACTTTTGCGAGGTATCTCTTACCGCATGTGGCACCAAAAATAAATAATAATGATTTAGAGGAATTATTTGGTCTATAAAAATCACCACCTGATAAAAATAAAGATATTTTTATAATTTTGTTCCATAACATCTATGTTTCCATGTTATTACCATTTTGGTATTTATTAAGGTAACTAATTTTGTAACCTTGGTGATTTATAAATTAAGAATAAATTATAGAGAGAATTATTATAGAATTCATACCCAATAATTATAAATATGATATCTAATTGATAAATAAAAATCCATTTTTTTTGGAAATTAATAATATTAGAAGTGCTTGTAACTTGCAAAAAAACATCTTTAAGCCTAAATATGCTAACAAATATTTATTATTTTGGGGAAAATTTTTTTATTATAAAATATTAATTGGACCATTAATAGAAAATGTTTTATATTTATTAAAATTTAAAAATAACTTTTCATAGTATTTTTTTTTAACTTTAAATCCTTTAATAAAATATAATTTATTATAAAATAACATTAATTTCAATTTTAACATTAGTTATTTTATTTGAAATCAACAAATATCAAGAAAATGATTGAATTTTAATATATTAATGTCAACCCTATTTAACATTATATATTCATCTAAAAAATAAATTTTAGAAAATAATTGTTTCAATTTACTTCACTTTTAATATTTTTAGTATCATTTATTTTATTTATTATTAACTAAATAATTATTTTTTTGGTGTTTCTTAAGAATTTAATGTAATTATTTAATCTATAAAAATTTAAAATAAATTATCATAATAAAAACTCAATACATAATATTATTTATAACCAAAAAATGTTTTTTCCCAATCTCAAAGCTTTATATAATATTAAAGGTCAGGAAGGTTCCTTTGTTGCTTTTTTTCCTTACTTAAATAATTATATTGGTAACACTCATTGAATATTTTCCCACTAACTCATGAAAATCATGGATAATGTGTTGATGGTAGAAATACTTCCATAAATTAGTTGTTTTAATTGTTGGTAGGTCATTTTACACTATATATTCTATGTTAAACCATTAAGTGAACTCATTTTTACCTTAATTGTGGTAATTTATTTTAAGTGATTTTCATAAAAGTTTTCATAAAATATTATGTTCAAATTATTACAAATAAAAAATTATTATGATTGAAAATATGGATTCCATTTATCAAAATTGAACTCATATAAGTGGTTGAGTTTAATTTAAAATTAATCCCTCACACATGAATTGTAACCATGTTTTTAAAGTGAAAATGTTTAAAAGATTGAAATGTTTTTAAATATAAAGAAAATAATAAATTGAATAAAACTATATAAATTATATTAAATGGTATAATATTTCACTAAATTTACTTTAAAACTAATTCAAAATAAAATTTTACAATATAAATTATTTAAATAAAAAGGTAGTTTTCAATTAAAATATATTATTTTTCACTATTCATAAAAATGAATCTTATTTGAAAAATAACAAAAATCATATCAAATATAGTTTTAGTATTTCTATTTAAAAGATATTTTTTCAATATAAATTTTCTAAAATTGGTAAAAATTAATTTTATATTATGTTTTCCAATCATGATTAGAACGCCATTTTAGAAAAAAAATACAATTTTTCAAGAAAAATTTCATTTTTATTTTAAATGATTACTATTTTATTTATAATCAAAAGATAACCAATAAATGTGTGTAAAATATATATTTTTATAATTTATTTTTTTTATATTAATATCCTTCATTATAATGTCTAGGAGATAACTATCATTTCAAATAATAATATTAATAGTAAATTTTTATTCAGTAAAACTCAGTCTTGCGTTCAATAGAAGATAACATAGTGTTCAGTGTACCTCCATCAAAACTCAATGTTCTGTGTCACATACGCTATTTAATAAAATGATAATTTTTTATAATTTTTTTGGTATTACTTTCTCCCCGCCTTAAATAAATTTCAACCTCGTAATTTTAACACTATCTTGGTAATCAGGGGTTTGACATTGGTAATCAAGGGTTTGACATTGGACATCAGTATTTAAATCGTTATTCATTCTTTTTTCTATCTATAAACAATGGAATATACTAGATTATCTAATAATATTATTAATTATAAATAACTTGATAATGAATAATAAATATGGAAAGGAAAATAATTGAACACAGATTCCGTTAAAATAATTGTATGAGGAAAAATCAATATATAAAGGTAAATAACATAACACCCATGTCATTTAATAAATAATATGTGAGTGAAATGAACATATATATGTTTCATTTTGAAAATATCATAGATAATAATTTTTGAAATATAAATACATTATATTTATAATTACTTGATGTCAGGTTTCCAATTAACATGATACCTTTACCATAAATATTTATTCTTAAGAAATCATAAATCTAATGGGTAAAAACCCATCTGATTTGGGTAATCAATTCATACCGTGAGACTATAGATGCATCGGGGGGCTATCATTAACTGGGTTGAACCATATTTTCATATCAAAATAATATATCACATATCAAATTAATGATTTTATTTAATGAAAAATTTCTCTAATCATCAAATATGTGTATTGAGTAATGAGTACATATTCATTAATATTTCCACTAACATACAAATTACATTCCACATATACAACATATGTAAAAATAGTATAGAATTTTGGAAATAATAATATCCATCTTGAAAAAATATTTATATTTAAGATAAAGTTAATTTCTAATGAAATATTATTATAATAAAGTGATTTTTTAAAGATAAAGTTAATAATCCCAAAAGAAAGTGAGTTTGGACAATAACTTTTACCATTTGGTAATTTTATAATAAAATCCCCTCAGATGAAATAATTCAAATTGAAACTTAAAACACCATAAAAAATGAATTATTCATTATATTTCATAAAAAAATGGGTAATATATATGACACATTAATGTGAATTGGTTCATAATAATAAATAAGTCTCAATGGAATGTAAATTGTGACGAACTCACCTGCCATACATCTCATTTTTGTTGAGATGCTATCTAACATAATTTAAAATGGTTTAAATTATTTTATTAACTTATTAAATAACGATAATAATGTTTATAATATCATTTATTATCCTTTTATAAGATCTTAATACCCATTTATTAATAATCATTCTTTATTTTCATCATTTCTAGTGATAATTTCCTTTTTTTAGTATGTTTTGACTTGTAATTTTTTGTTATTCTCACTTAGATCAGGATATTGTAATCTAAAGAATGTAAAAAATGATTTTAAAATCATATTTATTAATTAAATATGTATTTATATTAATACATAAAATTTGGTGATAAGAAATGAAATACATCGTTCATGGATACGGTAGGTCGTATGTACGCGTGAATGTTATTTCAATTTTCTTATCATATTTGAAGAAACAAAATTATATTATACATATATAATCATTATTTTATCTTTTTTATGTCATATCTATCACATATTTTTACTAAATTCATCCATAATAAATTCTTTTTAATGTGTGAATGAATCACATCGCTTCATGAGGTGGTAGTCCATTGTACACACGAGTGATGATATCATATTCTCACAAAATAGAATGCATGAAGTTATGTGTGATATAATAATACTAGAAGAATAATAAAATAATATATATTATATATATTATATATAAACATTAAATTCATCATTATTACTAACAATTAAAGGTTGTAATGTAAAAAACGACACGGGTTCGCGAGGCAGTAGTCTGACCTACACACGAATGATGTTTTCATAACCCATTTGAGGGAACTGTGTAAATTGGAAGTTCATTACCATTACATAAAAACATATAAGTATATTGAATATAATAAGTTTATTATATATTCATGGTATAATTTAAATTTAATTTGGTGTACAATAAATGAAATAAAATTTATTTTAGAAGAACATTTTATCTTCATTGGGTATCCTCCTTAAGTTAGAACAAACCCCTTAAAATGGGTTTTTTCTAACCAAAATAAGGCATCAAAATGTTTGGTTAGGGAAGTGGGGAAGTGATTTTGGTATGTTTTTTTATCCAAAGTTCATGATAGGTGTGATAGAGGGGGGATAGCGAGTGCCATTTTATAGTAAAGGACAAATTCCACTCTTGTAAATACTCAAAAGTACTCTTTATTGGTGGTCTCCCTTACTTATTGTGGCTCAAAAATGGAATAAAAATGTTAGGGGTCTATATGTTCTAGAATCATATCCATAAAAAATAAATTAAATTATTTTTATAATTTTGTTCCATAACTTATGTGTTTCTCTACTTTTTCCATTTTGGGTATTATTATGGAAACTGATTTTGTAACCTTGGTAAATTTTTCATTAAGTCTAAATAAAAGTGAGTATTATTATATAATTATTAACAAAGGATTATAAATATTATATCTTGTTTTCAAATAAAAAACGAACATGTCTTGCAATTTAATTTTAATAGAAGCGCAAGTAACGTGCAAAAACATTGCTTCAACCCTAACCACGCTAATAATTTTTTTACACTTTATGAATTAATTTTATCATTATAGAAGATAAATTAGTAAACTAATGAATCATGTTTACTTTTTATTTAAATTTACAAAACACTTGGTATAATATCACCTTTTATGTAATTAGAAAGAATTTAATAAAATATCATTTAATCTAAACTAATATTAAGGTAAATTTTGAAATTATTTATTTAATATGAATTTAATAAGTATCAATAAATTAATGTAATTTTAATTTATTAAATTCAAACCATTATATTAATGTAATGTCCCGGTTCTAGGTGCTACTCAATGGGTGCCCCGGACCCAGTTGGTCACATGACCTCAAGCGCATTTCCCCAAATGTCACAGTCTGCCGACTAGTAGTGAGGGCCCAGGTCTGATAGTAGGGAAACTATGCCCTCATTTCTCAAAGTGTAGCGCAGCGGAATAAAATAACAAGCATACAATAACAGCGGAAGAAATACCATACACATTTAAAATAAACAACTACAGTAAAAGATAACCACCAGTTATATAGATAATGATGCAATATGTCTCAAGTCCTAAGAAAACAGACAGAACATGTTACACAACAATAAAGTACAGTACAATATAGAGTACAGAAAAATAAAACAAAACAAAACAGTTGGTAGTATCACGAGCCTAAGACCGATCCCATGCTCCCCTAATCCTCCGCAGTAATCAAGTACCTGTATAGGCACCCTTTCCCTTATCCACACCTGCCGAAATGTAATCTCTTTGGGCTAAAGGCATGACCCAAATAGGGTGTGATAAATAAATCCCATTAGGCACCCACCAAAGGCATGTGCTCAACTATGTGAAAATATGTAACAATAGTGTGCAGCAGTAAAATGCAATAAAATATGAACAACTCAAAAGTAACTAACTTGACCAGTTATATTGCCATTTTATTATTCATTTAATCATTCATTATAAGGAAACCACCACAGTGAATTTCTATGTAAACATTCAGTGTCCTCAGACACGCAAACCCTTACCCTCAGGTAATCAGAAATGTAACCTGTAGGTAATTGCCCACAGGCATAACAGATATTTCCCTCAGGTGTACAAATTGTCACCCTTAGGCACAGAGTTTATTGCCCACAGGCATGGAAGAAGTTTCCCTCAGGCTAAAAGATGAACTACCCTCAGGCTAAGTAAAACACTTCCCTTCGGATAAACAAGTAATCAGGCCATGCCCAACATATAAACAAGCAATTCACATTTAATTCCTCTCAAGGAAAAAAATTAATGCACAAATTAAACATGGAATACCCTCGGGTATCCTGGAGAAATGGCTAAATAGAGGAACGCACCCCCCAGGGTGGTCCTGGATCCATGCAGCGATCCCAAATAGTAGTTTATTGACACATTTAATTACCTATAAAATTATAATTAATTAATACAGCTAAGGCCTCAGCCACACTACACCCCAAAATGGGTTCATAGCTCAATAATTCACACAAATGCAAAACAGTTGGAAATTAAATACCAAGCCACCTACCTTAAATTCCCCTAAATGGTATACGCGAACGACGATCCTCGAATCGTCCTAGAACGACGTAGATATGAGGTGAAATAAATCCCCTTTCAAACTCAAATAACTTCCCATAGAGTAATAATTGGAAAGAATGGCTTATGGAGAGTGGAGGGATTACCCGTGCGGTTCCAAGGAGATTGTTAGAGGAAAAAACGGATTCTCGATGCTCAATCTGGAGATCCTCGATGGTCTGGACTTCTCTCCCAACTCCTTCCTCCGGTTCTAAGTCAATCATAAGAACAGAGTTGGCTACTTCCCATTTTAAGTGAAACAAACAAACTACACAACGTGTACTGTTGACTACACACCTTGTACTTTTCTCATTTAATTGTTTCTATGGCAGCACCACTGCACTGTTCATCCATAAACATGAGTACACGGTGTGTATTTCTGATTACACGGTGTGTAATGCCGCTCTGCTGACGATTGCTACCACCGCATTACTATTTTCCTTCCGACTGACTACACGGCGTGTAAATATCCACTACACGATGTGTATTTAGTTTTTACACCCTTTTTCGCCAACATGGCTACACACACTGTGTACTCATCCCACATGTCCAAAGTACACGGCGTGTGGAAAAGTACACGGCGTGTGGAAAAGTACATGGTTTGTAGTCCAAAAATTTAGGATTTTTCCCCATTTTCCTTATTTTCTCAAAAACACTTAAAGAAAAGATAAAAAAAGAAACATGTACCTCAAAAATAAGAACCGGTTTCTTACAAACATTCCCCCTTAAAACAATTCATCCCTAAATTTCCCTTCCAAGGGTGGTGAAGATAAAGCCCAGAACAGCTCTCGCCAATGAGTACGTACATCGTTCTCCTGCTCCCAGGTTTTGTCCTGCACTCGGCCAGGCTACCATAGCACCCATACAATACGAAGTGACCGGCCTCAGAGAACATTCATTCTCTTATCAACGATACAAATCGAATGCTCCTGAAAGGATGCATCTACCTCCAGCTCAACCTCCTTGGGCTGAAAGACGTGAGACAGGTCTGAATGATAGTGGTGCAACTGAGATACATGGAAGATGTCGTGCATGGCTCGGTACCTCTATGGTAACTGCAACCGATAGGCAATCATCCAGACTCTCTCCAGAATCTCAAACGGCCCCACATACCTCAGTGAAAGTTTACCCTGTCTCCTGATCCGCCTGTGTCCCAGCCTCGGTGGAACATGCAAGAAAACCTCATCCCCGACCATGAACTCCAAAGGTCATCTACGGTGATCAGCATAAGATTTCTGTTGTGACTGTGAGGTAGCCATCCGCTTCTGAATCTACTGGACCTACTCAGAAGTCCCCTGCATGAGTCTTGGTCCCAGTAAAGCTGTCTCACCTGCCTCTAACCAGCACAAATGTGATCGGCATGGCCTAACATATAATTCCTCATAAGGTTCCGTCTCAATAGTTTCTTAAAATCTATTATTATAGGCAAACTCGACTAAGGGTATATGATTCTCCCAGGAGCCCCCAAAGTCTAAGACGCATGTTTGCAGCATATACTCTAGCACATGTATCGTACGCTCTGACTGACCATCGGTCTGAGGGTGGTAACCTGTGCTCAGAAGCACCTGTGTACCCAGTTCCCTATGAAAACTCTTCCAGAAACGAGATGTAAAACAGGAATCTCTATCTAAAATGATAGAATAAGGGACCCCATGAAGACGTATGATCTCTCGGATATACAAATTCCTGATCTTGTCAACACCGAAGGTCTCCTTGATCGGCAAAAATTGAGCTACCTTCATGAGTCTATCCACAACAACCCACACGGAATCAATGCCTTGAGGTGACCTCAGAAACCCAGTCACGAATTCCATCGTGACATCAACCCATTTCCACTCTGGAATAGGTAACTGTTATAACAGTTTGGTTGGCCTCTGATGCTCCGCCTTCACCTGCTGACAGGTGGAACACCTCTTAACAAAACTAGCTACCTCCCTTTTCATACTCGACCACCAGTACTGATGTCTCAAGTCAAGGTACATCTTGGTAACTTTGGGATGAACTGCCCAAGCTGAAGCATGAAACTCCCACATTATCTCCTCACTTATATCCCCTAGAACCCATACTCGTCCATGGAAACGCATTACCTCACCATCGCATATCGTCCACCCAGGAGTAGGGTCCTCACTTGCCACTGACTCCTATAGAACTTGGCCTTCTGAATTAGATAGTTTTCTCATCCTCACTCTATCTAGGAGGGTAGAAGTCACAGATAAAGATGAAAGATAGGTTTTCCCCTAACTGTCGTGCACCTCTAAATGCATCTCAGAGATCAAAGTCATGAGCTTCCACTCACCACTGGACTCCTATACCACCTGTATCTGAGTCTTCCAGCTCAGTGCATCAGCAACGGCATTACCCTTACCAGGTGTATAGGCAAGCTCAAAATCAATGGACGGAAGGTATTCAACCCACCTTCACTATCTCAGGTTCAAGTCACGCTGAGTAAAGATGTAATTGAGACTTTTTTGGTTAGTGAAAACCACAAAATTCTCTCCCAAGAGATAATGTCTCCAACAGCACAATTCATGAACAACTACAACCAACTCGAGGTCATATGTCAGGTAATTCCTCTCATGTGGCATCAACTTCCGTGAACCGTACGCAACAACTCGATCGCCCTGCATCAACACTTCTCCCAGCCCAGTACTTGATACATCATAGTAAACTGTATAGCTCTTCCCTTTCTCTAGAAGTATCAGGACTGGTGATGATGTCAACATTCCTTTCAGGTCCTGAAAGGCTGTCTCACAAACTTCCGACCAAACGAACTTCACACCATTCTTATTCAAACCCTTCAACGGCGTTTCTAAGAGGGATAAGTCCTGGATGAAGCGTCTGTAGTAAACAGCCATCCCCAAGAAAATTTGTATCTCAAACACATTCTTAGGATTCTCCCAAGAAACTAATGCTCTCACCTTCTCTGGGTCCACGTCAACTCCTGCTTCTGAGATGATATGACCCAAGAAGTGAATCTGGTCCATCCAAAAGTGGCACTTTGAAATTTTAGCATATTGTTGATGCTCTCTCAGTGTACTCAATCAGATCTCAATATGGGTGGCATGGTCGTGTCGAGTGTGAGAGTACACCAAGATTTCGTCCACGAATACTACCAAAAAAGTATCCAGATAAGGATGGAACAAACAATTCATCGGAGCCATGAAAACTGATGCCATGTTTGTGAGTCCAAATGGCATATCCAAGTACTCATAGAGACCATATCTGCTGCGAAAAGCTATAAACGGTATATCCGATGGTCTCAAGCGCAGCTAATGATATCTGAATCTCAAGTAAATATTCGACAACACTCGTGCCCCATGAAGTTGATCAAAAAGATCATCAATCCTCGTCAAGGGATATCAGTTCTTAACCATCAACTGGTTCAGCTTTCGATAATCCACACAAATTTTGAGGGTACCGTCCACATTTTTCGCAAAAAGGACGGGCGAACCCCAAGGAGAATTACTGGGTCGGATGAAACCCTTTGACTGTAACTCCTCTAACTGCCTCATGAGCTTCTGAAACTCAGGCATGTCCATCTTATAAGGAGAAATGGACACAGGTGATGCTCTTGGAACAAGCTAAATAGAGAAATCCACCTCTCTCTTCGGAGGTAGACCCGAAAATTCGTCTAGGAAAACATCCCTGAAACGATCAACCATTCGAGGGAAATCCTGCTGACAAGTCCCCTGATCATCCAGATATAAACTCAAAATCTGGGCGGTGACTCCACCTTGCCCATAATTCTCTGGTCCAGCTCGACTCGCCCGAACATCCCATTCACCTTTGTATAGAAACTCTCCGCCCACTGGTGACGTCAAACTCACCATGTGATGATAGAAATATAAAAAGGCTCGAAAGGGAACCAACCAGTCCATACCGAGAATGAAATCATAAATCATCATCTCCAAGACATAGATGTCCCATAGAAAGTGACACCCACCAACCTCAAGGGGGAACTCCTGGCACTGACGTACACTAGTTGTTCTAGTCCCCAAAGGAGTGTCTACCATCATAACATCAAATGAAAAATAAACACAGAGCACAAGGATCTTCACAACGGGTACAGATATGAAACTATGTGTAGCGCTCATATAAAAAAGTACTGAAGACAAAAAAACTACTATAATATTACCTCTGACAATAGAAGGTCTGAGATCCTACTCTTGTTGGGTCTGTTGCACTGCATATTCCTGCCCAGTGTCACGGCCCTATGACACAGCCTGGGTACCCTGAGTTATCCCACCCTGCTACCTCTGAGATCCTGGTGTCTGGATACCACGACCATGACCACCATCCCTACCTTCACGCCCGGACGTATTCCAGTTTCCCAACCAGTAATAAGTTGTTGGTCCTTCTCCCACATGCGGAGTCTGCACAGAACCCCTCTCACTAGCCACTGGTGGAAATGCCCTGCAAAAGCGCTGCAGATGACCCATATTGCCGCAAGATCAGCACTCCACTGGGTCTCTTGGACACTTAGGTCTCTTGTGCCCCTTCTTACTACACTGGTAGCACATGACTTGGCCACCTAAATCATTCTTCTGGCTGGTACTACTACCTTGAGATAATTCCATCTATCTCTTCCTCTTTTAGTATAAAAAGTTCCAGAAACTGGTGCTGAACCGCCCTGACCCACACCACTAGATTCCCAAAGGTTCCTCTCTGTAATCAGCGCCTGGTTCACAACAGCATGTACTGAAGAAACCCTAAAAACATTCAACAGTTCTCGGATGTCATATCGAAGACCATCCTCAAAGCGTCTGGCTCTCAACGTCTCATCAACCACCAGAACGGGTGAAAAAATATGAAGCTCGGTGAAACGAGCAGAATAATCCATCACCGACATAACGCCCTACTATAGATTCATGAACTCTCGAGCTCTATCTCCCCTCAGAATCTCTGGGAAGAAGAATTCATAGAAGGATGTCTGAAAATCTTCCCATTCCATTTCTCTGTGATGCTCTGACTGAGTGGTAACATCCCACCACCTCTTGGCGGAATCACACAGCATATAAGTCACAAGCTTGACCCTCCGCCCTGGAGGCATCTCAAGATGCTCGAAGATAGTCTTCATAGACCCCAGCCAAGACTCTGCAGCCTGTGGTCCGCTATCCCCAGAAAACGTAGGCCGATGATACTATTAGAATATACGAGTTAGCTCAGCCATAAATGTGGCAGCCGGCAGTGCTCCCTGAAATGTCTGCATGAACCGCATAAAGCCTTCATGGAACTGTGCATCTGCTCCTGTGTCCGGTATAATGGTTGGCGCTTCATATGGCTCTGTTAGAGGATGCACTAGTCGGCCATGGCCCACCATCTCTGAAGTGTAATAATTTCCACTCTCCTGGCGAACAACGTGTGGTTGTCTCGGCGACATAACTCTACAAGGTCAAACACAAACCTTAGATCAAGATTATCAAAGACAGGAAACGAAGGGACCAAAAGGGGAATAGGAGGAAGAAGGAATTCAATATTTCACAACAAGACTACACGGCGTGTATACTGACTACATGATGTGTACCTGAATTCTCTTCCCCTGCCCGGGTCCTTCTACACGGCTAAGCCACACGGCTCCCGTTGAACAAAACTACACGGTCTGTATGGTGTAATTTTCCATCTGCCTGCATCGTTCGTGACACGGCCGACTACTTGGCTCGATACCCCACGGTGTGTTACACCCACACATGGCATGTACACCACCCCGTTTCCCCATCCACCCGACCAGGTCCACACGGTTTGTCACCGGTCAAGACCACACGGTGTGTCCCTCAGGTACATGGCGTTTTCAAGAATACGTAACACCAACCCATGTTTGTTCGTTACACGGCTGGGTCACCAGGTCAGATTACACGACGTTTTCATCATTGACACCGCATGTAAAAAAAGATTCCACTGATCCGTGTTGTTAGTTACACGGCCAGACTTCGGGTCAACACTGCACGGTGTGTACATCTGGTACACGTCATGTTTGTCCCGAGCATTTCCCCTCCCTGTGTCCCCACCAACACGATCCTTGACACAGAAAGAGACTAACGACGTGTACTTAAGGTACATGGAATGTACTTAAAAAGTTTTTTTTCTTCCCGAATAGAAGAACACATGGCGTGTGTCCGAGGAACTACTCGGTGTGAATACTGGGTTTTTCGGACAGTAGACCTCTAAAACTACTCTAGAACCCATAAAATACTGAAAAACAACACCTAAGTTCCAAATTCCGATCTGTGAGGGACCATACTCCCCACGAATCAATGTTTGACATCTTATATGTGTTATAACTAGATAAACAGTAAATGATCCACCAAATTCTGGTCAATGAGGGCCCATACTCCCCAATAACCAAAGTTTGGCATCCATTCTACCAACAATCTTATACAACAATACTCGATCACATAATAGGTATTTATTAAGGCATCTATCACAAAAACATGCTTTTCTAGCACAACGACTATCACAATAACATGCAATTTCTAATCCACCTGCGTGGCATGGAACTATACATGGAATGTGATTCCTAGCATGTGCCTAAATGATGCATGAGATGGTATACCCTCATCTCATTGGGTGGCAACTAAATGAAACCCATGGATTAAATATAATAACAGCACAATCACAAGTGCGTCACCCAATAGTGAAAATCAAATCAACTGTAAAATTTTCAAAATCAGAAAAATTGCAAAAATACAAGGTAGACTAGATATTCCCTGTACACGGGTTAGCTACACCCAGGCACAACTTACTACCAACTACCATTCCCATCCTATCCCTGACTAAGGCTCTAAATAGTAAGTCAACGAAAAGAACTCCTTTGATACCACTTTGTAACATCCTGGTTCCGGGTGCTACTCAATGGGTGCCCCGAACCCGGTTGGTCACATGACCTCAAGCGCATTTCCACAAACGCCATAGGCTACCGAATAGCAATGAGGGCCCAGGTATGATAGTGGGGAAATTATGCCCTCATTTTTCAAAGTGTAGCACTACAGAATAAAATAATAAGCATACAATAATAGCAGAAGCAATAACATACACATTTAAAATAAACAACTGTAGTAAAAGATAACCAACAATTATATAGATAATGATGCAACATGTCTCAAGTCTTATGAAAACATCCAAACATGTTACACAACAATACAGTACAGTACAATACAGAGTACAGCAAAACAAAACAAAAAAACAGTCGGTAGCATCGTGAGCCTATGCCCGGTCCCATGCTCCCGTACTCCTCATCAGCAATCAACTACCTCTATAGGGACCCTTGCCCTTATCCACACCTGCAGAAAAGTAATCTGTTTGGGCCGAAGACATGACCCAAACAGGGTGTGAGAAATAAATCCCAGTAGGCTCCCACCAAAGGCCCATGCCCAACTGTGTGAAAATATGTAACAATAGTGTGCAGTAGTAAAATAAAATTAACTAAGCAGTACTCAAAAGTAACTAACATTACCAGTTATATTACCATTTTATTGTTCATTTAATACTTAATTATAAGGAAACCACCACAGTTAATTTCTATGTAAATAGTCAGTGTCCTTAGACATGCAAACCCTTACCCTCAGGTAATCAGAAACGTAACCCGTAGGTATTTTCCCACAGTCATAATAGATATTTCCCTCAGGTGTACAAATTTTATCCCTCAGGCACAGAGTCTATTGCCCACAGGCACGGAAGAAGTTTCCCTCAGGCTAAAAGATGCACTGCCCCCAGGCTAAGTAAAACACTACCCTCGAGATAAACGAGTAATCGGGCCATTCCAAACATATAAACAAGAAATTTACATTCAATTCCTCTCAAGGAAAAATTAATACTCAAATTAAACACGGCATACCCTCAGATATCCTGGCCAAACGGCTAAACAGAGGAACGCACCCCACGGGGTGGTCCTGGATCCAAGCAACGATCCCAAAGGTAGTTTATTATCACATTTAATTACATATACAATTATAGGTAATTAAAAAATCTAAGGCCTCAGCCACACGACACCCCAACATGGGTTCGTAGCTCAAAAATTCGCACAAACGCACATCAGTTGGAAATTAAACACCAAGCCACCTACCTTAAACGCCCCTAAACGGTATACGTGAACGACGATCCTCAAATTGTCCTAAAATGACATAGATCTGAGGTGAAATAAATCCCCGTTAAAACCCAAATAACGTTCCTTAGAGAATGAATTGGAAAGAACATCTTAAGTAGAGTTGAGGTCTTACCCATGCGGTTCCAATAAGATCATCAAAGGCAAAAACGGATTCCCGATGCTTGATCTGGAGATCCTCGAAGGTCTGACCTTCTCTCCCAACTCCTTCCTCCAATTCTAAGCCAATCCCATGAACAGGGTTGTCAACTTCCCATTTCAAGCGAAAAAACAAACTACACGACGTGTACTATTGACTACACGGTGTGTACTTTTCTCGTTTAACTGTTCCTCTGGCGGCACCGCCACACTGTTCATACATTGACATGAGTACACGGTGTGTATTTCTGATTAAACGGCATGTACTGCCACTCCGTCGGCGGCTTCTACCACCGCCTAACTATTTTCCTGCCGACTGACTACATGACGTGTAAATATCCACTACACGGCGTGTAGTCGGTTTTTACACCCTTCATCGCCAACCTGGCCACACACCCTGTGTGCTCATCCTACACAGCCAAAGTACATGGCTTGAGGAAAAGTACACGGTGTGTAGTCCCAAAATTTAGGATTTTCCCCCAATTTCCTTATTTTTTCAAAAACACTTAAAGAAAAGAGAAATGAAGAAACTCGTACCTCAAAAATAAGAACCGGGTTCTTACAATTAATATATATATTCTTCTAGAAATTAATTTATGATAATAATTCATTCAATTGACTTCACTTTTAGATAAATTAGTATCATTTATTTCAGTTAATTATTAACTGAACAATTCCCACATTGGTATTTCATAAGAATTTAAAGTAGTTATTTAATTTATAAAAAATTAAAAAAAATTGAAGAAAAAACTCAGTAACCATTAAAAATATATTTATAACTAAAAATATGACTTTTGTTCCTTATCTCAAATATTTATAAATATTAAAGTCATGAAAGGTTCCTTTTTTCATCTTCCTTACTTAACCTATTATATTGGTCACATTAATGGAATTATACAACATTAACTCATGAAAATTTAGCCTAATGTTTTAATTGTGAAATAATTTCCAAACAATTGGTGCTGAATAATTTGGTAGGTCATTTTACACCTTATATTCTACGTTTAACTAGTAAATAAACTTGTATTTTCCTTAATCGATTTTGTTTATTTAAAATATTTTCAATAATCATTTTGGATAAAAGGTTGAGTTGAAATAATTAAATTATATATTATTATTATTAAAAATATTTAATTCATTTGGAAAATTTCAATTCATATAAGTATGTGAATTTCATTTAAAATTAATCTCATAGACCTGACAAGAATGTGAGGTTTTAAAGTAAAAATGTTCAAAAGTTTGAAATGTTTTTAAATATTTATTCAATTTGAAAATGATTCAAATGAATTAAATTTAATTAATTAATATAAAATTGAACTAATTTTACTTTTAATAAAAGTAAAAATATATTTTATCCTTATAAATTATTTAAATTAAATTTCTGTTTTCAATTAAAATTCAGTATTTTTCTCTATTCATCAAAAAATGAACCTTCTCAGAAAAATAAAAAATATTAAACCAATGATAATATTGGATTTTAAATATAAAAAAATAATATAACATTTTCATATAAATTTTCTACAATTAGTAAAAATTAATTTCAAATTTAGTGCACCAAGCATGACTAAACCGTCTTTTTAGAAAAAATTCCTTTTTCATAAATCATTTCAATTTTTCCATCAAATGATTGATATTTTATTTATTATAAATATATAATCAATAAATTTTTGTAAAATATATATTTTCATAATTTAGTTAATCATATTTATACCCTCTATTCTAAATTATAGGTGATAACTATAATTTTAAATAATAATATTAATAATATATTTTTGTTCAGTAAGACGCAGTTATGTATACAATGCAAGCTAACTCAGTGTTTCATATACCAAAATTAAAACTAAATGTTGAGTGTCACATATTATGTTGAATAAAATGACATTATTTTATGACATTTTGGTTTCTACATCATAGACCTAAAATTGTAGAAAAAAATATTGTTGTGGGTCATGGATTTTCAGATAAAGTCATATAAAATCAATAAAAATTAGGGGAAAAAAATATAAAGCATTTAAAAAAATTCCACTTTTTTCTTGAATCTATTATTACTTATATTATTAATTTTGTGTCTTTTTTAACATGAACCTAAAAATTATGCCACTTAAGAGGAATCAAATGGTCCTTGTACATTTAACTCAAAATGATAAAGTGTAATTGAAACAAAATCCTAAAATATTATATGAATCCTAAACTAGTTACATAAAAATATAAAAAATTGTATAATTAGAAAAAAAATTAAAAAAATAATTTTTTTACTCCCAAAAAATATTTTCTTTTGGTCGATGACCTCAAACATACATTGTTGGATCATGTCATATGAGTATGGTATAAAGATAAAAGTTGTTTATTTACTTAGTTTTGACATTATTATACATAGAAGTCAGTTATTCTATTCCACCTCTATAAAATATTCTAAAAACATTTTAATGGTGTTAACCATGTAGTGAAAATTCTAATATATTGGTGTAGTAACTCATAGGCTATCAATATACAATAGATCTCTACCCCCACCTCTTATTTAGGTTTATCTCTATTAAATTATTTAATTATATTCTCAATTTAAGTAGCCACCATCTCTTCTCATTTTTATCCTTCATGTCACCCTTAAATATTTTTGGTAATGTGTATTATAAATATAGTAGTCTCATTATCCTATTATATCTCTTGTTAATATTTATCTTTGGATACCTTTTCTTCCCCTTTATCCTTTGGTTTATCCTCAACATGTTTTTGAGGAGGAAATTGGTATGTGGATAACATTGGTTACTATTGACGGAATTCTCAAGATGTCTAAACCAGAAAAACACCATTTTATATTTTTGTTCATATTAATAATTCCCTCCTATAGTCTACAATTTATGGAGACTTCCCTATAATATTCAAATCTAGGAATATCTTTATAATTTATAATCAGAGTTATATTATATTCATCTTTTGTAAATAACTTTGGGATGTTTCTTCAATGTAATTTTTAACCCTTGATTCCTATCTTAGTCTATTAGATTCATTTTCCATCATTTTAAAGTACTTACACATGTCTTTTGAGTTAAATTTTATCCCATATAATTGTATCTCAACATCACTTGGGTATGGATTTATACTTCCTTATTTTGGACTGATTTAAATTTTATCTCTGAGTTTATCTATTTGATTTGATTAGGACCTGATTTTAATTAAAACTTATCATTCAGGGCCAATTTTCAACAATTTCCTTCCATAAAAATTTTAAATCATATCCAAGAGTAAAAAAGATACAAAAAAGAATCAATGAAATACCTAAACTAAAATATTAAATCTAATCAGTGGGAGAGAAAATGCATGTCCTAACTATAGAATAAAAGTTATTAAATAGTACATGAAAATGGTTCAAAAAACATGGCCTCTTATTGAGTTCCTTTACATCCTATGAGATAACATGTCTAAAATTTATTAACATAAGCAACCTACTAACTACAAAAGGTGTAGCATGGTATATGGATTCCCATGGTTGGAATCATAAAGATGTAGAACAACCTAGAATTAAATTGTTAAGACCTATAATCTACTTGAATAGAAAATTAATTATTCAATCCTAATATAACTACAAGATATGAGATTATACCCGGAATTACTATGATTTGGTTCACAAAATAACAAATTAGACTATTGATTATGATAATAATGATGTTTTCCTAGTGAATCCCTTGGTCTATCTAGACACTCTCTAGACCCCTAAGTTATCCTTTTTTAATATTAATGTACATTGGATAACTAGTTGTTGGTTAACCCAAAACCATATTTAAATATATTAATAAAACAACCCCAATGGTTATGGTAGATGTTTTACACTATAAAACACCATAAAAATATTTTATAACAGTCAAATGGAATGATCATTATCAATTAAGATGATAGATATTGAAATCAAAATCCCAAACCAATAACATTTTGGTTATTCATTATCTAAGTAAAATAAAGGATAAGAAATTAAATAACATGAATGAGAACACATCGTTAAAACCATAAACAAATACACATTATTTCCAAAAAAATCTAATTTTAATTGAAAATTCTGGCACAAAACTATAACCCTCTCAATCTAGCCATCATAGATGAAAAGTAAAATGAAATGAAAACAAAACCAATGAGTGTCCACTATAGTATCCTCCCTTGGAATGTATTAAATGAGGACATCCCATATTTTAATCCTTTTGAATATAAAAAGAAACCAACAATTTATACAGAAAAATACACCCAATATATCTTCTCCCTTATATATCACATATCCTTCATCTTAGGTCACTTGAATTACCTTATATAAGGAGTATAATCCGAAAACAACTTCACTTATATCTCTATTTAGAATATATCAAATAATATCCAACATGGAGGAAGGTTTGGTCATGCCTATTTATATATACATAAATATGTATACTTATCCCATTCACTACACATAACACAATCAATACATGTACAACAATAGTTTTAGAACAACCTAAATTTGATTCACATAGTTCATTACATTAACTCCATTAATGAAAAGAACTCACACTTAAATCATCTCAATTTTGGTATCCTTCGAACTATACATGACCTGAAAAAGTCTCACTGAATGAATCAACTCTTCAACGTTATTTATTTCTGATTCATCCACATTCTACTCATACTATGCAAGGAATTAATGGTGTGAATTCATCCTCATTATCCACATTTCTTACTCATGCATGATAAATTCATAGTGTGTTTGCTTATTTCATTATGTGAATTATGCCTCTACCATCCACATCCCCTTTATTCTATATAGAGTGTTCACTAATAATCATAGAGGCAATGTTGAAATCTATTCATTAATTCCTCAAACCTCATTTAACATTGGATTAATAGTGGTTTTATTGAAACCCACCAATGAATATGTTATTGTATATATTCCACATTGTGTAGTTTTGGATATCTTCTTTACCATTAAAATGAAAATCAATTTTTCATAACTATGATTTATCCATAAAAATTATTTATAAATATATAATCTGTTTAAAAAAATTATAATTTAAATACATATTAATAAAAAAAATATAAATCCATAAATGATTGGGGAAGGAAGAATAAAAAATAATAAAATTTATCAATTAAAATTTAAAAACAAGTATGCAGGAAATTTTGATATCACTTTTTTATCCTTCCTCCATTATTGTTATTTTATTTATTGTTTGGGTTCTTTTCATAGTTTATTACCACTCTTTAATTATTTTATTAGATGGGTTTTTAATCCTAAGGTTGATATCCTTTACCACTTTATAATGATTTATTTTTATGTCACATATTATGACCCTTCTTGGACTCTCCTTGAGGGGAATTTCAATTTTCCTAACATAAAATTAAATATTTCTCATATAACATAATTAATATTTTGAATCATATATCATATTATAAATTTAATCACCTTATTTTTTAATAAATATTTCTATGTTTTCATCTTATGAGATTATGTGGCTCAAAATATATAGTCATTAATTTTTTTTGGATCCCTGATTCCCCCCCCCCTCTATATTTAAAACCTTTATTTTCTTAAGGTCTTTATACGTAGAATTTATTTTGATGGTTAAGATAAACATACATTAATTCTTGGTGGTGTGTGCCATATCTTTGTTACACGACTAATAAAATTATAACAAAAATTATTAAAATGTGGATTATTTCTATGTTATTTCTATAATTATAATATTCTTTTTATTTTTTCACCTTATCTTAGAATTGATAACTACATCCATATATATTATTCATTATGTCATATATATCTTCTGGTAATTATTTCAACAATTATAATCCATCCTAGAAATCAATAATAAACCTTTTACATTGAAATAAACCATTGTAAAAAGTTTTATGATGGGAAACATCACTTATCTATAATGTGTAAACATTCATATATGTGAATTTTTTAATTTTAGAATATTTAAATATTTATTTAATGTTTTATTTGGGGAAAATATTATTAAGAATAATCTTTTTATAATCCAATATTATTGATGAATTTTGTTCCATTCCTTTAATATATTATTTTTATTTATCTCTAAATTAATACTTGAATGAAAATACACATAATATATCATCACAACCACATTGAATTAGAACGATTAAAATATTTCAATAAAACATTAATTTATGACTTTTAAATCTTCAAATGGTAACTAAGTGAATTCAAATGTATTTAAGATTGTTCAAATGAACATTGAATTTATCTCAATGTTGATTGAAGTAATCATTAGTATTACGATGCTTCGATAAACCACCACACATGAGGTAAATGATACGATAATAATTTTCATTCTATAGGATTTCCCCTTGTTTCCATTTCACGATTTTGATCAACTCTAACCATGTTGTCTTATTTTTTTATTTTCTTAGGATAGTATATATCTCTGGATTGTAATTATTTGATTTCTTCCCCTTTTCAATAAATTTCTCCCAATTTGAGTATTTTTTTATCTACAATATTTAAAATTAAATTCTTATAATTAAATAACATGGTATATTAAAATTTAAAAATATAAATTCTATAAGAAAATAATTTTCCTAATCCCTAAAATATAAAATTATAATTAGTATAAAAGTGCTTATAAATTGATCCACAAATGTTATCCATCATTTAGGTATAGTTTTTTCCCTTGGAAATAGATTTTATATTTTATTATTACTCTTATATAAAATTTAAAATATAAATTCACTAAAATATGATATTAATATGTGATCTATAACACAAGAATTTTATTAAAATGATAATAGTCAAGACTGAAATTGTTTGAAAAAATAATAAAAAACATCATTAGTGAACAAAAGATGGTGTAAAAATACTATTTTTATAAAATATATGTTCTTGAGATAACCGAAATTGTTATATTAATAATATATGAGAATTATTATAATCCAAATTAAATCTAGGTAATACTTTGGTAGTTTATTTTCTCTCTAATTAATAAATTCTTCTTTTTTGTGACAAATTATTTCAATTGATTTATCTATTAGGTGAATAAAATATTTATTTTTTCATAGAATACTCATAGAAATTATAGTCAATTAATTATTTATATAATTAGTTAATGAAATAAAAATAATTCATCAATAAATATATATTGATCATGATTAAATAAAAATAAATGATTTTGAAAAGTAATAGGAAAATAAAAAAAAAAATAATCATTAAAAAC
Source organism: Viscum album (assembly GCA_963277665.1). NCBI lineage: Eukaryota > Viridiplantae > Streptophyta > Magnoliopsida > Santalales > Viscaceae > Viscum > Viscum album. The sequence continues at coordinate 1,562,515,762 of OY728165.1, forward strand.
AAAAGAAACTAGTCACTAAATCACCCTTCACTATAAAACTTAGTATAATGTGTCTAAACCTTCATCTTTTTGAAAGAACCAATTACTTGTTCCTTGTTATTAATTAATCTGGGTAAGAAAATTTATAAAATATTGGCAAGCCATAGCCTTCAATCACTTATCTTCTCTAGTTAATGTCTCTTCTTATTGATGTAAATGATTCAATGAATTTATCCTAGAAATATAATCATTTTAATAAGATAATTCATTCTTATATAATTTTATATGGATTATAAATTCTCCAATTTAATTTCAATTCATGTACCTTAACAATTATCAATCAATTTCAAGATGTATGCACAAAATACCTAACTTAAAATTTTATAATGATTTTAAATCATTAGGATATATATATAACCCTAAAGATAAGACTATATTATTAGAATAATGGTATGAAATTTCACACCACATTCTAATGCATTCCCTATAGTTGATAAATGTGTCCTAAATCCACTCTAAAACATATATAAATGTCATAGAACAAAATTTATGTCCTATAACAACATGTTCATTGATATACAACAATTAAAGTCCACCAAAAATTAACCATCAAACTTTTAATTACCATGAAACATTAGTAATGTTTCATTAACATCCTAACTGGATTAAATTTACTAAAATAACCCTATTAAACCATAGAATTATCCTTTAAAACCATATCAATAGTATTTAAAATTTCACATTTTTATACAATTAACTAAAACCATAGTTTTTTTAGATTCAATACATCTTATTTTTCCTAAAACATCATCAAAAATAAAAAATCACCTCAAAACATGTAATTTTTATGTCAGTTCATTCATATTTTTCATTTAATATATTTATATATGTTCACAAAATGAAGATATTTTATTCAAATCCCAACTTGGTTTCATATATTCTTATTACCTTGAACCAAGATAATTTCAATCTAGTCATTTTTTCCATTTTCCCCCTTATCTTTAGTAACTAAACACAATCTATATCTTAGAGTGTCACTTCGAATGGGTTACCTTTAATAATTTATTAATACATAAATATAATTAGAAAACCATCAAATAAAATTTTACCTTTAGTATTCCTAATTTTTTTCAACAATATACCAGGTGACTTAAATATTATTTTAAAAACAATGATATTATTTTATAAATTTTAATTACATTTCCTACAATCCCAAATATATTCAATTGAATAAATCTGTTAAAAATAAATACAAACATCCTTAATTAGGTATAATTAACTGATTATAAAAATTAAATTACATAAAAATTTTAAGCATATACTTATGATATTAACTTATAGATATCCAAGATATGTGATGAGATAGTGAAAATAATTGAATATTATATTTCCTATAAATAGAGATCAATTATCATGCATGATAATAACAGTAAAAAAATTAATCCTAATCTCTATGATTTAATAATATTTTCTTTTCTCTTTTTTTCATTTCATTGATTTTTTCCATTAATGTAAAATCATTCATTGTAAATGTAAAAATTCATTTTTTATTTCAATTTATTTACATTTTCACTATATTTATTGATCAAAAAGTTTTAGGGATAATTAGTTTTTATTTGTGATGATTATGATTAAAGTAGTTCAAGGGATGAGATCATGACACTATTGAATCATAATTAATGAGCTCATTAATATGAAAAATGTGTGTCCAGGTTGGGGTTTTGATCACATTTCAACTTTATATATAATAAAAATAAGTTTTGAGGAAGATAACTTATATATAATCTTAAAAACTATGGGTATTAAAAATTATTCAATCAAAATCCCAAGATCTTGCTCTTCCATTTTATGTTTCATATATTGTATTACATTAATTGTTCAATTTTTATAATTTCATTTAAGATTGTTTGAATAGTCTACATTTCATATATATTTACATTATGTTTTTATAGTTATATTTTATAATAGTTTGGACTATCTTATTTTGGAATATCAAAAATACATTCATTTAGTATTATTTTTTAAAATTGTGATTTTTTAAATATACAATTCACCACTATTTTAAAGTTAAATTTTTATGATATGAAGTATTTCTTATCATTGTACATAATATTTTATATAATACTTGATAGGGTCATGTTAAATCCATCTACCTGTCTATTTACAACCACATGATAGTAAGAAGAATGGTGCGAACAAATATTGTACTTTTAATAAAATCTCTTAAGCTCATGTTAAAAAAATTAATTCCATAATCCATTGAGAGAGTATGAGGAACACTAAATTTAGTGATAATGTTATATATGAGAATGTTAAATATGGATGTAATTTCAATCTCCTTGATGGGTATAATTTCTACCCATTTAGAATGGAAAATTAGAGGTAGTAATCAAGATTATGAACTCTATGATGTATATTTAGGGGTATGGACCTATTAAATCTGTCAACCATTCTAAAAATGGATATATTTACTTTATATTGTATAAAAACTATTAGGTCTTAATAATATAGTTGGTGTTTACTAGGTATCAATGATACTTCTTTAGGAATTTAATGTAACGATGTATCATAGAGATCCCAAAGAAGTTGGAACTTTGTAAAAGATGAGTTAAATTTGTTTCTATAGACAGTGTAATACATATTCTAACATATAATTATTTAAAAAAATTATGTGTGTCTCCTTCTTTAATAAACTTATTAATAACCCTACCAAATCCTTGCTTATAAAGGGTTTTTGGGAATATCTTGTCAACACAATGGGATAACATTGTTACCTATTCATAAATACATTCAATTTTAACTTATTTTTTTTCTTACAACTCCATCTTAAAAATAATATACTATTTGTGACATCCATCATGTTTCTTAGTCAATTTTTTGGTATGAGGACCCATCTACAAGTATGGTTTTATAAATCCCATCTAACTCTTATACTTCCTTATTGAGGAAATTAATTTCCTCCCTTTTATGAAATACAAGAATGGGAATATATTTTAGGTCTGGGTTTGTTAGATAAGATATTATATTATCTAGTACATAATAATATTTTTATAAATCCATGGGATAAAATAAAAAGTAATCTTAGTTTATTTTTTTAATTTATTATCACATATAATCATTAAAAGTAATTAATTCCTCTTTCGTAAGAACATATTACCAATTTATTTATTTTATCTAAAATTATAAATTTTCTTTTTTATTTATCTAAGAGATCATTATTATTAAATAAAATTCTTTATTTAGGATGAGGGAAGGAATTTTCCATCATTATTTGTGAAACCCTCTAAAAAAGGAAAGAATTTAGAAAAGTAACTTTTGTTATAGAATTAAAGATTAATCCCAAGAAGACTCAAAAATGATTTAGATCATTCAAAATTTAAAATCTGGTCTTCTAATAGTAACACTGATTTAAATCTTCCATATAAATAAGGTTTCATTGTTCGAGAATACATACCCATCAAATAGCATTACATCTAAATGCAATTCCATTGTAGTAGGATATATTTCTATAATTTATTCGGATGCATATCTCTTGGTCAATTTCTGTAGAAAAATAAAATTATTTAAGTATGATATCCTATATTTTTATTCACCAAATTAAGAGAGTATGATTGAGGTTATATTTTAATTGATCAATATAAGAGATCAAATGATCCTCATAATGTTGTATATAATTAACTAACATTTCAACAACAATGATTAAATTGAGATTATGTTTATCAATTTTGGTGTATCTAATCTCAACATCAATCAATGTTTCTATGTGGTAATATAGTTTATTCTACTAACCCTTAATATTATTTTGAGAAATAATTTCATTAATGGGCCATTTCAATGTATCAATGTAATGAACGTGTAACTTGGCTTCTATGTGTTTCATTAAAATGTGAGAATGTGATAAATATGGATTATTATTATGAAAGGAAAATTTTTAAACATCATCGTTGTTATAAATACCAGAGGATTGTGTTGGATTTTTTGGCAATATCATTGTTCAAAACATATAATTGAAGATGGGGAAATTGATAAATTTATTCTTGGGAGATTTATTGATCAAAAATAGTGATAGTGAAGGAGAAGGATTATTTTTGAAAAGAGGTTATTCGTGTTTTAAGTATTGTTAAAGAGGTGATTGGTCAAGGGGAAGATGTATAGAGAAAAATTGAATGTAAAGAACCATAGTTGATGGTGTGTTGCTGTGAATTTTTCAAACTGTGGAAACATCAACCCCATTATTGGGTGTAACATCCCAACCTATTTGACCCACATGAGTTAACTTATCTGGTTCTCTATTTGACCTTAAGTATTCCTTCTTGTATTCCAATGGTTTCTGACTAGTAGTGAGGGTTTATTGTTGATCATGGAGAGACTATACCCTCTTTGTTAGAGTAATACGCTATTGGAAACAAATGGACAATATATAAATGATACAACCAATAACTATGAAAAACCAGTATCACAAGATGACCAAAACTAGAAAAAAAATATAAAAACTGAATTGTTGATATGCCATTCTAAATTAATTGCCACATTTCAAAATGAAAACCCAAAATTAAAGACACTGAAAAAATCCCAAGTGGTTCTTGAACCATGTTAGGTTCTCTCGTCCTTGCTTCATCACAAATCAGTCATCTAACATAAGGCATTTCCCCTTATCCCATATTAAAAACATGAATTATATTCGGTTAATGTTCAGGATTCCTAAATTGGAAGTGAGTACATATCAGTATGATGGCACTAATGAAAAAAAATCTAGTCAATGACGATTTATGTTGTTGTATAAATAATCAAATACAAGAAAAGTAAATAGTTTACATTTACTCAATAATCAGTTATTTAATCCCACAAACCACTAGGTTCTTGAGGACACTTGAACGTTAATATCCTCTTCATCCCATGGTGGATTCTAAAACATATCACACATTTAATTCACAATTTATTATAAAAAATAGGCATTCAATATCCATTTCATTTTTATTTAAAATATAGATGTTGGAACCATTTCTAAATACTAACCTTATGGGTGTAGAACTTCATGTCTAGAACCCCATGAGTATTTGGAGCATCAGTCCTTGTCTCACACTACAAGGGAACATGAAGCATTAGTCCCTATCACATACAATTTTCATGCATTCTATGGGTCTTAAATGATAAAGGTTAGGACCACTTGGGTATTTGGAGTGTCAATCAATGTCCCACACCTCATTTCTCAAACAATTACACATAGGAATTTAGAGCATCATTCAATGACCTACACTCAAATATCAATCAATACCATATATCACATATGTCACAATTTCACATTAATTAATTCAAAAATTAATTAATAATTTTTATCAATTACATATTCACATCATTCCATTAACCAATTAAATAAATAATTAATCACATCACCATCCTTATTTAATTTGCGATCTAATTGGTCTCATCAAATCCATTGATTAGTTTATAATTATTTAATCATAATAATAAATTTCCAAATCAAAATAATGTCCTTTTATTAATTAAACAACTAATTAATCAAAATAAACAATCCCAATATCCCCATAATTAATTCAACAATTAATTATGCTAATTTACAATATCAATATCCTGAATTTTACATTACTCTGATTAATTTGTCTACCAATTAAATTAATTCAATTTAGGAAACTAAATTGATAATCATAAAATATCAATTCTACAATTACATACACATAATTAAAATTCGGACTTTGTGATTTGAATAATAGACCACCTACCTCAAGACTGATGATAAACTATCACCAATGGATATCCAATTTGAAGTAAATAAATCAATAATGCAATGAAGAATATGATCATGATCTGAAACTGAGACCTGTGATCAAACCAGTCAGTATCTAATAAAAATATATCTCGATCTAGATCCAAAAGAATATAAGAACCCTTTCAATAAAGTTATAAGAACAATAAATATAGAATAAACCATTCAGGATGAGATTCACTTACTAGGAGGGGAGTCGATCTGTAATCTAGGCATTAATTCGCAAATAAAGGAGGAAGAGAGGCTTGAAATATATCCAGGATCCTCCAAAAAATTATAGAAAAATGATTTTTGGTCGATCTAGATAATTTGGTAGTATTATACTGGGGATTATGGATTTTTTTAATAATTTGAAGGGGATTAGAATATCGTAGATGTGGTTTTCTACTCAGGGTGTACGGTTTCTCCTAACTGTGCACCTTAGTTACACGTCTCTTATAGGGGAGAAAAATTTCTCATTTTTTCAGTGCTCAGTTAAAAACCATTTACTAACCATGCACTTCCCATTTTCCTCTTATGTTTCTCTAAATTCCACCTAGACACACCCAAGATAAAATCTAAACATAAAGTACTCAAAACTATGCAAAAAGTACCTACAAATGAGCCCAAATAATCTCTAGAAAAGTCCATGGTTTTACAATTTTCCCACCTTATAACAGATCATCCTTCATCTATATACCCAAGCATCCTTAAGAATTAGAGTGAAAAAGATCAGTCCATCGAGCCTGCATATCTTCTTCTCTTTCCCATGTTTCCTCATGTACACATACAAGTTGTCACGATACATGAACTATCATCATGGTCTTTCCCCAAAACACTTTTCTCATTGTGATCCAATACAAGTATCATATGGTCCTAAAATGATTCATCAGTCTCATGATAAAAAAACATCCACATTTATCACATTATAAGGGTCAGGGTGATACCGCTAAAGTTTTGACACATAGAAAACATAATTCATTGTGTTGTATCTCTATAGACGAGCCAATTGGTACACCACTAACCCGTTTCTATCCACAACCTAAAAATGTCCTACAAACCTATGTTCCAATTTCCCTATCTTCAAATTATGTAGTGACACAATCTAGGTGACACCTAAAGTTATACACTATCACCCTCTATAAAATCTTTGGGTCATTTTAGTCTATCAACATACGACTTATATATACTCTATCTTGTATCCATACAAATTTGAATCCATTGCACTTTCTCTAATGTCTAATGCACAAAACTCAATCCCAAATGTTTTTACTCAACTATCCCCATCCATCATAGAGCTGATCTATGTGTCCTACAAAATAGTTCCATATATTTTCCATCTATGTTGTAGAATGATAATTATTATTATAGGAAAACTTGACCAAAATAAGGTACTTCCCAAAGATCCACCAAGGTCTAGGACAAGTGCTCGTATCATATACTCAAGAACCTAAATAGTACACTTCAGCTTCCCATCTATCTGTTGGTGGAACTCCTTAATCAGTAAAACCTATCAAGACCATTTTGTTATCCCTACTAGAAGAAGGAATTAAAACTTGTGTCATGGTCTGAAACTATACTCCATGACACCCAGTGAAAACGGACTATATCCCTAACATACAACTCTCCAAATTGATCCATTAAGAATATATATTGTACTTGTAAGGAATGGGATACCTTTTTTCAAGCGGTCCACTATCACGAAAATACAGTCATTCTTCTAAGTATCCCTCAGTAGACCCACCAAAAAATATAAGGTAACATCATTCCACTTCCATTCTAGAATGGGTAATGGCTATAGTAACCCACCATGTCACTGATTCTCAACCTTCACCTTCTGATAGGTGTAGCATCATGTCATTAACCTTGATTTCACCTCTTTCTTGATCGACCAACAAATCTATTGATGTAGGTCATGGTATATTTTAGTCACACTTGGATGCACCACCCACATTGAGGCATGAAATTCATGCATCAGCATGTCACACATGCTGGTTGGCACAACAACTCAATTCTTAACATAGCTGATCTCATCCTTATATATGTTCCAATTAGAATGTAATTACCCAACTTCAAGGCCTTCCTTGAAGGATAAAAATTAAGGATCTTTATATTATCTTCCTCTAATCCATCTCAAAATTATAGAATCCACTAAAATTGATACAAGAGTCAGTTGATCTTGACTTTATTGAACCACAACACACGTTTCATCTTATAATGTCATCATCTTACACATAGTACTAAAATATTTAACTTATTGAGTCTGTGATATCCTTATTAGAGCATCAGCAACATTGTTCCCCATCCCAAGAATATATGCTAGGTCAAAATAAAATGGCTAGATATCGCTATGAAAATATGTAGTTCAATATCTTGTAATCCATACACATAGTAAACTTGTTTCCCAATGGATAATGTTTCCATCACCTCAATGGATAAATACTACATTCAACATGAAGTCGTGTGTAGGGTAATTTCATTCACGTGGAATCAACTGCCGATACCCATATGCCTCAACTCGATATCCCTATATCAAAACTACTCCAAGTACGATCCCAGAAGTTTCACAATACATTGCATACTACTCACCCATCTCAGATAGGATCAATATTGGTTTCAATGTTAAACTATTCTTCAACTCCTTGATGGAATTCTAGTATACTACCAAAAATTAAAAAAATATCCTCTTCTTGGTCAATCTCAAAATTGGTTCTGGTAAATAATAAAATTACGAGATGTATTTTTGATAATATCCTTCTAACCCCGTAATTCTTCAGATATTAAAATAATTATTGGGATTCTCCCAATAAACAACTCCTTTAACCTTCTCTAGGTCCACTAACACACCCTTCTCTGAGGTGATGTGACCCAAGAAGTGAACCTAGTCAATCAAAAATTGGTACATAGATATATTGGTGTATTGATGATTTTCACTTAGTGAACTGAAAATGATGTCATGGTGTTGGGAATGATCTTCATGATTCCTATAGTAAACCATGATTTCATCTGCAAACACTATCACAAACTGATCCATGTATGGATGGAAGATTATGTTCATCAAGGCAATAAACAATTTTGGTTCATTCATCAACCCAAATAGAATTATGATGAAATTATATAGGCCATACCTTCTTTTGAAATTATTTCTTTGAATATTAGAAGTTATAACTCTCAACTTATGTTACCTAGATCTCAATTCAATCTTCAAGAAAACAAAATATCCCCTCAACCAGTCCAAAATATCATCAATACACAGAAGAGGGTACTGGTTCTTCATAGTTATCTGATTTGACTACTTTAAATCAATGCATAAGAACGGATTCTCATTCACCTTCTTAGGAAAAAAATTGGAGAACCCCATGGAGACATAATTTATTGGATAAATCTTGTATCCTCCAACTCTTACATATGAATCTAGATCCCTTGAAGGTCTTTCGATTCCACTCAATTTGGTGGAATATAAACTATATCAACCCCAAGAATGAGATAAATTGTCAATTACACATCTCTCTCAGGTGGAATTCCTAAGAATTCTTCAGGAAAACATCTTGAAATTTCTCCACTATTGGTGGAACGACGCTGTGCTTCTTTCCCCCATCATCCAGTAACATACTAGAAAAATGGGCGTTATGTTCCCCCAGTTTCTGATGAAGCTAAACTGCATGGCGAACCTTGATACCTCACACTCCATAGAAATTATAGTTTTCATCCCTATGAGACATAAAACTCACTCTCATTTGGTAACAATAAATTTGGGTATGGTATGCTATGAACCAGTCCATTCCCAAAATTAGATCAAATCCTAACCTGTCAATAATATAATGATCCCCCAAAAAATGATACTCCCTAGAGAGACAATAATGTTTCTTATATAACAATTACATCATTAAAAATATAATCATCATAATATCATTACACAACCAGGATCCAAAATATTAGTGTCATGAAAAAATTAAGACAATACATATCATTTAAAAAATAAAACATAAATGTTTATATAATTCATTCATCTCTAGATTCTTATTTCCCCTCATGTTCTCCTTAAACCATGTTATCACCATAGGATATACATCAAATAAAGGGTTGAGCTAAAATCATTTTAAGATAATAAATAAGAACATGAATCAATATAACATGGGGTGAGGATAATCATCATAATCATAACATAATAATAGGATCATAATCACAAGAGGAAGTATTAGATAAAGGCATGGAATGTGGTAATGCATAAAAATGAAGCATCATATCTTAGTGGTAAACTACCATGCATACTTCACATTATATCATTATAGGTATCACATTACCTATTTAATTAGTGTAATATATAATTTTGGGCACACTCATCACATCATAATATTTACTTTCACTATATAATTTTGGGCTCACCCATCACATCGTAACATTTACATTATCATGCCTGACACATAGAACATATATCAATCTTAGACATAAATTAACCCATGGAAAGTAATGGGTTTCTTTTTATAAATCATACATTCATGAATAAACTTTGTGGATCCCATGAAAATAGTTAATAACATACTCAATATAAGAATCATCAAACATGAATGAAGAAGAAATAATCTCTCTAGATGTAAAAGATGTATTTTTTTGGAAAGAAGAGTTCATTTAGAAAAATAATTTCATTTGAAAAAACCCCATATTGGAAACATGTATATCTCGGAAATTATAATTTTATGATAATGAAATTATAATTATTGAAAAATAATGGAACATCAATAATAAAAATGGATTAAAATAGTAAAATGAAAAGAAATGGTGTTGGGTTCGAGAATCCCCTACCCTTCTGTTCAATTGCTTCCTCTGGTTTAATATCATATATAATCACATTATATTTATCAATTACTATATAAACAACCTATTTACATGTAATTTATTTTTTTATAACATTATTAAGTTCATTTATGTCAATTTAAATGAGTTATAGAGTACAATTCATTCGGTCGAAAGTCATCATTTTCTTGGTTTTCAGGATAGGTTCACTTGAATATGAGTATAGAAGGTCAAGTCGAATGGGTATAATTCTCCCTAATTGAAATTATATGTTATTAAAGAAATTTTGAAAAATAAAATTGTTATAAATATCATTTAGTTATATGGTATTTGGATGACTCATTATATAAACCATTAATGATAATCATTTGAATTATTTTTGGTGATTTTTTATCATCACAATCTAGTTTTTTTAATTATTTATTATTTCGTATATAAGTTCAATCTAGAAAATAAAAAAGTTTATTACATAAAATATAAAAAAATCAACCATTAAAATTGTTTTATGATCATCTTTGATGGTGTTAACACAAAATGAAAATGTGTAGTCCGCGATGTCATAAAATTGACACATCAAGGGTGATGATTTAATTTCAAGAATAAAAGGTAGATTTTGAGGATTTTGAGGATGCATATTCCATTAACATGATATAATTACATTATATCAAACATAATAGTGTAATAATGTCACATGGATAAGAGAATTTGTGGATAAAAGAAGAAAATAAATGAAATTGAAAAGTAATTAAATGAAAAGAAGGAAGGATCTCGCCTCTTGAATTGTCAACTTTGAGAACCTCCTTAAGGCACCCAGTATTGGTCTTTTTTTTAGAGAAAACCTCCTAGAAGTCTGGAAGATTTTAGGTAAGAGGATGGGGTATTATTTAGAAAATATTCAAGGCTTTTCAGGTCTTAGAAGAAGAGGAGGTGAGGGGTGCTATATATAGTGGAGGAGAGGGGTGTTTTCTCATTTTTTTTAATTCAATAGTTTATTATTTTGGCTCACAACAGTAAATATTCTGATCATTATCACTAAATATATTAAAATAATGAATTAAACTTCTATATTTTTGTCTAACATCTTCCACACATCATCTATAACTCAAAAATTCATATATTTAGGTTTTATCGTTAACTATCATATTTTACTATTAATCAAAATTCAATTATTTTATAAAAATACAAAAAAAATTCACTAACCATTTATTGATGTGTAGAAATTAAAAATAAAATATATTTTTTGAAAATATTTTTCTAAATATGTGAAATTTTATTTTTTATTAAAATCACAGTTTATTTGAAAAATAACCATTCTAAAATTAAGATTAATTGTATGACACTTTGAGAGATTAATTGAGGTCTCATAAAATTATATTATAATCATAATAAAAAAAATTATGAATCCATTTTGTGAAAATATATATTTTTTACATATCATTATATTAATTATTAAATTGTAAATAAACATTTCTGTTCTACAAAAATCCCAACACTTAGTTTATCATTTTTAAAATATTTTTTTACATATACTATGATATATTTATATCATATTTTCACTTATAAGATACTAAAATTTTATTTATACTTTCATTGGTGGGGTAACAATTCAATTGATGGATTTACTATTCCTAATGGTCATTTTTCTTTTCCAAGGGTCATGTTAATATTAATTCGATATAGGTTCCTTAATTTATTTAAATATCTGTTACTTAACTCATATTTTATGAGAATAATGGTTTTTTAGGATCTCTATGCTATGTATTTGTTTTATAACATATAGAATATTTTGAAGAAGGGTAAGAATTCCATTGATAAATGAATGGTTAATTACATTCTTCCCCCCTTTGGAAATTTTATGATTGAAATTTATTTTTACATAACCAGGTAAGGTTATTTCTCCTTCATAAGCTCCTATAGTTCCCAAGTTTTTTCTTCATACTTATGGTTCATCCACAACACATTTACAAGGTGGGTTTTATTATTTAATATAACCTTATCTTTCTGGTATAGAATCTTCATCGATTTCTCCTCACATGAGAGATAATTTTATAATTGTACCACCTATGATTTTAGTGCAAGTGAGGGATCTGATATATACTTCCTCATTAGAGATACATGGAACACATCGTGAACTAGAGCCATATTTGGTGGGAGTGAAATATGATAGTCCATTTTTACTATGCGATGAAGGAACTCAAAGGGGATAATGTACCTAGTTCTATGATTCCTCTCCTTTCTAAGCCACATTACTCTCATCCATGGTGATATTCAATAGAAGACATTATCTACAATGTTTAACTACAAGTCCATTCTACAGTTTTCATCATAGCTCTTTTTCTTTACTCAAAGAAGCATTAATATATTACTGGATGGATTGAACCTTCACCATTGTCTATTGATAGAGATCAAGTCCATGAATCTTTCATCCACCAAATTCATCCCAATAGGTTAGTTTTCTAAATAACTTTACCTACAGTTCTTTTTATGGATCCATATGAATTCTTTAGTGGAAGTTATTTTTGTATAAGAACTCAACTAATGGGATATTCTAATATCATCCACCTTTTAATTCAATTGAGTATGCTCATAGAATGTATTCAAATGTCTGGATAGTTATTTTAGTTTTTCCGTCAGTTTGGGAGTGATAAGCCATACAAAAATTCAATTTAGTACTCATGTTATGTTGAATACTTCTCCCAAATTTACATGTAGACCCTGGATCCCAATTAGAGTTGATCGAAAGTGGAAACCCATGAAGCCTGACCACTTCTATCACAAAATTATTATCCAATTGTTTGAATGATAAATCTTCCCATATATCAATAAATTGTGCAATCTTGGTGGGTCGGTCCAGAACAACCCATGTTTCAATATTTCCTTTGGATGACTTTGGGAGACCAGTAACGAAGTCCATGGTGAAATGTTTCCATTTTCACAGGGTTATAAGCAATGGTTTAATCATCTCTTTGAACTTATGTTGTTTTCCTTTAGCTTCTAACATATCAAGCACATTGATATATACTCCATAATCTCCTTCTTCATGTTTTCCCACCAGAATTGTTCTCTGAGATCTCAGTACATCTTGGTAATTATAGGATGGATAGAGAAAGTTGATTTATATGCATTATACAATAGATCCTTCTTTATAATAAGTGATTAATGAACATAAATCCTTGTTCCAAACCAAATCACATAATCATTATCTATATGTAATGCTTGAATCTTCCCTTCTTTTACTGTATTCACCTTATTTTGAAGATCAAGATCACCCCTTTTTTCCCCCTTAATTTTCTCATCGATAGATAGTTCAGTAGTCATTTAGGAAAGTTAGCATCTATTCCCTACCATTATGATTCCCAAATATAACCATTGAATATCCCTAAATATAGGGTCATTATAAATTATTCTCATGGATAGAGTATCCATTTTTTTCTTCTAATCACATCAACTACCTTGTTCACCTTTCTAGGATGATAGTGAATAGTGAAATCATAGTCTTTGATTATCTCTAACCATATATGTTTATGCATTTTGAGATCTTTTGGTCTGAATATATACTTTATTGTATTATGATAGGTATATATGCCACATTTATCACCATATAGATTGTGTCGATATATTTTCATTCCTAAAAACATGGCTGCTAGATCCATATCTCGTGTCTTGTAGTTCTACTCATGGTTGTTCAATTGTCATGATGTGTAGGATATCACTTTATCATTCATCATGAATACATAACCTAATACATTCTTTTAATCATTATTGTATATCACAAAATTTTCTCCACTTGTTGGTAATTTGTGTACAGCTATATTGAACATCGTCTTTTTTAGATCCGTGAATCTTTCCTCACATTATTCCATTCGAAAATACATTACCCATCTCCTTGTTAACATGATTAGCGGAATACATAGTCTTGAGAAATTTCACTCAAAATATTGATAATAACCATCTAGTCTAAGAATAATATATAATTCTATGAAACTATAGGGTTTTTCCCATTCCTCCATCACCTTTTTCCTTGAAGGATCTACAGAGTTCACTTACTTCTGATCACATTTCCCAAGAATATGACTTGTTGCATCCAGAAGTCACACTTGTTATACTTGGAAAAAAAATTCCCTACCTTATTTATGCCAACACAATCCTTATATGTTATTCATGTTTCACCAAGATCCTAGAGTATATGAGAATATAATCGATAAAAACTACCAAAAAAATTCAAGGTAATGTCTAAACACACTATTCATCAAATCTGAAATGACTTCAGGGGTATAAGTAAGTCCTAAGGGAATCAATAAAAACTCGTAATGCCCACACATTTTACAAAAAGTAGCCTTTTTAATATATTCTTTATTCACAATTAGAAAATGATATCTAGAAGGAAGGTCAAACGTTGAGAAGTATTTATCTCCTTTTAGTTGATCAAAAAATCATCAACCATTGGAAGAAGATAATTTTTCTTTAATGTAATATTGTTTAGCTCCTAGTAGTCAATACATAAATTCATTGATCTATCCATTTTCATCACAAATAGAACTGGTGAACCCCTAGGTGATTCACTAGGTTGTATAAACCCTTTCTCCTAATGTTCTTGTAACCCCTCATCGAGTTCAATTAGAGCCATCTGGTAGGGATATTTTGATAGTGTGGTAGCTTTGGTTATGTGTTTTATTGAGAACTCTACCTCATGATCTGGGGGAAGTGTTGGTAAATCATCAAAAAATACACCAATACATTCCCTCACAATGGGAATTTACTCTAGTTTGATACCTTCCCTTGACTCAAACATTTGAGTGAGGTATGATTCTTCACAAGGAATCAACACCCACTCCATTTAATGATTTTCCAAACAGGGTTCCTAATCTCCCCTGAATTTTTAGGGGATAATGGGATGATTTTGAATAAGAAAAAATATTTCTTTTTCCAAAAAGTTGGTATGTGATCAATATAACGAGAGTTAATCCATCCTAGTATAGCATCAAATTCCACCAAGGGATGTATAATGATATTAACTGGAATAATATTCCCACATACACTAATAGGAAAATATTATAACACCTGGGTTGAAATTATCTCACCACTAGGGGTTATTATAGATATCTGTACATGAAGGTTTTGAGGCTTTAATTCAATAGTTCTAGAAATATTTCAATATTTAAGGAATTTGTAGAACTCGAATAAAATAAGACATTTTACATTATTGATTTAGTAAGAGTTGTATCTTGTAAGACTTCATTTTTTTGCTCTACATCAGTATTAGTGATGTAATAAGGCTTCGCATTCTCTTTCTATTTGGTGGATGATGATGCCGATTCCCCTCAGGGACTCGAGGTTTGGTGCCCTGACATGCATAGTTCCATTGATCCCTAAACATGTTGCATTAGAAAATGGATGGTTCTATCCTTTCCCCCATCATATCATCTGGTTTATCCGTGTATAATTTACATTCATGAGCTTGGTGTCCTTCTATCCCACACTTATAGCACTTCCCCATCCCTTTGAGAAAGTTTCCATGATGCTTCTTCCCACATTTCTGACATTTGGGTGGTCAGGATTTCATTACTCCATTTTCATTAAATCATCTAGCTTGAAACTCCAGCTTTCATTTCTTATCACAATATCCATGGGAACATTATCCAAACACCATCTCCAACATGAGATCTCATCAAAAAAATTCTCCGTAACTCTAAAAGTATCTAATTTCTAGAGCCTTTCAAAGGATTGGTTTTGAACCAATAATGAATCTATCAATTTCAAAATCATTGTTGATAAAAAATCTCAAGTCAAACCTTAAATGCCTTTTAAAATTTTATTTGTAGGTCGTGATAGATTGTCCTTCCTTTTTATTCATATCTATGAATTCTATCTTCATCTTTTTATGTAGATCTCAAGATAAATACTTGTTAGTAATCATTATTTTAATGTATTCCCACTTCATATATTCCTTTTTTTCCCTCATCTTGGTGTTATTAATCAATGACCAACATTGATTTACCTTGCTATCTAGATGGAAAACATATAGATTCACCTTCTCCATCTCAGAATGGTTAAGCAATATAAAGGACTTCTCCAATGAGTTGGCTCATTTTTTCATTACTAGTTGATCAGAATATCAACTAAACATTAGCGGTCATTTCCTCATAAAAGACTCGATAGTCAGTTCCTCCCTGTTTTGTGATGGTGGATGCTCGAAATTGTTTAGGATATTGTTCATAAACTGATAGATTTGGGTAATTTTCACCCTAAAATTTTGAACTCCACCTCCAATGTCATTGGTGATATCATTCCAGAAATCACAACATTGTTCCTCATATGGGTTGTTGGCATCGTTTGTCTTGGTTCCCATAATTTTCTAAAATATAAAAGGATAGAACAAAAAATAAGTCAACTATTCATGAATAAATAATTTATTACTTTTTGTAGTTATCTATAATGGAATGTTTTCTGAGATCCCTTCATTTTGAATTTGTGTAAACAAACTTCTTATACCTAGTCTCATACTAAGGGTTTCACAAAAGATATATAATCCTAATTTCAAAGTAAATTAAACATTCCTATGATATCAACTATAGAAACCCAAATTTTTCTTACATTAATATAACATCATTTAGAAGATAAACAACATAATAGAATAACACAACCCGGTTCCATAGTTTCAATATCATGGTAAAATGAGGTCCATACATAACTTTTCCAAAATAAAACATGAACATTTATTTAATTCCTTCTTCACATGCAACTTAGTGACCCCCATGTTCTCCTAAGAACAAGTAATCGCCTAAGGATATACATCAAAGAAATTAGATAGAAAAAATCCCAATAAGATGTTAGATAAGAAAATGAATCAATATAACATGGGGTGAGAAAAATCACCATCATTATAACATAATAATATGTTCATAGTCATGAGAATAATAATTAGATGAAGACATAGAATGTGGAAATTCATAAGAATGAAACATCATGTATTAGTAGTAAACTACCCTAAATGCTTCAATTTATCTCATCAAATATATCACATTACCCAATTCATTGGAGAACTATATAATTTTGGGAACACCCATCACATCATAATATTTACTTGTGCTATATAATTTCAGGAACACCCACCACATCATAACATTTTCATTATGATGCATTCCGCATAGAATATATATCAATATTGGACAAAAATTAACCCATTGAAAGTAATGGGTATCATTTAATAAAGCATACATTCATGAATAAAACATTGGGTTCCAAAAATAAAGAGGTAATAACATACGTAATATAAGAGTCATCAATTATGAGTGAAGATGAATGAATATCCTAAGAAATTAAATATGTATATTTTGTGGAAGCAATTGTTCCTTTGGAAAAATATTTTTATTTCTCCTAAAACCAGCTTGGAACCTTTTATATACCAGAAAATATAAGGGTTAGATAATAAATTATATTTAATTAACATTAATTTAACATCCATATGGAAATGGAGTGAAAGTGGAAACCCAATGAAAGAGTGTTGGGTTCCAGAATCACCTTACCTTACGTCTAATTTATTTCATCACATTAGTATCCTATATAATCAAACTAGATTCATTAGTTACTATATATGGAACCTATTATACATCTATATTTTTTTTTAATTTTATTAAGTTCATTTATGGCCTTTTAGATTATTTATAGAGTACAAACTTACTGTTTGATATTGTCTATTTTCATGGTTTTTATTATCAGTTCACATGAATATGATTATAGAAGTTCATGTAGAATTTGTATAATTATCTAAAATTGAAATTATATGTTATTAATGAAAATATATAAGATTAAATTCTTATATATATCATTTTTTTATGGTATGGGGAAAAATATTTAGATAAACCATTAATGAAAAACATTTGAATTACTTTGGTGGTTTTTGATCATCACAAACTAGTTTTATTTCATTATTTATTATTGTCTATATAAGTTAGTTCTAGAACATAAATAATGTTATTACAAATAATTTAAAATGTATTTCATCCATTAAAAATTTTCATGACCATCGCTAAAGGTGATAAAGGAAAATTAAAATGAATCATCCAAGATGTCGGTAAATTGACACATCACGGGTGACGGTTTCATTTCTATAATAAAAGAGAGAGTGGAAGGAATTTGATGAAGGATCTTCCATTATCATGTAGGATTATATTATATCAAACATAATGGAGATATAATGTTCGTTTGATAAGAGAATTTGAGTAGAAAAGAACAAAATAAATGAAATTGCATAGAAATTAAATGAAAAGAAATAGGATCTTACCTCTTGAATTATCCTCTTTAAGAACCTCCTTATGGAACCTAATTTTAGTCTCTTGTTAATAAAATAACCTAATAGAAATTGTTTAGATTTTAGGGAAGGTTATTGGGAAGAATTTTTACTTGCTTCAAGCATTTTAGGTGTGATAAGAATAGGGGTGAGGGGTGTTATTTATAATGGAAGAGAGGGGTGTTTTCTCATTATTTAATTTATTAGATTATTATTTTGGATGAAGAGTATGAATAGTTTGAGAATTATCAAAATATTTTTTAAAATATTATATTAGAGTTCTAGATTTTGTATTACATTAGCCACACATCATATATGACTCCAAAGTCTCTCCTGTGTGAGAGCGTCTCTCTCCTAGGAATTCCTAGGGTTTCAGTTATTAGTTTGTCTGGTTTCCGGCAGCACTGTATGCTTTCATGCACCCTATCTGAAGTCTACGTTGGTCGCTCTTCCCCAGCTTTGGGGTCTCTGGTTCCTTCCTCCTTGTTGTGTCTCTCCCCTTATCTTCGCTGCGAGATCCTGTGTTTGGCCTCCTTTCCCCTTAGCCCACTCCCGGATTCCACCGTCTGTGTTCTGGAAGGATCCAGTTCTCCTTCATCTGCTCGATTCGGACCTCAGGCGTTGGATCAGGCCTCCCTCAGGGCCCTGGATTTCCATCCATTGTTGCCCCCCTCATCGTTTCAGAAGTGCGTGAGGGAACGCGTCGCCAGATCCCCATCCTCCTTCTTCACCGGCACTCCAGATCTGTGCACCCTTGGCTCCTTGCTTCACCATCCTCTTGAGGAATTCCTCATTTTTTCAAGTCCCCTTTAGAGCCAGATCCTCGTCCTCTGAGTCTCGAGGCAAACTCGAATTTGTGGATTTTTTTCCCTTTTCATTCTTCTTCCCGCTACCGTTGAGTGGGTTTTGTTCTGTTGCAGGTTTTTGGTCTCCTTGTTTCGCAAAGTGTCCACCACGAAGTGGTTCTGACTCGCAAAGATCCCCTTGCAGGCAACCTTGAGTTCGAGGTTTTTTTCACCCTTTTGGTTCCTCTCCCTACTGTCGCGAATTGGGCGTTGTTCTGGTGTTGGATTTGTTCTCCTTGATTCGCGAAGTCTCCGCTGCGAAATGGTATGGACTCACAAAGCTCCTTCCACGACTATTCTCTATGTCGAGAGACCGCGAAGCGGCTGTCGCGAAGTGATCTGATTCGTGAAGTCTCTGCCGTGAGCTGGTCTGGATTCGTGAAGCTCCTTCCGTGACGATTCACTACACCGAGAGACCACGAAGCTGCCATCGCGAAGCGGTCTGATTCGTGAAGTGCCTCTCGCGAGGTTCTCCCACGTTGTATGTCCGCGAAGTGTCTGATGTGATGAGCAAGTAGTTGGGTTTTGTTCCTCTTGGTGGGGTGTGTACTACGCTGACGGTGGGGACTGGTGGGCGTAAGGTCGTCCCCTTGTGGTGGTTGCGAAGCTTAACTGTGAAGTGGGGTGTTACGGGCCTAGTGTGCAATGCGTCGCCGCGAAGCAATTGTTATGTTGTGAAGGTCAAAGGTCCGTCGGGGGTACTGCCCAGCGAAGATCGGTGTGAGCAGCGGTGTGAGTTTCTTGGGTACGGCCAACCAAGAGACACATTTGACGGGATTGGTCATGGAGCTTGGCCAGGGGTGTGATTAGTGGCTGGAGGCCGTATTGGGGCCTACGGTTTTGGGATCCTCTCGTTGCACCGGACATTGACTCAAGTGAGGGCTGTGGGGCTTCAAAAACACCGGCCCCATTGGAGGCTTCCGAAATCTTTCGTGCACTATGGATGCGGAATTGGTTAATCAATGGAAGAGGTTATCCCTGACGGAAAAAGAAAAGGTGACAATTGAGGCACAAAGAAACGAAGACACGCTCCTAGAAAAGCGCTTATCTCTACTTGTTGTGGGAAAATTCATGGAAAACATATCGGCTAATCAAGGGGTGCTCAAAAACACTCCACAGAATATCCGGAAACTTGAGGCAGGAGTGGCTATTCGGGAAGCGGGGATCAACCACTTCATCTTTGAGTTCTTTAACGAGAAAGACAGAGACAAAATATTGCGCGGCAGACCATGGTCCTTCGATAATCAACTCCTCCTTATGGAAGAATTCAAAGGGGGGTCGATATCCAGCGAGTGATTTTCACCCATTCCCCCTTATGGATACAAATTAAAGGTATCCCCTTCCATGCAAGAACGGGTCGTACTATGAGGAGAATTGGGGAAATTTTAGGGAATTTTCTTGAATGGGACAAGTCAGTCCCAATACAATGGGGCCCCGAGGATCAAGTAAAGGTGTACATTGATGTGTTAGAGCCACTGATGAGGGGAATGTTCTTAAAGATTGAAGATACCAACGTTTGGATATCATTCGAGTTTGAAAAACTCCCAATCTTCTGCTTTTACTGGGGTCGCCTTGGCCATCTGGAAAAAACATGCACCACTAAACATAAGAGTGATACGAGTAACACTTTCCTCCAGTACATCCCCTAGATCCGTGCCAAAACTAAGAAATATTCTTTCATCCCTGAGACGGAAAAACAAAAAGACTGTGACCATCTCACATTGGCACATTCCAGCCCGACAAACCCCATACCTAAAAATGTCTTAATGCCTGGGCCAACGAATTTCCCAAAGGATGGTCCTCCCACTCAGGGAGAAGCTGGTACTCAGAGCGAAGCTAAAGCTCAACCTAAACCCCTGAGGGACAATTCTCCAACATCGGAAAAGTTAGTGACGATGCAACAAAAATCACCGTCACATTACTCAAAGACAATTTTGATGCACGTCGAACCACCAGATCCGGACCATGACCCACCTTTGACCGTAGCTGGCACTCTTACAATGAAGGTCCATGGAATGTCGGGCCCTCCACTAATGGGTCCAATCACCCACCAAACGTGGAAAAGGAGGAAACAAGGTGAGAGTGATGGGCACATAGAATATCCAAAACTCAGGGTACGGAAGAGACAAAGTGATACGTGTCAATCAGGAAGAAACCTCACCAAAATATGGAAAACGAAAAATAGAGAAGCAATTTCAGAGAAACCATAGGCGGAGGCGGGAGAGACCCAGCCCCGCCTAGAGCAATGATTCTCTTGTGTTGGAACTGTCGTGGTCTTGGAAACCCTCGAATGGTTCGCATGATTCAGCGCAATTGCGCTCAAAGTTTCCCCGATATGGTTTTCCTGTCCGAAACCATACTGGAATGTAAGGACACCAATGGTATTTCTCTGAAGTGCGGCTTCCAAGGCTGTTTTCCGGTGCCTAGACAAGGCCACTCTAGGGGACTCTGTCTCTTTTGGAAGGACAGTGTCGACGTCAAAATTTTGTCCTTTTCCCCGCACCATGTGGCAGCGACTATTCTTACGGACATCCACCCACCCTGGACTTTTGTGGGCTTCTATGGCTGGACATCCCATAATGACAAGGTGAAGTCATGGGATCTCCTTTGCAAGCTGCGTGTTGACTTACCGAGCCCTATTCTGTTCGGAGGAGACTTCAATGAGATTATGGTCCATAAGGAAAAGAGGGTCGGAACCATCCAACCTTCAACTTTGATGTCATACTTTAAGGATGCTGTTTCCAGGGTGGATCTGGTCGATCTGGGGTACTCATGAAATCTGTTTGCTTGGTTCCACAGCAATTCTGAAGGCACTCATATCACTGAGCGTCTTGATAGATTTTTGGGCTCTACTGATTGGATTAATCTGTTTAGCATGTTTCATATCGACCACATGGCCCTCAACTGCTTGGACCACAGTCCAATATTCATTGAATGTACATGTGGAGAACATACTAGACACTTTAGCAGACCCTTTAGATTTGAGATATTCTGGTCAAAAGATCAGGAATGCGAAGAGGTGATCCGATCAAGGTGGAAATGTACTCACGAGGATATTTTCCTCAACCTCTAATAGGTCTCATCTGATCTGAGGTCGTGGAGCAATAAAAAATTCTGACACCCTAACCGGCACTGCGGCGTCCTTGAAAAGAGACTCAACTTTCTCCTCAAACAACCCACATCCAATGGAAACCCCTCTAAGATTGGCACCACACAAAGAGAGCTAGACATGGCTCTATGTATCAATGAAATCTTATGTGCTATGCGCACACGGGACAACCATATTAAATAATGCGATGCTAACACCTGGTATTTTCACCAGAAAGGTTCATCCAGACGTCAAAAAAACTCTATTACTTTCATAACAAAACCCGATGGAAGCAAAGTTTCTGACACCAATGGTATTCATGTGGCCTTGACTGGCTTTTTCAGAACATTTTCTTTGTAGGAACCCTTTTCATGTATTCTGAGGTGGACGAATTTATCATAACTGTGATCAGTGAAGAGATCAATAGGAATCTCTCTAAAGATGTGATAGATGATGAGATATGCTTGGCTCTGAAACATCTTCATCCCACCAAGGCTCTGGGACCAGAAGGGTTCCAGCCCACTTCTTTAAGAAATACTGGCACATAATCGGTCCTGAAATCTGCAATATGATTAAAAATATCTGGGCTGGAAACACCATCATTGCGGCCAACAATGAAACGGTCCTTGTTCTCATCCCCCAAATCAAGAAACATGTGGTGATCCGTGACTTTCGACTTATCAGCCTTTGTAATGTCTTTTACAAGATCTTCTCAAAGATCCTTGTCAACCGGCTACGACCTTGGCTACTAGATATTGTCTCCGAAAATCAGAGTGCATTTGTGACCAAGATACTGATCAATGCGATTGTGGCCCATGAAGTGTTCCACTCTATGAAATCACGCTCCACGGAAAAAAGAGGAACCATGGCCTAGAAGTCAGATATGTCCAAGGCCTACGATAGAGTGGAATGGCACATCCTAAGAGCCGTTATGCAGAAAATGGGTTTTTGCACTAAATGGATAGATATGGTCAAGAACTGCATTTCGACTGTCTCTTTTAAAATCAAGGTCAATGGGGAGCTCACTAGAAAATTCACCCCATCTCGAGGCCTTTGTAAGGAAGACCCTCTATCCCCTTTTCTCTTCATCCTAGCGGCTGACGTGTTTTCTAATCTTATTTCTAGGGATGTTTACTCTAAGTCTATTCATGGGACAATAGTCTTCTAAGTTGGCCCCCCAGTGTCGCATCTCTTTTTCTCTAACGACTGCCTCATTTTTTCTAGAGAAACAATTAATGAATGGCGGATGATTTATCAGATGATTCGCCAGTATGAGAGGGTGTCTGTTCAAACAATCAATCGTGGTAAATCTGAAATCTCCTTCAGTACAGGGGTGCCTCTTTATAAGAGGGATGAAATTTGTGCATCACCTGGAATCCATATGGTTGTTAAACATCAGAAGTACCTTGGGCTTCCCATGGTGATTAGCTGATCTAAAAAAGAAATCTCTGCATCCATCATGGACAGAATTGAGGCTAAAATTCAAGGTTGGACCCCAAAAATAATTTTGAAAGCAGGAAAAGAGACCGTCATCAAAGTTGTCATCCAATCAGTCCCTAGATACTTTATGTACCTTTTTAAGCTCCAGGTGGCCATCACCGATCAGATCCACACACGTACTACCAATTTATGGTGTGGGAAGCATGCTGGAAGGAATCTACCCCATTGGATGTCCTGGGAGAAACTCTGCAAACCCAAATCAAGGGGTTGTATGGGGTTCCGGAATCTTCCTCTCTTCAACGATGTGCTTTTGGACAAGCAAGGATGGCGCCTTATCAACCGTCCATCATCTCTATGTGCGCGAGTTCTAGGAGCTAAGTACTTTCCCCACACAGACTTTCATGCTTCCTCTCTTGGTCCTCATCCTAGCTTCCTCTGGAGAAGCATATGGGGGGCTAAAAAGCACTTGGATAAAGGATTAGGCTGGAAGATTGGGACTGGCTCATCTGTTAAAATTTGTTCTGATCACTGGCTTGTTGATAAGGATGGTTCACGAGCTACATCCCCCACCCAACCAGGTCTGGAAGACGCCACTAACATCTACCTCCTTTCCGACCAAGGATAGGGGTGGTTCTTGGATAATATCCTTGAATGGTTTAACGAAAGAGGTCAGATAATTATCCTCAGCATCCCCTGGGTACCAGACGCAGGCCCTGACCGTCGCTTCTGGATCAATGACATTTCAGGTGATTACACAGTGAGATCTGGCTACAGACTTGCTCTTGGTATCCACCCAGTAGGCAGGGATGAGGGTCATTTGTAACACCCCAAGCTTCCACATTACGTTTCCCTTCGAATAATGCAATGGCGTGCATTGTATGCAACTTCGAGATTTTAACACACCACAACCAATCAAACTAGCCGTTATGAATAGTAATACCTACTTTTTGAAATTTTATAAATTCTATCTTTCCAAATGGACTTCATTTTTGGACTCGAAATATAGAAATTAGCCTAGGGTGAAATTTTGGTACTTTTTGGATAAATTTCATATTTTGATGAATAGTGAAAATTACTAAATTTTAATTAAAAACAACTTTTTTAATCAAAATAATTAATAGTGATAAATTATAAATTTGAGTGGTTTTAAATTATATTTAGAATATATTTTTACCATGTAATACAATGTGGGTCATTTAACATAATTTCACATTTAGACCAAACATAAACAAGTGCCAATCTTTTGATAGTTATTATCTCTTAAAAACACGCTTTTTGTTTTAACAACAGGAATTAATTTTAAATTAATTTCTGCCACTTTTGTGTTTTGAATTTGGAAAAATGTATTCCATATTTGGAATCAGTATGTTCAAATTTTTTAAATAGGTAACTTTTATTTTTAGACATTTTGAATAATTACTGCGGTAAATATTTTATTTACCATGGTTAAGGGTAAAATCCGGTAAATAATGGTTAAAAAATAATATTATAATAATACTAAATTACCCTAAATCATGTCCTAGCCTTGTGGGTTGATACATTTTCGACCATAGGCATCTTTGGGTCGATTTTGGGACCCCATGGAGCCACTTGTAGGTGATAGGGACACTTAATTTTAATTAAGTTAAAATAAGTACAAAAATGACATAAGCATATATCTTTTAGAAAAACAATTTTTACATAGGCTTATATATGTTATATTTTCGACTATAAATATTCATTATAAAGGTAAAATAAGTTTATACATAATGATATTTTATTTATAATTTTTAGACTTTAAATAATTTAATTTATATATGACATAATGATGATGCAGTAATTACAATAATAGTGAAAAATTAAAATAATTGATATTATAAATACCCAAATAAATATAATTTGAGACTTTTAATGAATTAAAATAATTTTCTATAATACTATTACATATTATTATTGATTTAATGGACTTTTTTCGAAGTAATCATTCTGTTATGAGTTTCACAAAAATAAACTATTGAATAGTGTCAAAATTGACATAAAAGAGTTTTTAAAACATATATTATATTATTAATTGATATTAAATTCCTAAAAATCTAATTTTCGGAAAATAGACTTATATAATGATATTTGTATCATTAATGGACCACTTGGGGGTCTCTTGGATGTATATAGTAAGTTTATTAACCATATAATATAAAAACACAAAGAGACATTGCAAAAGTGAAACTAATTAACTTAGAGTTAATACTTAAAGATAATGTTAATATAAGTAACCAAACCTGTATAAATTATATTTGTTGAGTGGTTTTAGACCTATAACCACCTTAACATTTAAATAATCAACTTTGGATCCATTAGAAACCTAATATGAATTTATTATAAATTAATATTTCTAGCTTTTCCAAAGGTGCCCCTCACCCCTCTTATAAAAAGGCACTCCTCCTTCTCATTTCTTCACACCTTCAAAGCCTTTTGGTTCGGCCAAACTCTTCCAAAATACTCTCCCAACTTCCCTCACTACAACCTAGAGGCATTAGTTTGATCAGAAAGCTAACCTAAGGAGCCCTTTTGATCAAATCAAAAGGAAGAACCCGAAGAAGAGGTAATGATTTCACCACCCTTTTCCAAGTTCCTTTCTTCTTCCACTTATTCTTCCATTGTTATTACCATTATAAAATAATAAATACAGTATCATATATATACTGTGATTTTATTATAAATATTGTACAACCATATTCAGTATTCTATCCACCCTTTTAAATAACATGTCACCATACGTGCGTACGTACGGCTTACCGTCTCCACGTCGTGGTGTAATTGTTATTCAATATATTATTATTTCGATGGGAATAATAATGATGTGTAACTCCTGTAAATAATAAATATAACATGTTAATTATTCTTTATATATGATATACCATCCATTTATATATTATTTTAATATCAAAAGAATGATATTGTCTCTCGTGCGTACGTACGGACTATCGTCTCCACGAACGCGATGAGATTCATTCTCCATCATATCCATTCAAGTATAATTATAATTTGATGATTTAAAAATAGTATCTAAGGACTTGATATCATTCTGTATATGAATAATATACATCCCATTAATAATGAATATGGCTCACATAACAAAGAATATAAAGTAAAATGAACCCGTTAACACCCGAAATGACGATAATTCTAAGCTATTATTAACAAACCAATGATAAAAGATCATATATGATATCATATTAAAGAAAATGATTATTTTATAATTCAATAAAAATTATTTCACCATTATACAGGAGGTTAACCTACCGTCGACCAAGTAAAAAGCACAAAGTAAGGGATTTTCTTATCTCACTTTCAATTCCGTGAGATTTCCATTGTTCGCCACTAAATTATTGAAAGTGGTGTATTGTGTACTGCCATTTGATATATATTATCATGATTCTCTTTATATTCATGTTATTCTATAAATAATTTTGTGGTTATTAACTTTTGGCCATATGACTCAGTTGATTAACGTGGTAAGGGGTTTCTTATCTCACTTTTAATTTCGTGAGAATTCCATTGTTCACCACTTAATTATTGAATGTGGTGTATGTGTACTTCCCATGATTGTATTCATTGTGTAATATACTGTAATTTATGGGTATTTACATCATCATTGTATGATCCTTCTTTCATGGGTGTATGTTTCGTAAGTTACCTAATCGATAAGGGAATTTGAAATTTCAATTTCCACTCATTTGGATTTACACATATTTCATTGATTATATTACCCCAAGATTATGTGTGGAATCACTATTCATTTGATTATGTCATAATTTCCACTCCCCTTCTTGTGGGTATAATTTTGATACACATAATCACTCCATTGATAATTTCTCAATTCATTGATATGAATTTGATAAGAGTAATTTTAACTCATTCTCCATTTGTTGAGTTAAACATCCAATTCGTTGGTGTTGTTTTTACAAGAATATGTGTGAATGTCCTTTGATTGTTTTACACTGAATATCCAATCATATTTAGTGTATTTATATTTTTCACACATAATTATGTCGTTTATTTATCCTTAACCTAAGGATACGGCCTATATGAGAGATTTCATCTCAATTTACATTCCATTGAGACTTCTTTGTTGTTATACACCAAATCACTTTTATGTGGTGTATATAATGTACTTTGACATAGTATATCATGAATTCATTTATTCTCATGATATTAAAATTTTTATATTACCTCAATTATTTGTATTCAAGTTTCTCTCTTTTGGTTAGAAACTCTAACTAAAATACCATTTTTAAATGTTTTAAAGACTTATTCTTCTATATCTTTCTCATTAATGTCCATGTTTTAAAAATGGTTTTAAGGATTTATTTATATGTAAATTAAAGTTTTAAAATTAAAAATCCTTTTAAAAGTTTCAAAGTGGTATGGGACACTTTGATTCAAAAATCTATTTTTAAATGGCTTCTTGACAAATAGTGTGACTTATAAATGATTTCAAGAAATAGGGGGATATTTATCTCAAATATTTTTGATGATTATTTTCATCTATGGAAACATCCTTCATTATTCTTGATTGAGGTTAACATGATACAATAAAATCTTCCATATTGTATCAAATGAGTTATGTTTGACTGTGGATGTGCTATTTTTATACCATTCATGGTTTGTGGTTAAAGTATTGACATTTCGTATGCTAGTTTTAATACGAATGTGTATGTTATGTTTAAACCATTTCATATGGGAATGCATTGGACTTAATAAGTGACGGGTGGAGCCCGCTATAGCTCCTCGATGCATCGGTAGGTCTCCTGAAACAAACTAGTGTCTTGGCACAAGGCCTTGGAAAAATCTTATTTGTAGTCTTGGCACGAGGCCTTGGCTATGTGGTTATGATAGTCTGGCATTGTGCATTCCATCATTATGAAAGAGTTTATTGATATTGCATGTAATTATTCGATTAGTATAATATCCATGTGAATAAGTAAATGGCATTATTTCATTTTACTTTTTCCATACTATGTTGAAGTTCAAGTTTAAAAGGATTTTGTTTTAGTTATACATTGCCTTAAATGTTTATTCTTATTTATGAAAGTTTCCGCTATATTGTTATCCTTACTAGGAATTTGAGCTCACCCCTTTTCTATGTTTTATTTTTCCCAGGATGTGAAGAAGTAAGTTATGAATGACCTGTAGGGATAGTATGTGGGGATATGAGTGTGGAAATATGGAGACTATGTTGTTGTAGTAGTTTTTCACTTTATGATGTAACGTAAAACATTAGGAATATATCTAGTGTTTCCAAGGCTACTAAACCAATCGGTCTTTCGAGATTTGATCTTTCTTGTGATCATGCCAATGTTATGTAATAATGCACCGACTCTGGGTAACTGGGTCGGGGCGTTACAGTTGGTATCAGAGGAAGTTTAGTACAATCCTTGGAAGCTAGATTTAGATAAACTCTGATTAGAGCATATAGACCTAAGATGAACTTTGAGGATTAGTATAGAATAACTTCCTAGAATTTTGGTATTGTAGAGATTTTGTGAGTTTTTCGAGCAATACATCCATGTCTAGATACGAGCATGTAGAGGTGGCTCTGGCACAGATGTACCTAGGGGTAAAACCCAAAAACACCGCTTTGAGCTAGACTCGAACGGGAACTGGTGCACGACAACAGGCCTTGCTTCACTCTTGGTTACGACACTCCCGGGGGATATGCTTAGGATAATTTACATTTTCTTTACAAACCGATTTGAAGTATTATATATATAAGATGAGAGTAAATGACCTTGGTTAATCCTAATGTGTTTCAAATTGAGAATATGGTGACATGTTAATCTCTAAATGATTTTATGACTACTGTTACTCACACAATGATTTCTGGTTTTAGTCAATAGCTGGATTCCAAGGAAGTCATAGTGACTCTGAGAAGGATGTACAAGGTGGGAACGGTGGTGGCAATGAGAAAAAAAATGGAATGTTGATAGGCATAAAAGATATCATCTTTATGCCAAATCAATTTTCCAAAAATATGATCAACAATATATATATTAACCAATTCCCGAACTCAAAAAAGAAGAGAAAGGTGATGAATGATAAGAGCTCCAGCAATGGAGACCATGGAGAAAGGAATCCTCAATTTCCATCATGCAGGAAATGTGGAAGGAGACACCCAAGAAAGTGTCTCAATGGGACAAAGAAATGCTTTACGTGCGGGAAGGAAGGACATAAAGTGAAGAATTGCCGAAGAAAAATGAAGAGTACTATGGAAGAAGATAAAAATGGTCCCAAGAGTCCATTTATAGTCATTTTCCGTAAATATAGGGGACCTGGCCATTACATGAGTGAATTTCCAATTCTATAGGATATTTTCATGGTCAAAGAAGAAGCTATGTGGAAATAACTGGTTGGAGAAATGTTTAAAAAGTATTAGTGATCCTTGTTGAAGGGTTTACTTTGGAATAATTTTCTCTTGTATTTGTAACCCTAACATTTGCCATGTGAGAATGATATTTATGGAAGAATTATCTTTTCTCTTGTGGATATATTTATAAATAACCATTTGTTTTTATGTGATCATTGGGTTTGAGGAAATTACAAATTATTATAATTTTGGATGAAAATGAAAGGTATGAGATAACATTTGTGGTTAAATTATGTTATGGTTATTTTGAGGAATTTACCTCATTTTGGTAATGTTATAAAATATAGTTTTTGAAAAAGGACAACACGTAGACCGTGTGACAACCTGTCGCGTCGGACAAAGCTGCGGGAATCGAACCCACAACCAATGTGCGATTGGGATTTATCGCCTACCACTGGACTACGTGAAGTCCCTAGTTAGTGTGACTATTATTTTTAGTTAAATAATTTTATTGATCAATAATAATTTGATTTGGGATCTTATGTCTTATCAAATGAATACCCTTAGTATAGGAAAATGATTTGGTGATTAAGTGATAAATTTTATTTTGGAAGTTGTTCGCTTTGTTGAGAACACTATATGCCAAAGGAAAATAGAGTAGTATGGGATTTCATTTGAGGAGTAATGGTGGATTTTTTTCTATGTTTTTATTGTGGATTTATATAGATTTGGGTTATTTATGGAAATGATTAGGTTAAATACTTTTAAGTATGTGACATTAAGAGTAATTAATGTCATTTGGAGATAAAATTTAACATGGGAGACTACATAATCAAATTCCTTTATGTTTTGGGTTTCAATATTAGTTTGGATTATATTGAAGGATTTTAAGGACAATTGATTATTGAATGGTATTTATTTAACTTTGGGGTATTATTGGTATAATTTTAGAAATTAAGATTAGTGTTTATTTCTCTCAACGAATATCCTTTTGGGGGATCATTAGATCTTGTACTAAGCATTTTGGTTTTGACTAATCTCTAAAGACAAGTTAAATATATAGTTTATCCTACATGGATCATGTATTTCTATAGAAGTTTATTCTAACTCTTTTATTGTGACCAAGTCTTCATGAATACTCATTGTTCAAAAAAAATAAGTTAGTGGTAAAAAGTTATAAAATAATGAAACTCTACTTAAAAAGTAAGTATATCTCTTTATGTTCTTAGTCAATATCATAAATGAATTCCTCATCCTTATGTAATGTAACTTAAAACAAAAAAAATATGTTGTCTGTTTACTTTCCTACTAGGAGACTAATAGCCATTTGTCCCAAAAAAAGTTTGTGGTTTTATTATTGTTAACTTTCTCCTGATCATGATTTTTATCCCTCTCCATCAGAACATGACACTTAGTTTATCATCCATATCCTTGTTTTCCTACATGGAATCCGAGTATGGGTTATCTTGGATGACCTTTATACCTCTCTTTCTTTCTTTTAAAGTGATAGTTTTATTGACTCTTTTTCCGATGTGGGACTTTCCATTATATTCCCAAGAACAATTTTAAAAATTGAGAGGACGCAATTTATTGAAGGAGGGGAGAATGTAACACCCCAAGCTTCCACGGTACGTTTCCCTTCGAATAATGCAATGGCGTGCATTGTACGCAACTTCGAGATTTTAACACACCACAACCAATCAAACTAGCCGTTATGAATAGTAATACCTACTTTTTAAAATTTTATAAATTCTATCTCTCAAAATGGACTTCATTTTTGGATTCGGAATATCGAAATTATCCTAGGGTGAAATTTTGGTACTTTTCGGATAAATTTCATATTTTGATGAATAGTGAAAATTACTAAATTTTAATTAAAAACAACTTTTTTAATAAAAATAATTAATAGTGATAAATTATAAATTTGAGTGGTTTTAAAGTATATTTAGAATATATTTTTTCCATGAAATAAAATGTGGGTCATTGAACATAATTTCACATTTAAACCAGACATAAACAAGTGTCAATCTTTTGATAGTTATTATCCTTTAAAAACACGCTTTTTGTTTTAACAACGGGAATTAATTTCAAATTAATTTCTGCCACTTTTGTGTTTTGAATTTGGAAAAATGGATTCCGTATTTGGAATCAGGATGTTCAAATTGTTTAAATAGGTAACTTTTATTTTTAGACATTTTGAATAATTACTGCGGTAAATATTTTATTTACCATGGTTAAGGGTAAAATCCGGTAAATAAGGGTTAAAAAATAATATTATAATAATACTAAATTACCCTAAAACGTGTCCTAGCCTATTTGTTGATACATTTTCTACCATAGGCATCTTTGGGTCGATTTTGTGACCACATTGAGCCACTTGTAGGTGATAGGGACACTTAATTTTAATTAAGTTAAAATAAGTACAAAAATGACATAAGCATATATCTTTTAGAAAAACAATTTTTACATAGGGTTATATGTGTTATATTTTCGACTATAAATATTCATTAGAAAGTTAAAACGATTTCCTACATAATGATATTTTATTTATAATTTTTAGACTTTAAATAATTTAATTTATATATGACACAATGATGATGCAGTAATTACCATAATAGTGAAAAATTAAAATAATTGATATTATAAATACCCAAATAAATATAATTTGAGACTTTTAATAAATTAAACTAATTTTATATGATAATATGACATATTATTATTTATTTAATTGACTTTTTTCGAAGTAATCATTCTGGTATGAGTTTCACAAAAATCAACTATTGAATAGTGTCAAAATTGACATAAAAGAGTTTTTAAAACAAATATTATATTATTAATTGATATTAAATTCCTAAAAATCTAAGGTTCGGAAAAGAGACATATATAATGATAGGTGTATCATTAATGTACCACTTGGGGGTCTCTTGGATGTATATAGTAAGTTTATTAACCATATAATATAAAAACACAAAGAGACATTGTAAAAGTGAAACTAATTAACTTAGAGTTAATACTTAAAGATAAGGTTAATATAAGTACCCAAACCTGTCTAAATGATATTGGTTGAGTGGTTTTCAACCTATCCCCACCTTAACATTTAAATAATAAACTTTTGATCCATTATAAACCGAATATGAATTTATTATAAATTAATATTTCTAGCTTTTCCAAAGGTGCCCCTCACCCCTCTTATAAAAGGGCACTCCTCCTTCTCATTTCTTCACACCTTCAAAGCCTTTTGGTTCGGCCAAACACTGCCCAAATACTCTCCCAACTTCCCTCACCACAACCTAGAGGCCTTATTTTGATCATAAATCCAACCTAAGGAGCCCTTTTGATCAAATCAAAAGGAAGAACCCGAAGAAGAGGTAATGATTTCACCACCCTTTTCCAAGTTCCTTTCTTCTTCCACATCTTCTTCCATTGTTATTACCATTCTAAAATAATAACTCCAGTATCATATATATACTGTGATGTTATTATAAATATTGTACAATCATATTCAGTATTCTATCCACCCTTTTGAATAACATGTCACCATACGTGCGTACGTACGGCTTACCATCTTCACGTCGTGGTGTAATTGTTATTCAATATATTATTATTTGGATGGGTATAATAATTATGTGTAAATCATGTAAATAATAAATATAACATGTTAATTATTCTGTATATATGATATACCATCCATTTATATATTATTTTAATATCAAAAGAATGATATTGTTGCTCGTGCGTACGTACGGACTACCGTCTCCACGAACGCAATGAGATTCATTCTCCATCATATCCATTCAAGTATAATTATAATTTGATGATTTAAAAATAGTATCTAAGTACTTTATATCATTATAGATATGAATAATATACATCCCATTAATAATGAATATGGCTCACATAATAAAGAATATAAAGTTAAATGAACCCGTTAACACCCGAAATGACGATAATTCTAAGCTATTATTAACAAACCAATGTTAAAAGATCATATATGATATCATATTAAAGAAAATGATTCTTGTATAATTCAATAACAATTATTTAACCATTATACAGGTAGTTAACCTACCTTCGACCAAGGAAAAAGTACAAAGTAATGGATTTTCTTATCTCACTTTCAATTCTGTGAGATTTCCATTGTTCACCACTAAATTATTGAAAGTGGTGTATTGTGTACTTCCATTTGATATATATTATCATGATTCTCTTTATATTCATGTTATTCTGTAAATCATTTTTTGGTTATTAACTTTTGGCCATACGAATCAGTTGATTAACGTGGTAAGGGGTTTTTTATCTCACTTTTAATTTCGTGAGAATTCCATTGTTCACCACTTAATTATTGCATGTGGTGTATGTGTACTTCCCATGATTGTATTCATTGTGTAATATACTTTAATTTATGGGTATTTACATCATCATGGTATGATCCTTCTTTCATGGGTGTATGTTTCGTAAGTTACCTAATCGATAAGGGAATTTGAAATTTCAATTTCCACTCATTTGGCTTTACACATATTTCATTGATTATATTACCCCAAGATTATGTGTGGAATCACTATTCTTTTTATTATGTCATAATTTCCACTCCCCTTCCTTTGGATATACTTTTGATACACATAATCACTCCATTGATAATTTCTCAATTCATTGTTACGAATTTGATAAGCGTAATTTTAACTCATTCTCCATTTTTTGAGTTAAACATCCAATACGTTGGTGTTGTTTTTACAAGAATATGTGTGAATGTCCTTTGATTTTTTTACACTGAATATCCAATCATATTTAGTGTATTTATATTTGTCACACATAATTATGTCGTTGATTTATCCTTAACCTAAGGATACGGCCTATATGAGAGATTTCATCTCAATTTACATTCCATTGAGACTTCTTTGTTGTTATACACCAAATCACTTTTATGTGGTGTATATAATGCACTTTGACATATTATATCATGAATTCCTTTATTCTCATGATATTAAAATGTTTAGATTACCTCAATTATTTTTATTCAAGTGTCTCTCTTTTGGTTAGAAACTCTAACTAAAATACCATTTTTAAATGTTTTAAAGACTTATTCTTCTATATATTGCTCATTAATGTCCATGTTTTAAAAATGGTTTTAAGGATTTATTTATATGGACATTAAATATTTAAAATTAAAACTCCTTTTAAAAGTTTCAAAGTGGTATTGGACACTTTGATTCAAAAATCTATTTTTAAATGGATTCTTGACAAATATTGTGAATTATAAATGATTTCAAGAAAAAAGGGGATATTTCTCTCAAATATTTTTGATGATTATTTTCATCTATGGGAACATCCTTCATTATTCTTGATTGGGGTTAATGTGATGCAATACAATCTTCCATATTGTATAAAATGAGTTATGTTTGACTGTGGATGTTCTATTTTTATACCATTCATGGTTTGTGGTTAAAGTATTGACATTTCATATGCTAGTTTTAATACGAATGTGTATGTTATGTTTAAACCATTTCATATGGTAATGCATTGGACTTAATAAGTGACGGGTGGAGCCCTCTATAGCTCCTCGATGCATCGGTAGG
The DNA here is from genome assembly GCA_963277665.1 of Viscum album. Classification (NCBI taxonomy): domain Eukaryota; kingdom Viridiplantae; phylum Streptophyta; class Magnoliopsida; order Santalales; family Viscaceae; genus Viscum; species Viscum album. Next base: position 1,562,551,881 of record OY728165.1, read on the forward strand.
TCCCCTGAGACAAACTAGTGTCTTGGCACAAGGCCTTGGAAAAATCTTTTTTGTATTCTTGGCACGAGGCCTTGGCTATGTGGTTATGATAGTCTGGCATTATGCATTCCATCATTATGAAAGTGGTTATTGATATTGCATGTGATTATTTGATTAGTAGAATATCCATGTGAATAAGTAAATGGAATTATTTCATTTTACTTTTTCCATACTATGTTTAAGTTCAAGTTTAAAAGGATTTTGTTTTAGTTATACATTGCCTTAAATGTTTATTCTTATTTATGAATGTTTCTGCTATATTGTTATCCTTACTGGGAATTTGAGATCACCCCTTTTCTATGTTTTATTTTTTCTAGGATGTGAAGAAGTAAGTTATGAATGACCTGCAGGGATATTATGTGGGGATATGAGTGTGGAATATGGAGACTATGTTGTTGTAGTCGTTTTTAACTTTATGATGTAATGTAAAACATTATGAATATATCTAGTGTTTCCAAGGCTACTAAACCAATCGGTCTTTCGAGATTTGATCTTTCTAATGATCATGCCAATGTTATGTAATAATGCACCGACTCTGGGTAACTGGGGTCAGGGTGTTACATCATTGGAAATCGATATGGTCTCTCAATTTCCCCCCAAAAATTCATCATTTTTTGTGGCAAGTTTGTACGGGCACTCTCCCAACAATGAGCCTTCTCATTTTTTTGAAATATGGCCAGTACCGCCTTTTTCCCTTTCTGTCTGAACACTCCTTAAACCCCTCTGCATGCTATCATTTTCTGCCTGGGAGCTAATGAAATCTGGAATCAATGGGGCCCGACTTCTACAGCTTCACTGGCATTGGACTTTGACCTTCCTGATCTTCTGACGCGTTGGTGCTCCTCTCTCTCCCTGGCTGATGTTGGTTCACTCTGCACTTTGTCCTGGATTATTTGGGTTCGGCACAACGACACTGTTTTTCATCATGCCCACAGACCCCCCAAATTCTGGATTGATCGATCTACTTCTTGGATTGAAGGTTGGGAAGGCCACAATGGATGTTCTTTTCCGAGTGTCTCTCCCTCCCCTCCTGTTCCCTGGAATCCCCCAATGGAAGGGATTCTCAAGATTAATGTGGACGCATCGCTTCCAAAATCTGGGCTTGTTGCCCTCAGCCTCCTTGCCCGAAATCATATGGGGCAAACCCTTGCTGCTAAGTATGAACCACATCAGATATTCTGGGAACCGGCAGTCGCTGAAGCCATGGCCATCCTTGCTGGTATGATGCTCACTATTGAATGTGGTTGGGGTGACATCATCATTGAGTCTGACTGTCTTTCCGTTATCGACGCTATCAATCACAATGATGGAGGACTCCAGTAGTTTTGCACCATTTTCAGGAGAATCCTCACACTTCGTCAATGCTTCTCATTGTGCACCTTCTCATTCACCAAAAGGGGAGGAAACAACGCGGCCCATCAGCTGGCGTCCTCAGGCCCATTCGGTACTAACCAGCTCTGGCTGGACAATTTCCCTTCATGGCTTCGTGCATGTACTTTTTCTGATCTTTGTCAATAATGTTATATGATTTTATCAAAAAAATCATCTATGAGTCCATAAATCATGTATTTATATTTTATCGTAAATTTTCATATTTTACATTTCACCGAAAATTCATGTATTTTATAAAAATCCAAAAAATTCACCCCGAACATTTTTTGAAATGAAGAATTACAAAATGAACGCATTTTTTTGAAAATAATTTTTTAAATATGAGAAATTTCATTTTTAATTAAAATACCAATTTATTTGAAATTTGATAATTTTTAAAATTATGACTAATTTTATGACAATTTGGAAATTTAGTTAAGTTCGCAAAAATTTAACTTATAATCATATGACAAGAAAATATTAATTTATGAATCCATTTGGTTAAGATAATTTTTCTTTTTATTCATTATATTTATCATTAAATTGTAAATAAACATTTCTATTTTACAAAAATACCAATACTTAATTTATCATTTTCAAAATATTTATTTACTTATACAAAATTATAATTACATCATATTTCCATTTTAATATGACTAATTTTTATTTATAATTTCATAGGTGAGGTTACTATTATATTGGATGAGTTACTATTCCTAATGGTCATGTTAATAATCCAAAGTGTCAACTTATTATTCCTTAATTATTGGTTCCTTATATTATTTAAATATTCTTTATTTCATTATTTTTAATAATAAATTATTTAGCATTCTATTTAAGCAATTTATGTGTTTTTTAACATAAAAGATATTTTTAAGAAGGGTAAGAATTCCATTTATTAATTTTTGGATCATTTTATTATTCCCCCTTTTGAATTTTCTCCCTCGAAAATTAATTTTACCTAAATAGGTGAGGACAATTCCCCATAATCAGATCCTACCATTCTTAACTCACTTCTTCATACAAATGGTTCCTCCACAACACTTTGACATGGTGGATTCTCATGTTTCACAGAACCTTATCTATCTAGTCCAGAATATTTACTAGCTGCTCTGCATGGAAGATATCATCTTCCAGTTGTGCCACATATTAGTTCAGTACATGTGAGGGATATAGTATGTTCTTCCAGAGGAGATATACATAGAACACGTAATTTAATTGAGCCATATTTAGTGGTAGTGCATGCCAATAGGCCACCGCTCCAATGAGATCAAGTATCTCAAATGGGTTAATATACCTTGGGGGTAAGATTCCCTTTCTTTCTAAACCTCATGACTCCCTTCCATAGTGATATTCTAAGAAAACTTTATCCACAACATCGAACTCCATGTCCCTTTAATGGTAGTCAACATAGATCATTTGATGAATCTGTTAAGCTTTGATATGTTGATGGATATCTTGATCCTTCTCTGTTATCTCTTGAGAGATATCATGCCTTTGTTGCTTTCATTCTCCAACTTCATCCCATGTGGTTGGAGATCTACATCACATTTCATCGAGAGATTCATATGGATCCATATTAATACTTGAGTAGAATTTATTATTGAATGAGAACTAAACCAATAGAAGATTTTTATTCTATCCACCTTTGAATTCCATTGATCAGGCTCTTATCATGTCTTCAATCATCTGAATTGTAATTTCAAATTGGCCATCAGTTTGGAGGTGATAAGCTAAGGTAAAATTCAATTTAGTACTCAAGGTCTATTGAATAATTCTCTAGAATTTAGATGTGAACCATTTATCATGATGATAGATGATAAAAATTGGAATCACATGTAGTCTGACCAATTCTTTCACATATTTCATAGCATGTTGTTTGAGAGAAAAATATTTCCTAATAGTAATAAAGTGGGATGTCTTGGTGATTCATTCCACCACAACCCCTATTGCATTGTTTCCTTTGGATGACTTTAGGAGACCAGTGACGAAGTCCATTGTGGCATTTTTCAATTTCCACATGGTTATAGGAAATCGTTTTACCATCCCTTTGGACTTATGTCTCTCTACTTTAACTTTATGACGTATAAAGAAACTTGATATATACACCAAAATCTACTTATTCATGTTGTCTCAGCAAAATATTTCTCTGTGATCTCAGTACATCTTGGTACTATCAGGATGGATATATAATGTTTAGCTATGAGAATTATCTAGTAGATCCTTCTTTATCTCTAGTGATGAAGGAACACAAATCCTTATTCCAAACTGAATCACACCCTCATCATTGATATGGAACTCTTGGAGATTCCATTACTTTACAACATTTACCATAATTTTAATATTGAGATCATCACTTTGTGCTTCCTTAGTTTTCTCTTGGGTAGATGGTTGGGAAATCATTAAGGAAAGGTAGGTTGTATTCCCTTCCATTATTATTCCCAAATAAATCCTTTTTCATATCTCTGAAGATAGGTTCTTTCTGAATCTAAATCATGGTTTTAGTGAAATGTTATTTTCTACAATGAGAATCATATACTTTTTTCGCCTTACCGAGATGATAGGTAATATAGCTATCATAGTCTTATATTAGCTCTTACTATAACCCTTGATGAAGGTTAAGATATTTTTGATTTAATATAAATTTTAGGCTCTTCTGATCAGTATACATTTCACACTTCTCACTATATTTATAGTTATGCCACAATCTCAAAGAAAAAATCACAACTAATAGCTCCATATTAGGTTCTGGGTAGTTCTGCTCATGATCATCAACTTTTGTGAGTTATAGGTTATCAATTTATCATTCTTCATGAGTAAACAACATAATACTTTCTATTAATCATTGATTTATATCAAAAAAAATTCTCCACTTATTGGTAATTTCAAAATAGGTGTAGTGATTATCATCTTCTTTATCTCCTTGAATCCTTCCTCATATTCTTCCATCGAGAAATAATTTACCCATTTCCTTGTTAACATGGTTAACAAAATAGAAAATCAGGAAAAATTTAACAAAAAACATAGAGAGTACCCAACTAGGCTAAGAAAACTACGTATTTCCATAACACTAGAGGGTCTGGTCCATTCCAAAATCTCCTTTATCATTGAAGGTTCCACATAAATTCCTTCACATGTGATCACATGTCCCAAGAATGCAACATTATATATCAAGAAGTCACACTTGCAGTACTTAGCATAGAACTAATCCTTCCTTAATGTCACCATCATTATCCTTAGACATTTTTCACGTTCCTCCTTTCCCATGGAGTAGTTAATAATATCATCGATAAAAAATACCAAAAAATTTTAAGGTAATTTCTAAAGTCTCTATTATTAAAATCCCTGAATATTTCATGGGAATTTGTAAGTCTGAAGGGAATCACAAGAAACTCATAGTGCACATACCTTATTCGGAAAGCAGTCTTCTAAATATCTTACTTCTTCAAATTTAGAAGATGATATCTGGAATTAATATCCTCTTTTGAGGATTATTGAGATCCTCATAGTTGATCGAACACGTCGTCAATGTTTGGAAGAGGATACATGTTCTTTATGGTGATCTTTTTGAGTGCTTGGTAGTCAATACATAGTCACAAGTATCCATCCTTTTTCTTCACAATGATCACTAACACACACCAAGGTACTGAACTTGGGAATATTATCCCTTTACCCCAATTGTTTTGCAGCTGCTATTTTAACTCCACCATTTTAATCGGGTACATATTTATATAGGAGTAGCTTCAGGTATTAGTTCTTTTGATAACTCTACCTTACAATTACAGGGAAGTTCGGGTAACTCTTTGGGAAATACATCACTATATTCGATCAAAATGGTCATTTCATCTTGGTTGATACCATCCATTGACTCAACCATTTGATCTAGGAATGCTTCTTAACAGTTAATCAACAACCACACCATTAAAAAAATTTCCAAAGGAGATTAATGATCTTACTTTCATTTATAGAGGAGCATGGGATGGTTAGGAAGATGAAAATATATTTCTTTTTCATATTAGTTTTTTTGTTCCCAATATATTAAGAGTTAATCCATCCCGTGTATAACATTGAATTCAAACAAGAAAATTTTAATGATATTATATGTAAGAATCTTCCCATATAAGCCAACGTGAAAAGATTCCAACACATGGGTTGAAATGATCGCACTACTAGGTGTTTTATAGATATCTCTACTTCAAGGATTTGGGGTATTGAGACAATATTTCAAGAAAATATGCAAGATATAAAGAAATTCATAGAACCGGAATCAAATAATCATTCTTCCATTCTTGAGTTAATAGAAAGTGTTCCATGTTAGAATTCATTTTTTTACTCCACTTTAGTAGTAGTGAATACATAATCCTTCCCTTGATCATTTTTATTTTGTGCTTAATAATTATGATTACCCATTAGGACTCCAGGTTTTGTGCACTGGCATGCATAGTTCCCCTTCTCTATATAGTAATAAAATTGAACAATGGGTGTGGATCTCCTCTCCTCCATCGTATCAGCTAGATTATTCATGTCTCTCTAAGATTCATGATCACAGTGGCCTTCTCTCCCACACATATATCATTTTATCATCCCTTTGAGATAGTTTACATGATGCTTCTTCCCACATTTTTAACATTTGGGTGGTCGGTCTTTCCTTCCACCATTTTCATTAGATCCTCCATCTTGAAACTCCATCTTTCATTTCTTATTAACATATCCTTGGGAAAATTATCAACACTCCATATCTACATTGATAGCACATCGAAAAACATATTCATAACTCCCAAGTGTCTTATTAAAATATCCTTTTGAAGGTTTGGTTTTAAACCACTAAAGAAAATATAAATTTTTATATCATTGTTGACAACAAATAGCAAGGAATACCTTGAAACCCTTGTCAAATTATCTTTGAAGGACTGGATAGATTCACGTTCCTTTTGCTTCATCACTATGTATTAACTCTATATCTTTTTGTGAACTGTTTGAGGAAAATACTTTTTCTTAAATAATTTTGGGGTCAAGCCCCTTGAATGGATAAAAATAACTATTAAAAAAGGGAAATAACAACGCATTACTAAAATGGAAAAGGCCAAAATGCACAAGTCAAAACCATCCTACAAACCCCAAAAACAAAACTTCCTTGTAGGTACATGAAAATCTCATTTCCCCCTTTGCGAGATAATGCACCAATAAGAAACATTATCTTAATGTATTCCAAATCCATTTCTTTAATTTCATCCCTCATCTTGGTGTTCTTAATCAATAAAACCATTGATCAGCCTCTATATCTAGATGATAAATAGACAGTGTCACCTTTTCCATATCTAAATAGCAAATCACTAAAATTATATTCTCCATTTAGTTGACCCATTGTTCCAAAACTAGTGGATCAGAAGATCAACTAAACTTCGGTGGTTGATGCTTCATAAAAGCCTCAATATCTATTTGGTCCCTCTTAAGTGAAGGAAGACCTTCTACATTGTTTGTGTTATTTTTCATAACTAGAGAGAGTTATTTAATCATCACCATAAAATTTTGAACTCCACCGCCCAATGCATTGGGGATGTCATTGGTTCAATTTTTGCATGGTCCCTCACACGGGTTGTTGGACACATTTCTCTCAATTCACACCGTTTTCTAAAATTTAAAATTTTAGAGGAAAATAAATAAAAAAGTCTTGAATATATAATTTATTCATTTTTTTGAAGTTAACTCTAAATTCATATCTTTCGGGATCCCTAAATTTAGCATTTTTTGAAATAAAGTTCTTAAACTTAGTATCGTATTACGGGTATTCACTAATGTTCTCTAATCCTACTCCCCAAATTAAATAAACATCACACTAATACTATCAATATATACCCAAATTTATCTTAAATTACTATTACATGATTTAAAATATAAAAAATATTATATAATTACAAAACTAGGATCCATAGGTTTGGTGTCTTTAGAAAATTTGGACCATACATTAATTTTTGAAAATTAAACATAAACATTTATTTAATTAATACTTATCATGCTTCATAGTGGACCTCATGTTCTCCTTAGAACAATTATTCACCTGAGGATATACATCAAAAAAAGGGGTGACCTAAAATCCATGTAAGAGGATAGATAAGAATATTAATCTATATAACAGGTTGTGATCATAATGATCATCATCATAAAATAATCATTGGATCATGATCATGAGAGGAGGCATTGGATAAATTCATGGAATGTGGAAATGCATAAAAATGAAACATCCTGTATTAGTTGTAAGATAACATGAAAACTTCACAATATATCATGAGACATATCACATTACACAATGAATTAGAGCACTTTATAATTCTTGGCATTCCTATCACATTATTAAAACTACATGTGCTATATAATTTGAGGTGCACCTCTGACATCTTAACAGTTACATTATTATGCATGCCACATAGAACGTATATCAATCGTGGAGATAAAACAACCCATGGAATGTAATGGGTTTCATTTCATAAATCATACATTCATTAATAAATATTTGGGTTCCCAAAATAAAGAGGTAATAACATTCTTGATATAACAATCATCAATCTTGAGTGAAGAAAAAAAATATCCTCATAAGTAAAATATGTATATTTTTTGAAGGGAGAGTTATTTTGGAAAAATATTTACATTGGCCATAAAACAATATTGGAAAAATTTATATCCAGTAAATTATGATCATAGTATATTGAAAATAAATTTATGGAACATCGATACTGAAATTGGAGTGAAACCGGAAAACCCAATGAAAAAGTGTTGGGTTCAAGAATCCCCATAAATTATGTATAATTGATTACTTCACATTAATATCCTATATAATAAAATTATATTCATTAATTACTATATACATAACCTCTTATAAATTAATTTTATTTTTTTTTATAACTTTGTTAAGTTCATTTATGGCCTATTATATGGGTTATAGAGTAAAATTCTATCGACTGGCAGTGTTTGTTTTCTAGATTTTCAAGTTAGGTAGACTTGAATATGATTATGGAAGTTCATGTAGAATGGGTATAATTCAAAAAAATTAATTTATATTTTATTAATGAAATTATAGTGGATTAAATTCTTATATATATAATTTTATTATTCAATTATTACCTTTTGTACATGAACTAATGGTTTCACACTTTTTCCTTAAAAGTGTCTGATAATAAAAAAATTAATTTTGAGGTATTATTGTGTATATATGATAGTTATTTAACGTAAAAAAATTTATTACATAAACTTTATAATATTTTTAAACCATTATAATGGTTTTATGACCAGACTTGAATGTGTTAAAGGAAAATCAAATGTATTTTCCATGATGTCGGTAAATTGACACATCATGGGAGATGATTTCATTTCTAGAGTAATAGAGATAGTGGGATGATTTTGATTATGGATATTCCATTAACACGATATAATTCAAATATATCAAACATATTGTAGTTATCATGTCACATGGAAAAGATAAGGTGAAGAAAAAAAGAAGAAAATAAAATAAATTGGAAAAAATTTAAGGAAATAAATGGTATCTTACCACTGGTATTATCCACTTTGGGAACCACCATAAGACACCTAGGATTGGATTTTTGTTGATAGAAACCCTCCTAGAGATGGGGAAGTTTATAATGAATAGGATTGGGTATAATTTGAACAATCATTATGGAAATTGATGTGTGAGGAGAGGAGGGTGAGTGGTGGTATTTATAGTGGAGGAGAGGGGTGTTTTCTCATTATTTAATTCATTAGATTATTAGTTTTGCTCAAGAAAATGAATATTTAGTGAATTATACAAAAATATATTAAAATAATTAATTATATATTGATATTTTGGGCTTATATATTCCAAAAATCATCTATGACTCAATAATTCATGTATTTATCTTTTATCGTAAATTATGATAGTTTACTATCCAATGAAAAGTCAAGTATTATAGAAAAATACCAAAAATTCACCCAATACATTTTTTGACATGTAGAATACAAAAAAAAGAACAAGTTTTTTGACAATAGTTTAATAAATATGGGAAATTTATTTTTCAATTAAAATAATAATTTATTCAAAAAATATAAATGTCAAAAATTATGATGATTTTATGACACTTTGATTAATTAATTCAGTTCTCATAAAAATATTTTTTAATAATAAGACAACACACTATTAATTTATGAATAAATTTTGTTAAAATAAATTTTATTTTAAATAATTATATTAATTATAAAATTGTAAACAAATATTTATGTTTTATAAAAATACCAACAATTAATTTATCATTTTTAAAATATTTATTTACTTATACTATGATATAATTATGTAATATTTTCACTTATTAGAAACCTAAATTTTATATATAAATTCATAGGTGATGTTACTATTCTATTGTCTAAGTTACTATTCCTATTGGTCATGTTACTATTCCAGAGTAAAATTTACTATTCCCTCGGTATAGGATCCTTAATCTATTTAAATATCAGTTATTTCATTTTTCTTTTAAGTTAATAACGTTTTTATTACTCTCACTATTATATGTATGTTTTTATAACATATAACATATTTTTAGGAAGGTTAAGAATTCCATTGATAAGAGTTTCAATTGTTACACTCCCCTACCTCTATAAAACATCCTTTTCATAGGAATATGTCTCTCAATCGTACTCCAAAAGTTGTATCTATCATTAACACCCCACTCAAAAACCCAAATTCTAGGCTCAACCCATTCTAATGTTTTTCATAAATAAAGGATTGGGATGAACTATTATAAAATAAGGGACTATAGAAGATAGAAGCTACAATAATATTTCCTCTTATTGCTAACGGTCTAGCCTCGCTATCCAAAAGTGTAGGAAGAAAGGTGTGTAAATTTCATTCCCCTCTTGCCTATGATGTAGTCTGAGTCTGTTTGGCTTCAACACTCTGATGATATGGGGGCTTTTTCCAAGATCACTACATCCAATGCCTCTACCACCACATCTAGTGGAACTATAACTACCTGACTGATAAGGTGTAGATGATCCCCTTCCCACACTATGGACTGATCTAGCTACTCTGTAACTACAGGTTTTTCATAGGTTTCTATAAAACATGTGTAGGATCCCCATTATACAGAAGGAATCGCACTCTGTAGGTGGTCGGGTATAATGTTTGTGATAATTTATAGACTACTGCACTAGTGTAAACATACTCAGGTAAGATCATGTGTAACTAATCCCTCTATTTGTCTATTATACTTCCCACTACCCTGAATAACACCCTCATAGTGATGATTTCTTCACTTATGAGATGTACCTATGGATCGTACAACATCCACACTATGTCCTACACTGGAAGAATACTCCATGGTCCCCTCATCTATGAGAGCTTCACCCACCACCTCCAAAAACTTCTTTACCCCGATGATATTCACCAGGGACTTAATTTCACACTTAATTCCATCCTGATAATATTTTTATTATGTAGAATCATCCCCTGCCAATATTGGAGCAAGGCGCTGAAAATCTATAAAGTGTCTTTCATATCCATCACAGACATGCTCCCCTATGTCGGCCTCATGAACTCTATTTCTATCTCTTACTGAGCATCTCTAGATAAAAGTGTTCTTGGAACTTCTCCAAAAATTCCATCCAAGGCATGTTATCCATCTTTCCATCTCGAGTCCGGTTGTCCCATCATTGCTTCTCTTGACCATGTAACATGTATGTAGATAAAGTGACTCTTCTATCACAAGGAGATCTAAGTGGTCAATTATAGTCTAGATATACTCAATCCAAAACATAGATTCCTCAGTTCCACCCTCTTCGATAAACATTGGAGAGTTCCTCAACTGGAACTCCCTTGTTATATTAGACATGTTTTTTCATAACCTTCCCTGGGTCTCTTTTAATGAATTGCATAAACAGAGAAAGGTTCTCTTAGAACTTCTCCCCAAATTAATCACTCATCACTACAAGTGCCTCTGGTTCTACCACTATAGGATCATCCCTAGCCATGTCAATTGTTTGTACTCTCAACAAGAATTGTCATGGAGGTATATATTTACAATTAAAAACACACATAGTAGGAATTTTAACACAACATTAACACACTTCTAGGAAAATCACAAGTATATTTTCACATTAAGACATAACAAGTCATTCCCCCTTTTTCCCACATGGTCTAAACTGAGGCACTATCACTACCCTTATCCATCCTACACATAGGAACTGGTTAACAAAGTGTAAACACATTCTCATTTTTCATGATTCACATTAGACAACCATTTATTCCAATTCTAAATTTTTTTCAAATTAAATTTCTTATCATGCACCATTTTTTATTCCAACACACAAGTACAAGAAAACATTTCAGGTTTCCCAACATAATGAAAAATAATTTTCCCATGTGTGCCTAAAATGATTTATATCACAATAAACCTATAGTTACTAGAATGATGAACGCATACACAACTCTCATGTAAATCTAGCCCTTGATCTGAATCTCATAAAATATTAACAACAATAATCATGTCACACAATAAGTGAATCAGCCGTGGTGAAATAATATTCAACTATAATAGAAAATATCATTAACATTAATCCTGACTTGGGAACTTGGGTTCTCTCCCATACATAGGTCAGCTAATCCCATGAACAATCTCATAACCAAGTCATGAATCTTCCTATCCTCCTATCTACCTTTACCAAATTGTAAGAAAAAATAAAAATAAAAGACATATTACTCTGATAACACTTTGTAACATCCTACCCCTGGTGCTACACATTGGTTCCTTGATCGATTTCACTACATGGCATCAAGCGCACCTCACCATACACCAGAGGATGTCGACTAGTAGTGAGGGTCCAATTTAAATCATGGTGGGACTATTGAATTTTTATCATAGTAACACACTAGAATGAATAAAAGAAAAATATCCAAATTATTTAACCAATAACCATGAAAAACTAACATCACAAGATGAAAAAAACAAGAAATACAATATCAAAATTGAATACTATATATTCCATGCTAAATAGAATTTCATGTGTCAAAATGAAAACCCAAAATTAATGACACTTACAACTCTTAAGTGGTTCCCAAACCAGGTCTAGTTCCCTCATCCATGATCCATCCCAAATCATCCATCTAACACATATCTTTTTCCATTATCATGTCCTTCAAGATTGAAGTATATTTAGGTAATGATAAACCAGCCCAGGTTTGGCCAATGGTGTCTAAGACAAATCTATTCAATAAAATTTTATGTTATTGTATATAGAATTAAATATAACCAGTAATGTTAATGGTTTATAGTTATTCAATAATTCATTATTTAACTGCATAAACCATCGTGTTCCTAATGACACTCAAACCACAATACCATCTTTGGCCTGTATTGGAGTCCGAGTAATATAAACTACTTAATTAACAATTTATTATATAAAATGGGTTTTAATTATCCATTTAATTTTTATTTACAATATGTATTATGGAACCATAGTATAATGCCAACATAATGGGCATAGAACATCATGTGCAACACCCCATTAGTATTTGGATCATCAGTACCTCTATCACACCTCATTATTATTTGGGGCATCAGTCCATGTCCCATAAAATTTTCATTCATTTCATGGGAACTAAAAAATCTTTTATAGGAAACCATGGGTATTTGAAGCATCATTTCATGTCCCACACATAATTTCTCAAACAATTTCACATGGGTATTTAAAGAATCAATCCATGTCCCACACTAAAATTTCAATCAATCATATATATCACATATATCACATATATCAAAACATCACATCAATTAATTCATAAATTACTTAATCAAATTTAATAATTTCATGTTCAAATCATTCCATTAATTAATTAAAAAATTAATAAACCACATCACCCCCTTCGATTAATTCATTAATTAATTTGTCATAAAAAATCCATTATTTTATTCACAATTAATTAATTATGAAAATCAATTTCCAATTCACAATAATGTCCCTAAATTAATTCAATAATTAATTAATGAAAATATACAATCCCAATATACCTATAATTAATTCAACAATTAATAATGTCAACTTTCAATATCAATATCCTTAATTTCACAATCACCTAATTAATTAATCTACAAATTTAATTAATTCGACTTAGGAAAATCAATTTCTCATAATACAATATAAATTCTGTAATTACATACATGTTATTGAAATCTAGATATTTGGATTTGAATAATAGACCACCTACCTCAAGATTGTTGACAAACGATCACCAATAAATATACAATGTGAAGAGAATCGGTCAGGAATGCGATGAATAACACGATATAGATCTAAAACATAAATCCATGATTAAAATTTTCAAGGTATAAAAAAATTTGATCTAGATCTAGATTCAATAGAGGATAAACATCCTTTCAAGAAAAAGAGAAGAACATGAACCAATCAGGATGAGATTCACTTGCTGGGAGGGGTGTAGTTTTATAATACGGGCTTTGATTCATGAATAATGCAGGTCAAGGGGACTTGGAATCATCTTCGGAGCCTCCAAATATGAGAGAAAATTATTATGGGATGTGTTGTGGAATTTGGGGGTTTTAGATGGGGGTTCAAAAAAAATTAATAAATTTGAGGAGATTAAAATCTTGTATGAACTATTTACTACTCAAGGAACACAATTTCCCTTATCCATGTGCCTTAGTCGTGTGGCTCTTCTATGCACCAGCTATGATAATCCCCTCTATTTTGGATCACATGGTTTTATAGGTTGTCGCACATAGTTTGGGAATACCATGTGATAATCGTGAACATCCCTCTTTACTCTTAAATTTCTCAAATATTCACCCAAACATACCCTATATAAAACCCAAATGTAATGTACTAAAAACTAAGAAATAAAGTACTGGTAAATGATCCCTAATCATTTATTGAAAATATTGGGTTTCTATATTAGGGAAATGGTAAATTTTGAAAAGAGGCCACGTTCAGCCACTCCTATAGTGTTGGGTTTGTTGGAAAGATATAAAAATGTGTAGATTGACAGCGAACATCCCCATGTTAGTCCACATAGTGGTATTATAGTGCACCTATCCAAATTGGAAATAGCCAAATAATAAGACAAATCATGGAATAGCTCATGTTTGATATGTGGAGTTGAAATACACCACATCCGGACTAATTTTCATGAATGTAATGGTGCTCGACATAAGAGAAGAAAATTTCCAAATGATTTGTTTCCCACTGTAGTGAATAATCAATGTTCAAGTGCATGTTAATCATTGAATATCATTAATTCATGGTGGATAACACATGTAGGAATATGCTTATAATGAAAGATATAATGGTAAAATAGTATAGTAGAAAGCCAAAATAGCCATATGCAATAGACCATGGTCATGGTGTTTAGTGTTTTAGAGGGAAAAAACTATGTATCCTATACCTGGACATAGTTCAGGGTGTTTCGGTCACAGGCAGGGAAAATTATGAGAATATCCATTCAAATGATTCATGAACTAGTAATTAATGCTTCAAAACTCATGGTATTAATTTTTGATTAATGATAAAATGGTGATTTGACATATTTGTATATCATTCCACATGTAATTGAATGGATGTCTGATTACACATTATAAAATAATTTTTAGTTTCACATAGTAGTTTTGTGGCTGTATTTATGGAGGAAATCATGGTGGAGGTTTATTATGAATTTTTGATGGCCCAATAATGATGTAGAATTGATTCCAAATAGTTAGGGCATGGAATCCCAATTATAAGAAAGGAATATTGGTTTTAAATTGGAAGGGGAGACAGAGATAGACCAATGATTATTCTTTATATCAGAATATCTATATAAGTGAGAAGAGTTCTAGGTAAGGGGTTAGAGGTTTGAAGGTTTTTCAACCATTTAATACATATCCAAAGATTATTTTTTTGTTCTTATAGTAAAGATAAGGTAGTGAGAAAATTATTCTAGAAGGATTTAGTTTTTCATAAAGGGTTATTTCATAGATTATGATTGAGCAGAAAAGGGGACTACAAAAGAGAATGTATCCTTCTTGGAATATTCATTGAAATATAATATGAATGGACCAAATGGAACATAAAATGTGTTTTTATCCTTCCCAAAATAGTGATAAATTGTGGATGATAAAAATTCATTAATTCGTAGGTAATAGTTAGTTAAACCTAAACATTGTAAGTAGGTGATCCTAAGAAAAAAGGGGTTGATCCCGAACCTTTATATGGGGATTGGCCAATATGAATAGTATTGAGCTCTATCGTGAATTTTTTTACATGGTACAATACTATAGATTCACCTTGGATGTATCCCAATGAGGGTGAACCATTTGAATTTTCTTTTCCTTACTTACCTTATGCATGAACACCAAAACAGATGAAGAAAGAAAAATTATATCTGGAAAAATAGCATAAAAAGTGACCCACAAGGTTGATAGTTAAACATTATTAAGGAAATGGATACATTAAGGATTAAGTGATTTAATTTGTTAATTCATTTTGACAAACTGATCCCCCCCCCCTCCATCTTTGGGTATTCTCACTCTAATCCCGTATATAGTGACTAAAAAGTTGTATGAAATTGATTGGGTCATTTTTCATGGATGTTTTATTTCTCTAACTTGATTTTGGAATTTTTGATTAAAAAACATCCCAAATTAAGGATCCTATATTTTTTGGAAATAATCTCAAAACCTAGAAAATGATTTCATATATTTAATGGAAAATAATCATGGTATTTCTCAAGAAGTGGTTGTAGATAAAATTGTTCTATTAACCCGAGATCAAATCTGGGGGGAGGCTTATTTTTTGGGGGTACTGTAGCAGTATCGTAGCAGTTACTGTTCATTACTGTAGCGGGTACTGTAGCAGGCATTGTTCAGTACTGTAGCAGCTAGAACTATTCATCCATCTGGGCCTTTGGGCCACCGGTTTGGTCCTCGGGTCCTGCAATGCATTCGAGCCACCCAAGGATTTCGATCCAGTTGATTCATAAGGCCTTCGGGCCACCATAAGGCCATTGGACCACCCCAAGGCCTTCGGGCCACCTGAATAAAGATTTAATGGTCAGACTACAAGGGACAAGGCTTTAGAAGAGGATTTAGTTCAGGCACATCTGGTAGATCAGAGATAACTAGAATTGGAAGAATGAGAGGGTATGTCTTTTCCATCGGTATCGGGCCTGTGCAGCTCTGCATAGGACAGCTAGCTGACCAGCCCTGCGAAGGTGGAGTGCTAATATCATGGAACAAGCTAGGGAGGATGTAACACTCTGAGATTTTATGAGAAATATTTTCTTTATATGCAACACCAAAGGAATCGTTCACTACACACAACAATGGTTTGTCCTGCGTTACACGCAATCACGACCTTCCTCGATAGCGTGTGTAGTACGCAATACCGAGTTTCACAAAACATCGATATACTGTTATAATATTATGATAGACTAGCCATTATGAATATTATTAACTAAATTTTGAATTTTATAACATTATTATTCATCTTATACATTTTCTAGAACATGGTATGAGAACAAAATATATTTTTCGGGTAAAATAAGTATATTTAAAAAAATGCAATTTTACCGCCTTTTGATGGCGCACCCACATTAAATATAGTTTTTGACATGTTTAAAAGTTCAATTTGAAAAAATAAAATTCTTTTTTGGAATCAGGATATAAAAACTTACTTTGGATAAATTTTTCATATTATTCTGATAACTTTCATATTTTAATGAATAGTAAAACACGCTATATTTTAATTAAAAACAATTTTTTTCATCAAAATAATTTATATGGTTAAATTATAATATTGAATGGTTTTAAAGTATAAATAGAATATATTTTTACCATTTAATATAATTTATTTCATTACCATTAATTTTACATTGAATTATTAGGTAAAAACATTTCAATCTTTAGTAATGTTTTAACTTTTAAAACCTGTTTTCTTAATAAGAGGATTAATTTTAAATTAATTAATGCAACTTCTGTGTTTTGAATTTTGAAAAATGGATTCCATATTTTAATTTATTGGGTCCAAATTATGTTAATAGGTTACGCTTATTTTTTTTATATTATGAATAGTAAGTACGGTAATTTTTATTTACTGCAGGAAAAGGTAAATCGGGTAATTAAGGGTAAAATTAAGATTATAAAATTACCCTAAAACCTACCAAAATTATATTGGATGACTAAAAGTAGACCTGTATCACCTAAGGGTTGGATTATATTCATTTTATGGACTTCTGACCATGAAAATAATTTAATTAGTATAAAAACCAAAAAAGTGACAACATGTCACTCTCTTAAATCTTATAAGTATAATAATTTTAATTTGGTGATAAAATTCATGAAACTTTGAACATTAATAGTCTTAATAAATATAATAAAATTATCTACATCATTTGAATTTATTTAGAATTTTTATGGATTAAATAATTATCATTAAATGTGACACAATAGTGATGTTGAATTTATTTTATGGATTGAAATAACAAATAAATGGTTTTAAAAATATTAAAATAAATATTATATGAACTATTTAATGTGCTCCACGAATTTTATAGATAAATATGACATGTAATAAATCTATTAAAATTTTTATTTCGAACATATATTCTGTGTGTAGTTTATTTAAATTCAGATAAATGAATAGTGTCAAAATTGACACTATTGTTATTTTATAAAAATAACATAATAGAAAATTGTTTAAAAAACACAAAAATATTTAAAATTTATAAATTAAAATTTATATGGTCTAAAATATCATAAATTATCCAATTATGAAAAAATCACAATACATAAGTAATTATTTATAACAATTTAAAATTTATAATCTTATTACCACAAATAAAATTAAATAGATTAAATAAGGATAAATCAAGTTAATAAGGTTTAAAATAAATTTTCAACATGGATTAATTTTATTGCATGATGATATTACAACCCTATCTCATCTAATATTCTAATATGAGTCATTTTTTAAGGTTTTTAAGTGGGTTTTGATTTATTATAAAATAATATTTTTGAGGTTTCTGAAGGTGCCCCAATCCTCCCTTATAAAAGGGCACCTCATCCCTCTCCTATTTACACAATTTTGAGCCTTAAATCTCAGACAAACACTTCCCATTACTCTTCTCAACTTCCATAGTAATATTATAGAGGTTTGTTTCTTCTCAAAAGACCAGCTCCATTCCCATAAGTGGATGTTTCAAAGAAGGCACGTCGAGGAAGAGGTAATCTCTTCTACCGATTGTTTCAAGTTTCTTCCTTCTTCTACTTCTTCTTATTTAGTTGATTCATTATAAAGTAAAAACATCAGTATCACTCATATACTTATATGTTATTATAAATATGAAACAACCCTATTTCATCTTCTATCTATCCTACAGAAAATGAAATCACCGCGCGTGCGTACGTACAGAATATCGTCTCCACGCCGTGGTGTAATCTGTTTTCCACCACCACCTTACATGGATGGGTATAATGGTGAAAATAATAACTATTTATATGATTATTATAACATGATACTGATTCTGAGATATTCTACCATCCACTCTCATACCATTAAATAATTATTGGAATGATATCGTCGCTCGTGCGTATATACGGCTTACCGTCTCCACAATGCGATGTGATTTGTTCTATATGATCTTCACTAAACCATGATTATATAAATGAATTGAATGAATAAATATGATATATATTATACTATTACCATTATTTAAATGATGTATCTATAACCTAAAAATAGGAATAATAATTTATTCGACAAAACAATCATAGGAACATAAAGCAATGAACACCCGAATAACAAGTAGCAATGAAATATTACTAATAAGAAGCTAAGAATATGACCATATATGATATCATAACAATGATTATGATTATGGAATAAGTCAATGAAAATATTTAAATCATTATACATGAGGTTCAGACACGTACAAAGCATATCGGACCTAAGGTAAGGGAAAATCTCACAATCTCATTTTTATACGAGATTGTTTATACTTCAGAATTTACTGGGGAATATTTATCATCCACATACATGTTTTCTCAATATTTGATATAATTTATATCCTCCTACAATTTTTTAAATCCAATTTTACCTATTGGTGAATTTTAGTAAAAGATATGAAAGGAATCTTTTTTCGTTTTTAGTACAAGATAATTTTTGACTTTTCCGTCCAAAGTACGAGAAGAATGTTTTTTTAAACTATACAGAATGAATGTATTTTTATGATTTCATAGAACATTATTTCCATGAAGCTTACTTGACAAGTTTTCAAGTTTATTTTTAATTAACTTCTTTTAGTTTAAATTTTTATGACATGTTAAGAAAGGAAAAATGTTTTTTAAGTAGAAAGGATATTTTCCTCAAGAATGGAGTTCAAGTGTTTTATCAAAATTATTTTCCATCTAAGATAATATAGGGTTCTTTTTCTATTCCTATTTTTAAATTTATATAATTATGTTATGATGGAATTATTTTTATGAAGTCCTTTTATCTTATATGGATTATGTTATGATGGCATGATGTTTAACAATCCCATTTTTATTACATGGGTTATGCTATGATGTATGATTTATGATTGTGTGGCACACATAATAATGGTTTCATTATGAGATTAGTGGGACCTATATCTACCTCCAATGAATTGGTTAAATATTTATATCTCATGAGATAGACATGGATAGAATGGCAGGTTAAACAATTTCAGTGATACAGGACTAGAACGAGGAGTGAACTCAGTTCAGAAATGGACTTTGTCTCCTAAGATAGTCTTGGCAATGAGCCTTGACTACTAAGAAATTATTTTCTCTGATTATGTGTGTATGACACAAAGTTTCATGTTTTATGATAATATTATTGGGATTACATTTCACAACTATGATTTATCCCATGTTTTGATATTATGATCTCTTTTTCAGGTTAAGGCTTTCAAAATGTTATGTTCTTATGAATATGATATAATTGATATATCCTTTGTTCACCCTTACTGAGTATTTGAGCTCACCCTTTTGTATGTTTTCTTTTCCCTGGGTCAGGAAGAAAGGTATTAAGTAGGATATGCCAAAAGGGACTCTAGATATGAAGAAATAAACGGGAGACAATATAGATTCTTTGTGAACCAGTTGTTTATGTTTCCCAGTTTCTAAAGACATTATACCTATAAGGTCCTATCATGGTTTTTTTATATGTTGTAATAAGTATGCTTTAATTCTGATGTAATAACAATGTATGTAAAGTAAGGGTCATTATAGAGGAGCAGTTCCATGTTGTCTAGTCTGGGTGATTCCCTCTAAGACCTACGGGTCATTTAATTGTCTCTGAGCCTTTGGGCCTTGTAAGGGTTCTAACTCATCCTTTGAAAGTTGGATTATCAAATATAATAAAAAATTAATTCCTTTGGGCCATTCCGACTGACCGAACCCGACACATGGTTATCATTCTATTAGATCAAACAAATTTCAATTGATACTTCACTCGAAGAAGAATTAAAGAAGGATCTCATGGAAGATGTTTAAAATTGATAAGTTATTGAAAATTCTCAAAACAAATGTTGATAAATTTTTAATATTTTTTTAGAAAATATAATGGCTAAGTTATAATTATGATATGTAAATATGAAAAAAATATGAAGGACAAGTGATAGTCATCCTAGAATATTTTTACTCCAATCAAGGAAAATTTTGATCCAAATATTATTTCTGATTCTAACCATCATGTGGAGAAACAATGAAAAATTCTAGAACCACACATGGAGATAATAATTTGACGTTTTCATACTATTGAATAGCCAATAACATAAAGTTACTATTCTGAAGAATTCTCTTGTAATTACAAAAACATATTGATAGATTATCATGAATAGGCTATAATATTCAATGATTAAATATTTTTCCTTATAAAATAATAGCATGATAAGAGTATAAGTGGCCTTGGATCTCATCATAATGAAAATTGGAAGAAAAAAAAGTAAGATTAAAGTGATATGATTGAATATATTTCCCAAGGAGTTGTAAAAAATGGCAACTCGGAAAGAATTTATGGTGATTGATCATTCACTAAGAATATAATCTAATGAAATAAAATAATATTTTAAAGATTTCAACATTGAATAAAAAGAACTGGCTTCATGTGTGGATGAAATGGATTATAAGATAAAAAACTATGAGAAGGAATTGAAACCCTCCAAATATTATACTTGGATCCCAATGAACTATACCTCTGATTCTAAAGAAGTAAGTAAAAATATAAATATAAATTCGAGAAGTAAAGAGTTATTCCATGAAAAAATTGGAAGGGTTGTTCCATGAAATATGATAGCACCAAATTGATTCTATTATGGATTATTTTTCTATATCATGAATACATGTTTTGAAGATAACAATTATAAATATATGTTTTGAAGAAAAAATGTCTAAATAGGTGATAAAAACACTAGATATGCATGTATATTAATTTACAATATATCCAATGAGTTATTATTCTTTTGGTAAATGATTTATTATTTCTATCCTTAGATTCATGGTAAGTTATTTTAATTAGTTGAATAAGTGGAAGGATGAAGATTCAATGTAAATAAACTCCATTCATATAAACTATAAAAATTATTCATATCCTGTAAAAATACATTTTAAGATGGAATTTAGGTACAATGTTTTAAAGGATTATATTGAACCTTAAAAAGGTTGTATCTATCACTAATATCAAGGATCTCGTAACAAATCTCATTGAAGAAAACAAAAATAATATAGAATAAAAATAAATAGGTTTTTATAGGTGTGAAGAGGGTGTAAAATAATTTGATTTTGAATCAACTATAGAAGAATTATTTCAATATGGTACTTATAGTCATCAAGGAAGAGGTTTTCCCAATTGGTTGCACACAAATCACCAAAAGGTAAAATATAATGATGCAATGGGGAATAATGTTATAGGTAATATGCAATACTGATACAACATATGGAGGTACTTTTTCATGTGTGATCAATTCCTCAATTCTAGAAAATTCCAATCAAAGGGAGTATATCTATTTTTTATACATGAAGATAATTTTTCAGGAGGTAACATGAAAGGTAAATCCTTTAGAAAAAAGGAAATGTTTATATCTATATATGATGATGATGATACTAAAAAAAGGGTTTCATTCCATTACTAAAATCTAAAAAGGGAAAAGGAGATATGCATGGTTATGTAATGGTTTATCTTCAGTATAACTATTCCTCAACTTGGGCAACATTTTGGTACCCCTTTCTCTACATGATTCATTGTTTCTAAATATTTGTAAAGAGGTAAAGAATTATGGGTGATATATTATCCATGGGTGTATTTTTTAGAAAATTTCATGAGTTAAGAGTTGAAAATAAGATCTATTTTATACACAAATTGAAATGGTTATAGTCCTCATGAAGTAGGCCAAATGTGAAATAAAAACATCCAAAAAACAAAATTCACATATTTGATTTCATCTAATATGTGTCTTAGTGTCTGGTATCATTAGATGTTTTCTAGTATATCAAAAAGTTTCTAGGTTGGTATATTTTCTCCCACAAGTGGTATGAACAAATTTAGCATCATCAATTAGAGTCAAGAGTTAAAGACTTTTGGGGTTGGGATGAAAATTAATGTCAAATAAGCTTTATTATAATTTTTTGAAACTTGTAAATAATATAATGTCATGTAGATAAAGTGATATCAGTTGTTAAAATTTAATTTCTCTTGTAATAATTGGATTAAATTGTATAAAAAATTGTATGAATTACTTCATCATGAGGTTTTTTCTACATAATCAAATGTTGTATTGTTTTCTATTAACCATTTTCTGTGAAGTTATAGAGTTAAAAGGAAATATTTTAATAATAATTGAAAGATCCATATCTACTATGATATTTCATAGTATTCATGAGTGACAAGGATAGCCTTTGTATTTCCATTAAATCTCTCATTTATAATTCATATATCAAGATCAGTAGGCATAGAGGATTTATTGACATATCATGTTCCAAGTGGTAAATTCACTTAGTGAATCTATTGATTAAATATGGAAGGAATGTATATTTAAATTTAGGGGAAGATGATATGAGATGAGTAATTAATTACTATCCTAATATGGTGGTTTAATCCCATAATGAAACCCTTATTTAATTTGAATATAAATACGGATTTAAGATTTCCTAGAGTTTCTTCCCAAAAATAAATGGGGAAATATTTGAAAATTAATGGAGGAGATGGTGATGATTTATTCTATAGTAAAATTGAGAAGGAAGATAGGTGAATACCTATATATGAAAAGTTAAACTAGTAGGGAACTTTATATTTCTTTTCCAATAATGGTAATAATATATTTTAAAGGGGGAATCATGTATTGTCAACAAGATAAAAAGGGGTATATTTTTAGAAATACAAAAGTATTGTGTTAGAGTTATTGGAAATATTATATTCTACTATATATTATTGAATATAACCAATGTATTGGAGTATTTATTATGATATAGGATGATTGAAAATAGTTATTGTTATGGCCAATTAGAGTTGTAGACAACAAGCGATACATGTATGAACTGTTTTTAAAGATGTTATTAGTCAATTGAATGATGTTTTTATGAAAATAAGAATTGAATAACCTTGGTGGAAGTAATGTTAATTACATTTTCTCTAATGTTATAAAATCCAAACCCATGGTTAAGGGTGGGGATGGGAGTGATGAGAAGACATGACTCAAAATCGGGATTTGGACAAGGACTATGAATGTGGTGTTCCATGTGGTGGAATTCCAATGAACCTTTCTAAAAAATACTTATAAGGATGACCATGAAAATAGTTTAATAGGGTGTTGTAACACCTCTAAATTATAAATTAAGAACCTTGTATGACACACATCACCAAGTGTAAAGGGAATATAATATCCAGATACTTTATAATATATTTACTATTTAAAATAGAATATATATATTTTAATTCATGAGACACCATGTCATATTTGTAACAAGCAAGATATACCTTCCATGATATCTTGAGTTACACGAAAGAGAAACATTCCATTATAGCTTGCGTTACATGAAAGACTGAGTTTCACCAATTAAAAATGTACTAGGAAAATATTATTATTTAATATAAAATGATATAACCTAATAATTATATAAGTGGTTAGAAATAGTATTATCTATATTATGAAAATTTATTCTTTATATAAAAATAAAATGAATTCATGGGTTACAAATAAATTAGAAAAAATAAGAACCAATTGGATATAAAAAGAAATATTATCTTTTGTATGCTTCCAAAGGGGTTTAATTTTAATAAACATAATTAATAAAAATTAGTTAATGGATTTAATGAAATATTAATGTAATTTATTCAATAATATATTTTTGATATTCATTAAATTTATTTTATAAGAATAATATAAGAACCAACTCTATTTTACACATTAAAACCATTACTTTTATTTAAGTAATTTTACTACCATTAATGGTGCACCTATTATAAATATGAATTTTTAAAATTTTATAAATTTAATTTGATAAAATAAACATTATTTTTTTATTCATAATATCAACATTATGTTATGGTTAATTTTTTGTATTTTTCTGAAAAACGTCATTTTTTGATGAATTGTGAAAAATACTGCATTTTAATTAAAAACTGTCTTTTTTGTTTAAATAATTACTAAAGTTACATTTTATTTTTAATTTGTTCTAAAGTAAAATTAGGTAAATTATATATCTATTAATAAAATTTAGTTCACTATAATTAATTTCACATTTAAATTGATTATAAAAACTTGACAATCTGTTGAACGTTTTCTTACTAAAACCAGTTATTTCGTTCGTCTCCAAGATTAGCATTAAGCGTAATTTTTCCGCTTCTGTGAATTGTATTTAGAAAAATGGACATAAAACATTTTAATAAATATTTTATTTTGTTTCTAATAAGACAAAAATAATTTTTTAACAAAATTATTAGTTAATGGAATTAGAATTATTTACAAAGATTAATGTGTAATTAGGCTAAAAAAGGGACTAAACACAAAATTTAAGGGTCCAAATAACATATAAATTTTCCCAAAACCCCTTTAATTAAAATATTCAGTACATTAACCTTAATTTATTTATTTGGGATGGGTATTTATGACATTTATTATGTATGAAAAGGTTTATACCAAACTTGTTTTCAGAAAATCCAAGTGAGTCCTTTTCCTTCCCTATAAAGGGCCAGCACTTATTCGACTTCTTCACACCACTAAAACCACATAGGATCATACAATATCTTCCCAAATATTCTCTCAAAATACCTACCCTCAAATTATAAGCCTCCATTTTTTAATAGTTCATTCCAAATAATCCTTTTGGTATTAACCAAAAGAAGTTACCTGATTATGAGGTAACGTCTTCTCTCATGTTTTTTAGTTTAATTTCCATTATCCACTCCCTAATATATTCCTATTCTATGATTACACAATAGATACTATATAAAAAATATACTATAATGTTATTATGTTAATATTTTTACCTATACTTACACATGCCTCCATCTATTTGGTAACGAACAGACGGTTGATGTGAACGGTGAACTACCACCTCACGAAACAATGATTTTCCGTTCTTTATTTACTATCCCCGATGGTGGTCATTATAGTGAAATATCTATTTATATATGTTATATGTTTTATTTAGTATGTTTTCAAGATTTTTTAATTCTTTTATAACTCATATCATTACTCATTCCATTTTTTGTAAATGTGATAACTTCGTTTTAGGAAGTGTGGACAATCGCCCCCTCAAAGCGATGTGATTCATTCACACTATATATGAAATTTATAGAGGATGGTTATAATTAAACATATGATAAATAAAAAACATATATATTATAATAAAGACATAATTAAATTTCTATATATTTATATATATAATATTCTTTATTTCCCTTTCACACACTTAAAAAGTGATAATGCAATTCGTGGACGTGTGGTCTACCGCCTCGTCAACATGATGTGATTATTTTATCATCTCAAGAATTTGATATATTAGTATATATTATTAAATAATATGATATTAATGGTATAATTATTATTATGTAATTATATGGTTTTACATACCATCCTTCCATAACTATCATTACAAAATAATAATGTTACTCATGCATACGAACGACCTACCGTCTCCATGGTCACAAAGTTTATTAATTTTTCATACACATATTTTATTATTGGTTTTAAGTGAATAATTTATCTATGAACATAATAATTATTTCATGATTATTATTTTTGTGATATTATATAATGAACCCCTTTACAATAGTTGACCTACCTAAGTTTTATTGACACATAAACTGAATTTGGTCAAAACACCCTACGTAAACATAATTGTTTAAGTAGCTGTACATAACATTGTAAAAAGTGAAATAAAAAATGATAAAAATGGTTAATCATTGTTTGGGGTTATCTCAAGATCTTTTCCTGGCTTCTTTCCTAGGGATTCCTCTCCTTAGTGACATTTCCTTCTTCTCTGATTTCCCCGGTTCTCTCTTCTCTCCTCTCAATTTGCTGGGCTTCATTCTCTACAGCCACTATATTATTTATCTATTGTTGTTATGACCTAATATACCAGTTTTTCCTACCCTATATCCATGAAGACCATTATGGAAACCTTTCAATTATTTTTCCTTAAGCTCCACCACTCCTCTCTAGGTCAGATCTGGAATGATGGGAACACCAAGGATTTGGGATATTGGTTTGGCAATTGAAGGTACTATCAGAATCTAAGTTCTTATAAATTTAGAGTTTTAACCCCTGATATATTTTTAGGGTTTCACCCTCTCACATCACTTTTATATTTATGTTCATTTCCCTTATTCATACTACGGTCCAATCTCGTTTCTTCTTTATCTCTCTCTGTGGTTTTGGGTTATCTTCGGTAGAGGGTTTTTCCTAGGAGGCCAGTTTTATTCATTTGTTTGTTGGTTGATGTTGGAGTTGTATGGTGATGTGGTGATGGCTCTAGGTAGAGCTTGTGTTAAAACATTGATGGCAGCATCAAAGGTGAGTGTCGACATGATGGGTTCTATATTGGTTCTTCCTTGATTTGGCTTCTACGTTGGCTCTAGTTTTTTTTGTGGAATGTGGGTTCTTTGCGGATTTTGGGAGCTCCATATCATGTTGTTGGAGGGTCTTGGTGAATATTTTATTTGGAAGTTTGGTGGTTTGTGAATATTTTCAATGGTCACATTAGTGGGATACATAAGGTGGTTATTTTTGAGGTTTTCATTTTTCAGACTTATTTTTGTTTTCGTTTCCCTGGTTTGTGGTCTCCTAGTCAAAGATATGGTATTTTTTCAATGAAAATAGAGTCGTTGTTCTTATGGAAATGGAATTTTTTGTGTTGTGACTCATCTGGTAAGAGATAGTATGAGTTCTGATCTATCATCAATGATAATAATGGTTAAAAGTGATGATAATGATAGTGCATGAATGATGTGGGCTGGCTCATTTTTCAAAATGTATAATTTAAATTTTTATATTTGGAATGATTCAACAGTTGGTTTTTTGATGAAGCAATCCTTGGTCGGATTGTGGAATATTTCAGATTCACTATGATGGTAGTTTTTTTCAATTTTGAAATATATGG
This sequence comes from Viscum album, assembly GCA_963277665.1. NCBI lineage: Eukaryota > Viridiplantae > Streptophyta > Magnoliopsida > Santalales > Viscaceae > Viscum > Viscum album. Next base: position 1,562,579,918 of record OY728165.1, read on the forward strand.
TCTTGGCTTGGTGAAAGGCTATGTTTTATGTTTTGTACTTTGAACAATTTAATGTGTATTTTTTGTATGGGTGTTACTTGTTTATGGTTGATATTTTGTAGGTTCCCATTTACCCACAAAGTGTATATTCAATAAAATAAAATAAAAATGTTTGTGAAAAAGTAATTATAAACATGAAAAAGTTTCTGAATCAAGTATAAAATTAAGAAATTTTTATTATACTGGAATTTAAATAATGTTTACCAAAAAGGAAACTCAAGGTAAGGGACTCTTTCTCACTTTTATTTATGTGAGGCATAATTTACTGTTGAGAACCAAATTTCTTATATATGGTGTACGTACTGACACATTAACATGTAATATCATGAATAATTTTACCTTCATGATATTTAGATGTTTTAGTTTATGATTATTACTTATGGGTCTTTCAATTCAAATGTAAATGACTCTTGACGCACTTTTCTTTCCACGAGACATACTTAATTGTTGAACAACTAATTTCTTATAAATTGTGTATATATTACCACATTGAGATTGAATATCATGAATTATTATATGTTCCTAGTGTTTAGATGTTTTAATTGATGATTTAGGGAATTTTGATTAATATATAAGTGATTCTTTTATTACTTTTCATTCTCTGAGACAATCTATATATACACAACTTACTAATTTTTTGTAGTGTATCCACTACCCCTATTGATACATTATATCATGAATCATTTTCCTTCATGGTATTCAAACCATTAATTTAGGGGGATTATGATTTAAATGTTTCTGGTGTTATGGGACACTTTTGAATGTTTAATGAATATTTTACTAAAAAATATTCTTAATTATTATATTTGAAATCTCATTTTTGTTGTGATTATTAACATTCTCTTGAAACAATCTCTTTATTGTAAATATTTTTCATTGGAAATTTAATTTAATATCAATATTCTCACATAGTGGATATTATTACTTCATATATTGTATATCATTTACGGTTTTACCTTTAATACTTATTTGATTAACTGGGGAATTATCAATAAATCCATATATTTTATTCAGTATATATATTTGATAAGACACATTTATTATTAATTAAATGGATTACTCAATATAAAAAATTACATCCAATAATTAAGCATTTCCTTCATTTTGATTCATTATTTACTATCCATGAGATTTTACCATGATAAAATCTATGGATTCATCTCATTCAAATTTTATTTATTAAGTGGAATGTGTTTTAAATTTCATACCTTACCATATTTATTTTTCCTTATCTAGTTATTTGAATGGAATTTCTATCTAGTTATTACCATGACATATTGTTTACATACTTCCATTCAGTTTATTCATTACATGGCCTGAGTGATCAGTTATTTGCCTTTCTATATTGACTATTCTCATTGATTAATTTTTTATTCTGCTATATTTTTTCCATACTGAGCATTTGAGCTCACCTTTATTATGTTTCTTTCCATAGGAATCCAAGAAGAACACTATGGAAGACATGTATGGATTCACTAGAAGAATTATAGTTATCCTTGATGATTTTAAGAATAAAAAATAATTATGTTGTAATTTGTGTACTTTAATGTAATTCAATACTCATGTATGAATTTGGATTACCCAAACCACAAAACTATAATTTCTTAAAGGCTTTATTCCTTACAATCATGAAAATATAATTGATAGTAGAAAATGAATCCAAGATTCTCGTATGAGGTCACAATAGTTAGTATCCAATGACATATAGCAGCAATCTGGGGAACTAGATTTAGGACAACATAGGTTAGAGAACATAATCCTAATATAGAATCTGAGGATAAGTATATAAGAACATCCTAGAATAATGGTAAGGTGGAGATTATGTGGGTCTTCTTAGCTATACATCTCTGTATATATACTACTGGTGGACGTGGTTCTAGAACAGATGTACCTATGAGTAATAACTCTGAAGAGGTGTTCCAAGCCTAACTCAGGGTAACCTAGTACAAAATAATGGGTGTTAATGTACACTTAATTTGACACTCATGGGGAATATGATTAGGAAAATTCACAACTTCTTTACAAACTACTATGAACTATTTTGATATTAAATGAACTAGGTTAATCCTAAAGTGTGTTAGATCAAAGATAAAGTGTCATTAATTAGAAATCATATAATTGATATCATGGGTAAACGCTATCCCAAGGAAGTACCAATGTAAAAATAAATGGATTAAGTATTTATGAATTGATGTGGTATTAAAGACAATAGTTAAAAGGATATTTAGTGATTAACCTTATTTGAAATATATCCATCATATTTATTCTCTAAATTATATTAAATTTTTTTAGAAAAGGAAAACATATAATCTGGGTGAAAACTAATAAAATATGACAAGGAAAGGGCACATGAACTGAATACTGAAAGAAAATAAGGGTCTCATGCCAACCACTGACATATGAAATTTCCTAGTTAATTTTTCATTGATTTAGTTAAAAAAATTGATGATCAAATGTTAATGATGAACCAGTGGTATGAATTTTAAGGATTATAGATTAATATATTAAACATATTGGTTTTGGAATACATTAAAAGACCAATAGTTATACATGACACTCTGTAATATGACTTACAATCCTTTAAAAGTTTCTTTTACTAATTTAGGCATAAAAAAAATTCACTATTGGTAGTTTAGTTCAGGGAGTAAAGGGATGAATTAGAAGTTGATCAAAGAACAACTAAAATATTGGATTGTTCATATGAAATTGAAACCTATAAAATAATAATATTTCCACATATTCCTTTTTAGTGAAGTAATTAAAAAACAATGAAAAAAATGACATAGAAAAAAATTCCTAATACCATGATTTTTTATGAACCAATAGTCTTCTATATCATCACATATTTATGAATTTGAGAGTCTAAACATTCTATTGATCATTAAATTATTTCTAATTGATGACCTCACTCACTCCATATATGTATTTACCTTTTTTATCATCTATGTATCTTTAAATTTCACTGATGTTCTCAAGCATAGAGATCTTGTTACAATATAGTCCATGTGACCTTTGTAATTATCATTCTATCTTGTCTATAGGATGTTTTATGAAATATTCTCAATATTTGTGATTTAAATTTCTGTAATATCAAAATATCTATCAAAAATATAAAGTTTAAATTGAGAGGGCACAATTTAATTATGCTGGGGAGAATATAACACCCCAAAATTCTTATGTAAGAACCTTGTATTTGATAGCATGTATGACCCGCAACACCGAGTGTAAATGGAATATAATATCTTGACACATTATAATATATTTATTATTTAAAATAGATTTTAAATCATTTAATGAGTGAAAAAATAATTTATCATATGTTACACACAAGTTTGACCTTCCTCGATAGCATGCATTACACGCAAGAGTGACCTTCCATGATAGCCTGCGTTAAAAGAAGGTCGACTTTCACCAAATAAAAATATATTATTAAAATATAATTATTTAATATAATATGATATAATCAAGACTTTATATTAGAAGTTATTAAATTTATTAACTAACATAAAAAAATTTATTTTTTATGTAAATATAAAATGAATTCATGTGTTAACAATTAATGATAAATGGAAATAAGAACCAATTGGACATTAAAAAAATATTATTATTTTTATGCTTCCAAAGGGGTTTTTTCTTAATATACATAATTAATTAAAATTAGTTAATGATTTTAATGGAATATATATTTTATATATTTAATATTATATTTTTTATATTCATCCAATTGTTTTGATAAGAATAAGATAAGAACAAACACTATTTTACACAAAAAAACATATATTTTTATTAATGCATTTTTATCACCTTTAATGGAACACCTATTTTAAATATTAATTTTGACACATTTATAAATTGAATTTTCCAAAGTAGACTTAATTATCTTATTTCGAATATCAAAATTATCTTTGGGTTAATTTTTGGTATTTTCCTGAGAAACATCATTGGTTGATGAATAGTGAAAAATTACTGTATTTTAGTTAAAAATTGGCTTTTGGATTCAATATTTTTTAATTTTCAATTATATTTTAAATTTGTTTCAAAGTAAAATTTTATTAATTAAACATATATTAATTAATTTTAGTTAATTAAAATAAATTTCACTTTTAAATTTATTATAAAAACAGAGCATTCTATTGAACATTTATCTACTAAAACCAGTTAATTCGTTTATTTTAGAGATTCGAATTAATCTTAAATTTACTGCTTTTGTGAATTGAATTTATAAAAATAGACATCATCCATTATAATTGGGATTATATTTTTAGTATAATCATACCAACTAATTTTTTTTACAAAATGACTACTGAATGTGCATAATAATAATTACAATGATTAAGGTGTAATTATGATAAAAAAGGGGGCTAAACCCTATTTTTGGGGGCCCAAATGACCAAGTTAAATTTACAACACCCATTGAGTGGAAATGTTTCGTCCATTCAACTTATATTATAGATTTATTATTGTTTTTTGTGTCTTTTTTAGGTACGAACATGTGTATACCTAACCAATTTTTAAAAAATCCAAGTGAGTCCTTTACCTACCCTATAAAAGGATACCAACTCTCCTACTTCATTACACCAATAAAACCACTTAGGTCCCACCAGGATCTACCCAAATAGTCTGAAAAAATCCATCCTATATATGTAGAATCATTAATTTTGTCATAAATCATTCTAAGGAATAATTTTTCTATAAACCAAAAGAAGTTAGTCGATTGATAGGTAAGGTCTTCTCTCACGATTTTTTGTTTCATTTCAATTATTATATCCCAAAAATCATATTATTCTATAATTACATAACAAAAAATGTATACTAGATATAATAGGATATTTTTATGTAAATATTTTTACATAAACATACTCATTCCTCTATCTTAGGGGTTACAAACATACGGTTTATGTGAACAGAAAACTATTGCCTCACAAAATGATGATTGTCCATTCTTCCTTTACCACCTATCATGGTGGTCATTGTGATTGAAAATAAATTTATATATGATTTATATTATATTTATTATGTTTTGAAGCTTATTTATTTCTTTTAAAACTCATATCTTTATATTTTCTATCTTTTTTAAATGCAATAATTTCGTTTGAGGAAATGTGGACTACCACCCCCTTAAAGTGATGTGATTCATTCCCACAACATATGGAATGTATATAGGATGTTTATAATTAAAAATGGGATAAATAAAAATAATCTAAATGATGTTCATGAGATAAATTACTTTTTGGATATATATATATATATATATATCATTTTTTTATTTCCCTTTCACACACTTAAAAAGTGATAACGTCATTCAAGGACATGTGGACTTCCACCTCCTTCACATGATGTGATTACTTTTTCGTCACATGAATTATATATTATAGTAATTATGATTAAATAATATTTTATTTATTATACAATGATCATTCTTGAAATCAATGGGGCTACTTACATTCTTTCCATAATGACCATTAAAAAATAAGAACATTACCCATGTGTAAGCACGACCTACCATCTCCATGATCGTAACATTGATTAATTTTTCATTAAAATACATAATGATTGGATTTAAAATTATAATTGATGTATAAAAAAATAATTATTTCAATTTTTTATTCTGGTGATATTATATAATGACCCCTTATACCATAGTTGACCAACCATTATTTTTTGACACATAAACTGAATTTGGTCAAAATGCCCAACAAAAAAATAATTATTTTATTAGTTTTACACAACATGGTAATAAGTTAAATAAGTGTAATTATAAACAATAAAAATGTTCTTAATCATTTATAATATTAACATAAGTTTATTATATAGGAAGTTAATGAATGGTCACCCAAAATGAAACTCAAGGTAAGGGACTCTAGTATCACTTTCTTTTCCGTGAGACATACTTTATTATTGTGGAACTAATTTCTTATATATGGTGTAAATACAGCCAGATTGACATATAAAATCATGAATTATTTTATCATAATTGTATTTATATGTTTCAGTTGATGATTATTACTTTTGGGTCTTTTGATTCAAATATAAGGGACTCTTCTATCACTTTTCATTCCATGGGGCATACTTAATTATTGTGCACCTGATTTCTAATATATTTTTTACATACTATCACATTGAGATTTAATATCGTGAATTTGATTATGTTCTTGTTATTTAGAATTTTCAATTTATGGTTATTACTTTTGGGTATTTCGATTCATATGTTAGGGATTATTGTCTTACTTTTATTACCGTGATACATATGGTATATTTAACACTTACTTATTTTTGTATTATATCCACTACCCCTAAAGATATATTATACAATGAATATTTTTCCTTAATTGTATTCAAAATATTTATTAATGGGGATTATTATTTAAATTTTTCAAGTGGCATGGGACACTTTGGAATGTTTAATGAATATTTTGTTAAAATTGTTCTTAATGAATATCAATGAAATCTCATTTTTAGGTGATTGTCAAATTTCTCTTGAATAAAGTACTTTAATGTAAAAAAATTAATTTCAAATTATGTTGAATATCCATATTTTCACACAATGGATATTATTATTTCCTAAACCATTTATCATATTACATATAGTGTTTATATTGACTGTTATTTGATTAATTGGGGAATTATTGATAAATCTCTCTCTTTTATTTAATATGGATATTTGATAAGGCACATTGTTTATTAATTAAATTGATTACTTGATATGAATAATGATTTTGACATTAAATGACAGGTGGATAACATACTTTTTATATATCCTTGATGCATCGACAGGTTCTCATGAGTCAATTAAGTGGGAAAATGAAACAGGTTTTGATTAATTATGGAATTATGGATAAATCTCTATCTTTTATTTAATATTGATATTTGATATGGCACATTGATTCATTAATTATTAATCATGATATTTTCAAATGATAAAATCTATAGATGAATTTAATTTTCAGTTTTATTCATTAAATGGCATGTGTTTTCAGGTTCTTACATAGCCATATTTTTTTCCATAACTATTTATTTGAATGGAATGTGTTTCTAGTTATTAAACATAAATTTTGTTTATTAAAATTCATTCAATATATTGATTAAATTGTAAGTGTTTTCAGTTTTTTACATTTCCATATTGACTGTTCTCATTGATTCATTATTTCTTCTACTATATTTATCCCTAACCGAGCATTTTAGCTCACCCTTATTATGTTTTATTCCCAAAGAATCCAAGAATAAGAATACAAAACATATGAAGGGATTTACTAGATGTATTAGAGTTATCCTCAAAAAATTTAAGAATAAAAAATAATTATATGGTAATTAGTGTATTATTCTATAATACAATAATCATGTATGTATCTGGTTTACCAAGACTACTAAACTCTCGGTCTTTATGGGTTTCATTCCTTGTAATCATGCCATTATAATTCAAAGAAAAAATTGTCTCCAGGATTATGAGGTCAGGTCTCTATAGTTGTGGTGAATATGTGGAGTCGAAATCCATCACATCCAGGCTAATCATATAGAATTCCTTTGTACTTGACATATTAGAGGAAAACATATTAATGTTCTGCAACATGTTATTGTGAATAATATTGCTTAAAGCATGTGTTATTTATTAAATTAAAATAGTGAAATATGACCAACATGTGAAGTCTCGTGCCTATAGTAGAGATACCATAATCTATAGGTGGAGTAGAAATCGAAAATTTCAAGAGGTAGGATATCATGCTCATGGTGATTGGAATATTTGAGGAATATAGAAAAGTATTTTTCACTAGGTCATGGACCAAGGCATGTTGGGATTTTGCAGAGGAAATAAAAATATTTTCCTTTAAGAAGATTCATGAACTAGTCATAAATGATTCAAAATTAATTGGACTCATTATTGAACAATGATATTTTCCTAAGGTTTGAAAAAAATTCTATAAGGAATTAAGTGGTTATTTAATTCCATGTTGTAAAATGATATTTATATCCATGAAGTATTTTTGTGGTTTTAGTTATGGACTAAATCATGATGGAGGTTTATGAGTTAGTTTTATGGTTGATATAAATGGACTAATTATTGTGTTGAGTGGTGTCCAACTGAAGGAAACTTGTCCTCCCTATTTAATGAAATGGAGATTAATTTGTAGTAGGATGAAGATATAGAGACAGATGCCAAATTATTCTGCATATTTGATTTTCTGTGTAAATAAGAAGAGTTATAGGAGTGGGTTTGGAAGCTTTAAGATTTAGAAACTATTAGATACATAGCCAAAGATGATTTTATTTTTTTACCCTGCATAAAAGAGGACGTAGATCCAGAATTGTTCTAGATAGAAGAAGTTATGTATCAAGAGTGTTTTCATAGATTATGAAGTAGTAGAAAAGGGGACTACAATGTACCATTTATACTTGTTTGAATATGAAATAAATTTTGTAGTGAAGGTACCTACATATCCATTAACAATGTTTGGATCCTTCCTAGAGTAGTGATAAAAGAATGAGAAAGAAAATTTAGTGATCTAGTAATGATCCTTGGGTAACAGTGAGTCGAACATGAACATGGGAAGGTAGTGAACCTATGAAAGGAGTGAATGAGCCTAATCCTTTGTAAGGAGAGCAACCATGTGAGGAACTGTAAGCTATATAGTGTATTTTAGTGCATGGGAAAATTTTATTGCATTCTCCTTTAAAATATCCTAGTGAGGGTGAACTGTGTAAATTCTTATGTCCCTATTTAATTTAATCATGGACACAGAAATAGATAAAGAATACTAAATTAAATCTGGTAAAAGTTCATAATAATTGAATATCAATGTTGAGAGGAAAATATACTTAACAAAAGTGAGACATTAAAAGGATTAAATGTTATAATTGGTTATGTCATTTTTACACCCTAATTCACCCCTTCCCCCCAAGTGTATTGTACCTCTTAACTGATATTTAAGGACTAAAACTCGTATCGTTAAGATGCACCTCCATACATAGTGTATTTTAAGGAAAAAATCATCATCATTTTTTTTGTAATAAAATTAATGATTTAGGAAGAGAATAAATGAATCCATCTGAATTTCGGATGATACCGGGTAGGAGGAATATTGAAGATTTTATTTATTTTCTTGGGGTCATACTCAGCAGGTAAATAATTGAATATTAATCTAATAACATTCTTATAAATTTCAATAAATACCTAAATTAATGTGTTTTTTATAAAATTATGTAACCATTTTTTTAAAAACTTCATCAAGGTTTTTAATAGGATTCAGACACTAGTATTAAAAAATTACCAACTCATCTGTAATAAATTACATTATTTTACCATAAGAGGGATAAAATAGATGGATAAAATCTCTTTTTAAAATAGAATTATCATTATTCAAACTAAATATATTCACCAAAGAGCCATTTTTTGTCTAGGGTGTCTTAACGTCCATGGAATCATTATCATGTAGAGTATCCAAATTATTTTTTATTCATCAAACTTGTATATAAATTAAATAATTTGAAATTATTTTCCACGGTAAATTAGAAATTCGAAGATCGGTATGGGGAAATTTTTTATCAATGGAGGTTAATTTCATAAAAATCAATGAAAAATTTGTTCTATCAGCTCCTCTTCATAACAAAAACAATTTATGTTAAAAATTGTGGTATTGGCCCTCTATAATGAAGGTTGTATTGATTAATTTTACCATCTAAAATTGTACCATGGAATTTTGATATTGATGAAACAATTTAGATACCTTCGTCTAGACATAGTGATTCATTGGTAGAACAAAAAGATAGATTACTATATGAGGTCCCATTCAATGAATTTTTTTATAACTCAATAAAAAAAAATCATGATATACATTGATTAATATCCTTTTTCTATTGATCAGGATTTATGGATGCACTAATAAAAAAATGTTCATGGATTTTCTTCAGTAGATAAATTATCTGGTATGAGCTTGTCAAAAGTTGAAGATATGCCTTCTTCAAAGGATAGTGACATATCTCTAAAATCCTACACATTAGTATTCATAGTGGATAATGGATCACCCTCTCATGCCTAAGATGATTTAAAATTGTTTTTATCTTCTTTGTTAGCGACTCAACCATCAAAAGTAAATAAATAAACATTAGGATATGTCATATCGATGTGTATTTTTATAGTGGTTACAAATACTTGTGTCTTATATTGGTGATAAAACTATAATTTATTAAAATTTCTTAGATATATTAATTGAGTACTTGTTAAACCTATATGTTGATAAATGTTTTCCTGCTGTGTGTCTACACACATTGTTTTCATTGGTATATTCTTTTAATCAGGTATAGATGATGATTATGGAGAAAAAGACACCTATTGATGTCCATTATATGGGAAGAAATAATTATACTATTTTTTAACCTGAACCATCCAAAATGATATCCCTCCCAGGTTTGTAGTGAAGTTATGTTGGACCCATGAAGCCTAAATCCAATAAATCATAGTATGGAGACTGTAATATGGGATGTTTATTACTTAAATATGAATACATAGCATCATAAATTCCCACAAAAAATAACACAACCACCAATCAACTACAAATAAATAAATGAAATAGTAAAAATTTCATATTCCCAAACTATAAGAAGAAGGAACAAGTAAAATATAATAAGTGAAAATTCATGAAGACCTCATATACAGCACTTTAGATTCTTTAAATATAGCATATCCAATATCTATCGATCTTTCAAACATAAAAACTCTAGAGAAATTTATTTGTGTTAGAACTTAGGAGTTCTCAATAGAATCATATTTCAATGATGTTTTATATCAATGTTAAATACATGTGTTGGGATGGAAACATGTTAAATCCAATCAATAATAAAAATATAGATTTATAGATATGGATTCATCAACTAAGAGAATCCAATGTAGATATAATACAACATTTTTCTATTACCATTGGTTGTACGGTCCGCAAATGCATTATTTGATCAATGATATAATTTATAATTAAATTAAGATGACAAAATGTTTATGGAATCATAAGGAGTGAGATAAAATTCTTGAAGAAATAATAAATTCATTTCATCATTATCATCATAGTAATTTCATTCTTTCAATAAGAATAAATTTTATATCATTCAAATTTTATTATAACTAATCAAAAATATTTCCATCATTATAATATCACTATTTCCTCAGAAATACTACCATCATAGCCTCACCACCATTATAAGAAGGAAAAATAGGAACTCTTATATATCAACCTTTACAAACCATTCCAACATCATTTCTATCAAGAACATATTTCCACATCATCACCTCAACAACTTGTGTTATATCCTCAATCCATCCATGATTAATAGGTGCATGTGATAAACCATTTAGCCATTATAGACTACACACACATATATATAAATAAAAATCACCTCAATACATTATAGTATATGTATTTTTATATTTATATTCATAGCATGGATCCATTATAGCCCATAAAGAAAAACACATTTGAATAACATGAACCATTATGGCTCTTGTATAGGTTCACTATGCCTAAATACATTATAACTGACGGGGTTATAAAAGTAGCCAAAATTCATTATAGCCTACATATATTGTACCAAACAGACATAGACAATCATGTAGATAAACAAAGAATCATACATGAAAATAATGAAATGATAACATACAAATGAACACATACAATAAAACTAATTCAATATTGTAATAAATAATAATGTGAAATAAATCATCACAAAATAAAAAAATAGAGTAATTATAATGAAATAACTAGTGCATTAACAATTAATGAGAATTTACCTCTCACGTCACCCAAATATAACTACTAAATATTACATTATATGCCTGTAATTATTTGAGTTATTTAATCCATTTGATGATTATATTAATTAATCTTATCAATATGAAATGATAACTAATAGTTGAATATGACCTTATCCATAGATCTAGAATCTAATGATTCAAACCTACCATAAAAAATTAACTATAGGGAAGGTAAATTCTATAAGGAAAAAACTACTCTAAATAGTCCAATAATATCACACCAGACTTACCTAATTATTATAAGTAAATATAAAACAACCATTCTTTTAGAAATAGAGGGAACAAGCCTTCTAATAAAAACAAATGTAAAATATTTTATTGATATAATCCTTATTAATACAATAAAATCACTTAACTAATGCAATATAATGATTAAATTACATATCCATAAGCATTACTCGTGTTGATTAATATTAAATCCAAATTACCTTCTTAGTTGTACTCTTTCTTTAGGTACATCCAATTAATTTAATTATAATTACATGTTTAGATGTATTTACTATAAGTCAAAAACATTCAATTTACACATAGAATTATATATATATCATAGGAGAACATGTACATTAGTTTTTTAATTGATTAAATTTTACAATAGTTTTTTATTATTTGAATCAAGATTTATAATTCAGTGCAACAACAGATATATAATTAATTAAGGCTATAAAAGTAGCTATAGTATTTATTTATTTTTGTTTCCATTATCTTATAGTATTTATTATCAATGTTCCATGTCTGTAACATTTCAATTTCTCAAGTTAATCACATAGCACCAAAAGTGCAAGAATATTTTTTAATCATTTCTATAGCATGGATTAGTTTTCATTGTTATTTATACTATAATTCAATTACGGAAAGGTAAAATATATAATAATAAATACATGCTAATAGTATAAAATATGTAATAAAACGAAGTGATAACACATATCTTAATTCTTTAACAAAAATATAACGCAGTAAGGAGAGAAGACTAAACATTAAGCATTAATAATGAATAGAATAATTAACAACGGAAATTATGAACTTACCATATTGGATGAAATTCCTATATTTTGAATCATATATAGTATATGTATATTTGTATGTATTAATAATTTTCTTGTAAACATTTTTGTATTCATTTGTTTTTTTCAGACATTTTCATGATATGTTGTTCTATTTATTTTCAATATTTTTTACATGATTTCATTATTTTTAAAATATTTTAAAATATATATACATTATTACTTGTTAAATTTATGTGTAATTTCATAATATTTTATCTAGTTATCCCCATATTCCCACATCCACTATTGTTAATTATAATTAAATTATTTATATATTCCTATGAATAAAATTCCCTGTTTTTTACCATATAATTGTGAGTTTTATTCCCCCTACCATGAAATTGTGATTTCCATTCCAACTACCATGTTCCTTTTTATTATTATAAATAATTTTCCATTTCAATTAACTCAATCGTGAATTTTTATTCAATTATATATAATTTATTTTAATTATTCCTTTTTCATTTATTAATTTCATCTCAAATAAATTTTATGCTCATAAATTATATAATTCAACTTATCATAATTATCACAACTTCCACCCCAAAAAAATATATTTTCAAAAAATCAATGATTTCAAAAAATTCAAATTATATCCATAAATAAATGAAACATATTTATTTGATTGTCTAATAAATTCACAACAAAAATTCTTTAGATAATAATATTTCCAATACTAATATTAATAATAAACACCTCGTTATTTTTTTCACAATAATCAGATATCCAAAAATAACATTATATGAATAAATTAATATAAATACTATTAAAAATTTAATAATTATTTGAGATGTAAAAAAGTTTTACAAATGTATGGTTTTTATTTTAGGAATTTTTTTCTATGCATTAATAAAATATCAATGAATAATAATTCCAATTCATAACATATTTCACTAAATAAGATCTTCTACATTGTAAAATATTTGATATGTAATAAAAAATGAAGGAATGTGTAATATATTTTTTCATGAAAAAGATATTTCCTTTGAAAAAATTTTGATATATAAGAAATAATGTTTCCTTAATATATTTAATGAAAACTATAATATATTTTAATAAATACCTAATAAATAGTATGTGATGCATAATATCTTTATTCGATGCATAATATATTGAACTTCATATGTAATATATTCTACATTGAAATTAAAATATTTCTGAAAATAATTTCAAATATAGGATTTTACATCCATAGTTAATATTTAGAACATATATGAAAATTGATAAAAAATAAACCCAAAAATCAAAAACCCATAATACTAGAAAAAGAGTAATGGACACTGAAAAATAAATACCCTTACATTAGATACCTCTCAAACAATTATTATCCCCAAGAATTAAAATAAAATCCAAATTAATATAGACCCCAACTCAAGAATATGAAATGGATACTTGATTCTTCACATTCAATACAACTTAAACTATTCTCTCCCTCAAGAATTCAACCCCAACTAAAAAAAATAATAGAGGAGTAAATCCTGAGGTCCTTAGGGTAAAACCTCTCAAATTAAAGCCTACCCACATTGGAAAAACAAAAACATCATGTAAGATAGATTCCAAAAAAATTGAAACAAATATATAATCCATTTATAATCACTTTTTTTCTTCTTGAATACCAAAATTTATAAGGACCAACCCACTGGACACCTCTTTGTTAGTGTTAATCTGAGAGAACCACCCTAGTCCCACCTCTAATAGGCCAAGGTAAGGTGAATAGCATTGAGTAAGAATATCTCACAATATGGGAGGCCTTAGATTTTAATTAAATAAAATAAATGCGTCTCTAATGTACAAGATAACTCAATATACCATTATGATGTACATATACACAATCAAAAGAACAATATATAATGTATGCATGGGATAATAAATATAGGTATAACCCACAAGATAAGTATAAGGTAAACATTGTTTATAGTAAATATCCAAAACAAGGAGTACCAAGAATTGTATCAACACTAAAAGTACTCCTATAACAATCTTCATCCATAATGGTTACAACCACAATTATGAATCTCCATGCTCTATAAAGAATCACTAAGCATCACTAAGAGTCTAATCCAAAAAAAGATAATAGTTTCATGAATATTAAGACCATATTTGATCCTATGATTCATCTACAGATAAAGAAAATGTGTGGGAACACGTCCTTTGTTGGGGTGAGTATAAACATACCTTATAGGATTCCCTAAAACCAATGAGAAAACATAATGCCAAAATTTATATCATAGATATCGATTCTCAATAGGAACTAGAAGAAATTCAAGGAAGTATAACCAAAAAATGCTCAACCACAATAAGTATAAAGGACATTGGGAATTCATGATCTTCTCTTCTTCATTCAATTAAGAATGATCCTGTTATGTAGCTGGGGATTCTTTTTTTTATGTCTCACTCCCTTAGGTGATTTTGAATTATCACAAATATTGAATTGTTTATCTAACAATTTTATTTCATATATTTCATAATTTTTATGTTTAGTTTTTTATCAATGATGTTCTAGGACAATCCAATCTTTTAGAGGGATTAAAATTGACATTTTTAGTGGTTCTTAACCTCAATAACCACTAACTACATTGTGGGGTAAGATCGGCTGGCTGGTAGCACCCACCAGTTAGCTGGTACACTTGGGAAAGTCAAAAAACTAGTCATTGGAAGAGGGTCCATCGTGGAATAATTACTTATTTAATGGATCAATTATACCCCAAAGGCCCCATTAATCTTCTTAAATCCCTTAGATAATATAAATACACCCACCTGGTTTCTTAGAAGGAAATGATTCACTTGTTCAAGAATTTTGATTCCATTTTTATATATTTAGAGATTATTTGTTCTTTATTATATATCCATGTTACCTTAATTTTTTCACTCCCTTTATCCCTCTTGTAATTATTTTTCATATAATTTTAAAGGAATAGTGAATTGCGTTCTTTATTGGGATTACATAAAGCAAGTATCTTTTTTTCTTTTGTTTATTTATTAGACCATATAGAAAGGGTTGGTTCTTACTTAGCCTTAATGAAATGATTTGGTTCTTTTTTAGTCATCAAATAAAGTTTTGTATTCATATCTATAACCATAAAAAGGATATCCTTTCATTTAATTATTATCCCATAAATAATGTTTTTCGTTTTTATACATAACAATTAAAAGTTTAGCAGGTTTCATGTTATTCCAACTAAAAAAAATAAAGGGATATATTGTTTTCTTGTTTTGTCCTTAAAATAGGGTATTTAAATTAAAATTGGGTTTACATTATATAACCATTAAAATGATTGTGTTTAGACTTCTTGGGAACCATTAATCCTAGTGACGGAATATCCACCCATTGCCTTTGGGGAAGAGATGTATTCATCCTTCATGGCTGATTTCCTATCATCATTATAAAATTATCTTTTATTCAATCATTTATATTTATACTCCTCTAACATGTTTATTTAATGTCTTTGACTCTTAATTAGTATACTTTTTCTTGAATGTTGTTATTTCATTATTTATTTTATTTATTTAATAATTATTTAATTTCTTTTGATCACAATTATTATTCATACGCTTAACTAGTATTTATTATTTTTTAAATAATTCAATAATTTATATTATCTTTTAAAAAATATTAAATGAAAAATTTATATAAAATTTTAAAATATTTTAGAGGGGAATTCAGCCACTCTATATTTTTATCCTTTCTTGAGAAAAAATTTAGTATCAAATCCATCATTTATTTTCAAAACCTTAATAAGTTAAAAGGAACATTTATTTAATGATGTAATCAACCTCTATTATCCCAGATTATTCAGAATTACACTCTATGGAATGAGCCCAATATTTTAATAGAACCAATTATGGTTATTGGTTAATACTCATTTATACATTTCTTATAAGAATATGCTTTCATGTTTGGAATATTATTTTAAATTGATGTAGTTTTTCTAACCCAATATAGGACAAGTGGAATTTCAATGATATTATGTATTTTAATATAGATGGAAAAGATATAAATAATATTTTTTGTACATTTGATAAGAATTAATTAATCATGTTTTGAATAATAAAAATTCTCCTGATATTTTGAAGTCTTTTTAAGATATCCATGAAAAAATATAGCATGTTAGAATGCCCCAAAAATAAGGTGAACTAAAAGAATTATCTAGAAGAATTAAAAAATATTTAAAGTGATGAAACCATCACTTTATGTATTTCAACCTAAAATTGTCTTATATCCTTGGCTAAATAAAATAATTTTTTCTATTTTTCTAGTTTATCTTGTTCATTAAGTTAATTAAATTTTAAGGTCATTAACTATGATAGTGATCAAGAATACGAGGGATTTTATGAACTCACCACAAAATTCAATGAGCTCTAGAAGAAATACACTAATGTGGTGACGGAGAATTATCATCTTTATAAAGAAAATATGATATTAAAAGAAGAAAAAATCAAATATTTTCTTTCAAAAAATAATGAATATAAAAATTTAATATTATATTTTTTTTAAATCAAATTATTATTAGAGAAATAATTTTGATAAAATTAAATGTAAATCATTTTGTCTAAAGGATCATCTAAATGTTCAAAAGTTGTAATTTAAAATAAATATATCAAAAGGCATCTTGAAATAATTACTCTAGGTGAGAAATAATTGAATTTACTTTTGTGTTCCTAATGACATGGGAAAGGTACCTTCAAAATTGGTAATAATAATCAGTCAAGATTGTCTAAAAATATTATGAATAACATTTTTGTATGAGGTATCTCTCAACATAACTTTTGTAATTAATATATGTAGATGGGGAATATCATTTATGAGATTAATGGTAAAAATAAACAATATGATGGACCAAAATCTATCCACCTTTCTATATATATATTTATCTAGAAGGAATTATATTTATTATGGGAACTCACATTCAAAACAATTTTGGGTTCTAAAATATTTATTGTTTAACATATGTGAACCCAAATTCTCTTGGGTACCAAAAAGTATTTTGATAATTTTGTAGGAAATACCTCAAGAATTTTCCTGATTAACTAAATGAAACATGGTTGGTGGGTGCTCGAGATTATTATGTGGTATAATGTTTCAAGAATCAAATACCTTAACATAAGAACACTTTCACATCATTAATGAGAATAATGGAATTACTATCATAAGAAGTTAATATTTTAAGCAAGATGTTTAACAATTGTTATTTTAAATCATAAATGATCTCGAATTGAATTATGGTTTCACTATTTCAATATTCTATAATGTTTAGGTATTGAAAAATCATTAAAAACGTCATTTTAAATATCATAGAGAAATATTGAAAATTCACATGGATATTTCCTTGAATTTTCAATTTCTTCCAAAGATTGAGATTTAAAAATAATACTATTTTGTTGTGAAAATGTTTTAAAATTGATATTTTAGAGGATTATGTTGCTTATATTTAAAATTATAGAAAAAATTTAAATTTCAACATTATTTATAATTTTAAATTGAAGTAAATTTAAATATTGTGTAATATTATTGATCATTCAATATATAAATGTTAGAATTCATTGATATAATATAATATATATTTTAATTAATTTTCCATAAATCCCTCCTTTATCATTTTAGAATTAAACCTCTGGGTAGGGTTTCCTAGGAAGCCATTGGCTAGTAGGTGCTACTTTATTGGAGAGATGGTGATTGTTTTTTGAACCAAGGTTCTATCTCTTTCCCATAATCCAGAAATTATAGCTCACCAACCATTATGTACACCTTTTTATTGGCTCATTTTTTCTTTTGTGTTGGGGAAGGATCTCATATATTTTATGCCATTATTATCCTCTTATCATATAAATCAATTTATATTCTTCCAATGGTCTGAAATAAATATATATTGAATGAAGTTTATTATGAAAATTTTCTTTCACTAAGTAAGCATCTTATGATTCTTATGAATTATCATTAAATAAATTCTATTTCTTAAAATCTTTGATTTCTTTAAAAATGAAATATTAAATTGATTTGTGAAAAATGGAAGAATGAAAATATTTATTTTTTATCCATAATTATGCCTCTTTTTATCTCAGAATTGTTTTATGAAATTTATATTAATAACTCATCACATATGGAAAATTTAATAATTTTTTCAAAAATCCATTATCTTATTATTTTTTAATTTCATTAGGAAGTATTTAAATTCCATTTAAAACCATGGTTTGTATAATCATTTATTTTTTAATCTCATTAGCCACTTCATCTACCTTTTAATCACATTTTATTGGCTACTGGATTTCCCATTTAATATTTTTAATATTTATTGAAATTAGCCACTTAAACTCTCTAATCTGTTTACTCATGTTTTGTATTGGCCTCTTGTACTTTAGTCTCATCCTTTATTGTCTTTTATTATGGAAATTTCCATGTTACATCTTGATTTAAAATATTTTATCATGTTCACTTATACCTCACTCTCTTGGTTCCAGATATTTATATATTATTAATATTATACATTATTGGTGTCTATGATATTTAATATATCATGGATGAAACCCCATTATTTTTATAAATGATTTATCAAATAATTATCCATCCATGTTATGTTCTTGTGTTTATTTTAACATATATAAATGGGATGTGTGGATTTATCTAAATTTTTTCATTAATACTCATTAAATTTATCTATATTAAATTTTATTAGAGAATATATTTTTAAATCTCATTTGAGAAATTCATTTTGATAATTCTATTCAAAATCACTTTTGTTTTAGGATTTCATTTTGGATTCTCTTTAAATACCCAATTTAATAATATATTTTATATAAATTCATTATTTATTTATCTTTTTCATGATTTTTTTAAAATTCATTAATGAGAGATAGATAGAATCATTGACTATTCAAATGCTCAATTTTTACTAATTTTCATTTTAAAATTAAATTATTTTTAAACTAAAAGTAATATATTTTCTTAAAAGATTTATATTAGATTTATATAGGTGGTTAAATTTCAATAAGATCTATTTTTACCCCCTAAATTATCCAATCATAAAACAAATTAAGTAATATACCTTGATCTATGTTTTTATTATCATCATGATTGAATTATCTAAAATAATTTTATGATGTAATTATCCTTGTGTTGTTGAATCAAGTCCCTTATGCTAATCAAATGCTAACTTAAAATTTTATTAGCTTTTTTACCATGTATGTTTATGAATCTTGTCTCATTCTATGCCTTTCAAATATATTTTTTATTATTTGAAAATTCTCATACATATTTTAATAGATTTATGTTTTAAATTTTCTTTTTCAAATAATTCAATCTTTATATATTTTTAGGATATTCTTATTCCAACATTGTTTTTGTTTTATATTTTAAAAATCTATGAAATCTTAAAATCCATCTTCCTCTTGAAAATTTAAAATTCTTTCACAAATTACATTAGATGTGTCATTTTGAAATAAAGTCAAGATCATTAATTTATCAAACCCCTAGCATGATAATTCCTTTATTTTTAAGGGGGTTTTTAAAATGACTTTAATATGATTATTTTTATTTAACTTTATAAAGAAAGAGTATTTTCCTCTCTTATGAATTTTTAACAATGAGATTTTTTGTGAGATATGTTATTTCAACTAGAAAATTTATGTAATTATTCATCAATTTAATCCTTAAACAATAGTGAAATATAATTTATTATTTTCAACATTGAACATTGTTGATTAATGCTTCAATTTCAATCCTGGACCTTATTGGAGTATTCTCTGTTTTCTACCTTGGGATTAAATGTCTTATACTCTGTATATTAGATATTGAACATATTCATATTTATTTTACCCTTTTTATATTCATCTTTAATTAATTACTTTCTTTTTTCTATTGAGTTTTATTCATTAAATAGTTAAATCTTTGATCTATCTTTATCACATGAAGTCGTTAATCTAATTGGATTAGTCTCTTTTATTTATGTCTTCAGATTAATGATTTTATTAAAATATATTTTCTTGATATCATTCATCCAATTATTATTTACATTAAATTCCTGGATGGTTTATTTAACTCACTATCTTTGGCGATATTTTGTTTTTATCTTATTTAAATATTTATTTTAATTCTTTTGATGGATCCTCACTACATTGAAAAGTATTCATCAATTTTGGGAGATCCAAACAATTTTTTAAATTTAGAATAAATTTTAATCTTGTTTGGATTTAAATTTTATATTTAAAATAATATGATATTTTGATTGACCATATGAAATTTGATAGACTATAAATATACGAGTCTTCAAGTTCATCTTTAATTTTAAAATATATTGATGAAAAATTATGGATTATGAACATTTCAGTTCCATTTTGTTTCCTATTTTTTGATATCATCCTATTTTCAATATATTACCTTAATTACTATTATCCTTTTTCTGAGTTTTATGATGATTCTAACGGGATGCTGAGGGGGATTAGAATATAGGTATTATTCCATTAAACTTATTTTGGGGAAGATTATGATGAAGTTAAAGGTACGATTTCTTTCAAGAATGTGAACAGTTGTTATTTGAGTTGTAAATGTGTAGAGGTTACCATAAAAGAAACATTCATATTATTTTTATAGGGTAAATTTTTTTAAGTTCCAAAGGATTTTTAATTATTTTTATAATTTTGAAAATCAGAAGATATCTTTAGTTGAGTCATGCTTGAATTGTGAATGTTTTGTGATTTTTGTTTTTTATAATCACAACGGGAGATGTTTTTATATTTATAAAATAATTCTTGAATTTTATTTCATATTTATGTAATTCTATTTCTAAATTCCGTTTTGAAGTTTTGAAAATTATATGCTCAATTTCATTATGAAATATTGAAATTCATGTTTTGTGATTATGAATATCATGAGATGTGAATCATGCCTATTTTTATTGATTAATTTCATTAGTGGTTGTTATCAGAAAAAAGGGGGAGAATGTAGTATATCTTACTTTATTAACTTATTTTCAATGATAAAAAACATTAAATTTTATTTATAACAATTTTATTTCATTGATTTAAAAGTTTATATTTTACATGATTAATCATAAAAGTTTCTAACAAATCTGGGATGTCAACGGGAGTAAAATTGACATTTTCTGTGGTCTAACTAGTATGAACCACCAAATACTTTGTGGGGTACCACCCAATAGTTGGTGGTATGTGAATATATCAGAAAATAGATTATGGATCTACCCATATGTTGATGTACCACAACAGCGATCCAATGAAACCCACCTGCAATTCGTTGACATCAGGATAGCTCAAAACTAGCCATTATAAGATGACATGCATAGTTTTATTCACCCTCTAATATATTCATTCAACTCACTAGGTCATAATAATATT
Source organism: Viscum album (assembly GCA_963277665.1). NCBI lineage: Eukaryota > Viridiplantae > Streptophyta > Magnoliopsida > Santalales > Viscaceae > Viscum > Viscum album. The sequence continues at coordinate 1,562,602,139 of OY728165.1, forward strand.
CTTAAATCATATTGATATAACATCTATATTTTTTCATGTAAATAATTGGAATATATCTAGTAATAATTTCATTGGTAGGAACCGATATGTGGTGAGATTCTGAGGTAAGAAAATCCCATTATTGAATTAAATAAAATATATTCAAAAATTACAATAACACATGCAATTTTCATTCCTAAAATATTGGAAGAACTCTTTAACAAAGACTCATATGGAAAATATAAGGCCACTTTTAAGTATGTATTATGGGTTTTACCCATGGCATGAAATTTCCTTTATCGGTGTTAGGTTTTCGGGTTGAGTACCTTCATGGGAGAAATGATTAAAAAAAATTTATTAATTTAGTTATTTTTAATAATGTCATGCATAATTAACTTCTATATAAATATATGGTTATACCAAATCCCTAGGTTTAGCTATTAAATTCATTAGATTTGGTAGGATCAATTGGAGTATGTACTTATAGGATTCTCAAATGAACAATAGTGGATCAAGGATTGGTGATTGTTGTACCAATCACAGATTTTGGATCTCTCCAATGATGATGATGCAGCGTCGTTCTTCATTAGTGATTGATCTTATCCCATGTTAGGGAATTTGAATCGAATCGTTTTGTTCCTTGTTATTATTCCAATGATGAACATGAATAAATTCATCTAAAAGATTCTCTTGTGGATCTAGTGTGCTTGTGGGATTGGGTTATTTTTTCTTGGGACATAGAGGAATTGAATTGGGGATTTTTATCACTCATCATTCATAATTCTGATGGAAAAATCATGGAAAACCAGAATAATGGTTGATGTTCATTCCTCATTTTTTATTATTGAATTTATCCCCTATTTAATTATTTATTAGTCATTGTCAATCTATTTAGATAGATTTTTGATGAACATGCAGTATTCGATTGTTTAGCGACCATTCATTGGCACAATGGATCTATACTGCATGTGTGGTTTGTGATCAAGTTTTAAATTAATGTTTGATGAAAATGGTGGATGAACAAATGTTGATCATAATGGATCATAGGTTTCTGTGTTTGTGGATTTCAACTTTTAGATGATGTAGTGTGAAAATGTTGATTTGTGATTAGATTTAATGGTTGGATTATGGTGAGAAGTGATGAAAATGTCAGTTGACCTTAGATCCACAAAATCTGAGAATGATTTCCTTCGACAATGATGAAATTGGATGATGTCTAGAAAAACTGTATGATTTACTAAAATCATATTTTAGATGGAGTGTACCCAAATAATACACACTCTTTGGGGCCCTAGCTATAGTTATGGGGTTTCTGTGAAAAATTACGGATCACAAGTCACGTGGTCCCTACCGCACACCATGTGACTTAGGGCTAGTATCTCATTATGTATCACATATGATACATAGACATGGACATATTTGAGAATGAAAACATGGGTAGAGTACATAGTCCTGATCGGGTACTCTAACAAAACCATGTACATCGGCACGACCATAGTACACAGGCACGACCAAGTGTACATGGGCATGGGAAGGCGACGCTATGGGTGTCATCTCAACATATACAAAACGTGTTCCCCTAAGGGGCACACCATTTAGAGAGTGGTTTATATTTCATGTGAGACAGTGAGACACGAGATTCCCAAGGATTGAAAATAAATGTCATGTACCCCCATTACACATCGTATACTCCCTATAAGGCTATTTAGAGCCCCTAAATTCTTCAATATAGACCCGGTCTAGTTTTTCTCGATTAATTTTTTCATTTATTGGTGGGTATAGTGTGGAATTATTTCCAAATAATAGTATTTTGGACCCCTATATAGGTTAGGTATTGGATAGAGTTTGTTTTGTCTCCCTATGGGACGAGGGTGGAATCTTCTATTATTCATAGGTGGGATTTATGGAATCGTCATGAACACAATGAACGGGGTGTAAATCCCATATCAAAACTCAAATTCAATAATTTTTTTTGTGTCCCCTAGTGTTTTGGGTGTGATCTCATACATGGGTGATGAGATATTTAGAGATCCATTGAGTACTTCTTAGAAAGACCCAATGAGCACGACCTCTCGAATGAGTTACATTGATGATATCTGGGCATATGAAGCTGGATCTCAAATGAAGAGCATTGCCATGTAACCTTGATATTTGTCATATGTATGGATGTGTCTAAAAATATCTATTATGAGTATATTTGGGTTTTTCTTAATTATTATTTAGTCTCATACATTAATTGGTATACTTGTGTATTTAAGTGTTGGATACTCTTGATGATTTATATTTGATGGTTTTAGGGGGTCCTACTGGTTATTTTTATACTCACCCCAACACGGTATCATCCAAAACATGTTATGTCTTATACAGATGAAAAGCCTTTTGATGGGGTCCTTAGAGGACTAGGAGCATGTAGATCACAGATTTGGTTAGAAAGACCAAGGTTCTTATAAGTGATGCATTTGACAAAAGTGGATTCATTTTGAACATTTTGGTCTCATTTGTAGTTTTTGAATTGGATTATATTTGTTCCGTTTATCACTTTCTATTATTTGTTATAATACACTGACGTGGGAAGTATTTTTTTCATTAATTTATGGTATCATTTGTTTCTACATTCTCATCAGTGTACAATCTTGTAGATGTGTGTGTGTACAAATACTTTGGTTAAGGCCTCCCGGGGTGAGATATGCACAATCATCATTGGTATCTAGCCCCTAGCCTATTTGAGGTGGGTTTTGGGTATTCACATTTAGATAATCATCGACTAGGGGTGCCCCAATGGGTCTGGTCGTAGAAGAGTGATATCAAAGGTAGGGTTCATCCTAAGACCAGATTTTAGAGTTTTTTCTATAAGTGAGGATGGATTGTTTTTTATGGAAATGAAAATAATGTATTTCTAGTTTAACTTTTATGCCAAAGACACCAATGTTTTTTATGTAGCCAATGTATCCATACACCCAGAATCTGACTAACTAAATGTTTACTCAGTACATGTAGTCAATGGTTGAAGTGAAAAAACATGGTGCATTCATCATATAAAAATGGGTTGTGGTTTTAATATCCTTTCAAAGTCATCTCCCTAGATAATCATCGATCATGGTGTTTTTTAATTTTTTAGGATGCATCCATGAAGACAACCATCCATGATTCCAATACGATATCACAAGGATGATCTTCCAAGGGAAGAGGCATCAATAAAAGAGGTGGTACCTCTGGGTGGTTTTCTAGTCATGCCACCACTCATTGTGAAGAATTTATCACAAGTAGTACCATCCAAGTATGTGTTCAGGCTGATTTAACTACATGATTTACAAAAGCGGTGACCTCCCATGTTTAAGGGTGATCAGTACCACCAGGTTGTTGAGGACTATCTAGAGGTGGACAGCTGAGTTTTTTTCCATGAGAGGACACCAACATATCATATGGTATTCCTTGCAGCTAGTCTTCTTCAAGGTTCCATAGAGATATAGTGGAGTCTGGTGACTTAGTCACATGATGATATATTTCTCATCTACTGTGAATTTGATTGTCTCTATAGGGAGTAGTTTTATCCTACCACATTATATGTAATACATATCTAAGATCTTCTGCAGTTACCATAGGGAAGCATGATCATGGATGAATATTCAAAGATATACAAAGAACTTTTGTGATACTCTCTGGATATGTTTCAATAACCTCTATTTAGAGCATAAAATTTTGATCATGTGTTATATAGAGATATCAGGTTTGGATTGAAATATCTCTACATTCAAACCTATACTTGAGTGCTTGAGTGATCCCTAGTAGTGGAGAGCTTACTGGAAGAGAAGATTCCAACAGTGGGTGATGGTAGGGGAACATTAGAGTTGTGACCTTAGAAATAGGTAACTAATAGCATTCATAGGGATTGGGGAACGTTATATACATCAAGATACAATATTAGGATAGATGACTGACTATTCAAGGCTCTTATGATTACTCAAGTTAGCCTAAAGAGAGGTGGTGATTATCTTATAATAGTTGAGAAAATATTTATCATGTTTGTATGAATCATTAGATAAATAAAAGTGATATGGTCAATGGACCACACAGGTAGACACGACAGTAGGATCAAGGTGTTCCATATGGTGGCGGTTGTGCACAACTATAAAAACAACTATTTACTATGAGATAATTACATAGGATTCCTGTAACAAAAATCCAATTGTGATGGGATCCAGTCACAATTAGCCCATGTGTGAAAATTGTGTCTCAAAATATATATGTTTTTATTCCATTTCCTCCATTTCAAAATGTATTCCTCTGTAAATAATTTCTAATTCATTTCCAGTAGATTAGTTATTCAATTGGAATAGGTTATTTGAAACAAAATTATTATACAACAACCAATAACATATGGCTACAAATTAATAATTCCATCACAAATAACAATTATAGAGATAATAGATAATACATTGAAAAAAACAACAAACAATTAAAATTTTGAATTTTAAAAAAAAATTAAAAAAAATCATAAATTAGTAAAAAAATATTAAAAGAAACCAAATATATAAAACCACAGACTTATGAATTAATAAAAATATTACACATAATATGTAAATTCAAAAGTCATAATAATAAGTTTTCTAACTGTATATATCAATCATGGGGGATGATTTGGGTCATCTGAGGGACCAAGTGCATGGAACTCCATCCCTATACCCTACGACAGTCGTTGCATGTACTTCATCATCTTCTCGCACTGCTAATCCTTCAATCAATGCTAATGCTCCTAGTGTCGATGATTCTACTCATTCTACCTATGAATGGTATCTATAACCAAATTTGAACACTAAAACTTCTTCTCATTCTATGTAGTTGGTGATTATGACATTTGATGATCTACGCTCAAGCTAGATGATGACCACACATCACTTCCATAATAACCAGAAGGCATCAATTGATAATTGATACCAATCACTCTTCTTTTCTTGATAGAATATATATTTGATTGAAACCATGCTACATCATCAAATCACCATGAATTATTCTACTAAACCTCAGTCTCATCCTAACTCTCATATTTTGTTTGAGAATTCACAGCCTCATATGCCTCCTTGAAATTCAATTTAAAATTAAAATATCTAAAATATTATTTTTAGTTAATTTAAAAAAAATACAAACTAAAATTTGTCAATTTCAACCACCAATAATCTCTTGAGTGGTAGGATCAGTGTGCATACTCTTATAAACGTCACACTTTATAATATTAGGATGATCAGTAGCTTGTTTGAATATAAGATTATAATTTTAAATTTTATGTAGATATGAATTATTAAATACCATTGCATACCATGTATCATTGATGAGTTATAAATGTATGAATATTGGCTCTATGTGTGACCTCTTATCCCCTTCAATTTAGTAAGCCTGATGATGATCTTATCTATATACTATCTCCCATACAGTTGGAGAAAAATCCATCCCAAACAGTTGATGATTTGTAATCCGGTCAGTTGGTGTAGTAAGAATAATCATAAATTATGGCTCTATCTTTCTCCATAGATCTCTTCATCAAATTTTTTCAAAAACTATTGATTGTGCTCTTACATACATATCTCCTAGGCCTTCTATATTGGAAGTTTCATGTTATCTTCTATGAGATACCATAAACACTATAAAAATTTAATAATAGCATGTTAATAGTTATATAAATTTCAAAATAAGTAATATATATTTATGTACCATCCAATGCTAAAACATGTGATTATGAACATCAATGGGAATATGATCCCACGTCACCCATGGTCTGGAAAAATAATTCCATATAATTTCACATCCCTTTAAAATAGTTATATGTATAAAATTATAGAAAATATAATCAAATAATCAAACAATTAGTACATAAATAAATTTATAGAAATTAATGATAATTGATGAAAAATATCTTAAATACACAACTGAACATACCTCAGCATGGAAGGATTAATTTTAATATGTGGACTTTGCTTGGGAATGGGATTGGGGATCATCAATATCATTAGACCATGACCCCACCAATTAGGCGATGAACTAACACCAAACATTGGGTTGGATGATGAAGCATTGGGAAGATCACCAGAAAGCATAATATCTTGGAGGTTATGAATAATCTCATCAAAATCAATTCCAGCCATCTGGAACACAAAAAGGAATTCTTTCTGAAAGAAATTGAAAATAATTATTATATATTAATTATGACAATAATTGTCATGTAATTGATTCATTATTCATTTTCATCATCATCTTTATATTTGATGGTTTTAATGTCTTTGTCTTACTCATCAATATAATCAATATCCATAGGAGATTGAGTTTCATAATCTCTTTATATATCAAAATCCCATGTTACATCATCATCACCATCAACCTATACTATCGGTTTTCATACTTGATATTTGATTTTATTTTTGAAAAATGTATTGAGAGATGTGTCTTCAAAAAATTTCAATTACATGAAATTCAGAAGAACCATTTTCACACTGTATAAACTAATATTCATGAGATTTTATTTTTATAGTGCCCCACCAGTCAATTAACTCTCTTTAAGTAACACAATAATATTCATAATAAAACATTTTTTATTTTTGAGATTTAATAAATGCTTCATTTACTATAAGAAGACATTTAGATTTTATATCAATGATTCTATGGTGTGGATTAAAATTCAAGCTTCAATTATTATAAAACTGATTGCATTTAAACATCATTACAGAAGTCTTTCCAAGATAACACATATTAATTATTTCATCTATCATGCCATATAATTCAACATCACTTTCCTTAGATGATATCCTCTCAATAAAATACCACTATTCATTTTTTTTATACAAAATATTCATGAGTATGGAATCTAAAACCATTCACCACATTTTCATTATATGATTTAACCATATTGGATGGTCGGTCACTCAATAAACACAATTGATTATAAATTTTATCGACATGTTTTTATTCCATAAAATATTATAAAAAATTATTTATATAACAAATAATAAATTTATTTTATATGTTAATCCATAATTAATTTAGTTTAAGAGTCTTTTAATCCAGTAAGAAGCATTATGTCGCTGGTATTATTCAAGAGAAATTTGTGTAATCTGTGGGAACTATTTCTTGATATGATCATCATATATTTTAAAAATAAAATTATATTAATTTAATATTAATAATATATATAATAAATAAGTTAATTTAGAACTCGTTGTACAAATCATGTCATTTCTTCACAATTGAGAAAAACAAATGTATGATCCTTGTGATTTTCATTTCCTGAAAGCCATCATTCATAAACACCACCAATGATAAGTTTAATCTAATTAAATGATGTTAATTTAATGTTTATTTCATTATAAAAATTTCCCTTACTATGGCCCATTCAATTATGTTTTGAAGAATATTTAGGTTGGAAATAATGAGAGAAGAAAAAAATGATATTTTATCATGAAAATATGATTTTTTAATTAAACCTTCAACTGATTCTTTGTTACATTCATTTTTATTTGATTTATACATACATGTAATGTATGGTTATATCCATTAAAATTAAATTGGTCCTCCACATTTGGGGTCAAATGGAAAATGTAAAATCAAATTTTCCATTTAATCAAAGAATGATTATGGAAAAAAAATTCCAGTTTACATAAAACTAAAACAACAACATCTTACAGCCTACTCAGTGTATCATAGTCTGATTTCACCACACAAATATCTCATAAAAAATATGATATTTTTGTTATCTCATCCCAAATTAATGAATTCCACAATCCTAAAAATCCAATTTGTAGAAGTCTTTCCATTATAACATGACAATCATGAATTTTTAATCTTGTAATATAACCATTTCTAACATGTCTATCCAAATTGGAAACATAACCATTCTGTGACCTCAAATATATAATAAACTATAATTATAATTAATGGTTTTATTTAGAAACTATATAATCTACTTTTGATTTCATGAACCTCTGTGATCTTTCATTTTCCAATAACTCAAGTTTTAGTCTCATGAAAATTTGGTCAAGATCTAATAATTCCATTACATTATTTTTAGTCTTACCATGTGTGTCCAATACTATATAAAATATATTATCAAAATAGTTCTTCTCAATATATAGGTTTCCAACATGTGATGGAACAAAAAACCAGACCAATACCAAATAATACTCTATTTTATCTAGTTTTGATCTTTCCCAAAGCAATATTTGTTTTATTTATTGGTGGGATAAAGGTAATGGGATGGAATGAGGAGAAAATAGATTTTAAATAAATGCTTGAGATCATTGCTGGAGTCCCATCTCTTTTTAATTGTGTGATTTCTGAAATTATTATTTTTCCATCAAAAAGGATGATTAGTAGGATGAAATTTGGGATGACAATTCAAAAAATAGGATCTCATCCCATTTATAATCATAAATACTTTATTATTACTCATATAGTACACACATGATTTTTTAAAATGTGTACATTGTCCTGATAATGTGAAAAATTCTGGGGTGTCACTAATTGTACACATTAATACATCATTCATTAAGAAATTCTATTTCATGAAAACAACATATTTTCTGACACCATTACTCCAAAATAAATTTAAATCATCAATCAATGGATTCAAATAAACATCAATATTATTTTATTAATTAAATAGAATTAATAATGTCAAAAGGATATATGTTTTCTTCCTCAAAATAGAAGGACTTGAGTTGTACGAAGTTATAAATATGGTCCAATAAAATATTTAAAATTATAAGAATAGAATGGATAGAAACCTTCAGTAAAAATCCCCAATAGTGCATTACGGTCTTCTGAAGAAAAAGTTTGATACACAAGATTAAAATTTTCCATTAATCACCATCATTGGGATTATTTAAAATTTTACCAGTTGAAATATTGAAGTTTTTCTATGAAGTAAATGATGCAATTTTTGAGACATAAATAAACATTGCAATCTTGGTGTATGTTGGAAGTACATCAACTATTGAACTAGAACCAATTCAAACTTTCCTTTTTTTCCTATTTGTACCTCAATTTTCGACATGTATGGAAACTAACTAATGATTCATTTTCACCATAATATAGGAAGAAAACGTTTGATCATGTATGAATATTCTAATAACTAAGACTCAAATTATGGACCAATCTCTTGATATCATAGAAATTTATAGGAAATACATTTCCTTGAGGTAACAGTGATTTAACCAAAGATTATATCTAATCAATAGAGTTATTTAAAATTTTGTTTTCTGATTTAATAGCCGTAAATTTTATAACAGCTTAAAATTTTCTTATATTTCAACCAGGATATACGGAATCCTCAATATACAATATAAACTCATTAATATTAGATGGTTCTAAATTATGACTTGAATCATCATTCAATGCTTATTTGTTTAAAAGAGAGACCAAAAACCTCATATATGAATGTTTTAAATCATGATGGATCTCAAAGTAAATTATCAATATCTTCTTCAGAAATTCATTTAACATATTGATACCAAAAAATATAATCATTATGAAAAAAATGAAACAGATGTCCCCCAATTTTGAAAAAAATTTCCAATCCACTCAAACAAAATTACTTACATAGACACTTAATAGTCTCTTATGAAATAAATTTCTATTTTTATGATGAAAATGATAAAGAAACATTACCACCCTAAATATAAACAATATTTATACTTGAACCATTGTGATTAAGGTGATGTTGTATCAAATCACAATATTATAAAAAAATTGTTCTATAATTCATTTTCCCCATTTTATCCAAAAAATTGAAAATAAAATTATTACTTATAAATATTTTGATAGAAGGAATATATGATCTAAAAATCAAAAAATCAAAAAATTACAATTTACTTATAAATATTACCAAATATAAATAACTAGTGGTATATGAAAATAAATAGGTAAAATTATTAAAAACATAAAAATAACTATGAATTGAATGATTACATAGTAATTTTTGTTAAGTATCCCCAATTTTGACTAATTACTAGGTATTTATTTTAGTTAACTACTGTTTTTACAAATTACCTACTATTTTCAAATTACTAAATATTTTTTCCAATTTTTACCAATTACTACATATTTTCTAGTATCTGTTTTTTTATAAATTTTTACTAATCACCACTAATTTGGAAAAAAAAAGTGTATAATTACCACTAATGATTATAATTTTTATTATATTTTACTAATTACCACTAATTTTTGATATATTTATCTAATTACCACTAATTACCACTAAATTTTACTAACTATCGTTATTTACAACTATTTTTTACTAGTTACTACAAAGTTTTAATAATTTATACTCATTCGTGATAATTACCATTAATATTATAATTTTTTACAAATTGTCATTCATTTTTAATAATTACCACTAATCACCGCTAATTATTATAAATGTTTACTATTTTTTACTAATTTTTTCTAATTTTCACTATTTTTTAACTAATTACCACTAATTTTCAATAATTTCTGCAAATTATATCTAACTTTTACTAATTTATGATAATTAACAATTTTTATAGAAATTTATACTAATTGTAGATAATTTTTACTAATTACCAATATTATTTTTTAATTACTACTAATTACCACTACTGTTGACTAATTACATATAATTTCTTCTAATTAGCACTAATTACAACTACTTTTTACTAAATTTTACTAATTATCACTAATTCTTCCTATTTAAACCTAATTTTTACAATTTTTTTAAATTATAGTTACTTTCTGAAAATTACTGCTAATTGCCACTAATTTATTGTAATTAGCACCAATGTTTACTAATTATCACTAATTATCAATAGCTTATAGTAATTATCACTAATATTTTCTAGTACCTCTAATTTTTACTAATTTTTACTAATTTTAAATATTTAATGATAATTTTCAATAAATTTTATTAATTTATACTAATTACATCAAAAAGCTATTAATTTTTACAAATTACTATTCATTTCATTAATTTTTACTAATTTCCACTAATTATAACTAATTATTGCTAATTTTTACTAATATATACTAATTAATGCTACTTAATAATGATTATTGGTAATTTTTACTAATGATTGATAATTTTTAATAATTACCACTAAGCCTTTCTAATTAACACTAATATTTACTAATAGAGATAATATTTACTAATTACTGATATTTTTTACTTATTACTGCTGGTTTTTACTAATTACCCTTAATTTTTTCAAATTACTACTAATTTTGTCAAATTTTACAACTAATTGTTACTAATTACCTTTAATTTTTTACTAAATACATCATATTTTTATTAATTATTATTAATTACTGCTAATTTTTTCCATTTACACTTAATTTTTCCAAATTACTGCTAATTTTTACTAAATAACACTAGTTGTTACTAAGTACCACTAATTTTTAATAATTATTAATAATTATAGATAATATTTTCTAATTATCAGTTATTTTTTCTAATAACCTCTAATTTTTTCTAGTTAGTGCAATTTTTTATAATTAACACTAATTTTTTCTAAATAGCACTAATTTTTTTCTTTAGAGAGTTAATTTTTTTAATTATTAATAATTATGATTAATTATTACTAATTTTTATTAAATTTATTTATCTTTCTCTATTATCAATCATTATTATTAATTATTTACTGGTTATTTTAATAATAATTATTTATTTAGTTATTAATTATAATTAAAACGAATTAAAAATAATTCATTTTTATTTTTCTAATAAATAAAAGATTACACATAGTAACAAGTAAAAATATATAAATATATACTTCAAAAATAATTCTTTTTGAAACTAAAATAGATGTTTGATCCTCAAAGAGTTAGGCATCGAATCTATGAAAAAATCAAAATTTCTATCGAGAGAAATCAGAGAGGGAAGGAAACAACGGATGTATTTGTGTGGGATTTGTATTGAAAATTTCAACAATGATTTTACATATAGGTTATATTAGTAGAAACGAATGTATTTGTGATGGAGTTCCATCAAAAATTGTAATAGTTTTGACAGATTCCATCACTAATAGTTCCCATCATAAATACGTTTGGTAGTTATATAAAAATATTTTCGATGCAACCCATCGTAAATGTTAATCTATCGACAAAATATTTGTAATGGTTCTGATCGAAAATAATGGTGGTGGTATTAAAACATTTGTGATTTTTCATATATAAAATACTGGCAGAGGTATAATACATTTACAATAGAACCAATTTCAAATGTTATTTTGACAGAATATTATTCGAGATAGGAATATCTTTCCAGTAGAAAATAGTATTCCTGCTATATAACATGCATTTACACCAAATTACTTCCAACGGGAATCCCATGCCCGTTGAAAATAACATAAAATAAATTCTTATTTGAAACAAGAAATGGTACATGTCACAAATAAGTACATAAAATATACTATTTGTGATGAGATGGGATCTCGTTGTAAAACATTCATCACAAATACATCTTTTTTCTAAAGTGGTGGAAGAGGATTAGATATAGCATCCAGTGGTAGTATACGATATGACCTATTGCAACCACCACCCCTGGTAGTCTGTGCCAAGCTCAGGGAGCTGGTGGAATGGGGAAAGGACATATATTGGAAGTGGAAGCCTATGACCCTGATAGACTAGTGATGATATGAGGTACAATCGATGTCTTATCTAATTTAGCTGCAAAACTGATAGACATGAGTTTGATCCCATCCTTTCTTGCCACTTTTCTTGTATATATCATAGATATTCTGATTGAGCCAATAGCTCAACCCCAGCACATGAAGACTCATGTTGGAGGTGACTCAGTGGTCACAAACTTCTACCAATAGAGTGATCTGATTATTGGAGGAAAGAGTTTCCTATGGGATCTCTTTGTAGCAGCGATGACACCTTATGACATAATCTTAGGCATGGATTGGCTATCCATAATTATTTCTCATATTTACTATTTTAGATGAAGGATGTAGTGTGTCTATAGGGAAAGGATGTGGTTTTTTTTAAGGTGAGAAGGAGACTCAAGACGAGCCGGACAAGCTCATATGTCGGAGAGTGCAGCTATTTACTCACGTGTTGGCTAGCATTACTCTTGGAGAAGTGGATGTAATGTGATATGAGTTTCAACTGTGGTGGTGAAGTAGGATGATATCTTTCCCGGAGAAGTTTTGGTCATAGCTCTTTTCTGTGGGATAGACCTCTGCATAGACTTACACCTTGGGACAACCCTGATATCTGCACCATCATATCTGATGGATCTTGAAGACCTTCATGAGCTAATACTGCTGTTTGAGGACTTATAGATGAAGGGATTTGTTAGATCCATTGTTTCAACCTAGGAGCCCCATTTTTTCACCAAGAAGGAAGACATGAGCTTGAGGTTGTTTATAGATTAGAATCACTTAAATCAGGTGGTCATAAAGATTAACTATCGACTATCGATGATCGATTACCTCTTTGATCATCTGGGAGGAGAACGATGGTTCTCAAAGATTGACCTCAGATTTGGATATCACCTGCTTTGAGTATGGGATGATGATATATTGAAGAGGGTATTATGATATCGCTACATTTATTATGAGTATATGGTGAATCCCTTTGGGGTAATGATTTCCCTATCAGGGTTCATGGGACTCATGAATCAGATATTTTAGCCTCTCTTAAAGTACTTTTTGGTGGTCTTCCTTGATTATATCATAGTGTACTCTGCATCCAAGGATTATCACAATATAAACATGGGGATGGTCCTATACATAATCTGAGAGAACCAAATTTATGGGTAGCTCTCAATGTGTCAGTTCTTGATTTAGGTGGTCCATTTTTGGGACATTTCATCTCAGTGGATGGTGTAGCATTGGTCCCAGACATGTTTTTGGTAGTGTTAGATTGGGATCCACCCAAGTGTATGACGACGGGAACATAGCTTAATTGATTTTGAATCTAATGTAGGATATTCAGGATTTATTTCTACAGTATATGGGAACCCATGTCTAATTTTACCTAGAATTTATATCCCTTTATGTGGACAATGTGGGTCCCACAAGCTTTTCAAGAGTTGAGGAAGAGGTTGACGAGCACACCCAATTAGATTTTTTTATATGTGGTAGTATATTAAGTAATTTTGTAAAATGAATTAGGGATCAAAAATAGTTTTTTTATGATTTATATGGAGGATATGATTTTTTACGAGCCCAAAAAGTTGATGCCTCATGACCAGAGCAACTCAAAACATGATCTAGAGTCAGCAGTGGAAGTCCTCACCTAGAAGATGTAGTGACAATACGTTATGGGTTAGTGGATCAACATCTTTTCTAACCATTAGAATCTCAAGTATATCTTTTATTAGAATGATATTTACTTAAGATAGATTAAATGGCTGGATTTATTCTAGGATTATGAATTTTGGATAGTTTGTACCCCAGTGAAGGGTAACATTGTGGAAGATGCTCACAGTATGAGATCATGTTCTCAGTTGGTGGACAAGGTGTCGAAGCAACTGTCATTATTTTAGTTCTCTCTTCAAGATTAGTATGGTGTAGCCTACCTTTAGTTGATGGTTTTTACTACAACCACTTACACAACATTTCAATGATTATTAGCATGGAGATATCGACTGTGAGACCGTACGTTCTCAGATATCCACTGGACATGCTCCTAATGGATTTTCTAGAGATAGGGAGAAAATCATCCTTTTTTAGAGGATGGTTGATGATACCAGTGACTTTGGGGGGTAGTTTCTAAGGGAGTATTATACACCCCCCCCCCCCTTGGTGGTATATCCTGGAATGAATAAGATTTACCAGTACCTCCAATGTCAGTTTTGATGGTTACAGATGAAGAAGGTAGGAGCATAGTTTATCTCTCGATGCCTCACTTGTCTGCTAGTAAAGGTTGAGCACCATGTTCTATTTGGTTTATCTCAACCCATTGAGGATGTGGGATGGGATATCTATGTACTTTATGATAGGGTTACCATGGAGGTCTAGAGTACACGATGACATCATGGTGATCGTAGACCGACTCTCTATGTTGGTTCACTTTCGAGCAATCTGAGAGTAAACATTAAAATAGATCATGGGAGTCCTTTAAATGAAAAAGATAGTGTGGATCCATAGATTTCCCTCAATTATCATTTCTGATCATGATGCTCACTTCACATCACAATTATGGGGGGGATTTTAGGAGGCCTTTGGGACTCAGTTTGGTTTGAGCACGGTGTTTCTCCCACAAACTGATGGCCAGACTTAGTGGACTATTCATGTCATGGGGGACACTTTGCGGGCGTTCATACTGGACTTTGGCCATAGCTTGTAGGGTCACCTATCCCTGGTGGAGTTCGTTTACAAAAATAGGTACCATTCCACTATCGATACGTCACCAATCAAGAATTTAAATGGGAGACATTGTAGGTCACCAGTATGTTGGACTGATCCAACTGAGTCAGCACACATGGTTTTAGTGTTGGAGTGTGCTATGAAAAAGATGGTGAATATCATATAAGATAAAATGAGAACTATTAAAATCTATCATAAGTATTCTACAGACAAATTATAGAAGCCTGTGGAGTTTTATGAGATGCGTTATGTTTCCCTGAAGGTCTCACCTCAACATGGGTTGAATAAATTTTTTGATGTAACAAGCTATCTATAAGATTAATTGGCCATTTCTAGATAAAATTCAGGGTTGGTGAGGTGACATACCAATTATCCATGCTAATGCAGTTAGATCGGGTACAATATATATTCCACGTGTCACAGTTGAGGAGGTATGTTCACGACCCAACACATGATATCGACTAGGGTGAGACAGAAATCAAGGATGGATCTACCTTTGCAGTGTACCAAGTATAGATCAAGGATCAAAAGGATAAGATCCTCCATGGGAAATTAATTCCCTTAGTGTGTGTCTGTTTTTAGCATGGGGACCATTAGGAGAGCACCTGGGAGTGTTACACCTAGATGTGAGCTCATTACCTGAATCTTTTTGAGTATTATTTTTCACTTCAAGAGAAAAAAATTCCTTAGGTTGGGAGAATGTGATGTCTCAATATTTTATGTAATGATATGGAATATATCAAGTCATATTTTTACATCTATGCACTAAGACAGCGTGAGATTCCAAGGTTTGATGACCCTAGAGATTATTTAATAAAAATATTAAATATAACAATATCACACATGCACAGTTTCCCAAAAACGGTTGAATAAAATATTAATGGGGACTCGTATGGGAAATTTGAGGGGGGCATTCATTCTAGAACATGTTTTTTTTCAATAGCAGTGACATTTCCTTTGTTAGCGTCAAGTTATTGGTTTGATCACCATCGTGGGTGAAGTAATAAAACAAATTATTCTATTTTTTAATTTTTTTTAATTATCCCTAAAAAAATTAACTCCAATATGAATACATGGTTATTACAAATCATTATGGTTATCCTTATAACCCTATATGTTTTTAGGAGAATTTAGAGGATGTTCTTGTAGTATTATCAAATGAACAATGATGGATAGAGGATTGGAAATCAGTGTGTGAATCAATGCTTGGGGATTTCTCCAATAATGACATCCCATGGTCATTCTTAATCAATAATTGATCCTAACCTAAGGTAGGGAATTTGAATTTTATGGTTTCTTTTCCTATTTTTTTAACCCATCATGAACATGAATAAAATTTTATATAAATTTGGTTCATATCTCGATCATCTTTACGAGATCAGGTTATTTTTTATTGTGATTCAACAAAATTGATTGGTTGATTTTTTTTACTCATTGTTCGTCGGTCTAATGGAAGCAAATTGATGACAATACAAAAAATGGCTAAGATTTGTTCCAAATTTGTGATTTTTTTCATTTATCTTCCATTTCATCATATGTTAATCTTCATTAATTTCATTGGAAAGTGGATCGATGAATACTTTATATTTGATTGTCGCACGACTATTTTTCAAGGAAACAGATCAATACCATAGGTGCACTTAATGATTGAGGTGCAATGTAGATGGTGGGTGATTAGAGGTATATCGAATTGGATCATAGGTTCAATGGTTCAAGGATTTTGTAATTTGGGTGATGTGGTGTGATAGAGTAATTCCTGATCATATTTGATGCTCGAATGCAGGTGAGTGACGATGGTAAGGCAGGTCAACCTCAAATTTAAAACATCCGAGCATGAATTACAGTGGGAGTTATAAAAGTGAAAGATGTATAGAAGAACAATAGTATTCTATAAAATAAAATGTTTCATGATGTGTACCCGAAGAAAACACATCAAGTGGGTCCCTGGCTATAGTGTTATCGTTTACACAAAAAATTAAGGATCAGATGCGATGTTTTCTACACCACATGTTGTGTGACCCAATGTTGGAATCCTGGTTTGTATCCCAGAGTATACATGGGAACAAACATGGATAAGAATATATAAATAGGTAGAGTATACATGCACATCCTGGTACTCATACACAGAAAATTACATGGGCACAACCCCATTACAACAGGCATGACCTAGTGTACCGGTGTTTAGGAAATATGTACGCCTGGTGATGGCTGGACCTCTATATGTCATGTGAACCAAAGGGAGACACAATGTATTGGGAGGTTTACATGTCATGTGATAGAGAAATACATATGTATACTAGGGGTTGGAAAGACACACCATGTACCTCCAGTACATGACATGTACTCCCTATGATGCTATTTAGAGCCCCTCATTTCATCAATATATACCTAGTCTATTTGATTGAGATTCCGTAGACTTTTACCATGAGGGTATAGTGTGACACTGCATCATTAGAATACGATTTTCATGCCCTCTATGAGTTCAGTATCATAAAGAGTTCGTTGTATCCACCAATGGGACCAGGGTGGAATCCTCTATCATTCCTAGGTGGAGTCCATAGTATCAGTGTTATCACCATACACAGGGCATCAATCCCATTTCTAGTAGGTTGATATAGTAAGGCTTGTGGTGTCCCCTAGTGTTCTGGGTGTGATCCCCACTAAGATGATAAGTTCTTTATAGATCTAGTGAGTACATCCCGGTGAGAGTCGATGAGCACGACCACTCGTACGAGCACCGTCAGTGATATCATGGCTTGTGGAATAGATTCTCATGTAATGAACATTATCTTGAATCTTCGATCAGTATCTGGTAGCTTATGGTGGTTGAAAACTCTTGGGCAATTGGAATTTATTATGAGTATATCTATTTTATTATTGATTATCCTTAATTCTCATATCTTTATTGACATACCAATGGAATTATGATCTAACTACTCTTGATGGTTTATGTTTTAGTGATTTCAGGGTGTCCTACTGGGTGTTCTCATACTCACCCATTGATGGGTTATTCCTGCACATTTCATGACTTATGAAAAAAATCATTCCTTTTGAAGATGTTTTGATATGACTATGATTATTCATTACATAGATTCAGATAGAAAAACTAAGGTTATTATCGGTGTTGCATTTGACATAATTCCCCTCATTTTGAGTAGGTTGGACTCTTTTTTAGTTTTTTGGTGGGATTTTATTTGGACCCTTTATTACTTTCCAGTAATTATTTCTATACTTCAACATGGGATGGGTGTTTTGCATCAATTTATGGTCTCATTTGTTTTTTTCTTTCTCATCATTGTATGGGATTAGAGATGTTTGTGTGTACAGGTTCTTAGGTTAAGGCCTCCCATGGGTGAGAAATTCCTACCTGATACTGCTCTCCAGTCCCAATCCTATTTGAGGTAGTCTTATGGTAGTCCTATTTGGTTCATCACCAAACAAGTGGGCCCTTGTGGGTTATGTTGTGACACAAAAGGCTATAAATACACCCGACATACCCCGACCTGACACATCACTATTATTTTATTTATTTTTATCTCGTGGTTGTTTTATGGACTTCCTATGTGTTTTATCAGAAAAATGTTGGTATTGGGGTGAATAGAAGGAGGTGAAGGGTTATTATAAACTATGTGCTCTCTTAGTGCTAACTGTGCTGCCGTGATAATTGAACTATCTAGGGTGCATGTCTAGGAGCATGGGTGTGCATCACTCCCTAGTAGACCAGGCAGTCTATCCCTCTTCAGAAAAAGGAAAATTCACTATTATAACAAGGTTTGGAAGATTGTGTGGAAACACAGCGCGATCATCCCATGTATTTAAAAAATAAAAATAAAAATAAAATCAAATCAAATCAAATTACTAATAAATATATTAATAAAAGACAAAAAAAATTATTATTATTATTATATTTTTATAAAACCTTAAATGGGTCTACCCCCCCCCCCCCCCCTCTTCTTGTGAACCATTACCTCCCATATTCCCTCGATATGTAAATGTCTTTCTCCCTGGTATTGGGTATAGTTAACTTTAGTACGCTTCTAATCCCCTCCATTTCCATTCCTCTGATTTTATTTTTGGATTCTCTTCCCTCCATTGTGGTGTGTGTGACCTGGCTAGACCCTAACCAGGTTTTGGGTATTTATTTTTTTCATTCTGGGTTCTTAGTGTTCATGGGGCTCAGTTAGGGTCGTTTCCTACTATAATCATCAATGAAAGTTTATTCACCTTCTTTGTTAAGTAATGTTCTTCCTCTTTTCACCTTTGTTCAATTATAATTTAGGTTTATTGTGATTTTTGAGTTTCTATTATTCTTATTTAGTTCATTTTGGTCCACCGTACATGAGGGTGACCGAAACAGATATGCATGGGTAAGTCACACGTACACACACACACACACACACATATATATATATATATATTTAAATGTTGTGGTTGAAGACTTGATATTATTATTAAAGTAAAGACCTCTTTTTTGATTGGGTAGAGAGGGACCATTACATAAACTGAAGGCCTGGGGGCATGAAATCCCAATTACAAGGAATGAAAGCCCATTTTTCCAAAAGGACCCTTTGGTGAATAGTACTAATATAATACTTGGGCTGCTATAGTATATCCTAAAGTACTTCCATCACTACAATTATAGCTCCAATACCTCTTCCGCTATAGTTGCACCACTGTTATAATTCCACTGATTCTACACTATTTCAACAGTTACCTATTATAGTGCTGCTACAATACTAGGAGATTCTTCCTTTCCTAGATTCGATCATGGGTTTTTTGGATGCTAAGAAGGAGCCTTTACCACTTGGGTATAGGCTTGTTGGCATGGGTAAGGCATGTATATATATACATATACCCTCTTTCTAAATATTCACTCATGTATATGGGAATATCTACATTGCATCTAGGAGTATTTATATATCAATGTATAAATTCTTGTGTGTGTATGCGTAAAGGGTGGACTCACGTTGTCGTGTATAAGCATATTGAGTTTGAGGTAGGTTCCCCTTGGCATTTCACCTTTAAATTTAGGAATCATTAATTTATTGCTATTTTCACCTCATTTGGATTAAAATTAATGATATGTATTATTTATAATAATTTTTTTAATGAAATTAGGTTTTTTTTCTCATAGAATGAAATTAGGTGGAATTATTTTATATGGATTTGCACACTGTATGATTGATAAAATTCACAATTGGCCTTTAAAAATGGTTTGTAGTTTCTAAATGGTATTTAAAAAATCCAATCATGTTCTAATATTTTATACAATTACAATTGGTGTATTGTATCACTTTGAAATGGTTTTCCATGAGTATGTGAGGCCTGGTTGGATCTTTTGAAAATGGTATTTCATTGGAAAAACACTCATTAGGATGTGACTCTTTCCATGACCATTGTTAAAGTAATGGTAACATCATAGACCTTTGACATCCCTTTTGAATCGGTGGATAAAGGAAAATGGACTATCCCATGGGGTTATTCAGGGGTGATTCTTGGTAGGGTTTATTTTTAAGTGGATTGTGGTTATTATTTATATATATGGTAAATAATTTAGATCACCCGTATTTTTGATACATCATGTGAAACTATCATATCTAGTGAAATTTCTTAGAATACTTGCTACAATATTTTATTATTACACTCTAGCTAATGGCCCCTTAGTATGGACATGCTCTTCTTTGGGGATGGTTCCCCTTGGTTAGGCCATGTAGGGTAAGGTTGAATGTTAGGGGTGTTTTATTTCATCAAGAACACCATCAGGATGGGTAATGTTACAGTATGTTCTAGATTTTTCCTCTGAGATCTAACGCATTCTCGTGTCCTATGACACCTGTTTATCTGAGGCAGATAATCTAGGTTCCTCACCTGGTTTGGTCAATTGAGATTTGTTTTCACATTCCCACATTTCACCATCATTTAATTTTATCCCTATATATGGTAAGGTTTATTTTTTAATGTAGTTTTTTTGTTTTTCAAGTGTTTCCTGAAAAAATTATTGGGAAAAATATTTTCATACCCCATTCCCCATTATGAAAACAACCTTTTTCTTACCTTCCATCACTTTTTCTAAAATGCCCAATTTCCCATACTGAAGAACCTGTTTAAGTTGAAGACGAAAATGGACCCTAATTTTTTTTAAAAAGAAATGTATTAAAAAAATATGTTTAATATTTTATTTCAAGCCAATAGAAAATTATTCTCTTATTTAAAAGAAATACATGGTGAATAGTTTATTAGGGAATTCCTATATAGTTTTAATAATCAATCCTATAGTTCAATCTTTATTTTTAGATTCTAGTTATTCTTTCATCTCATAAATGGTCACCATAGAGTGGCGTTGGTTTAGTGGTTAGGGGTGACCCACTGGGTCACATGGAGTTATGTGCGGTTTTACTTATTTCTACTTCAAGTATTTATTTTTATTGTTAATTTAAAATTTTTTATATTTTCCCTTTTTATTGGATAAACTATTCCCACTTGAGTATATATGATTTTTTACACTATATTCTAGCTTAGGATGATCAGGAATGCCACTCGGGACTTGTTGCAGGACAACTCAGTTGACCACTTCGGGGTTGGCCATAGTTGGTTCATGGAATAATGGTATCAGAGCCTCCCTTTATTATTTGGGATATCAGATAGATTGATGATATGATTTTTGGGGATCTAGAGGTAGGTCATGGGTCGTTTCCTAATCACCACCACTCATGATGAGACCTGAGTCACCAAGGGTATTTGGGTTTTGAGTCTTTATTTTTGGTTTTGGGTTATGTCATTTCCATTTTTTTAGTTCAATGAGATTTTGTAGGTCAGGGAATGATACTGGAAGTGGTATGGTCTTAGATGATGATCTTACATGGCATAGTGAACCAAGTGGAGCTCGAGTGCATGGTTCAATATGATTCTAGTGGTTGCATCATGCTAAATTCATGGTCTGTTAAACCATATGGTCAATGTATGCATGAAAACTAGTTCCCTATTTCAGTAATTTTGGTGTGGGTGATTCATTGGTCGAATTTTGGTTGGTGTGAGTGGATTTTTATTGTAAATTCATTTTTAAAAAATATTTTTAGTTTTAAAAATTGGGTTTTAAAAGTGATAATGGATTCTTTTCTAATGGGATTTTATTTCAAAAGGAGAAGTGGAATTTTTAAAAAAAAATTAAATGGTGGATTGAATTTGGAAAAAAGTGAATTTAAAATTCGTGGTTTTTTTAAGAAAAACATAGATGGTTATTGTCTTGTTTTGGAATGTTTTGGTTTTGTTTTGGTTGAGATTTTATTTGGTTTTGATTTAGATTTTTATGGTTTTGGTTTATGATCTTGGTGTTTGTTTTAAAATGATAATTCTTAAAGTTCCAGTTTGATGATGATTAGGTTTTGTTCTTTATGTTGTTTAGAGTATGCCACCTATAATTAACTAGATGGTTTTTAAGGATTATCTTCCCCTAGTCAGCCCTGACTAGACTACTAATATAGTGGTAGAGTTATTCTCTTATTAATTGGTGCCTTTTTCTATAGTTATTGAGATCTATGAGATGATATGGAGTGTATTTAGGAAGTTGAGAGTGTCTTTAGGTTTTTGGGAACTCTATGTGTCATTAGAGTGTGTGTTTTCTTGGGTATGTTTGAAGGAATGAGACTAGACCACTGAAAGTTGATCATTTCCTCTTCATTATGAGTTTGGATGTCATAGGAGATCTTAAAGACCACTTTCATCAAATGGTTTATCTTTTTGGAAGTGAAGGAGAAATGTTCTGGAGCATGTAGATTCTCTACAAGTTCAACTGATGGGGAATGGTAAATTTAACCATTTCAATGAATTGATTTCCTTTTATCTATATATAGTGTCAAGCAACCATTTGGAATATACTCTTTTCATGTAAAGTCCCCATACAGGGATCTAGGATCACAATCTTTCATCTAGGATATCCTTAGAGGGAAGATCATGGTAGTTTATAGTCCGATTTATTTTGGTGCCCATGGAGGTTCCCCATTCAGTGAAAGAGTGAACCATAGGAAGTTGTTCTGTTAAATTCTCCTTATTAGTTCCTACCATTAATTTGTCATGCACATCATTTATTTTCTTCTACTGTGGTTAGTAGTGAAAATCTACTCCATCTTTCCATAATCATCTGAAATATTTTCCTCGGTATTGGCACTTATGATACCTGAAGATGTTTGGTTTTTTTTAAGGAAGGATTTTTGGTCAGGGATTATCACCTCTTAACTAAAGTGCATTAGATACATTAAGACTTCAAGGCCTCAACCATAGGTATCACAGTGAATCATTTCATGTAGTGTGGTAGTATCTGATTGTGATGGATGTACATACAATATATTTTCTCCAACATCAATGTAGTTTCCATAAATATTTCCCCCATTATATGGTTTTATTTCTTTGGGAACCTTTCATTTTGATGTTGTTAGTGGGATTTTTCTTGAAATTTTTATGGTTGTGCAATGTGGATGTGAACTCTTGAATAGTTAATCTTCATTTGGAATGGTTTAAGCTTTGTGTGGTGTCTATTTTAATATACTCTATCTTGTGGAATAATTAATTGTTTCTTGGAAAAGTGTCTGGTTCGAGTCATTGTGGTTGAACCCTTATCTTGTTGTTGGATGGTTTCATTGGTATCCTCTTTGTTCAACCATTATGATAGTAAGTTCATTAATAATGGGGATACACCTTTCTTTCCCCCATGTATCTCATTGACTTTTTCTCTAGAGTTGTTCTTGTTTTACTTGTGGAGTTGAAAGGTCAAACTATGTTTTGTGGTTTCATTTGGTCTTGATTAGTTTTGATTCCTAATTCGGTACCTCGTTTTCCTATGTGACTTTTTTGGGGGGAAAGTGTTAATGGTCGGGAGAATTTCCTCACCATGACCAAAAAATTCTCTATTATTTTATTTCTTTTTGTTCTTGCAGCCATTTTATATATTTCATGTCTATTTTAGAGGAAAAATATCAATTTTGGTGAATAGAAGGAGGCACACGGTTAGGAGAAACCATGTGTCGGCCTATTTATTACCTTACGACCCAAACACTGGCACTATCTAGGGTGCACAACAAGGCACATGATCATGTACCTCACCCCATTAGCATGTGTGGTCCCTCTCTCTTAGGTTTTAGGTAATCATAGGGTTGGTGCATGGTCTTGAAGTCCATGCAACCACACAGTGCACTCATCCTAGGTTTAAAAAAATTAAATAAAAATAAAAAATAAAATAAAATAAAATGAAAATAATAATAATAATAATAGTTGAAAAAATTATTTTATTATTATTATTATTTTTAAAATAACTAAAGGGGTCTCCCCCACCCACCCCTGCAATATCCCCTTGCTCCTAATCGGGCGGTTGAGCCCTGTATTCCCCTCTCCATCACGGGCCACGGCCTCCCCTCCTCCCTCAATTTGTGGCCATTTTTTCTCCCCAATCATGGGTGAGATAAACTCCAGTAATATTTTCTTCCACTAGTCTTGAAATGTCTGGTATTTTTCCATGTACTATTTTTAATATTATATGGGAATTCTTTTGAGACAAGGCATTGAGACAGCATGCAGTTCTGAGGCCCGACGAGCCCCGAACAATTGTTTGAATTTAATTAAATAATTAAATACCATGCACGTGTGTTTTCCCTGAAAAAAATTTGAATAACTCCTGAACAGGTGCTCGGATCGGAAATCTGTGGGCACCCTTGCATCCAGAGCAGCGGTTTTACCCTAGGGGAGACCTAACATCGGCTGGCGTAGGTCGGTGGGGAAATCCAATTTTTGGACGCAACCATAATAAAATATTTTATTAAAATATTTTATTAAATCCTTGCTGCAGTGAAATATTTTTATTCTTTTAAATTGAGGTTTCGCAGGGGGGGTTAGGGTTACAATTCCCATAACTCTGAATTTCTCTAGAGAGCTCTGGAGAAAACCTCCTGACGCATCAACGACGTTCTTGATGGACTACATCGGTGACGACAACGCGGCAAGTGGATCTTCACCATCGAACGCCGTGAATCCAGGTAGTATGTTTAATTTGTGATTTCTTCCCCATTCTTGATTTCTATGATGAACGTGGACTAATCCATGAACATATTAGTTCGTGGATCGATCGTTCTTGCGGGATGGGCTTTTGTGTGGATTTTGGGGGATTGAATCCATGTTGATCTATTCTTGTTGATTTTCTGCTCTGTTTAATCCTATTAATGGGAGAGAATCAACGCTGTGACGAATGATTGCGGAGTTTTTTTCCTCAAACTTGTTTCATTGGATTTATCCCCTTTTCTCTTTCACGCGTTCTTCGCGTTCTTCGCGGGGTGATGAACAACGGATCTTTGCGCATCCGTTCTGTGACGCAACGATCCCAAATTGAAGAATCGGCACCACGAAGATCTTGCGGAGGTGCGACGACGGTTTTGGCGGACGATTCGAAGTGGATCGGGAGATATTTCTCTTTTGGGCGTTTTTCTTCGGATGGATCGTTGGTGGTTTATGACCCAATCAAAGGAACTAAAACACCTGATTCGGTGTTCGTATGATGGGACGAACCAAGCCCTAAAGCATCGAGACGAACTGACGAGAGATCGCGGATCTGGAAGATCAGCCGAAGTGCGAGGAAGAAGACAGTGTTCTAGAAAAATCCAGACTATACGGCATGTAGTATGGGATACACAGCGTGTGTTCGTCGACGGATCACCTGGCATGTACTCCGGAAGTACACAGACATGGGTTGGGTACACGGCCAAGGACACGGCGTGTGTACCCCTCCCCGGCTAGACCCGTCCAGATACATGGGACACCTCGTGTACTAGTACACAGGCAGGCGACACAGACAGACACTGTGTACGGGCATACGGCCAGGGTATACGGGTGTTTTCCTGTTGACCGGACATGGAATGTTCTTTAACATATATGCCTTGTATATGCTTTCCTACATGACATCGATTCCATACATGGGCCGTTTACACGGGCAGTACCCAGAGTCAGGGAACATGGCGTGTGATCCTTCTACATGCCGTGTAGTTGAGTTTTACACAACTTGGATGGATGACACGGGTCATTACACAAGCAGTATCCAGTGTCAAGGAACACGGCGTGTAACCATACTACACGTCGTGTAACCTATTTTACATGGCTTTATCCAATTTCCCTCTATGACTTGGACTAGTTTCCTTAGTGTCCGTCCCCTTGGTCATTCTCCTGAAGGTTTCCGGTATCATTTACTACATACAGAAGTATGATCCCTTCAGAAGGACTTCATGAATAGAGTTGTTGGAATCCCCTCTGTGAGAATTAGAGCTGGATCCTTTATTCATTGCTAGAACCCTAGGTAGAGTTCTTGGTATTGACGTGACCAACTTCACTTGGGCATCGATCCTCTACTTATCGGATTAGTTCAGACTAGGTTCTTGGAATCACCCCATAGATATTGGTTGTGATCCTCATCTGAACATCGTATTCCCAAGTACTTGTGGAGTGTGTTCTCCCAGAACTAGTACTTTGTATCTCTCTCTTTAGACCTAGGAGTGTGTTCTCCTTGATACATTCTTAGTGGAAATCCTCGAGCTGGATTTTAGTGGTGGTATCGTGATAGGTGATCGTGTATGAGTATATCTGGATATTCTTGTTATATGTTTTGTAGACGTATACTATGTGGAGCTGACTCTATCATTCATTTGTGGTATTTCCCTTGATGTATTTCCTTTGTGGTTTCGGGGTATCCTACTGGGTATTGTTATACTCACCCCTACACGGGCTTTTCCCACACGTGTCATGTGTTGTGCAGACGAGCGAGCTTTTGATAGGATTCTAGGAGGACCAAGACCGGACGGTGCTCAGTGAGATCAGACAGGCCTAGTTGTGTTCCTACGGCTATGGATTGCAGTCCTAGTACCTTTCTTTATAGGTTGGACTTGTTACAGACTCTTTTTTTTGTGGGATTGTACTTTTGGCCCAGGGTTTTACATTATT
Source organism: Viscum album (assembly GCA_963277665.1). Lineage (NCBI taxonomy): Eukaryota > Viridiplantae > Streptophyta > Magnoliopsida > Santalales > Viscaceae > Viscum > Viscum album. The sequence continues at coordinate 1,562,629,402 of OY728165.1, forward strand.
GTACTTTACTTTCCTTTTATACTCTATTGGTCGGCTTTTTAGTGTATGAATTCATTTCCATTTTTAGTAGTTTTTAATTTTCATCTTTGTGGGCTTGGAGATGTGTGTGTGTGTGTACAGGTGTATAGGAAATGCCTCCCATGTTAGTGATATTCCTACTCGGTGCTAGTCACCAGCCCCTGGCCTATTTTAGGTGGGCTTGGGGAGTTGCGACTCAGGCCCCACTGGGATGGGTCGCGACAGAGTGGTATCAGAACTAGTCGGTTCAACCTTAGGACCGAGAGTCTGTGAGTTGGTTTGGGGAAACAGTGTTAAGTGTTTTGAGTTCATATTTCAGGCCAGGGACCCTAGTGATGGTGCGAGCGTCCAACGTAACCATACACCAGGAATCTGATAACTTGCTTTTCGACTCGAAGCATGAGAACACTAGTTGCAGGGGAAAATAATGGTACATGAATCATATAAGAAGGGTTGTGGTTTCCATGTCCTTCTTGAGTTAGCTCTCCAGATATACTCACTAATTGAGATACATCTTGTTTCTATATAGGATGCATCCGCGACGCGCACCCGCTATGATCCAGTAGCTCAATCACGAGGATGACCCCCTCAATGATGAGGCTTCGCTACAGGGACCAGATCCCCCAGCTTTACCATTAGGTGGTGGGCCAGTTGTTCAACCACCTATGGAGCAGTGTTTAGCTCCTGCTGTACCAGTGGAGGAGGAGCGCAAGCTGATCGCACACCATGAATTTTAGAGATAGAGACCCCTCAGGTTTTGAGGTGAGCCTAACACTCAGGCAGTAGAGGCCTGGCTTGAGGCAGGGACCAGAGTCTTCTGTTGGGTCAGGACACCAGCCGACCAGATGGGGATCCTGGCAACGAGCCTTCTGCAGGGCTCAGCAGGGCGATGGTGGAGTTTGGTTATCTAGACTCACGACAAGGTGACACTTTCATGATCTGAGTTTGAGCATCTCTTCATAGAGGAGTTTTCACTGGTCACCCTGAGAGCAATACGTATACAGGAGATTCTTCAACTTCAGCAGGGAACCATGACGGTGGCTGACTATTCGTCGAGGTTTACCGATCTCTCCCGGTACTCGATAGATATGTTCAGGGATCAGTACTTCAGATCTCAGACTTTTGAGTGGGTATTTCACAGAGAAATACGATCTAGCATCATCCCTATGAGCATTCCTACTTATGTTGGGGTGCTCGAGCAGGCTTTTGTGGTCGATAGCTTCTTGGTAGAGCAGAGACAGCCGGTAGTTGCCAGTAGTGAGCGACCTGGAGCAGAGACCTCGGCAGTAGGGAGCTGACTTCAGGGACCTAGGCATGGGAGACGTTTCAAAAGAAGATCCTAGGACAAGGGATATATCGTACAGGGTTCGCAGGGCACATCATGCCAGCCTCGAGAGAGGCGATTCTACTCATGCGATGGCAGGGGACATCTTGCCCAAGATTGTATGACCCACCGTACTACTGACACTGGAGTAGGGGATGGACCACCGAGGTAGAGGAAACGTGTGGAGTAGATAGATCCATGGGGCAGAGGACATGGTAGAGGAGCTAGGAGAGCAGTTGGAGGTGGTCGGAGTTTTGACCTTTTTCCACCACCACCCCAAGGAGGTCCACCCCAGGCTTAGGGAGCTGGTGGGCAGAGGTAGGGAAAGCTGTAGGCAGTGGAGGCTTATGACCCAGGTATTGTCGGAATGATTAGAGGTAAAATTTGTGTTTTTTATACTTTGGTAGTAGTTCTGATAGACACAGGTGCAGGTCATTATTTTTTGGCTGCTTATCTTGTTCGAGACCTTGAGATTCTGGTTGATCCATTGAGTTGACCCTTATGTGTAGAAACACCGACTGGAGAAGATTCAGAGATCACACACCTTTGCAGACTGTGTGACCTAACCCTTGGAGGCAAGAGTTTCGTTTGGAACCTCTTGGTGGTAGCGTCGAGGCCTTACGATTTCATTCATGGTATGGATTGGCTATCCACAGTTCATTACCAGATTGATTGTTTTAGGTGAAGGGTGTGGTGTGTCCGCAGTGATGGAACAAGGTTCTCTGTCATCAGTGAAAAGGAGACCCAGGCAGTGCAGGATGGACTCGTGCGTAAGAGGGCACAGCTGATTTCACATCAGTTGGCTAGCCTAGCCCTTGGCATAGCAGATGTTATGAGTTTCCAGTTTCCAGCAGTGGTGGCTGAGTACGAGGATGTCTTTCCAGAAATTATCCCTGGGATACCTCCCCATCGGAAGATAGATTTCTACATTGAGTTGCAACCCAGGACGACACGGATATCAGCATCACCATATAGGATGGCTCCTGCAGAGCTTCGTGAGCTGAGGGTGTAGCTGGAAGACTTGCAGAAGAAGGGATTCGTGAGACCCAGTATTTTACTCTGGGTGGCCCCAATGTTGTTTTCCAAAAAGGCAGACGGGAGCTTGAGGCTGTGTATAGATTACCGGTGCTTGAATCAGGTGACCGTGAATAACCGGTATCCACTACCGATAATCGATGACCTCTTCGACCAGTTAAGAGGGGCATGATGGTTCTCGAAGGTTGATCTACGATCAGGCTATCACCAGTTGCGAGTATGGGATGAGGATATACCAAATAAGGCTTTCAGATGTCTCTACAGTCACTATGACTAATTAGTGATGCCCTTCGGCATGATGAACGCCCCAGTAGTGTTTATGGGACTCATGAACCTGATATTCCAGTCCTATCTGGATCGGTTCGTGGTGGTCTTAATCAATGATATCCTTGTGTACTCTGCGTCCGAGGAGGAGCACACGAGGCACCTAAGGATGGTTCTGGATACACTCCGAGAGCACCAGTTGTACGGGAAAATCTCTAAGTGTCAATTCTGGATACAGGAGGTCCACTTTCTAGGACATGTTATCTCAGCAGATTGTGTAGCAATGGTCCCAGCCAAGGTAGAGGCAGTGTTAGCATGGGAGCCACCCCGAAGCGTGATGGAGGTGCGGAGTTTCCTTGGGTTGGAAGGATACTATCAGAGATTTATTTCTGATTTCTCCATGATTTCAGCACCCATGACAGCTTTGAACTGAAAGGGGCAGCCTTTCGTGTGGACCGAAAGATGCCAGCGGGCTTTTCAGCAGTTCAGACAGAGTCTGACGAGCGCCCCAATCTTCAGATTACCGGAGGAGGGTGTCGAGTACATAGTGTTCTATGATGCATCAGGAACCGGGATTGGTTCTATCCTGAGGAAGAGGCTATCATTTATTGCTTATGGATCATGTCAGTTGAGGCCACACGAGTAGAACTACGCGACCCGTGATCTTGAGTTGGCAGCGGTAGTCTTCGTGTTGAATATTTGGAAGCACTACTTGATGGGCGAGTGGTTTATCATCTACTCTGATCACAAGAGTCTCAGATATATCTTTTCGTAGAAGGATCTGAATTTGAGATAGAGAAGGTGGCTTGAGTTCCTCAAGGATTATGACTTTGATATCATTTATACTCATGGGAAGGGGAACATTGTGGCAGATGCTCTTACCAGGAGATCCAGTTCGTAGTTGTTGGATGAGGTGATGAGGCAGTTTGCCTCTTTACAGTTATCCTTCATGGATAGAGATGAGGGAGATTACCTTCAGTTGATGGTTGTTACCCCTCCACTCTTACAGCGAGTCAGGGAAGTGCAGTTCAGGGATCCTATCTGTGAGACTTTAAGTGCTCAGATATCCGCAGGCGATGCTGCTGATGGATATTCAAAACTTGGGGAGGATGTTTTCCATTTTATAGGGCACATAGTAGTGCCAGGGACGTTTCGGGAGGAGGTACTAAGGGAGTTCCATACATCTCCTTTGGCGGTGCATCCAGGCGTGGCAAAGATGTACCAGGACCTCCAACATGTAAGAGTTGGTGTCCTGAGAACCAACTGTTTTGTACTTTGATTACATGAATGTTCATTTATTATATATTGTTCATTGTTCTACATGAATATAATATAATAATGTCCTGGATTATTTTTTTCATTGATAAGGTCATGGAAGATCCCCGCTATGATGAGAACCTTGAAATGCTATAACAAATTTCTTAAATAAAGTTCTACGGTTGGATGACATACTATGATAGGACACATAGTATATAGACCGTCATGTGCGAGTACTCATAAGAAGACGAGACTCTCTCTCATGGAGTTCGCACTTGTTAATCTCCAAGATGGGAGATTATGAGAACAGACCCACCAGTAGCAATTCTGTATGTCTTGGTGTCATTGGACATTGCTATCTATGAGCGTGTGTAATGGTCCTTAGACTGGAAAATTATCATTAACTCATGTCATGACTTTCACAGTAAGATTTACTGAAGAAAACCGTCATGCAGACGGTTGACAGGAAGTAGGGTATGTTGGGTGCATCACAAGTGACATGTTGTTAATTGATAAGTAGAGGAAGGATTTTTCCCTTCCATTTATGGAAGTTGATATCTTGTCCCTTTGATTAAAATAGAACTGTCGCATTAAATTCCATGGCCATGGTGTAAACGATGAGTTTATTTCAGGAAGTCAAGGAACAACGAATCAAGCATATAGGTTTATGACACTGCCATGAAACATGCTTGATGAGATATCGAGACAAAGGGATTAAATTACACAGTAAGCGTTCATATGAGGTGATACGTTAATGCGGAATCAAATTCTTTCTCTTGGGTGTCTTGACCCGTTTCTAGATAGTAATCTTGGACTTTAGGCAAGCCCGCCTAATGCCAATGATAAAGAGGCCTAGAGGGTCACACACTAAGTGTATTCAAGTATCTCAAGTAGAATAAAGATTATTCTCGTACGTGGTTTAATAATTATTCAAGGAATCCTAAATCATCTTAATGATGGAGGAAGAAATAAATGAAAAACAAGATATACACGTCGTGTAGTTTTTCATGGAAAAGAAGTACATTCCATGTATTAATAATTACACGCCATGTAGTTTTCTTCATGGAAAGGAAATGAATAAATGAAAACAAGATATACATTTCGTGTACATTAAATGTACACACTATGTAGTTTTTAATAAAAAACAAGTACACACCGTGTATTTATTATTACACGTCGTGTAGTTTTTCCAGTCGGGATTTTGAGGATATAATACTATATTAAATGATATTTATTATAATCAGTGTGGGCGCATGTCAAGGAATTAATTATTCGACATGGGGGGTTTTAAATAAGAGTCAATGAAATAAATAAAATGTGTAACGCGTTTATTTATTGTCATAACTCTACAACCTCAAACCTGATTATAAATATCCTCACAACCCCAACTCTTTTCCTACACACAGGAGAACCGTTGTGCACAACAACTCTAGAGAATTCTTTCAAGGCCGAAAGAACCTCTTCCTCCAAGAATGCTCTCAAGACCGAGAGAGATCCTCTTCCATTGGATCAAGATGATCTAAGGCGGATAACATGAGCAAAGTTTTCTCTACACTAGCACCCGAAGACTCCTTTGGCGATGTCCCGAGATACGAGGTACACGTTTGGATCACTGTTTGAGGAAGTCTACACTTGGCTTCTGCGACGCAATGACGAATCACATCGGAACGTGATCAATAACATCAACGAAGAAAGAAAACCAAAAAGTTATTTATTTTAAATTGATTAAATTAATTATAATCAACCTGTAACGATCCTAATTTATGGTTCTGGGACTTTTCTTTTCTTTGTTCATTTCTATGATTTGATCCGTGGAGACTGGCATTTATCGTCGTATTGATCCCAGATTGATCATCGTTAAATGACAAAAATCCAAGTGGGCACATCCACCCATGAGCTTCCACTGCGCTTGGAACCTTCAAATGGTATCAGAGGGAGGTTACAATGTTGATTATAGTTATTTAATTTTCGTTGATAATTTACGCATTTATATTTTATTCAATTCGAAATAAATTATTCTATAAATATGAATAAATGAGATCAGTTCTTCCTCCTTTGTTTTGCAATTCATATCACAGAAAATACCTTTTAATTTTAATTTTTGATTAAAATAAAAATGTGGAACTCATTTGGATGATCCGCTCTTTCTATTTGTACAACACGGGAATACACGGCGTGTAATTAAAAACCACACTTCGTGTACTTAGGTTCAAGGAACCGGAACTAGTCTGCCAAACCACGCTGTGTGAATTGAGTATGCCTAAGTTTTTATTACGCCATGTTGACTAGAATTGAACGGCGCGTGGGAACCGGAATACACAGTGTGTATGTTAGAGCAACACGCCATGTAGTCCGATCCGGACCAAGTGAAACCGTGTACAAAGGAGAAGCAGCGTACCACGTACACAGGATCGCCAGGCATATTACCATGTAACAAGGAAGTACATGCCGTGTATGATCTATCTACACGCCGTGTAGTCCAAAATTTCCAAAGTACATAAAACATGCCAAATCCCCCGGTGTGTACTTTGGATAAAGGGTGAAAAGAAATACACGCCATGTAAATATAAAGTACACACCGTGTACTTTCCAGAAATTTCACCAGGTTTCCTACAAAAGTAAAAAGACTTGTATAAGGGATATGGATGTGTAGAATCTCAAGGAAATTGAGAAAGGAATTTAAGATAAAAAATTGATTAATTATAAGATCATAATTAATTGAATTCAAGCGTGACTTATCCTGAATAATAGAACGATTAAAAGAATTTTATTTCTAAATATGCGTAAATGTCATTGCATGCTATGGATGATCATGAGATAGACCAAAGACCCTTTGTATGTGTGTATTTTTTTATTTAAATTTATTTAAATTTTTTGGCCTATGAGCCTTCTTCCAATAAAATGTAGGGTCTGCGTGCCCATGGTTTCTTTAATATAAACCCCATCTAATAGAGGATCTCCCAAGCCAGTGGAGATAGTTTGAAATCCAAAGCTTAGGCGAAACCAACCCAAGAAGATACAAAGGTGGACAGGTGGGAGCTGCAAAACACGAACCATCAGGTTCAAGGTGTTTTCCCTAGGTCAGGGTTAGCTTATCAAAAACGCTAGATAAGATAACAAATAGAATGTCATTATCATACCATCTTATTTTATTTCTGTCTGACTGCATGTTTTATTTATTTTGTATGTGTTGTCGCAATCACATAATTAATGAAATAAACAAGAATGCAAAGATGGAATAAAATAAAAACTAGACTATGCGTAAAGATTATCGGAACATGGTTAATCACTTAAGCAAGCATCACTTAATATTAACAAGCATTTGATAATTTGAAACTATGCATAAAGATTAAAATCCCTCAATACCATATTAAGTCATACCAAGCCTTTCGTTACTTGATTAAGGACAAGACTCAATAAAACTATGTGTTTGACCAACCCTTGTTGGGACACATACTTTTATAAAGGAAGCCCTTATGAAAGGTTTCGGGTAGACTTAACCATATTAAATCAAGAGGAGTATCCCTTTCTAGACTTCGTGTAATATTGGAGGCAAGAGTTGATGAAATCCAAGTCAGGAGTTCAGGATTGGGGAGTCCACTCAACAGATCAAGGAACTGTAAGATCACAGTTAGCAAAGACCTTCCTACCTAAATACCTTCAAATATCTTGACCAACCCTTGTTGGGGTTATGCAAAGGGGAATATGGATTCTTGCCACTAGAATGTCAAAGAAACTGTACATTCTGAGTTCAATGGTGAGGGCCATTGGGACTTGATAAAATAGTGGGAGACTTAATAAAATTTTATTATTTCTTATAAAATGTAATTAAGAAAGTACTAATAAATCTGCTCTTTTAATTTGTAGAATCGAAATGACAAACTCGTCAACCACATTTTCTCTGTGATCAATTCTGGATAAAGACAATATCCTCACCGATAGTAACTTTCAAGAATGGTTTAGGCTCCTTCGGGTTATCCTATGCCATGAACAAAAGTTTTACGTGCTGGAGTCCTCACTTCCTGATTTTCCCTCCCAAGGGGCAAGTGATTAGGATTTCCTGGTCTATGATCAATATTTGAACGACGCTCTCAACGTTCAATGCTTGATGCTATAATCAATGTCTAGTAAGATCATAAAGTCTCATGAATACTTGGATGCATATATCATGCTCGGGCACCTCCGTGGTCTATACTAGGAGAGAGAAAGATATGAATGTTTTGAGATCTCCAAGGATTTATTCCAGAGCAAGCTTTGAGAGGGTGCCTCAGCTGGGCCTCATGTAGTCAAGCTCATTGGATACATTGAGCGCCTGGAGGTTCTAGGGTTTAAAATCCCCGAAGAACTGGGTACCGATCTCATTCTTGCATCACTCCCCCAGAGCTTCTCAAACATTATTGTGAACTTTAACATGAACAACATTGAGAAGTCTCTGTCTGATATTTTTATCCTTATTTACCAAGTGGACAATGACATGAAGCGTGAAAAGCCTTATGTCCTCATGGTGAATAAAAGGAAAGGGAAGGCGAAGATATTTAAGCCCAAAGCTTCTTCAAGGCCTTCCAAGAAAAGGAAGGTCAAAGGGGGGGCAAGGGAACAGGATGTTATTTGTTTTGCATGTGGCAAGAAGGGCCACTGGAAGAAAACTACACCCAGCCAAGGAAGCAAGGGGAAGCTTCAGGTGCGTTTGTTATCGAATGAAATATATCTATTTCTACTAATTGGGTATTAGATACTGCTTATGGTTCTCACATCTGTATCCAAATACATAAACCAAGTAGATTTAGAAAGATCGGCCGAGGTGAGGTGGATCTACGAGCAGCCAATGGATCCAGACTCGCTGTTGTAGCTGTCGGAGACTACCATATGACATTGCCTACTAGGATGGTATTGGTTTTTAAAGGATGTTATTATGTACCCTCTGTAACCAAAAACATTATTTCAGTATCCAGATTAGATACTGATGGATTCATCTTCAAGTTTGGAAGTGGATGTTGCTACTTTTATAAAGATAGCATTTTTTTGGTAGGGCACATTTATATAACGGCCTTTATGTGTTAGAATACACAAACCAAGTAATGGAAATTGATGACAAAGTTAATTCACATGATTCATACCACACCCTAATTTGGCATCATCGGCTAGGTCATGTAATTAAGAAACGTTTGACAAAATTACATCAAGATGGGTATTTAGATTCTTTTGAACTAAAACCACTTGGTGTATGTCATACGTGTCTACAAGGCAAAATGACCAAAGCCCCATTTAGTGGGAATGGTGAAAGAGCTAAAGAGCTTCAAGAATTAGTTCACACAGATGTGTGTGGACCATTTCCAGTTGAAGAAATGGGTGGGTTCTCGTACTTCATAACGTTTACTGATGATTTTATTAGATATGGATATATTTACTTAATGAGGTATAAGTCAGATTCTTTTGATCTGTTCAAAGAATACAAGAATGAGGTTGAGAACCATCTTGGCAAAAATATTAAGAAACTCCACTCAGATAGAGGAGGAGAATATCTTAATCATGACTTCATTGATTTCTTACGGGATTTTGGGATTCTATCTCAACTCACTCCTCCTTACACACCTCAATGGAATGGTGTAAGTGAAAGGAGGAACTGCACCCTGTTGGACATGGTGAGATCAATGATGAGTCATGCGAGTCTTCCATTATCCTTTTGGGGATATGCATTACAAACAGCAGCACACATACTAAACCAAGTACCAACTAAATCGATAAATGGTATTCCATACGAGTTATGGAGTGGACGCAAATCCATGTTATCGAATTTACATGTGTGGGGTAGCGAAGCATTTTTTAAGGCCTCTTCAGATAATAGACTTTCACCCCGAGGCACAAAGTGTATCTTTATAGGATATCCCAAGGAAACAAGGGGATATTACCAATAAAATCCCTCATAAAAAAAGGTTACAATGGAAAGACACGCCATATTCCTTGAGAGGGAGAACATCTACAAAAGAGATTGTGGGAGAGAGATAGAATTCGATGAAGTCAAGGCTCAAGATACATAGGAGTTGGTACGGGAATAGATTCCACAAATCCCTGTGGAAGAAAAATCTGTTCCAGAGACACAAGAACTGTGTAGGAGCACGAGAGAGGTGATAGAACCAAAACAATGTGGTTTTCTTATCACTGAGGATGGTGACTCATTATTGGTTGACAATGATGATCCTTTTACCTACATAGAAGTAGTTGAAGGCACAGACGTTGCCAAGTGGAAAGAATCCATGAATTCTGAAATGGATTCCATGTACCACAACCAAGTCTGGATTTTGGTAGATCCTCCAGTTGATGTAAACCCTATTGGAAATAAATGGGTATTCAAGAAGAAACTGGACATGGAGGGGAAAGTTAGCACCTATAAGTCACGACTGGATGCAAAAGGTTTTAGATAGCATCAAAGAATTGAATATGATGAAACCTTTTCACCAGTTGTGATGCTGAAATCCATCAGAATCCTATTTGCCATTGCTGCTTACCATGACTTTGAAATGTGGAAAATGGATATCAAAACAGCATTCCTTAATGGGAACCTCCAAGAAGATTTCTACATGACACAACCTGAAGGGTTTGTGACTCCAAAGGATGCCAACAAGGTATGCAAGTTTCATAAATCCATTTATGGATTAAAGAAAGCATCAAGGTCATGGAAAATTCATTTTGATGAAGCTATAATGGAATTTGGATTTGTTAAGAACAAATGTAAGCCTTATGTCTACAAGAGTTTTAGTGGAAGTGTAGTCATTTTCCTAATTGTATATGTTGTTGACATATTACTAATTGGAAAAGAAGTACCTCACTTACAGTCAGTTAAGGCATGGTTGCATAAATGCTTCTCCATGAAAGACTTGGGTAAGGCATCATATATTCTTGGGATCAAGATCCATCATGATAGATCCAAGAGAATGATCGTCCTGAGTCAAATTACATACATTGACAAGATACTGAAGAGATTCATTATGGAACAGTCCATGAGGGTATTGTTTCCAGTGTCTCATGGCATTCATCTTTCCAAGAAAATGTGTCCTCAGACACATTACGAAAGAAAAATAATGGCTAGGATCCCTTATGCATCTACGATTATGTCAGTCATGTATGATATGCTACGTATGAGGCTAGATGTTGCTTACGCATTAAGTGCAGTATGCAGATATCAAGCTAATCCAGGAGACCTCCATTGGATGGCAGTCAAGACTATCCTCAAGTATCTGAGGCATACTAAGGATATGTTCCTGGTTTATGGAGGAGATGAGGAACTATTCATCAGAGGACATGTAGATGTTAGTTTCCAGACTGATCAAGATGACATGAAGTCGCAAAATGGATACATCTTCAAATTGAATGGAGGTGCAGTGATCTGGAAGAGATCAAAGAAAAGTGTGGTGGTAGATTCTATAGTGGAGTCTGAGTATATTGAAACTTCTGAGGCCGATAAAGAAGTAGAATGGATGGAAAGCTTCATCCAAGGGCTAGATGTAGTACAGAGCAGTAAAGATCCTATCATAATCTATTGTGATAATACTGTAGTGGTGGCACTTGAAAAAGATCCAAGTTCACATTAGCGGACAAAGCACATACTTCGGAAGTATCATCTCCTGAGGGATTTTTTTCAGAGAGGTGAAGTTGTAGTGAGCAGTATTTCCACGGAAGACAATGTGGTGGAAGCCTTGACTAAAGCCTTGACTTAGAAGAAACATGATCATTATGTGAGGTCTAGCGACTAAAAGTCATAGGCAGTTGGCTCTAGTCCATGTGGGAGTTTTTAAGGGTTGGTGTCCTGAGAACCAACTGTTTTGTACTTTGATTACATGAATGTTAACTTATTATATATTGTTCATTGTTCTGCATGACTATAATATAATAATGTCCTAGAATATTTGTTGCATTGATAAGGTCATGGAAGATCCCTGCTATATTGAGAACCTTGAAATGCTATAACCAATTTATTAAATAAAGTTCTACGGTTGGATGACATGCTATGGTAGGACACATAGTATACAGACTGTCATGTGCGAGTACTCATAAAAAGATGAGACTCTCTCTCATGGAGTTCGCACTTGGTAATCTCCAAGATGGGAGATTATGAGAACAGACCTGCCAGTAGTAATTCTGCATGTCTTGGTATCATTGGGCATTGATATCTATGAGCGTGTGTAATGGTCCTTATACTAGAAGATTATCATTAACTCATGTCATGACTCGCACACTTATATTTACTGACGAAAACCATCATGCAGACATTTGACAGGAAGTAGGGTGCGTTGGGTGCTTCAAGAGTGACATGTTGTTAATGGATAAGTAGAGGAAGGATTTTTTCCTTCCATTTATGGAAGTTGATATCTCGGCCCTTTGATTGAAATAGAATTATCACATTAAATTCTTTGGCCATAGTGTAAACGACGAGTTTATTTCAGGAAGTCAAGGAATGACGAATCAAGCATATAGGTATATGACACTGCCATGGAACCTGCTTGATGATATATCGAGACAAAGGGATTAAATTACACAGTAAGCATTCATATGAGGTGATACATCAATGCGGAATCAAATTATTTCTCTTGGGTTCCTTGACCCGTTTCTAGACAGTAATCTTGGACTTTAGGCAAGCCCGCCTAATGCCATAGAGAAAGAGACCTATAGGGTCAACATTTGAACGACGCTCTCAACATTCAATGCTTCATGTTATCATCAATGTCTACTGAGCTCATGAAGTCTCATGAAGACGTGGATGCCTATAGCATGCTCGAGCACCTCCGTGGTCTATACCAGGAGAGAGCAAGATAGGAAAGGTTTGAGATCTCTAAGGCTCTATTCCAGAGCAATCTTGGAGAGGGTGCCTTAGCTGGACCTCATGTATTCAAGCTCATTGGTTACATTGAGTGCTTGGAGGTTCTAGGTTTTAAACTCCCTGAAGAACTGGGTACCGATGTCATTCTTACATCACACCCCCATAGCTTCTCAAACTTTATTGTGATCCTCAACATGAACAATATTGAGAAGTCTCTGTCTGATCTTTTTATCCTTATTCACCAAGTAGAAATGACATGAAGCGTGAAAAGCCTTCTGTCCTCATGGTGAATAAAAGGAAAGGGAATGCGAAGATATTTAAGCCCAAATCTTCTTCAAGTCCATCCAAGAAAAGGAAGTTCAAGGGGGAGGCAAGGGAACAGGATGCTGTTTGTTTCGCATGTGGAAAGAAGGGCCACTCGAAGAAAAACTGCACCCAGCCAAGGAAGCAAGGCGAATCTTCAGGTGCATTTGTTATCGAATTAAATCTATTTGTTTCTACTAATTGGGTATTAGATACTGCTTGTGGTGCTCACATCTATATCCAAATACATAAACCATGTAGATTCAGAATGATCGACCGAGGTGAGGTGGATCTACGAGCAACCAACGGATCCAGACTCGTTGTTGTATCTATCGGATACTACCATCTCACATTGCCTACTTGGATGGTCTTGGTTTTGAAAGAATGTTATTATGTACCCTCTGTAACCAAAAACATTATTTCAGTATCCAGATTAGATACTGATGGATTCATCTTCAAGTTTGGAAGTGGATGTTGCTACTTTTATAATGATAGCATTTGTTTTGGTAGGGCACATTTATATAACGGCCTTTATGTGTTAGACTACACAAACCAAGTAATGGTAATCAATGACAAAGTTAATTCACATGACTCGTACCACACCCTACTTTGGCATCACCGTCTAGGTCATGTCAATGAGATACGTTTGACAAAATTACATCAAGATGGGTATTTAGATTCTTTCGAACAAAAACCACTTGGTGTATGTCATGCGTGTCTACAAGGAAAAATGACCAAATCCCCATTTAGTGGGAAAGGTGAAAGAGTTAAAGAGTTTCTAGAATTAGTTCACATAGATGTGTGTGGAGCATTTCCAGTTGAAGCAAGGGGTGGGTTCTCGTACTTCATAACATTTACTGGTGATTTTATTAGATATAGATATATGTACTTAATGAGGTATAAGTCAGATTCTTTTGATCAGTTCAAGGAATACAAGAATGAGGTTGAGAACCATCTTGATAAGAAGATTAAGAAACTCCGCTCAGACAGAGGAGGAGAATATCTTAATTAGGACTTCATTGATTTCTTACGGGAGTTTGGGATTCTATCTCAACTCACTCCTCCTTAGACACCTCAGTGGAATCGTGTAAGTGAAAGGAAAAACCGCACCTTGTTGGACATGGTGAGATCAATGATGGGTCATGCGAGTCTTCCATTATCCTTTTGGGGATATGCATTACAAACAGTAGCACACATACTAAACCAAGTACCAACTAAATCAATAAATGGTATTCTATACGAGTTATGGAGTGGATGCAGATCCATGTTATCGAATTTACATGTGTGGGGTAGCAAAGCATTTGTTAAGGCCTCTTCAAGTAATAGACTTTCACCCTGAGGAAAAAATTGTATCTTTATAGGATATCCCAAGGAAACAAGGGGATATTACCTATAAAACCCCTCATACAAAAAGGTTACAGTGGCAAGATATTCCATATTCCTTGAGAGGGAGCACATCTCCAAAAGAGATAGTGGGAGCGAGATATACTTCGATGAAGTCGAGGCTCAAGATACATAGGAGTTTGTCCAGGAACAGATTCCACAAAGCCCCATGGAAGAACAATCTGTTCCAGAGACACAAGAACTAAGTAGGAGCACAAGAGAGGTGAGAGAACCAGAACAATATGGTTTTCTTGTCACCAAGGATGGTGACTCATTATTGGTTGACAATGATGATCTTATTACCTACATGGAAGCAGTTGAAGGTACAAACGTTGCCAAGTGGCAAGAAGCCATGAATTCTAAAATGGATTCCATGTACCAAAACCAAGTCTGTATTTTGGTAGATCCTCTAGTTGATGTAAAGCCTATTGGTAATAAATGGGTATTAAAGAAGAAACTAGACATGGAGGGGAAAGTCAGCACCTATAAGGCACGACTGGTTGCAAAAGGTTTTAAACAGCGTTAATGAATTGAATATGATGAAACCTTTTCAACGATTGTGTTTCTGAAATCCATCAGAATCCTATTGGACATTTCCGCTTACCATGAATTTGAAATGTGGAAAATGGATTTCAAAACAGTATTCCATAATGGTAACCTCTAGGAAGATGTCTACATGACACAACCTGAAGGGTTTGTGACTCCAAAGGATGCCAACAAGGTATTCAAGTTTCATAAATCCATTTATGTATTAAAGAAAGCATCAAGATCATGGAACATTCGTTTTTATGAAGCTGTAATGGAATTTGGATTTTTTAGGAATGAATGTAAGCCTTTTGTCTACAATAGGTTTAGTGGAAGTGCAGTAATTTTCCTAATTGTATCTGTTGATGACATATTATTAATTGGAAAAGAAGTACATGTCTTACAGTCAGTTAAGGCATGGTTGCATAAATTATTCTCCATTAAAGACTTGGGTGAGTTAGCATATATTCTTGGGATCAAGATCCATCGTGATAGATCCAAGAGAATGTTGGGCCTGAGTGAAAGTACATACATTGATAAGATACTGAAGAGATTCAGTATGGAACAGTCTAAGAGGGGATTGTTGCCAGTGTCACATGGCATTCATATTTCCAAGAAAATGTGTCCTCAGACACATGAGGAAAGAAAGAGAATGGCTAGGATCCCTTAGGCATCTTCGATTGGGTCAGTCATGTATGTTATGCTGCGTACGAGGCTAGATGTTTCTTATGAATTAAGTGCAGTAGGCAGATATCAAGATAATCCAGGAGACCGCCATTGGATGGCAGTCAAGACTATCCTCAAGTATCTGAGGCATACTATGGATATGTTCCTAGTTTATGGAGGAGATGAGGAACTTGTCATCAGAGGACATGTAGATGCTAGTTTCCAGACTGATCAAAATGAAATGAAGTCGTAGAATGGATACATCTTCAGTTTGAATAGAGGTGCAGTGAGCTAGAAGAGATCAAAGAAAAGTGTGGTGGTAGATTCTACAGCGGAGTCCGAGTATATCACAGCTTCTGAGTAAGCTAAATAAACAGTATGGATGCAATGCTTCGTCCAAGAGCTGGATGTAGTACCAAGCAGTAAATATCCTATCACGCTCTATTTTGATAATACTACAGCGGTGGCACTTGCAAAAGAGACAAGGTCACATTAGCGGATAAAGCACATACTTCAGAAGTATCATCTCTTGAGGGATTTTTCTCAGAGAGGTGAAGTTGCAGTGAGCAGTATTTCCACGGAAGACAATGTGGAGGACCCCTTTACTAAATCCTTGACTCAGAAGAAATATGATCATCATGTGAGGTCTAGCGAACTAAAAGTTTTAGGCAGTTGGCTCTAGTCCAAGTGGGTGTTTTTAAGGGTTGGTGTCCTGAGAACCAAATGTTTTGTACTTTGATTACATGAATGTTCACTTATTATATATTTTTTATTGTTCTGCATGACTATAATATAATAATGTCCTTGAATATTTGTTGCATTGATAAGGTCATGGAAGATCCCCTCTATGATGAGAACCTTTAAATTCTATAACAAATTTCTTAAATAAAGTTCTACGGTTTGATGACATACTATGATAGGACACATAGTATACAGACCGTCATGTGTGAGTACTCATAAGAAGACGAAACTCTCTCTCATGGAGTTTGCACTTAGTAATCTCCAATATGGGAGATTATGAGAAAAGAACTGCTAGTAGAAATTCTACATGTCTTGGTGTCATTGTACATTGCTATAAATGAGCATGTGTAATGGTCCTTATACTGGAAGATTATCATTAACTCATTTCATGACTCGCACACTTAGATTTACTGACAAAAACCGTCACGCAGACAGTTGACAGGAAGTAGGGTATGTTGGGTGCGTCACGGGTGACATGTTCTTAATGGATAAGTAGAGGAAGGATTTGTCCCTTCCATTTATGGAAGTTGATATCTCATCCCTTTGATTGAAATAGAAATGTCTCATTAAATTCCATGGCCATGGTGTAAACGACGAGTTTATTTCAGGAAGTCAAAGAATGAAGAATCAAGCAAATAGGTTTATGAAACTGCCATGAAACCTATTTGATGAGATATCGAGACAAAGGGATTAAATTACATAGTAAGCATTCGTATGAGTTGATACGTCAATGTGGCATCAAATTCTTTCTCTTGGGTTCTTTGACCCGTTGCTAGACAGTAATCTTGGAATTTAGGCAAGCCCGCCTAATGCCAATGAGAAAGAGGCCTAGAGGGTCACACACTAAGTGTATTCAAGTATCTCAAGTAGAATAAAGATTATTCCCATACATGGTTTAATAATTATTCAAGGAAGACTAAATCATCTTAATGATGGAGGAAGAAGGAATTGAAAAACAAGATATACACGCCGTGTATTAAAGATTACACACCGTGTAGTTTTTCATGGAAAAAAAGTACACACTGTGTATTAATAATTACACGTCGTGTAGTTTTCTTCATGGAAAGGAAATGAATAAATGAAAACAAGATATACACGTTGTGTACATTAAATTTACACACCATGTAGTTTTCAATGAAAAATAAGTATGTGCCATGTATTTATTATTACACGCCCTGTAGTTTTTTCAGTTGGGATTTTGAGGATATAATATTGTTTTAAATGGTATTTATTATAATCATCATGAGTGCATGTCAAGGAATTAATTATTCGACATGGGGGTTTTAAATAATATTAAATGAAATAAATAAAACACATAACGCGTTTCTTTATTTTCATAACTCTACAACCTCAAACCTGATTATAAATATCCTCACAACCCCAACTCTTTTCCTACACATAAGAGAATCGTTGTGCACAACAACTCTGGTGAATTATTTCAAGGCCGAAAGAACCTCTTCCTCAAAGAACGCTCTCAAGACTGAGAGAGATCCTCTTCCATCGGATCAAGATGATCTAAGGTGGATAACATGAGCAAAGGTTTCTCCACGCTAGAACTTGAAGACTCCTTTGGCGACGTCCCGAGATACGAGGTACACGTGTGGATCACCACTAGAGGAAGTCTACATTTGGCTTCTGCGACGCGACGAAAAATCACATCAGAACGTGATCAAGAACATCAATGAAGAAAGAACACCAAAAGGTATTTCTTTTAAATTGATTAAATTAATTATAATAAACCTGTAACGATCCTACTTTGTGGTTCTGGTAATTTTCTTTTCATTGTTCATTTCTGTGATTCGATCCGTGGAGACTGACGTTTATCATCGTATTGATCCCAGATTGATCATCGTTAAATGAAAAAAATCCAAGTGGTCACATCCACCCACGAGCTTCCATTGCACCTGGAACCTTCACAACATCAGTTTTGGTGGCTAGGAATGAAGAAGAGTATGGAAGAGTTTGTTTCATAGTTCTTTACTTGTCAGTAAGTAAAGTATGAGCACCAGGTTCCAGCATGTTTGACTCAGCCCCTCAAGGTGACAGAGTGGATGTGGGATGGTATATCCATGGACTTCGTGATGGGTTTGCCACATATGTCCAGGAGACACGATTCCATCTGGGTGATCGTTGACTGACTCACCAAGTTGGACCACATCCTAGCCATACGGGAGTGGAGTTCTGTAGAGAGATTGGGACGCCTCTATGTGCATGAGATAGTTCGACTCCACAGAGTTCCATCCATGATCATCTCAGGCCATGATGCTCATTTCACATCTAGGTTGTGAAAGGGATTACAGGAAGCCTTTGGGACTCAGTTATGCTTGAGCACAGCATTCCATCCTCAGACTGATGGTCAGATAGAGCGGACCATCCAGGTTCTGGAGGATATGATACGAGCTTGCATACTTGACTTCGGTCATAGCTAGGATGATCACCTACCACTGGTGGAATTTATATCTAACAAAAGTTATCATCCACTATTGGTATGTCACTATTTGAGGCTTTTTACGGACGTCCTTATAGGTAACCACTTTTCTGGACTGATCTAGGAGATTCAGCACTCATGGGCCCAGAGATGGTGCGAGTTACTACAAATAAAGTGCAGGTCATCCAGGAGAGGATTAAGACTGTATAGAGTCGGCATAAGTCTTATGCTGACTGGAGATGGAGGCCCTTGGAGTTCGAGGAGGGAGGACATGTATTCCTATGGGTCTCACCTTGAAGGGGATTGCGAAGATTTGGTCGAGGTGGCAAGCTATCTCTGAGGATCAGTGGCACTTTTCAGATTCTAAGTAGAGTTGGTGAGGTGTCATACCGCTTGGCTCTACCTCCTCAGATGGACCGGTTACACAACGTCTTCCATGTGTCGCAGCTGCGGAAGTACGTGCATGATCCATCACACATTATCGACTAGGGCGAGCTGGACATCGATGATGGAGCGACCTTTGTCGAGTACCCAGTGGAGATCGATGATCGGCAGGAGAAGATCCTTCGTGGGTGATCTATTCCCTTGGTGCATGTCTGGAGGTAGAATGGGAATCTCTAGGAGAGCACGTGGGAGTGGGAGGCTCAGATTCGTGTGCAGTACCCACATCTTTTTGAGTAGCCCTTGTTTTGGCTTTTTGGGGCCGTCAAATCCCTAAGGTGGGTGTGATGTAATGTCCCAGATTTTTCCATGTATTATTTTAATATTATATGGGAATTATTTTGATACCATTCTTTGAGATGGAGCACAGTTCCGAGGTCCGGTGATCCCAGAACAAATGTTTGAATTTAATCAAATAATTAAATAGCACGCGTGTGTGGTTTTCCTAAAAAAAGTGGAATAACTCCTGAACGGTCGCTCGGATCAGAAATCTGAGGGCACCATTGCATCCAGAGCAGCGGGTTTACCATAGGGGAGACCTAACATTAGCTAGCGTAGGTCAGTGGTGAAATCCAGTTTTTGGATGCAACCGTAATAAAATATTTTATTAAAATATTTTATTAAATCCTTGCGGCAGTGAAATATTTTTATTCTTTTAAATAGGGATTTCGTAGGGGGGATAGGTTTACAATTCCCATAACTCTGAATTTCCTTGGAGAGATTTGGAGAAAACCTCCCGACGCATCAACGACGTTCTTGACGGACTTCGCCGGTGACAATAATGCGGCAACCGGATCTTCTCCATTGAACGCCGTGAATCCAGGTAGGTTGTTTAATTTGTGATTTCTTCCCCGTTCTTGACTTCTACGATGAATGCGGACTAATCCATGAACAGATTAGCCAGTGGATCGATCATTCTTGCGAGATGGGATTTTGCGGGGATTTTGGGGGATTGAATCCATGTTAATCTATTATTGTTGATTTTCTGCTCTGTTTAATCCTATTAACGGGAGTGGATCAACGCCCTGACGAATGATGGTGGAGGTTCATTCCTCAAACTTGTTTCATTGGATTTCTCCCCTT
The DNA here is from genome assembly GCA_963277665.1 of Viscum album. NCBI lineage: Eukaryota > Viridiplantae > Streptophyta > Magnoliopsida > Santalales > Viscaceae > Viscum > Viscum album. The sequence continues at coordinate 1,562,649,685 of OY728165.1, forward strand.
TTCTCTTCCGTGCTTTCTTTGTGTTCTTCATGGGGTGATGAACAACGGATCGTTTCGCATCCGTTCTGCAACGCAACGATCCCAAATTGAAGAATCGACACCATGGTAATCTCGCGGAGGTTCGACGACAGTTTCGGCGGACGATTCGAAGGGGATAGGGAGATATTTCTCTTTTGGGCGTTTTTCTTTGGATGGATCTTTGGAGGTTTATGACCCGATCGAAGGACCAAAAACACCTGATTTGGTATTCGTATGATGGGAAGAACCAAGACCTAAAGAATCGGTATGAATGAATGAGAGATCGCAGATCCGGAAGATCAGCCGAAGCGCAAGGAAGAAGAAGGCGTTCTAGAAAAATCCCGACTACACAACGTGTAGTATGGGCTACACGACGTGTGTTCGTCATCGGATCACCTAGAACGTACTCCGGGAGTACATGGAAATAGGTTGGGTACACGGCCAAGGACACGGCGTGTGTACCCCTTCCCGGCCAGACCCAGCCAGATACATGGGACACCTCGTATACTGGTACATGGGCAGGCGACACGGACAGACACCATGTACGGGTATACATCCAGGATACACGGGTGTTTTCCAGTTCACCAGACATGGCGTGTTCTTTGACTTACATGTCGTGTATATGCTTTCCTACACGACTTAGATTCCAGACACGGGCCATTTACATGGGAAGTACCCGGAGTCAGGGAACACGGCATGTGATCCTTCTACACGCCGTGTAGTTGAGTTTTACACAACTTGGACGGATGACACGGGTTGTTACACTAGCAGTACCCAGTGTCAAGGAACACAATGTGTAACCATAATACACATCGTGTAACCTATTTTAAATAGATTGATCCAGTTTCCCTCTGTGACATGGACTAGTTTCCTTAGGGTTCGTCCCCTGTGTCATTCTCATGAAGGTTTCCAGTATCATTTCCTACATACAGGAGTATGATCCCTTCAGCAGGACTTCCTAAATAGAGTTGTTGGAATCCCCTCTGGGATATTTAGAGTCAGATACTCTATTCATTCCTGGAACCCTAGGTAGAGTTCTTGGCATCGACATGACCAACTTCACCCGAGCGCCAATCCTCTACTTAGCGGATTAGTTAACACTAAGTTGTTGGAATCACCCCATAGCTATTGGTTGTGATCCTCATCTGAACATTGTATTCTCAAGTACCTGTGGAGTGTGTTCTCCTGGAAAGAGTACTTTGTATCTCCCACTTTAGACCTATAAGTGTGCTCTCCTTGATACATGCTTAGTGGAAATCCTCGAGCTAGATCCTAGTGGTGGTATCACGATAGGCGATCATGTATGAGTATATCTAGATATTCTTGTTATATGTTCTGTAGACGTATATTGTGTGGAGCTGACTATATCTTTCTTTTGTGGTATTTCCCTTGTTGTATTTCCTTTGTGGTTTCGGGGTGTCTTACTGGGTATTGTTATACTCACCCCTGCATGGTCTTTTCCCACACGTGTCGTGTCTTGTGCAGACGAGCGAGCTTTTGACAGGATTCTAAGAGGACCAGGACTGGACGATGCTCAGTGACATTAGACAGGCCGAGGTGTGTTCCTACGGCTACGGATTGTAGTCCCATTACCTTTCATTACTGGTTGGACTTGTTATAGACTCTTTTTCTGTGGGCTTGTACTTTTGGCCCGGGGTTTTATATTATTGTACTTTACTTTCCTGATGTACTCTGTTGGTCGGGTTTTTAGTGTATGCATGCATTTCCATTTTTAGGAGTTTTTACTTTTCAGCTTTGTGGGCTTGGATATATGTGTGTGTGTGTGTGTGTACAGGTGTATAGGCAATGCCTCCCATGTTAGTGATATGCCTACTCGGTGCTAGTCACCAGCCCCTGGCCTATTAGAGGCGGGCTTAGGGAGTTGCGGCTCAGGCCCCACTAGGATGGGTCGCAAAAAGTCTACCCTTCTTCATCTTTTATTTTAGGTTTCAATTCCCTATATTTTGGTCTGTGTAATCTTTCCAAACCATAACCTGATTTTGGTTATTTTATTTGTTGATTTGTGGTTCTTAGGGTTCATAGGGCTTAGTTAGGACCCATTATTGGCACGATCATCAAATAAAGTTGCTTCACAATTGTTTTTGGGTAAGGTTCCATCTATTCTTCACATTTTTATAGTTTTGATTTAGGTTTTTTCTGATTTTTAAGTTTTCTGTATTTTTATTTAGTGCATTCTGGATGGTCGTTCGTGCGGGTTTCCTACACGCATATGCATGGGTAAGGCAGATATATATACCATCTTTGAAGAAATTCCCTCATGGAGAGGGGAATATATGCATTATAGCTAAAGTTATATATATATATATTATTAAGTGTGCGTGTATAAATTCATGAGCATGTGATGGTAACGAGTGGATTCGGGTTATTGTGTTCAAGCACGTTGAGTTTAAGTTTGTATTCCCTTTTCATTTGGACAATAAATTAATAAAACATTAATTTATTGATATTCACATATTTTTTTGATGCTATTTACTGATATGTATTGTTTAGAATAATTTTTTTGGAGTGAAATCAGATATTTTTCTCATTGAATTAAATTGGGTGAAATTCTTTTATATGGCCTTACACACCATGAGTTTGATAAAATGTATGGTTAGCCTTTAAAATGGGTTGGTGGTTTCTAAATGGTGTTTCATATTTCCAAATGTGTTCTAATATTTCATGAAATTTCTGACTTGTTTTTTGGCTCACATTGAAATGATTTTCTAATAGTATGTAAGGCATTGTTGGCACTTTCAGAAATGGCATTTCATTGGAAAACTCTGCATGGGATGTGACTCTTTCTTTTCTTATTGTTATAGGAGTGGGAACGTCCTAAGCATGGTAAAACACTTGTGAATCGGTGAATAAAGGAAAAGAAATTATCCCTTAGGGTGATTCAGGGGAGATCCTTAGTTAGGTGACTTTTGTAATGGATTTTCGTTGTTGTTGATATATGTGGTTGATGACATTCCCCACTCCTCTTTTTGATACATCCTGGGAACCTATCAAATCTAGAAGAATATATGAGAATTCATGCTTCACTAGTTTATGAATACACTCTAACTAGTGGCCCCTTAGTATGGAAACACTCTATTTTGGGGATGGTGCCCCTTATTTAGGCTATGTAGGGTTCCACCAAGTGGTACGGTTGTTGGAATCAATCAGGTACAGTGGTATGATGGATTAGGTTAATAAATTTTCTAGTTTTTTTCCCTGAGCTCCTAGTTATTCTCGTGTTCTCCAAAACTTTTCTATCTGCTCTGAATATTCTTGGTTCCTCACCAAGTTTAGTCACTTGATTATTTTTTTCCCATTTCCCTCACTGTATTATCATTTCATCTACTCCCTCTATGTGGTATGTTTTATTTTCTAAAATGTTGTTTTTGGATTTCATCTTTTTTTAAACCACTTTCCACATTACAAAAACAACCTTTTTCTTACTTTCCCTCACTTGTTCTAAAATAACCAATCTCCCTTGTTGAAACCCTTGTTTAAGATAAAGAGGGAAGAAGACCATGAATTTTTTAAAAAAATGAATATATGAAAAACCTATGTTAAATATTGTTTTTTAAACTAGAAATAAATAAATCATTTATTTAAAGGAAATGAATAGGGAATAGTTTATCTGAGCATTCCTATAGTGTTTTAATACTGATTCCTATAACTATATATTTTTTAGAGCTTTTGGTTCTGCTTCCAACTTGGACTCGGTCACTGTGGAGAAACATTAGTTCAATCATCACTGGTTACCCACATGGTCATATAGACGTATGTGTGGTTTTAATTCTTTATCATACTAGTGTTTATTTTTATTGTTCGGTTTATATTTTTCTATTTTCCTTTAGTTTATGGGATAAAAAATTATCACGTTTGTATATATGATATATGATACTAGTTTTCATCACAGGAGGATTTTAAACGCCTCTCGTACCATTTTGTGGTCCAGATTATGTGATCGGTTTTTGGTTGACTCTTGTAGGTTCGTAACACATACCCTTGTGTGTTTAGAAAGAAATAATTCACTTTTTCTAAGATCATGCTTCCAGTATTTCATCTCTAAAGAACATTTAATGCTTTCTTGTTTGTCTAAGCTCCCTTAATTTTTTCACTCCCTCTCTCTACCTCCTTTTATTCCTCTCTTATCATTGTAAAGGTAGAGTGGAATGTGTGATTCATTGGGATTTCATAATGAATTTCTCTTTTTTGTTTTTGTTTTGGTTCATATGTGGTCCTAAAAGTAAGGGGTGGTTGTTTAATGGCCTTAAAGAAGGGATTATTTTCTTGATTTTTCATTAGTGAATGGTTTGAGTTTTTAGCCATTACTGTAACATCACGATCTGAACCTCTCGGTCTAAACCAGAATTCCAAATGACGTCACGTGTGCCTCCCAGTATTCAAGAATATTCCAACTTGCAGCGAGGGCCTAATTCTGTCATTGGGGAGACTATACCCACACTATCATGTCATAAGATCATTAATATATAAATACAATATAATAAATGATCATAGTAAGTGTGTGAAAAGTAATTGACATACAAGTAATGGAAATTAAATCATCTTCTAATGTAATAGGCCTATCCAAAAAATATAAAACAGATGATAAGTAAAACAATTGTTGGACCCTTTAGTGTCTTTCCTTCTCCACCCCAGCTCTATGATCCTCATGATATGCCATCCACTATAGGGACCTTTCCCTTTATCATTTCCCTCATGAAATCTATGCGTGCATTTAAATGCTAGAGTAGGGTGTGAGTACAAGACTCACTATGTCAAAACCAAGGTTTCCTTAACCTAATATGCTTAAGTATACAAGTTTGTACTGTGAAAATAATAAATCCCAAAAGTGTGTAAACATACAATACAAAACTGATATGTAGTGCCCTAACCAAGATTTCACCACCCCTGGGTGTGCCTGCTTCGTCTCCTTGCTGGAAGATATCTGAATGAGTCAAAAGAAACAAACCATACCTTGTAGGACGTCCTCATAGTGTCATGGAGATGATACCCAACATCATTTATCAATCAAGTGTACCATGTCACCCAAATCCTCTGGACGAGAATAACTAGTACTCACATTGACTAGGCGGTATCATTGTGAATGTAACTTAAAATCAAGGCATCCTCAAGTACACCCTCAACACGATGTCATGGCTTCCTCATACATCCACCCTATACTGAGGTCCCCCATCATTATGGTTGTAATTGAGCATTATCTCACATTAGGGAATAAATATGTCACAACGGTCTACCTATCTCAAATACAATTAACAGCCAACAAGGCATGGTAATACATATACAGGGCGATCACACAAGTAGGTATAGTGTATCAACATGAGTATATAGCCTCATAGATGAAAACATGTGGTCAAAATTAAATATGTATAAAAGCTACACTTATATCACTCATGGAGTCAAAACAGTTTTGATGGGCTACGCATACACACTCACATGAGATCACAATCAAGAACGATCAATTGAAATTACAACAAATATAATCATCAATAAAACTATTGTAAACACGTGCCTATAAAGGTTAGGAACTTATTACCTAAAAAGTTAAGAAGACCTCTTTGTGGTTTTATTATCACCAAAGGCAACACGTCAATGTCTTGAGTTGTCATCAAGTTGATGATCATGGTATATCAATGGATTCATATAACCAAAATCACTATTTTATTTCTAAATTAAATAAAATATTACATGTGATGTTACATTATATTTTTTGTATAATTTTTAAATTATCATTAAAATACCACATGTAATGATATTTTCTTATTCTTGAATAACTTATGATTTATCGATTTTAAAATATTAAAAACAATAATAATCTCACGATTCTCATTTTATAATTATAATAATTATCCTTTGATAAAACAATTAATTATCCTATGCTAAAACATTATAATTATTTTTTTTATAATCTCCAACAAAATATCCTTTAATAATATCTATGAATTGTATTTTAATGATCAAGGATTATCACTTGATAACTCTTGGTTTTATCGTGTTAATAATTATATATAGATAATTCATTGTAATTATTATTTGATAGTTCATTGCAATTTTCATAAAAATTTATCGCCAAAAATAATTTTTGATAATTTAATATTTAAATTTTCTTTTAATAAACCGGTGTGATTTTCATTGGATAATCACATGCATTATTATTCTCTACAAACATCATGTAATTAAACCTTTGATAGCTTCATTTAATAATCCATTAAAAATGAAACAAAATTAATAATACATTTCTTCCTTAAAATTAAAAAAAATGATTTATGTTCTCCTCATCTATACGAAACCAACAAAACTAACGGTGTGTAATTCCGATCAACAAATTAAAAGATATTGAATTTAGAATATTGGAAGAATAATAAGTAAAAATAATATAAAAAGAAACTCCTTACCTCAAAAAAATGCACACCCAAATAAGGATGAACATGGAACACATGCATAGATGGAAATCGGAACCACAACTTGCTTCACCTACCGCGTGCTGATTAGATCACAGGTTGTTATGATTCATCTGGATTCTGATTGATTTTTCTATTTTTTAACCCCACTCCACATAGGTTTCATCCATTTAAAAACCTCCATCATGAACCGGTTTACATTTGTGATTCAATCTAAAATTGAATGTGGATCCATTAATTCACTCATTTATGATGTCTGTTGAATTAATGGGGTGAAATCCATTGAAAAATGTAATATCATAATCATTCGATCGTCAAAAATTGGGGTTACAAATTATCAAATATGGATGAATAGTACCACCTGATTATTCTAATTTAAATTAATATATTAAATAAAAAATAAAAGTTATCATTTAATAAAATTATTAACTAACATTAAATTTATGAGTGACATGACCAAACACCCATTGTTCATTAAATTCATGTCTCTCTTAGGGTAAAAACCTTGTTCCAGACCCAATGATGATATAATAATTCTCATATGGAACACCGTTTGAGAGATATTAATGATTTATTATTTAAAATCAGAATAAATAAATAATTAAAAAAAATATCATGAGAAATTTGTCTAAACATATGACTCTTACAAAGGGTATACCACTTCTCAGATAAACACAGCATCTTAGACCTAATGTTGGTCTCATATTTCTCATACGATGAGCCATTTTGGAGATATTAAATTATTTTTAAAAATAATATAATAAAATTTATTAAATAAATTATCTGCATGAGAAAGGGTTCCAAACGTTTATTTCTTACAAATGTTCTATCCCGCCAAGGGTGAACACCAAATTTCGAACCCAATAGTGATCTCAGATTTTCCATACGACACATTGTTTGGGATTTATTCAATTATTTGGAATAAATTGGGTGTTCTAAATATAATATATTTAATATTTTTATGCTCTCTTCGTTTAGCCTTTGTAGGCCTCAAAATCTCACACTAATTCCATGTCTGACTCTGAAAATATTTTATTGAATTTTTTAATGTTTTAACTACGTTATTTTTTTCTTATGCAGTGCCTTCAACACATAATTAATTAGTTTCCCTAAGAAATATTTTTTCCCCACTTCATATATTAATAATTTATCCCAATGGGATTTTTTATTATCATCGTAAAAATCAGGATATTACAACAACCATTAAAATGATAGTAGGTTTATTTCTACAACCACTAAAAAGATAGGGAGATTTTGTTTTCTTGTTTGGTCCTTAAAATAAGGAATTAAAAATATAAACGGGATTCCTTTCTATAACCATTAAAAAATAAGGGTTTGAGTTTCTAGGCTATTATGACAACCCTGCTTTTATTACAAACTTAAACATGATTTATTACATAAAACATCACTTGATACAACAAAGAAGATCGAGAGGTTTAGTGTCTTTGGGGCTTAGGACCATTACATAAAAACTTAAAACATGAAATACAACATCTTTATTGAAAACTTCCTTTACATGACCACAACATTCCCTCGTACTTAGCATTGCATGGGATAACCTGAGGACATGCATAAGAAAAGGGTGAGATATAAGGCCAAGTAAGGGAGTACACATGGAATAACATGAGGAGTACAATACATGTTAGAAAATAGTCATATCAATAGAGCATATAAGAAACATGAACATAAAGGCATGATAAAGCATGATAATCATAACATGGAAATGTGGGAAGGCTCATTGCACATGGAGCATGAGTAAATCCACATTGCACATAAAGCACAAGTAAACCCTTGTTGCACATGAAGTACCATGAGTCAACACTCATTTCACATGACGTATCATGATAATATACTTTACCCAATGCATTGGAGCGCTATAAGGGTGCACCGTTCTTAAACATTTCATTTCATGCATCAGTGTGCCACATGGATCATAAAACATGGATTCATAAAACATAATCATTTATTCCACGATAAAGGAATGTGGAATTTATACATGAAACTTTACAATCAATAAGTAAATGTGCATAAAGGTGAATCCCTTTGATGGAGAAATGGGCATGGTATTCACTACACAATGACATTGGCTTAGAAAATCGGTGTGATTTCGGTAGCATAACGGCGTGACATAAAAATTCATAAAAAAATGTTGATGAGAGAGAAAGGGGTTACTCTTCATATTTACATGTAATGGATAGTAATGAGTTCATATAGATACATTTCCCAACAATTGTAATGGAATTTAGGTTCATGATACAAAATTATTGCTTGAATGTAAATGAGGAGGGAGAAGTTCCTTTCGGAATTTCGGCATAGTAACGGGTGTACATGGGAGGCATTTAATGAGAGAGAAAGGGGTATCCCATCATTCAAACATAAATAGGGCAGTATGAGGGATGTGAGAAACCATACCCCAACATTCATAATTTAAATTAAAATGGAAAAACAACTTAAAGAAAATTGGTAAAAATGAGAAAGGAAGAAAAAACCCTTACTTGGAAGTGTGCTTCCAAAAGATAGATAGAGGCTTGTGAGAGGCTTCTTGGGAGCTTAGGTCACCTTAGAAGGATTATAGAGAGAGTAGGGCAGAGGTTGGACGAACTTAAAATGCTTTGAGTGGGGAGGAAGTGGGATCTTGGGTGGATTTATATAGGAAAGGTGAGGGAATTATTTATTATTTAGGTTTGGGACCCCTTATATTAAATTAATCCAAACCACAAACCATCCCATGGTTTTTGCCCATGGTTTTTGGAAAAGGGAAGGGGAAAAAATTATTTTATAAGTCCAAAGTCCGAACTTCTTAAAATATTAGGGTTGCTTATGTGGAGGTGAGTCACACTCCCATGGAAATTAATTTAAAAAGGCAAGGTGTTGAATAAGTCTTGAGGGGTCCATTATTGCTTTGAAAAGTAAGTTAAACAAACCCAAAATCACATTATTTTAATTTTAAAACATATATTGGACGAACATAAAGATTATAGTATTTTATTACATCACTATTGGTTCATTATGATGTCATAAAACACATTATATATTTAAATGGTATTTAATTTTTACTCAAAAATTTGACTGTCTCAGAAAATTATGAAAAATTCACCGTTGGATAATTTCGACATCCTGATTCCAAAAATAACATTTATTTTATCTAAATAATTTTCTAAATATGTTAATTTTCACTTTTAAAATAAAAACCGACATTTATCGAAAATTCACAGGTTTGGACAGAAATGGATTTCAAACCTTAATAAAAATTATAATTGCATTCATAAAATTATAAGATAATTTATATTTAATAAAAATTAATTTAATAATAATAATAATATTTTATTAAAATATTATTTAATTCAAAAATCCCTTAATTCAATAAAATAGAATTATTAGTTAAATAATAACTAAAAACACTATTTGTACATTAAAAACTATTTACAATGTATCAAAAATGACTAGAAATTATATTCATTATTATATACAAAAAAATAATGTACATGAACATAGTACTAATTATTTTTTACGTAACCCCTTAAAACAGTTGCATAAGACCTAAGGGTAAGGTGTGCGATGGTGACAGACTCTTGGGGTAGCTCGGATAGCATCGCTCGAGTGGTAATTTCAATCAACTTCCACTTTTCCCGTAGATGGTCACGTTCAAGCTTGACAAGATGAAGCTCAGCTTGGGCTTGGTCAAGGGTGAAGCCCAAAGATGCCACCTCTTTTCCGAGCTCCGACAAATGGGCTTCGAACGGAGCAATTCTACTGGACGAGGTCATCGCTTCTTTTGTCTAAGTAAAATTGGATGTGTAAAAGCCCTATATTTATACTAGTCATGTGATCACTGTTCAATGGCTATATTAGCAACAGTCAAAATTCTTAACGTAAAACCAATGAAGTTGACATTTTATATAAACATAATGAGACAATTAATTAGATCAGGAGGGATTTCTATTAATGAAACTTTGGGTCGTTACAATATTCCCCCCTTAATAAATTTCGCCTTCGAAATTTTCCTTTTCCCACACTAAAAAAATGTGGGTAACTCAGCTTCATCATATCATCTGATTCCCAAGTCGCTTCTTAAAACTTGTGGTTTCTCCACAACACCTTGACGAGGGGCATTGTCTTATTTCATAGAACTTCTTCTCTACTATCTAAGATCTTCACTGGTTTCTCCTCATAAGAAAGATCATCTACCAATTTTACCACCTCAGAAGAGAGTACATGTGAAGGGTCTGGTATGTACTACCTTAATAGGGATACATGAAAGACATCATGTACTTTTTCCATAGTAGGTTGAAGTGCTATTTGATAGGCCACAGCCCCGACACGATCAAGAATCTCAAAGGGGACGATGTACCCTGGACTTAACTTCCCTTTCTTTCCAAACCTCATGACCTTCTTCCATAGACATTTGTGTAGAAAAACCATGTCTCCAACTTTAAACTCAAGGTCTCGTCGATGGTTATCTGCATAACTCTTCTGTTGACTCTGAGCTGCCTTGATATGCTGCTGAATGGTTTTCACCTTCTCCACCATTTCCTCAACCATTTCTGGTCTAAGCAGCTTACGTTCACCGACCTCATCCCAACATGTCAGTGTTCTGCACCTTTTCCCATATAGGGCTTCATATGGTGCCATTTGGATGCTCGATTGGAAACTATTATTATAAGAGAACTCAATAAGAGGAAGATGTTGATCTCATCCTCCTTTAAAGTCCATTGAGAAGTCTCTCAATATATCCTCAAGTGTTTGGATAGTCCTCTTGGATTGGCCATCAGTTTGAGGATGATAGGTCGTACTGAAGTTCAGTTCAGTATTCAAAGCATGTTGAAGACTCTTCCAAAACATAGAGGTGAATCTTGGATCTCGGTCAGACACAATAGATAGTTGTACTCCATGAAACCTTACCACTTCCCTAATATATATCTGTGCCAGTTGATCCAATGAGAAAACCTCCTGAATAGCAATGAAGTGTGCAGTCTTTGTAAGGTGATCCACAACAACCCAGATTGCATTGTTGCCTTTGGATGTCCTTGGAAGTCCGGTGAAAAAGTCCATGGTGATGTTCTCCCATTTCCATTCTGGTATGGGCAATAGTTGCATCATCCCCTTAGACTTATTCCTCTCTGCCTTCACTTACTGACACACTAGGCACTTTGATGTATATTCAGCGATCTCCTTCTTCATATTATCCCACCAAAAGTTTTCTCGGAGATCTCGATACATCTTTGTGCTCCCTGGGTGAATAGAGAAATTTGAACTATGTGCATCATCCAAAAGTTCCTTCTTCAGCTCCTGACTTGATGGAACACATAGTCTTTTCCCAAACCGCACAATTCCTTCTTCATTAACATTAAACTCTGAGGATTTCCCCTTTTTGATAGCTTCCACTTTTTCCTGAATTCCCAGATCATCCTTTTGAGCATCCTTTAACCTTTCCAAAAGAGATTGTTGAGAAATCATTTGTGAAAGGATTGATTATGTTCACTTCTCTATGATTCCCATGTCCATCTTCATCATGTCTAAGAAGATTGTATCCTTCTCAATTATCATCATTGATAGAATAGCTGGATCCTTTCTACTTAGGTAATCTGCCACCTTGTTCGCTTTCCCAGGGTGGTAATCTATTGAACAGTCATAATCCTTGATGAGCTCTATCCATCTTCTCTAACGCATATTAAGCTCTTTCTACGTGAATATATATTTAATACTCTTGTGGTCAGTATATATCTCACATTTATCTCCACAGAGATAATGCCGCCATATTTTCAAGGCAAAGATCACAGCCGCCAACTCCATATCATGTGTTGGATAGTTTCGCTCAGGGATTTTAAACTGCCTTGAGGCATAGGATATCAATTCATCATTCTGCATCAACACACAGCCTAAGACCTTCTTTGAGTCATCACTTAATACCACAAAAAGTTCCCCACTTGTGGGTCAAGTGAGCACGGGCGCAGTGATAAGCCTCCTTTTCAACTCCATGAAGCATTCTTCGCATTCATCACTCCAAGAAAAATTTACTCCCTTCCGAGTTAGCTTGGTAAGAGGGTTGGACAATCGTGAGAAATTTCTCACAAATCTTCGATAATATCCAGCTAACCCCAAGAAGCTACAGATATCCATTACCGATGTTGGCCTCGCCCATCCCTCAATTGCATCTGTTTTGGAGGGATCCAAAGATATCCCATTGCTTGTGATGATAGGGCCCAAGAATGAGACTTCCTTCAAATAGAACTCACACTTTTTGTACTTTGCATAGAGCTTCTCCTTGCACAAAGTCTCCAGTACATTTCTTAAATACTCCTCATGATCCTCCTTGGTTTTGGAGTATATTAGAATATCATCTATAAAGACTACCACAAATTTGTCTAGGTAATCTCTAAAGACTCTATTCTTTAAGTCCATGAAGATTGATGGAGCATTGGTGAGTCCGAAAGGCATTACTATGAATTCATAGTGCTTGTATCTTGTATGAAAAGCAGCCTTGGGGACATCTTCCTTCTTCACCCTTACTTGATAATATCCCAACCGCAAGTCCACCTTGGAGAAGTATTGTGCTCCACACAGCTGATCAAACAAGTCATCGATTCTTGGGAGAGGATACTTGTTCTTTATCGTGATTTTTTTAAGTTCATGATAATCGATGAAGAGCCGCATTGACCCATCCTTTTTCTTAACGAAGAGGACTAGTGCACCCCATGGTGAAGCACTTGGGCGTATAAACCCTTTATCCAGATTCTCCTGTAGTTGTTTCTTCATCTCTTCAAGGTCAACAACAGCCATTCTATATGGAGTCTTGATATTGGTAGCGCCCCAGGTATAAGTTCAATTGAGAACTCAACATCTCTTCTAGGAGGAAGACCAGGCAGTTCCTCGGGAAACACTTTAGCGAATTCCCTCACAATAGGCATTTCTTCAAGGACAGTTTCTTCCTTGGACTCAATCATCTGAGCCAGATACGTGTGCTCATAAGGTAGTAATATCCATTCTTGAGATGATGGAGCTAAAAGAGATTCATCTTCCTCCTGACACTTGTAAAGAATCGGGGGTCGATTCTCCATATGGAGTGTGATTTCCCTCTCCCGACAATTTATATTGTCTCTATATAAGTAAAGACAATCCATGCCAAGAATTGCATCAAATTCCACTAGAGGGAGTATGACGAGGTTCGCCGCAAAATTCAATCCACAGATTATAACAGGGGAGGACTTATATTCATGGGATGCAATGATTGCCCCATTTGTCGTACTCACCGACATCTTTACTCTCATGATTTGTGGTGGTGCTGGTATTGTTCTACTAAACTTTCGAGATATAAAAAAATGCATAGAAACTGAATCAAAAAGTACGTTCGCTATTTTTGAATGAATAACTAGCGTACCTGTCACCACTTCTTTGTCGGGGTTCACTTCGGTAGAAGTGATGGCAATAGCTCTTCCTTGCTGCCTTGGAGGTTGTTGGTCGCCTCCAAAAACCCTTGGATTAGGGCACTTATTTTCAAAATGACCTGGTTCTTTTCATTTGTAGCATTAAACAACCCGTTGAGGTTCGAACGGAGCGTTACTCTCCTATGTCGCAACCGTGGGTCTTTCTTGCCGACAGTTAATAGCTAGGTTCCCTTCTCTTCCACACCTGAAGCATTTTCTCATCCCCTTAAGGCAATTTCCAGGGTGCTTCTTTCCGCACTTTTGGCAAGTGGGGTGCTGGATCTTCTTAACACCGTTGGATTTATCCATCGGACCACCAGCATTGAATTACACCTTACGCTTCTTATCCCCATGATACCCCTGTGATTCCCCGATCTCCATTTTGACCTTGAGGGAACATCAGACAATTTCCTCATAGCTGTCGAAGTCACGGATCGCTAATGCTTTCCACAAGCTAGGCTTCAGCCCACCAAAGAAGCGGTCAACCTTGCATTCGGGGGTAACGACAAAGCCGGAAGTGTATCGTGCAAGCCTTGTGAAGTTTTCCTCGTATGCTCCAACAGATTCTTCATCTTTTTTCTTGAGGGAAAGGAAGTCCCTTTCCATCTTAAGCTGGAGGGTGTGTGGAAAATATTTATCGAAAAACATATTTCGGAAATCCTTCCATTCCAACGCCTCGATCTCCTCCTCAGGCTTAGTATTTTTTATCAATGTCCACCATTGATCAGCTTCACCCTCCATATGATAGGCATCCAGGAGAACCTTCTCTTGTTCATAACATTGAAGGATGGAGAAGATCTTTTCAATGGAGTTGATCCATTGTTCAACGATCATGGGATCGGATGATCCACTAGAAGTAGGAGGCCTTTGTCTCATGAAGCTCTCGATAGCAACTTGTTCTTTCTTAGGGGGGGTTGAACGTTCCTCTTGACCCGTGTTTCTATTAAATTCTTGAGTTAGATGAGAGATAAGCATGACAAAGTTCTTGATTCCCGCTCCCATTGGATTGGGCATCTCATTAGTACAGTCATCACACTGATCTTCACATCGATTGTTAGCCCGAGTCCTCCTATTACCAGACATTGGCTGGAATAAAAGGAATGTTAGGGGTAACATATAAAGAGTAATCCAAAGACAAAAGTTGATGACTTATAAATAAACTTTCATTTCCTTAACTCATGAGTCTATAGGCTTCAATCTAGGATTTTCATGATCTACTTTCTAACATATATTCTTAGGGGCATTTTTTTTCCCTTAATAAGGGTTCATACTAAGATTGTGAATTTATCAAAACATATCCCCTGGGAGTGTCGTAAGCAAGAGTGCATCAAGGCCCGTTGTCGTGCACCAGTTCCCGTTCGAGTCTAGCTCAAAGTGGTGTTTTCGGGTTTTACCCCTAGGATACATCTGTGCCAAAGCCACCTCTACCGGCTCGTATCCAGACAGGGATGCATTTGTCTAATAAACCACTTACTCAGTACTTACCAAAACTTAGGGATGTTTTTATTATACTTAGTCCTGTCTCTATGGATTTACAAGGGTTTCCTAATCCCAAAAATAACTAAACCTATCCTCTAATACCAACTATGACAACCCTGCTTTTATTACAAACTTAACCATGATTTATTACATAAAACTTCATTTGATACAACAAATAAGATCAAGAGGTTTAGTGTCTTTGGGGATTATGACCATTACATAAAAACTTAAAACATGAAATATAACATCTTTATTGAAAACTTCCTTTACATGACCACTACATTCCCTCGTACTTATCATTGCATGGGATAACCTGAGGGCATGCATAAGAAAAGGGTGAGCTATAAAGCCCAGTAAGGGAGTACACATGGAATAACATGAGGAGTACAATACATGTTAGACAATAGGAATATCAATAGAGCATATAAGAAACCTGAACATAAAGGCATGATAAAGCATGATAATCATAACATGGAAATGTGGAAACAACACTTAACATTGAATTAGCATGAGCCAAGGCTCATTGCACATGGAGCATGAGTAAATCCTCATTGCACATAAAGCACGAGTAAACCCTCGTTTCACTTGAATTAGAATGAGTCAACACTCATTGCACATGACGTATCATGATATTATACTTTGCCCAATGCATTGGAGCGCTATAAGGGTGCACCCTTCTTAAACATTTCATTTCATGCATAAGTGTGTCACATGGATCATAAAACATGGATTCATAAAACATAATCATGTATTCCACGATAAAGGAATGTGGAATTCATACATGAAACTTTACAATCAATAAGTAAATGTCCATAAAGGTGAATACCCTTGATGGAGAAATGGTCATGGTATTCACTACACAATGACATTGGCTTAGAAAATCGGTGTGATTTCAGCAGCGTAACGACGTGACATAAAAATTCATAAAAAAATGTTGATGAGAGAGAAAGGGGTTAATCAAAAAATTTAAATTTAATGGATAGTAAGGAGATCATATAGATACATTTCCCAACAATTGTAATGGAATTTAGGTTCATGATACAAAAGTATTGCTTGAATGTAACTGAAGAGGGAGAAGTTCCTTTCGGAATTTCGGCATAGTAACGGGTGTACATGGGAGGAATTTAATGAGAGAGAAAGGGGTCTCCCATCATTAAAACATAAATAGGGCAGTATGAGGGAGGTATGAAACCATACCCCAACATTCATAATTGAAATTAAAAGGGAAAAACAACTTAAATAAAATTGATAAAAATGAGAAAGGAAGAAAAAACCCTTACTTGGAAGTGTGCTTCCAAAGGATAAAGAGAGGCTTGTGAGAGGATTATTGGGAGCTTGGGGCACCTTGGGAGGATTCTAGAGAGAGTAGGGCAGAGGTTTGACGAACTCCAATGGATTTTAGTGAGGAGGAAGTGGGAGCTTGGGTGGGTTTATATAGGAAAGGTGAGGGAATTCTTTATTATTTAGGTTTGGGACCCCTTATATTAAATTAATCCAAACCACAAACCATCCCGTGGTTTTTGCACATGGTTTTTGGAAAAGGGAAGAGGAAAACAATATTTTATAAGGCCAAAGTCCGAACTTCTTAAAATATTAGTGTTGCTTATGTGGAAGTGAGTCACACTCCCATGGAAATTAATTTAAAAAGGCAAGGTGTTGAATAAGTCTTGAGGGGCCATTAATGCTTTGAAAAGTAAGTTAAACAAACCCAAAATCACATTATTTTAATTTTAAAACATATATTGGCCGAAAATAAAGATTATAGTATTTTATTAAATCACTATTGGGTCATTATAATGTCATAAAACACATTATATATTTAAA
Organism: Viscum album; assembly: GCA_963277665.1. Taxonomy (NCBI): domain Eukaryota; kingdom Viridiplantae; phylum Streptophyta; class Magnoliopsida; order Santalales; family Viscaceae; genus Viscum; species Viscum album. The sequence goes on from OY728165.1 coordinate 1,562,666,846, forward strand.
CGGTATTTAATTTTTACTCAAAAATTTGACTGTCTCAGAAAATTATGAAAAATTCACCGTTGGATAATTTCGACGTCCGGATTCCAAAAATAAAATTAATTTTATCTAAATAATTTTCTAAATATTTTAATTTTCACTTTTAAAATAAAAACCGACATTTATCGAAAATTCACAGGTTTGGACAGAAATGGCTTTCAAACCTTAATAAAAATTATAATTTCATTCATAAAATTATAAGATCATTTATATTTAATAAAAATTTATTTAATAATAATAATAATATTTTATTAAAATATTATTTTATTCAAAAATCCCTTAATTTAATAAAATATAATTCTTAGTTAAATAATAACTAAAAACACTATTTGTACTTTAAAAACTATTTACAATGTATCAAAAATGACTAGAAATTATATTCATTATTATATACAAAAAAAATAATGTACATGAACATAGTACTACTTATTTGTTACATATCCCCTTAAAACAGCTGCATAAGACCTAAGGGTAAGGTGTGCGATGGTGACAGACTCTTGTGGTGGCTCGGATAGCATCGCTCGAGTGGTAATTTCAATCAACTTCCACTTTTCCCGTAGACGGTCACGTTCGAGCTTGAAAAGATGAATCTCAGCTTGGGCTTGGTCAAGGGCGAAGCCCAAAGATGCCACCTCTTTTCCGAGCTCCGACAAATGGGATTCGTACGGAGCAATTCTACTGGACGAGGCCATCGCTTCTTTTGTCTAAATAAAATTGGATGTGTTAAAGCCCTATATTTATACTAATCATGTGATCACTGTTCAACAGCTATATTAGAAACGGTCAAAATTCTTAACATAAAACCAATGAAGTTGACATTTTATATAAACATAAAGAGACATTTAATTAGATCAAGAGGGATTTCCATTAATGAAACTTTGGGTCGTTACAGCTATCATTGAACCCAGTGGAGTAAAATCTTTTAAAGGCCTTGGGGGAGGAGATGTATGCACCCTTTGTTTGTGATTATAGAACTTCTTTAAGATATTCTATTATTTTCATTCATTTATATTTCCACTTCTAAAACATGTTTATTTAATTAATTCCACTCCTAATTCTCATACTTTCACTTGAATCTTCTTATTATCTTAATTATTTCAATTCCATCAAAATTAATTAATTCCTACCTATCAAAATTTATATTTTTGGGATTAACTCACATTAATATTTTATTAATTTATATAATATTTTCAATTGTTTTTATTCAATCAAAATTATTTTAAATTTCTACAATGTTGGAAATAGAAATTCACTCCACCCTCTTTCCTTCCGTATTGAGACCATCAATTCTTATAGTGTAAAAGAGACCTCAAAATAGGAAGTCGGTAGCCAATTGTGCCCCACTTATTGAAGGAAACCCTTAGGGTGACGTAGAATCACAAATCCCATAGTAGTTTATAATGAAAATATTCCCAGAAGTCATTTTACTTGAAGAATCCATGAAATAAGACCCCTCGTCATTGATTCATGATTATAAGATGAGGGAGAACAACATCCTTTGGTCTACCAATACAACACCGTCAACCTAGCCTATGAAACTTCCCATGATTGAGAAACACATAGCATATCCAGAATAGTGGTGGGGTCCATACTTTATTGCTTGATACATAATGCTATGGAGGATATAGAACATATTGGATGTCTCATACAATTCATGAACACTTAAAAAGTTGGATACCTACACCACAGATAGAGGACTCACCTCCGAAGTGTGTATGGTGGGATACCGACTTTATATATATAATGGAAGAGGGGCCCATCCCTCGCTAAAAGAAACCTCAGTCATAAGGATACCAACCAAAGAAACACTATTATATTCACACTCTAACTAGGTCATTGGTTTTCCATAGCTGAATCAAACAACCGGATTTGACTAATTTGTGTCCTAACACAAATATATTAAAGGAAGCCATCGTATAATTTGTGGAAAGCACTCATAATGGACTATACATGCCCCCAAATTTGTGTCTCATGATTAAAGATATAAAGAGACAACAAGGTTTGAAATGTATATGGTGTACACCATAGTTCGTGAGAGAGAGGCATTAAGTCGATGAACACTCTGGTCATTGAACCCTAACATTTTTATCTATCTTAAAGAGAAAATTTTAAAATTTGTGTATCACACTTCACTAACTACCTCAAATGAAAAAATGATATACCCCATCAAAATCTATGAGTAAAAATACACAGAACTAGATATCATTTTCCCAAAATAGATTCCTGGTAAAATAATGTGAAGTCATTCATATCATATGTACACAAGATATGTGACTTGAATTGATATTTTTACCATAATTCTGAATTACATAGGAAATATTGTAATTCAATTGTCCGTCTATAAGTTTGGTCAGGATGAATACTATAAAACAACATTTTATTGGCACTATAAAATCCATTATGAGAGAAAAATTTTTCATAATTGAGGCGCTATTAAAAGGGGGTCCCTTTTATTAGTGCAAAAAAACTTAATGACAAAAGCCTAAAAAAATTAATTTTTTTAATTATATAAATCATAGGGAGACCCACCCTGCCCTTTTAACAGTGCTTGACCCCCCTTCAATAGATCTTTTAAGAACTTCTCACATGTATCCCTTCCTCCCCGTTAAAAACACAAGTGCACACCCCCACCCTTTAATAGTGATATCCCCCCCTCGCACCTTTCCCAAACCAACCTGGGTCGATCCTGAACCGGTCACCATATCAAGCCCACGACATGGTCTGAAGAGCATTCTGGATCCTCACAGGATGGAAAATAGTTACTGACATAAAAATTAAACAGGTTGTAATGATTATCCCCAAAAATGAATGACAAATAAATAAATAAATAATAAAAAATGAAAATTAGCATTGGTGATAAAAAAATAAAATTGTACATACCTCCACATCACCCAACAGCTCACCACCAACCTCAAACCAACATCACACTATGGTGAATGGATTTTAGCAAAAGAAGAACCAAATCTAAAAAAATTATAGGCATGAGTATTAAAACTGAGTAGGAATACCCAAATAATCAATTTATTTATGCATTTCCTTTAAACAAAGAATCATTAATTTCATTTTCGAACTACAATATATAAAAGTAAGTTTATCAAAAAAAATTACCCTTAAAGAAAATCATGGTTCATTACCCTTTTTCAACTATAAACCATATTTCCTTTTCAAGAGGTAGACATTAGTATTTTAAAAGAGGTGATGTTCAAACATAAAATGGGAGGAAGGGAATGTATGGAATTTCAAAACCTTTTTATGAAAACACATGAAACCATTCTATCACTTTTAGAAAAAAGCTTCACTACATAAGGGAACATGATCAACAAACATACCACACGAGAAATGGAAAAAACATCACTCAAGTTTAAATAACCAGCACCTACATCACAATCATCCGTCGTAGATAACTATGTTCCAGACAACATGGTAGAACCTAGGAGCTTGGGAATAATCTATAACGTACTATACATGTGACTCATCATAAATGAATTCCTTACCTAATGACATCATAACACCCAAAATCCCGATCTTTAACGTGACTGACCTGATTGAGGGGCCCAATCCCTTATAAATAATATCAAATATCCCCATCTTATGGGCCCCAATCCAGTGTGTGGTCTAAACTAGTTCACCAATTGATCATTGAAAATTTACTCGCTATGATATGTTCCCATGTCCCAAATAAAAACATGTGTGAGCCAACCAATGTCTAGCAAGCATCTAGTCACAATCAAACACATATATATTACAAATAAGCAACTCACAAAACATGTCACCCTTGTGTCACCCCAAGGAAAAAGTCTATTGCCTTTCAAATATTTGATCACCAGGGAGTCCCACATGGTGGAGCTCCCACAACATGAACATAACCAAGGCAAGAGTACCATCCAAGGAGATTTTTCAAGATAACCAATTTTATAGAAATTCCAACTGAGCCTCACATAATTTTCTCATGCCAAACCATTTCTTAAAGAATCACACACACACACAACTTTCTATATAATGGCCCGAATGCCTTAAGTTTTTTTATTATAATAAACCCCCTCCTTTAAGGGAAGATGGGGAGAACCCAAATAGACATTATGAACATAAGACATATCATAGCCCGAAGGTCTTAGAGAGAAAAACCAGACTGGCCAATGGAGCTACCCCACCCCAACATTTGATTACGATAAATATCTCCACTATTGCATAGTTGTTCCGCTAGCAAGTGACTTTGGTCAAATCACAAGCCTGATCTGATGGCTGAAGACATACCCCCTCAAACATCAAAGTCTGTAAAGCTCTGCAATGATGAATGTCCTGCTCCGAAACCACATCTGGAAACTATTCTATGTGGTCGAGTCCTGGTGCATCACCATTCCAATAGACAACACAAAAACCATTCCACTAATTCACAAAAACATCACCAACACACTAAACATCAATCCCACCTCCACCTTTATAGCCACACACGATGACCAGATCCACCCAACACATCCACAAATGAAATAGAAATGTGACAGCAACCTCGTTGTGGCACCTTGAAACTCAAAAATTAGACCCTCACTACACCTCCATGAGATCCCTATCCAACTCGAAGGGAAGTGTCTGAAGAAGAAAAGTAAATGGTGAGATTCTCCAAGATGTTCGAGTCTAATGAGTTGACGACACCCCCACAAAGATACCGCATACCACGAACCCGCCAGTCCAAAGCGCCGGTGGGAAGCCGATCCATAGCTGGGGAGAGGAAGATGGCAGCGGGGGTAAACCCTATTGTGGATCCCCTTATAGTCGCATCAAATGCACAATAATATCCTATATCCACACTCACCACTTTGAAAACTAAAAACACACTTGAAAACCCATTTAGGAAACCCAATTTTCCACTTTAAATCTGATGCATATTCATAAGGTCCAAAGGGGCATTTAATCAAACACATATTAAGCACATTTAATAAAAAAATTTCATGAATTTCAAATACAAGGAGGGTATTACTTTATTTCGTAATAAGAAATTACTATAAAAAACATAAATTTTTAACTAACATTAAATAAAAGTGAAAAGAACAAAATATCAATAATTCTTTAATTTAAAAGCTAATGCATAAGGAACCCTGCACGCATATGCATTTATACATATATATGTATATATACCCCAAGCAGTATTGCATATATTCCCTGCCCCATGAGAGAATATTTACAAAGAGGGAATATATATGCCTTACCCCTGCACATGCGCGTAAGGAATCCTGTTGAGTAATGGCTCGAAATTACCTCAACATGGTCCATTTTCTCTAGAAAAGTTACTGGAAACACAAAAATCACAAACCCCCTACTGTAAAATGAATCCAAAACAAAGGAACCAACATTGTTTAGAAACCAAAAGGTCATTCAAGAAATCAAGGTCTAACGGAACAACATTTTAAAGTGATTGGTGCCAAATAGGCCTTTTAAATACATATTTCAAACCAAAAGAGATAACCCCTGTTTTTTCGGTTGCACTCATATACACAGACACAGACACACACAAATATATATATATATATATATATATATATATATATCCCTTTGTAAATATTCACATATTCACATGTGAATTTGTACATATAGATGTTTAAATATATGTGTATATAAGTATACATGTGTATATATGTAGACCCATCCTATATACATGTGTTTATATATATCAAGAGACATTTTATAAAATCAAAAAATCAATTTCAATATACTTTGTTGATACTTGGCATTTCAAAAGCCATTTAAAAATCTATTTCAAGATATTTTCTTAAAAAATTATTTAAAAAATCCTTTTAAAGAAACCATTTGGAGATTTCAATTCAATTTATTAGATAAATCCCAAAAGGGCTGAAACACAACATCTCAATTTATTTCCAACCCCAAATGGGTTCAATCCATTACAAAACAACTCAATTTATTTTCAATAATTAATTCAACACTTTTAGAATTCTTGGCATTTAAAATTACACTGGAAATGTCAAATTAAGGAATTATGCCAAATGTAAAACACCTTCAATCATTTATAAAACTCAATTTAACATTCAGAAATATACATCATTAATTATATAAAATATTTAAAACATCAATCAATAAAGTAATTTTAAATTTAAATACTAAACAAGAGGTCAGCTGCCTCAAATCAAGCAGAACCAAGCCGCAACGAGTCAGAATGTGTCCCCTTCAATAATGAATCCCCAACCAGGGATGAAGATACCACTGCAGACCCTACGGGATTTGACCTAGAGTCTCCATGAATGAAGGATAAATGTTCGAGTGAAGATGGGCTTCCATGAGCTGATGTGCACGCCCGAGGAGGTGTTTGGTCCAGTGGTGTCACGTGCGACAGTAGAGAAGGGGAGAGGGGGGAGGCTACATGGGGGGGGGGGGGGTGGCTCGTGGTGAGGGGCCACATGAGGGAGATCCGTGGAGAGGGAGATCCGCTATCGGACGTGACGGCCAAACGGAGGGACGACCAGATTTAGGGCTCACTGGAGTAGGAGGGCGCACTGGAAAGAGATGTTGTTGGGGGTGGTCCAGCCGGAGATGGGGAGCGCGTAAGTCGCGCAAGACAGAGGGAGACTAGGGTGTGGCGTCGTGTAAGTGGGGAGGGGTTAGGAGAAGAAATTAGGGTTTTTAAATGATATTAATATTATTATTAGTTTTAATATTAATAACAACGGTAATAATAATAATAATAATAATAATAATAATAATAATAATAACAAAAAACTAAATAATAATAATATTATCTATATTAATAATCATTCTTTTAGTTTTTTTATTACTTTAATTTACTTTTCATTTAATATCATTTTTCATTTAAATTTTATTATTCATTTAATATTTATTGTTTTTAGATGGACAACATACTGCACGGTCTATCAGGTCGTGCGCCAACCGCGCTTAGGCCAAAAATTCTCTTGAATGTTTTTAAATCCTATAATTTTAGCTGGGTCTTAACCCGAACCACAGTAGGAAAGATCCAAGACCATGAAAAGTATAGAGAAAATTAGTGTCCAAGGTCGGGGCATGACAACACCCACCCATGCATGCCAGTTTTCGCATGCATTGGAACCTGAGACCTCTCCCTTGTGCCCCTACACCTTTACAACTCGTCCACCTTGTTTTTTCTCCATTTAATGATATATATATATATATATATATATATATATTATATTTATTCATATATTAATATTGATTTATATTAATATATATATTTAGTTATATTAATATATATATTTTTTCATATATTAATATATTAATATATTAATATATATATATATATATATTTATATATTTATATATTTATAGATCTATTCTTATATTGATGTATATTTATAAGATTAGTTTTAAATACATTTATAAAATATTTTGTTTGTGTGTGTTTAGAAATAAATAAATACATATATACAATATACACACTCACAACAACACACACACACAGATATATATATATATATATATATATTGTATAAATATATTTGTATCTGTAAGTATGATTATACATATTTATATATATTAACATGTATATACACATGTAAGAATATATTGATAATATATATCAGTTTTTTAACATAGAGACAAGCTAAAACACACACACACACACATTATATAGATATATAAATATTCATATATTTTTATTTTAAATAAAATCGAGATTAATTTTTATTTAGATAAGGCTTATATATTGAGAAATATATTTCATATGTAAATATGTTTAATTATTTATTTAGAAAATTAATCTTTTATGTGTGAATTTATAAAAAAATATGTATATATTGTCATATATTTGATTTTAAATAATATTAAATTGTGAAAAACAAAAACATGGAAAAACCATAATATCAATATGAATGTAATCCTTAGGAATAAATTCTGTCTCCACTGAAAAATGGAAAAAAGACCTCCTTAAACAAAGCTAGAAATCCATCAAATGTTAAAAAAGTGGGGTACCCCAAATATGTACTCAGTTTTAGAGGGCTTTGTGGCCATTCACAGTATCTCAAAATGTAACAGACGGTTTACCCTAATACATTTCGACATAGATCTCATGGCAGGATTCAATTTGATATGTGGTAGAGCCCAAACAGACACCCAAATCAAAAGTTATGGTCGTTTGAATTTTTGAGTTACATTTTCAAATTATTTTTGATCTTTGATTTATTTTTTTATTTTATAGTTTTCAAATTGTTATTAAATAACTATTACTCAATAAAAACTAAAAAAAATATTCATTAGAAATATTTTTTAATTATTTCATAAGTCTTTTAAAATAAATATATTATATATTTAGTATAAATTTCCATTCATTTTTATATAAATATATTATATATCTAGTAAAAAAGTGCTGATAAAGGGCGTACCTTTATCAGTGATGTGAAAACCAGTTTCTGTGGTAGTGTCATACACCTCGTCATCGTAAAAAGTTAAAATCGATAAAACTTCCAATGCATTAAATTTAGTATTATTTTATAATTATGTATTCTTATTATAATTATATCCCTTTTAGAATATTCTATGATATGTCCATGATCTTCTTTCTCATCAGGAAGCGCACACAGAACATCGATGTCTCCCCCGAGTAGTGTCATCTCCGGTACCCCTTTTTACAGGATGCTCCGGTAATGTGTAAGGATCTTAACACATGTTCATTTTTATAGCTGGAACCATCGTGTTTCTTTGATTTGCTGGAGGAAATTTTCATCTTGTCTCTTGGAAAATGAAGTTCACATGAAATGACACATCATGCGCTTTGACCGACAATTTCGCAGTAGGCATTCTCTGAATGATTGCGGGAAAGGTGCACCACATTGGGTTTTGTCGGGATTGTGCGACATGTTTTCATCATGGTTGGTTTTAGATTTTAATTCATTGGGATGGGTTTTCCTGATCAAGTTCTGAATGACTATTAGTGATCTGAGGGACTAGGCATTTTTGTGGGTTCGTGATTGCAAGATCGTGAGGAATTATCAGTGGGTGTCTAAGTAGTGCGACTTGTTGGAGTCATGCCACAATTTTGAGTCTTTATCAGGGTTATTCTTATAATGGATGGTGATAATGATGTTACATATTATGTTTGAAGTATTTTTTAAATTTTTTGGATAATCTGGAATAAGATTCTATGCATTACTGAACACTAAATCATGTGATGTTATTGAATATTATATTTGACGTTTTTTACTATTAGTTTTTTGGTTAATCTATCCATGATGGTTTTATGATGTTTGCAGTGGTTGTTTCACTGAAATAATTTTATTGTTTTTCTTTTTTTTTGAATATTCACTTTTATTTAAAATGAGAAGTTCTGACCCTGGATGTTCGACATCCACTGCTTGAGGTTCCACTGGAGTTCCACTGGAACATCAACTAGACCCTTGAGGGAATCATCCACTAGAACTACCACTCTGTAGTGGAAAATTAATTCAATTTAAATTTTTTTATACAATTTCAAATACTAAAGTAAATAATTATCATAATAATTATGTGTAACAAAAGAAATTCAAATTTATTTCAATATTATTTACAAAATATATATTCCTTAGTTTCAGAAGTATAAATTTTTTTGTAGTGCGAAACATACACATGAACTTCTATTGGAACTTTCACTTGAACATCCACTCAAAATTCCACTGGAAAATTTATTTAATATATCTTATAAATGTTTTATTTATAATTTGAGTAATATAATTTTATTACCTATATAGGTGTGAAAAATTACTTCTGTAATTGTATATTATTTAGATAAATTTCTATTCATACAGTTTATACATTTCAAAATGGATTAAATTGTATTATAATATTAACATACTTTTCATGAATTTTAGTTTTTTTTATGTATTTTGTCGCAATGTGGTTTATGTTCATGTTTATGTTGTATAATTTTCTATTAAACTAGTTTTAGGGATGATGTTCAAGTCAAATAATGAAGCACAACCATTTTATGTCATGATTGGGGGAGTGAATGGGTTTAGTGTATGCCAACAATACTCTAATAAAATAAGAAAGGATAAATCTATTGTCACATCGAGCCTTTTTCATGTAGTAAAGGTCATATGAAGCTTGACAAACCTGATACGATGGAAAAATTTCCTCTAGATTAGAAGCGTACATGTTTCCTGTATAAAATGGGGGTTGGTTTATTGTCTTATGGTCAATATGAATGTACTATATTTTTTAAAGAGCATAATCACCCCTTTCATAACCCTGAATCAATTTATTTGATGAGGTCCCCAAAAAATAACAGATGAACATGCATCTAAGTTAGATTTGAATGATTCAGCGGGTATTAAACCAAATGATTCCTTCTCCTTGGAGACAACTATTATAGGGGGATGATAAGTTATTGGGTACACATGTGTTAATTAGTAGATTTTTTAAGGTCTAAATGGGAAAGTTAATCGCTTCATTGTGATGCATGATGCATGTTATAGTACCTAAAAATGAAGTCACGACAACCCATTATTTGTTTATACTATGCAGTTTCACATGAGACGAAAAATTAATAGTATTTTCTAGGTTGATCCAAAAATGAAGATGGGTTATGATTTGTTTGGAGATGGTTTTGTTTTTTACACCAATTTCAGCACTAATAATGATTTTAGGTTTTTAGGATTCTTTTATGTGGTTCAATCTTTATTGGGAAATTTGTTTTGGGAATCTTTGTTATTTGATGAAACTGAACTTCATTTTCTGGATTGTTTCAAAACAAAATATAGGTTCATGACATGAAGCGACCTCAAACAATTATTACTTATTAGTATATGGTCATGGGATAATCTATTTATGATGTTTTAGTGGGAACTATATATTTTCTTTGTTCATGGCATTTGATGCAAATGGAATCAAGCATTTAGGTAATTGGATGAAATATGGATCTATTTTTTTTAAAATTGAATTATGATTTTTATGTTCCAATACCAGGATGAAAATCATTTTTGAACAAGAGTGGTCTTCCATTAGAGTAGAATATAGGTATCGAAAATCAAAGTGGGTAGATGATGTATTCATATTGCGTGAAAAGAGAGTGCGTTGATTTTTAGAAGATGCTTTAATAGTGGGTATTCAGACCACTCAATTAAGTGAATGTTTTAATGGATTTCTTAATGATTATGTTCATCTCAAGTTAATTATTGTTTAATTATTTATGTAGTAAGAGTGATTGTTGGAAAAAATCAATATCGCGAAATAATGGCCTAATTAGAGATGTGGGATAAGTTTCATCATAATATTTACCCTTATCATGAATTGATGTGCAGGTTTTCTACTAGATTTACACCTAAGTTATTTGATTTATTTCAACATGAATATCAAATTATTGGTTCTTGTATTCTGATATCATGTATTGAAATTTGAGTTCAATTCATTTATGTTATTGGAATTTTTTGATTTTAATATCAATTCTATGTATCATATGAAGCTTCCAATGAAGTTGTTGAATGTTCTTATCAAATGTTGAAGTCTGTTTGCAATATTTTTTGTGATGTTTTAAAAATTTATGATTGGTTTGATGTGATAGAAATACTTGAATAATATATTTAGGGGGGATGGACCCGATTGGCTAGAAATATTGTGATATTCGTAAAATATTCTATTGATGTACTTGCTGATATAAAATCCATTATAGAAAAAAATATAATGATTTGCCTAAAATGGGAATGAATATAATTAATATATATTATGAGACAGATGCAGATTGTGATATTTCCTTCTCTACTCTTTGTAAGTGTACAAAAATTTGACAATCACAAATACATCATAGGATAGAGTTAATGGTCATGATAGTTCAGACACAATTTTAATAAATTAATATTTTAAAATGAAACAAAATATGAAAGGAGGAGATAAAATAAAAAGATTTTTGGAGAATGGATGTTGTAAGAGGACACAGTTGAATGAAATAGGTTTCATCTATAATGATGGAATGATTTCATTTTACAATGCATTTCCTTCATAGGAGTAGTTTTCTATTGTTAATGTGGTATCTTCCATTATTTTCATTTGTACACAAGGAATTGTAGAGTAATCCAGATAATGTTTTGGTGTTGCAGTTAGAAAAAAATGTTTTAAATTTATCTTTTTTATCAACATTCCTTTCTAAAACTATTATAATTGTATTGTTTTTCTATTTCAGGAAGACTTATAAACCAATATAGAACTTCATATTTATAGGTAGACTACAATCCCATTGGAAGAGGCCGAGTAGAGTAGAGAACATTGTATGGTAGCTGTTTTTTTAAATTATAATGACTAAATTGAGTCATTTATAAGCTTTAATATTTCATAGTCCACTTTTGGTTGTAATGGATTGGGATTGGGATACCATTTTAAGAATTTATAAATTGGTTGTATGTATTTGTGATGTATGTAACTGTGAAAATGACAGTAGTGAAGATAATATTTGTTGTGATAAAAACATAAACATAACAAGTTATCCACTTACCATTTCCAATTTCAATTACCAATACCAAATTTAACCCATTATAATTTCCAAAACCAAATATGAACCATTGAAATTACCAAAACCAAATATAACCCATTATAATTGGCAACACCAAATATCAATTGAAATTATCATCACCAAATATAAAAGCAGACCAAAAAAATTTCCCTCAAAAAAAATATTTTCCCCTTAAAAACATAATATTCCATGTGTAATTTCTAAAACAAAATAAGGCCGGATTGCAATTACCAATTTCAATTACCAATCCAATTTTTACCCATTTCATTTTTTTAACCAAATATAAACCATTACAATTACCAAAATCAAATATAACACATTGCAATTGGAAACACCAAATAGAAATTGAAATTATCATTAGTAAATATAATAGAAAAACCAAATAATTCCCCTCAGAAGAAAATATTTCCCCTCATAAGCACATAATATTCTCACTATAATTTCCAAAACCAAATTAGACCATATTTCATTTACCAATTGCAATTACCAAATCAAAATTTAACCCATTACAATTTCCCAAATCAAATATAAACCATTACAATTACCAAAACCAAATATAACTCATTGTAATTACCAATACCAAATATCAATTGAAATTATCTTCACCAAATATGATTGTAAATACAAAAAATTCCCCTTAGAAGAAAATATTTCCCCTCATAAGCACATAATATTCCCCCTGTAATTTCCAAAACCCAATAAGATGAGATTGAAATTACCTATCACTATTACTAAATCCAAATTTAACCCATTTCAATTTATGAAACCAAATATGAACCATTTCCATTACCAAAACCAAATACAACTCATTGAAATTACCAACACCAAATATCAATTGCAATTATCATCACCAAATACAACAAGAAAACTAAATAATTCCCCTTAGAAGGAAAATAGAAATATAGTATCCAATAGTATTATAGTGATGAAAATTCAATCAAACATCAACACAAACAATTATGAATAGAAAATAAATAATAAGGAAATATTAATTCATATAAAAACAAACCACCATTAGATTAAATAAGATTCAAAAGAATAGTCTATAAAATATTATACCATCACATGAAATTTTTCAAGTCATTTTCATCACCACCCAAACTAATAAACAATATTGAATCTGGGTAATATGACTATTTACAAACCAGAAAAAATTCAAATGCAGTTTCCAATAACAGCCAGAAAAGTAGGTTTTATAAATGTTTTAAAAACCTTGATCCATTTCAATTCCACAATGTTGTCACAACCATTTAACTGGGTTGTTTAACTAGTTATGTTTATTTGGATGAAATTGTTTGCAATAGGAAACTCCTAATTCTATATGATGTTTCAGTCTATCTGTATGCAGGCTCTATAATGAAAAAATGTGTTATATATATATTCATAGTTCAACAATATCATCTTGTGCTAGATTCGTTTTATACTCTTGTTCATTTTTCAACATTTCTATAAGATCGAAAACAATTATATCGTAGTCCAACGTTGCATCCCCATACTAAGGAGTGTCTTCCACTATGAACAGAAGCACGAGAGGAGTCTTCTATAAGTATTAGGGGCTCTATTTTTTGATGACTTCTTAAATAAATATTTTCTTCATGTTTTATAAATTTAAATCAGTCTGTTGGTTTATATTAAAATGGATTTGATGTGGAAGAGGATAACATTTACCATTTTCAAAGCATTCATCTGATAACAATTATCTATAGGGGCACTCATTTGAGGTTGTATGGAGTTATAGTGGATGAAATATTCTTCCTCAATATCAAACATGATCAATGTCCTATTATGATTTGATTTGTTAATGGGGATGAAAACTCTTCCATTTGAACGCTTTGCTTACTTTATTGGTTTCTCTAACAAAAACCCAATCAATTTTTTGTTTTTCCCAGATAATATGCCCTTTAAAAATAAATAAAGTTAGACCACATATTAATTAATATATTTAGAACTTCAAGATAATAGAGAGTATTACACTCACCATGGAACACTTATAATCATAGTTGATTTATATGAGGAAATTTCATTTTTCGTCATTTGACACTTCATTTTTATGATATGACCATATGAATCTATAACTTGATATAAATAAAAAAGGGATTTAGGATCTTACACAAATATGATATTAGTTTATAGTATGATTGGTTAACTAAAATACACACCCTACTACTTACCATGCTTTTGTAGAAAAGGGAGAAATTTTCTTATAATGAAACTGAATACAAACCATTCTTAGCTTCCCAAATTTATTCACTGCATAATAATAACAATAATTTATAACAAAACATGTATCATTCAAGGGAATTTAATTTAAATATTTTAAATTATAGGTAGACATACCATGTCGGGTCTATCTCCATAATATTCTCTAGCTATTCATAGTATTTTTTACAGTCTTTTACTCTAACTGAACCATTTAGGTATATATGCTAGTCCTATAACGGTTTTTTTGTTGTAGTTTCTTTGAAACACTACCTACATCAATGGTATTTTCTAGGTGAGTTGGTTATTCTACTATTTTTATTGACCTATTTTTGTTCTTCGTATTGTTTTTTTTGTTTAATATTAAAATGTTGAATCCAAAATCATCTATTTTTTAGCTATAGACTTTACAATTTTAATCATTTATCTTGTTTAGTGACATTTAGTTTCTATCTATTCTATTTTGGTAATTTGATATAGAGGTGTAGTGTTTTTAGAAGATTCTTACACTTGATCTACAGCCTCCTAAATCCTACTTTCCTTGGAACCTTGAATGAATGGCATGAAGGCCTATATTTTTTATTTATTTTTGAATAAACACCCTTTTAAGGGTAAAGGGGGAATCCTTGATTCCAGTTTTCATACATTAGATAAGGGGTTGTTTCCTTCTTCTCTTCTTCAGGGAGAGGTGTGGTTTTTTTCAGTAGGTTCCATCTTCATTATAGCTTCATTTTTACCCACTATCTGGGATTCCTCCTTTACAGAATGTCTCATTTTGTTTCCAGAAATGATACATTATCTTATACTTTCTTCTTTTTTTCCATTTTCACTTACCAAAAACTTTGGGTTTTTAATTTTTTCCTCGTGTTTTCTAATTTATTTTGCATTTTATGATTTTTTTTTCAAGGCTAAATTTTCATTTTCAAGAACACTAATTTTTTAATCCTATTATTCCAACTTTTCTTGATGGCCAACACCAGATTCCTTACTCATTATTGGATCCTCCAAAATTTCTACTTATTTTTGTATCTATAATATTTTTTGTTTTTGACATACCCTTGGTTTAGAAAATCATTAAATTTATAAGGTAAATGGTATACTTATCTCACTATAAACAAATTGATGAATATATTTTTTAACAACAACATCAGAATCTGATAGGCTCTACTTTTTGAATGGTGTATTAGCTAATTTTTCATTTCCTTTAACAATTCTACTTTCCCCAAAATACCAATAATACAACAAAAATATGTCTATGAAGAGTAAATTTTATATAGAAGTGAAAATAAAAATTAATTCATACCAATAATATGATAATCTCACCCATAATCTTTTCCCGATGGTAGTGAAATTCTTTAATTGATCTCAGAAAATGTTGTTGGATTTCACAAGACCACATTTGTGTTCACATCTCTCTCAAAGTATCCTCATAATTGATAAAACCCAGCTCAATTTAGCACCTATAGTAGGGAAAAACTTAGTTACACATGTGTATAAACATAAAAGTGCTTCTGTGTTGAGATGATCAGCTTCTTCATTTCCCATTAGTGATTCCAAAAGAGATTATTTTTTTACTTTTATTTCAACAACTTAAGACTAGTTTGAAATATAATTATATACATTGATTCCTTGTTTAGCTTGAATGAGTAAGATTCTTCCATTTCTGTTTGATCTTATTTTATTCCAAATATCCTGTATACATCTGCTTTAGATAAACATCTTTCTACTCCCCTGAATCAGAAAGCATTTTTTATGGAATGTAGTTATCCAATAATAACTAAATAAAACTATCTTCTTTCTTAAAATATGATGTTGATATGGAATTGGGTATGAATTCTTGAATCATATTCCAAAATAAAATATTTTTCAAAGAATTTCTATGAACTTCTTTCAATTTTGGTTTGATTTCTTGTAAAACTCTTTGTAAAGAGGCCAAATTGGACAAAAAATGCACATGTGAAAATTGAAAGTAAGACCTTTCCTTGGAAATCACAAAACATACTATAGGACTAAAAAAAATAGAATAGTTCCATGTTGAATCCTGAAAAATTTATCTACAATATATAAATCAAAGATTTATTCAGTGCATCCAAAAAAGTACAGTATAGAAGGTCTAACTTCTAGTGTAAGTTCCAATGGGAGTTCATATTGATGTTTCAGTGGATGTTCTAGTGGAACATTCAGTGGGAGTTACAGTGGGAGTTCATGTGGTAGTTCTAGTGGAAGTTCCCATGGAACCTCCAGTGGGAGTTCTAGTAGAAGTGCTAGTGGAACCTCTAGTGGATGTTTGAGGGGAAGTTCTACTGTAAGTTCCAATAAGTTAGAATAGTTTCAAATGGATGTTACCTCTAATGGAATTCATGTGGAACCTCCAGTGGAAGTTATAATGTAATATAATGCCACAAAATTCACTTATAAATCCTATATAATTTTACAACAAATATTTTTTGGGGGATTCAAAAAATTACACTATAGGTTTCAAAGGTATTATTTGACTAGGACATCCATTGGAAGTTCCCTTTGGATATAACACCACGATTTTTTTCTTATGGTTTATTTTCACTGTAATTTGGTTGAATAGATTCAAGTGGATGTTCCCTCCAATGGAAGTTATAGTGGAACGACCTTTGGATGTTCTAGTGGAAAATCTAGTGGAACCTCCAGTGGAACTTATAGTGGTATAAAATGACACAAAATTCACAAATAAATCCTGTAATATTTTAGTACAAATTTTTTTTGGCAGAATTCCACAAATTAAACAAGGTTTGGAAGGATGTAGATGACTGGTAGCTACCCTGGAACATACATTGGAACTTCCAGTGTAGGTTTCACTAGAACATTCACAAGAAGTTACACTATATATTCCCCAAAGAAATAACTAGTTGAAGTATCAGTGGAACCTCCATTTGAACTTCCAATTCTATAAAAAAAGTAAATTCACTTATGAATCCTATAATATTTTAGTATAATTGTTTTTTGGGATTCCACACATTACATTATAGGTTTGGCAGGATGAATATTACTAGAATTTCCCCTGGAACAACCATTTTGAAATAACACAATGATTTTTTTACTTAAGAAATATTTGAACTGTAACTTGGTAGAATATATTCCAGTGGAAACTCTATAGGATGTTCCAGTGCTATAAAATGAAACCAAATTCATATATTAATCCTATATAATTTCAATAAAAATATTGTTTTTAGGGATTCCAAATATTACACTATATGTTTGGAAGGTTGAATATGACTAGAAGTTCCACTAGATGTTCCACTAGAAGTTCCAATTATAGTTCCAATGGAACTTCCATGAACCATAATTAGAATTTTTGTGGTGGTTTTAGTGGAACATTCGGTGGAAGTTCTAGTGGAACCTCTTGTAGAAGTTCCCTTGGAACCTCCAATGGAAGTTCAAGTGGAACCTCTAGGAAACATTCTAGTGAAACCTCTAATGTATGTTCAAGTGGATCCTCTACTGGGGAATAATAGAACAACCTAGTCCAACATAAAAAATTAAAAAATGGGAAAATTTTAGTGGAAGCTTCAGTAGAACTCCAAATTGTATTTTTCATATTATAGATGAAAAATAGTTTCTTTTTTCTCATTTATCCTGGTTTTTAGTGACTTTAAAATGGGGAAATTTCAATTTCTTTGAATTTTAAAATGAAAAATAGACAACATTTACTGAAAACATATGATGAAATAAAATTATTAAATAATGAATCATAATAATAAAAATGGAATGTAGATTTTAAAATATATATTTCAGAAAAAATTACTAATATACAGGACCTTAGTCATACATTGGTGCCTGTTTTGTACAAAAAACTATCAAATAATGAGATGAAACACCATTGGAGTCAGGAAATTCTCATAGAATAAAAACCAGGCATTTACATTGGGTGGGACTTTAAGGCAACACAATACTACCTTTGATGGAGTCATCACCACCATTGAAGTCAT
Source organism: Viscum album (assembly GCA_963277665.1). Taxonomy (NCBI): domain Eukaryota; kingdom Viridiplantae; phylum Streptophyta; class Magnoliopsida; order Santalales; family Viscaceae; genus Viscum; species Viscum album. Next base: position 1,562,685,497 of record OY728165.1, read on the forward strand.
TTGATTCCCCAAAGTTGTTGTCAGAGTAGCTATATTCGTCATTGTTGTTACATTTCATGATTTTTGGTTTTCACCATAGTCCCCACAGCCGAAGTCGATCTATCTCACAAAAAGGTAAAAAACTTATACAAATTAAAATGAAAGTATTTCCCTTAAGAAATGATCTAACATATGAAAATATAATATGTCACATGTCCTCATCCCAGTGTTGTAATCGAATATACAGTTAAAGGGTTAATGAGAGATGATGCTCGTCCTGCCTCCCTTGCCTCATCAGACTACTGCCATACACCATCTTACCACTTGACCATCGCCTTAACTAGTTATACGCAATTCCCCTACTAACCTTTTAAGGACATCATGCCCCTCATAAACCACACCACTACTCTTCCACTTGTTTCCATGCCGTCCTCCATGTTGTGTAGTACCAAACCCCCTCATTGTGTTGTCATGCCCTCCTCCACCATGACGTCACCCCTCAATACTATCATCAGACATGGAATAGATGACCACCCTTCATTGGATGAACATATTAGGGGAAAAAGAGGACTTTATTGTGATAGTGGATAGATTATAGAAGAGGTGGGTTGAAATTTTCATCTCTATATTCTTTGATCATGGTATCATCATTGAAAATTAAAAACAATATATGTTCAAATCAATTCTACCCTAATAATCCATGGCAAGGAAATATTGGATTGATGAATGAAAAATTTAATATATTCAATGAATAAAGGAAAAATTAGATAATCAACCACCCCCAATAATTCACACACAATGAGATTTCAATCCATCATCCAAAATCCCGAAAATGGATAGCATGGCAACAGAAATGAACAATGGACCAATTATTGATGAACATCGATCATGTACATTGTCAAAGCTAAGATCTCATTTTACATTGCGGCACTGTCTGATCTTGTTCTTCAATCTAATATCGTAGTCAACAAAATTCAAAACCCTAGCTCCTCAATCTACATTTTTCACATACCTATGTGGAAAACCCTACTAGGAGAGTAAAATGAGGTTTAAATAGATGAATTGATTGGTCAAATAATTAATGAATGAAACTAATAAACTATTTAATTTATTTATCTATCTTGTACCATATCTAACAAGATACACTCTAACCAAATCTTACATCATTACCAAGGTAATATAACCATTCCAAAGGTAATAAGTCCCTGGTCCAGTTTTCCTTCCTTGCGTGTGTTGTTAATAAAACAACTATATATATAATATCAACATTCCAAAACCATTTGCAGTGACAGTCGATTTTATTAACACCCAAAATTGAATAATTTCACTATTTTAGGGCTTATTTTATATTAGGGAATTTATATGTTTAGACTCAGGATGTTTTTGGAGGAATTCATAAGTTTTTGTAAGCATTTTTGAAGGTTTATGTTTGATAGAAAAACATACTCGATATTCCAAGTAACCATGCAATATGTTAGGGGTCACTAGGCAGGAAAATAGTTTGGACAAACCTTTCGAAAAATGACACAAATTAGAATATTTAAGGACAGATATGATTCACTCGGTTAGTGTAGGGCTTGTCAAACCATGTAGGCTAACTATGTGGTAGAATTTTCATTGTACAAAAATTGGATTTTAAACCTTAAATATTCTCAAAAAGCCACATTCATCCATTGTTGACCTACTGTTTTGATTTTCTGGGTTCCCCTAGAGGATTTTCGATAATCATTAATGTTTAGACTCTAAGGGGGTAATCCTCATGAAATTAAACATCGACTCAACCCAATAGTATACCACACACTTTGTAGTCAAAAAATACATCAAATAAATTTTCCAAGGTCGTCTACGATGATAAATATACCATTTTAAACCGTTAGAGGTCTTGACACTCCAAAAATCAATACAAATGAGCTATGTTAATCTTGGGGGAAACCAAGATCATTACATCCTACTTAAATTAAAACTATTTTTATCTTTGAAAAGGAAACGTCTTGAGCCACAAAATAAGGATGTTCAAAAAACAACCTCATATGGAAGACATAACATCAAATGAATTACCATCAACTTCGGGCGTCCAGCCATAACTAGGCTCAACACACCATCACCTTGGAGGGGATCATATATCCTAATCATAAACAGTTTCAACTTCATATCATCTCATGCAACACATCATCAAAAACACACATTTGACCAATCTGTTCCCTTCCAAGACTCAACACACAAACCCTTTCTTATCAAAATTTAATCTCATTACAATGAATGAAACGAAACCAAAATCCATCGAAACTCATCAAAAAGAGGGTCTATTTAAAATTATATCACTAGTGAGGGAACTATGGTCATTACATTTAAATATAGTTATTGGTGGTTATCATATGAGAACAATTTATCCATGCCTCATACATCACTGGGAATTTCAAAAAAATTCACACATACACCGAAAGGGTTTCTATGTAGAATGCACATCTACAGTCACATTAGTTTCCCCATGATCCACTACCAATGAGGAAACCAAAACAATTTTCACTAGAATTGTCACCAAATAAGCATATGACTTCTCCCTAACTTTTGTACAAACAACTATGGAAATCCCTTGTTCATAAAATGATCTCCAACATACTTGCACCCACAGTTGAAGATAGGTCAGTTTCATTATCATTTCTCTTTTTACCAATCTCTCAATGAGAACCAAAGATAAAACTCCAACTCTATTCAATTTCTAAAAATCAATGTAATGTCTATTAGGTGTCACAATCTACTACAATATGAAGTAGACGGTATTGATTGTGTAGATGACCCTAATATTTTTTCCCTAACTCTTACTCTTCCACACAATGGAGTTTTGATGGGATGTGAACACCCAAAAATATCCCTATTACATAACTTTTAGTATTACATGATTCACTAGGGTAGTCCCCACATAGGACATCTATCATGATTTTCATAACAAACACCATGGAAAAACCACTATCCACCAATTGAAGTTGTGGACACCATCCCCACCCTTATAAAAACATTCATGTCCTTAACCTAAAAAATATGGGTTACACTTTATTACAGAGTTTTCATCATTATTGTGACCTCTCGCACAAATAGAAATTGTCTGAGGCCACCATTATTGATTGAAGGATAGTGAAATCCCTCAGCAGGATAGAAACAACTACCTCCAAACAAGCTACTCAAGTTCCTCCTACAATATTTGGGCATAGAGTCCTCAGATAGAGGTGTTGACCCCCGCACATCTTTTTCACTACGCTAATATCATAGATCTCCATGGATTAAATATCATTAAGGCCAAGATCACACCCATAATCCAAATTCATACAATGAGAGATTAATATATAACAGGAACTCTCATGAAAGATACTGTAAAACCCATTTTATGAAAAATAGGATCCTTAATAAATGAATTACAAGAAGATTTTTTCCAACATGTTTGAAAATTTTATAGGGCTACTCATCATCCCACTAAACAACATTCAAAAATTATCCTTTGAATGAAAATTGATGCATACAACAACTTTTCGATAATGGTCAACCATGGTTTACCCTTCAAATTCATATGTTCATCCCTCTATATGTATATAAAAGGAATTATCATCCATACAGATAGTGTACCATGCTATTCTAACCACCAACTGGGTATTTGATCTTAACTACAAGCATACTGGTCCTGCCTTCCCCACTAAAGGGGGACTTTCTTACTGCTGATGAAAGGACCCACCTCACTAACCCTATCACCAAACACCCAAGAAACTAGAAAAAGGTAACCGTACATTAAATGTCGGGTACCAGTACACCTATACTCTAGCCAAATTAATTCTATAAAAGAACCTTTTCCACAACAATGTCAAAATCAATTCAACAAAATGGGTGAGTTAGTGAAGTTCACCATTAGAGGAAACTCTCTAACTAACAAGGGACTAGAAAGTGGGTTGGGAGGGGTTACCACTCATTACATAGACCAAAACTCTATTGAATTATATTTATTATTATTTTATATGTATTTATTCTTCATTTAATACTAAAAAAACCCCACATTTAAATGTGTTGGTATTTATCATCACTATAAACGAGCTGATAAATCAAATCTTTATCAATGCTAAGGAAATCGCTGATAAATTTAACCCTTTATCAGTGAAATATTTTTAGTGATGATAAATATTTCTTTAATCATCACTTTTTTAGCACTGATAAATGTTCTGAATAAATAGAATGAAATAATTAAATAAAACAAAAAAAAGTTTATTCAAAAAATTAAAAATTTATTAATTAAATAATTATTGATAAAAATAAATAAATTGATTATACATTATTAAATATTAAATTTTTTATTAATTATATAATTATGATAATTAATGTTATAAAATTTTATAAATTAAATATATATATGTATATATAAATTCCATTTGGGAGAGGGTTTGGTTTTTTGACCTCAACTCTCTCATGGGTGTCTCTTACATTTCTAAATATTTTTTATAAATAGTAAGGAGCCTTGGATTATAGCTGGACCAACTTAATATATATAGATATATATTTATTTATATAAATATGATTCATATATTAAAAAATATTTATGAAATTAACATTAAATATTCATATATTTATTGAATAATTGTTTATAATTAATAATTAATATGAATGAAAAATATTGACAAATTGTAAAGTGCTCAAACTATAATAGAATTTCATTTGATTTTTCAATTTAACATATATCAAATCCATGTTATATTGATTTCATATATATGTAAGTTATTTATTTTTATATCAAATGCACACACATAAAACATATGCATTTTTCTAATGTCGTTAAAGTGTAATTATACTTAATTTATTCACTTATATTCATTTTTAGCAAATATTCATCAACATAAAAATAGATATTAAATAATAGTGTTAAAAATTTATTTGTAAAAAAATATTTATATATAAAAATGTTTATAAATATACATTTACTATATTTATACAATTATATATTCATAAATATAAATAAAATATATTTTTCAAAAAATTATTTCAATTATTGTAAATAAATAATTATAAATATATTAATAATTATATAATTTTAAAATAATTATTAAATTTATAATAAATTTACTAAAATAATAAATTTATTTAAAATATTTATAATTATATATATTTATTAAATATACTTGTATAATTATATAAATATATATAATGATTTAAATATTATTTTTTAAAAATATTTCTCTAACTATAAATAAATAATCTTAAAATTATAGTAAATATATTTAAAAAGGAATATATTTACTATATTTGTATTTATATATAATTATTAGTTATATATAAACAATTATTATTTTTTAATTTATAATAATTATTAAAAATCTTTTATCATCACATAAGTGATAAGCACTAATAAAATCATCTCTATCAACACTAAATAAAGCGCAGATAAAATCAACATTTTTCAGCGGTATAATTTTAGCGCTTTTAAATATAGATTTTATCATCGATTTTTAGCGCTGATAAATACCTATATTTATCATCACTAAAAAGAGATGATAAAGAGTCATTTTGTTTGTGCTTAAGTAATAAGTGCTGATAAAAGTGCTCTTTATCATCACTTACTTGTAAACACTGATAAAAGTGTCCTGATAAAATTAACAAAAACCCTAACAATTTCTGAACCGGTGGCGATATATGAAGATTTCGGCGGTCACCACACACTTCTAGTGCTCCTCTTCATTGAATTGAATGTCGAATCACACCACTCGACTACCCCTATTTAATCAAAATTCTTGTCTGAAATCCAGTGTTTGATCGCAATTAGGGTTTCTGAAGAGGGTCTCATATTTTCTTCAACCTAGCAAGGTATCCCTACCGATTTTCATTGTGTATTTTTGGTTTTTTATTTATTCTTATAAAATTTGTTTATGATTCATTGTTTATGATTTGTTGTTTAGGATTTTTTTATCCATTATTTGGGGAATTATTTGTGGTCCCTTTTTTGAATTGACTACAGATGTATAATCCATTTTTAATATTTGAAAATTTATTCATTAATGTTTTACTTCTGTGTTTTATATCTTCATACTAAATAATTTTTTCATATATGTATATAAGTGTGTAGAAATATTCATCTATATTTTTTTTTACTGGCTACTAGTTTGAGGTGCATTGGTTCTTCCCTAATGATTATATATATGCTAACCCTATTCATGGACACCTCAGTGGACATGAAACTTCAGATGCTATTTTTTAAGAACCATATTAGTGAAGTGATGTATGTTCCTCTATAGGTTATATGTATCATAGGATCTAGTTCCTCTTACAATTCACTACTATCATTAGTTTTCATATGAAGTAGATTCAAAGGGGTCATCCCCAGTTAAGCACATGGGGTTTTATCACATCAAGCCTTCACTTTTTGAATCAGTATTTTTCATTTAGTTCACATTATGTTTGAATATCAGGTATTTATCTACTTGATATTTCTTATAGACTATAAGTGAGTTTTTATACTGGTGTGACATGTATGTGTGTCTATATTTCTATTGTATAATTTATTTCCACCGTTTATTGTCTAATAGGTATTCCTATATCGGGCAATGATGACTTTGGGACTGTATGTCCATTGACCCCAAGGGTCATGCAAGAATTTTGTTTGACCTCTAGAACTAATTGTTTTTATATGGGTGGGGGACCTCCCATTTATGGTTTTTTACACCCAAAGTTTAAACCATCCTTTATTGACTTCTAGGTGTGTTAGAGGTTAAACAATGATTTGGTTGAGTTTTTTTGGATAATCCAGGATAGGTTCATTACATTATCCATCATTCGGTTTACACCTATAATGTTTAGTGATAATATCATTTATTATATGCCTTTATCACCCTCTCATTATCATATTATTTAATATGATTCATCATAGTGGATCTATCCATGTATTTGTCTTGTATCCTAATATCCGAGACATAACTAATAACATGATTCCTCAAAAATATAACGAATCCCCTATATTACTTCTATAGGAATCCTTCTCATCGTCACTCTCTCTATGTGGTTGATAATCAAGTATAATAGATTCCATCAAATTTATCTTCTATTACTGGTACAATATAATTCATTATTATATGTACTACTTCAAGATGTTTTTACTAGATATGAGATTATCTTTCTCCAATTTATTCATTTCATTCCTAATGCTTTGAAATTCTATAAAGATGAATAATAGTTATCTCCCTTTTATTATTAGTGTTATTATTTGATCCATGAAACCACTGATCTAGTTGAATGAATGGGATTTTATTTTTATTTTTTATCATTTTTAGTTTCTTATTACTCCTTAGTTGCCTATATATGATTTTCATTTTTAAGGTATTTATATATGATTTGATGTGGAGTAATTATTTTCCAAAATTTAATTACCAATTTTCTTCAACATACTAAATTTCTTTGAAACTATCAAATGTTGACTTTCCCTTATTATAAGTTTCTATAACTTTCACTTTTTAAAATGAATATATTATGTTAATATATATATATATTGAATAGGATTAAACTTTTATGAACCCAATAGGATGGATATGAACTGAAAATTGATACACTCTAATCATTTGACAAAGGAATATGATGGTGGAATTAAAGATTTCATCATGTTTGTAAGAGAGCTTGCAGACGACCCTTCTAAAATCTCCTTTCTGTGTTAACGTTATTTTTATTGAAGAAAATTTGCTCTGGAAGAGTTGGAAGAACATTTTATTTGTCATATAATAGATCAAACCAATAAATTTTGGACTAAACAGTTTATAGAATGGTTCGAAGATAAAATTTATAAGGAGTTATCTAAAAATCTAAATTCAATTGTTGAACGACATCAATGGAAAGATAGAGGACCAAATGAAAATGTTATATCATACAATGGTTTTTTAATCAATAGTTATATGTTATATAGAAAAGAACCAAATGACTTCAGTACGATGAAAATAGTGGTGTTATTCTTGTGGCTGAAGTGACGCACATATTTGGTTACAAGGATTGAAATCCATTTTTGTGAAAATATGTTGTATTTTGGAATTATCGAATAGATATATCAGTTGGATTATACAAAATTTCCAGTGCCTCTATTTCCTTTCAAATGGTTTGACAATATCAATGGTGTAAAATTTGATGAAATGGGAATTGCAAAGGTGAATTTCAGTACAAAAGGGAAAAAATATGAGTCATTCATAAATTAGTCACATGCAGTTAAAGTATTTTATGTATCTAATCCAACAATAAATAATTGTCTGATTTTACTAAAAGTGACTAAAACAAATATTGATTGAGATGAAAATTCAATCAAGGATGGCCCTTTCATTGGGACATCATAGTCATTTCTTGTCAGTCACAATGTATATAATGTCTTGTACAATAGAGGGGACCACAAAGAAGGGATTTGGATTATCGATAGATGAACCAAATCCTTGAAACATTTAAAAAATAATGTGAATTAAATAATATGGTAAAATTGATTTTTAATATATTATGTTATTCATCATAATAATATATGTTATTTAACTGTTTTAACACAATCTAAATTAAATGTTTGAATACTCATGTAGAGAATATCTTCTGCGTATGATGAAAAAAAAACTATAATGAAGGAAACACTTTGGAATTATGTAAATGTAATGTTATGATATACTTTCTCTATTTGGAGAAAATATATATAATGAAACATTAATTTATTTTTCATTATTCCTTGTAGAGATTTTTTATTTTAGAATATTTCTATCCTTGTGTATCAATTTGTATGAATTGGAACGATGCTATATTTTTTCAATAATAGAGGTAATATTGATTTTTTCAATTTAAAATCATTTTCCATTGAATTAATGTATTGCTTCATAGTTAGGATTAATTTATATCATTTTTTTATTACTTAGACAATAATTTATCTCTTATATAGGTGGATTATTTTGTTCATGTAGGGGTGTTCTGTCCAAAATTCATGAATCTTCTCTCTAAAAATCTTTTCACCAGTGTAATGTACCATTTATAACATTCTTTAATGTTCTCTTTACTGCCTTTGTAGGAAGAGAAACGATGCTTCCTATGCTCAATCAGAGCGGTAATATTTATGTTTTCATAGTAAAATCATTGTCCAGATAATTAATATATTATTTAAAATTTATGTTTAATTTATTTCATTTTAGTATTTCTCACATATTAATTGATTTTGTTTATAGGTGGATTATTTTGTTTGAGTTGGGGTGATTTGTCTATATTTTATGATTCTTCTTTCTTAAAACCTTTTCACCCCTACATTGTGGCAATTATCCCTTTCTTTAAATTATTATCACCTACCTTTCTAGGAAGGGAAATGATGCTGCCTCTGCTCAATCACAGAGGTAATCTTGATATCTTAATAGTAAAATCATTGTCCAACAAATTAATGTATTGTTTTATATTTTTGTTTAATTTATTTTATTTAGCTATTACTCACATAATAATTTTTTTTATATAGGTGGGTTATTTTGATCGATTTGGGGTTCTTTTTCCAACTTTAATGATTTTTCTCCCTCAAAACATTTTCACCCCAGTAGTGTTTCATTTATCACTTTCTTTCATGTTCTCTCCTCTGCCTTTGTAGAAAGAGAAACAATACTGCCTCTACTCAATCACAGTGGTAATATTGATGTTTTCTTAGTAAAATAATTTTCCATTTAATTAATGTATTTTTTCATATTTATGTTTAATTTATTTCTTTATAGTAATTTTTTTCTTATACAGGGGGATTCTTTTGTTCGAGTTGTGGTGTTCTGTTCATCTTTCATCCCATTTTACAGAAAACCATCCACAAAATTGTTCACCCTCAAAACCTTTCACCCATGTAGTGTTGAAAATTTTCACTTTCCATCATGTTCCATCCACTGCTTAATCACCTAGGTAATCTTGATATTTACACAGTAAAATAATTTTTGATATAATTAATTTATTATTTCATATTTATGTTTAATTTATTTCATTTCAATATTAATAAAAAAAGTTGTTTTCATATATGGTTGGGTACTTTTTTTCGAGTTGAAATGGTTTGCTTAATGTTTTTTATGAAATGTTGGAAGTTCGAAAAATAAAGTCAATGTAAATCATGGTAACATTGATAGTTAGAATTGTTTTGATACTTTGGTACATATAGGAATCAGCTGCATCACAATCCAACACAAGTTGTGACCGGTATGAATCTAGGTAATTCTTTTTATTTTAAATTGACATTAATTTTAGTAAAAAAGACAACTAACTCAATGTGTCCATTATCAGTTTAACAATGACATCTAACATTCAAATGTTTCACTCACTGAAAATGGAGGAAACACGCTCAAATTTTCTTGATGATTTATTTATTTGATTCATAAATCATTTTTGACATGTAGGAATTTGTATCATGCCAAAATGATAAACAATGTGATCCGTATGAGTCAATGTGAGTGTTTTACATTTAAAATGATAGTTTTTGTAAGAAAGACAAGTGACGTACTCAAAAAAAAAAGAAAACATATTTAGATTATTTTGATACTTTATGACAACAATCCATAAGTGATTTGGAACATGTAGGAAACATCTTCACATAAACTCGATACACGATATGAATGGTGCGACTATAAGTGTGTCTTTATTTAAAATTAATATCAATTTTAATAAAATACATCTAACCAACTCAGAACCAAACAAACTCATTCAGATTGTTTTTATTCTTGATGAAAATAATCCATAATTGATTTCAGATGTGCATGAATTAGATGCACCTCATTTTGACACATGATGTGACTGATATTACTCTAAGTGTGTGTTTTAATTTAAAATTTACAACAATTTTTGTAAAAAGGAAAGCTAACCTACTCAAAAACGAAAAAATTCATTCAAATTGTTGAAATACTTTAGGAAAATGATCCATAATTCTTTTTTTATGTGTAGAAATCAACCACACCACAATCCAACATACATTGTGACCAGTATGAATCCGAGTGCGTCTTTTTATATAAAACTTACATAAATTTTAGTAAAATTAACACTTTATGTTAATTAATTTATTTATATTATTACTAACAAATAAAGTTTTTTCTTATAATGGTTTTTTATTTTTCTCGAAATGTGGTGGTTTGTTTTACAATAGCATGAATTGGGTAAGGATTAAAATTTAATCAAAAATTGAAGTTTTTTAAGGGATGTAATAATTTTTATTTGTGTAATTTTATAAATGAATGTTTGAAATGTCTATAATATAGTGTTTTTCTTCAGTTTGTGTGGTAAATTCATTTCATATAATTTATGTATTGGGACTTGTTTTTGTTGATATATGGTGTGTTTTTAGTACTACGGTGTAATGTTATAACACACTACAGTATGGCCCTCTATCAGTGCTTTTAAAAGAACTCCTAAATGTAATATTTATCAGTGCTTTTAAAAGCACTTATAATGGAATAATTTATCAGTGATCATATAAGTGTTGATAAATGTTCCTTTTCAGTTATTTCATAAATGCTGATAAACGACCCTTTATTAGTTATTTTTAAGCATTGATAAAAGGTTCTTTTAGTAGTGATAAATTAAACCGCTGATAAAAGTCCCATTTATCAGTGCTTTTTTAACACTGATAATGGAACCCTTTGTCATTTCTTTGTCAACAATTTTAAAATACCATGACTTTTAACATCTCTCACATAGTCTGCACTTTTCGAGTGCTTATAAAGGCCATTTCTATCATTGTTAAAGGCCAGCTTTGTAGTGGTTTAATTATTTCATTTTTATACTATTCTATAATTGGTCTTTGACTATCTTCCTCAGGTAGGGAACTTGCAGCACTGACACCTATCATTCCTCACTAGATGACCACACCATCCTAATACTCAACCACCACCAACACTAGTTATGTGTAAAGCCTCAGATTCTCTCATGAGGTCATAGTTCCCTCACGAACCCCACGATGGAAAATTTCTGTATATAAGGATAATTAAAAAACAATTTCATAAAATAGGTTGATTGGGAAACTTATTCCAAAACTACCATTAAATATTGGGGGATGTTGGTAGAAGGGTGGTCCTCGTATGAAACAGTGCCCACATTATAAGCATTAATAGAAAGTCATTTTCTTAGAAAACTCCTTCTTCAGAACCATTGTGAAGAATGTGCTATCCTGGAAAGAGACTTCTCCAAAAATGTTTGAAAGAAGATATTTTCCTAGATAGTGCCTTCTTCAGAATTTTTCTGAAGAATTTTCTATCTAAGAAAACGTCTTCCCTATAAAAAACAATTTTATTTTTGAATTTATTTCAATGTTTTGTTTATATATATATATATAAAATATAACTATTATAATTATTATTAAACATACAAATATAAAAATATATGAATAAAAATACTATTATTAAATATAAAAAACTTTTTTAAATAATTTATTTTTTCTTTTTATAGTCCAATTAATTACAATCATATTATCATTAAATATTATTTTTATAATTATTACTATTATTATTATAATAAATATGTGCATATATTCATTTCGACTAAATCATTATTTATAATTAATACCATTATTAATTATATTATTTTTTAGTGTTAGTAAATACATAAATAATTAGATTATATTTAACATTTAAAATGATAATTTATAATTTTTTTTATTAAAATATTAATTATATTATAATTATTATTATTTTAATTGATAAATAATTTTATTATAAATTGTTAATAATAACATTATAACTAAAAATTATATTTTCTATATTAAAAATTAAATTAATATATATTTTAATTTATATTATTTAAAAATTTGTTAGTTACATTAAGAATTATATTATTTACATCATTATTCATAATCACTTTTTTAATTATTGTAATTATTTTAAATTATTATTGTTATTTATAAAAAATGTAATTCAAACCATTGAATAATAAGGAAATATTTAATATTTAATATTTAATATTTATTTAATGTTCACTTTATATTTATCTCATAACTATTTGTACAGTCAATGTTTTAAATTGTGTTTAGATTTTATTTATACTATATTTTATGCGCATTATTTTTTTGAAGGGTAAATATAATTTTTTTAATCAATAAATGTTTTTCATGTAATTTATTTTTATTTTGTTATATCTATTAAATTATTTTTATTTTCAACTATTTTTTCTTTTTTTAATACATTTTTTAGTTTCACTTCAACTGTACATATATTTTATATTTTACAGGCTTCTAAATACACCTACGTGAAATGTAATAATATTTTATGTAGGTGAGTTTGAAAGCCTATATATTATAAAATATATACAAAATATAAATAAAATTTGAAGTATTAAAAAAATATTAAGAATAATTAAAAATAAATATATTTTCATTAAAAAAATTGATGAAAACTAATTTTAATGACACAAAACATTGTTTCTTAAAAACATAACATTTTTACTTATAAATTTTTTTTACAGAATTTTTTTTTGTTTTAATTAAAAAAAATGGTTTATTATTTTTTGGACATACCTTTTAGTTTAAATTATTTTTTTTACACTCATTATTTTAAATTTTATATAGATTTTATTTATACTATATTTTATGCGCACTTATTTTTTTAAGTACACACGTAATGTTTTTAATTTATAAATTTTATCATAGAAATTATTATTGGGTTTTTATATTTTTTTATTTACATATAATTTTTATATATTAAATCCATAATTTATGTTTCATTTAGGTTGTTCTTATACTTTATATTTTATATTCTTATAAAGTCACCAAATTGAAACATAATAATGTTTCAAGTATGTGACATTGAATGCTTATAAATTTTTTTCATCAAAACTTTTTATGAAACTCTATTTATTTCAAACTATTTATTATATATTTAACTCATGTTTTATGTTTCATTTTTATTGGTCTTATATTTTATATTTTATTAGATTGTAAATTCACTAACTTGAAACATTTTTACATTTCAAGTAAGCAAAATTGGAAGGATATAAAATATATACAATATGACCAATCTAAATGAAACATAAAACATGGGTTAAATATATAAAAAATAATTGAAAATAAAATTAATTTAATAAATATAAAAAACCAACAATAATTTACAACACACAAAAATTATTGATTAAAAATGAAATATTCTCACTCCATTATTTTTTACTTCCAAATTTTTTTTGTTTAAATTTTATTTTCTGTGTTTTTTATGACATTCCAATAATTTTGAATTAATTTTTTTATACATTCAATTTTTTAAATTTCATTTAGACTTTATTTATATTACATTTTATGTGTATAATGTTTCTAAAGTGTACATGTTACATTTTTAATCCATACCAAGTTTTTCATGTACTTAATTAATAATTAATTAGTTAACTAGTAATTACTAATATTAATACATATTTAAATATTGAATAATAATTATGTAATTAACAAAATTTAGATATTAATAATTTTTTAATATTTATTGGTAAATAATTAGTTATTAATTAATATTGTTTCATGTATTACTAATATAAATCAGTAAATTATTAATATTTAGTAGTAATAATGAATAGTTAATTATTATGTTTTAGTAAAAAATATTTATTATTAATTTTTTAATAATGATTAACAATAAAATATTATTAATTCCCTGCTAGAATAGGTGTACCAAAATACAAAATCATAAATGCATAATGTTCTGTGTTGGAAAGAGAGAACCTGAATCCCACATCATAAATGCAGAATGATTTCTAGGACAAGGCCTTTTATAAAAGGGAGCCTTGGGTGAGGGTTTCTGTCAGTTTGCCAGACTATTTTAATGAAAAGTAATTCTGGAAATTAAATAGAAGATAAATTTTGTGGTAAAATAGTTAAATGTTGCTAAATTTTTTATTTGGTATATATATATATATATATATAAACATAAAAAAATTTAAATTTAAATTTTAAAAAAAGGAGGGAGCTTTTTCAGAAGTTGGATTCTTGAAAGGAGCCTTCATAAAAGTTTTTTAAGAAGGATCTTAGTAGAAAAGAGCATTTCTTAAAATGATCTCTAAAGAAGGCGATGATTCAAAGGGTGCCTTATTTTTCATATTTATAAAGAAGGCGCTATCTTGGACAGTGCCCACCATTCAGCAAACCACCACCATCCTTAATGGAATATTTGGAAATTATTTCCTAAATTAATTAAATAAGGGATTTTTTTTCGTATATCCAAAAAATACCCCCCAACACCGCACTACAACTCATTGACACACTGACCTCTATGTCGTGTTGTATAACATTGTCAAGCCTCACTCCGCCAGGCCACTACCCCTCAATGCTATCGTCAAGCATATATTGAACCAAAACCCTTCATCATCCCCCATATATAAAGGAAAATGCAGATTTATCATTATAGGGGAGAGAGTATAGAAGAATGGAATATAAAATTCTATATCCTTGTTCTTCATTCATTCTTGATGGTGTGGTCATCAAAAATCCAAAACAACATTTATTCAAACCAATTTTACCCAAATAATATATCCCAAGAGGATATTGGAATGACTATGAATAATTTAATAAAAACAAATAATTAAGAAAAACATTGATAATTTACCCTCAAATAATACAAAAATAATGAGATTTCAATACATCAATCAGAACATGGAAAAAGAAGAATAAACCATATAAAATGAACAATACATACCTCAAAATGGAAAACCTGTTTATAAAGAATGATGAAATCCATTATCAAAGATGAGATTTTATTTTTCATTGTGATAAAATCTATTCTTGTTATTCAATTTGATATTATAGTAAAAAATATCCAAATCCTCTCCCCTCAATCTAGGTTTATCCCCAAAAGATATGGTTTACCCTACAAGGAGAATAAAATGGGGTTCAAAAAGAGGAATTAATATGTCAAATAATTGATTAAATTATCAAATTAACTATATAATTTATTTCTATAACTTCGTTTGTATCTGTGAACGATAATAGGACCCAATGTGATTAAAACTTACATCTTTCATAATGTAATCCCACCATTCTATAAAAAACAACAATGATTGTTTTTTTAACACCTCTAGTTTGAGGTATTTGCCTATTCAATGGATTTTTTTTAGATGGGGAATGATTCATTTAAGAATCTGGATGTTTATGGGGGGTTTCATAATGTTTTGGACGTTTATTTTAAAGTCGTACTGTTTGAGAATGGTTAGTATAAAATATGATCACATTTCCCAAAAATCATGTGAAGTGTTTTGGGGTCACTATTCTATCACGTGGTTGGATCCAGGTTTGTACAAACCATGAAGATAATTGGGTGACATGAAATATTATATAACATATATAATTCTCATGGTTATCACATGGTATCTTATATAGTGTAGCCTGAATATGCAATATACTTCTAATTTTATTGAAATTGGATTTTAAACCCAAAAATTTTCTTGAAATAATCATTCTTCAACCACTAACATAGGATCCCAATTTTCATGGGGACCATTGGATATTTTAAATGATCATCAACATTTAGAATTTAAGGGGGTAAACCCCATGAAATTTATCATTATTATCCAGGGGTAAACCCCACACTTATAAGTAATAAAGCCAACAAAAAAATATTCAAATTCAATTTTATATGGTAAATTTACCATTTTACACCTACAGAGGCATCGAGAGTCTAAAACTAAAGAAATATAAACAATTCACCACTCAAGAAAAACCTTGTTATTTACATCTTCCCCACCTTAAATCCTTTTTCCCTCAAAAAAGAAATATATTGTTCTACTAAATAATTATGTTCATGAAGTATCCACATTTTTAAATCCCAACATCCATGAATTTCCTTCAACTACTAGGTTCTAGACCTAAGTGGGCTCATAACACCATTTCCCATGAAGGGTCATACAACTTAATAACCAATACTAGAACTATATCTCATCTCATGTAACACCATAATTAAATTACACAACTGATCAATGTGAGACCAATATATACTCAACATAAAAACCTCTCCTTTTTGAAGTTTATCCCATCACATATAATGGAACAAAACCAAAATCCAACAAAACTCATCCCAAATAGGGTCTATTGAGAAGCTTGTCACTAAGAGATAAAACATTGTTCCTCACCAATAAAGATAGTTCCTAATGGTTATCATATGATAAGAACTTATCCATGCTACACACATCCCTAAGGACTTTACAAAAGTACTCACTAACACCAAAGTGATTCTAAGTAACATTTACATCTGGACTCACATCAATTTCTTCATAATTCTATAAACATGAGGAAACCAAAACCAATTTCAATCGATTATGTCACAAAAGAAACATGGTAATTAATCCCCAAAATTTTCACACATAACTATGGAAATCCCTCACTCACATAATGTTCTCCAATATGCTCAAAACCCCTATAAAAGATAAGGTAGTTTTGTTCTCATTTATATTCTTACAAAATAAATTGATGAGTACCAAGGATACCATGTGAACCTCATACAATTTCAAATAATAAATCTATTATACATCACCTATGATTGTCTGGTTAGATTGGATCATAATTCCAACATCATCAATGTGACCTCTTTCACAAATAGTAAGTGTGTAAAGCCACCACCATTGATGAAATTATAGTGAAATCCCTCACCATGATAGAAGAAACACCCCCCAAAACTATATTATCTAGTGACTCATGCATTATCTGGACACAAATACCTCTTGTAGAGGCATTGAACACTACACATATATTGTGATACTTTGATCTCACCAACCACTATATATTTAGCATCATTAAGACCATTTTCACCAAAAAAATCCATATTCATAAAATGAGATATTACTAAAAATCTGTAACTCTCATAGATATACATGGTAAAATCCCTCTTATAAAAAATAGGCTCCCGCACAAACAAATTACTATAAGGTGTTTGTAAATATTCTTGAAATTCCAAATGGGTACTCATTATTCCACTCCATAATATCTGAACATCATCATTCTAAATAAATATAATACGAACAACATATTTTGATATGGTTCAACCATGGGTTACCCTTCAAATGCATCTACTCATCCATTCATATGAATAGAAAGGGAATTATCATCCACACACATAGCACATCAAGATATGCTAACCATCGCATGGATAGTTAATATTAACTATAATTGAGTTGTTTCTACCCATCCCATTTGAGGGGGTCTTTCTTACTACTAAATAAAAAACACAACCCAACATATGAATCCCCAATCACTCAAGACACTAGAAAAAAGGTAACTATACATTAAAAGTTGGGTAATACTACATATCTACTCTACCATAAAGAATTATCTAAATGGATTTTTTTCTCCAATAAATTAATACTCACTTCACCAAAAGTGGTGAGTGAGTGAAGTTCACCATTAAAGGAAACTCTCTAACTGACCAGGGTCTTTCTAGGTTTTATTGGAGTTAGCGTATTGGAACTAAATGATTTGTGATAAGATCTAAGGGCATATGTTTCATTAAAGAATATTTTATAGAAGTTCCCTTCTATAATGAGAACCTCCTTATTCTACGATGGTATTTTTTAAATATTTGTCTTATGGTCAACATGATGAACTATGATATGGAGAATATAATTTTGAATTTAGGATGTGGGTTCTCATTATATGATAAGGCTTCATCTTAATAAGTTAAGACTCCATAATCTCTAATATGGAAGATTATGATGAAATTCCTTCCAATAGGAATTTTTTATGATTTCATGTCATTATATTTACCTATTTCCAAGTGTTGTAATGATCCTTGTATTTTAAGATTATTATTAAAACATTCAATTTCTCACATACTTATATGTATTGATGAAACATATATATGACACGCTATGTTCATTTTAAGAAGGATATATTGGGAATATCATGATCAGTATGTTAATGAAGAATAATTATATAAATGATTTTTTCATTCTATTTATAAAAGTTAATATATCAGCCCTTTGATTTGAATGGATCCATCAAAATAAATTAAATTTCCATGGTGATGTAGACATGATCATTTTGGATAATCAAATAAGTATATAAAAAAATTTATGTTGGATGACACAATTATGAAACCTTCTTGGTATAATATTTATGAAAAAGGATTATATTATAGAGTCCACAGTCGAGTGTGGTTATCGATTTTGTGATATTAAATTCTTTCTCTTGGGTGCCCTGACCCATTACTAGATATTAATCTTGGACTTTAGGAAAGACTTATAAATTCCAATGAGGAATAATCCTATAGTGTCACACACGAAGTGTTTCCATTGATATTAATTATATTATATTTGAATTTAATTTTTGATGAAAATATTATTCTCTAGTCCGAGAAATAAATTTATTCAAGATTTATTGATTCCATAAATTGACTAAATATTTTTCCCTAAGGTAATACAATGATATAAAATATTTATTTATTTAGAATCTGAATACATATTTAATTACATATTTATTTAGTATTTGATAAATATTGAGTAGGATGAGATAACCATTATTAGTTTGAAAGATATATATTAATTTGAAAGAAGGTAAAATAATATTTATCATTTCACCAGTAAGTGAACGCCTTTAGAAAATAATAATAAAATTATTATTACATGACCAAAGTTCATTTAAGAGTTTAATATTTTATAAAGGGACTATCTGAAATTAAATAATATTTAACCCTAACCCATAACTCTATAATAATAATAGAATATTTATTGTGTTGTGGCTGATCAAAGTGGAGAATTGTTGTTTATAATGAAATATGGATATCTCTCTCAATATCATAAAATGATTTAAGATTTATTCTCTAATATATGAGATATTATCATCCCTTCTCTGTTTTTCAAGAATGATAGTGCAATGATTATTTTTTAGGCTTGAATGAGTCATAATAATGATCAAATAAAACTCTACAAGTTTATTAATCTTCCTTTCTATCACTCTACAATCCATTGATAATTTTTGTATATCAAAGGATCACATGTGGATCACCACTTGAGGGACTATACACATAGATCCTTTAATCACAATGATATTAAACTAAAAGGGTTTCAAATGATAAATATATTAACTGAGGAAATATATTGATATTGAGTTATTAATTTTTTTGAGACATTTAATTTAATCGCAAACTTATTGTGAAATATCCTATTGTTTATGGAATTTATATCAATTTTTGTTGGAAAATTTTCATTATTCATAGATTCCACATCATGTACATCATGGAATATCCACCAAATCCAACAATTACTGAATTCATCCCAAATCTGATATGTGATTTCATTGTTCCTGAATTCTTCGAGTGATATATGAGGGGTTATATTCAAATTTATAATTATTTATTTTATTTTTCTCATCATTATAATAAACCTAACCATTATTTCATATAAATTCATAATTTATTACATAAAAGCACACATGATAAAACCTGGAAGATTGAGAATTCCATTTGTTTTGAGAATTAGATACATTACATAATAATTAAAACCATGAAATATATCATATTTATTTAAAACATACTAACATTTTCGTACTTAAAACTTCATGGGATAACCTGGGGACAAGCATATTAAATGGGCGAGCTATAAAGAATAGTAAGAGAATATATGTGGAATAACATGAAGAAAATAATACATGTTAAAAAATAGGTAAATCAGTGGGACATAAAAGGATTAATAATCATCATTATGAACAATGAGACATGATATTGCATTATAATCATTAAGGAAACATGGAAAATATGGAAACAACATAAAAAACTACATCTTAAACCTAGGTAAAGGATAAATAAAAATAAATTATGATGGAAAAATACCCATAATTGAATAAATTTAACCCCATATCCCAACATTAAGTCTCATCAGACTAAACATTACCCAATTAATTGGAAACCTATATAAATATGAGTGCACCCATCACATTTGTTTCATTCTCATGCTCAAGTGTTCCACATAGATCATAAATATGGAATCGTTTATCATCACATTTTATTCCATGATCATGGAGTGTAGAATAAATATACGTTTTGTCCCAAATAAAGAATTATATTTTCATAAAGTTGAAAACCCTTAATATGAAATGGGTACAAGTATTCACTACACAATTTTTTAGCATAACAAATCAGGGTGAAATTTCGGCTGCATAACAAGGGGTATAAATGATCATAGGAGAGATTGATTAGAGTGAAATGGATATATCATAATTTATAAATAAAATGGATAGTAAGTGGGATATTTATGAACACATACCAACATTTTTAAGTGGATATAAATGATATAAGATAAAGAAGATATTTGAACAAAGAGGATATGGTGATGATCCCTTACATGAGTATCTGACACTATGTTCTTTGGATGAAATTCTTGATAGATTGGGGGAACCTTGGGAGGATTATAGAGGTTTAGGGAATAGTAGGGATTTAATCCATGTATTTTTAGTGACAATGAATGAGAGTTTGTGTGGGTTTATATCACAAATGATTGGGGGATTCTTTATTATTTCTCAAACATTGGTTTTGGACACTATATAATAAAATAACAAAACCTAAAAAAATTCATATGTTTTTCCCATGGTTTCTTGAAAATGGGAGTGGTTTTAATTATTTTATAATTCCAAGGGACAAAAATAATAATGTAATAACCATCCGGATGTGGGAGTGAGTAATACTCTTAATGAAATGATTTTAAAACCTTAAGATATATTAATGGGTTTGGAGGATTCATATGATCTTTATCAAATTAATGAAATAAACATAAATCACATTATTTTAAATTTAAAACATATATTTGGTGTTGTATACCATTTATAGTATTTATTACATCACTTTTGAGTCATTATTATGTCATAGCACACACCGTATATTTATATGGTATTTAATTTTTACACACAAATTCGATTATCTCAGAAAATTATTAATGATTCCCTGATGGATAATTTCAACGTTATGATTAAAAAAATAATATTTATTTTATCCAAATATTTTTCTATATATGTGAATTTTTAAATTTGAAATAAAATTTATGTTTATTGATAAATGACTGGTTTTCTGGAAAAAATAGTTTTCGAACCCTTATTAAACTTATATTTGACTTCATAAAAATTATACAATCATTTATATCTAAAGAAAATGATTTAATACTAATATCTTATTGAAATATTATTTATTTTTAAAATACATCAATTCATCTAAATAAATTCCTTAATTGAGTTTGAATATTACCCAAAAATACTAATTGTATTTTATTATATCAAAATAATAAAAAATTAAAGTAAAAATAATATAATGAAAATATATTCAATAGTCAATAATAAATAATATACATACTCATATTGATAGGTTCTTGATACATATCCCTTTAATAAACCATCAAACTCAATATTGGTAAGGTGAGCGATGGTGAGACTTTCATAGTGTGGTTAGATGTATATGGTTTGGGCCATGATATCGATGAGCTTGAAATTCTCCGGTAAACAATTATCACATGCTAATGTTATTAGATCTCAACATGGTATTTTTCAAGGGAAACTCCCATTTATGTTATCTACCTCATAATATCTCATAAATTGGATTCATAGTGTATGACTCTATTGGTTTAGACCATCACATCTTTTGTCTCTGTGAATTAAATTTATTAAAAACCTTATATTTGTAATAATAATGTGATCACTATCCAAATGGATAAATTATCAATGGTAATGATTATTAACAATCTGTTAAATATTATAGGGTATAATAAATCCAAATAAGTTCATTTTTTTCTATATCCATAACATGTATTAATACATTTAATGAAATTATGTGGGGAATTTTACTTGTAAATAGTTATGGTCATTATAATCTTACCCCCTTTAGAAATTTCACCATCAAAATTTTCATTTCCAACTCTAAAACAGATGAGGGTAATACTTTTTAATCACCTCCTCTATCTACCATGTATCTTATTCAAACATGTGGTTTATCAAAAATACATTTACCAGGTGAATTGTCTTATTTCATAGATTTTTGTCTCTACGATCTAAGATCTTTACCCACAGCTCCTCACAAGAATGGTCATTCTATAATGGTACAAATTATGGATTTTGTACATGTGAGGCATCTAGTATGTAATTCCTAAATAGGGATACATGGAATACATCATGTACTTTGGATATTTCATGTGGGAGTGAAAGTATATAGTTCACTCCCCAGATGTGATCAAGCATCTCAAATGGGACAATGTATCTTGTACTAACCATTCCCTTCTTCCAAAGTTTCATCATTTTATTCTATAGATATATGAATATGAAAAAAGTGTTTCCAATATAATACTCTATGTATCATTGATTATTGTTAGTATAGGTCTTTTGTTAACTCTGAGCATCCTTGATGTGATATTGAATGGTCTTGACCTTTTCCTCTATTTCCACGACCATTTTAGGACCTAGCAGGTTTCATTTCCCATCTTCATCCCAACATACAGGTGTCACGCACCTCTTACCCTAAAGGAAATCATAGGGAGACATTTAGATTCTTTATTGGAAACATTTATTTCATGAGAACTCGACCTGGGGAAGTTCTTGATCCCATTATCCTTAGATGTAAATTGAGCATGTTCTTAAGTCATTCTCAGTTTTCTAGATAGTCCACATTGATTGGCCATGATTTTTAGGGTGATAAGTCATGATGAAGTTTAACTATATATTTGGATCATGTTGGAGAATCTTCTTTAACATAGAGGTAAATATTGGTTCTTGATCGGATATAATCGATATTGGTGTTCCATGCAAACTCATCACTTCCCTAATGTATATCCTTGCAAATTAATTAAGTGAAAAATACTTTAGAATCATAATGAAGTGTGAAGTATTTTATGATGATCATCCACAACCCATATAAAATTATTCCGTATTTATGTTTTCTTAAGACCGTTGAAAAAGTACATGGTGATGTTTTCCCAATTCCATGTAGGTATGGGTAATGGTTTCATTTCCCCCTTGGATTTTTTCTTTTCTACTTTCACTTGTTAACATACTATATATCTTCTTGTATATTCCCAAATCGGATTCTACATATTGTCCCACCAATAGTTCTCTCATATATCTTGATACACATTTTTCATTCTTGGGTGGATGGAGAAGTTTCAGCTATGTACATCATCCAACGTCTCCTTCTTTAACTCAGGATTTGATTGTACAAATAGTCTTGACCCAAATCTCACAACTCCTTATTCAATAACAATTAACTCCAAGGATTACCTTTTCTTATAGCTTACACATTCTTCTAAATTTCCACATCATCTCTTTGAGCATCCTTTAAACTCTTTAGAAGGGACTATTGAGCAATCATTTTTGGAAGTATTGACATAGTTTATTCCTTTATGATTATCATTCCCATCCATTTCAAATTTAATATGATCAAATTATTTTCAATTCTCATCAATGATAAAATTACCGGATCCTTTCTACATAGACATTATTCCACTTTATTCACTTTTCTTTTATGGTAGGGGGTTGAGAATTCATATTCCAAGATCATCTCTATCCATATTTGTTTTTCACATTCACACCTTTCTGCATGAATATTCACATGAGGATTTTGTGATCAATATATATTTTAATCTTCTCCATAAAAATATAATATCTTCATATTTTTAATGTGAATATCACTTTAACCAACTAAATATTATGCATTGGGTAGTTCTATTTGTGAACATTCAACTACCTTGAAGAATTGGATATGACATTTTCATTCTGCATTAACACACAACCCAATCCCTACATCAAAGAATCACTGAATACTATAAAATTTTATCCACTTGTGGGTAGTGTGAGTAAAAGTGTAGTTATAATCCTCCTTTTCAAGTCCATTAATCTCTCTTACCTTTCATAATTACATGGAAACTTGAATCCTTTATGAGTTATCCTAGTTAGAGGGTTTTACTATAATGATAAATTTCTCAAAAATGGGCGATAATACCGAGCCAATCGAATGAAACTACATATATCTATCATAGATACCGGCCTCATACATCCTTCAACTACTTCTCACTTTTAAGGGTATATATATATACAATTTATTGTGATGATATTACCCAAGAATGAGATAACATTCAACTAGAACTCACATTTGTTGCATGTGGAATAAATCTTCTCCTTTTGAAATGTCTTTATACCAATGATAAGATTCTTCTAATGCTCATCCATGATTCTGGAGTATACTAGAATATCATATATAAATAATCCCACAAATTATTCAAGGTAATATATAAAGACTTTATTCATCACGTCCATGAATGTTTCTGGAGAATTAGTGAGTTTTAATGGAATTAATATGAACTCATAGTGCATGTACCTTGTACAAAAAGTATTTTTGGATATATCCCCCTTCTTCACCCTAGCATGAAAATATAATGACTGATGATCCTCTTAAAAGTATTTTTCTCCACATAATTGATCAAACAATTCATTAATCTATGGAAGAGGATACTTGTTCTTTATAATGATCTTGTTGATCTCACAATAATTAATGGAATGCCACATTGACCCAAACATATTCTTAAAGAATAGGACTAGGGAACCACATGATCAAACACTTGGGAATATAAAGCCATTATCCAAATACTCATGTAGTTGTTTCGTTATACCCTCAATTTCTACAACATCTATTCTATACATATTATTAGATAATGGTAATGCCCTAGGTATAAGATCGATTTAAAATTAAACCACTTGACTAGGAGGAAGAAGAATAAATTCCTTGAGAAACACACTAGCATATTCCCTAAAAATAGTAATGTCTTTAAGGATGATATTTTACTTTGACATAATAATTTTAGAATTATATGATTTCTCATACTGTAATACTATCCTTGCTTGAGATGTTAGTTCTAAAAAATAATTAGCATCCTCCTTGTAGTTGTACAAAATTAGGGGTCGATTCACAATACAGAGAGTGATTTCCTTCTCATGGAAATATATGATGTATTTATATAGGGAAGGAAAATCCATTCCTAAAATTGCATCAAGTTCCACCAAAGGGAGTATGGAAATATTTTTTTGGATGTTTAGTCCACAAATTTTGATAGGGGAGGAGTTATATACATGGGATGCATTGATTTTACCATTTTATGTTTTCACTGAAGACCCTACTTCCATGATTTGTTGTGGTGTTTGAATAGTGCTAAAAAACTTATTTGATATGAAGGAATGTGTAAAACTAGAATCAAAATGTTTGTTTCCTATTATTGAATGAATAATTGGTGCACTTTTCACTCCTTCATTTTTGGGATCCACCTCAATAGTTGTGATGGAAAAAGACCTCCCTTGATTCCTTTGTGGTTTTTGTGTCTCAAAAAACGCTTGGCTTAGGGCATAGGTTTTCAATGTTTTGTTTTTCCTTAAATTTTATGTAATTAAAAAATAGTTATGGGTTGACTGAAGAATTCCTTTCCTCCATCAAATTAGTGGGCTTCTCCTGTCATCAATCGCTAGCTATGTGCCCTTCATTCCCACTCCTAAATGATTTCTTCTCCCCTCTTAGGCAATTTAGGGGTGCTTCCTTCTAAACCTTTTACAAGTGGGATGTTGAAATATCTTGGAACCATTACATTTCTCCATTGAACTGCCTGAATTAATCTCCACTTTCACTTCTTATCCCAATGATACCATTGAGATTATATGATCAACATCTCAACTTTGAGAACATATCGGACAATTTCATCATAGCTATCAAATACAAGGATCTCCAGGGTCTTTCATAGACTTTTTTCCCTAAAAAAGAAGTGGTAAACATTGAATTATTGGTTAATGACAAAGTGGGAGGTGTATCATGAATTTCATGGGAATATTACCTCATACACCAAATAGATCTGTTTTTTTCATGGGGGCAAGGAAATTCCATTCCATTTTATATTAGCGAGTGGAAGGAATATATTTATCAAAAAAATTATAAAATTATTTCCACCCTATTTCTTTAATCTCTTTCCAATGATTAGTATTATGGGTCAATGTAAACCACTAATCTTCTTCTCCCCACATACATTATCAACTACTAGAACATTATCTTGTTTTTAACATTGAAGGATGAAGAATATCTTTAAAATATAGTTGATCCATTGTTCCGCGATTAATGGATCAGATGATCCATTAAAATCTAGATACCATTGTTATATAAAAGACTCAATTATAGCTTTTTATTTCATAGGGGTATTTTTGAACTTTTCCCTATCTGGTTTCCTATTTATAACCCAAGTCAACTGAGATAATATGTTCATAATTGTTTTTGATTTCTACTCCCATCAGGTGGGGCATCTTGTTGGTGCAGTCATCACATTGTTCGTCAGATTGATTTTTTACAATATTCCTCAGATTTTCAACCATTTGATAGAATAAATGGAAAATTAGGGATGAGTATTTTTAAAATATTAAACACATAAATGGATATCCTATTACATTAATGAGAAAACATATAAATTACATATATTTACATAACTTTTGAATTTCTAGGATTCAATCTATATTATCCATGATCTATTTCCTAACATAGACACTTATGGTCATTTTCTCCATTAATAATTTTCCATAATGAGTTTTTGAATTTACCAATTCATATACCTTGGGAGTTTCAAACCAGGTGTGTAGCGAGGCCCATTGTTGTGAACCAATTCTTGGTCGATTTTAGCTCAATATAGTGTTTTCGGGTTTTACCCATATGTACATCTATGCCATAGCCATGTCCACTTATAGTATCTAGATAGGAATTTATTTTCATGATAAACCAATTAAACTATACTTAACAAAATTTAGGGTTTTTTTCATATAATTATTATTGTCACTAAGGTTTTCACTATATTTTTCAAATCCTAATCCCAAAAATAACTACAATTTTTCTACAATACCATCTAAAACAACCTTGCACTTCATTTCACCAAAATTCACGATTTATTACATAAAATTACACATTATAAAACCTAGAATATCGATAAGTCTAGTATATTTGAGAATTAGGTACATTACATAACAACTTAAAATATGAAATACATCATCATTATTGAATATGTCCATTACATGATCGTACTTAAAACTGTATGGGATAACCTCAAGACATAAATAAGAAATGGGTGAGCTATAAATCCCATTAAGGGAATAAAAAAGGAATAAAATGAAGAAAATATTAAATGTTAAACAATAGGCATATAAATGGGACATAAAAGGAGTATGAATCATAAAAATGAACAATGAGACATGATATAAAATGATAATTGTAAAAGCAGTATGGGAAATGTTGCAACAACTTAAAAAACTCCATCATAATCAAAGGTTAAGGCTAACTGATGAGACGTCCTGATGGAAAAATTCCTATAAAGGAATTAATTTTACTCCCTATCCCAACATGATTTCTCATGAGACTAAACATTACCTAATGCATTGGAGCATTATATAATTTCAAGTTCACCCGTTACATTCATTTCATTCTCTTGATTAAGTGTTCCCTATAGATAATAAAAAATGGAATAAATTATCATGAAATTTTACTACAAGATCATGGAGTGTTTAATACATAAATTTAAGTCCCTAATAAATATTTATATGTGAATAAAGGTGAAAACCCTTTATAAGAAATTGGTACAGGTATTCACTACACAATTGCTCAGTATACCAAATTGTAGTGAAATTTGGACAGCATAACAGGGGGTATAAATGTTTATGGATGGTTTTTATGAGATTGAAAGGAGTATACCTTCATTTAGAAATAAAATGGATAGTAAGGGGGATATATAAGAACTTATCTTAAACTTAGGAGTAAATATAAAAGACATAAGAAAAATAAGAAACTTGAACAAAGAGGATAAGGTGAGGATACCTTACTTTAGTGCGTGACTCCATATTATTAGGAGGATATTCTTGAGAGCATGGGGAACTTATAGAGGATTACATATAGGGAATTATAGATTAAGTACATTATAACAGTATTTTGTGTGAATATTAATTGGATATTCGATGTGTTTATTTAAGAAATGAGTGGGTAATTCTTTATTTGTTCTCAAACATTGGTTTTTAATTCTATATAATAAAATAAACAAACCCAAAAATAGTCACATGGATTTCTTCCCATTATTTCTTCCAATTGGGAGTGGGATTCATTATTTTATAATACCATGGTCTAAAATCAATAAAATAATACCCATGATGATGTGGATGTGATTCATACTCTTAAAGAAGTGACTTTGGAAACTAAAAATATATGAATGGTTTTGGAGGATTCATAAGTGATTTATAAAATTAATCAAATAATCATAAAATCACATTATTTGAAATGGAAAACATATATTTGATCTTTGATACCATTTATAGTATTAATTAAATCACTTTTTAGTCATTATTATGTCATAATACAAATTGTATATTTATATGGTATTTAATTTCTACCTAAAAATTCAAATGGCTCAGAAAATTATGAAAAATTAGCCATCAGATAATTTATATATTATGATTCCAAAAATAATATTTATTGTAACCAAATAATATTATAAATTTTTTAATTTTAACTTTTAAAATAAAATCAACATTTATTGAGAAGTTCTAGGTTTTTTTGACAATAATAGTTTTTAAACTCTTATAAAAATTACATTTTACTTCATAAAAACAATATGATAATTTATATTTAATAAAAAAAATTAATACTAATATTTTATTAAAATATTATTTATTTAAAAAATACATTAATTCATCAAAATAAATTCTTTAATTGAATTTTAATATTATCCAAAAATAATATTTTTTTATTATCATTTCAAAATAAAAATCATTTATAATGTAACAATAATAGTATGAAAATATATTCATTATTCAAAAAATGTAGGGTACATACTCATATTTCTCGGATCTTGGTTCATATTGCTTAAATAAACTAGAATGTTCTCTAAGGGTAAGGTGTGTTACTATGATACATTCATGGAGTGTTTTGGTGTACATGGTTTAGGTTATGATCTCAATGAGCTTGATCTCCCCCCATTAATAGTTTCTATCATTGTTATGTTGTTGGATCATAGCATGGGATTGGTCTTAGGGAAATACCAGAGATGTTATCTCCCTCGTAAGCTCTGATAAATGGACTTCATAGGGTATGATCCTATTGGTTGAGACCATCACTTCCATTATTTATCTTAATCAAATTTATTAAAAACCCTATATCTATAATAATAGTATGATCAGTGTCCAACGACTATATTATCAATGGTAAAAATTATTAATGGTCTTTTAAATCTATTAGGATATAATAAAACCCAATAAGTGCACCTGTTTTCTATATCAATAACATATAATAATTCATTTAACCAAATTACAAGTCGAATTCTATTTAGAAATATTTTGGTTCATTACAATTGTTCATTTAAAATATATATTTCATTTCATGTTTTAATTTATCCATATTCTATTATTGAGATTTGTTCTTCATCTATTAGGTCCAAAAGTGTCCTTGGTACCCTAAGGGGGGGATAAATTAGGGTATGTATATTCTTTTTCAAACTTCTTCCCGCCCCACTGGACCATGTACTCCTTATTACAAGGGTCACTTCTTATGACAGTTAATGTTAATATTGATCATACCATTTCCAATTTTATCTGATGATAATTAACTTAAAGTAAAGGAATAATGAAATTATAAGGAAATTTATATTTTTATGTGAATCACCCTCACTGAGCTACATCCATGAAGCATACAACGACATTGTGCCGATTGTACCATATTCAGTAAGCCTCACTGCCAAAAATGATGAATGGACTGGATCACTTCTACGCTTAGGATCACTACCTTTAAAATATTGAGGGTAAATTCACTACATTCCCATGTTTCACTCCCTATGTATCTTTATCTAGATCACTACTTGTGGAAAGGATCACCATCTCTCACTTTCTTTACTCACTTCTCTTGGAAAGAAACCACTCACAGTTTATGGACATGTAGTTCTATTCATTTTCATGAATACACACATACTCAACTATAGGTTAATGCTCTGTTGAAGTCATTTTTTCACCCATAGATGAAATCCTTTTTTCCAAAATCTATTATTTTGTGGAAATTAATTTTGAGATTTGTTCTTCTATGGACTACCCTTCTTCCTCTGTGAAATGTCTTGCTCCGTGTGGTGTGAGTGCTTTGTAAACAACCATTGTCTTCCATGGACCATCCCAAATTCATAAAAGGATTCTCCTTTCGTGCACCGCCTCTCATTAATAGACTTCTTCAACTTCCATAGACTGCTGATCCTCCACGGACCACATAAAATTTGAGGACCCCTTTATTTATGGGCTATAGTTCCCCACACAACCCCTTCCATGAACTATCTTCATAGATAACTTCTCCTTTCATGGAATAGTCCCCACGAATATATTCTCATTCATAGAATTCTTCACTAAGAACACTATCATACTTCACCAAATTCTTCCCAAAGCAATGATGTTTTCTTATGAAAATCACTATAAGTAATTATGGTATTTTTATCCCTTATATTGGAAAATAGATCCACAGAATCTGTTAATCTGTTTTTCTCAAATATTCGATACATTATAGCCTTCAATGAATACCATGGTATGAAATCTATATAGAACCTTCATTTAATCATGGTGTTCAATCTCATCCATGGAAAAATCCATTTGCAGATCCTAAAATCAGAACCTCTCATCTGCAAATGGCAAGCCATCCTGGCTTTTTCAACAAACACAAACACCCCCAAAAACATCAAGAGTATTCCTTGAGTAATTTTCCCCAATAATAACCCCCATTAGCTTTTTTGAC
The DNA here is from genome assembly GCA_963277665.1 of Viscum album. Classification (NCBI taxonomy): domain Eukaryota; kingdom Viridiplantae; phylum Streptophyta; class Magnoliopsida; order Santalales; family Viscaceae; genus Viscum; species Viscum album. The sequence goes on from OY728165.1 coordinate 1,562,717,191, forward strand.
TACTCTTTAGGTTTTGATACCAATATAATTCTTCTTCAATATTCTTCTTGTAATTATGATATCTATCAATGACTTACTCAACACACAATATAATCCCACAGGATCCACTCTCAGTAAAAGAAATAAGAGTTTAATGAAAAGTTCATTAATGAATCAATTCATTAAATTCCAAAACCAATAATCTTGTTTTATCACGAATCCCATCTTTCGTGATATATATTCTTTGATAGATTACTTCAAGAATTGTTATATTTAATACTCCCACTACATTAATGACCCCATAACATATTCAACTCCCCATATCACACTACCCAACATAGCATCTTCTCCCCTATCTTGATTAAGACATTTCCTCCCCTTTTTATAGAAATAATTTCTCCATCTTTTTCAACAAATTCCAAGTACATTTCATTGTTGTATACCAAAGGGTAAATAACATAGATTATCACATAAGGGAAAACACACTATACCTTAGAGAGAGGGGGTCCCACATCCAAAAAATTTCAAGTGCTGGGAGTCGAATGGACTCCAAGAGACAGTTGAAGCCTTTCAAATTATTTTTTGGGAAAGAATTTATTATATTTTTCCTCAACTTGTAATTCTACAGGCACATAATCTAACTTCACAATCCCTTGTTAAACCTTCACAAAAAAAATGAAACTTTATTTCAATGTTCTATTTCCTTGAGTGATGGAATTGTTTTTTATATTATTTATACCACTTGAATTGTCATAATGGATTTTGATCAGAGACTTCACTTAAACTACCATATCATCAAGCTAATACTTCATCCACAATAATTGAATGCATTCTTGAGTAGCCTCAATATATTCAGATTTACAGTGCTCAATGAAATTCAATCTTGTTTCTTTCTATGCTAATAAAAATACAAGCCTCCAAGATAAAAAGCACCACCTGACATTGATCTTCTATCATCGACTGATCCGAACCAATCTGCATCGGTATAGACCTATAGCTCTTGTTGATTTTTTTCAATGTAACAATAGATGAAATTAACCATGCCCTTGATATACCAAAGTAGTCTTTTCACTGTAATCTAGTGGATTTCCTTGGTATTACATAGATATCATGCTTCTTGGAATGTGGAAAAAACTATATCAAGTCTGGTCATTGTCATGTACAATATACTGCCAATGATTTTTATAAGGACCCGGACTTAAACATTACTTATTATTGAATTAAATGAATAATTCACATTGAGGATCTTTTCAGGTTAGAGTTTTAGAGAATTAGGATATAACTATTACATCTCAAAGATTACAAAGTAGACACATCTACTCACTTTCCATTTTTCTTTCACAAAAATAAAAAATCTTGAACAAAAGAGTCATGTCTAGTTCCTTGTTTTAGACAACCTGTCATTTACTTGATCCCATCCTTAACCCTATTCAACTTTATATACTGTGAAAAAAATTTCAAAAAAACTTGGGTGAGAATAAAAATCTCAGTAAGGGTTATAAAAATACGGAAAGAAAACATTAGTCCATATATACATAAGAATCAATGAAATCATACTTTACTCATAAAAAATAAGCAATTTAACATACCTCATGAAATCATAAGATTTACGAATAACTCATAGAAATTATAAGATATAAAGGTAACTTGAGGCATTCATAACATTATTACGCAGAGAGTAACCCTCATGGTTACATTTTGAATACCCATCACAGTATATTCCCTAAATCTCTTCAGAGAAACCTTAACGTTTAACTCCTTCGCGTTAACCAATGCATTGGAGAGCTATATCGGGCTCACCCGCCCTATGTTTATCATAGAACCACCCGTCTTCATAAACAATGCACAAGAACCATAACATAATCAAATCACATAACTTAAGCATAAAGTAAAGATAACATTACCACATTGTAATAACAATATAACCTTTTAATATATTTAAATAATGAATCCATTCTAAAAACCCATTTTTAAAACCATTTAAAACCATTTAATAAAGAGATTTTTGAATCTAAGTCTCCCATACCACTTTGAAGTTTTTAACATTTTAAACCATTAATATACATATAAATAAATCATTAAAACAATTTTCAAAACATGGATATTAATGAGAACTATTTATAAGAATAAATCAATAAAACATTTAAAATGATGTTTTAGTTAAAGGGTTTTTAATAAAATGAGAGACACTTGAATACAATAATTGAGGAATAAAATTTAATCAGAACTTTATAATATCATGAGAATAAAGGGATTAATGATATAATATTACAAAGGATAGTATATACACCATATGAGAGTGAACTGGTTCATATAAGGATAAATCAATCTCATAATTATGCGTGAAAAATATAAATACCCCCAATATAAGTGGATATTAAGTTTAAAACAAACAGATGTCATTTACACATATTCATAGGATGACATATTCAATAACTACAAGTTGAACCCAAAGAAATCGAAATTGGGTTAAGAAGTTCCTTTGGTAAAATTCGACAGCCTAACAGCGTCACCTTAAAATTCATAAAATTAGTTGACGAGAGAGAAAATGGTATCTCATCACTTGGACATAAAATTTACATCAATAAGGATATATAAGAACATATCCCAACATAAAAATATGTAAATTAAAAGACATAACAAAATAAGTCTTTTAAATAGAGGAGTGTGAAAGGTTCCCTTACCGATTTGGGAAACTTTCGAAACGTACACACCATGAAAGAAGGGTCATACAATGAAGATGTAAATACCCATAAATGAGATTATATTATACAAATAGTAAAATAATGGGCAGTACATACACCACACAAAAGGAAATAGTGGCCAATGTTTCATGAATCCCACAGGAATAAAAAGTGAGATGAAAATCCCCTTATGAATATTCGACAGCCTAACGACGCCACATAAAACTTCCAAAAATGGATTGATGAGATAAAATAGGGTCTCTCATCATATTAAAATGAAATTTACAGAAATAGGAATATAAAATAACATCCCCCAACATAATAAAGAGGATCTTAAAGTAAGTTACATAAAAAGAGTACTTAAAAAGAAAGGGAGATGTAAGATCCCTTACGAAAATTCGGCAGCCTAACGACGCCACTCAAAACTTCCAAAATGGATTGATGAGAGAAAATATGGTCTCTCATTATATGAACATAAATATTACAGTAAGAGTAACATAAAATAACATCACAATCATAAGAAATATGAGCCTAAAAGAAATGACATAAAAGAGTGTACTTAAAAAGAAAGAGAGGGGTAGGATCCCTTATGAAAATTTGGCAGCCTAACAGTGCCACTTAAAAATTATTAAAATGAATTGATGAGAGTAAGAGAGGGTATCTCCTAATATGAAAATAAAAATTAAATTATTTTGAATATAAAATAACATCCTCCAACATATGAACATGGAGCATAAATAAAATGACATAAAAGAGGGTACTTAAAAAGAAAGAGAGAGGTCGGATCCCTTACCTCAAGTCCGACTTGTCTTGTTCATTTCTTTGTATTCCTGAATAATAAAATTTGGTCAATTTTTAATTTCTTAAGGAACTCCTTTAAAGATTATTATTCAGTTCATATCACATATTATAATGTTATAATAATTGGTTAATAATGTGAGTTCATATCAGACGTTTTTGTCTATGTTTGGTACATGAGTCAAAAATGAACTTCTTTGAAAATGATTGTCCATGTAGTTATAAGTAAATCATCTCCAGAATAGTATTAATGATTTAAATATCATATATATCCAGTATATATTCATTTTATACTATTCCATAACATTTGTAGATAAAAAGAAATGGAATGCACCGTTCATGGAGATGGTAGGCCGTACGTACGCATGAACGCTACTTTCATTTCATTGACATATTAATGGAATTAAAAATAATTGAGAGATATATATATTATAATTACAGTATAATATATATGTTTTATAGGTTGTATAAGTTCATTAATTTCATTCTTTATACATTCCATGTATTGCATGAATGAGTCACATCACTTGAGGGGGCGGTAGTCCACATTTCCTCGTATGAAATTATCGCATTTTCACAACATGAAAAGAATACAGGTATGTTTTAAATAAAATACAGAAGCATATGGAAAACATAAATACCATAAATATCATATATAAAATACAGTGAAATCATAATGGCCACCATGAAAGGTGTTAAGAGAAGATTGAACAATCATCGTTTCGTGAGGCAGTAATTCGCCATCCACAGAAACAGTATGTTCTTTAACCATTAGACGGAGGTGTGTGTAAGTGTAGCTCGAATAATTCACATAACAACATCCTAGTATATTTAATATACTGTTGTTGTTACAAAATAAAGGAATAAAAAGATTTTAGGGGTTTGGAGAAGCAAAATAAAACAAAATAACAGTAGGGAAGACTTGACCTTTAAATCGGGTAACTCTTTTTGATTTGAGCTCAAAGGCTTCCTTGGAAAGACTTCTGCCCAAAGTGAGGCTTCTAGGAGTAAGATAGGGATTCTGAGAGACAAAATGGGCAGGGGTTGGCCGAGCCAAAGGCTTTAGAGGTGTGGGGAAGGTGGTAGAGGTGGGGGCCTTTTATAAGGGGAGAGGAGGGGCACTCTTGGAAAGTCTTGAAAAGTAACATTATTATAAAATTCATTTCGGATTTTAAAGGTCCCACAATTATATATTTAGAGGATAAGGTGATAATAGTTAGAAATAAAAACATCCAATAGGTTTTTGACAAGTTTAGGTCTTATATTTTACATTATCTTTTCATTTTATTTAAATCGTTAAATAATGAGGTAATCGCTGCATCATCAAGGTGTCATAAATAATTTAATTTATTTAATGTCTAAAAATTATAAAAAAAATCATGATGTAGGAAATTTTTTTAGATTTTTAATGAGTATCTATATTTAAAAATATTACTTGTATAACCCTATGTAAAAAATTGTTTTAGTAAAACAACACATGTTTGTGACATTTTAATTTTAACTTTAAATAAAAAGTTATTAATGTCATTTTCCTACCAAAGTGGCTCCATGGGGTCCCCAAGTTTACCAATGGATTGTCTTGGTTGTCCATGACTCATCCAATAAGGGTAGGACATGTGTCAAGGTCATTTAATATTATTAAAACATTATTTTTACCTTAAATTACACTAATTACCTTTAATCGCGATTAAAAACTTAAAAGATACTATTCACCAAAAAATTATTTTAATCCCATTGAACCACATTTTAATTCCTAATGAAAACCATGTATGTCGGATTTTTGAAATTCAAAACATAGAGGTGGTAAAATTTCACTTAAACAAAAAATCAGTTTTTTTAAGTACCACTTAGTGGTTTCACTATTCATCAAAAATTGATGTTTTTTAGAAAAATACCAAAAATTCACCCTAAGATATATTTGATATTATGAATTAAAAAATGATTTATATTTTAAAAAATTCAAAACATATAAGTTACATTAATTAATTTAATAATTAATTCCTGCTGTCAGAACAAAAAGCGTGTTTTTATGAAACAATATATATCAAAAGATTGACACTAGTTTAAGTCCAATTTCAAAGTGAAATTAATTCCAATGACCACTATTGGATTAAATGGTAAAAATATATTCTAATTTCACTTAAAAACCAATTCAAAAGATAATATAATCATATAAATAAATTAGATTAAAAAGATAATTTGAATTAAAATACAACATTTTCACTATTCATTAAAAAATGAACTTTATCGGAAAAATACCAAAAATTTACACAAAGTAAATTTCGATGTCCCGATTCTAAAGAAGAATTTTATTTTTTCAAATATAACACATAAAATTGTCAAAAAGTGGATTTAAAAGAGGTTCGCCATCAAAAGGCGGTTAATCGACCTTTTAAAGAATATTAGAATGTTTACGCTTAAAATTGGATTCATTCGCATTTTTAATCCTCTAAAATTTATTATAAAAAGTAAAAATATTTGACAAACATATATAATCATTTTTTAGTTAGTTCTGTTCATTCCCAGTATTACAACGGCTAGGTGTTAACTACCATTTAAAATAAAATTATTTTATTATTAAAGTGCAATGTAAGATTTCAAAGGAACTCGTTGTTGCATATTGGATAAGCCATCGAGAATAGAGTTCCTTTTAAATCAATATTAACATTTTATTCACAAATAGGGATAAATATAAAAATGTCATATTCTTTATTTACCTAGGGTGTTACAATTTTTCTATATTTTGTAACATTAACCACATTCCCATTATCATCCTATGAAGGTTTCATATGATCATCCACTGTATTCCTCATATCATTATAATTATCCATTCCAAATCTTCTCAAAACCTGATTGGAATATTTATAAAGGTAAATTAATATTCCATTCATTCTTTGGTTCACAATTTTCCCTGAGATTTATTTGATCTTACAATTATTATTCCATTAGTATATACTACCATCATCATCCTTTTATTACTGTAATCATTTACAAATATATTGTAATAAACTCCACCATGATGAAAGCCAAAATTCTTCAAAAGTAGATCTAGCCTTTAATATCATTCTCTCAATGCTTGATTTATCCCATACAATTATTTTCCAAGATGATATACTATGTTTTCATCTTCATAAATGAGAAAACCATATGGTTTCTTAATATAAAATCCTCTTAAAGAACCTTATTCAGATATTTTGACTTAACATCCATCTGAAAAAATTTGAATCTTCCTTGGACGGTTATGACTAAGAATAATCTTATTGTTTCTAGCCTTGAAATAGGTGAAAATGCTTCATCAACATAGATACCCACAATCTAGGAGTACCCTTCACACACTAGTCATTCTTTTTTTGAATCATTATGCCATATTTATTCATCTTGTTGTTAAATACCCATTTGGTCCCAATTAAATTCTTTTGGTGTTGGCCTCAAAACAATCTCCCATGTTTGATTTTTATATTTTCTTAGGCCCTTCATTCATAGAATGAACCCAGTTCTCATATCTGGTTGATTCCATCTATTTATCATCAGTACCTTCATATGAACCCTCATTTTCTACTTCAACTCCCTTTGTGATTCTTACCTATTTTTCACTATCACCAAAAAACAATTCACTGTGTTGTTGAAGATTTGGATCATTATCTATAACAGTTTCATCATTGATTTCACCTAATTTCATAACCTCTTGTAAAACAATTTCCAATATTACCTAATATATTCTTGGTATCCTAAAAATTGTTAGATAATACCATATTTTTGTAGAAAAATAGATAATCATGAAATACATTAATGTTGCTTCTTGTCCCCCAATCGGTATTCATGAACATAAACTTTCATCTTTTCTATACCATTGATATATTGAAACTCATTAAGAGAAAAAATGACCCCACTATGATATGAAACTCTTCCATTTGTTTGGACCACTATTTAGACCAAAATATTTCTTCTTGACATGCACCTTTAAATCACAGGTGACTGTCAATTTGATAAATATCTTCAGTTCAATAACATTTTCCATCTATATCTACCTTTAATGATATTTTTATTGGGTGATTTTACCACCTAGAAATGAGCCTTCATCAAAACCACTAGGCATAATGAGTCAAAATATTTTATAGAAAATAAGAGAGAAAGATAATAACATACACATAATTACTTCTACATATCTCATTCAACCATAGACCATTAAATCCTTTCATGAAATTCTTCTTTATTTCTTCTTCATATATGGTAACTGATTTGAATTAGTTGAAAATTTTGATCACATAACATCAACACTTTTCATATTTTTATGCCACTTCCCCTTGGATCATATCTCCCCTTGAACCTGATACTATTGAACATCAGTTAATAGAATTTTAACACATAGGTAGAGAGGATACTCTAGAATCTTCAAGAAGAGGATTGTGGTTGAACCTGATGGATCAACCCTTTGATACCTTCTTGCAAATAACTGTACTATTTTTGTGCATGTTCCAACTACCTATACAGTTTCAACTATTCATACCATATGAATAAACATTCTTTACCCACATTCTATGTATTGTTTTGATATTTTGATTATGTAGGCTTGGATGTTTTCAATATTTTATGTTTAACCCCATTTCTTGAATTTTCCTTCTTTGATTCTCTAATTATATGCCATTTTTCATTACTCTATCTTTGAGTTGAAATCATTTCACTGGTCGTATTCTCTTACTTATGTATCCATTAGAGGGATATTTCTTTTACCTTCACTTCTCTCCATGTGGTGTGACATGTAAATTTATCAAAGTATTCATTATTCCTTTTTATTTTATCTGTTATCTGATTCATGCCACCCTTTCTTTTTAGGGTTGATTCTTCCACTGAATGTACACAGTTATTAATCAAAACTTAAGAATCACCTCATTTCTCTTGCAGTTATATTCACATTATTTATATGAGAGTTGTTGTGAATGTAATAGTGGAGGTGATTTATACGCATTTTGATGAGATTCTTTTGATTCACCTGAGGCTGTAAACCTATTTTTTAATTTATCATGTTGTCTTCTAATATAGGCTTTTTTGTTATACACTCCTAGTTTTGGGGATCTCCTTTTGGGTACCTTTTCTTTCCCTTCATTCTTCTTTTTTCAATTTATTTCCAAATGAAAATGATCAAAACATATAAAAAATCATTCATTAAATGAATACATCATTTCATCCTTTCTGGGATGACATGTTGATACTAATAGAGTTCTTTTTTTGAAAATGAACCCTTGGTCTCCTTGACACATACTCATGGTGTGTCCCAAGATTACATAATAGTATCATTTCATGGATACGTTCTTCAGAGAGACTCTTCTTTCTAAATTCTCAAGATGCTTCTTCATATTCTTATATTAAAAAATATTTATATCTTCATAACATGAAATATATTCTAGCACCACAAAATAAAAACTTGAAGTATGGCCATATGCTCTATAGAAATAACATATTCTTTTATTAATTCATGTAAAATCCTTTTTAGGTTTTCTTCTAGTATCTACATGATTTTTCCCATTTATGGAAAAATTCAAAACTCTCTTCTATTTATTCATGGGAGAGGCCTCATCATATCCATTTCAGTTTTTTTCAAAACTAGATATCCTTTTGTATGAGAGAATCCTTACATTTTTTTAATATGAAGTATCATATTTTATTTTCATTTCATTATCACCAGCTGAAGGATAATCAATTAGTAAGTGAAAATCATTGATCAATTTGGTATTTATATTGGAATTATATTTTCCCACATCTTTCTTGACTGAATCTAGCTCTTCTCTCAATTGTTTAATCATTTTGTCCATAGATTCAAGTTGATAATTTTTATAACTTATGAGTCTTCCCAATAGTGAACTCAAATTCAAATTCTTGAGTGATCTTATCTATCATGTCAAAATTATCTTATATTTTATAATATTTCTTAGAAAAAGAGTCTTTGTTGTATGAATTATCTTTATGTATCCTTTGGTTCTTATGAATCATTTTAGATTACTGTGTTGCATGATCATCATTTCCGGCTTCTAGATTCTGATTTTTTTGAGTTCAAACTATTTCTCTTATAATCATCTTTGGAATTTTCAAACTTTGTAGACAACGTTTTCAATTCAACAGCTTAGGAATCATTCTTCTCCCTCAGATCATCAGCCACATAAACAATCCTTTTATTTAATCCTATGAGCTTGTTGACCACAATTCAATGCACATAGATTCATATATCCTTATAATTAATTTCATCATCCAATTTTTAATCCAATTAATCAGTTACGTGGGATACTTTTACTTTTTTTGTTCTAGTAATTTATTTTTCATTAGTTTTTCTAGTGTCTCTTGTAATATTAGGTTATTTACTCATTATTACAGAATCATTTACTTAGTAAACACTTTCATTGTTTTATTCATCATGATAATTCTTCAGTACACTATTTTTTTACTTCAATTGAGTCACACTCTTTCTATAGACACTTCCACACTAATGATTACAACCATATTTCTTTATCATTATTGATATTCTACCATTTATCCTAGAATTATAAGATAATATAAAATTGAAACATTAATTTCAACAATAAACTGAACCATGTCAAATAAAATAGATCTGAACAATGAAACCTATGCTTTGATACCAATTGTTAGGTCCAAAAGGGGCCTAGGTACAAAATGAGGGGGGTGAATCAAGGTGTGGTTATTATTTTTTAAAATTCATCCTTCCCCACTGTATCATTAACTCCTTATTATATGGGTTACTTATTATGATCATTAATGTTAATATTGATCGAATCCTTTCTAATTTTATCTAATGATAATGCATTGAATGTAAACAAATAAAGTAAGCACAAGGACACAATTATTCTCTACTTTGTTCACCATCATTGATCTATTTCCATGGATGATATAATTTCAATGTGATTATTGTACCAAATTCACTAAGTCTCACTACCAATAATGATGTTTAAAATATATTACTTCTATTCCCAGGTTCACTGCATTTACAAGATTTAGGGTATTTCAATACATTCCCAAGGGTCACTCCCAATGTCTCATTCTCTGACTCACTACCGATGGAATGTATCACCATCTTCCACTTTCATTGCTCACTGCTCTTGGATGGGATCCACTCACAGTTTATGGACTTGTAGGTCCATTCAATTTCATTAATTCAGGCATCATCAACTATAGGTAGATGCTTGGTTGAAGTAATATTTTCACCCGAAGATGAAATCAACTGTTCATTGAACTATTAGTTTGTAGAAATTTATTTAATGAACTGTTCATCTATGAACTACCCTACTACCTATTGGAACTGTCTTGCACCACATGTTTTGAGAGATTCACATACAACCTTTGTTCTCCACAAAATTTTCTATGAATTTTTCATAGTGCCATTCCTTCAATCTGGTGGATAATCTCTTCCGCAGATGAATCCCTTTATGTCTCCTGGAATCAATGTCTCTCAACCACAAATTACTGGCCATCCTATGAACTTTAAGCCTCTTATGGACTCCAAGTCTCATGTGAACTGTTTTTCATTCATGGTACATGTAGCGTGCTTTTCCGTCTATGTAGCACTACTATGTGGAAATATTACCTTTACCAATTTTACTTCACAATTCCACGCACCTCCTTTTTGGTCTACTAACTATTCTTTTAGATCTATAAACCATTCAATTATTTTAAAAAATCCTCCCTTTTCTAATAACAAACTCCTAATTTTGAGGCCTAGAAATTTGGGAAAAAATGGAAACAACGCCACCTTAAAAACCATCTTTGACTATACCAACCACACTCATTCACAATCATCTGGCCTTGTCAAAAAACACAAACACCCCAAAAACACCAAGATGATTCCTTTAGGTGTTTTTTTCGCAGCATTATTCCCTCCATTTCTCTCTCACATAACCCAAATCAGTAAATAATTAACAGAGAATACCTCCAATGAATACATCCTAAGGTTCCCAAAAATTTAGCTTGATGACATAGCGATACATTGTGTTTAATATTTTGTCACATGTCGTGTACCCATTCTCATTACACCAGGACAACTATGTTGCCTCCAAAATATCATGTAATGAGTAAACATGGCATGAATTAAATTCACGTTGTGTATAACTTCTAGGGCGGCACACATTTTTTCCAATTTATATGACATATGGATTTAGTACATGCCTTGCAGTCTATATAATTTAAAGGCATAAAAGATAAGGTCAGGATGAGTCAACGAATTAATGCACCATGTGTATTTAATAGACGATGCATATATGCTGGAAGCCATGAAACATGAAGTGTTCATTGTGTATCCTTCCTACATGTCATGTACCTATTAAATGTCTATAGTAAGTACACACCGAGTCCAAATATTTTCAGTATTGATATCCATCGAAGAAAATTACACATCATGTGGCCAGCCTACAAATGCCACTTACATTACATGTTTACTTTGAAATATTAAATTTAATTGACTACTTCCTTAAACCTTGTCAACATGAGTTTTGTGAGTCATTAAATTGATGGTTGACACTTGTGGTTATATTTAGTAATATATTAAATGCATAATTAATTACACATAATATTCAAAACAACATGTCATTTATGGTCCTTTCATACTAAAGACTCGGTGTGAATTAAATCATATAGGAAGTTTAATTTTTATGTTTTTTTTGTGTCACTAATTTGATAGTACACACCATGAAATTATGAAAAATTCCATGTAGAAAATATGTCATCTGAGTGCATTGTATACAACAAGGAAGGTACAAAGTAGTTTAAATAGGTATTCACCTATTTTCATTCAAGTAAAAATATTTTTTTTTATTAAATTTTAAAACCAATAATATGATTCACTTTATTTAAAATCATAGTGGGTGGGAATATCCAATATGATTGGATGGAATAAGAGAAATAGAATTAATTGATTAATAAATAAATTAATCATATTAATTCATGTTAATTTTATCTTATCGAATAGAAAATTGAAATGAATGTGAGTTACTTATTTTAAAATCATAGTCTTTATATACACATGATTGAACATACAAATTGATCCAACTTATATATGTATTGGTTTAATTTTATATTATTTTATGTCATGGGGATTTAGTTATTTGTTATTAAATTAAATGTGATGGCATGTATTCCATCTCTCCTTTATTTATTATGTAGGACATGTGTGCCCAAGGTTGTTTTATATGATTCCCTTTAACAAATCCATTGGTTCCCCTCACTTATATGTGAGTTATAAAACATATTTAATAGAAGGATTATCTAAAGGTACATATAGTCAATTAAATATTGAGCTAAGGAAAAACTTGTTCAGGATTGAACTGAGACCAAACAAACCCAGAAGATGCATAGTTTGATAGGATGAATGTTATAACTCTTGAAAATATTGGTATAAGGAGTTTTACCATTAGGTCAAAGGTTGATTTATTATCTACTCAATAAATAAACCATTTTATAAATTCATCATCATGTCATTTATTTATTTATTTTATTTATTTTTTATGTGTTATTAATTTTATATATGTGAGACTGCAATCACATAAATAAATGGACTAATATTAGAATATATAATTAAAACAAAAGGATTATATATAAATTTTTTATTAGAACATGGTTAATCCATAATGTAAAATCAACTTAATATTAAAAATAAATGTAAAGTTTAAAATATGAATATTTTACACATAATAAATAAGGTCCCTCAACTTAATAATAAGTATGACTATGACTTCCATTACATGATTTGAAATGAAACAATATAACTATGAGTTAGTACAACCATTTTGGGACACATAATTTTATAGTGGAATTGTTAGGAATGTTTTGGGCTGACTTAACCATTTTACATTAAGAGGAGTAAACCTTTCTAGTCTTTATGTAACATTGAGACAAGTGTTGAAAAAATCTGAGTGAGGGTTTCCAGATTGGGGATTCTACTCAATGGCTCAAGTAGCTTCAAGAACAAAATTGTCAAATACTTTCCTCACCAAATACCTTTTATCTATTGACTAATCACGTCCTTGTATTATGAGAAGGGTCATATGGATCCTTTCTACTAGAATGTTCATGAAACTATAAATAGGAAGTCTATTGGTGAGGGTTGTTTCGACTTGATAAAATCAAAAGAGATATATAATTAAATTTCATTCATATAAATTTTTATAATAATATAAAGCATAAAAAGTTCTTTAAATTATTATAGAATTTAATGGAATTTTCAATAAACACAACTTTATCTCAACTAACTATCCATGATAACGACATTATCCTTATAGAAAAAATATTCTAGTAATAAAATAGAATATTGATCACCATAATACACAAGGAATATATGTTGTATTTGGTAGATTACACAGTTTTTTATCTTCCCTTCATGAAGGAGAGTGAGGAATAAATACTTGCCTATGAGAAAAACTTGGAAGATGCAATGGATGTCTAGTATATTATGGTTTCTTCAATACCCAGTAAAATAAAAAAATCTGAAGAGATCATGGATTCATATTAAATTCTCAGTCATCTCAATGATATTTATCATGAGAGACTAAGACAAGAATATTTTGAGATCACCAAGGAACTCTATATGTGAAAACTTCAAAAAGGTTTTCAAGATGGAAAACACATCATCAAAATGGTTATCTACATAGATAATTTAGAAATTATATGGTTTAGACGACTAGATAAACTGTCCACTGATCTCATTGAAACCTAAAATCCTTAGAGATTATCCTACATTTTTTTTAATTTTTCCATAAACAATATAGAGATGTTAGTCTTATATATCCTCACCTTAATTCTATTGATTGTTAAGGAATTGTATCTTGAAAAATATTACTTCTTTTTGGTGAATAAGAATACTGGAAAGGAAAGGATCACAAAGACTAATTCCCAGTCTAAGCCTTCTATGCACCACCCTTCCAAGAAGGGTAAGATAAAATGGGCAGAGAGGGAGTATGATGTTGTCTATTTTTGAAGTGACAAGAAGTTCCATTGGAATAAAAATTACACAGTGGGAAGGAACCAGGGTGATGCTTCAGGTTTGTCCATTATAAAGTGTAAACATTCAATTTCTTTAAATTGGGTACAAGATACATCATGTAGTTAGTTTTTTTATACAAATGAAGGAGACTAGTAGATTTTGAAATGTTGTGTGGGATGAGGTAGAGTTGTAAATGGTTCTATGTTGGAAATACTAAACATTGTTGAATACAACCTCACATCTCCTACAAGAATGATCTTGGTTCTTCATAATTGATACAATATTCTAGGAATTTCCAAATAAATTATTATTTTAAAGTAAATTAGATATATAATAATTTATTTTTAATATCAGATATGAATTTTTATTATTTTTTACAGAAATAACATGTTATGGTAAGGTACATATATATAATGGACTTTATGAATTATATTATAAGTACCAAGTGGGGGAAACAGATAAAATATATGGTTCAAATGACTCATACCACACCCAGAAATGACATAAAAAAATTGGTCATGTAAATGAGAAATAATTTAATAATCTACATCATGGTTTTTATTTAGATTCCTTCATTCTAAAATCACTTAGTATTTTTCATGTGAGTTTAAAGGGTTAAATGACCAATTATTCATTTCTTGTAAATGGTTTAAGGTATAAAAACGTTTATATTTATTTAATTCTAATGGGTGAGGAACATTTACATTTGAATAAAGGGGTTGGTACTCATAGTTAATAAATTTTATAAATTATTTAAGTAAGTATGGATATATCTACTTTGTGAGATATAATTCAGAATCCATTGAGAAAATCATAGAATTCAAAAAAGATGTGGATAACTAGATTGGTAATAAAATTAAGAAACTCTAGTCCACCCATGATGGATAATATCTTAATCATGATTTTATTGACTCTTTATGGAAGTATGTGATTTTATACCAACTCACTCATCATCACACACCCCAGTGGAATGGTGTAAGTGAATGGAGGAACCACACTATTTTGGGTATAGTAAGTTTAATGATGATTCATTCAAATCCTCCATTGTCGTTTTGGAAATATACATTATAGAAAAAATAACACATAATAAAACAAGTACAAAATGTAGTGGTAGACAATATAACATATAAATTTTGGAGTGTAATGAAACTTGTGTTGTTGAATTATCTTTTTCTGGGGATCCAATGAGCTTTTCAAGGCCTCTTCAGAAAAAAACATTCACTCTAAGGAATAAATTGTATGGTTTTATAGTCACTAAGGATATTGAGTCTTTATTAGTTGATAATAATTATCCTTGAACATACAAGGAAGTATTAAGGGGAACACATGCTGATAAATAGAAAGATATAATGAATTTTGAATAAGATTCCATGTACCCATACTAAGTATAGATTACAGTGGATCCCCTAGTTGATATAAATATCATTGGTTCTGAATAGGTATTCAAGAACAAACTATACTTGGATGGACAAGTCAGTTCCTATAAATCATGACTTGTTAACAATGGTACGAACAAATTCAAGGCATAACCTATGATGAAACCTTTTCACTAGTATCCGTGATTAAATCCATCATAATTATAAATTCAGTTGAAGAATACCATGACTATGTGGAGTTTTTAGTGGATTTAAAAACAACCTTCCTTAATGGAAACCCTCAAAAAGATGTATATATGACACAAATAGAAGGGTATGTGACTCTAGGTAACACATATAATGTATGGTTCTTTTAGAGATTTATATATGGATTAAATAAAGAATTTAATATATGGAACATTAAATTTGATGAATCCATAATGGAATTTTGTTTCATGTGGAATGAATTTGATCCTTGTGTCTATAAAAAGTTTAGTTAGAGTGATGTCATCTACCAAATAGTATCTATCGATAACATTTTACTAATTAGAAATGTGATTCTAGTCTTATAGACTGTTAATATGTGGTTAAATATATTCCACCCCTTAATGACTCAGGTAAAGAAACATATTTCCATAGGATCAAGATCTATCAGGATAGATTCAAGAGGCTTCATAGTCTAAGTCAGGGTACATATATTGACATGATACATAGGAGATTCAGTATCAAATTTTCCAGGAATGGATTTTTTCTAATTTCACATGGTATTAATATTTCAAATAAAATATATCCTCAAACACACGAGGAGACAAATAAAATAATAATTAGCCAACATGCATCATAAATTGGTTCAATTATACCTGACATTCTCTATACTGTTTAAGATTTTACGTATGCCTTAGGTGAAATACATAGATCTAAGTTAGATCAAGGTGTAACACCCGAGACTTTTATGTTATATAAATTATCAAAGGAATCTTTTTCTACGCAACACTTGCTTGACTTGCTTTACACGCAATCGCGACCTTCCTCGATAGCTTGCGTCGTACGCAATACCGAGTTTCACTAAACAACAATATGCTATTAAAACTAGCCGTTATGAATAGTAATAACCACTTTTTGAAATTTTATAAATTTTATTTTTCAAAATGGACTTCATTTTTGGACTCAGAATATCGAAATTAGCCTAGGGTGAAATTTTGGTATTTTTCTGAAAACTTTCAATTTTTGATGAATAGTGAAACCACTAAGTGGTAGGTTAAAAACTGAATTTTGCATAAAACTTAATTTTACCGCTTCTGTGAATGGAATTTCAAAAATCCGAGAGACACGGTTAATATCAAGGACTAAAATGTGGTTCAATGAGATGAAAATAATTTTTTGGTGAATAGTAACTTTTTACTATTTTTACCGCGGTTAATAGTAAATAGGGTAACTAAGGGTAAATATGATATCAATATTACCCTAACACATGTCCTAATACTATTGGACAAGTGTAATTCGACCAAAAACAAACTTAGGAATAAAATATGACCATTTAGGCCCACTTGGATTAGATTAGGACATTTATTATTAATTTATTTAAAGAAGGGTTAAAATAGTTAAAATCAAAGTTTAACAAGTAAATCATTTTTAATATAGGGTTATACATAAGATAAATTCGATTGTAAATATTCATTAGAAAGCTAAAAAGATTTCCTACATGATGGTATTTTATTTGTAATTTTTAGACATCAAATAATTTAATTTATTTATGACACAAAGATGATGCAGTAATTATCTTATTAATGAAATATTGAAAAAATTGATAATATAAATACCCAAATAAATGTAATTTGAGACTTTTTATGAATTCCACTAATTTTCTAGGTTACTATGATATATTAGTGTTGATTTAATAAACTTGGTTCGAACATATAATTCTGTTATGACTTTCACAAAAATCATATATCAAATAGTGTCAAAATTGACACAAAATAGTTTTTAAATCAAATATTATATTATTAATTGTTATTTTATTCCTAAAAATCTAAGGTTCGGCCAAATGACTTAGATAAGGATATATATATTAATAATAAACAATTTGGGGTTCGTTTGGCATGTTATAGAAAGTTTATTAACCATATAGTGAAAGAAAACAAAAAGACACGGTAAAAGTTAAATTAATTAACTTAGAGTTAAATCTAATTGATAAGGTTAAAATAATACCCTAAACTTGTCTAAATCCTATTGGTTGATAGGATTTCGACCCTTCCCCACTTTATCTTCGAAATAAGACCCTTTGGAACCATTATAAACCGATTTTGACTTTAATATAAAATAATATTTTGAGATATTCCTAAGGTGCCCCTCTCCTCCCTTATAAAAGGGCACCTCCTCCCCCTCCTCCTCACACCAATTTGAGCACTCAAGCTCGGCCAACCCCTGCCATTTTCCCTTCTCCACTTCCCTAGAATAATCCTAGAGGTCCTGGTCTTCTCCAAAGACCAATCTTAGTTCCTTAAGTGGAGGATTCAAAAAGGCGTTCCAAAGAAGAGGTAATATCCATTACCGATCTTTTCAATTTCTTTCTTCTTCAAATTCTTCTTCTTCAGTTGTTTCATGATAAAGTTATAACATCAGTATTACTTACATACTGATATGTTATTATAAATATGAAACAACCCTAATTCACCTTCTATCCATCCTACGGAAAAATGAAGTCACCGCGCGTGCGTACGTACGGAATACCGTCTCCACGCCGTGGTGTAATCTATTTTCCACCATCACCTTACAAGGATGGGTATAATGGTGTAATAAGTAACTATATATGATTATTATTAATTAATATTGATACTGAAATAATATATATATATACTCCAATAAAATTCCACGATCATAGGAACGATATCATCACTCGTGCGTACGTACGGAATACCGTCTCCACGATGTGATGCGACTCGTTCTACATGATCTTCATTTCATAATGATTATATAAATGAATTTAATGAATGAATATGGTATATACTACACTAATACCATTCTGGAAATGAATTATCTATAACCTAAAGATAAGAATAAGAATTTATTCGACAAAACACGCATAAGAACAAAAAGTTATAAAGACCCGAGTAACAAGTAACAATGAAATATTACTAACAAGAAGCTAATAATATGACCATATATGATCTCATATCAATATGTATGATTCTGGAATAAGTCAATAAAATTATTTAAACCATTATACAGGAGCTTCGGACACGAACAAAGCAAATCGGACCTAAGGTAAGGGAAATATCACAATCTCATTTTTATCCGAGATTGTTTATTCGTAAGTATTTACTGGGGTGTATTTTATCATCCACATCCATGTTCCCTCAATATGTAATATTGTTTCCATCCACTTGAAATAGTTTAAATCGAATTTTACCCTTAGGTGAGTTTTTAGTAAAGAATATGAAAGGAATCTTTTATCGTTTTTCCGTACGAGGTACTTTTTGACTTTTCCGACAAAAGTACGAAGAATGTTTTTTTTAACTTATACGGCATGAATGGATTTTTAAAACATTACTTCAAAGAAGCTTCCTTTACAAGTTTTCAAGTTTATTTTTAATCAACTTCTTTTATTTTAAAGTTGTATGACATGTTATGAAAGGAAAAATGTTTTTGAAGAAGAAAGGATATTTTCCTCAAGAATTCAATTCAAGTGTTTTATCAAAATTATTTTCCATCTAAGATAATAAAGGGTTCTGTTTCTATCCATATTTTTACATTGGTTTGACTATGTTGTGATGGAATTATGTTTATGAATTCCTTTATCATATATGAATTGATTTATGATGTCATGATGTTTCAAGAATCCCATTTTTGTTACATGTGTTATGCGATGATGTATGATTATGTGGCACACATAAGAAAGGATTCATTATAAGATGGGTGGGACCTATATCTCCCTCCAATGCATTGGGTAATGATTTTATATCTCATGAGATAGACATGGCTGGAACGGAAGGTTATTTCGGTTCAGTGATACAGGACTGAAACGAGGAGTGAACTCGGTTCAGAAAGGGACTTTGTCCACTAAGATAGTCTTGGCAATGAGTCATGACTAACAAGAAATGATTTTCCATGATTATGTGTGCATGCCACAAAGTTTCAAGTTTTATGTTATGGGGATCTCATTTTCACTTCTATGATTTATTCCATGTTAAGATATTATGATCTCTTTTGCAGGTTTTGATTTTCATAAAGATATGATATGATTTTTATTTCCTTTATTTGCCCTTGCTGAGCATTTGAGCTCACCCTTTTATGTTTTCTTTTCCCCAGGTCAGGAAGATGGATATTAAGTAGAATATGCTAAAAGGGACCCTAGATATGATGAAATAAATGGGAGACACTGTAGAAGATTTATGAACCAGTTGTTTATGTTTCCCCAGTTTCTAAAGACACTATACCTATACGGTCCTTTTTGGTTTTGTCATAGGTTGTAATAAGAGTGATTCAATTTTGAAGTATTAACAATGTATGTAAAGTGTGGGTCGTTATAGTTGGTATCAGAGGAAAGGTATAGTCAACCTTTGGAAACTAGGATGTGAAAGCCTTAGTAAGAACCCTAAGGATAAGTCTAAGCATAGAACACAATCTTAGTGTTTTAGAAATGGCCTTGAATAACCTAGGATAAGACCTTAAGCATGAAAATTTTATTCTTGAATTATGTGGTTTCCTATTATAATTAGTGTTGCTCACACTATTCTTCTTGGTTTTAGTCAATGGCTGGAACCCGAAGGAACCGTGTTAATGCGGAATGCGATGGGCAATGCAATGATTGTCCCCCTGAGCAACCAAACGATATGGGAGCTGGAATGCAAAATCTTGTAGCCATGCTCACACAACTTTCTCAAGCTATGAATCATGCAGGATTTCCAAACGAACAAAGAAGGGAGCAACATTCTGTTGAATCCTTCATGAGGCAGCGTCCACCATCTTTCAGCGGGTCTACTGATCCATTAGTTGCTGAACAATGGATTAGTACTACTGAAAAGATATTTTCAGTTCTTCAATGTTCTGAGCATGATAAAGTCATCCTAGCAGTGTATCGTTTGGAAGGAGATGCGGATCAATGGTGGAATCTTGTTAAGAATACGAGGCAAAGGGATGAAATTGAGTCTATGGAATGGGACGAGTTCAAGAACTTATTTTTCAATAAGTACTTCCCTCGTATTCTCCGAACAAAGATGGAGAAAGAGTTCCTTGAACTGAAGCAAAGGGATGATGAATCTATTAGTACCTATGAAGCAAATTTTACAAGACTTGCAAGGTACGCTTCTGGTATTATTATCCAACCTGAGAGTAAGATCGATCGATTCTTTAGTGGCTTAAAACCAAGTCTTCGAAGGGCGTTAGCCATAAGGGACTTCAATAGCTACGAGGAAATCGTTCGATGTGCTCTCAAAGTCGAGATGGAGATTGGAGTAACCCATCAGTCACATGGGTTTGATAAGAAGAGGAAGATGGAATTCAAAGAAAAATCTAAAGAGCACACGGAAAAGAAGATGAACTTTACCTTATGCTCAAAGTGTGGAAAGAAACCTGGAGGGAGTTGTCTTAAAGGGACAAGTAAATGTTTTAAATGTGGAAAGGAAGGCCATCGGGCATTTGAATGCCGTGATAATGGGAAGAAGATGTCTAATGATGCAAACAAAGGAAGGGATACACAGAATGAACCTGCTACACTTCAATGTTTCAAGTGCAAGGAGATGGGGCATTATGCCAATCAATGCCCAAATCCAAGGGTTGATGATGATGGTCGACGTCAACAAACTCTTAAGGCTAAAGACAAAGGAAAGTCACATGCAATTTCTATCAGCGATGTGGAGTACGATAACGATGTGGTGAAAGGTACACTTACCATCCACTCTAAAGTAGCAAATGTTTTATTTGATTCTGGATCCACCCACTCTTTTATTTCTGAAAAATTTTCTAAGGGTATCACCGTATTACCTCAACAATTAGATGTTGAGTTAGCTGTGACAACACCTAATGGCACATCAATCGCATCAGAAGTTTATAATTCTTCTCCGATCGAAGTTTGTGGGAAAGTGCTTCCTGAAAATCTTGTGATCCTTCCTTTAGTGGAATTTGATGTGATTCTTGGCATGGATTGGCTTTCTCTACATGGATCTCATATCAATTGCCAAAGAAGGGAAGTCACATTTCATATTCCAGATCAACCTACGATCGTCTATCAATGCAAGGATGAACATAACCTTCCAGTGGAAATTTCTTCCATCTTATGGGTATTGATTCCACTAAATGAAGGTTATTTATCTCAAATGGTTGGTGAGAAACTCACGATTAAGAATATGCCCATTGTACGGGAGTTTGATGATGTCTTTCCGGAGGAATTGCCGGGTCTTCCACCAAATCGTGAAGTTGAGTTTTCAATAGAACTCGTACCGGGTGCTTTGCCTATTTCAAAGACACCTTATAGAATGGCCCCAATTGAGTTGCAGGAATTGAAGAAGCAACTCCAAGAGAATCTTGATAAGGGATTCATACGCCCTAGTGCGTCACCTTGGGGAGCACCTGTTCTATTTGTTAAGAAGAAAGATGGATCAATGAGACTCTGCATTGATTATCGAGAACTTAACAAGATCACTATCAAGAACAAATATCCTCTCCCACGCATTGATGACTTATTTGACCAACTACGCGGAGCTCAATACTTTTCCAAGATTGATCTTCGTTCAGGGTATCATCAATTAAGGGTCAAAAGGGAGGATATACCAAAGACGGCTTTCCGTACAAGGTATGGACACTATGAATTTATAGTGATGCCATTTGGTCTTACTAATGCCCCTGCTATCTTCATGGATCTAATGAATAGAGTCTTTAGAGACTATCTTGATCAATTTGTGGTAGTCTTTATAGAAGATATTCTTGTCTATTCAAAGAGCAAGGAAGAACATGAAGATCACTTGAGAATTATATTGAAGACCCTGAGAAAGGAGAAGCTTTATGCCAAATTTACCAAGTGTGAATTTTGGCTTCAAAAAGTTGCATTTTTGGGTCATATAATCTCAAAAGAGGGGATATCTGTGGATCCAGAAAAAACAGAGGTTATCGAAAGATGGTCAAGACCAACAACAGTAACTGAGATCCGAAGTTTTCTTGGTTTGGCTGGATATTATCGACGTTTTGTAAAAGATTTTTCACGATTATCTAATCCACTCACCAAGTTGACTCGGAAAGGAGTTAAGTTTGTCTGGACAGAGGAATGTGAAGAGAATTTCAAGGAGTTGAAAAGAAGGTTATCCAGTGCACCTGTGCTCACACTGCCTTGTAGTGGAGAAAGGTTTGTGATCTACAGTGATGCATCCAAGAAGGGATTGGGGTGTGTTCTTATGCAAAATGATATGGTGATAGCTTATGCCTCACGACAGTTGAAAATCCATGAGCAAAATTACCCAACACATGATTTGGAGTTGGCTGCGGTAATCTTTGCATTAAAGATTTGGAGGCATTACCTTTATGGTGAAAGGTGTGATATTTATACTGATCATAAAAGTTTAAAGTATATTTTCACACAAAAGGAGTTGAATATGCGCCAAAGAAGATGGTTGGAGCTGATTAAGGATTATGACTGCTCAATCCATTACCACCCTGGGAAAGAAAACAAGGTGGCAGATGCATTAAGTCGACAAGACCATGCTAGTTTATCCATGATGAGGATCACAAAAGATCCAATATTTATGGATTTACAAAGGATGGATCTTGGAATTATAATGGAAGGGGAAAAATCTTATCTTTCTCAAATGAATGTTCAACCATCTATACATGTGAAGATTAAAGAGGCACAGAAAGAAGATGTCGAGTTACAAAAGAAGGTGAGAAATGTTCCTAAATTCAACCTTGATTGTGATGGGATAATAAAGTTCAGGAATCGTGTTTGCGTTCCTCCCATCCCCGAATTAAAGAATGAGCTGCTGGATGAGGCTCATAGTTCATCATTTTCTATTCATCCTGGAAGCACGAAGATGTATAGGGACCTGAAAGAGTACTTCTGGTGGGATGGCATGAAAAGAGATGTTGCTGAATATGTCTCTCGATGCTTGGTTTGTCAACAAGTTAAAGCTGAGAGACAGAAGTCTAAGGGGATGTTACAACCATTACCCATACCCGAATGGAAATGGGAAAACATCACTATGGACTTTGTCACAGGACTTCCTAAAACATCCAAAGGCAATAATGCTATCTGGGTCATAGTTGATCGTCTTACAAAGTCTGCACACTTCATTGCTATTAGAGAGGATTTCTCTCTAGATCAGCTTTCCAGGATATATGTAAAGGAAGTGGTAAGATTGCATGGAGTACCACTTTCTATTATATCTGATCGAGATCCGAGATTTACCTCGAAGTTCTGGCGAAGTCTTCAGCATACTCTGGATACAGAGCTGAGTTTCAGCACTGCTTATCATCCCCAGACAGACGGTCAGTCTGAGAGAACAATTCAAACCCTAGAAGATATGTTGAGAGCTTGCTCTATGGATTTCAAAGGAGGTTGGGATCAACACCTACCTTTGGTGGAATTTTCTTATAATAATAGCTTTCACTCCAGTATTCAAATGGCTCCTTATGAAGCTCTCTATGGAAAGAAATGCAGGACTCCAACTTGCTGGGATGAAGTTGGGGAAAGAAAGCTATTAGGACCTGATCTCGTTGATGAAATGGCAGAAAAGGTCAGATCTATTCAACAACACATAAGAGCAGCTCAGAGTCGACAGAAAAGTTATGCCGACAATCGAAGAAGAGACCTAGATTTTGAAGTGGGTGATAAAGTGTTCTTACGAATATCTCCCTGGAAGAGGGTTATGAGATTTGGAAAGAAGGGGAAGTTGAGCCCTAGATATATCGGTCCTTTTGAAATACTGGATCGTGTTGGGAAGGTAGCTTACCGATTGGCGCTTCCACCGAATCTCTCTCAAGTTCACGATGTGTTCCATGTATCTCTCCTGAGAAAGTACATACCAGATCCTTCACATGTACTCAGCTCAGTAGTTGTACCGCTGGAGCAAGATCTTTCTTATGAAGAACAGCCGATAGAGATTCTGGATCGTAGCGAAAAAGTCCTACGAAACAAGACCACTCGCTTGGTGAAAGTTTTATGGAGAAACCACCAACTTGAAGAAGCTACATGGGAGCTTGAGGATATGATGAGGGAGAAGTATCCTCATTTGTTTGTTGCAAAGTGACGAATTTCGAGGGCGAAATTCTTTTTAAGGGGGGTAGAATGTAACACCCGAGACTTTTATGTTATATAAATTATCAAAGGAATATTTTTCTACGCAACACTTGCTTGACTTTCTTTACACGCAATCGCGACCTTCCTCGATAGCTTGCGTCGTACGCAATACCGAGTTTCACTAAACAACAATATGCTATTAAAACTAGCCGTTATGAATAGTAATAACCACTTTTTGAAATTTTATAAATTTTATTTTTCAAAATGGACTTCATTTTTGGACTCAGAATATCGAAATTATCCTAGGGTGAAATTTTGGTATTTTTCTGAAAACTTTCAATTTTTGATGAATAGTGAAACCACTAAGTGGTAGGTTAAAAACTGAATTTTGCATAAAACTTAATTTTACCGCTTCTGTGAATGGAATTTCAAAAATCCGAGAGACACGGTTAATATCAAGGACTAAAATGTGGTTCAATGAGATGAAAATAATTTTTTGGTGAATAGTAACTTTTTACTATTTTTACCGCGGTTAATAGTAAATAGGGTAACTAAGGGTAAATATGATATCAATATTACCCTAACACATGTCCTAATACTATTGGACAAGTGTGATTCGACCAAAAACAAACTTAGGAATAAAATATGACCATTTAGGCCCACTTGGATTAGATTAGGACATTTATTATTAATTTATTTAAAGAAGGGTTAAAATAGTTAAAATCAAAGTTTAACAAGTAAATCATTTTTAATATAGGGTTATACATAATATAAATTCGATTGTAAATATTCATTAGAAAGCTAAAAAGATTTCCTACATGATGGTATTTTATTTGTAATTTTTAGACATCAAATAATTTAATTTATTTATGACACAAAGATGATGCAGTAATTATCTTATTAATGAAATATTGAAAAAATTGATAATATAAATACCCAAATAAATGTAATTTGAGACTTTTTATGAATTCCACTAATTTTCTAGATTACTATGATATATTAGTGTTGATTTAATCAACTTGGTTCGAACATATAATTCTGTTATGACTTTCACAAAAATCATATATCAAATAGTGTCAAAATTGACACAAAATAGTTTTTAAATCAAATATTATATTATTAATTGTTATTTTATTCCTAAAAATCTAAGGTTCGGCCAAATGACTTAGATAAGGATATATATATTAATAATAAACAATTTGTGGTTCGTTTGGCATGTTATAGAAAGTTTATTAACCATATAGTGAAAGAAAACAAAAAGACACGGTAAAAGTTAAATTAATTAACTTAGAGTTAAATCTAATTGATAAGGTTAAAATAATACCCTAAACTTGTCTAAATCCTATTGGTTGATAGGATTTCGACCCTTCCCCACTTTATCTTCGAAATAAGACCCTTTGGAACCATTATAAACCGATTTTGACTTTAATATAAAATAATATTTTGAGATATTCCTAAGGTGCCCCTCTCCTCCCTTATAAAAGGGCACCTCCTCCCCCTCCTCCTCACACCAATTTGAGCACTCAAGCTCGGCCAACCCCTGCCATTTTCCCTTCTCCACTTCCCTAGAATAATCCTAGAGGTCCTGGTCTTCTCCAAAGACCAATCTTAGTTCCTTAAGTGGAGGATTCAAAAAGGCGTTCCAAAGAAGAGGTAATATCCATTACCGATCTTTTCAATTTCTTTCTTCTTCAACTTCTTCTTCTTCAGTTGTTTCATGATAAAGTAATAACATCAGTATTACTTACATACTGATATGTTATTATAAATATGAAACAACCCTAATTCACCTTCTATCCATCCTACGGAAAAATGAAGTCACCGCGCGTGCGTACGTACGGAATACCGTCTCCACGCCGTGGTGTAATCTATTTTCCACCATCACCTTACAAGGATGGGTATAATGGTGTAATAAGTAACTATATATGATTATTATTAAGTAATATTGATACTGAAATAATATATATATATACTCCAATACAATTCCACGATCATAGGAACGATATCATCACTCGTGCGTACGTACGGAATACCGTCTCCACGATGTGATGCGACTCGTTCTACATGATATTCATTTCATAATGATTATATAAATGAATTTAATGAATGAATATGGTATATACTACACTAATACCATTCTGGAAATGAATTATCTATAACCTAAAGATAAGAATAAGAATTTATTCGACAAAACACGCATAAGAACAAAAAGTTATAAAGACCCGAGTAACAAGTAACAATGAAATATTACTAACAAGAAGCTAATAATATGACCATATATGATCTCATATCAATATGTATGATTCTGGAATAAGTCAATAACATTATTTAAACCATTATACAGGAGCTTCGGACACGAACAAAGCAAATCGGACCTAAGGTAAGGGAAATATCACAATCTCATTTTTATCCGAGATTGTTTATTCGTAAGTATTTACTGGGGTGTATTTTATCATCCACATCCATGTTCCCTCAATATGTAATATTGTTTCCATCCACTTGAAATAGTTTAAATCGAATTTTACCCTTAGGTGAGTTTTTAGTAAAGAATATGAAAGGAATCTTTTATCGTTTTTCCGTACGAGGTACTTTTTGACTTTTCCGACAAAAGTACGAAGAATGTTTTTTTTAACTTATACGGCATGAATGGATTTTTAAAACATTAATTCAAAGAAGCTTCCTTTACAAGTTTTCAAGTTTATTTTTAATCAACTTCTTTTATTTTAAAGTTGTATGACATGTTATGAAAGGAAAAATGTTTTTGAAGAAGAAAGGATATTTTCCTCAAGAATTCAATTCAAGTGTTTTATCAAAATTATTTTCCATCTAAGATAATAAAGGGTTCTGTTTCTATCCATATTTTTACATTGGTTTGACTATGTTGTGATGGAATTATGTTTATGAATTCCTTTATCATATATGAATTGATTTATGATGTCATGATGTTTCAAGAATCCCATTTTTGTTACATGTGTTATGCGATGATGTATGATTATGTGGCACACATAAGAAAGGATTCATTATAAGATGGGTGGGACCTATATCTCCCTCCAATGCATTGGGTAATGATTTTATATCTCATGAGATAGACATGGCTGGAACGGAAGGTTATTTCGGTTCAGTGATACAGGACTGAAACGAGGAGTGAACTCGGTTCAGAAAGGGACTTTGTCCACTAAGATAGTATTGGCAATGAGTCATGACTAACAAGAAATGATTTTCCATGATTATGTGTGCATGCCACAAAGTTTCAAGTTTTATGTTATGGGGATCTCATTTTCACTTCTATGATTTATTCCATGTTAAGATATTATGATCTCTTTTGCAGGTTTTGATTTTCATAAAGATATGATATGATTTTTATTTCCTTTATTTGCCCTTGCTGAGCATTTGAGCTCACCCTTTTATGTTTTCTTTTCCCCAGGTCAGGAAGATGGATATTAAGTAGAATATGCTAAAAGGGACCCTAGATATGATGAAATAAATGGGAGACACTGTAGAAGATTTATGAACCAGTTGTTTATGTTTCCCCAGTTTCTAAAGACACTATACCTATACGGTCCTTTGTGGTTTTGTCATAGGTTGTAATAAGAGTGATTCAATTTTGAAGTATTAACAATGTATGTAAAGTATGGGTCGTTATACAAGGAGACTACTATTTGATGTCAATAAAAACTATCAAAAAAAAATCTGAGGTGAACTAAATATATATTCCTCATAAATAGAGGAGATGTAGAGCCAGTCATCAGGGGATATGAAGATACTAGTTTCTAAGTATATCAAAATTATCTGAATCAGTAGTCAGGATATATCTTCACCATTAATAGAGGAGTTTTCAACTAGAAAATATCACAGAAAGTAGTTGTTTCTCATTATATAATGGATCCAAAATATATTGTGGCTTATAATTTAGCTAAAGATGGAATATGTGAAAGGACTAGTTTTGGATATGCCAAAAAACATGATGAGTGGGTGAATCAATGTTATGGAATTTTTAATCAAATCACAAATTCTTATCCCTTTACATATATGGCCTATTTTTATCTTGATTATCTTATTCTATTTTCCATATCACATACAAGAATATGAAAGTAGTAGAGGATAACAATTAATATTTTTACAAGGCTCTCTACTCAATCAGAGTAGCTAGTACTTTCTCTGTATGGTTATGAAAATTAAACATATTATCTTCTATAATAAAGTACAAAGTTACAGTGATGTGTCTAGGAATCTGTCCTTTAACCAGTTTGGGTACCTACACTTTAAGAGGGGGGGAATAGAGACAACCCTTTTTCCTCGGACTGGTGATGACCCAGTCCAACATGCATCTTCTCACTATTTATTTATACTATTTCTAAATAAATAATTCACCTTCTTATTATGGTATTTTATAACACCAGGAATATATTACAGCATATAATAATTCTATTGGATTTTACTGTGTGGGTTTTTTCTTCCACAATCTTCTTCCCATGTTACTTTTTCAATAGTAGGAAAGAAACCCTGACTTGTCTTAATAGTAGTGAACTGAAAGTTTAACTTCTTCTAATTCTTCTTACTTTAGTCAAAATAATATAAATATGGAATGTATTAATAATCACAGAATTCGTCCTAACCCAAATGATAATTAAATTGAATATTAATTATCCCAGACACTTGTCCTTCTTCCTCTGATCATTGAAACTAAAATATTTGAAATATTGTATAACATTGTGTTAATATCTTTCTTCTTCATTTAAAAATAAACTACACTAAATATTATTATTCTTCTTTCTATAATCATAAAATTATTTTTGATTATTGAAATAATGAATTTTATCTCAATATAGCACCATTAAAATTAATTCTTCTACATTACACAATATCAAAAATGGTTATTGTATCAATTATCTTATCTTATTCTTAGTGAAACAAATGTTTAATGAAACTGAATCACACCACACATTAACCATTAATTATTAAAATAATTATCTTGCACAATCTTAATATATCGATCACTTCAAAATGAAATATTCTTATACTCTTCCCAGCTTCAGTCTCAACCTGGTTTATTTAAAATCACTTCATGTATAAATCATGATGATTGAGTTATGTATAAACCTTAGTACATATATTCTTATCATTATTTCATGTGATTTTAATTATCTTATTCTTTACTTCCTTTTGGGAGACGTTGTATCAGTTTGGATTTCCTAAAATGGTTTAGATAATTGAGTTCACAAACCAACCATGTACTTGCATCCATATATGAATGTATGCATGTCTCTCATGCCCCCAAGTGTTTATCTCATAGATCATTTCTTCACACAATGCACACACTTTCCACTTCTTCTTGTATTTTATTCTCAAAAATAGCATGTATATATTTCATACATGTACTATGTAATCCTTGCATGTGAGTTCAATGTGGTATCACAATGTATGTTTCCTTCACATAGATCAGTAGTATACATGAGATAGGATAATCCAATGAGTTTCCAAGGATATTCACACAAGCCCAAGGCTTTATGAAACCTATTCTTCCAAAAGTTATATGAGTGTTAATAACACAATCCAAATTTCCTATGAATCTATCTATATTAAAGAAACACAATGAGATTATTTTAAACTTTTCATGTGTCTGTGAGGTCTTCTCCTTCCTCACATAAGAATAATTCTATGATATTCTCCTCTCTTAATGAAACTAAATGTAATGTGGCTCTTCCTCCAACAGAATATATGGGTGAAACTACCCTTATTCAAATAATCTCAGATGCTCGCAGATCTCATTACTTCCTCATGTGAGTTAAGTCTAGAGATCCTCTATTTTTCAAGAAAAACTATAGCACTCAAAAAATGAGAGCATCAATATCATATTTTATTGGTTCTCCAACATTTATAGGCATGGATCATAACCTTTTTACTGCCTCAATATAGGATAAAAAAATGAGATCCGAAAAAATACATGATGATTTCTCATTCATAGATCTGAACTTATCGTCTTTCAATTATTCAAACATATATATCGAAAATCATAGTTTATTTCCATCACTATATCGTACTCTTTTTTCAATGTGTGTCATGTTCATGTGATCAAAAACACGTTCCCTTTCATGCCTCGTAATCATACAAGAAGAGTAGACACATTTCCGGGCCTCTGCAATTTCATTTTCATTCAACTTCATTAAACTCTTCTTTATATGAAATTACTAGCATGCATGCATATAAACCTGATGATCATTATTGATTGATTATATCAACAAAAAATTATATTCATTTCTTGTTTTTATCACTGGTGGTTGCCTATAATCAAAGTGCCTTAGGTGAGAATCTCTCATGCTGGGAGGTGGGGATGATTGAGGGGAGGCTTGGTGACTGTCAGATCACTATAGATTTAATAGACATGATATGTCATTATATTTTTAATTGAGTGAATAATAAAATAATTTAATGTGTCCTATATTTATATCTACCATTTTTGGGTAGTGCAATATCAAATATATGGTTCTTGCTGCTTGTTCGATATGACTCCTGAGTTGGCACATGGATACACATCACAATATGCCCAAACAGGTCATTCCCCACTTCTCAGTCAATGGGATTATTTTAAGGACCAATATCACCAACCTTTTCAAGCCTTCAGGTGTATACTTTTCAGGCCTTGTACACAATCCCACTTAGGGGCTTATACACAACCCTTCTTAACACCTACGGGCTGGTCTAGGCTTCTCCCTTGGCCAAGGGTGACCCTCAGGTCCCATTTGTTCCTTTAGTTGAGTGGATATAGGCTAGACTATTGGGTTGGACTTAATTTTTTATAAGTACCCCTTTATAATTAGACAATTATAATAATATATTTCTTCAATTCAAATATATAATATAAAACAAATTCCCCTCCTTAAAATTCATGGCCTCCTCTTATTCATCTTCAAATAACCCCTCATGTAATCAAAGATACATTTCATGGTTCTCCTTCACTCCTTCCTGAGAATCATATTTTTAATTCTCTTATTAATTTTATTCTTCATAAAAATAAGAAACAGATCATTCTTTATGTTATATCTTTAATGTTTCTCATTTTATAGTGAAATATTTCATGGAATTCATCAAATCATCCTTCTACATTGTTATAAATAATGTATCACCATTGACACATGTTATTTGACCTTAGAACTATTTCAACAATCATCAGATTTACTTGGATAAATTTCCTAGTATCAAATCTAATGTTATTTAAATAACTAATAATAGTTCTCCAAGAATCGCCATTCAAACTCAAAGTCTTCGAACCATTTCTATGTTTCCTCAGATTATAAGACTTTGTCGCTTCATCCAAGCTCTATTAATTTTGTAACTACTTCATCCTATTGAAATAAATGAGATATTTCTATCTCATTGATGACCATTGTCAAAAAATGACAATCATTGAAACCAAATACACCTCCAACATAAAGTGGACTCTTCCACCCCCCCCCTTTGTATTTGTTGATAATACCTTCCAAGTTATTTCAAAATGAATGTGCCAATATGTGAATATTTTATTTCTATCCCCATTACATTTCCAAATTTCATTTCACTTTATTTCTCCCTTATTGAAAAGAGATTCAATGTTAATGGGATAAGGGTTTCAGTTTATACTTATGAAATGTGCCATCGATCATTTAACTCGAAGTCTACTTGATTCATACGCGGTGTAGAAAACAAGGGGATTTTATTTAGAGAACAAAGTTGTACCTTACCGACTAACCACTGTACCATTGAAGAGAGAACTCATATACTTGTATTTATTGGTCTTCCAGATTCATTCCAAGATAAAGACACTAAATTTGATATAATAAAACTTCAGAACAATAAACCTGAATCTATTTCACTCCCTTCGACAAATAGATAAAAATCATTCATGTTAAATAAGAAGAATAAGTTTTATTTCAGACACTTCCATTACTTCCAAATTTCTAATGGAAATTATTAATTCAATTATTCCCCCATTGTTTTATGTTTTACATTATTTATAACCATGTATGAGGGATTAATAGTGACATACCTTTTACAATGACACGATCTCCAATCAATTTTCAGAATAATCTGATTTGATACCAATTGAAATAATAATTCTGTAATCATCATAATCTGTCTTCATTTGTACCCCCTATATGGAAAAACTTATAAACATACTTATAATTATGTATATCTTTATTAACTAATTTAAAGATGTCAAAATTCATAGGATATGCCAAAATGATTCCTCAACTTGTTACATTCCAGATTGGACAACTTTCATAACTTCACCAAGGATGATCTTCTTAAACACTTGTTATTTAGGATACCAAAAATAAGTTCAATATAATATGATATATTATTTATATTATATTTATATATATGGTATAAAATTATTCAACTTCATCAATTATGATCATCTATAATATTTTTACTTGAATACCAAAATGAGGAATCATTAAAGATGGTAACTTCTTCATATTTTCTATCAAGAATTCACAGCACTCTCCACTTCTCAAATTCTCCCACTAAGAAAATAATTCAAATTCAATTCCTTGAATTATAATCACAAATAAAACACACAATGGTTTAAGGGAATAAGGCGGATCATTCCTTTCTTCATCATTGTGAACAGTAAGGTTGAGATGATTTTCTCAACCAAGTTGCCTCATTTTCTTTACTCTTCACATTAGAACATCTAATATTCAATTCTGATTGAGGTTATGTGATTGATATAAATTATTCAATTTCATTGTGTTTCATCCTTATTTATTCAGTAGTTTTTGAAGAACTTTTATCCCATGGTGCATATTTCACCTTCTTATATAATACTTCTTTTAAGATATTGACCATCCCAAAAGTCATCTCGAGAACATTTTCAGGTACATTTTGAGTCTTTTAAGTTCCATTAACATAAAGTATAAGCTTGGGGTGAGTTTAGTGAAATTTTAAGAAAAATTAGAGGATATTTGGGTGTACAGGGTTTGCGCACAGTTTGACAAACTGTGCGATCAAACCGTGCCAAGCGTGAGAAATTGGATAGTGGAGTCTTCATGGTTGGTGTACGGTTTTCCTAACAGTGGGGAAAAACCATGAAAACATTGAAAAAATGGGAAGTGGAGTCTACATAGTTGGTGCATATATTGCTTAACCCTACACCTCTTCCCAAAAAACCATGCACGCAGTTTTTAATAACTAAAAATTTCTTTTAAAACCACATAAACCCCTTGAGACTCCCATATTTCGACCTTGTCTCAGGTTTGACAGATTTTAGGTGTTCCCAAAGCCTTCCGGATGGATTACAAGGCGATCTAGACACTATTCATCATGATTGGAAGCCCAGATTGAAGATCTTCTCTCCACCCAGCAAGTGGATTTCATCCCGATGCTTCTCCTGTTCTTTCTTCCATCCCTCGTAATTATTTTCATGGATGATCTTCACCATTTCCCTAGATCTAAAACTATGGGTTGAGATATAGATCTAGGATTGTGAATCTAGATCTAGTAATGCAAATCTTGATTCCATGATTCATAATTTTTATTTTATTGATTTAGATTGAGAGATTGTTCAACAACATTATGCCACTCGGATTTTTGGGAATTTCTATTGGGCTAACTTCCGTCATTAATCCGAGGTAGGTGGTCTCAATCGAACTCCCATATTTATGATTTATGATATGTGTATGAGTTTATAAATTTTCTAGAGTTCCCTTAATAAGTGATTTTCTAAATTGGAGTATTTAGGAAATAATAATTGATGTGTGTTTACCTTGATGATTTATTAGTAATTGAATCACATAATAAATGAATGGGGGTTACTCAAATTGATTGAAATATTAGAAATTTAATTATGGGTTGTGGTAATTTTTTGAGTAATTTAATTTAATGTATTATGATAATTAATTAGGATAATTAATTATGAAATGATGTATGGCATTAAAGATAATTAATTGTGATCATTAATTATGACTTGATTGGTTTTGAAATGGATAATTAACTATGAATAATTAATTGTGAAATGATAATGGTTTGGATTGATTAATTAATTGATGAATTAATTAATGGGTTATGTGATTAATTAGTTTTTTAATTTAACTAATGGCCTTTGAAATGTTCAACTAATCATTGGTATGTAAATGATTAATGTGGAATTTTTTTATGAATTAAAGAATGATTAAATGGATGAGATTGTTTGGTGATTGGTATGACATCGAAGACCAATATAGAAGTTAGAAGAGTTCCTCCCCAATATTTATCTATGTGCTTAGATGTAAGGGTCTTAGTCATGATGGACTACACCGAATGAGAAATGTATTACTAGGCATGTCGTCCATAATTCTATGAGATTTGGGGTGCTATGAATGACGTCCTACACCAAACTGTTAATGATAATAATGAATGATGTTTCAACTAAGATTTGGGGTTCCAGGTGTGACTAACTAAAAATAATTAGTGATATTAATTAATGATTATTCAATTGGGGAACATGGATTGAATTGGACAAATGTGAGGATTATGTATTAAATGAAAATGTGATAATTGTTTAATTTTTTCATTGTATTTATTGCTTCATATAAAGGCATGCACTATATTTTGACAGGACTTGTTTTAGACATCGTTGGGGGTGGCCTACTGATTTGTACTCACACCCTATTTAGGCTGCATGATCAGTATCTGGACAAACTTTTTTTTGCAGGACATGATGAGGGAAAGGCACTAGAATAGGTTGCAGTTTGGGATTAGAGGATGGGAAAGGGAAAGAGAGGTGGTTTGGAATTCATTTGGGAGTCTTTGTGTCCTTATTTTCAGTTTCATTGTAGACACTTTATATTTTCATTATCATAACATGTTTTACCTTTTAGTTGACGATTATTTTCTTTGGTTTCACTATCATATGTCATGGTACTATTCTAGTTTTTTATATATTCTTCTGAACTTGGTTATTTTTTATTTTCTACTATTTGTGTTTTATACTAACAAAAGAGGGTATAGCCTCCCCAAGAATAACTTACAAGATGCTCACTGATAGTTGGAACCCCCTGACATACAAAGAGGCACGCTTGAGGACATGTGGCCTACCTGCTTGGAGAACCGTTTAGTGGCTCTTGGGTTAGGACGTCACAAAGTTGTATCAGAGCAGTTTTCTTTTCTTTGTTCTTCTTCTATATTACTTTTTTGGGAAAATGTTGACAAGGGACTAGGAAGATTCGAAGCTTGTTAATGAGTTTGTTTATGGGATTTTCAAACCCATTCATGGGGGGGAAATATGAGTACTCAATGAGGGATTGTCGTGATTGTTGTTTGTTGTTACAGTGGTATATTATTTCACATTGTGTGGAAAACTTGTGGTGTGTTGTGATATAAATATTGAAAATTGTTTTATATTGATTCGAGGCCTAAAGAGACACGATAGTTGAGTCTGCATACATCATTCTAGGAAATCAGCATTGCGGTAACATGCATCATTCTGGGAACTCATAGGAAAATGTGTTATGGGTAAGTTGTTGAACATTAACTATTTTCCCTTTTAGTGAGAGTGGAATAATAATGCAAAATGAGAAAAATGGGTGTATAATGAGATCCATGAATGATTAAAGGGGAATGATTAATTAATTAATTAATTAATTAATTAAGTTAAGATAATGTGATTAATTAATGGTTGATTAATTAACGAAAATGAATATACACTTGTTAACCAATTCCTAGCAGTATGATGGTTAAGGGTAATTATAAGGCCTCAGTGTTGACTATATGGTGAGAAAATGGAGAAAGGATATGTTGAAACTTCTTATGTTAGTTTTTTCCCAAACATAAATTTTATAATGTTCTGTTATGAGACCTGAGACTTGTGTTTATCCTTGTAGAGTTATGCATCCACGACGCTTGTAGAGGGAGAGACTGAGGGGTATGGCCCAGATCGAACCACAAGATAGGAAGCCTGGGGCACCATTTGTGCATGATGAGGAATAAGGGGAATAGTTCCAAGAGAACATTTCTCATTTCGTGGAGTTTATGGAGAGAGACCTAGGGAGGGTTCAGAAAAGCATGTCTAAGTTGACAAGGGGGTTTTAGTTGCAGCACCCTCCTACTTTTGCTGGAGACAGTGGTCCTGAGGGAGATGAATTCTTGATTGAATCCATAGAGATGATACTTGACCATCTAGATACTATGAATTGAGAGGAGGGTCATCTTGTATTTTTATATACAACGGGGTTCTGTGAATAACTGGTGGGACATTCAGGTATGATCTGGACAGACTGACGAGATGTTATGGAAGGACTTTCTGGAGATGTTCTAAGATAAACTCTACCCAGACATGCTGAGGAAAGATAAGGATATGATGTTTATGAATATGACACAAGGGAGCATGTCTATAATGGATTACGCTGAATGTTTCACAGATTTACAATGTTTTTCCCCAGTTTTGGCGACAGATGACGCTTCTTCAGAAATACCATTTTAAGACATAATTAAGTTTGAAATTATGTCATATGTGAATATCTTTAGGCTGATGAAATTTTTGTAAGTGGCCATTCATGATATCATTTCAGAGGGGAACCTGAAGGAGGCTTCTAATACTAGATAGGTAGCTGGGTGATCTGGGGGTATGCCTTCTGAGAGCAGGAAGCATCGTCATAATAATCTTATTCAGGACAGTGGAATGTAAGGTGGGTAGTTAGGAGGAATGGTTACAACAAATCATTCTCGTGTTATTGTCCACCAGTGCGGTAGGTAGGGACACTATTGTACCCATTTTCCTTGGCCACCAGTGGAGTTTCAGTTTTGTGTCAAGATATGACATCTACAGAGGTTCTGCAGGAAGAAACAATAAGACGATTATGAGGGAGATGCTGCTCGAAGTCAGAGTGTGGGAAGGGAGACTTCTACACCATATAGGTCAGGCATCTTGAGATCTATTGGAAGTGGGAGTAGAGGAAGTGGGAGTGGTGCTTCAGGGTATGATCGCTCTTACCAGCAGAGTGGTGCTACTCAGGGGATTCAGAAGACACCACAGGAAAGAGGGGCATGACAGATACATGTAGTGCAACCAAAACTTGATGAGAGTGAGGATGGTCTATCAATAGTGAGAGGTACTATTCTAGTTTCTTCTAATTTAGGAACTTCCTTGTTTGATAATGTTGCCTCTCATTCCTTTATATATAAAAATATTTTTAATGTCTTGATCCTGGAGGTGGAGTCTGTAGGTGGGATAATGAATATCGATACACCGTTGGGAACATGAACTAGGGATATCTGTTTATGTAAGGGGTGTTCTCTAGAGATCAGGGTGTATCATTTCCTTTGGGATATATATGTCCTTGATATAATAGTATTTGACCTGATTATGGATATAGATTATCTATTCATATACTGAGCCTACATAGATATTTATCATAGTAGAGTGACCTTTTTATATTCTTAGGGTGATCAATATGTCCTTCATGGAGAATGGGATATCCATACAGAAAGAGCTGGGCCAATTACTTAGCTACTAGGACAGCACATGGCCCATGTTGCAAGTATTTTGCTAGATGATGGGAGTGGTAGGATAGATTCCCTTCCACTAGTAGTAAAACTATTTTAGGATTTCTTTCCAGAAGACTTTTCAGGGTTTCCACCTGAGAGAGATGTGGAATTCACAATTGATCTCATGCTAGGAGATGAACTGTTATCTATTCCCCCTTAAAAAATGGAACCGACTGAGCTTCAAGAGATCAAAACATAGTTGGAAGGGTTGGTGGATAAAGGATTTATCTTTCCATGTATGTCACATTGGGGATCACCTGTTTTGTTTGCAAATAATGCTGACAGGAGTTTGCACTTCTGTGTCGATTACCAAAAGTTGAATAAAATGACTGTGAAGAACAGATATCCACTTCTGTGTATCGATGATATATTTGACCAGATGAAGGGTGCTGGTGTGTTCTCAAGGATAGATCTGAGATCAGGGTATCATCAGTTCAGAGTTTGGATATGTAATATACCAACAAATTCTTTCAAAAGTAGTTACGGATTTTATGAGTTCATCGTAATTCCGTTTGGATTGAAAAATACTCCAACAGTGTTTATGGACTTGAAGAACATGACCATTCATCCGTACATAGATCAGTTTGTGGTGGTGTTTGTGGATGACATATTAGTGTACAATAAGACTCAAAACGATCATTCCCATCATCTTGACATTGTCCTGGGTACATTGAGAGAGCATCGACTATAAGCCAAGCTATCTTAAGGTCAGTTTTTGATTTACAAGGTACACTTTTTGGGGCCCATCATCTCAGAATAGGTGGTGTTTTTTTACCTAGATAATTTCAAGGTAGTGATTTCTTAGGAGGATCCCAAGGGGGTTTTTGATCTTCTAAACATTTTGGGATTATCTAGCTATTACACGAGGTTTATCCAGGACTATTCATGAATGGTAGCACTACTTACTAGTTTTATAGTGAAAATGACAATGTTTGTTTGGATAAAATCATGTGAGAATTCTTTCTAGGAATTGATGATGTGCTTGAAATTGGAACCAATTTTGATCTTAACTGATGTAGGTTAGGAGTACATGGTGATTTGTGATGCATCTGGGGCCGGACTCAGAGTTTTTTTGATGCAAGGGGAATAAAGTAGTTACTTATGGGTCTCCTCTATTGAGGCCACATGAATGAAATTACCATATGCATTACCTCGAGTTAGCAGTAGTGGTTTATGATCTTATGTGTTGGTGACACTGTCTTTTGGGTGAAAAGTTTACAGTTTTCATGGACCACAAAAGCTTGATGTACATGTTTTCAGAGTGCTGCTTGAATCATCGATAGCGAATATGGGTAGAGTATTTTCAGTCCTTTGATTTTGAACTGGCATATACACCTGAGAACCTGAATAGTTTGTATGATGCTTTGAGCTGATAAACTCTAACTCAGTTGGTAAATGAGTTGAGTGCAAAGTGGAAGATGATGACCTTGCTGGCAGAAATTCATGTTGTAGTTCAGGAGTGTCAGGAGATGATGACTCTAATTTCTATAGAAGTAGAGTCTACACTCTTGAGAGGAATCAATGATAGGTAGTATGAAGATTCAGAATGTTTATCCTTGAGGGAAAGAATTGAAGGTGGGGAGACACCTTCAGACTAGAAAATAGTTTTGGAAGAGATCAACTATGTTAAAAATCAGGTTGTTGTGCCTACGGGTACGTTTGAAGAACTCATGCGATAATTTCATGCATTAAGGTGGGTGATACATCTTGCAGTTACAGAAATGTACTCTGACCTACAATGATAGTTTTGGTGGCCAGGAATGGAAAAGGAGATAGGAGGGTTTGTAACAGGGCCTTTCATCTGTCAGTAGGTGAAAGCAGAGCATCAATGACTTGGAGGCCTATTCAACGATTACCAATTCTAGAATGGAAGTGGGATGATGTGACTATGGATTTTGTGGAAGGACATCCAAATACCTTTAGGAAAAATGATGTTATTTGGGACGTTGTGGATCTACTAAAAAAGGTAGCACACTGCTTGCATATCAATAAAAACTTTACAGTAGAGTATTTGGTAGAACTGTACGTGAGAAAGATAGATCACTTTCATGGGGTTCCATAGGCTATAGTTTCAAATCATGATTCGTTCTTTACTTAACTCTTCTTTAAGGATTTATTGAAGGTGATAGGTACATAGGTTCTGTTAAGTACGACCTTCCACCCACAGATTGATCAAAAATCAGAGCATACCATCCATGTGTTAGAGGATATGCTGCGAGCATGTGTCCTTGACATTGGTGGTTCTTGGGA
This sequence comes from Viscum album, assembly GCA_963277665.1. Classification (NCBI taxonomy): domain Eukaryota; kingdom Viridiplantae; phylum Streptophyta; class Magnoliopsida; order Santalales; family Viscaceae; genus Viscum; species Viscum album. The sequence continues at coordinate 1,562,757,961 of OY728165.1, forward strand.
AAAGCACTTGGATTTAGTGAAGTTTTCTTATAACAATATTATCATGGAAATATAAAGATGGAACCATATGAGGAACTTTATGGTAGACCTTTCAGATCACTACTATGTTTATTAGAGAAGGGTGAGTAAGATCTATTGGGAACAAGACTCATTTAGGAGACATCATAGCTAGTGCAGTTGATTCAGAAAGATATTGATATGGCTTAGAGTAGACATAAGTCATTTTCTGATATAAGGAGACGACCGCTAGAGTTTACAAAGGGTGATCATGTATTCATTCGGGTGTCACCTAGATTGGGTCACCACATGATATAGAGGTAGGGCTAGTTATCACCCAGGTTTGTTGGACTATTTGAGATGCTAGAGAGAATCGGGCCGGTGGTGTACTGATTAGCACCTCCACAGAAATTTAGTACTATGCATGATGTTTTCCAAGTGTCACCACTACATCGGTATCACCACAAACCTTATCATGTGATAGATGTTGAGGAAGTTTACCTTAAGATAGATTCATCCTTTGAGGAGCATCTGGTACGTGTGATGGGTTGTAGTGAGAAAGTGTTATAGGTAAAGACTGTTCTATTAAATCATATGTTATGGAAACATGGAAATGTTAAAGAGGAAGCTTGGGAACGATAAGTAGACATGAGGGCTCAATGGCCCAATAATTTTTGCTCAGAATCATAAAGAAGTTTTTGAGTGCAAATCAAGGATTAGCTATTATAAGGTGGGGAAATTTTAAGATATTTTCCAATTTTCGAGTCATCTCATGTGCGTTTTTAGGAAGGTTTTGGAGCTTTTAATTACCTCTAACTTGGTGTAGAATCTTGGGGTGCTTTTGGGTGAACTTTTATGGAAATCTAAAGGAAAGTGGGGTGTGCATGGTTTTTGAATTTATTGACAAACCGTATAACCAAACAATTCCATGTGTCTAAAATTGGACAGGGGAGTCCACATGGTTGGTGCACAGTTTGCCTAACCGTGTGAACAAATCTTTCCAACTATGCAGAAGTTGGTAGTGGAGTCTGCACGGTTGACACATGATTTTCCTAACCATTCGCCTCTGCTGAGGAAACTGTGTGTGCAATTTTTAATATCTGAAAATCTCTTTTAATACTACCAGACCCCCCCCACATGACTCCTATATTTCGACCTTGGCCCAGTCACGACATATTTTAGGTTTTCTCAAAGCCTTATTGATGGATTAAAAGGCGATCTAAACACCATTCATCATTATTCAAACCACGAATTGAAGATCCACTCTCTTCCTGGTATGTCAATTTCATCCCGATGCTTCTCCTATTCTTTCCTCCATCCTTATTAATTATTTCAATAAAGGATCATCACTGGTTCCATGGATATAAAACTATGGGTTGAGATCTAGATCTTGGATTATGAATCTAGATCTAGGTTTTCAGGATCTTTATGCCTTGAATATAAATTTAGGTTTTAGGGATTTAGATTCAGAGATTGTTCGACGACATTGTGTCGCTCTAATTTTGGGGATTTCTGTTTGGATAACATATGTCAATAAACTGAGGTAGGTGGTATAAATCTAACTACCCTAGTTATGATTCATGATATGTGTATGATTTTTTTAATTTTCTAGATTTCCCTTGATAAATGATTTCCTAAATTGGAGTAATTAGGAAAGTGGAATTGATGTTTGTTTACCATGGTAATTTATTAATAATTGAATCGTAGAACAAATGAATGGAGGGTTTAATAAAACACTATTTTATTGAATATTTTATTGATAATAAATGATATAATTTCCTCACATTGTGTTAAATATGTTTAATTAGAAAGTATTTGGGATTAGATCATTCATTTTAATATTTGATGAAAATTCAAGTTTTACCCTTTATAGTTCACTGTATTATTTCGAAGATAAATATTTTTACATTTATTATTTGGATTGAAAATTTTGTAACAATGTTCCTAACTTAATTATCTACAATTGTTATTCAGGACACTAGATCTAAAGAGTGCATTTGGTTGTTGAAAATGGGCCATGAAGTCAAAGTTGGGCTGGACTCTCCAGAATAGATAATCTTCTGTATTTAGGCCATAGCTCATTTATATAAGACTATATTGGGCCCAAATTTGGAGAGGAGATAGAGAACCCATATAATCACATTTGATCCTTCTAGAAGTCCGGCCAATTCACGCGTTTTGTTGGTCAAATGGGCGGTGAAAGTGGGGATAAAATATTTGGCTGAGATTCCCCATTCACACTTGAAACCACTTTGAACCTAGCCTCCCTACCACTCTATAAAGTGGTGTTTTTCTCATTTGGTGGGGTTGGTACGTGAATTGGAAAGTTGAGGGAATAAGAGAAGTGCATTCACTCCAATTCTCCAACCATTTAAATAAGGGTAGCTCTTGAAGCAAGGATCCCTTCGACGAAGCCTTCTTCTTCTCCTTCATGTTGTAATGATTTTGTTTGTGTAATAAACTTCGTTGTTCTTATTTTATTTCTTATATTTTCTTCTGTTTTGTTTAAATTTCTTCTCTTAATCTTCCTATTTGGGATGGAATTCTTGAGTATTATACCCATTATAAACCTTTGCACATGCAAAATGCTTCTACGATGATTACACCACCCATGGAAGAGTAGTTCTTTTTAGTAATCGATTGACCTCTATCCTTCTTCATTCATTTATTTTGAATTAATGAGCTAATGTAATTTACATATCATGATATATTAATTGAGTTGTTAATTTAAATGAAACTAAGCAAGCAATTGAATAGTTAACACAAAACACGCGAGGTTGGGAATTGTGTGAACTGTGAGAGCGCAACCTTAACCGGTAATTCAAAACCACACGGGATAAATTTGTAGAGTTAAAATATAATCCCTAAACTCAATTAATCATCATTTACAGAGTGGTTTTGTGCCTTAATTTACCACTGACCATAATCTAATTTTAGAACATCAATCAAATCAGGGTGTTGCGATTGCATGTTCCGAAGTTATCCTAAGGTTAAATTCACTTCATCTTCATGGTAAAGTTAATTCTCGTAGGGTTAGGGATTTAACAAATTAAGGGATTATAATTAAGTGAATATTAATTTAAATGATAATTATTAATAAATGATTGAATAGGTAGAGTTATATCGATTACGTCTTTTAAATATTTTCTAAAAAACATCTTTTTGTTGTGTCATTTTAATCGAACTTCATTTCAAAACTAAAAACAAAACAAAATAGAATCTTCTTCCAGAAAACTTCTTCTAGATTCATAAACTATAACCAAACCCCATCCTTTAAAGTAGTGTTTTTATTATATTCTATTTTATTTGTTTTATAATACCTTTAATAAGTTGTTAAATTCACTTCCTCCTTTGAGAGACGACCTTGGCCAGCCACTCTACTGCACCTAAGAACCCCAAAATCACATTAATCATTTGAGGGCGCCTACGACAGCGCTCTTTAAAATTGGCGCCATTTCCAGGGAGGCAAGTAATTTATTCAACCATTTAGAGGTATTTCTTTTATTTTTCATTTTATTACTTTCTTCACCTCTCTCTTTCATCTTTACCCTTTCTCAAGTTTTCATTTTTTTATCCTCTTCTTTTCTTTTTGGACCATCAACTCAACTTCTCATTTTTATTTTACTATGGTCCACTCACTTTCTTTTAATTTTTATTTGATTTATGAAACGAACTAATCCCGAAGATCTCTTAGATCTTGACCCTGAGATTTAACGTAGCCTTAGGGCTCGAATCAGACATTCTCAGTCTACGGGAAGTTTCAATATTCAACCAGTTGGTGAATTCCTCTCTTCTGGAAACATAGAAATTGGAAGCAATTCAAATTCAAACATAAAAGAGGAACCGATGGCTGGAAATAATGGAAATTAAATTAATAGAACCATTCGATAATTGGCTTCACTTGATATTAACTATCAACCAAATTGTATTGCATACACAAATCTCGAATCGGACTATGAACTAAAATCTGGGTTAATTCACTTACTTCCAATGTTTCATGACCTCTCTGGTGAGGATACCAATAAACATTTGAAAGAATTTAATGTGGTTTGCTCAACCTTGAAACCAATAAATGTTTCTGAATATCAAATTAAATTAAGAGCATTCCCATTCTCACTTGATGGAGCTGCGAAAGATTGGATGTATTATTTTCAACCCGAAGACGTAACTTGTTGGAACGATTTGAAATGTCTTTTCTTGTAGAGATTTTTTCCAGCATCAAGGGCAACATCCATTCGTAAGGAGATCTCTGGGATCAAGAAAGCACAAGGGGAGTCAATGTATGAGTATTGGGAGAGATTCAAGAAGTTGTGTGCAAGCTGTCCGCATCACCAAATCAGTGATCAACTCCTCATCCAATACTTCTACGAAGGACTCACACCTATGGAGAGGAGCATGGTGGATTCCACAGCAGGAGGGGAATTGGTGGATAAGCCACCAATAGCCTCACGTGAATTGATCGACAAGATGGCACAAAACTCCCAGTAATTTGGCGATCGAGGTACACCACATGTCAGGGGAGTACATCAGGTAAGTCCTTCTACTCTTGAAAGTCATTTCATTGATACTAAGTTGGAAGAATTGACCACTATGGTGAGGCAAATTTCTTTGGCACAATAGACATCTCTACCCCCTCCTTCAAGGCCATTTGGTATTTGCACTGAGATAAGACACCCAACTGACTGTTGCCCACAACTCCAAGAAACAGAAGATTGTGCAGCAGTGTTCCCCAGGAGACCATATCAGCAGAAACAACAATAACCATATCCCCAAAAGAAGTTTGATCCAGCATACAAACAAGGGTGGAAAGATAAGTCGGACATGAGGTATGGCTCTGGACAACAACAAAGGCCCCCTTTTCAACTAAACTTCCAGCAGCCTCCACCTTACCAACAGGGTTTCCAACAACCCCAAAGGAGATTTGAAGCTCAAACATCAACAAGTCAACAACAAGGGAATCCCCAACCTAAGGTAGACTCTAACACTGATGATCTTTTGAAACAAATTTTTATTAATCAAAAGAATGAGCTGAAGAGTCAAGGTTCGGAGTTGAGGGAGTTAAAGACTCAAATGAGCCAGATTGCCACCGCCCTCTATGAACTTGTAAGTAAGAATTCCGGAAATCTACCTTCCCAACCCACTCTAAATCCAAAAGGGAATGTTAGTGCCATCACATTGAGAAGTGGGAAACAAATGAACGATACATATATACCTACCATTCCACCAGGATTCACCTCTACTCTAGAGAATCCGCATTCCATACCAACTGATGAGAAATCCAAGGATAAAGATAAAGGTAAGAAAAAGATTGATGATGTTCCTCCTAAACCCCTTCCTTTTCCAAACAGGGTTTTTCAAACCAATAAGATGGCTGAAGAAGCAATGCAAAAGGAGGTTTTGGACACATTTAAGCGTGTGGAGATCAACATTCCTCTACTTGAATCCATTAATCAAATCCCAAGGTATGCCAAATTCTTAAAAGAACTCTGCACCAATCGAAGAGGGATCAAGGGAAATGAGAGGATCAAACTTGGAAGGAATGTCTCAACACTCATTTCACCAACTCTAGCAATGCCAACAAAGTGCAAGGATCCAGGGACATTCACCATCCCATGCACCATAGGGGATTTGCACTTTTATGATGCACTTTGTGATTTAGGTGCTTCCATAAATGTGATGCCTCACTCTATATTCCCTTCCTTGCAGGTTGGTGAGTTGAATCCAACAAGAGTAGTGGTGCAATTGGCGAATAGAGCTACGACATATCCAGCAGGAGTTCTTGAGGATGTACTTGTCCAGGTAAGAGACATGATCTTTCCAGTGGATTTCTATGTTCTTAACATGGAGGATGATCAGGTAAGTTCTCATGACCCCATTATCTTAGGTAGGCCCTTCCTCAAAACTGCAAAAACTATCATAAATGTCAATGAGGGTAAACTTTCAATGGAATTTGGAGATGAAGTTGTGATATTTAATGTTATGGATTTCATGAAGTACCCCTCAGAGGACCATTCTTCTTTTGTTATCTCCCATTTTGAACCACCAAGCAAAAACACCATGGAATTGGATTGTCCTATGCTTAGGGAGATTATGAGTATTGGTTCTAGTTTAATGTCTAAGAGTACTTCTACACCCTTTTTTAAGGAACAAGACTCTCTAAGATTTGATTCTGAAATGGAATCATATTTTGATTTTGATCATGTGAACTCTGATTATGACATGGCTATTGAGTATGCTGATGGATTTGGTGCTTTATTCTCTGATTGTGATGATTTTTATTCTGATACTGATGTTCATTGTGCAGATATGTCTGTTGCATCAATTTCTCCATCCATACATCACCCCCCTACATTAGAACTCAATCCTTTGCCCCCAAATATTAAATATGCATACTTGCTGAGTGGTGATAGATTAACTATTATCATTTCTAACAATCTCTCTTTTGAACATGAAGAAAAACTTTTGAATCTATTGAGAGATAACATTAGGGAAATTGGTTGGACATTGGCAGACATATTAGGTATTAGCCCCTCCATTTGCATGCATAGGATTCTCTTGGATGATGGGGCTAAACTGGTGAGGCAACCACAAAGGAGACTCAATCCAACACTTTTGGAGGTTGTTAAAAAAGAAGTTGCAAAATTGCTCGAGGAAGGTATAATCTATCCTATTTCAGATTCTCAGTGGGTAAGTCCAATTCAGGTTGTGCCTAAGAAAACTGGTTTCACAGTTTTAAAAAATGAAAATGATGAGTTAGTTCCTGTGAGAGTTCAAAACAGTTGGCGAGTGTGTATTGATTATCGGAAACTGAATCAATACACTCGTAAGGACCATTTCCCACTTCCATTCATTGACTAGATGCTTGAGAGACTTGTAGGTAGGATGCATTATTGCTTCTTGCATGGTTTCTCTGGCTATTTTTAGGTTCCCATTGTAGTAGAGTACCAGGAGAAGACGACATTCACCTGCCCATTCGGTACCTTTGCTTACAGAAGGATGCCATTTGGACTTTGCAATGCTCCAGGTACCTTCCATAGATGCATGGTGAGTATTTTCTCAGATTTCATTGAGACCTTCATGAAGGTATTTATGGATGATTTTACAGTTTATGGATCCTCATTTGATGAATGTCTCTCTAGTTTGGGTGATGTGTTGCATCGTTGTATTGAGAAGAATCTGGTCTTAAATTTTGAAAAATGTCATTTTATGGTCGAAAAGGGAATTGTCTTAGGTCATATAGTCTCACAATGTGGCATTGAAGTTGATAAATCTAAGGTAGACATTATTTCTTCCCTCCCATATCCTACATGTGTGCGTGAGGTTAAATCATTCCTTGGACATGATGGATTTTATCGAAGCTTCATCAGATATTTTAGTAAGATCGCTCTACCCTTATCTCGATGGCTTCAAAAAGATATTGACTTCAATTTTGATGATTCATGAAGGGTATCATTTGATAAGCTAAAGAAGTGTCTGACCACTCCACTGATCATACATCCCCCACGGTGGGACCTTCCTTTTGAGCTTATGTGTGACACCTCCAACTTTGCGGTTGGATCTGTCTTATCTCAGAGGTTGGAGGGACGTTCACATGTGATAGCCTATGCATCGAGGACACTGGATTCAGCCCAATCAAACTACACTACCACGGAAAAGGAGTTTATTGCAGTTATATTTTCTTTAGATAAATTCCGTTCATATTTATTGGGCTCTAAAGTAGTTGTTTTTTCTGACCATGCATCTTTGAGGTACCTCCTAAAGAAGCCAGATGCAAAGCCCTGGCTGATTCGATGGATGATCCTTCTTCAGGAATTTGATATTGAGATAAAGGACAAGAAGGGTTCAGAGAATTTGGTGGCAGACCACATGAGTAGGCTTACTCTCACACAAGAGGATGACACCTTGGACCAGGTACCACTTCGGGACACTCTCACCGATGAGCATCTTTATTCCATCTCAGGTACGCATCCTTGGTATGCAGATTTAGTTAACTACATTTTTGCCTCTGAAATCCCTGCAAATTTAAAGAAACATCAAGTCCAAAAATTAAAAAGTGAGTCTAGGTTTTATGTGTGGGATGATCCTTACCTCTGGCGCATGTGTAGTGACCAAGTCATTTGGTGGTGTGTTCCCAATCATGAGTTTGAGTCTTTTTTTCATTTCTGTCATACACTTGCTTGTGGTGGACACTTTGGACCCCAACGGACAGCTAGGAAGGTTTTGGACTTTGGATTATATTGGCCTAACTTGTTCCATGGTGCCCATGTGTTTTGTAAGTCACTCTCTTGTTGCCAACACACTGGGAATATTTCTAGGAGACATGAGATGCCCCAACAACCCATACTATTCTGTGAGATTTTTGATGCATGGGGAATTGATTTTATGGGTCCTTATCCTAGTTCATTTGGATTTTTTTACATTTTGGTTGCTGTTGATTATGTGAGTAAATGGGTGGAGGCTAAGGCCACTAGGACTGATGATTCTCATGTTTTTGTGGACTTTGTCAAAGCACAGATTTTTTGCAGGTTTGGAGTACCGAAGGCCATCATCAGTGACCAAGGGCACACTTTTTCAATAGTAATTTTTCTTCCCTCCTTCGAAAGTATGGGGTGACACACAAAACATCAACACCATACCACCCCCAAACAAATGGCTAGGCTGAGGTTTCAAATTGTGAGTTGAAACAAATTTTGGAGAAAATTGTGCAGCCAAATAGGAAGGATTGGAGAAAGCACTTGGATGATGCATTGTGGGCTTATAGGACAGCATAATAGACCCCCATTGGTATGTCCCCATTTAGGATTGTTTTTGGGAAAGCATGTAATCTCCCAGTAGAAGTTGATCATCAGGCATATTGGGCTATAAATAAATGCAACATGGATTTGGCCCAAGCTGGAATTCAAAGGAAGTTGAAAATTCAAGAGCTTGAGGAGATTCGACTATCATCATATGAGAACTCAAGGCTCTACAAGGAAAGATCAAAAGTATCTCATGACAAAATGATCCAATAAAGGGATTTTCATGTTGGAGAGAAATTCCGTCTCTACAGTTCACGACTGAAGCTGATGCCTGGTAAGTTGCGTTCCAGATGGTTAGGTCCTTATATTGTATCTAATGTTTTTCCTTATGGTGCAGTGGAGATCACACAAGAGGACAATGGAAGGGGCTTTACAGTCAATGGGAAACATTTGAAGAGATACATTGATGGACTTCCTACTAATGCAGTAGATTTAATCACACTGCATGACCCCATCATCACTTGAGCACATCAAGCTGTTCCTAACCCTTTCACTTTTATATTATTTTTCCTATTTAAAAATTCTACATTTCATGTGCATATATCATCTCATGGGTTCACATTGAGGACAATGCAATATTTTAAGTGTGGGGGAGGTAACCTTTTAGTTTAGTAATTTAAATTGTTTTCCTATTTTAAAAAAAAACCAAAAAAGTTTTTGTCTGTTTTTCAAATTTTTTGTGTTTATTTTTCAATTTTCTTTGTGTTTTTGAAATTTTTGAGCTGAAATGATTCTCATCACAATTTTGAAAAGCATATAAATGAGTGAAATGATTTATCCCTTGAAACTAAGATTAAATGTATTCTGAAATGACTTTTTTTCAAGTTCAAATATTTATTAATTTCATGGAAAGTACACTGAATTTTGAATCCCATGCCACATATCATTGTCTTTATATTTGAAATCAATTTCCTGTGAGGCTTATAAAACATTATTTTCATATTCATTACATTCACATCACTTCTTGAGAGAACCAAACCATGCTTGATTTAACCAGAATTTGATCTATTCCTGTCAAAACTTGAGGGTTTGAGGTAATTATGTTTAAATGATTGAGGCATTTGTTTGGTATTAAAGCCCCTATTTCAAAGAACCCTTTTTTTTATAATGGCCTACCTTGAATATTTAATCCTTGTATCCCTTATAATCCATGCAAAACCTGTTAGGTTAGCCACATTACAAGCCAATTTTCCCTATCAAACCAACTCTTGAAGTGAAATTTAATAATCTAGTTGAGCTTAAGTGTGGGGGAATCTATCTTGTGTTGTGCCACCACATTCTGTGATTCTTTGGGGGGAAAATTAAATTCTGAAGAGATGTGTTTTCTACTGAAGAAATACAGTATATTGAAAGTTGTGCCTTTTCTGGATCTTTCATGACAAGTGAAGCTGTGCCTTTTCTGGAGCTTCTAATTGAGGTGGAAAGCTGTGCCCATCTGGAGCTTTCAAGAAAATCATGTTTGAGAAGATTGAAATTTTTGATGCTGAAATGATGAATGGTGTAAACTTTTCATGACTTTTCATGATGATGGAGCTGAATTGATACTATGGGGATTGAGGAGAAGACCATATTTAAGTGAAAATTAGATTAATGCAAGTTTTCTTCAAAAGAGTCAAGCCCTCCTCATTCAGCCTCAGATTTTTTCAAATCTAAATCCTACCAACCGAAAGCCACCGAACAACCCTGAAAAGTCATCATGATAAAAATATGTCCTTGACTCACATCGGGTAGCGATGTAGGAATATATCAAGCCTATGGTGACACTTTTATGAGTTAGGATGAGAAAGACATTGCAAAAAAAATTTATATTTGAGTGATGAGAGAAAATTCAAGTGAGGTAAGTGTTTTGTGGATGAGAGGATAAATGAAGTGGAAATATATTGAATGATATTAATAGAGAACTTGAAATAAGGTTTTTAATTAGGCATGATATCTTTTGATTCTTGGTGCAGAATTGATGGATCCCAATGATATGTGTTTTAAAATTGGTTTTTGATTTGATATTGATGTTTACTTGACATGAGGTTTTGCCCAGGAGTGCAAAAGGGTAAGTGTGGGAGAGTTGATAAAACACTATTTTATTGAATATTTTATTGATAATAAATGATATAATTTCCTCACATTGTGTTAAATATATTTAATTAGAAAGTATTTTGGATTAGATCATTCATTTGAATATTTGATGAAAAGTCCAGTTTTACCCTTTATAGTTCACTGTAGTATTTCGAAGATAAATATTTTTATATTTATTATTTGAATTGGAAATTTTGTAACAGTGTTCCTAACTTAATTATATACAACTTGTATTCAGGGAACTAGAGCTAAATAGTGCATTTGGTTGTTGCAAATGGGCCATGAAGTCAAAGTTTGGCTGGACTCGTCAGAATGGAGAAACTTCTGTATTACGGCCATAAATCCTTAATATGTGCCTGGATGGATCCCAAATTTGGATAGAAGATATATAACCCATATCCTCACATTTGATTCTTCTGGAAGGATGGACAATTCACGCGTTTTGGTGGTCAAATGGGCGGTTAAAGTTGGCATAAAATATTTGGCCGAGATTCCCCATTCACACTTGAAACCACTTTGAACCTAGCCTCCCCACCACTCTATAAATTGGTGTTTTTCTGATTTGGTGGAATTGGGACGTGCATTGGAAAGTTGAGGGAAGAGGAGATGTGGATACAATCTAATTATCCAACTATTTCAATAAGGTTAGCTCCTGAAGCAAGGATCCCTTCAACGAAGCCTTCTTCTTCTCCTTCATGTTGTAATGATTTTGTTTGTGTAATAAACTTCGTTGTTCTTATTTTATTTCTTCTCTTTTATTCTGTTTTTGTTTAAATTTATTCTCTTAATATTCCTCTTTGGGATGTAATTCTTGAGTATAATCTTTATTGGGTTATACCCATTATAAACCTTTGCACATGCAAAATGCTTCTACGATGATTACGCCACCCATGGAAGAGTAGTTCTTTTTAGTAATCGATCGACATCTATCTTTCTTCATTCATTTATTTTGAATCATTGAGATAATTTAATTCACATATTATGATCTATTAATTGAATTTTTAATTTAAATGAAACTAAGAAAGCAATTGAATAGTTAACACAAAACACGCGAGTTCGGGAATTGTGTGAACTCTGAGAGCGCAACCTTAACCGGTAATTCAAAACCACACGAGATCAATTTGTAGAGTTAAAATATAATACCTAAACTCAATTAATACTCATTTACAGAGTGGTTATGTGCCTTAATTTACCACTGACCATAAGCTAATTTTATAACATCAATCAAAGTAGGGTGTTGCGATTGCATGTTCCGAAGTTAGCCTAAGGTTAAATTCACTTCATCTTCATGGTAAATTCTCATAGGGTTCGGGATTTAACAAATTAAGGGATCATAATTAAGTGAATATTAATTCTCATAGGGGATTTAATTCTTATAGGGTTCGGGATTTAACAAATTAAGGGATCATAATTAAGTGAATATTAATTTAAATGATAATGATTAATAAATTATTGAAGTGGTAGAGTTAGATCGATTACATCTTTTAAATATTGTCTAAAAAACATCTTTTTGTTGTGTCATTCTAATCGAACTTCATTTAAAAACTAAAAACAAAACAAAATACAGTCTTCTTACAACAAACTTATTCTAGATTCATAAACTATAACCAAACCCCATCCTTTAAAGTAGTGTTTTTATTATATTATATTTTATTTGTTTTAGAATACTTTTAATAAGTTGTTAAATTCACTTCCTCCTTTGAGAGACGACCTTGGTCAGCCACTCTGCTGCACCTAAGAACCCCAAAATCACATTAATAATTTGAGGGCGCCTATGACAGCGCTCTTTCAAATTGGTGCCATTTCCGGGGAGGCAAGTAATTTATTCAACCATTTAGAGGTATTTCTTTTATTTTTCAATTTATTACTTTCTTCACCTCTCTCTTTCATCTTTACCCTTTCTCAAGTTTTCATTTTTTTCATCCTCTTCTTTTCTTTTTGGACCATCAACTCAACTTCTCATTTTTATTTTACTATGGTCCACTCACTTTCTTTTAATTTTTATTTTATTTATGACACAAAATAATCCCGAATATCTCTTAGATCTTGACCCTGAGATTGAACGTAGCCTTAGGGCTCGAATCAGACATTCTCAGTCTACAGGAAGTTTCAATATTCAACCAGTTGGTGAATTCCTCTCTTCTGGAAACATAGAAATTGGAAGCAATTCAAATTCAAACATAAAAGAGGAACCGATGGCTGAAAATAATGGAAATGAAATTAATAGAACCATTCGAGAATTGGTTGCACCTGATATTAACTATCAACCAAATTGTATTGCATACCCAAATCTCGAATCGGACTTTGAACTAAAATCTGGGTTAATTCACTTACTTCCAAAGTTTCATGGCCTCTCTGGTGAAGATCCCAATAAACATTTGAAATAATTTAATGTGGTTTTCTCAACCTTGAATCGAAGAAATGTTTCTGAAGATCAAATTAAATTAAGAGCATTCCCATTCTCACTTGATAGAGCTGCGAAAGATTGGATGTATTATTTACAACCCGAAGATGTAACTTATTGGAAATATTTGAAACGTATTTTCTTGCAGAGATTTTTTCCATCATCAAGGACAACATCCATTCGTAAGGAGATCTCGGGGATCAAGCAAGCACAAGGGGAGATATTCCCCATTCACACTTGAAACCACTTTGAACCTAGCCTCCCCACCACTCTATAAATTGGTGTTTTTCTCATTTGGTGGGGTTGGGACGTGCATTGGAAAGTTGAGGGCAGAGGAGAAGTGGATCCACTACAATTCTCCAATCATTTCAATAAGGGTATCTCTTGAAGCAAGGATCCCTTTGACGAAACCTTCTTCTTCTTCTCCTTCATGTTGTAATGGTTTTGTTTGTGTAATAAACTTCATTGTTCTTATTTAATTTATTCTCTTTTCTTCTATTTTGTTAAATTTCTTCTCTTAATATTCCTATTTGGGCTGGAATTCTTGAGTAGAATCTTTATTGGGTTATACCCATTATAAACCTTTGAACATGCAAAACGCTTCTACGATGATTACGCCACCCATGGAAGAGTAGTTTTTTTAGTAATCGATCGACCTCTATCCTTATTCATTCATTTATTTTGAATCAATGAGATACTATAATTCACATATTATGATCTATTAATTGATTTTTTAATTTAAATGAAACCAATCAAGAAATTGAATAGTTAACACAAAACACTTGAGGTCGGGAATTGTGTGAACTGTGAGAGTGCAACCTTAACCGGTAATTCAAAACCACACGGGATCAATTTGTAGAGTTCAAATATAATCCATAAACTCAATTAATCTTCATTTACAGAGTGGTTATGTGCCTTAATTTACCACTGAACATAAGCTAATTTTATAACATCAATCAAAGTAGGGTGTTGCGATTGCATGTTCCGAAGTTAGCCTAAGGTTAAATTCACTTCATCTTCGTGGTAAAGTTAATTCTTGTAGGGTTTGGGATTTAAAAAATTAAGGGATCATAATTAAGTGAATATTAATTTAAATGATAATGATTAATAAATGATTGAAGAGGTAGAGTTAGATCGATTACGTCTTTTAAATATTGTCTAAAAACATCTTTTTGTTGTGTCATTTTAATCAAACTTCATTTCAAAACTAAAAAAAAAATACAATCTTCTTCTAGAAAACTTATTCTAGATTCATAAACTATAACCAAACCCCATAATTTCAAGTAGTGTTTTTATTATATTATACTTTATTTGTTTTAGAATACCTTTAATAAGTTGTTAAATTCACTTCCTCTTTTGAGATACGACCTTGGTCATCCACTCTACTGCACCTAAGAACCCCAAAATCACATTAATCATTTTAGGGCGCCTACGAAAGTTCTCTTTCAGGGTTTCTCAAATTGATTGATATTTTGGAGATTTAATTATGATTTTTTATCTTTTATTTGAGTTATTCAATTGATTGTATTCTGATAATTAATTTGGAGAATTAATTATGAAATGATGATTGGATTTAATGATAATTTATTATGAGAATTTATTATGACTTTTTGGGTTTTAAAATGGATAATTAATTTTCAAGAATTAATAGTGGAATGAGAATGGATTGGATTGATTAATTAATTGATGAATTAATTAATGGGTTAAGGGATTAAATAATTGTTGAATTAACTATTGGCCTTTGAAATGATCAACTAATCATTATATTAGTAAATGATTAATGTGGAAAAATCTTATGAATTGTGGAATGATTAAATGGATGAGATTTTGTGGTGCTAGGTATGACATTCTAGAAAATGTGGATGTTGGGACATGGACATCGAGTTCCTCACCAATAGTTATCTAAATTATTATATTTAAGTGTGTTAAGCATGATGGCCTGCATCGAATGAGAATTGGAGTGCGAGGCATGATGTCCTACATTCAAAGAGATTTGGGGTGATCAGCATGAATTCCTGCACCAGATGATTAATGATAAAAATGAATAATGTTTAAAATGAGATTTCAGGGTCTAGTCATGATGACCTGCACCAAATGAATAATAATAATTAATGATGATTAGATTGGTAATCATTGATTGAATTGGCCTAATGTGATGATTATGTATTAAATGACAATGTGATAACTGTTTAATTTATGCATTGTATTTATTGAATCATATAATTGCATTAACTATCTTTTGACTCGACTCGTTTTAGACAGTATTGGTGGGGGCCTACTAGGTTGTAATCACAATCTATTAGGGCCGCCTGATCGGCACCTAAGAATACTTTGTAGTTGCAGGACATGAAAAGGGAAAGGCCTTGGGATAGGTTTCAGTTTGGGATTGGAGCATGGGAATGGGAACCATACGTGGTTCGAAATATGTTTGGGAGTCATTGTGTCCTTAATTTCGGTTTAATTGTAGAAACATTACATTTTCATTTGCATAGCATGTTTTACCTTTTAGTTGACTATTGTCTTCTCTGGTTTTACAATAATATGTCTTGATATTGTTCGCTTTATTTATATATGCTTCCACACTTGTTTTTTTTTATTTTCTTCCGATGGTGTTTTATTCAAACAAAAGAGGGTACAGTCTCTCCAAGACTGACTTGTCAAGCCCTCGCTACTAGTCGGCACCCTCTGAAGTACGGGTAGGCGCGCTTGAGGGCATGTGTGCTACCAGCTTAGAGCACCGTTTAGTGTCTCCTGGGTCGATAAGTCACACTTCTTGTGCTATAATAATTTAAATGAAATTTATAATAGTGTGACCATCCATGTTACACCTCACACATATATCTTCTTTATCATTTAATGGAATATTTTCTTGAAATTTTTTATTATCCTTAGATTGTGCGTCATGCAATTTTCTCATTCTTTCAAAAAAAATTGACAAAAAAGTGACATGTCATTAAGATATGTGGAAGAATGTTTGGATCTTCCACATGGGTTCTTCTGAGGGTCATCCTTTATAGCATCCCGTCTTTTTATAACATAACTTTTCATTCCATTACACAGAACTGAGGATCTTTAAGGTTTAGTGTCTTGGAAACAAGGAACATAAAACATGAAAAAAAACATTCTTCTTAAACACTTGAAAGGCTTCTCCTCATGTTCAACCTAGGCTCATTACTGCATCCCATAACCTGGGGACATACATCAAAAGGAAGGGTGAGCAGAAGGCCCAGCAAGGGAAACAAGTGAAAAATTTTACATATGAACTTGAGATACATCAATAAAGTCATGAAAAGAACTTTAAGGCATGAAAATGAAATCATGAGGCATATCATAATAAAAATAAAACTTTTTCATAACTTGAAGATGTGGCTACATCATTTAACATAGACAATCATGAACATATCACCAAGGTCCATCCCCAAGGTGTCATTTTAAAATTACCAAGGTTATTCACCAAGGTATCGTGAAAATTGTAATCTCTAGTGGTTACATCATTACCCAATGCATTGGAGCGCTATCAGGGAGAACCCTTAAATTTGTCTTTATTATCATGTGATCCACATATATCATCATCAAACATTTCATAAATAACCCACATAGCATAAAATAAATGGGTTTCATTTCATAATCATAACGTTTTAAAAACTGCTTTAAAGACATGATCTTTACGTCACTTTAAACCCACAGAAAGGGAAAGCGGGTCTCATGTATGTAAATCCCAGAATTTAAAATGTAACATTTTGATATATATGTGAATAAATTTGTAGAAATAAGAGCTTTGAGTATTCACTTTATAACATAAAATAATTTTTGAGAAAAGAGAGAGGCATTTTGAGGGGAAAATTCTGCAGCATAACGGCTAAGTTTCGGGGTTTTAGAAAACATTGAAATGAGAGGGGACATGGGTCACCCTCTCATAAATGACCCATAAAATAGTAGGGTGAAAGAATAAGAAGGACATATGGACATGGTAATGAAATTTTAGGGACATACCATTTGAAATGAAAAACATGGAAGGAAAAAAAATTAGATTTCTCTTATGAAAATTCGGCAGCCTTACGGCGTCACTTAAATTCAAAAGAAAATGATTTGACAAGATCAAATAGGGTCCCTCATCATATGATCATAAGAGATCAGTATTATAGATATATAGATAATTCCCCAACATAACAAAAAGGAACTTGAAATAATTTACATGAAAGTAGAACTTCAAAACGAGAAGGGTGAAGAACCACTTAAAAATTCGGCAGCCTAACAGCGCCACTTAAAACATCAAAATACAGAATTGAAGAGATCAAATGGGGTCTCTCATCATATGAACATAAGAGTCCAGTATGATATATATAGAGATAATACCACAATATAACAAAAAGGAACTTGAAATAATTGACATGAAAGTAGAACTTCAAAACGAGAAGGGTGAAGAACCACTTAAAAATTCGGCAGCCTAACGGCGCCACTTAAACATTCTTAAAACGAATTGATGAGAGCAAGGGGGGGTCTCTCATCATATGAACATGAAATAGGCAGTAGGATGAATATAAAAGAACATCCTCAAACATAAGAACATGGAGTATAAAAGAAATGACATAAAAGAGATTACTTGAAAAGAAAAAGAGAGGTCGGATCCCTTACCTTAAAATGTAACTCTTAAACCTCAAAGGTTGGGACCAGGAGGGCTTGGAGGCACCTTGGGAGGACTCCTTGGGAGGTAATGAGACCAGAAATTTGTTGGGAATGAGTGGGGAGTCGAATGGATGAGAGGAGGGCTTGGTATTTATAGGGAAAGTGAGGGGACAAGGCATTAATGGCCAAGGGATACCTCACATGTGCTTTTCTCAAACCCATGTGCTCTCCCTTGTCATTTATCATGGAGTTAGGCCACATGGGGCCCCCAAAACAATAATTCATCACCCTTGGCCGGCCAACCCTCAAAAGATCTCATGACATCGTTATGATGTCATTAAACATACCGAAACCCTAAAACAGTATTTTTACTATTCACTGAAAATTCAACTTTCTCAGAAAAATCCCAAAATTTCACATTAACTAAATATCAATGCTCTGATTTAAAAAATGAAATCCATTTTATAAAAATAATTTTCTAAATATTTTTAATTTAATTTTTAAATAAAAACACTATTCATCAAAAATTCATTTTTTTCAGAAAAAACCCCAAAAATTACCATAACATAATATCGATGCTCTGAGTTCAAAAATAAAGTCATTTTTATAAAAATAATTTTCTAATTATTTTTAATTAAATTTTTAATTAAAAAACACTATTCACCCGAAAAAACTAATACTTGAATAATAATTAATGAAACCGTTATTTAACTATTTTATTTAATCACATTACTTAATCAAGGTGCCTAGATTATTTTAAAACTTTCTTTAAGTGAGATTACTAATCTATTTGGTCATATTACTAATCCTAATCATAAAATCACTATTCATAATTTACTATTCATCAAAAATCAAGTTGATCTTATTAGACTCTAAATTTAGTACTGAACATAATTGCAGAAGACCATTTTTTGAAAATCATTACACATTTTTAATTATTTAGGGTTTACAAAAACATATTTAAAATATCCTTTTTCTAAAATTCATCAAAAATATGCATACTATATTTATCCGGTCATTTCAAAATTCATAAACTTCATCATAAGAAGAAATCCCAATTTTTATTTAAAACAAGGATTACACAAGGTAGTTACGGTCTCGTTACATAACCCCTTATAATACCAGCATAGGACCTAAGAGTAAGGTGTGCTAGGGTGATAGAAGCTTGGGGCGACTCAGTCAACATTGCCCGAGTAGTAATTTCTATCAGTTTGAACTTCTCACGAAGGAGATTCCGTTCCAGCTTCACATGATGAAGTTCGGCTTGGATTTGATCCAGAGCAAAGCCCAGTGGTGCTACCTCCTTCCCAAGCTCTGTTAGATGGGCTTCGATCGGTCCAAGACTACTAGGTGAGGCCATCGAATCTTCTTTCTATAATAATTAACCAAGATTACTTATATCAAAACATTTTGTTCACAGCGGTCATATTGACCGATGGTTATATAATAGTCAAAACCCACTGATCTCATTTTAATTATAATCATGTTTATCAAATAAAACGTTTTTGTTGAGATATAACAATAACACATAAAATTGGGAAAAAAAATTATTTAAAAAATTTCGGGTCGTTACAATCTTCCCCCCTTAAGAAATTGCGTCCTCGCAGTTTTAAAATTGGGTTTTGAAATTTCATTGAAAGTCCCACATCGGAAAAGGAGTCAGTAAAACTATTACTTTAAAATAAAGAAAGGGAAGTACAAAGGTCACCTGAGTTAACCAACACTAGGGTTCTATGTAGGAAAACATGGACATGGAGGAGAAAACAAAGGGTCAAGTTCTGAAGGAGAGTGATAGAGAACATGATTAGGAGAAAGTTAACCATGATAAAATCCCAAACTTATGATGTGTGTAAACGGTCTTTGATTACCTAGTAGGAAACGTAAACCAACAACATTTTTGTTTTACGTTTCTTTTCATAATTTTGAGGATTTCATTTACTACATAGAACAAAAACATAAGAAAATATACCTACCTTCAAGTAGAGTTTCATCCTTTAACAAGTCCCTACCAACACTAATCTTTTCTCCAAATGATGAGAATTCAAAAACACTTGGTCTCATAAAAGCACAAGAATCATCTTCTAAATCACATAATCTACAAAAGATTAACTATCTATTTCTTCTATCTTTAAACATTATCCCAAAAACAGAAAGGTTAAGGTAAAACAACTCTTCAAAAAGAAATAATCCCATAGGAATGGAAACTACTTTTAAATCATCAAAGTTCCATGGTACTACCCAAATTTCATCATAGACCATTCCCTAAATAACGGTCCTTAAAATTCCTCAAAACAAACCAAACTAAGATTGAAACCCAAATACAATAAGGATTTGATAACATAGTCTTCCAAAACAACTTCATTGTTCATCTCCAGACAACATCAACCACTCCTAACATCTTATAAAAAAGTAGCTAACCTAAACATATTTTACCCAAGATAGGTTAGTCATTCCCATAAGTAACCTAAATTACTATAAGTTCACCTTAAATTCATCGATTCTTCAAAATATAAGTCAACCTTACTCCTCAATGAAAATACCATAGTAATCTATTTACCTCGATCAAATATGGTTCCCAAAATAATGAACGTCTTCCAAAATAATAGTCATATTTTAATCCCCTAATCATCCCTATCATATTAATACGAAAATCGTCGCATTTCCTATCACATTGGTTGTCGGAACACGTTCTTCCATTTCCCACCATTAACTAAGAAGAGAAATCATAATTAGGGGCTTAAGTACTTAGCTAATAATCATGAAAAGGAACTGAAAGCATATAAGGATAACTTGTATATGAAAGGTATACCCTAAGTTGTGATCTCCTAGGTTCCCATCTAGGTTATGAATGATCATATATTCTTATGTGAACCTTTATTTTATTTTATCTTTGTTCCTTTAACAATGGTTCATACCAAGCTTATGAATTTACTAAAGCATATCCCCCGGGAGTGTCGTAACCAAGAGTGCAACAAGGCCCGTTGTCGTGTACCAGTTCCCGTTCGAGTCTAGCTCAAAGCGGTGTTTTCGGGTTTT
Source organism: Viscum album (assembly GCA_963277665.1). NCBI lineage: Eukaryota > Viridiplantae > Streptophyta > Magnoliopsida > Santalales > Viscaceae > Viscum > Viscum album. Next base: position 1,562,778,895 of record OY728165.1, read on the forward strand.
ACCCCTATGTACATTTGTGCCAGAGCCACCTCTACCTGCTCGTATCCAGACAGGGATGTATTTGCTTGGAAACCCCTTACTCAATACTCACCAAAATACCAGGAAGATTTCCTATATTAAAATTTTCTATAGGGTTCCTCCTAGAGTTTTCATATCCTAATTTCCACAAATAACTAAACCATCCTTTGATACCAACTATAGAATCCCGTCTTTTTATAACATAACTTTTCATTCCATTACACGGAACTGAGGATCTTTAAGGTTTAGTGTCTTGGAAACAAGGAACATAAAACATGAAAAAAAAACATTCTTCTTAAACACTTGAAAGGATTCTCCTCATGTTCACCCTAGGCTCATTACTGCATCCCATAACCTGGGGACATACATCAAAAGGAAGGGTGAGCAGAAGGCCCAGCAAGGGAAACAAGTGAAACATTTTACATATGAACTTGAGATACATCAATAAAGTCATGAAAAGAACTTTAAGGCATGAAAATGAAATCATGAGGCATATCATAATAAAAATAAAACTTTTTCATAACTTGAAGATGTGGCTACATCATTTAACATAGACAATCATGAACATATCACCAAGGTCCATCCCCAAGGTGTCATTTTAAAATTACCAAGGTTATTCACCAAGGTATCGTGAAAATTGTAATCTCTAGTGGTTACATCATTACCCAATGCATTGGAGCGCTATCAGGGCGCACCCTTAAATATGCCTTTATTATCATGTGAGCCACATATATCATCATCAAAAATTTCATAAATAACCCACATAGCATAAAATAAATGGGTTTCATTTCATAATCATAACGTTTTAAAAACTGCTTTAAAGACATGATCTTTACGTCACTTTAAACCCACGGAAAGGGAAAGCGGGTCTCATGTATGTAAATCCCAGAATTTAAAATATAACATTTTGATATATATGTGAATACCCTTGTAGAAATAAGAGCTTTCAGTATTCACTTTATAACATAAAATAATTTTTGAGAAAAGAGAGAGGCATTTTGAGGGGAAAATTCTGCAGCATAACGGCTAAGTTTCGGGGTTTTAGAAAACATTGAAATGAGATGGGACATGGGTCACCCTCTCATAAATGACCCATAAAACAGTAGGGTGAAAGAATAAGAAGGACATATGGACATGGTAATGAAATTTTAGGGACATACCATTTGAAATGAAAAACATGGAAGGAAAAAAATTAGATTTCTCTTATGAAAATTCAGCAGCCTTACGGCGTCACTTAACTTCAAAAGAAAATGATTTGACAAGATCAAATAGGGTCCCTCATCATATGATCATAATAGATCAGTATGATAGATATAGAGATAATTCCCCAACATAAAAAAATGAACTTGAAAGAATTGACATGAAAGTAGAACTTCAAAACGAGAAGGGTGAAGAACCACTTAAAAATTCGGCAGCCTAACGGCGCCACTTAAAACATCAAAATACTGAATTAAAGAGATCAAATGGGGTCTCTCATCATATGAACATAAGAGTACAGTATGATATATATAGAGATCATACCCCAATATAACAAAAAGGAACTTGAAATAATTGACATGAAAGTAGAACTTCAAAACGGGAAGGGTGAAGAACCACTTAAAAATTCGGCAGCCTAACGGCGCCACTTAAACATTCTTAAAACGAATTGATGAGAGCAAGGGGGGTCTCTCATCATATGAACATGAAATAGGAATTAGGATGAATATAAAAGAACATCCTCCAACATAAGAACATGGAGTATAAAAGAAATGACATAAAAGAGATTACTTGAAAAGAAAGAGAGAGGTCGGATCCCTTACCTTAAAATGTAACTCTTAAACCTCAAAGGTTGGGACCTTGAGGGCTTGGGGGCACCTTGGGAGGACTCCTTGGGAGGTAATGAGACCATAAATTCGTTGGGAATGAGTGGGGAGTCGAATGGATGAGAGGAGGGCTTGGTATTTATAGGGAAAGTGAGGGGACAAGGCATTAATGGCCAAGGGACACCTCACATGTGCTTTTCTCAAACCCATGTGCTCTCCCTTGTCATTTATCATGGAGTTAGGCCACATGGGGCCCCCAAAATAATAATTCATCACCCTTGGCCGGCCAACCCTCAAAAGATATCATGACATTATCATGACACCGTTATGATGTCATTAAACATACCGAAACCCTAAAACTGTATTTTTACTATTCACTGAAAATTCAACTTTCTCAGAAAAATCCCAAAATTTCACATTAACCAAATATCAATGCTCTGATTTCAAAAATGAAATCCATTTTATAAAAATAATTTTCTAAATATTTTTAATTTAATTTTTAAATAAAAACACTATTCATCAAAAATTCATTTTTTTCAGAAAAAACCCCAAAAATTACCATAACATAACATCGATGCTCTGAGTTCAAAAATAAAGTCATTTTTATAAAAATAATTTTCTAATTATTTTTAATTAAATTTTTAATTAAAAAACACTATTCACCCGAAAAAACTAATACTTGAATAATAATTAATGAAACCGTTATTTAACTATTTTATTGAATCACATTACTTAATCAAGGTGCCTAGATTATTTTAAAACTTTCTTTAAGTGAGATTACTAATCCATTTGGTCATATTACTAATCCTAATCATAAAATCACTATTCATAATTTACTATTCATCAAAAATCAAGTTGATCTTATTAGACTCTAAATTTAGTACTGAACATAATTGCATAAGACCATTTTTTGAAAATCATTACACATTTTTAATTATTTAGGGTTTACAAAAACATATTTAAAATATCCTTTTTCTAAAATTCATAAACAATATGCATACTATATTTATCCGGTCATTTCAAAATTCATAAACTTCATCATAAGAAGAAATCCCAATTTTTATTTAAAACAAGGATTACACAAGGTAGTTAAGGTCTCGTTACATAACCCCTTATAATACCAGCATAGGACCTAAGAGTAAGGTGTGCTAGGGTGATAGAAGCTTGGGGCGGCTCAGTCAACATTTCCCGAGTAGTAATTTCTATCAGTTTGAACTTCTCACGAAGGCGATTCCGTTCCAGCTTCACATGATGAAGTTCGGCTTGGATTTGATCCATAGCAAAGCCCAGTGGTGCTACCTCCTTCCCAAGCTCTGTTAGATGGGCTTCGATCGGTCCAAGACTACTAGGTGAGGCCATCGAATCTTCTTTCTATAATAATTAACCAAGATTACTTATATCAAAACATTTTGTTCACAGCGGTCATATTGACCGATGGTTATATAATAGTCAAAACCCACTGATCTCATTTTAATTATAATCATGTTTATCAAATAAAACGTTTTTGTTGAGTATAACAATAACACATAAAATTGGGAAACAAAATTTATTTAAAAAATTTCGGGTCGTTACATCCTTGTTATTAGTAGTTCTTTTAGATGATGAAATTTTATTAAACTTATTGGATTATAATCCAAGGTCTTATTTATCTGGTTTTTAAAATCTTTTTAAGAGAATTTTTGTTCCCAAAATTTCTCTGATTTCTTACCATTATTTGCCTTTTCCTTTTTATCCAACATTGGTTGTCTTAAATTCTCATCATATATGGATACATATTGAGATGTGTATGTAATAGCCTTTTGACCAAAAGTATTGTATACATCACATATTTTTTCAATCATTCCTACTCTCTTTGATGTATATATATTCTCATGGACCTATGGATTTTTATTTTTCTTTTATAGATTTCCCCATTAAAATAGGATTTATTTGTTCTTTTACATTTAAATATTATACCAAAAATATAATTCACAATTCCAAAATCTATTACAACAACAAAATTGACCCCAAAATCATGATTTCATAATATTTCATGTATATGGTTCTTGGGACTTCTTCATTACTTATTGTGATAATTGTAGGAAACTAGATTTTTCACTCTTTTTAATATCCACCAAAGTCATTTTGGTAGTCTTATTCTATTATTTATTCATCCTTACTTGTTTATGTTTTGTTTGAAACGTTCATTGTTTATGAAAATAGATTTTGAAAAACAATTACAAGTTGGTATGGACGGTACCTATTTTAGCACATCTACTTTAGATAAATCATTTAATGAATTCGTGATCTTCTTTTTATATATTTGATGTATTTTAACCTTAGATTGATCATTGAATTATTTTGTGATCTTCTTATTAGATTTTGGAGGTATTTTATCCTTAGAAATATCATTGAATGAATTTTTGATCTTCTTATTAGATGTTTGAGGTATTTCAACCTAAGATATATCATTGAATGAATTAATTAACTTATTATTTTATATTTTATGTATTTTAACCATATATAGATCATTGAATGAATTCGTGATTTTATTATTGGATTTCTGTGGAATTTTAACCTTAGATAGATCATTTAATGGATTTGTGATCTTCTTAATAGATGTTGGAGGTATTTCGACCATAGATAGATAATTGAATGAATTCATGGTATTATTATTATATATAGGAAGTATTTCAACCTTAAATATATCATTGAATGAATTTTTTATCTTCTTATTATATTTTGGAGGTATTTCAACAATATAGAGATCACTGAATGAATTTGGGATCTTATTATTAGATTTGGGAGGTATTTGATCCTTAATAGATCATTGAATGAATTCATGATTTTATTATTAGATTTTGTACATATTTAGACCTTATATAGAGAATTTAATTAATTCTTGATCTTCTTATTTTATGTTGTAGGTATTTCAACCTTAGATAGATCGTTGAATGAATTCATTATCTACTTATTATATGTTGGAGGTATTTCAACCATAGATAGATCATTTAATTAATTTTTGATATTCTTAATATATTTTGGAGGTATTTAAACCTTGGATATATCATTTAATAAATTCATGATCTTCTTAATAGATTTGGGATGTATTTCAACCTTAGATATGTCATTGAATTAAGTCATCATCTTCATATTAGATTTTGGACATATTTCAACAATAGATAGATCATTGAATGAATTCATGATCTTTTTATTAGATAATTGAATTAATTTTTTAATGAATTTGTGATCTTCTTATTAGAAGTTAGAGGTATGTCAACCTTTTATAGATCATTGAATGAATTCGTGATCTTCTTATTAGATGTTGGTGTTATTTTAGCCTTAGATAGATCATTAGATGAATTTGTGATCTTCTTATTAGATATTTCAGGTATTTCAACCATAGATAGATCATTGAATGATTTTTGGATTTTATTATTAGACGTTAGAGGTATTTAAACCTTATATAGGCCATTGAATGAATTCATTATCTTCATATTTGATCATTGAATGAATTTTGGAATGAATTCATGATCTTCTTATTAGATTTTGGAGATATTTCAACTATAGGTAGATCATTGAATGAATTCATGATATTCTTATTAGATGTTATGAGTATTTCATCTTAGAATCCTCAAGTGAACATTTAGTAGCAACAATAATTGTTTTGTTCTTTTGTGAAGTCTCAATATGTGTCTTCTGGGGATTTTCCAACTGAACTCCCATATCTTGAAATTTAAAATCGAGGGATATTTTATAATCCTCAATAATAATAATATTTTCTTCATAAGCCTTCATAATTTTTTGAAATCATCATCATTTAACTTAACATTGTTTTAAATCAATGAGATAAGTTCCTTGATATTATTGGATATTTATTCCAATTGTAAACCCTTGAAATCAGTGCTATTTTTTAATTTCCCTTCCAGTGAATGGATCTTTTCATCCAAATTATTTTTGACTTCATATATCTTTTCAACATCATTAAGGAATTTTTAGGAACTTATTCCAAGTTTTATCTTTTTTTTCTTCAATGGTTCGAACATGTCAGGAGTGATTTTAACATTACAACCTCTTTTCTTACAAACCGTTCTCCATAGTATATGATTCTTCTCTTAGTTGGGTGATTTATTCATGCATAAATGGAAAGAACCCACAAACAAAGTGAGGTTGTTTATATAGGAACACCATGAATACAACCTGTTAATATAACAATTGATATATGTTGAGAAATTGTAGACTGATCATCCCCACTTGTGATAAAATATTCATCTTGAGGAAAATTTTCTAAAGTACTAATGCTTACCTTCTGATCACCTAAGGTAGGAAGGTTTTCCCTCTCATTAGTGGAAACCTAACCCACCTAATCTTTACCTTCCAATCCTAGTATATCTTTATTTTAAATAAGGTGTGGGGAACCGGATACTACCTCTTTATTATAAAATTGTAATTTTTCATCATATTTGTTTTCTATTCCTTTCTCGTGTTCATCATGGTCTTGGAAGATATAGAATTATTCTCAGATATAATTTAATCTTTACCAAAAAATTCCCTTCATTTTATTTATAGGAAATAAATTAAAATATTAAAAATAGAAAAACATAAACATATAGAATCCAATAGAGGTGAACATGTTCTATAATACCACTTGAATGGACTAGTTTGGGATATTCCTAAAACTGAGAGGTCGGGGGGGGGGGGGGGGGGGGGGTAAATCAGTTTTCAAGATTTTTAATCCAATTAAAACATTTTATCTCTTTACCCCTTTGACCTATTAGGATCTCAATTGTCTAATTATCTTTTCCCTATAACAGGAAATAATATGAGAGTAGTAAAAATAGCACATGATATTTTTACATGGGTTGCTATTAAATTATATTAGTTAGTCCTTGTTGTGTTTGGTGATAACCATTACATAAATTCTCTACTATAATGTAGTATTAAGATATAAGGGATGGATATAAAATAATCCATTAGCTATTGTGGGACCCTATACATTAGGATGGGCGAATAGAGAAAGTCCTTCTTCCCTAGACTAGTGATTAATTAGTCTAACATGAAGCTTATTGCGGGTTATTTATACTACCTCTAAAGATAGTCTTTACCTTCTTGTTAATGTATTTTATAACACAGAGAAATTATTCCACGAGATGAGAATTCTATTGGATTTCACAATTTTACTTTTTTATTCAACAATCATCTTACCTTGTTACTTTCTCAGCATTAGGAAGGAAACCCTTCCAATTATTCATAATAGAAAACTGAAAGTTTCACTTATTATTTTTACTTCAATCACAATAACATGAATATGGTGTGGACTAATTATCACTAAATTATTCCAGTCCCAAATGATAAATAAAATTAATATTAATTTGTTCAGATACCCCTCCTTCCACAACTAATCATTGAAAATAAAATATATTGAATATTCTATAGTAGTGTCTTGATCTCTTTCTTCTTTAGTGAAAAACAATCTAAACTAAATATTCTTCTTATTCTTACTGGAATCACAATCTTGATTGTGATTATTTAAAAATTAAATTTTATCTCAAGAAAGAATCATCACAATTAATTATTCTTTGATAAAAAGTATCAAAAATGGTTATTATACTAGTTCTCTTATGTTATTCATGTTGAGAAAATATGTTTAATTCGACTGAATCACACCACAATTTTAATATTAATCAATTCATGAATGAACTTGTAGAAACATAATATACTAATCACTCTAATATCTTCCTAGATTCAATCTCAACCTAGTTTATTTAAAATCAGATCATGCGTAAATCATGATTCACGTGTTATGTATAAAACATAACACATATATTCTAATAATTATTTCATCTAAATTTAATTATCTTTTTCTTTACTGCATTTTGGGTGACCTTGTATTAGTTTGGATTTCATGAAACGGTTTAGATAATTCGGTTCATAAACTACTCGTGCATGTGCATCCATCTATGCATGTATGCATATATCCCTTACATAAGTGTTTAGAATGTCATTCCTTATTTTGAAAAATAAACACATTTTCCCTATATTCAAATATTTTATTCATGCAAATAGTATGTATATATTTCAAACACTTAATATGTAATCCTTTCACAAAATTTCCATATGGAATCACAGTGTATGTTACCTTTGCATAGATTGGAAATATATACATGATAGGAAAATAATACAAGTGTCTAAGGAGCTTTACTAAAGAATAATGCATCATGGAACATGTTGTTCTCTAATCCATTATAGTGTGTATAACAAAATTAAAACGTTTTTTGGATATATTTCTCATCACGAAACATGATGAAAGTGTTTTCAACTGGTTGTGTGTCCACAATATCTTCTCCTTACTCGAATAAGAATAATCATACATAGTTATTATAAATTAATGTAACTGAATTGTTCATAGTTCCTCATCATTGAAAAAATATGCATGTAATTCCATTATTTTTATATCCACATATGCTCATGGATCTTGTTTCTTCCTTATGTGGTTGAAGAATGGAGATTCCCTATTTTTCTAGAAAAATGAGAGCCCTCAAAATATGCAATTAATTGCATCTTTGGTCATGGATGAATTTTTTTTATAAGAGTATATTAAACCATTTCAATACCTCTTTCCCATGATAAAATCCTTGGTAAATTTAAAAAATAATCCATTCTTAAGACTCATTCAAATATACTAACATATCAACTTCGAATTCTTCAAATGTATATACTTAAAATCAGGGTTTAATTTCTTTGTGATCTAAACTTCTCCTATTGGGGAGTATCACATTAATGAGATTTAAAACACATTCCATTTCATGCCTCATATTAATCCATGGAGATCAGACACATTTCATGACCATTGTATCATTGATTCTATTTGGCTGAAGCCTATTGTACAAAATATTAATTAAATGCAAAGTTTAACATGCATACATATCAACTCGAGGATCATTCATGCTTTCTTTGATCACCAGAATTGATATGTGGTGCATTACTTCATCATTGGTGGTGGTCAGTCATCGATGATCCAAAGTAAAGAAGCTCTCATGTCAAGAGGTAGGGGATGACTGCGTTGAGGCTTGGTGACCATCAGATCACCTCTGACTGAAAAAACACGATATGTCCATATATTTATAAGTAGTTTTATACTACACCCACATGTCCCTCATCAATATCTAGAATAGTTGTGTAAAACTATATCAAAGATCACATTCCTTCTACTTGTTTGAGTAGACACTGTGGTCATCACCTCGAACACAACATGCCCACATGGGCCGTGTCCCACTACGTGACCCATAGGCTTCCATGTGGGCCCAATATGGCCCACCTATGCATGAATTCAGGAATTAAATCTACATTATTTATACATTGGACCGCCCATGGGCTTATAGACGACCCTCTGCCACCTACAGGCTTTCTTGGGTAGCTCCCTTGGGCATAGTTGATCCTCAGGTCCAACTTATTATCTCAGTTGAGTGGCTAGGGATAACCTGTTAGATTGGACTTGATTTTATATAAGGACCCCATTATACATAGAGAATTATAAATATATATTTATTCAAGACAAATCCATCATATAAAAACAAAGTACCCCCCTTTAAATACATGACCACATCTTCTTCATCTTCAAATAACCTCTCATGCAATAAAATTTATATTTCATGGTTCTCCTCCACTCCTTCCATAAAAACTTATTTTTCATTAACTTATTTGAATACTTCTTTAGGATAATTAGAATCTAAATTCTATTCAAGATGGAACTTTTATTGTTCTCATGAAATAGTGAAATTTTGAATTAACTTATACAAATCAACCTTCTTCGTTGTTGTAAATAATATATCCCCACTGAAAACAATTCATTGAACATAGATTCAAATCAAAAATCATCAAATTTACTATGATAATTTTCTAAGCACATCATCCAATGTCATTTAATGAACCAACAACAATTATCATAGAATAACCTTTGAAACCCAAAGTCTTTAAACCATTTTTGTGTTTCCTCAGATTATGAGACTTTAAAAATTCATCCATGCTCAATTATCTTTGGAAATACTTCATTATATTGAAATTAATGAGATCTTCCAATATCATTGATCTCTATGGGATACCAATGACAATAATTGACAGTAAATTAAACTCAAACACAATGTGGGATATTTGGTACAGATACACAATTTCATCTGATATAATGATATAGTACCTAGCCGTAAATACCCTATAACAATTTACAATGATATCACTGAATCAGTTTATATTTCCATAAAACCAAGGTCACATCAGTGGAAAAAAACATACTCTGAATGTATCATCTCTTGGGGTATTTTTCTTAAAGAGGTGTTGTTTAAATGAGAATATTTTTCATTGAATTCAACAAGGATTATCCCTTAATAAAACTCATATATCATCTTAACATGATATTCATGTGAGATATAATAGACTAAAATATATTAATAATTATATCTTGGCCTAGTTGGAGTATGTTGCAGTTGGTGTCCAGAAATCAACTAGTTTTTACTATAAAAAATATATTAAAATAATTGAATTTTAAACATATCTAATATTATATTTATCATTATTCTACATGAATTTAATATAATAATGTACTAGGGTATATTTCTAATATAAATAATTTGTTTTTGCAGTTCCCCCCTATAATGACAACCTCAATAGTCTGTGGTGATATATTTTAAAAAAAATTCATATGGTTTGGACGTTGTACTGTGAAAAGGGTCATATATTGTTTATTTTCAAGAATTAGTTCTCTTAAGATGAAGAGGATTCATGTCATGAAGGTTCAACTATATTAATATCTAAGATAACATATTATGATGATATAATTTCCAATGTGAATATTATATGTTTTCATGTCAATGAATATTCCTATATGAGAGCATGTGAAATAGTCTTCATGTTGGTGGGAGTAGGGTAAAATTGAATGTTATGGGGTAATTTTTCCTGTAAAAAATAAATGGAAATAAAAAAATTATTAAAAACTAAAACCCACTTCTCGAAATATTAAATATAATTAAAAAAATTGAAAGAGAAAATTGAATCAAGGTTGAAAGTGAAATTATATAATAATATATGTTTATAAAAATTAAATAATTAAACAATGAATTATTCTTAAATTAAACAACAAGAAAAATAATGGATTAAAAAATTGATTAATTGGAAAAATAAAAGGGGATAATAAATAAAAATAAAGATAGTAAATAAGGAATTAAATTTTGTAAGTAAGCTTATAAATAGATCAAGAAGAACCTTGATGCCTACTCTGTAGAATTTAATATATTATCCCTTTATATTTAATGACTCCATGATACCAAAAAACCCTTAATATTTAGGTTTTACCAAGAAATGAGAAATATTATTATCACTATATTTTTAACAGGTATTGCTAGATTCTTCAAATATAATAGTCCCTTTCCTTTTAACAGTTATAGTAAGAAAACCTAAGTCCCTTACTTTAATGGTACTGTGAACCGATAATAGAATAAATTGGATAAATATAGGATTTATTAGAACCAGTCACATATTAGAATAGTATTAATTCTCCTAAATAAATATGAAGAACAAGTAGATGATAATGAGAAAGAGGATGACAGTCCGATTATTTTTCAATAAGAACACACTATAGATTGAAAAATGAAGCACTTCGGTAAAAAGAGATTTTGAGATAAATTTAGTGGTCATAGAATGTTGGTGTGGGACAATGGTTCAGAATGTGTATTTACAAGCCTTCCAAGATCTCTATTTATATCCTTAATGAGTGATGAGGAATTCTTGGGATAAGATGGGACATTAATGAGTCAAACCAAGAATTTTTTACTAATATTTAATACTCTTTTCAATGTTCTAGACCATGGCCTCTTGTAGTGTAGTAGACTTATCTATTTCCTGGAGGCGTAAATTGAAGTGTGGTGACTTAGGTAGTGCCTTGGAGTGTTGTAGGATCATTTTGGATGTATATACAATGTTGTGGTAGCTGTGGTGTATCCCTTATCTATAGGGTGGATGAATCCTTTAAATAATATATGTGACAAAGACATTTACCTTACAACATGTCCTTTCCGAGGTTTTTAGGATTTGAAGTTTCACTATTGCATGAATTCTATAATTCTCATGATTATTCTCAATGAAAAAGCTGACCAAATATGTGATGGTTTATGGAAATTGTCATAGCACAATAATTCTATTTCCTGAACATTTTATGGCATGTTGTAGAGTGTTGCAGCATAGTAAAACTATAATGGAAAAGTATCTAATTTCCAAAAAAATAATTGAAATTGTTTGATACTTTAAAGATTCATTTTATCATTAAAAACCCAAATATGATGACAAACACAATAATATATATCCCTTTTTTATGATCATAAATACTTGAATAATATGTATATTAAAAAAATAATATAAAAATTTTAAAAGTTCAGCACGATAATATTGAAAATAATTTTCTCCATAAAGAAAAAAACATCATTTCCCCCCTAACAATAATTATAACAGCTACCATATATTTCCATATTTACCCAGACTTATCTTTGGAAAACAAAAAAAATTATCCCCCTTTGAGATTATAAAAAATAAGTCATAGAAGGGGTTTCAATTAAATATGAGAAATAATATTTAAAACAACGTTTTTCAACATTAATATTCTTTTGAGAGAGATAAAAAATGTTGCGAATATTTAAAAGACATAAAAATATAGAAATTGATACTTTCAATAAACCCCTAGATGAAAGAAACTTAAGAGAGAAATAAAAAATTGTTTTTTAAGAAATTCAAGATTAAAAATAAAATTATTAATGAAATTTAGAGAAAAGGTGTATCCACTAGGATTATATCAGAATTAAAAAAATTATATCCACCTCAAATAGTGCATTATAAATATCAAGATGCATTAAAAACTGAATAAATAATTAAAATATTTTAAAAAAAACCATTGCATGATCATGGTGTAGAAAATATAATGTTAAATAAATATAGAAAATTACACAATTGTGTCAAACGTGTAGTAGAGACCCACAAATCATTCCTAGGGTGGTTATCTGAAAAAAAAACAACTTTCCCTTTTTGAGGTAATAACCTCTAGAAGTATCTGCACCAAAACCAAATCCACATTTTTGTATCCAGACATGAATATATTACTTAGGGTATCAAACCCACTTTACTTTACCAAAATTATGAAAAGTTAATAAAGCGTAGATTTTTAAAATAAGGAAAATATTTTATTTTCAAAAAAACTTAATTCAAAAAATAGAAAATTTTCTCAAGATTTCAATGATAAAGAGATAAGTGTCACAATATAATAACACCAAAGTCACAGTTATTGATGTCAAATCAATCAAGATGAAGGATTTTCATTAAGATATCAAAATGTTGATGATTTTTTCAATAAAATTCTAGAACAATATCACATTTTATATAGTGATCTTGAATAAAATGGAATTTCATGTCAATGTGATTTGTGTGAGAGTATTGGATAATATTTTCAGTTATTCTAATGAAACTATTGTTCACACATGTTATAAATGTTAGGATTTGAAATAAAAAATTATTGGAGTGAATTTATCACTAATATTATTTTAACACAATAACTCTTAATGGCTTTGTATTTTAATTTTTATATAGAAAAAAGAAACAAAGTTCTATTCTTACTTCTCTATGAGGCAAGTGACTTTCCATATAGGTGCTAAGTCTCCCTAGAACATTACTTATCTTGATGGAATACTCCAAAACCAAAATCATAAAAACATGTATGTTCAAAAGTAGTTTCCTTAAGATAAAATAATCCAAGGTTTTTAGTTCCTTTAAAATATCAAAAAAATATTATATTTTATTTTAAAATAAATTCCATTGGATTTGACTAAGAATGATCATAAATTAATAAAATAAATATGATATATATGGATGACTGAGAGTAAGGTAAATTAGACTTAAAATCATACTTCTGTCATGAGCTATTTTTAATGTATAAATTTTATTAAATTCAATTTTTTATAAACCACTATACAAGGAATTCATTGGTGTACCATCTATTACAAAAGTAGAAATATCATCAGGAGTCCATTTATATTATTTTACGGTAGTAGGATTATAACCATACATAACAATCTTCTATACATGATAAACAATAAATCTATGAAAAATAAACATGATTGTTTTCTGATAACAATAATTATTACTATAAAATTGGAGCTTAACTCATAGAGTGTACTTCTAGAGAACCATGGGTGTTTGAAAAGTCCACTTTCAAAAATAATTTTTGATGAAAATTGGTTAAATAATTGGAAGATAAAATAATCTTTGAAATAATTTGAAAAAAATAAATTATGAAATTCAATACACCTTTGATTCAAAATATAGGCTGGAGTATGGTAAAAATGGCTGGAGGGGTTGATTTTCCCTTTAAAAAATAAAATGAAATATTACAATTCAGGAACACTAAAGACCACTTTTTTGAAATATTTAAGGTACTCAAAAAAATTAAAGAGAAAAAATAAATCAATATTGAATGTTAGATGATATAATAATATATGATTATAAAATCTGAAGAATAAAATTAATACCAATTCATAATTTAAACTATAAATAAAATTGATTTATTAAAGATAGATTAATTAATAAAAGTAAAAAATAAATAAATATTTAGAAAATAAAAAATCCAAACAATGTGGTAATAAAGATCAAAAATAGATCAAGAAGAGACACTACATCTACAACATCAATTGAATATAGATTTAAGGTATTATTCCCTTAGATTTAACACTAAATAAAATGTAACAACCCTAACCCCAATAGCCTGTATCTAGTGCCTTACTTTATTACATTAGCATACATAAAATTTTCAAATCCCAAAGGACCAATTATTTTATCACTTTTGTAGACTATATTACATGAATGGAACTAGTTTTACTTTGCTAAAATGAAATAAAACATAATACATAACCATATCTAATAAACTAAATCCTTTAAAACTTAATCAAATATCTCTTCTTCATAAACTTGGGAAAGGAAAAAAATAATGGTGAACTGAAATTATTAATAAGGGTCAAGTATAGAAGAATATATCATGGAATGGTAAATGACTAAGAAAACATTCCATTAATAAATAACTTAATAATAATATATAAGGAATAAAATATAATCACATATTTCCATATAAATAATCACATCAGCTAGAAAACATAACCACTGATATTCTACTAATAACAAAATCACATGTAAATTCATAATTAATCTCATAATGATGGATTTAAAATTTATAGAACATATTATCAAGGCTTTTTTTTTTCAAGAATATAATACTATAAATTCCTCATGCTAAGAATATAACATCATCAAGGCTTCATGACAAGGATCTAATAAATGGGTAAGACCTTGTCCAATACCCAATATAGTTTTCTCATCAGACCTACCAATTCATTGATGGGTTATAAAGGTCCATTCCCATCACTTACTAAGTTCAATGCATTACCCACATGAATAAATAATACAAATGAATCATTGTAAATAAATAATTATCCATATTAGAATAACTTTTCATATTAAATGTCAATACTTACCTAGTAAAACAGATCATAAAATATTTAATGAAGTATATAAGTTGGTATCATAATAGATGAACCTTAATAAAACAAAATATTCAACAAAGGATGTTATCATAGATGAAAATACATTAAATTAGATCATTGGGAAATTATTGTGGAAAATACCCTTTTCATATTGCAAATTAGTTATTTTTAAAATGCCACACAATTATAAAAGATACCATTTTCATTGAAAATAACCTTGTAAATATGTAAAGGATTTCTCAAGACATTAAAGAATCATGAATGTGGGACAATATGATCATACTGTATATGTAAAAAAATCATTCCTTCTATATATTTTTTTTCAGAAAATTCACAAAGAGCCCTGTTTAGAAAATGAAAAAAAATATTATTTTCATAACTTTTTCAAAAAAGTCAAATATGGGGAAAATGACTTGAAAATTTCCAAAGAGAATAGTAAAAAATGTTTTCAAAATTTTTTTAGTAAACATTGACTAATAATTGAAATATCCCTCAATGGATACTTAAACATAAAAAAAACCCAAATAATGATGAGATTTTTAAATAAACCCTTACTATAGGTCTGGTTTCCTTTGTACATATCCAAAACTCATGTATAATTGTTTAAATCATGTTAATAATTTACTCCAAAACCAAATTCATATTTATTATATCATATATTTTTCTCTTATATCATCTTATCATCCATTTTTTAATAATTTTTTGTTTT
Source organism: Viscum album (assembly GCA_963277665.1). Taxonomy (NCBI): domain Eukaryota; kingdom Viridiplantae; phylum Streptophyta; class Magnoliopsida; order Santalales; family Viscaceae; genus Viscum; species Viscum album. The sequence goes on from OY728165.1 coordinate 1,562,794,968, forward strand.
TAGCCTTATATCAGGTGTTAACTAATTTATATTCCTATGCATGTTTTTCTATGTAAGTCTTAGTTCATGTGCATAGGATATAGTTCTATCATGTAAAGAATTATATTAAGTTCGTAGATATAATATTTATTTACTACATACATTTTATTAATTATTCATTAATGTTGAATGACATGTTACTGTCATGGGGTGTGGAAAAAATAATTATTTCCTATGTTAAATTTTAGTAAAGTGGTTAAATTAGGTTTTCTACAGAGAGGAGCGGACAACAATCACGTTTGTCACTTTAAATAGGAGAAATAAGTGAAGTTTTCTGAAATTTTTTGGGTTTTAAAACAAAAAGAAAAAGAAAAAATAAAGTTAAATATTTAAAATAAATTGATAACTCATGTGATTAAAAATATTTATAATGATTGGGTTATTAGGTTGGGGTTGGTTTTCCAATTTCAATTTTATCATAGTTCCAATTAATCCAATCCTCTTATGCTAAGCAGATTAAAGTTAGATTTCATGATCGCATCATCTCAATCCCATAGTCAATGGTGATGGTTAGAGTAAAACTTAACTAGATATTAGTTTTGTATACTATCCTTACTTTTTCATAATAGTTGTAGTGAATACCCTCAATTGATTTGGGAAATTCCCACTCGGGTCTTGTTTATCCCAAATAATCAAGAATATGCACTATGCCTCCCATGCTTACTGATGACCGCAGAGTACTTGACCACTAATCCTATATTTATTCCATCGTACATAGACCAGTAAATAGGGTATGGAAATAATTATCATTACCCAAATAAATAATATCAATAGAATATAAATTAAATTATTTTCATATAAGATGATAAAACACACTTATTAGAATTTGAAACCAGCATCATAGAAGAGAAAATGATATCAAACCATTAAGTCTATGAACTCAAACATTAAAAAAGGGAAAACCTAACCTTACCCAATCACTCAGATGATTTACCCCACCATGGTAAAGGTAAAAATGAAGAAGGGTTATGAAGTGGTATTTACCATATTAAGACCAAAAGAAATAAAAGATTGAACATGAAAATAAATCCTCCAGAATAGGTTGGCCAGAAGTTTTCTTGGGTTATTCCCATCAGATGTCTAAAAAATTGGATATTACCTTCTAATAAGATGTTCAAAATTGAGTTGTATATCTACCCTTTAAATTTCAATGATTTTTAGTATGTGTACATGAAGTTATGGATGATTTAAAAGAGTTGACTTTTTCTAGCCCCCGATTAATAATCCACCACCCCCAATTTGACTCGTTTAAGTGTGTCCTTAATGAAATAATTTATAATTCTAATGTAATGTGAATATTTCTCTTTGAGTCATTTAAGGGTGGGTGAATTAAAAGATCCTAAATTTCAAATATGTTCTGTGGCTTTTGGTAGGTGGGAGTTTTATATGAAAAATTATGTGGCCGAATAACTTGGATCTTTTTTGAAGCAAAACATCAATATTTTAATTTGCACTCATGTTTGATCTTCTCCTCACTCCACACAGAAGAAAATAATATCCAAAATATCAATAAAAATTAAAAAAAATTCACACAATTCAACATTTAAATAGTAATAATGTCAATTATCTAAAACAGTATTTTTCTTGAAATCTACAGATATGAACAAATTTTATTCTCCATTGGAAGATCTAGAAAGGCATGAATTCTTTTATCATGAAATCTATATAAAGGAACATGTTTCGAGAGAATGAATTTTTTAGTAGAAAAAAAATCAATTCCCCATTTTATTGTCCACTAATAGTATCGCCAAATGAGGAATCACAATACAAGATATCTCCCCCCACATTTTTTCAACTAGATTATGAAATTTCACTTCAAGAACATGTTAGATAGGGAAAACTGGCTTATAATTTGTCAAACCTAAGTGTTTATTCTTGGATTCAAATTGATAAAAGGATTAAATGTGGAAGGTTGGACATTATAAAAAAAATTCTTTGAAAAGAGGGCCTTAAAACCAAATAAATACCTTAAACATTTAATACACAAGTACCTAAACCCTTATGTTTTTACAGGAATAAATGAAATTATGGTTAAATAAATAATGGTTTGGTTCTATCAAGAAGTGAGTAGAATGAAAATAATATGAACATTAGGTTCAGAAGTCTCAAAGGAAATTGATTTGAAATTTAAATATAGTGAGATATGGCATGGGATTAAAAATCAGTGTACTTTTCATGAAAATCCCAATGATTTGAAAATGAATCAAAGACATTACCAGCCTTTATTTAAGCTCTGTTTCCTAGGATAAATTGTTTCACTAAAATACAAGGTTTTCAAAAATGGAAATTATAATTACTTCATATTTGATGTTTTAGTGACATAAAATATTCAAAAAGAAAACTGAATTTTTTAAATCCATACTTTTTTTTGAAAAATAGCAGTTTGAAATTCATAAACTACTAAGGTTAACTCCCCCACACATAAATTATATTGTGTCAACAATGAATTAATGTGTATTTAAAATGTAATTATATTCTTAATTGAATCACAATAAAAAAAATGTATTATAGAGATGTACAACCTAACTAATTGGTAGTGAATCTTTGAGTTAAGCACCAATGTACTCCACACAAGAAACCCTACAACAAGAAATGTATAAAATAAAATTAGAAATTTATTATAAGAAAATAATATTGAAATATAATGGGAAATAAAGGATATATCATTGTTCAATCCCCTAAGTGAGCCGAGAGTTTTGACTTCCTCCATATGGTAAGTTTTAGTTGGTTATCCCCAATCTGATGGTGGGTTGTGAATCTTGCACCTGAACTAAAAAAAATTCTTCATTACATCTTTTAATTCTTATTTTTTATTGATTACTCCATGTATAAATTATACCGAATAGAACCCCATGAAAATTATATGCATCTTGAATGGTTTGGTTAGGACAAATAATGATTCCATATCTTTCTTGGTTGCCACGTTCACAACCTCTTCTTCATTATCCAGCGGTTTCTCAAGGTATGTTACATCAATGGAATAATCAAACAAAAGTTAGAGTGTAATTCTATTTGATCAAAGTTAAAGCATGAATAATCAAAATAAAATTATTCCCTTTCAAATTAATATTCTTGTGTGTCCTTTTCCTCAAAAAAAACACTTTGGTATCCTTTTAACTCTATCTGATATGTGTTCAACATGTTTAGGGAGCTCCATATGTTCTTGATTAAGTGTATATTCTTTTTCTTCTTCCCCCTAAACCATGATAATAAATGTGTTGGAAAATTTTGAAAATTAAAATTGTTAGAGGTTATAATAAATTCAGTTTAAAAAAATACAAGAGAATGGATCATGAAAATATCATCTCCCTAAGTTTTTTCAGCTTTAATTTCTTCTTCATTAGAAAGAAAATCTTGGGGTTGAGTAGTATCAGGTAGAGGAAGGTAGTCAGGCTCCTACAATTCTTTGATCTCTTTAGAAAAATTTGGGAAGAATAAGGGGTATTATACTTGTACCTTTTCCACATTATAATGTTCTGGAATGTAATGGGAGAATTCATCTGGCTCCTGGGACATCGCTTCAAAAATTTTCTGGTTCATGTCCTTCCTAAGGCGACCTATGAATTCTTTGAATGCATGATCCCCATAATTTGATCTCCAAAATAACATCACCTATCTAAGAATAACATAAACACCATCCACAAAGTAAAAGGTTGACATATTAATAGGTTCTTTCACTTGTGGGTAAGTATTCCATGAATTAAAGAAATGATCATTTGAAAACATCCTGAAAAAATATTTTTTTAACTTTGTTTAAGTGTCAAATATTCATAATTAGATTGTTGGAACTGCCTCCCAAGAAAAAGTGCCATGTTTTGATACATTCATGTCATGGGGTGTGGAAAAATAGTTATTTCTTACGTTAAAATATAGAAATGTGGTTAACTTATGTTTTTCCAAACAGGAACACACAAAAATGAAAATTTTCACTCTAAATATGAGAAATGTGTAGGATTGTTTTCTAAATTTTTTCATTTTGAAAAAAAAGAAACAAAATAAAATTAATAAATAAAGTAAAATATTTAAACAAATTGATGAATAATGTGAATAAATATAGTGATAATAATTGGGTTATCAGATTGGGGATGGTTTTTCAATTATAATTGTGTCATTGTTCAAATTAATCCAATCTGCTTGTGCTAAGCCAATTAAAGTACGATTTAATGATTGCTTCCTCTAACTCCCTTGGTAAATGGTGATATTGAGTGTAAACATTACCAAGATAATAGTTTTTTTATATCCTTACTTTTGAACCAGAGGTGTAATGAATACCATCAATTGATTTAGGCAATTCCCAATCGAGTCTTGTTTATCCCAAATAATCAGGAACATGCAATACTCCTCCAACACGTACTGATGATCACTAAGTACTTCACTACTAAACTTTGATATATTCAATCGTATATAGACCATAACCTAGTGGAGGGAGATAATTATCATTTACCAAATCAATTATTACAATAGAATATAAAATAAAATACGATCGTATATGATAATAAAACCCGCTTATTAAAAATTGAAACCAACATTATAGAAAAGGGAAATATTTCAAACCATTAAGTGTATAAACTAAAACATTAAAAAAAGGAAAACCAAACCTTACCCAATCATAATAAATATTTAACCCACCATGGTAAGGGTAAGCGATATGAAGGGGGAAGAAGAAAGCATTACAATATTAAGAAGAACAAAATAAAGAAAAGAAAGAACAAAAAAAGATAAATCCTCCAGAAACTATCTGCCAGAATATTTCTTTGGTTATTTCCATAATATTGTAAAAAATGGGATATTATATACTTAAAGATTTTACAAATTTATTTTTATATCTAACATTTTAATTTCAAATCTTATAAGCATATTTACATGATGTTATGGTTGAATTAATAGATTTGACTTTTTCCTGGCCTCTGATTACTATTCCACCGACCCCAATTTTTCTAGATCAAGGGTGGACATAATAGAATAATTTTTAAAAGTAATTCTATTTTAATCATCACATTTTTTTCTTCTTTCTCACCCAGATTGAATCATCTCATTTGGAGGTCAGTATCCTGATATATGCCTCTTTTGATGAGGTTGTGTCCATTCTGTCGACCAAAATAAGTATTCAGATTGATCTATATTTTTTTGGGCTTACAGGATTTTCAATGTGATCTAGGTCCTGAATAATAATTTGTATCCCATGAATATTTTATTCCAAAATCATCACTCAAATTAGATCAAAATATTAAAATTTATGCTATAAAAATAGAATCAACAAAAAAATACTAAATTACCAGATTTAAAAAAGTTATCATTTAAGCCCAAACTCCACCAAAAATATTAAAATGATGAAAATAAGATAAAATTTATTAATTGTTCTATATTAAGTAAATAAATAAATATAAATAATAAAACATTAGCTTTATTAGTGAACATGTAAAATTAATCACATCACATTGTGGAGAGGGTAGGTCGTGCATACACATAGCGATAATATCATTCCCTTAATGGTGAGAGGGTAATGAATTTGATGGTATATTAGTTTTTAAAATAATGAATATAATTTCATAATTATAATATATATCAATTATTTTCATCATTACCACCATCCAAGTAGATTGGGGATGAAAAACAAATTAGAACACAATGTGGAAACAGTAAATCTTACGTAAGCACGTGCGATGCTTTAATTTTTTGTAGGATAGATAAAAGGTGGAATATAGTTGTCCCATTATAATAATAACAACTAAAAATACATATTATAATTCATTTATTATTTTATAATGGAAACAAGACATGAATATGAAGTATAAGAAGAAATATTCTTAAAATAGTTGACAAAAATGAATACATATTCTTTAGCAAATGTCCTTCAGATCTACTCTTAGGGACACCTGGTTTTCTCTTCAGGAAGGACCACAACATCTATAACTTGGATAAAATCTTTATAAGTGAAATTTTCATGGTTTTTTATCTTTAAATATCAACGTGGTTTGGATAAGTGAGGGAGGAGATTCCCTTTTATAATTGAGATGAGGGGCACTTTGGAAATTTCCCCAAATGTTGATTTATAATAAATTAATTTATCATTCCAAATACCTCTAAATGGTAATTTATTTGAAGATAAGATGTAATGGTTTCTAATAAAATCAATAAATTTAATTTAGAAAAACTATAGTTTCGGTTTAAACCTTATCCATTAGATTAACCATTTGGTTGGTTATTTTATACCTTAACCATGGTAACCAATATTTTTTTTCATAAAAGTTAAAAATGTTACTATAAATGAAAAAATAAATCATAAATGTAAAATTTATATTGTAAAATTATATTAAATTCACAGGGATTAATATAATTTTTAATGAGTTTAAAATAAATTTAAAAAATATTATTTTGATAAATTATCAATAATGACAATTTTGACACTATTCATTTACCTTGACTCCAAATACATAAAGTAAAAGAGAATATTAGAATATAATGATTTAAAACCTATAAAACATGTTATATAGATGTATAAAATTTATTTCACACGTTAACATATTCAAATTTTATCAAAATTAATATTTTAATATCATTTATTTTATTTTTTTGTTAATTAAATAAATATAGTATTAGGATTTCACAAGCATTTAAGGTAAATATGTAATTTCAAAAAATTAAAAATAAATATCTATAATGAAAATAATTTTATTAATATTATAATATTCATTTTGGTTAGCTCATATATTAATATTTTTCTTGCGTGATAACATAAAATATATTGAATATAAAGATAATGACATTTTTTAACTATCATAAATTTAAATAATATATAAGTCTTCTACATGGACCAGTGTCCATTAAACAAATTAAATTTTATTATTAAGTTATAAGGGTCAAATATTATTCATAAAATAATTTTTTGTACAAATTTAGACCATGGTTATAACATTATCAGTTGTTTTAACCCTTATTTAACCACTTTATCTCTTACCTTGACAATTTATAATTTTACTATTTGAGGGTTAATATAGTTACTATAAAATACCAAAATATAAATAAATGAATCATGGGTAACATGTGAAACCTTATAAAAAATATTTGGATGAATATAATTTTTTAAGAAATGTTATATCATTTAATAAAATATTATTTATTTCTAAATATCATTAATGTCAATAATAAGGACTATTCATTACATTTTCATTAATAAAATAAATACAACAATATATTTTAGAATAAAATATTTTAATACATTCCTAATATGTCAAATATATATATATAATTATTTTATGATATTAATTATCTCAATTTATATTTACTTTATTTTTTTTAATATCATTTATTAGATTTTTTCTTTAATTAATTAATTATTACATCAACGTTGTGTAATTTTTTTTGGTAATTGTTTCATAAAAAAAAATTAAAAATAAATTTCCATGATAATTATAAATATATTATCTATCAAATTAATATTTATAGTCTAATATATTTTCATGATACCACCATATTAAAAATGATATAGTTTTTAAAATGAGGAATGTGACATCTTTGTCTTTTCTTTAAATAAAATATTATAAATATTATAACCTCCGAAAAATGGATATAAATGGTCATATAAACTAGAATTAACTTATTATTTTTGAAATAAAATGGTTCAATAAACTTTTAACCAATTTTAGGGTCAATTTTTTGACCTTATCCTTTTTTAAACCTAAATTACCAAATTTACCCTTTATTATGGTAACAAAAATTACTAAGGATACTATTAATATTTTTTAAAAATAAAATAAATCTATATAATAAATTTTCATCTTTTGATTCCAAATATTTAATCCATTTTTCATTATTAAAAACATTACCTTTTCATAATATAATTTAAAATTAATCATGCGAAACACAACGAAAAAGAGTTTTTTTAAAAATGCATTTTTAAGGCCAAAAATGTACTTATACCAAAATAATGTACAAGGTTGATTAAAATGAAATGAATTTGATTATATATAACCAAGTATTGCTTAATTTAAATTGAGATAAATTCAAATCATAAAGGTACTTTAATATAATTAAATTGACAATTTAATAAAAATCAATATTTTTTACTGTTCACTGGAAAATCAAACTTTTCAGAAAATTACAAAAAATTAATGGTATGTTAATTTTAATCTGATGATTAAAAAAATGATATTATTTTTATAAAATAAAATATTTTTATAATTATAAATTGATTATAATATATAGTCAAAAAATAAATTAAAATAATTTTTGATGAAAATGAATTTTTTGAAGAAAAATTGATTTGACTAAAAAATAACCATTTATTCACAAGGAATTAATTATTGAATTTACAATGATTTGTAAAATTTTATATATAAAAATATTGTTAATACTATTAATTATATCCAATTTATCAACTGGGTTTTAACTATCAAATAATAATATTTCCAGATTCGTTTTAGATGGGTGTTGTGTGAAATGTAATGTATCAAATATATTAAATTTAAAAATAGATGTAACATAAAATCATGAAGAGTTACATTCTCCCCTTCAATAAATTTCATTCTAAAAATTTAAAATTATGATTTATAATTATTGAGTTGACATTTTAAAACACCATTTTAGAAATCCCACATCATAAAATGGGTTTGTAAAACTTCCTTTTAAAAGGAGGGAAATGAAAATGTGAAAGTCACCACAAAAATAGGTTTATGTATAGAATAACATTAATGGGAAGTAAAAACATGGACATAGAAAATAAATCTAACTATCAAGTAAATATGGAGAGTGATATATTTCATAGTCATTATAATGTCTACTATCATAAAATAGTAAATCTATAATGGGTTAGGAAAGCCATTGACTTCTCGATAAGAAAATTAAAAAAATAAAATTTTTATTCAAAATTATTTTTCATAGAGTAGAGGGATTGTTTTACTATAAATATAAATAAATTTCCATGGTCATCAGTACCATTCAAAATAATCTCTCAAATCCATAATGAAAAAGTATTGAAATATAATCCTTACATGTCTCATAACTATTATAATGATAATGTCTTACAAAATATTTATTAGATATAAATACACAAGAATGGTAATCATGCCACTTTTTAAGTATCAATAACATAAGATTGACATTGATACCTTAGCCTCTTTTGAAGAATAATCCCTTGACACTCATAGAATTCATTTTCATAATTCCTCATATCGTTACAGTGGAAGAATTGAACTTTAGAAAATTATTTATTTTTCATTTAATCAGGAACATGGTGGAATTTTTTCCCACACTATAAAAAAGCTCATTTTCTTTTTAAGCATGTAACTTTGTGTTTCCTTCCACATTTATCACACATGATAAATTCCTTCTTTCACTTATCCCATTTATCCATATTTTTCATTATCATCCTCTTATTCTCTTAATTCCCTTTGATGTCATAAGACTTTGAGATTTCATTCTTTCTCTTGATAGAACCTGAGAATTTATCCTTGTATGATGAAAAAATTTGGAGAACAGTACCCTTCATAGGTATAGATTTTACCCATTAAATAAATAATCAATCTTTCTCCATGTGTTATGTATGTAGTCCGCAACATTAAATTCTAATCTTTTAAAGTTAGCATTATACTTAGAATCTTTCTCATCCTACTTTTGTTTAAGAGTTAATAATTATCTCTCCACATATACTCAAATTTTACAAGGGAATTATTTTTCTAATAAATGTACCTTAAAATACCTTTATTCTATGATTAATATTTCCTCTTGATCCTTATTGTTTTGGATTAATGACTACCATTAATATGTATATACAGAGAGATGATAAACAGCCTTGACATCATTATCTCTTTCATTACTTCCCAAAGTGATAAATATCTTCTCCAAAGAACATATCCATTGCTCACCTATAAATGGATTTTTAGTCCTATTGAATGATGGAGGTTTTTCACATGAAGTAGTCTACATTGTTACACCATATTGTGGAATAGGCTTCTCTATGCAGGTAAGACTATTTCTCATCACCTATGTCAGATGTTTTAATATAGTTATATTTTTTCATCTATGGCTATGATGTTGTATCCCGCTACCAATCTAGCTCCAGCATCATTATCTTATCCAGGAGGTAAATCCCTAAATAGATTGTGTGTATTGATATGGTTCCCAATCCTTCTACTAGGTATAATTTTCTAAATAGCGGAAAACACCAGATTAGATCATAATATTGTGAATAATAATTTATCATCTCAAAAATCATGATAGAAAACTTTGATATAACTAATCTATAAGTCAACAGCTTGGTTTATTTGGGAGTATTTCCAAATTATGTCATAGATTTTTTTTTCACTAATTTATTTTTTACTAAATAAAGTTCCCAAATTTTCTGCATAACATACTCAGATTCCAACTATAATAACCCCGACCCCAGTAGCTCATAACTTGTTCCTTATTTCATACCACTAGAATAGATAAAAAAATTAAATCCCAAAGGAACAATCTATTTTCTTATTTTGGAAACCCTATTTCAAAAATAAACCCCATTTTACTTTGGTAAAGAAAATAAAAAATAAAAAATAAATAAAACCAATAAATTACATCCTTGAAAACTCAATCAATGATCTCTTCTTAATAACCTGGAGAAAGGAAACAAAATAATAGTGATCCCCAATGCCCAGTAAGGGTCAAGTACAATAGAATATATCATGAAATGGTAAATAACTAATTTCACATTCCATTAATCAATAACTTGATCATAATATGGAATGAATAAAATATGATCAAATAAAGTCAAAACTTGGTTTTTGTTTTAATCCCTCATTCTAGTTTATTTTTGAATCTCAGACTTCCTTTCAAGTAGTAGGTGTGATAGAATTAATTTTTAAGGGTTTATTTGGTTTAATTTTAACCCATTGTTTATTCCCTTTTTTCATGAGAAATTTGTGGTGAAAATGTGAGTTTATGAGTTTTTAGAAATTGGTGGATGGTTAGCACATATTTTTAAAAATGATTCTCCCTTGATTTAGAAACCGCGTGGCCAAGTGAGATTTTTGGATAGATGTGAACCACACGTTTTACCTATAGTTTGGTAACCATATAGGATAATTTTGTAGTGTGTGACTTTTGAATAGTGTAGAGAACACAGTTTCAGTACCGTTTAACAAATTGTGCATGAAAACCATGTGACTTTCCTATTTCATTAAAAATTGGAAAAATCCATTTGTTTCCAATTTTTATTTGACCTGAAACCCTCCATTTCTATCCTCATTCAACCTCTACAGCCCTAGGTGCCTCCCTATCTCCCTCATGGCTCCCTTAGGTTAAAATAATTTGGTTGTTTTGGCATGGAAACTCTAAAAAATATTCGTGTATGTGGTTCTCCTCCTTGGTTTCTCATCTTATCTTGTGTTTTTATTCTTATCTCGTGGGGTTTTGTATCTCTAGTGTGTTAGACAGTATTTTTGTGTCCATACTTGTTCTTTAGGGTTCAATATTTAAGATTGTTACTCCGAATAGCCCGAAGGCCTTCTATTCTTATTATTTTTTGTTAATACCCTTTTTTAGAGTTTAAGCGGAACCCTTAGATGGTCCATAAGATTTATGACATTATATGACCCAATGGTCTTAGAGGAATTCATCCAGACTATAACTACTTGGAACTACTGCTCCCAAACATCCACATCATAATGTCAACTCTCCATCTTTTCCTGGTTTTTCGACTAGGCTTCCCATTAATTCACAGGCTGGTCTAGATGAAAAAATCCATACCCTTTAATTCTTCCAAATCTTTTAGTTCTGCTCTCGTGAATGTGTCTTCTTTGAATCATTATGTGGAGCCTACTCCTTATAGAGTCTTCCTGGTACGTTTAAGCAGAATTTCATGTGGCATGAAGGCCTTGAGGTTGTACGAATGCCTTAAGGTGGCCCAAATGACATGAGGTGGCTTTAAATCCTTACTGTACTAAAGGAAGTGGGAGCACTAAAGGCCTTTAAGGACTCGAAAACCAAACTGATGGCCCGAAATCCCAAGCAGATTAATAGTTATGACTAATAGAGTACTGAACAATACTTGCTACAGTATCTACTAAAATAACCCATAAATATTTATCCACCCATATTTGATCTCAAGTATATTGGATGCACTTTACGACTCCTCAATCCTTACGTTTATTATTCAATCATTCCTTGATAGAGTTTCTTTGTGTTGTGGTTTCAATTTTTCACCAATTTCTAGTGGTTTCTGATATTGAGGTGGGTGGTTCCACGGTCTATCATTTTTAGATACTTGGGATATGATTTGTTATTTAGTAGTTTTTCTATGGATTGATTTTGTTGTTATAAATATTGGTTGGAAAGAGTTTGACATGCATTTTTGATGAAAATGGTATTTTATAAGGAAAATTGTTATTATATGTATATAAATTATTGGGGTGTTTCTTGGAAGTGTTTTTATAATTATGTGAAGGTCAAGGAATGTTTTTTCAATGGAAATTGAGGTGAGGACGTTTAAAAAGTGGGGTTTTCAAGGGAAATGTAGTATTTTCCTATGTGGGTTTTTTGCACCATTATATATGAATTTGGAATTGTGTAAAGGATGAAAATCATGTTTTAAAAATGAGTTGGGTTCACATGTGGATTTAAAAAGGGGATTGCCCCATGAAAAAAAGTTTTATTGATTATGTGAATTCTTGTAACACTTACAAATGGGTTTCATGGGTAGGTAAAGTGGTATGAAATGTGTTTTTAAATGGGTTTTTAGTGTATAAAATGGAAGGTGGTTTTGTTCATTGAAAATTTTGAATTCCTATCATGCTTGGAATTTTTGGATTATGTTGTGAAAGTGTGTATATGTATGTAATGTTTATGTAAAAGTGATGAATTTTTTGTCAAGTGAAACGTGAAATTTAGAACAAAGGGAATCTTGGGTACCTAGTTGGTAACTAGTACACTAGTGATTTAGAAGAGGAAAGCTCATATTTGTTTAGTGGATTGACACTAGTTGACTCAGAAGTGGAAATTCCCACATTCACATAACAGTATTGATGTTTACAATACTATCTAAGCATGTGATATGATTGAATACCACTAAGCCCTTGGGATTCACCCTCATAGTGGCGTGTTCATAAGAAAGATGTAGTTTATGGTTTCTATACCATGTTTCACCAATGAATGAGGTTCTTAGTGACTCATTAGTGGCAACTTACCTTAAAGATTTTCCCATGGTTCTCTCTCTCTCTCTCTCTATTATGACATGATGCTTAAATGGTGTGATTCCATTCATCAGTATATGGTGGAACTTGTGTGTATTTTTGTATAATTTGTTTTAAATAATGATATATGTGAAATGGTTTCCTTTGAATGTTTTTTACTTGAGAACAGTTTTTCATAAAATGTTTTGTTAAAAATATTTCAATGGATTTGCATAAATGTTCTTGTTAAATTGTCTTCTAAATTTGTAGCATGGAATCATCTATTTTGGGAGGAATCCTAATGGGATCTATATCACACCCTACATAAACATTTGGTTACTTTTTAGACTTTTTTATGTATAACCCAGGTAAAGATAAGATGTGTTGTGGCGATAGTTGATCTAGATTCTAGAGTTCCTCTTTTGGTAGGTGTTGGTGGAATGAGGGTGATTCCCCTCACATCGCACAAAGGTTTTTGAGATAGTTTTGAGTTTCCCTTTCATTATTGTTCTATTGGAATGGTATTAAATTGTAAAACATTGAATCTGGAAATTGTTATTCCTTGTTTGTCTTTGGTTATTTGTCATTTTGATGTTTTTTCTTTTGGTTCTTAATGTTTAAATAAATAGGTGAAATCATTTTCATAGTATGTTATTGATACTTCGGAACTAGTTACCAACCCATGGTGATTGGGAATGCCCTTCAGGCCTTGCCATAGACTGGGTCAAGTGTCAGGATGGGTGATAGCCTGTCTAGGTATGTCAAAAATTGTTATCAGAGGCGGTTCCATTATATTTGGGTCATAATATTTGGGAAAGAGTCCGGAGAGACTATATCAAGGATTGTTAGGGATTAATGTTTTGGTTGTGTGTAGGGTTCCTGGCCAGAACACCTCATGATATGACACATGTTTCCAGGGGAGGTTAGGTTTCTTTTGGTTTTTATTGTTCTTGAGGGTTATTTTGTGTTTGGGAAATGAAAAGAGAGTTGGGACAATGGTCTTAGTGAGATCACATGGCCTGGAAACACTGTAAAAAATGATATTTAGTGATTTTTTTCATTAACAATGTTTATAAACATCGCTAATTCATTTACCGAAATTTCTAAAAAAAATTCTAAATGAGATGTCGATAATTTAGTGATGTTTATAAACATATCTATTTACCAATATATCTTTTATTGACATTTTTTAGAAATCAAAATAAATAAATGTCGCTAAAATAGAAATGTTTATAAATGTCGCTATTTAGAAACATGACATTTACTGATGTTTTTATGAAATGTAGAGAAATGAAACAATGCCTTTCAATGTTTTTAAAAAAGGTCAATAATCTGGTTTTTTGAATTATATATATATAGAAATATATATTTTGAATTTTATTTTATATTTTTTACTATAATGAAATTAAATCCCTCATTCCCCTTTGATCACCCACGCGACTCACATTCCCCTTCCACATCCCTCTATGCCCTCCCCTCACTTGGTCCCCTTGCCCCCAACCACTCCCACAAGTACACTTCCCACTCCCACCCACGCCCCACGCTCACCCATCCCGTTCCCCGTACCCATCCTCCACCTTCCACCCATGCCTCCCCTCCCCATGTTGGATGTAAAAGAATAAATACTGCCCCTATTAGGATAAGAACCATAGAACTCCATCCTACAATCAATAAACACTACCAACTAAGCTATTTTAGAACATGTTAATTATTTGTGTTATTTTATATTTATATATATTGATAGATTTTAATATTTTAGAAATTAATATTATATATATAATAATATATTCATGTTTATATATTATATTTTATATTTTATATTTATAAATACATATTTATGTCTAAATTATATTGTACAATAAATATGTTTATTATATATATGTGTGTGTGTGTTCATATTATATGTGTGTGTGTGTGTGTCTCTGTATAAATATATATTTGTATGTATACATATATATAATTATAATTAAAAATATATATATATATATATACATATATATATATATATATATAATTAGTGACATTCAAAACAATAGTAAAAATGTCATTAAAATAGTCAAGTTTTCTTAAAAATGTGACTAAATTAAAAATATTTAATTGTGTTAAGTTATATTTATAAATATATAAATATATTTCAATATATAAAAATTAATATTTTAAATATATATATATATATATATTTATATATTAATATACATGTATTAATATATATATATATATATATTATATATTATATTTTATATTTTATGTTTAAATATATATATATATATATGTAAATATGATATTATATATATATGTTTACACTATTATATACACATATATATATTAATATTTTTCAAATATTTTTATATTATATTTATATTTCTGTGTGTGTGTTTATGTTTTATATTATATGTGTGTTTGTGTGTGTTTATATTTTAGGTTTATATTATATATATAAAGTAATATATATATATATATGCTTATATATACATATATAAGTTTTTCTATGTGTGTGTGTGTGTAAATATATACGTGTATGTATGTATATATAATTATAATTATATATATATATATATATATAATTTTCCATGTTTTAAAACACTCGTAAAAATTTCAATAAAACAGACACGTTTTCTTAAAAATGTGACTAAATTTAAAATTTATATGTATGTGTATATATGAGTGTGTAAATATATATATTTATATATTTATGTCTGTCTGTGTGTGTTTATATATATTATAAGATATATTAAATGATATATATATGTGTGTGTTTGTGTTTATATATATTAATATATATATATATACAATGATTTGGGGAAATGTGATATATAAATATATATTCTTAGCGAAGTTTTCATTAAAGCATTGATAATTTAGAGATGTTTTTTAGGAATGGTCGCTAATTTATCATCATTTTCAAGGAATCATCGCTAATTTAACATTTTTGTTCTAGGAAGTGTCGCTAATTAAGTGATGTTTTGCACTAATCATCGCTAATTTTGAGACGTTTTTGGGAAACGTTGCTAAATTAGCAACATTTTTTATAAATATTCACTACATTTGTGACATTTTTGATGAAGTGTCTTTAAATTAGAGATCTATTTATATAATCATCACTAAATTAGTGACATTTTTAAATAGTGTCAGTAAATTAGGAACATTTTTCCAGAATCACTGTTAAACTAGTGACATTTTTCACAAAACATCACTAATTTAGAGATGTTTTTCATGAATCTTAGCTAAATTAAAATCATTTTCCATGAAGAATCATTAAATTAATGAGGTTTTTTAATGAATTGTTTCTAAATTAGAATTGTTTTTCAGAAATTGTTGCTAAATTAGCAATGTTTTTCAAGAAGCAAAGCTAAATTAGAAACGTTTTCTAGAAGTGTTCCTAAATTAGTGACATTTTTTCAGAAGCATCACCAATTTAGAGACGTTTATAAGAACTATCACTAAATTATCAAATTTTCTATAAAAACATCACAAAATTTAAAAATTAGAGTCCTTTTTTCAAAATGCATCAGTAAATTACAGTTTTTTAGAATGAAAGCCATGTGGAGTCAGGGACATGGTCCTAGAGTACTCTTTAGGACAATGGTGCAATTAGCTTATAGTCTCCAAATATATTGTTGTGTCGACCATCAACACTAGATTTACATTATGATTTTTTGGGTCTTCCTTAATTATGAAAACTATTCTGAAAACCCTTGTTTGATAATTGTTAAAACATGATTTCAAAGTGGCGTTTTTTAATTTTTTTTGAATATATGGGGATAAGTTCATGGAGAATTTTATTTTTCATAATCAAAACTTATGGTCTATCAAAATTATTTGTTTCAAAAATAGAATTTTATTTTTAAGAAGGTTTTGGATGTTTTTTTAAATGAAGAATAAATGAGTTCTTAATCAAATTGGATTTAGTGGAAATATTTTTTAGTGTTTATTAAAATGTTTTGAAATGGGGTTAATTTTATTTTTGGATGGAAACCATGTAATTTTATTTTTAAAAAGAATCAAATTGTTTGATGGGTGGAGTTTGAAAGTAGCGTTGATTTAGTGGTTGGTGGTCCTTGAAATGTTTTTTGAGTTTTGGAATGGGAATGTTTTGTTTTGACCTTTAGTATTCCCATGAGTGACCATATGCATGGATTGTGTGGAAGATGGGTATGGTTAATCAGATTACTGGATGAGTGCCGAAATTGGCATGATGTGATGGGTGCCCGGTTTGGCACAAGAATGTGTGAGGATCCATGGAATACTATTGGTGAGTGTGTAGCCCACCAAGCTTATTTTCTTTAAAAAAAGTGATTTTAAGATAATATTTATGTTTTTATAACTATTAGTTGTGTGCTGTGTCTCTTCATGATTTAGGAGTGTTTCTTGTTAGGTTTTTTTTTATTTTCAAAACTCTTTTTGTTTGAATGGTGTTTCAAGTCTGAGTTTTTATCGATAAATTGGTTTTAAGATAACGATTAGTGTGTTATTTCAAGAAATGTTTTGGGATGATTTTTAGTTTGTCCCTATGTGTTTGATGTTTGTTTATGGTGAGTTATTTCCAATGGATCATTTTGATCTGGTTTCTCAGTTTCCATGTTGTTTAGTGTATGACCCCACAATATTTGATGGATATTCAATTTACGACCACATGTGGTACACCCTAAGAAGAGCCTCTATTTGATTAACCCATAGACCTTATTATTGATCCTCATAAGATGGGTCCTACTCTATTTTACGGTTAAATGGATCATCTCTAAGAGGAAGAGTGGATTTGGGTAATTGAAGGAACCTTAAGTTTCCTTGATAATCCTGAGTCATTAAAGATAAAGTTTGACTCCTTTATTCAGGAATTTTTGGCCTAGATGTGGTGAAGGTAAATTCTAGTGATGGAAAATAGTGTGAATTTGTTGGTGATGGTCACGGTATAATAAAGTTCTTTGGATATTTAATCATCTTATTTTGGGAGTATTATCATGTTGTACATTGAGTGTGGTAAGTTAGGTTATAATAATTAATTGTGTATAAATTCTATGAATACCTATCATGAAAATCGAGGCCCAGGTCACTAGTAATGATTATGTTGGGGTGTTTCTATAAGGCGATGTGGATCCAGTTCATAGAATTAGTGTGCTTTTTGGGGTCGGTTTTGGGTCCATTTTCTTGTATTCCTATTTAATTGTAATGGTTGTGTCCGTTGGTGTTGTGTTGGGTTTTTTCATCCATATGTTGTAAAAGTTAGTGTAGTGGATCTCTTGGGATCTTCCAGTTCAATGGAAGCGTGTTTTTCTTTTGGAAAATTCAAAATCTTTCTATTTTAAAATGAGGGTGTTCTTTTCGAGTTTCTTTTCTATGTTATTTCTAATTCCAAGTGAAAGGGGATGATGAGTGTGTGTCTTCTAAATATCTGTTTTAGTGGAAACTAAGAGTTCTGACAGAGGATTTTCAGCTCCTAGCTATGAGGGAGGAGATAATAAAAACAGTAGGGCTCTAGCCATAGGCCCCGAAGTGAAGCACGCATGCATTCATAAACCCATGAGGTGTGAGGGACCTTAGTCTATCATCTGTCTTAATTGTATAAAAATTAATATAGTTTATGATTCTTATGTATCAATTTCATCTTGAATAGTCATATTTTGTGAAAGAGACATAGAGACATCATTTTCACATTGTGGCCCATGTGGTTTGAAAGATCTTATTTGATTGTGAGGAGGAAGGGTGTTCTCGCATCATTCAAATTAGTAGGGTAGTGTCATTTTTATATGAATCTATGTTTTGTTTTCCTTGTGTGGTTGTCATGGTGAATCAGTTTTTTATTGGTTTGTTCTCATTTGGAAATGATCTTATCCTGTCAGGATGGTAAATTTTGAAGTTCAATTCACTTGGTTTGGTGTTCCGTTCATTGGGCCCCTTGTGGTGGGGGTGTGTTATGTGCTAGTTTTCCCTAGTTTGGTTCTTACTATTCAGATTAATGTAGTAGTTATTTTAAATGTTGGGAAGACCCACCATAGTTTTTATTGTGTTCTCTTCAAGTGTTGGTCAGTGTTATTTTGGTTTTCATGGTGGGGAGTTCATTTGGGCCACCCATTTTGGTAATATAGTTAAATCTCTACAGTATCATGGATTTGATAAGTTTCATTTGTTAATATTGGATTTGAGATTATCTTATGAGAAAACATTTGGATTTTGGAATGTTCCCAATGGTCTTGTTTAAACCAAGATTTCAAAAAGTTTTGGTTTGAGTTTTCCAATTCTCTTCGAGAAGTAGTTTGGTTTGTTTATTCATTTTAGGTAAGAGGTATGTGTTTCATCTGGTAGGTTATAAATTGTTCTAGGTTTGAGAATCAATATTATGGGGTTGTGGGGGTAACTTTTCTGTTTGACCGATCAAATAAAGGTGATGGATCTTTATGGGGACAGAAAGCGTATGGCGGGGTCTTTATTCTGGCCTCTTTGGTAGAATCATATGGATCTCTATTTACAATTATGGTGTTCTCTAATTCTCTTAATTTGGATGTAATTATTAATCTTATTGTGTATTTTAGTTTTATCAGCTTTTTTTCAAATCAAACAATGGAATCACTTTTTTGGGGAAGAATGTTTTCATGGTGGGGATAATTTTCACTCATGGGTATTTATTTTATCTCACTGTTCCTATTTAATTTTGAATTTCTATATTCCTTTAGAGTTTTGGTGTGAAGGGGATTAATTTTTTAGGGTTTATTTTGATTAATTTTTACCCCATTATTATTCTCTAAATTTTCTTAGGAGTTTTTGGGTTTCCAGTAAGTTTCACACGGTTCACGCACGGTTTTGTCAAATCATGCACCCTTCCCTAGGAAACTATGTGAACATGTGACATCATTGGATAGTGGAGAACAACATTTTTTCACCCAATTTGGTAACCATATGGGATAACCATGCATTGTGTGCCTATTGGATAGTGAGGGTCGCATGGTTTCCGTACTGTTTAGAAAACCGTGTAGGAAAACCATGCAACTTGTGTAGGTCATTAAAAAAAGAAAATTCCATTATTGTCCTGTTGGGATTTAACCCCAAATACTCTTTTTATCACTCTATTCTACATCTCCATCCCTACGGGCCTCCCTACTCCTTATTGGATCTCTATGTATCCCTTCCTTTCATGGGTTTGGCCTGGAAACTCAATGAAACTTTCAAGTGGTTTTCATCCTCGATTTCTTCAATTATCTAGTGTTTCACTTCTTCACTCTTGGGGTTTCATATATCCAAGGGTTAAATGGTCTTTTTAATATTGAGTCTTGTTCTTTAGGGTTCAATCTTGATTTTTTTTGCTCAATTATGATTTTCTAGGATCTTGTGGTTGTGCAGTTTTGGTTTTGCACCAATTTCCAGTTGGTTCTATGCATGAGGTAGGTGTTTCCATGCTCAAACATTTTTAGATGATTTTTATATCATTTTTTGGCTGTGTAAATGTGTTCTATGAATTTATTATGTGGTTTAAAATATTTTTTTGAACGATCTTTTCATGTATTTGTGATTAAAATTTTGTTTGTAAAGAAAATATGTATTATTTTTATGTGCTTCATTGGTTTGTGTCTTATAAGTGTTTTTATAATTATTTGAAGGGTGTGAAATGTCTTTTCATAGGAACATGATGTGTATATGTGTTAAAGGTTTGTTTAGAATGGAAATGGACTATTTTAGAATGTTTTTTTATTTACACCTTTAAATAGGAATTGTGTATGGTGTAAAGGATGGGAAGAATGGTTTAAAAATGATTTGGGTTCACGTGTGGATTTAAAAAGAGGATTTCCCAATGGAAAAAGTTACATTGATTATGTGACTTCATGTAAAATTTCCAAATTGGTTTCCTGAATTTGGAATGTGGTGTGAAATTTATTTTTAAATTGTTTTAGTGTTTCTAAAATAGAAAGTTGTTTTGTTCATGGAAAATGATGATTTCTATGCATTCTCGAGATGTTTGGATTATGTAGTAAATGTGTTGATATGTATGGAATGTGTGTGTGAAGGAAATTAATTGTGTGGAATATGAAATGTGAAATTGAGAAAAAAGGGAGTCCTGGGAACCTAGGTGGGAAAAATTGAACAAGTACACTAGTGATTTAGAAGTGGAAAGAACAGATTCTTCTAGTGGAATTACAGTAGTTTATTTAGAAGTGGAAAATCCAAGATTCACTTAGGAGAATTGATTTTTACAACACTAGATAAACATATGATAAGATCGAATACCACTAATCCTCTAGGACATTCCCTCATTTTAGATCATGCATGAGAAAGTTGTGGATTATGGTTGTTATACCATGTTTCACCAAGGTTTGGGGTTCTTTGTGACTCACTTATTCTAACTACCCTTAAGTATTTTCCCATGGTGATATTTATCTCTTTAATTATTTGAAAATTGTGACATGAAACTTAAATGATGTTTTTATATCTGTCAGTATATAGTAGACCTTGTGTGTATTGTTTTCTTTTTAAATAAAGTTTTAGGTGAAATGTTTTTCCTTGAAAGTGTTTTCCATGAGAATGGTTTTCCAAAAAAAATCTTAAAAAAATAAATGGCTTTACAAAAATGTGCATGTTAAATTATGGTCTAATATTGTATCATTGAATCAACTCTTTTGGGTGGTATCCTACTAGGCCCTGGCTCACGCCCTACATACACCATTGGGTGTATATAGACATTGTTATATATGACCTAAGTAAAGGAATGATGTGTCTCGGTGATGGTGGATTTTATTTATATAGTTACTCTTGTTGCAGTTGTTAGTGGTGGTGGCTCTAAGGTGATTCCCCTCATGTAGCGCATAGGTTATTGGGATATTTTTGAGTTCCATTTCCATTTTTGTGGTCTTTGTATTGGTTTAAATTTTAAAACATTGAATCTGAAAATTTTTATGCCTTGTTTGGATTTGTTTATTTATCATTGTTATTATTATTTATTTTGGTAGTTCATGTGTATATAATTGGGTGAAATCATTCCAAAACCATGTTATTGGTACCCAGGAACTAGATTTCACCCTTTGGTTATTGGAAACACCGTTAGGTCCATGCCATGAATTGGGTCGGGTGTCGTGTTAGATGGAACTTTGGCTTGGTTCGTCACAAAATAATTCCCTATTTATAATCACTTTATCTTGAAAACCTAACCATGGATATTATTCTAATTAATGAATCACATATAAATTAATAATTAATCACATCATTAAGGGATAAATAATTCCAAATATCTAAAACACACCATCAGGGCTTCATACAAAGACTCTAATACTGTCAAATCTTCATGCCAATAATCTAACATCATCAGGGATTTATACCATGAATCTAATAAATAGTAATGCTTTGGAAAAAAACAAGTCCAGTTTTTCTTATGATACCTACCAATGCATCTAAGGGATATGGATAGATCCTCTTATCCCTTAATAATTTCATATACTTACCAACATAAATAAATAAAACAACTGAATCAATATGGAACAGTTGTGGAAATATAGATATTAAGGAAATGGAATTAGCCTAAGAAAACTATGTTCACACATCGTAGAAAAATTGATCCATTAAGGTTAGTGGGAAACATAGGTGAGATAGAAGGAATTAAATATGACAACAGACAATGGTGTTGTCTGAGGCCTTAGATAAACATTGGGGCTAGAAAAAAACAATATATTAGAGAGGGCATGGTTTGAACACCCATCACTCTGAAATATTCAAAATATTCCATGAAGTAATTCCTTCTCTGAGGAAAAAATTCTAGAACTCTACAAAATGTTAATTAATTTATAATATATGTAATCATTTTATAACCCAAATTCACATATTTCCTCTATTTTTTCCTTCATACATGAATTTATGGTGGTTTTTATCCCACTAACACTTTATTTCTTCCTTATTTTCAACATGAAGCATAAGAAATGGTTTATCCCTATATAGGATAAAATATTGGCAACAAAAATTCCAAAATAAGAATAGACTTCCTAGAGAGAATAATCAAAAATAAATTTATAAATAATGACAACCAATGAAATTTTGTATCTCTAATAGAATTTATGAAAACGATCTACTTCCTCTTCTCCATAATAACATTTTTGGGATATCTCTCTCATGTTATTATTACAATAACATATTCTCACCTATTCCTCAAACATATTAATTTTATTTTTAAAACCATTATTCAATTCATTTTTAGTCTTATAAAATAAAAAAAAGTTGCTTTCTCCCTAAATATATCATGTAACTATTCTTTAAAATCCTCATTTGTTTCAATTGAAAATGAAATCTTGAAATATTTCATTGTTAAACATTAAATTAAAGTAAAAAACCTTTAATGTTTAATTCTCATTCAATCATGGTAACAAATATCTTCATTAAAGATCAAAAAAGTTATTAATTTTTACTCCATGAAAAATGGATTCTTCCTTCACACAAGTCTCCTCAAAATTCATATTTTCATTTCCATTTCATCATGATCACATGCACACTACTTTCTTGCATGACATATTTATTTCAATGAATGAAAATACAACTATTTGAATCATGATCACCATTTCATAATTGTGATATATAATACATGTTGATCATAATAACATCATTGTATTTATCTTATGTTTTACCTAATACAAATTATTGTAATCTTATATAACCTTTGAGAAGATTCAATGTATCTTTTTTGTTGAAAGATAAAAAATGTAGTTTTTCATGATGGTTGATTGTGGTGGGTTCAATGTATTGTACCGTAATTCAAATCAAGTTCACCATTTTTGTTCTTAATGGAAACAGCTAATGGTTCCGACATCCATAACTGAGTATAGATCTAATTTACAAAGGCAAGAGATCAATTGGGGTTTTAGAACCAACGATGCTTAGGAACTCACATTGGTCAAGAGGATGGGAGGTCATACTCATCACAACCTATTGGGTGGAATTATATCGTACTCCTAGACTCTCTTATAGATTTATGCTATGTTCATGAAATCCTTCATAGGGCATGATACCAGACCAGTTACCCTTATGTCAATTACTTGGTTAAGACCATGTGATGATGGGACAAACACTGTGTATATCAAAACTTCAACATTATTATGTTATTTATTTATGAGGCGTTAGTATTCAACCATGTTCAGGAACTTTGGAGTTTAATTCACTCCATAGAGGTGATTGGTGTCATGAGGATGGGATTGAACCTCTACAAGGAATCCTATGTATCTTGTGAAAAAAATGAATCAAAAACCACATAGTCTGTTTGATATAGTATAAGGTCAAATGATGGGAACATATCATGCAGTTTAACATCACATGGGAAGGATACAAATATAGGGATCATGCCTTACGGAGGTGTCCTACATATCCTATTAAGATAGGAATCAGATTCTACGTAGTTCATATTATGGGTGTTTGTGGCATGAAAGATGAGGAAGTATAGGACTTTATCAGGACTTATGCATGTAAGACTACCTTATATTGCCTCATTGACAATATGGCCCTTTCTGTGAAGATGAGATGTAATCAGACTTACATCCCAATGATGGAACAACACTAGAGAAATTCTAATCACGTGATTGGTAAAATCATCAATAGTCTCTAATCCCCTATGATCCATGCTTGGTGTGAGAAAGATTATATAGTGGGATATATGACACATCACATAAGTGCATATTTTCATAGGGATTATACATCAGTGTTTCCCTTGGATAGGTATGATTACCAATCTCATGGAGGATATGGTGTGGATCTTGGATATTAGGAATGTGTCATATGTATCATGCTTATAATAGGAATAAGAGTCATCATTGTTCAATTTTCCCTAACTTGTGGATGGGTTTGAGGTATTTGAGGTTATGGTTGGGGATTACACTTAAAATGATGCTTGAGTATGAGTCCATTTCAAGTAAACCGATGTATGTGGATGGATTAAATACTTATGGGGTAATTCTATCCCATAGGTCAAGAATATTTGGGATATAGAGGGACATACACCAAGTTGGAGGTCAGGCCATATGAAGGAATCCTATGTATACTATCTGGAAAAGAAGTATATTTATTATAGTTCGTTTACCTTATAAAGTTCTAATGGGATGAAGTGGATGTTTACACTCAGAGACATTATTTTTATCCCTAAGGTTTAGGAAAATGAGGGTCTTATAACATGAAAGATTACTATTTTTATATTAATTCTCTATCATTAAAAAGATAAGATAAATGATGACCATGAATGTTTTATTAGATATTCTTAGTACGACACTGAGGGATCATCCAATAGTATAATATAATTAGGGTCTCATGAGTTCATAACCCAAACCCATTTAGGAAACTCCCCTTATGAAGGGGGTATGTAGCCAAAGGTACCAGGTCGGGGGCCCACATGGAGTAAGTCCATGTATGTATGTTGGACAAAGTTGGTATGTCCAAGTTGATCTTCTCAAAATATCTTGATTTTCCACTGGTCAAGCATTGATTGTTTTCTCAACATATTTAGGGTGTGAGTCTCACATGGAAGACACATCCAATAGTGTTTGGTGACATGTCCAAGATGATTCAC
The DNA here is from genome assembly GCA_963277665.1 of Viscum album. NCBI lineage: Eukaryota > Viridiplantae > Streptophyta > Magnoliopsida > Santalales > Viscaceae > Viscum > Viscum album. Next base: position 1,562,820,666 of record OY728165.1, read on the forward strand.
ATGATCAAAGATGTTGTGTCCAAGATCCATCACATGTTCAACTAACTTGTTAAGGACATCCTCGCATGATCAATGTGACTTATCCAGTATGTCCTTGCATGATTAAAGTTCATTTTCTGGGATGTATTTTCATGAACAAAGCGGAAATGTCAAAGATTTTTGGCATGATCATATGGATTGTTTATATGTTGTCACTTGATCAACCTGACATGCCCTTGGGATGTTTTGAAATAAAAGTGACACATCCATGGTTTCTCAAGGGAATTACAAGACTAATGAAGAATATTTTGATTTCATGACCTTAAGGGAATATTGATTTGACGTCTCATGAAAATGTTTTTGATCTCACACCTCTCTAAGTGTTGAAGCCACACGCCCTAAGGGATCATGCCTCAAGACCAAAAGGATATTAATTTTCAAGGAGAGTTCATGGATAATTGGTTCACTCCATAGGAGCACCTTTTAGAAACTATATGAAAAAAGGAGGGCATGTCCATGAGTTCTCATTCATGTTGAGGACATATATGTGTCTAGGGGATTCCATAATGACAACATCACATGATATTTAATTATTCACGCAATTTCATTTCCACAATGACATATTGTGAGGGGTTTTTAAATCATGGTCAAGGGTTGTATGTTTATGTCGTATATGTGGAATAGGGTACACACTACATGGTGAAGAGGGTGAATGGGGTATGGAGTACATGTCCACATTGTGTTATTTTCATGGTTGGGGATCTGAGAGGGAACCTCATGTTGAGAAAATCACTTCCAAGGATGTGTGTGAGCATCTCATGACCAAGGTTTTGCGACATTGAGAGATCAAGGTATTTCATGTCCACTGGTGTACATCCATGAACATGAGTATGGGTGTCCCGTATGGTCAAGAGTATGCACTATATAGTTCAATAGAGGTGTCACAAGGTTTGAGGATCCTTGATTTTAATTTTTCATGGGAAAGAGGTACTCATCTAGACCTCATCTCATATGATAGGTCACATGATCATCATACAGTCACATGATCTACAAGGGATAATGAGAGGGGTTATTCAGACTCGTGTTGGGGGTCCTTGTTGGTGCCACATACATGGATGAAGGTTCTTATGGTAGAGTCGCAAAACCAGTGGGGTATCACATGATCTTGTGAATAACCTGTAGGAACCAGGCATTGCATGATGTTCAATTCAATATGATATGGAGCGATCTTTAAGGGATCATGTGATGGGGTTTTTTTCAATCACCTAATGAAGTTCTCTGGGGGGAATTAATCATAACTTTATCTGTTTTTCTACTTCTACTTTCCTCTCTCATGTGTATTTTTTTTATAATGGGAAAGGGGTCTATATAGGCATATGTCATCCACATTTGATGCTTCTTTACATGGTAGGGGTTCAGTGTATACTAAATGGAGGCGGTGGAGACTTTGCATGAAAAGAATCATGTGATCACGAGATGGACTTATGTGATAACATGTTGGATAGCTTCCAAGGCTTCTTGTGATACAATCAACTGCATTTCATGATCATGGGTTTTTCATGAGTAGTATCTAGGGAAAAACACCTTTGGATTCATGCTATAAAATAATCAAAATTCTAAAATATGGAAGCTTATTGTGTTGTTGTTCTTTTCAAAAAGCATTAGTGATGTCATCCCAGTTCTCATGATCATCATCACCTTACTTGTGATGGATTTTTATGGTTTCTATGAATATATTCATAGGATGGTGTCTCATGGATTTATTCTATAAAATACTTCATACAAAACAATAAACATGCATTCATATCATAGGGACATCAAGCGAGTCTTGGGTGCCTCAGCTTGATCATAGAGAGGGATGTCATGGAGGATTTTTGGGTGATGGGGAAATGTTGGGTGTCTCAGTAGCTTCGAACCAGTGGCATCCAAGTGCAGAGGGTTAGTGGGAAATTGGGGGTTGAAGATGACATGGGAGAGGGATGAGACAGTAAAGATAATCTTGGTCTGGTGGCCACCAGTTTTCCCATATGTTATTAAATGAAGTAATTATGCCACTTCCATTCATCTTCCCATGTCAAATCTAGTTTCTGTTCAGGGAGTGTTTAATAAATAAATCTGGGACATTCATTCATTAAGCTGACAGTGAGGTCGACACCCACAACACCTTCATCCAAGCCCTCGCCGGACGCACCCTCCCATAGAACGACCTACCTTAGCACACCTCCATGCACACCGCATGAGCTATACTCACCCAGTGTCAGCATTTGGCTTTTTTTGGTTGAGGAAACTAACACAAGTGGCCTTTAACTACGAAAAATGTGGGTAAGGGAAGAACTCTGGTTTATAAAAGAGGGGATTTTATTAGTTCTAGAAAAAAGTTCTGATAAATCTACCTTTTATCAATGATACTAGCCTGAATAGCCCAAAATCCTTCTTTTTTTATTGATTTTTTGATAACCCTCCTTTCAAGGGATGAGGGGAACCCTTACAAGACTCGGAGGCATAGAGATTACATGACTCGTAAGTCTTGGGAAATATACAGGCTATAACTATATGGAAATGATCCTCCCCTAACTTCTTCATCGTGATGTTATCTCTCCACCTTCACATGGCTTGTTCGACTAGGTTTCCCAGCCATCACAGACTGGTCCTGATGGAAAATGTCATACCCTCTCTATCTGAAAAATCTGCTTTAGCTTCTTCACTGGTTATTGCGCCTACTCTGAATCATCATCTGGAGTCTACTCTTTGTAGAGTCTTTCTGGTTGTTAAGAACAATTTCAAGTGTCCTCAAGAACTTGAGGTATCCCGAAGGCCTTGACGTGGCTTGAAAGCCTTACCAGCTCGATTTCCTTGGGTGGCTCGAAGGCCATGAAGGACCCGAGGACCAAACCGGTGGCCCGAAATCCCAAACAGATGAATAGTTCCTGATACTACAGTACTTAACAGTGTTAGATACAGTACATACTACAGTACCTAGAAATTATGTCTCCGCCCAGTTTTAAACTTGGGCCTCTTGGATGCACTTGTCGAGTACTCACCAAATAGGCTGAGGCTCTTTTGATTACCAGTGCTACCATTAGCATTGATAAAGCCTCCTATATGTGCTAACAGACGAGTCTGATAAAATGGAGACTTTATCAGCGTTATTAATAGCAATGATAAAAGTTTTTAATAGAAATTTTTGTAATTTATATAATTATATATTAATTATATTCACAAATAATGTTTATATGTATACTTAAATAAAAAATCCATTTTTATTATGTTTATGTTTTATTTATGATTAATTTTTTATTAGTTTTTGTTATATATTTATTATATATTTATTATAATATATGTTTATAAAATTATATATAAATACTTTTTAATAAATAGATACAAATACTTATTAAATATATATATATATATTTAAATAAATTTATGTTTCCAAATGAATGTGTCAATTTATTCATAATGGATGTTCTTATATATTCATCTCATGAATATGTTCATTTTTTACCCTAATATTTCCCATATATATTATAGTATTATACATGGTGTATTAAATCATTTCCTATATATATGAAGCTTTTGGTTCTCATAAATACTTAAAATCAAGATAAATATATTTAAATAAACAATAAATGTACTTATTATTTTAAAAATATAAATATTTAGTTCTATATAATTATATACTTTTTAAATATATTATATATAATTATTATTATGAATAACTAATTAAATATAAATATCTTTAAATAATTATAAAATTACAAAATATTTTTTATAAATGAAAAATATATGTGGTTGAGTCAATAAGGTTTTCCTTATGAATTTTCCAATCATTCATGTAATGGGGAGATTGTTGAGTCATTAAGGATTCCTTATGACTTTACCATTCCTCTTGTTTTGAAAATCACAAACACCTTATCTTAAGGAAAAATTCATTTTACCCTATATTTTACCCCTATAAGGAAAAATTTCCTTCCCCAAGAAAATTTATCCTTACCATGTTTTCTTTTCCCAAATCATAAATTTTCTAAGGGTAAAATCCGGATTGAGACCAAAAACTCAGAATGATATAATACTTAGATATGAGGCATTCTATTTAAGACTCTCAATCCTGGATAAGAAATCTCATGAAGTTCAACTACGAATTCTTATTACAAACTATCATGAAGTTCAACTCTGAATCCTTGATACAAACACTCATGAAGTTCAAATCTGAATTCTGGATATGAAAATTAATGATGTTCGACTCTGAATTCTGATTACAAACTTATGTAAAGTTATGACTATGAATTCTGATTATGAATTCTAGTTACGAACTTCTCTAATTTCTAACTCCTAATTCTGATTATGAATTCTGGTTATGAACTTCTCCAAGTTCTGACTCTGAGTTCTTTGAATATAGACTCCGAACTCTTATGAGTTCTGACTCCGATTTCTCATGAACTCCGACTCTGAACTTTGTATGTTCAGGTTTTAAATTATTGTGAATCTAGACTCCAAATTTCCTTGAAATTTATACTCCAAGAATTCTACAAAATTCAGGTTCCGAATTCCTACAAAACAGAATCCGAATATCCTTACATTGTAAGCTCCGAATTCATTTTTCTTAGACCCAGAAATTTTATTTACTTACATTCTGAATATCAGTTTTTGGTTATGCTTACACTAATTTTATTATAAAAAGATGTCGTGCTTTCAGTTATCAACTAACCGTTGTTTGTGTGACATGTGTATAGGTCCCACCAAAATTCAAGTAAAAATATGATCGTTGGAGGAGGGAGCCGACCGTTAGAGTTGTGCCTATAAATGGGAGCTCATTTGAACGTGCTCAATAGTTTTTAAACTTTTGAGACTTTTGAGACTTTTGGAATTTTGAAGCTTATAACTTTCAGAAGTTATTTCTAGAGAGAGAGGCTCTTATAAACTCTCAGGCTTCGTGTAGAAGGTTTTTAACTACTTGTTCAAACTTTGTTTCGTGCAGACGTACTTAGTGTAGAGGTTCGATTTTCTTGAAATCAGAGACTTCGGGTTGTGAAGTCATAGATGCCAATTTCCTTAAAAATCGAGGGCTTGCGAGGATATCAAGATAGATACCAATCTTCATATTGAGGTCTTACCTAAGTTTGGGTAAGACAGACTTTTTTGAAAGTATTAATCAAGAGACCTCTTATCCAGGGTTGTTGGATACCCTCCTCTTTGGGTTAAAAGAGTTATCACTTGTTTCTTGTAATATTTTTTTTCCACTGTGTATTTTAGTTGTTGAGGAAACTATAACTTTTGTATACTTTCTTAAACTTGTACTCTAATTTAGTAAGATTCTATAGATTTAAGGTAGAATCCTAGTTGGTGTAAACTTTTGTTAAGTTTCATTTCTGGAATCACTTTTCTAGAATCAAGCAAGATAATAGATCTTAGAGGTTTTGTGAATTTTGGTTAAGCAAAAGTTCCAAAGGAATTTTTAAAGTATACAATTCACCCCTTCTTGTATTTGAGCATCTAATTATATATTTGATCCTACATTTGGTATTATAGAGTATATCATACTCAAACATACCATTCTAACAATTGGTATCATAGGATGGTTCAATCTGAATCAATCTCACAATTAGATTCAGAAGGGAATTTTTGGAATTGCATTTTCTGGATTCATATTTTTTAGAATCTGTTTTTCGGATTCATATTTTCCATATTCATATTTTTCGGACTCATATAGTTCAGATTCAGTTTTTCTTATAGATACAATATCTAGTTCCTTGCTTAGGATATTTTCTATTTTTTACAAACTCATACTACTAACAAGTTTGTGTACCAAATATTTCCTTAAGGATGGAAGGTTTAAATGTTGGTTCTATTGATAATATAAATCCTTCCAGGCCTCCTATTTTTGATGGAAATGATTATGAGTACTAGAGAGATAAAATGAAGACTTTTGTTATTAATACTAAAGTTGATAACTATCTAATGCTGACTGGAGATTATAAAATTCCGGATAAGGAATTGAGAACCTTTACGAATCATGAGAAATCAGAATATCAAGCAAACTTCAAAGTCAGAAATACTTTGTTATGTTCCACTACTAGGAAAATCTATTGTCAAATATCATTGTGTGAAGCTGGAAACAGTATCTAGAAGAAACTTGAAGTTACACATTTTGGTACATCTAATGTCATAGAGACTATAAGAGCTATGTTGAGAGATGAATACCATAGATTTAAATTTCCTTATAGAGAACCTATAAGCAAAGTACAACAAAGGTTTATGAACATCATGAATAGCTTACAATCTATGGGAGAAAAATTTTTTGGATGATGAAGCTCCTGTAGACAAGATCATAGATATCATGCCAAATGAATGGGAGTCCAAGAGGACAGCTATTGATGAGAACAGGAAAGTCACTCAGTTTTCTTAGATGAGTTGTTTGGAACTCTTATTCAGCATGAAACCAAAATGAAGAGAGATGTTGAAAATGATAATAAGAAGCATGGGAATAGAGGAGTTGATTTTACAACCACTTCCAAACATAGGAAATCCAAGACCCCAGAAAGGGTAACTAGATCAACAACAAAGAAAGTCATTATTCAGTCCGAATCTTGTGATATAGAAAAGTCAGAGAATGAATTAGATAATCTTGCTTGGAGAATGAACAAGATTGTAGCTCAAAAGAATCATCATAATAAGTACAAAATTAAAGATTATAGAGATAAGAATGATTGAGAAGTTACTTGTTATGAATATAGAAGAACAGGTCACATCAGACCTGATTACCCTTTGTTGAAAAAGAAGGATAAGAAGGGAAGGAATTCAGAAAGGAACAAGAAGAAATTATGTCGATCAAAGCACACGAAAAGTATTAAAGCTAATGATACTTGGAGTGCTAGCTGTGGAGACTCTTCAAAAAGTGAATCGTCTAAATATGATTCGTCAACATAGAAGAATATGGGACTCATTTCTACTACTTCTTTCCCTAATACATGTCTTATGTCCAAGGTACACTCTGCCGAGGCTTTAACAAATTTATTTCTTGATAAGAATTACTATTCCAAAAATAGTACTTCTAATGAAGACACTTCATCTTCTGAAAATTACGAAATAACTTCATATGAATAATTATCTAGATTTTCCAAGTTACATGAAGAAAAATATTTTAAAATATCTAAGAAGTTAGACAAGGAAAATACTAGGGAAGAAATTCTTACAAAAGAGATTTCAGATCTTTCTAGAGATCTTAGAGATAAAGATGATCTTTTAGAAAATCTTTCTAAAGAACTTGTGAAAGAAAATTCTGACAAGGAAGAACTTTCTAAATATCTTAACAATGATATTTTAAAGGTGAAAGTTTTTGAAGAAAAATCTAAAACTTAGGAAATGATTCCTGAGGATAGGAATTTAATCATCAGACTATAATCTGAAATATTTTCTCTTAAGAAGCTTCTTGAAAACTTTACCTCTGGGAAGGAAAATTTTAACAAGATGTATTATCAAATCAGACCTCAAGGAAACACTACTGGAGTAGGTTATTTTCACTAAAAACTAGTTTTCAAAAACAATTATTTTGTTCCTCCTAGAGCCCCTTTTTGCACTAAAAGTCAAAGTGGTGGGAATTGGAAGAAAAATTGCTCCTTGAATAGAGTTAAATCTATTGGGTTTCATACAACTTGTTTTTCTAAAAAAATATGGACACCCAAAATTTTGTTATCTAATAATTCTGGATCCAAGAAAGTTTGGATTCTGAAAGTCTAACTTTCTTATTTTCATGAAAATAAAGAAGGTACCAACAATAATACTTGGTACATGGATAGTGGATGTTCCCAGAATATGACTGGTAATAAAAACTATTTTTAAAAGATTATCCAGACAAAAGGAGGAAAACTAACTTTCGGAGATAATGCTCAGGGAGAAATTATTGGTATAGGTAACATTGTTCTTTTTGAAAAAACATTGATTTCAAATGATTTATTTGTTAAGGGTCTTAAGAACAACCTCATTAGCATAAGTTAGTTATATGATGAAGGCTTCCTTGTGAATTTTAGGAATGATAAGTGCTTAGTACAAAATTCCAAGGAAGATTTTATTCTTTATGCCCATAGACAAGAGAATGTTTACACACTAAACTTAGAAGAACATAGGAGCCAAGATATTCCTTGCCTTAGTGCAATGTAAGATCATTCTTGGTTATGGAATAGAAGTTTAGGACACTGTAACCTTATGAACTTATGCAAAATTTAGAAGAAAGGACTAGTTAAAGATTTAATAGAGATTAGATTTGATTCTTCATAAGTTTGTGATCCTTGTCAATATGGAAAGCAACATAAATCAAGTTTTAAATCAGTCGGTGATGTCTCAACTACTAATGCATTATAACTAGTGTATATGGATATCTTTGGTCCTACCCAAACTGGAAGCATTGGGGGAAAGTATTATGTATTTGTCTTGGTTGATGATTACACTAGATTTACATGGGTCTATTTTTTAGCAAAGAAGTCTGAAGCTTTTTATTATTTCAAAAGTTTTAGAGCCCAAGTTAAAAATGAGAAAAACCTTACATTGGAAACTATTCATAGTGATCATGGAGGAGAATATAAAAATTCTGATTTTGAAACTTTTTTTAGTAGAAAAGGCATCACTCGCAACTTCTCAGCACCCAGAACACCTCAAAAAATGATCTTGTTGAAATAAGAAATATAATTCTTCAAGAGATAACTAGAACCATGTTGAGTGAGTATTCTATTGCCAGACATTTTTGGGCGAAAGCTGTAAGTACTGCTTATTATACTATAAATCGAGTTTTGATTAGACCTTTTCTTAATAAAACTCATTATGAGTTATGGAATGATAGAAAACCTGGACTTTCCTACTTTAAGTTTTTTGGTTGCAAGGTATTCATTCTGAATACTAAAGATAATCTTCATAAATTCACACCAAAATCTTATGAAGGAATTTTCTTAGGCTACTCCACAAATTCTAAGGAATATAGAGTTTTCAACAAAAACACTTGTACTGTTCAAGAGAAAGTACATGTTAAATTTGATGAAACTGATCCTTTTGTTTTTAAACAACCCCAACTTACAACCTTGTATGTGTTTTCAAAAACTGATTATCAAACTTTGATAGAAGATTCTTCTGATAAGGAAAATGTTCAAGAAGATACTTCTGAAACATTTACCCTAGAATATTTCCTACTCTATGTTGATGAACAAGCTTTACAAAACCCAAATTAGTCTTTTCTCAAGAATCATCCCTGTGATAGTATCATTGGTGATGTGAATCAACCTATAAGGACTAGAAGTTCCTTAAGAAACAAAGTAAAATGTCTTGCATTTCTTTCCCAATTAGAACCAAAAAGAGATGATCAAGTTTTAGGTGATGATGGTTGGATCAAAGCCATGTAAGATGAACTAAATGAATTCTAAAGGAATAAAGTCTATACCTTGGTTGAAAGACATAAGAAAATTTCTGTTATTGGAGTAAAATAGGTCTTCATAAATAAATGTGATGAAAATAGAATCATTGTTAGAAATAAAGCTAGATTAGTTTCTAAAGGCTATAATCAACAAGAAGGGATAGACTATGAATAAAACTATGCTCTAGTAGCTAGAATTGAATCTATTCGTATTCTACTTGCATTTACAGCATTTTTCAATTCCAAAAGTTTTCAAATGGATGTGAAATGTGATTTTCTTGACGGTTATGTTCAAGAGGAAGTTTTTATTGAACAACCACCAGGGTCTGAAGATACAAAACATCCTGATCATGTTTTTAGACTTACTAAAGCTTTTTATGACCTTAAAAAAGCCACTCGATCCTAGTATGATAGACTTACAGGATTTTTGCTTCAAAATAACTATGTTAAGGGAAATGCAGATCCAACCCTTTTTTTAAAGAAAGATAAGAAACATGTTTTTATTGTTCAAATTTATGTTGATGAAATTATATTTGGTTTAACTCTGCAATCTTTAACTGATTCCTTTGTGGATATAATGAAATACGAGTTTAAAATGAGTATGATGGGTGAGTTAACATTTTTCCTTGGTTCTCAAAATTTCTCAAAAACCAGAAGGAATCTATATATCCCAACATAAGTATATTAAATATCTTCTTAAAAAGTATGGATATGACAACACTAAAAGTATAAGTACTCCTATTGGTACCTTAAACACCCTTGATCTTGATGAAGATGGGAAACCAGTAGATCAAACAACTTTTAGAGGTATGATAGGAAGTCTACTTTACTTGATATCTAGTCGTCCAGACTTAATGTTTTCCGTATTCTTTTGTGAAAGATATCAATCTAATTGTAAAGAATCTCATTTAAAGTAAGTGAAGAGAATTTTTCTCTACTTAAAAGGAACAATGGATTTAGAAATATTTTATACTTCTGGAAATGATTTTATCCTAATTTTTTTTTTCAGATGCTGACTTTGGTTGATGTATAATGGATAGAAAGAGTACATCTGGAACTTGTCATTTATTAGGAGATTCGTTAGTTTCTTGGTCTTTCAAGAAGCAACACTCAGTAGCACTTTCCACTGCTGAAGCTGAATATGTTGTAGCTGGAAGTTGTTGTGGTCAAGTGTTGTGGATGGAACACACACTCACAGAATATGGATTGAGTTTCACAAAAACATAAATTTTTTGTGATAATAAAATTTCCATTTCCCTAAGTAAAAACCCTTCACATCACTCTCATGAATAGAACTCTGAAATTAGGCATCACTTTCTTAGGGATCACACACAAAAAAGAGATATCATTATTCAGTTTATCGGAACGCAAGATCAACTTGCTGACATTTTCATAAAATCATTACCTTTTGAGAGATTTGAATACATTAAATAGAAGTTAATAATGATAACCATAAGGTAATCCTCCTCATTAAATTAATTTTGAACCAATCTCCTTACAATAATAAACTCCTTTTCATAGGGGGAGTACATTTGTCATTTAAGGATTTTCAAAAAATTCATAATGAAGTTTTCAAAAAATTTCGTAATGAAAATTTTCATAGTCGGTTTTTCAAAATTTTTCATAATAAAATTTTCTTAGTGGGTATTTGATGTTTTTGTAATGGAAATCTTCAGACCTGAAGTTTTCCTAATGAAATTCTTCGGACCTGAAGTTTTTGTAATGAAAATCTTCGGACCTAATGTTTTTGTAATAAAAAACATCAGACCTGAAATTTTCATAATGAAAATCTTCAGACCTGCAATTTTTGTAATTGAAACTTTCTGACTTGAAATTTTCATAGTAATTTTTTTTCGTATTCAAGTTTTTTTGTAATAAAAAGTTATTCAAGAAGAATATTTATCAGTATGAATAATCATCCTAGCAATCCGAAAGGTGTGATTCTTTCTTGACTTTTTCTTAATTACCTTTTAATTGTTATTAGTTTCATTTGTATTCAAAATTTATCTGAGTCTAGTTTCCTTAAATCCGAATGTTTTCCTTTTAAAACCTCAAAAGATCGGATCCTACTCAATTTTTCCTTGCGGATATAATATCAATCGTTAGATCAGATCAGAAGGTTTTTCAACCGTTAGATTGGATTTGGAAGTTGAAAGGCCACTTCCATCTCCTATATAAAGGTCCCCCGAAGGATTTTCCCATATTTATTTTCAAAGAATTTGCATGTTGAAGCTCTTCCTCTCTACAAAATCCTGTTATGAATCTCTCACAGTTTCTTCAATCTGAATGTCTACATAAGTCCCATCTCTAGATATGTCTACTGGCAAGCCGATTGGAGAAAGGTAGGTATACAAGGAGAGGTTAGTCCATCCAAAATTCTTCAATATGTATGACTCTATAATTTCCAAGAACATCAAGACCAATGGATGGGAAAGTATAGTTATCTCAATGACAGGAGCACAGAATGTGGTCTATCTGGATTTTCTTATATAATTATATGAATCAGTTTGCTTCTTTAAGGAAGAAGGTAGAGAAAAATTCTCTTTCATGAGTAATGGGAATATATAAAAACTTTCTTACACTAAGGCTGCGAGATTGGTGGGGCTCTCATATGAAGGAGAAGCCGAATTTTTCTCTCACAAGCTGTCGGAGGTTTAAGGAAGTTTCATCATGGTGAAGGCTATGGAATTCTTTGGGATCAAATATGTAAAGACAGCAAAGATTTCCCATCTATCTACCAACAATCAGATTCTACAGTTATGGGTTCAAGGTCTCATCGTTCTGAGAAAGGGGGACAAAGACACCCTGAAGAAATGTGACATTTACATCCTGTATTTTTTGGAAAATCTAATTAATCTCAATCTCATGAAGCACATCCTCATTAAGATTGAGAATATCATGAATGGAAATATGAGAGCTAAGATTATTATTTTTTCTTCCATACATTCAAAGATAACAGTTCAGTGTCTTGAATCTTTCAAGATCCCCTGTAGTTACAAGCCGAGGAATTTCAAGGTGATGCTGATCAGTGATGACACTCTCAAGAGAATGAAGGATGGATTCTCTAAGGATTCATGAGAGTTTTATCATCTTCCAGAGGATGAGTAAGAATCTATTTTGAAGAATGGTGAAGAAGCTGGACCTTCTAAGAAGGCTGGGAAGAAATGAAAGCTTTAGTAAGTGGAAGAGACAGATAAAACCCCTAAGTCTAAAGAATTTCAATCCGCACATCCTAAACCCAGGAAGCAAAAAACATACCCAGATAAAGTTGTAGAAAAATGGAGGGCGGACAAGAAGAATAGAAAATCAGGGGAGCCACAGTTCAGTTTGGATCCTGCTGAAGAGTTAGAAAAGAAAGCTAAAGAGAAGAAGCTGGAGAAGAAGATGTATGAGGCAGAGATTTTCCAATCTCTTTTGAAGGCCATAGAGGTTGCATCCAAACAAATTCTTGTACCAAAATCTTTCCTTGTAGAACAGTTGCCTGATACTCCGGGTAAGAGGTTTATGTCTCCAGAGAAAGACAAAGAGAAGGAAGTTGAGAAGGAAGCTGTGGAGGAAGTTCAGTAAGCTCAAAGTACAGAAGAGACAGTTGATGTGATTAAGCAAGTTGAAGAATATCATGAATAAGAAAGTGCTTTCGAGAAGTTTTCAATCCAGACTTCTCAAGTCAGATCCTCAAAACTTGTTACTCATGGAGCTAATGAAAAAGGTGAGGAAGAGGAAGTGAATAAGTTGTCAGAGGAAGAGAGTCATAATCATGAATTTATTCTTCCTGAGGATATTGAAGCTGGAGCTAAGAAGGAAAAATTTGATGAAGATGAAATTGTATAGTTATCTGAAAGTGAGAAAGAATCTTTGGAAGAGGAAGCTGTTTCGAAAATCAGTAAGGGTAAACAAGTGGTTGCTGATACCCCAACCAAAGATATTTTGAGGAAGAAGGAAGTTGGAGGAACTTCTAAGAGGAAGCTGGTTGATCTTGAGGAAGAACCATAACCAAGAAAAGTCTCGGATTCTGAATCATCTTCGCTTGGTCATGATTTTGTTGAACAATCCTTGGAGAAGCTTGTTGGGTTCATTCTGACCTTTTCAAACATAGAATCAAGGTTCCAGATGATTCAACATTCTCTTAATCAGAAATCTGATTCAGTGTCCATGGTGATAGACAAATGTGTCAAGATGGAATCATACTTCAAAACTTTCCTCATAAGATACGAATCCCACATAAAATCATATAAGAAGATAGAAAGCCATTCAAAGAAGACAATACAATAAATGAGTGACCTTGATCAATTTTAGGAAGATTTCAACGAATATTTTGATACCGAAGATACCAAGATCAAGGATCTTTCGAACAGCTTTAAGGAAAAGATGACTCTAGAACAAAATTCTCAGATTCTAGTGGTGAATGGTCTGAATGGGAAGTTGAGTTATTTTGTTCAAAGCTGGAAAACAGATAAGGATCTATATATTGAGATTCATGAAAAGTTGGTGAAGAAAGGAGAATTTCTGAAGGCCCAGGAAGAAGCCATGAAGGCTCATGAAGAATCCATGAAGGTTCAGGAAGACAGGATTAAGGCATTAGAAAAGCAAGCAGAGGAGGATCAAAAAGAGCTGAAAAAGCTGAATACCATTGTGAAAATGCTAATGCCCAATGAAAAAAGAATAAAAATAAATCCCACTCTGATCTTTTGTTGTATTTGTTTTTCCTTGTAATAATGCTTCCAATATCAATGAAATTGTGGATGCTTGTTTTGTTTGGTTGTCTATACTAATATTTTAGGTACCATATTTTCCCATTCCCTCAAAATATTTTTGAAAATCACAAAGGGGGAGAAGGAAAAATAATTCTAAAGGGGAGAAGGAACAAGGATTCTAAGTAAAGGGGAGTTTATTTAAGGGGGAGTTCTCATTACAAATATTTCCACATTCAAATAAAAATTCTCATTTTGAAAATCAAGAATATGATCCTTTGAGTTCCAAATCCTAAAGGGGAGTTAGTCGTATTCACCATTTTCCATGAACAAAGGGAGATAATCTTTAATTTCAAAATATTGAAATTTATTCTAATTCCTTATATTCTTTTTCATAAGGATGTTTGTGCTTTCCAAAAAGGGGAAGATTGTTGAGTCAATAAGGTTTTCCTTATGACTTTTCCATTCCTTCATGTAAGGGGGAGATTGTTGAGTCATTAAGGTTTCCTTATGACTTTAACCTTCCTCTTGTTTTGAAAATCAAAAACACCTTATCTTAAGGAAAAATTCATTTTACCCTGTATTTTACCCCTATAAGGAAAATTTTCATTTCCCAAGGAAATTTATCCTTACCATATTTTCTTTGCCCGAATCATAATTTTTCTAACTGTAAAATCCATATTGAGACCAAAACTTCATAATCATATAATACTTAGATATGAGGAATTCGGTTTAAGACTCTGAATCCTAGATACGAACTCTCATGAAGTTTAACTCCAAATTCTTATTACAAACTCTCATGAAGTTCAACTCTAAATCCTGGATAAGAACACTCATGAAGTTCAACTCTGAATTTTGGATATGAACATTCATGAAGTTTGACTCTGAATTTTGATCAAAAACTTATGTAAAGTTCTGACTACGAATTCTGATTACAAATTCTGGTTATGAACTTCTCTAAGTTCTGACTCCTAATTTCGATTACGAATTCTGGTTACGAACTTCTCCAAGTTCTGACTTTGAGTTCTCTAAATACAGACTTCAAACTCTTATGAGTTCTGACTCCAATTTATCACGAACTCTGACTCCAAACATTGTAAGTTCATGTTCTGAATTCTTTTGAATATAGACTTTGAATTTACTTGAAATTCATACATTGGAATTCTACAGAATCCAGGTTCTGAATTCCTAAAAAACAGAATCCAAATATACTTGCATTGTAGACTCTGAATTCATTTTTCTTAGACCCCAAACTTTTATTTACTTAAATTCCCAATATCAGTTTTTGGTAATTCTTACACTCATTTTGTTATAAAATGATGTCGTGCTTTCAGTTATCAACTAACCATTGTTTGAGTGACACGTGTACAGGTCCCTCTGAAATTCAAGGAAATATATGACCGTTGGAGGAGGTAGTCGACCGTTGGATCTGTGCCTATAAATAGGATTTCATTTGAATGTTCTCAAGACTTTTGAAACATTCGAGACTTTTGAGACTTTTGGAATTTTGAATCTTAGAACTTTCAGAAGTGATTTCTAGAGAGAGAGGCTCTTATAAACTCTAAGGCTTCGTGCAGAAAGTTCTGAACTACTTGTTCAAACTTTTCTTTGTGAAGACTTTCTTAGTACAGAGGTTCGATTTCCTTGAAATCAGAGACTTCGGGTTGTGAAGTCAGAGGTGCCGATTTCCTTAAAAATCGAGGGCTTGTGGGGATATCAAGACAAATACCGATCTTCAGATTGAGGGCGTACCTGTGTTTGGGTAAGACAAACTTTCTTGAAAGTATAAATCAAGATACCTCTTATCCATGGTTGTTGGATACCCTCCTCTTTGGCTTAAAAGATTTATTACTTGTTACTTGTAATAATTTTTTTTCCACTGTGTATTTTATTTATTGATGAAAGTACAACTTTCATATACTTTCTTAAACATTTACTCTGATTTAGTTAGATTCTATACGCTTTAAGGTAGAATCTTAGATGGTGTAAACTTTTTTTAAGTTTAATTTCCGGAATCACTTTTCCAGAATCAAGAAAGATAATAGATCTTAGAGGTGTTGTGAAATTTGGTTAATCAAAAGTTTCAAAGGAATTTTTAAAGTATACAATTCACCCCCTATTTTATTTGAGTATCTCATTACATATTCTATCCTACATTTGGTATTATAGAGTATAACATACTCAGACATACCATTCTAACATATATTTATGAATACCTTTTGAATATACTTATTTATAAATATATACCTTTAATTAATATATACATAGACACACACACACACACACATATATTTATTTAATTACTTATGAATTTAAAAAAATTAATATATCAATTTATTATAGTTTCATTAGTATTTAAATAAACTAATATATATATATATATTTAACTATAATTTACGTTATTAAATTATAATAAATATATTTATTATAAATATATTTATTATAATTTTATAATTATTAAAATATAAATATATATTTATTGAAATATATCATAAAATTTAAAAAAATAATAATAAATATATATATAATTCAATAATTATTAAATTATTAAAAATATATTATTTGTATATATTTAGAAAACTATAAATATAATCAATATATTGTTTATAATTTTATAATTCAGAATAAAAGATATATATATTGATGCTAATTAATAAGCGATGATAAAGCATACATTTATCAACTCTTCATACAAGCGCTGAAAAATGTTTATCGTGATTTTATAAATGAACCCTAACAACGTCCCCTTCCTTCCGCACCCCTCCAACTCTTACAGAAGCCTTACCCTGTTCTACCTAATCCTCCTCCTTCTCTGCTATTTCCTCCTCCTCCTCCTCTGTGGCTGTCGACTCATCCTTTGTAGATTCCTCCTTGTTCTCCTCCTCTATCGTCACTGCTGCGAAAGTGTCCTCCTGCTCCTCCACCACCATTGCCACCTCCAACTCCTCCTCCATCGCCTCTACTGCCTCCTTCTCCTCCTCTACCGCCATCATCATTTCCTTTGTGGCTGCCTCTTCCACTAACTATGCCGCCTCTTATTCCGCCACTGGTGCCAGTGAGGTTACACTCCCTTCTAGAGTAACTTCATTTCTTCTTCTTATTCTTGTAATAATAATAACCACCCCTGCTTGGTTTTTCTCTTGATTTGGTTTTTCTATATTTTTTTTCATATTTATTCTAAATATTTTTGTGATATTATGTAGTTTTATTTTGATCCATATTAAGTGTTTATGTGATTTTGGGGTCACTTTGATCTTTTGGGGTGAAAATAAGAAATTTTCCCAAGTTTCAGGGTTAACTCGCATGGTCTACAAAATGATGTAGACCCCACGTAGTTTTATGTATAACTATTGTGATGGTTTTTACATTGTTACTACATGGTTATATAACCCATGTGGTCAAACTATGCACAATTATTCTTCCCCTAGATTTTTTCTTTTGTATCCCTTTCATTTTTCATTAACATTGATGGTTCCTACCATTGGTGTGTGGTTGATTTAGGGACATCTATGATGATTTTAAATTATTGGGTGATGCTTTAATTAATTATCCAGGCCTTGTTTTGTGGTATTGTGTTTTGAAATGTTGGTTTTATGTTATATAGAATTTTATTTTTTTGGATGAAAAAGTTGATTTTGGTGTTCATAAAATGTTTTGAGATAGTAGTCTTCCTCATCATTTTGAATTTTTATATTTTTTTGAATAGAAATTTTTTAATTTGTCTTCATTTTTAAAATTATACATAATAGTCTCTTTTAAATAGAAATTTTTATTATCTTGATATTTATAAAATGTTTTTATTTCATTATGGAAATTTATAAAGAAATTAGAATAGGTAGAAATGTTTTTTAAATGATTTAAATTTATTTAAATAATTAGAAGTAAAATTTGATATTTATTCTGATATAAAATGAAATATTTTCAACTCATGGGTCTTCTTTGGGTGAAAATATTCCTTATAATCCAATTTAAATGTGGAAATCTTAAGGAACATGATTTTTTTGAGTGTTAAAATTTTAGTGAAGCATTTTTACAAGTGGTTGGATTGTTTCCAAAGAGAGTTTTTCTTTAAGAATAATTAATATGGATATTTTTTATAAGGGGTGTTTTTGAATGAAGAGTGATCATATTTAAAGACTTTTTTATATGTTTTGGGCTTGATAAATTTTTTGTATTTTATATATTTACTTGGTGTGTATTAATATTATTTGTTTTAGATTTTGAAACATGAATGGAATAAATTCATATTTACTATGTAGTATTTTCTCCTCTCAAAATGTTATGGAGAATATGTGAATAAACATACCCTAATGTGGATTTTATTCATGAATAAGTATATCTATTTGGGATGTGGGATTTACCCTATCTTTAGATGGGGTGGTGAATCCATATCTTCCTTTTCTTTAGGTTTTCTTAAATTTTCATCCTTCCTTCCATGGTGATTATGGTCCTCCTATGGTTGTGAAGTCGTTGTGATATTTTCTAGAATCCCTTGAGTTGAATTACCCAAAGTGTTCTGAGGTGGTTTTTTATTTTGGAATATGTGCTTGTAGAGTTGGAATATCATGAGTCTTTGCGGTAAATTTTATTTTATATATTACTTATTGTTTTTTAGTTCCTCTTACGTGAGGGTTTATTTATAGAGGTTTTGAATATTCATTAGTGTTTTATGAATCATAGTTTTTGATCTTATAGGGTTCAATATGAGAAGTTTCTCTTGATATGTGATGTCATAGATCACCCATTTCCTTCAATTTTTTGACCAAAGGTTATATTCAGGGCATAAGGATATGGTAGGAAATAAATAAAGGTATAATATACTTACAAATTGCATTATACGGGTTACCCATGAATAGAAAATTATGTGTAAGGTTTTCATTGGAGTTTCTTAAGGGTTCCTAGGGTCTACTTGAGGATTAGAAGGTGCTGTAATAGAAAAACTCTCATAAATATGGAATTCCTCAATTATGTTGTGAAATAATCCAGTAATTAAATTTATGCCCACATTGTCCATGTTCAGTGTGTGAAATATGTAGTATATGAACATTACCTTCATTATAAAAGAGTTCAAAAAAGTATCAAATGTGATGGGGTTGGAATGACATCTTGGCCAATAGAGGAATCCCAAAAATTGGGAGGTTTTTTAGGGAAAGACTCTATAAGAATGACTTGATTTACTGGTATGTATTGTCACTTGAGGGGGTGAGGCTAAGGGCTATTGAATTCTTGTAGAATAAAGAAGATAGGAAAAATTACACCATTGTTTATTGGGGAAATCATGTATAATGTTAGCATAATTGAGGGTTAAACCTTTAGAGAAGAACATTGTGGTAGTGTTAAGCATGAGGAATGAACCGAATAAAGGGGTATCTAACATATTGTAACAAATATGGTTGTGATGTTAGGACATAAGTTTGTATTGTTTTACATAGTGTATAAAGTGTCTCTCTTGGGATTTAGGGCATTTTGAAAAATGACTTAATGAATCTTTTAGAATGATTCAAGTGTTTTGAAATGTTTCTTAAAAAATTATATGTGTTCAACATACAAACTTTTTGTTTTAAATAGATTTAAAATGGTTTAAAAAAGGAATTGGGGTCTTGAAAAAGTATGTTGTGAATAAATTGGTTTATTTTAAAAATACTGTGTTATTTTAAAGTGTAATAAATGTAAATGGTTGGTTTTGTAATGGGATTTCAACTACGATCTTAATGGTATTTTAACTATTATTTTCAAGGATTTTTCTTTTTTATAAATAGTTTATAATGGGATTTTAACTGTGTAAATGGTTTATCTAAATTAGTTCTTTGTTATTTTATAAATAGTTTTAAAAAGATTGAGTTATTTTAGACTTGGTTAATTTTTATATCAACATTTCATGTATTTATTTTGTTAACTATTAATATCACTAAATAAAATTGGATGGATATGAATAAAGAATGGATGGATGTCAATCATCTGAAAAAGGGTATGAAGTTGGAGTGAAAGAGTTCATCAAGTTTCAAAAAGATCATGCATATTATCATTCTCAAATATTTTTTTCATGTTTATTCTATTTTTGTAGTTGACATGTTAGTTTAGAGGAGTTGTAAGAATACATGATCTATCATGAAATAGATCAAAGTTATAAATATTTTAATAAAATTGAGGAAAAAGCGATTGTAGCTATTGACCGTAATAACACTATGTTTTATGGATTATTTTATATGATTACAAGTTGGTAAAATGAATAAGACCATATCGAGGATGTGGTTATATATGTGCATGATGATGAAGATCGTATTAAGGAAATGGCAAGGACAGTTAATGATGAACTTTTTTATTTTAAAAAAAATTTTAACCAGTTAAAAAGTTATGGAAAGACTCCATTGTATGGTGTTTGCACTAAAAATACCACATTGTCAGCCATACTAAAGCTGTATATTTTGAAAGTAAGAAACAGATTGAGTGACGCCATTTTTACAGAATTACTTGCTCTCTTGAATGACATGATCCCAGAAGATAACAAGCTCCCAATCCGGATATACGATACCAAACAAATGCTATGATAAATTGGTATGATATATGAAATAATACAAGCCTTCTCGAATGACTGTATACTGTTTCATAAGGACAAAAAATCTCATAGAGAATTCCTAAAGTTTGGTTCTTCTCGATATAGGAAAGATGAATCTGGTCCTACAAAATTTTCATGGTACTTTAAAATCATTCCATGGTTTAGGTACCTATATAGAAGTGAGGAGACTAAAATGAAATTGACATGGAAGATAGAAAAAAGACATAATGATAGAAGACAATGGCACCCGACAGACTCTCCTAAGTGGAAGATAATTGATCATGAGTATCTGTAATTTGGTAACCAGATGAGAAACATTCACCATGTGTTATCTATAGATAGAGTGAATCCTTTTGGTTTTTAATCCTTTACTCACAGTACATGAAAAATTATGTTGGTAAATTACATCTTTCCACCGTGGTTATACATTAAAAGAAAACATATAATTTTATCTATGGTTATATCAAGAAAAAAACATTCGGGTGATGATATTGTTGTTTATTTCACTCCATTGATCGGGAATTTTAAATTATTTTGGGATTAAAGTGTTAAAATGTATGATGCTTACAAAAATGATGATTTCCCATTTAGATTCATGTTATATAGGATGACAAATTACTTTCATGCTTATGGAAATTTTATAGGATATAACATTAAATGAACTCTTGGGTGTATCATCTACGAGAAAGGTACAAAATAAATTTGGATGAAATATTCATCAAAAACTATGTTTCTAGGACATCCTAAACTTCTACCCCAACGACATTAGTACTTATCTTGGATGACATCATTTAATGGATGTTCAAAAAAATGTACAACAACATCTCCACTAACAGATGATCAACAATTTGAGAAAGTTTAATAGGTGGACACTGTATTTGGTAAACAATTTTTGAAAAACTTTATGAAAACTGGTTGGAAAATGAAATCAGTTTTTTTAATTACCATACTCGAATTGTCTATCCATCAGATATTTTGTTGGTGTTATTCATGTTGAAAAAAATGTATGTGATAGTGTTGTCCACATGTTTCTAAATGCACCTGGCAAAATAAAGGATGCGATTAAGGCTAGTTTGGATATGGATGACATGGGAATATGAGAAGAGTTGGCACTAGTGAACGGTGAAAAATGAAAATTTCTTCCTCTGCTTCTTACACTCTTTCCCAGTATGAGAGATTTTGGTTTTCCAACTTCTTGAATGAAGTAAAGGTTCTAGAGGGGTATTCATTGAATATAAATAACCTCGTTTCAATGCATGATTTAATGTTAAAAGGTCTGAAATCACATGACTACCATGTTTTGAGGCAAGATCTTATTCCTTTAGCTTTACATTTCATTTTCCCCAAGAATGTCCATCATACATTAACAAATATCTATTTCTTATTCAAAGATATATATAGAAAAGTTATAGACCTGATGAAATTTCCAACTATGGAAAGTGAAATTGTCATCATATTATGTGAATTGGAAATTTTTTTTTGCTGACATTATTTTATGTGATGGTTCAATTGATGGTTCACTTGGTGAGCGGTATTCAGCTATGTGGTCCTGTGCACTATATATGTATGTACCCCATTGAACTACATATGAATATTTTGAAAGCGTATTTCAAAAATCAAATTCAGTCAGAGGTTTGTATTGTGAAGTGATATATTGACTAGGAAGCTATTGAATTCTATAGCGAATACCTATCTGGTGTGATAATCATTGGTCTAATGAAATCTCATCACACTAGAAAATTTGTGCATGGAGGATTTTTTGGAATGGAAGCAGTCACCATCAATATTATAGATTGGGAGCATGCCCACCTTTAGGTTTTGCATAACAGTCTGGACGTTTACCCATATGTTGAAACCCACAAAGAAATTCTCTGGCATTTTAATTCATCATGGGGTGAAAAATGGATATCAAATAAACATAATCATCAATTTATTGGATGGTTTTAGGACCATATTTTTATAGATTTAGATGAAAATAAAAAACAAATTTCAAAATGACTTCGATGGATAGCCATATGACTATGTGTGTTCGTATTATCTTTCAATGCTTATGTAATTAATGGTCATACAATCTATATTAATGAACACAATGAAGAAATTACTAGAAAAAATTTTAGAGTTACACTTATGGACGAAGCGATGCATTTTTATAGTGCTAAGGATAGAAATCCAATTTACCTGAATATGTCATACTTTGGCATCATCAAAAAAATATGGTAGTTGGATTATAAGACATTTGGAGTGCTGGTTTTTCAATGAAAGTGGGTTGATAATATAATTGCATTTAAAATAGATGAGTTGGGATTTGTGAAAGTTTATTTTAGTAAAAAAGGGTACAAATATGAACTATCTATAATGTCATCATAGTCTATACAAATATTTTATATTCCAGATCCTGAAAACCAAAAATGTTCAATTATTCTTTTATTGAGAAAATTCACTGAAGAGTCAGATGAAAATTCTACGGATGATGACCCTTTCATCAGGATGTAACAATAATTTCTCAGTTTTCCCAGGGTAGATGATTTTTTTTATTTCATAGGAGTTCAAAGGATGGGATTTGGATAGTCGATAGAGGGGTCAAATCCCTTCAACATTTATAAAAAAGAGAGTTCAATAATCAGTATATATTTTTAATATATATCATGTTATTTTATGTTAATAACTTATCAGTACCACTTTTATGTTATCTAAATTAAATTTTTAACCAATTTTGAAGATAATGACTTCTTCACATGATGATTCTACCAGTACCTACGCACAACTAGTTTCTCAACCTACTATTGCTCACAGTGTAGAAGAACAACATGTTTCTCAACCTATTTCCTTATGTTAATATATGTAGCTACTTATTTTATGTTATCTAAATTAAATGTTAAACCAAATTATCAAATAATGACCTTTTCATATGATGATATCACCTATACCTAGGAACATTTGGTTTCTCAATCTTCTTTTGATTGCAGTGTAGAAGAACTACATGTTTCTTAACCTGTTGATGCTCCCAATTCAAGGGTACAACCACCATCTGCACATGAGGATGCAAGCCCTATGGAGCTGGAGGAACATATTTATGTTGTTGGATTCAAGAAAATGAAAGGTGAAGAAACACCAATGGCCCAAAAAATTGGGTTGTCACTGTTTGACAAAATTAGAAAAAATATTTAAGGCTAAATAGAAAGGCATCAAATATGAGATTAGATGGAATAATAAGGGAAAACATGTTAACCCCAACAAGGCCATGTTCAATAGTTACATTAGAATTTTCACTCGAAAATGCATGGAGATTGATGTTACTTCATGGAACCATGTTGTGGCTAATATTAAGACATTTATGTGGGGAGATATTATGGTAAAATTTTCACAACATTTTTCAAATTTACTAAAAAATAATTAAAGAAACATTGACTTACACCTCATAATCTATTGCAAAGTGAATTTATAGTTGATGAATTGAAAAAAGACTCTATAATAATGGTTTCTGTTTGGATTTCTAGGGGGCCTCATGAAATTTTAAGGAAATATCATCTTAAATATGTTGAAGGGAAAATAAAATTGCACCCACCTACTATTTTTTCACACCTAAAAACCCAGACATCATGGGATGTGTTTACTGGTCTTTGTACGATGCAATTTTTTCAGGTACATTATTTTTGGTAATATATTTTTTGATGGTACATGTATTAATTAATTTTATTGAAAATGATTTATTTATTAAACAATAAACTTGTGCTAAAAATAAACAATAGGCATAAAAACCATCATACCCCTACAATAATGTAATTGTGGTGTACACATCACATGAAAAAAATTGGTACGTATTTTAAATCTACCATAATACTTTTATGGGACATAAAACAAAAAAAATAACTATGTTCTTTTGTTTATATGCATATTGAAGAGTCTGAATACAAATCCACTTCCATCCAATTCCATGTTCTATGGAAGGAGGCATGTGTAGCTAAATATGGAAAACTAATAGATGAAAACACACTAGAAGTTTGGGAAACATGTGTAAGTATGACATAATAAAAAAATTGCATTAAATATCTATTACATAAAAATGATTACTTATTTTCCTATATTTTCTATCTTTCGTAGTCAAAAGAATCAACAACACTTACACCAGATGTAACGACCCGGATCCGGATCCCCTCCACTGGTGCCCTGTACCCGGTTCGCCACATGACCTCAAGCGCATTTCCCCAAAGCCAGAGGCTGCTGACTAGTAGCGAGGGGCTTGGTAAGTTATTGGGGAAACTATGCCCTCATTCGGTAAGTTATACAAGGTAAGGAAAACAACAAAAAACTATGGAAGCAGTAACGATACGCAACAACTGAAACCAAACAACAGAAGCAATGTATATATAGCAATGATGATAATAATGCAGCAAGTAAAAGTGTCTAAGAAAATAGAAAACACAAAAATGTGCTGAAATACAACTGAACACAGTACTAGATCAATAGAAAAAGAAAAACAGATAAGAAACTCCTCAGTATCACAAGCCTCGGCTCGGTCCCATGCTCTCCAGCTAAAGTTCAATCAAGAACCTGAAGTAGAAGTGCGCTAGCCCTTATCTATACCTGCAGCAACATAGTCTACTTGGGCCCAAAAGCATGGCCCAAACAGGGTGTGAGATACAATCCCAGTAGGAAATCTACCAAAGATATGTTCCTAATAGTCAATGAATACATGGCAGTAATAAAACAAGAAGCAGTAAATAGGAGCACAAGTAGCTACAATCTACAGTTCTAACAAAAGAAGTACACAAGTAAGAAGTCAGCAACAAAGCAAAAAGGTAACCCTCTGGGTAGCTCTTAGATCCTAACCCCTATGGTTCAACCTATAAGTAATAGCGACCCTCTAGGTAGAACACACAGTCTCAGCCCTCTCATTTAGCTATGAAAATTATAGACTCTCTGAGGAAGAACTCGCCGTCAATTCCCCCTATAGTCTCGTATCGTACTAAAGGCTCTCTAGGGAAGCACTCAACATCTCATTCCCCCTGTGGCCCGTGTTGATGAACTACAAAATCTCTGAGGAATAACTCATCGTCAATTCCCCCTGTGGCCTCGCATCGTATTTAAAAATACTCTGGAGAACCCCTTACGTCAATTCTCTCTTTGGTCAACTACTCTAGGTTATCACAGTCCTGAGTGAAAATAAACATGCTCAGCGCATGTACATCGTCCAAGTAAACCTCAAGAACTACTTGGATATCAGTCTAAGGCTCAACATTAATAAAGTAGCAGTTCTACTATACTACAGCTAGGCATGGAAATTGGAAAAATTCCAAACAGGCAGAACAAACATGGAAAAGAATCCTGAGAAGAAAATAAATTACTCTACTTACAAGCATAAACCTCTACTACAACAATCTAGCAAAGCAGGAAAATAGCAGGGGAAAAACAAAAAACCCACAATTACCCACCCAAGGGAATTTGTGGAATTTTCACAAAATACTCATCGACATTCAACATAAAGGTAGAAACCACCTAACTCGATCCAAGGAGATCGATATATGTGAATCACGATGATTGATTCCCCTTAGAACTTCATAGATCTGAGAAAACACACAAAACTCTCAACCCAAGATAACTTGGAAACGAAGAGGAATCAAAAAACAAAGCTCAAGAAGAAGGAAGATCTTACCACTGCAATTCGAATGAAATCGACCGTGCTCGAATCAGATAACGGATGAAGGGGAGGGATCT
This sequence comes from Viscum album, assembly GCA_963277665.1. Classification (NCBI taxonomy): domain Eukaryota; kingdom Viridiplantae; phylum Streptophyta; class Magnoliopsida; order Santalales; family Viscaceae; genus Viscum; species Viscum album. Next base: position 1,562,847,001 of record OY728165.1, read on the forward strand.
CATCGAAGATTCGGCCATACGGGTCACTCTCGGATGAATGAGACCTAGAAGGAGGTGTTTATGTGCGTCAGGCGCGACCCCGGTTCATTTAGTAAAAAAAGAAAGTAAATGGCGTGTACTTTTAGAGGACACGGTGTGTACTGGGTCTTTTCCGTACTCCACCAAAATTGGCCTCCATGTCACCCCTATACACCGTGTGTGTGGGACGGGCATGGCCAGCACACGACTTCGAGCCGGAGAAGAGTACACGGCGTGTACTCAGAAAGTACAGGGCGTGTACTTTGAAAATTTCCAGAAAGTTCATTTTTCTTAAAAACTCCAGAAAAAGGGAAGGTGTACCTGAAATGAAGATCTGGGTTCTTACAAACTTCACCCCTTAAAGAAATTTGTCCCAAAATTTCCCTAGTGAGGCATAGAAGAAGAAAACCCGAACAGCTCCGGCCACTATGACCGCACATCGGCCTCCCTCTCCTATGTCTCGTCCTGTACTCACCCATGCTGCCATAGCACCCATACCTGAGGAACAGACCACCCACAGAGGACCTTCGTACTGCGATCAACAATCCGGATAGGATGCTCCTCGAACAATGCATCTGATTCAAGTTCAACCCCCTCAGGCTGAAAGACATGAGATGGGTTCGAAAAGTAACGTCGAAGCTGAGAGATGTGGAAGACGTCGTGTATGGCCCAATATCTCTGAGTTAGCTGCAAATGATAGGAGACCGACCCTACTCTCTCCAAGACCTCAAACGGCCCGACGTACCGTGGTGAAAGCTTACCCTATCTCTGAATCCTCTTATGTCCCAACCTAGGTGTGACATGTAGGAAAACTTGATCCCCGACCTCGAACTCCAGAGGTCATCTCTGCTAATTAGCATAAGAGTTCTGTCGAGACTGTGCTATAGCCACCCTCTTCTGAATCAGCTATATCTGCTCTGAGGTCTCCTAAACAAGACGAGGTCCCAGCAAAGCTGCCACTCCTGCCTCCAACCAGCATAAGGTTGATCGGCATGGCCTACCGTATAAAGCCTCGTATGGTGCCATCTGAATGGTCTCCTAGAAACTGTTGTTTTAGGAGAACTCCACCAGAGGAATTTTCTTCTCCCAAGAACCACCAAAGTCTAGAAGCAGGCTTGGAGCATAACCTCAAGCACCTGGATCATGCACTCGGACTGGCCATCAGTCTGGGGATGGTATGTTGTACTCAAAAGTACCTATGTGCCCAAGGCCTTCTGAATTCCCTGCCAGAACCAAGAGGTAAAGCATGCATCCCTGTCTGAAATGATGGAGTGTAGAAATCCATGCATATGAACGATCTCTCGGATGTAAATTCATCCGAGATCATCAACACTGATGGTCTCCTTGATTGGAAAGAAGTGAGAAAGCTTCGTGAGCCTTTTAATGACAACTCAAACAACATCGTTCCCCCAAGGCGTCCTCGACAATCTGATCACGAAGTCCATTGAAACACCGTTCCACATCCACTCTGGAATGGGTAAGTGCTGTAAAATTTCTATTGGTCGCTGATGCTTGGATTTCACCTGCTGACAAGTAGAAAATATCATGACAAAAACAGTAACATCTTTCTTCATACCTTGCCACCAGTACTGGCGTTGATAACCCTGATACATCTTGGTGACGCCAGGATGAACTGCCCAAATAGAGGAATGAAAATCCCACATCAGCTCTTCGCATATGTCTGTTGGAACCCATACGCGTCCCTGGAAATGCAAGATCTCATCCTCGCCCACTGTCCATCTAGGAAGAGGGTCATCACCTGACACACCCTCCCGCAGGATGTTCGAGGTATATCGGATAGTCTAACGTGCAACTGATGCTAGCCGGACCTCAAATCGATCTTTGAGAACACTCGGGCTCCTCGAAGCTGATTGAAAAGGTCATCGATCCTTAGAAAAGGATATCGGTTCTTGACCGTCAACTGGTTCAGCTTCCGATAATCCACACAAAGACAAAGGGTACCGTCTGCCTTCTTTGCAAACCGGACAGGAGAACCCCAAGGAGAAGTACTAGGTCGGATGAAACCCTCTGCCTGCAAATCCTCCAATTGCTTCTTGAGCTCCTGCAACTCAGGTGTATCCATCCTATAAGGAGGAATGGACATCGGCGCTGATCCTAGAATGAGCTCAATAGAAAATTCTACCTCACGCTCCAGAGGAAAACCTGAAAATTCCTCTGGAAAGATGTCCCTGAAACGATCCACCACTGGAGGAAAGTCTAACAGTGAAGTCCCCAGATCATCCAGATAAAGACTAGCAATCTGGGTTGTCACCCTTATTATCCCATGATGCTCGAGTCTAGCTTGACTCGCCTGAACATCCCAGTCGCCTCTATGAAGAAAGGATTCACCCTATGGTGAAACGAAACTCACTCTGCGGTGATAAAAGTCGACGACTGCCTGGAAGGGAACCAACCAGTCCATCCTGAGGATGACATCATAGCCTGTCATCTCTAGGAAATAGAGATCCCATATGAAACGATACCCTGCAACCTCGAGAGGGCACTCTCTACACTGGCGTACACTAGATGTCCTCGTCCCCAAAGGTGTGTCTAGTGTCAATGAGTCAGAAGAAGAAAAGGTGCAGAGTCCAAGGCTCTCCACGACAGTAACAGAGATAAAGCTATGCGTAGCGCCAGTATCGAAAATGGATGAAGATAAAACTGAGGCTACTAAAACCGTACCTCAAACTGTAGAAGGGTTGGGATACTGCTCCTGATAGACCTGCTCCATGGTGAAAGACTGTCCTGCACCGCGGCCCTGCGCCCCTGGCTGGCCACTCTGAGCTGAACCTCCCTGCTAGTGCTGAGGGAATGGTGGTTGACCGCCACGGCCTCAACCTCCACCTTGTCCCGAACAGCCGGAAGAACTCTAGTTCCCTGACTAGTGATAGACTGGTGGGGATACTCCTCAATGAGGAGTCATGGAAGAACCCCAGTCACCACCTGATAGTGAGAAAACCTGGAAGAAATGCTAAAGGTGACCCATCTTGCCGCAAGATCGGCACTCCACGGGGTCCCTCTGGCACTGCGGCCTCGTGTGCCCTGACCGGCCACACTGGTAGCATGTTACCTGGCTTCCTGATGATGTATCACGCTTCCTTGGGTCACCACACGTAGACTCTTTCTTCTTGTTGTCATCTGGAGGAATACTAGCTCTAGAAGTAGAACCACCCTGGTTCGTAGCTCTAGAGTCTCTCAGATTGCGCTCTGCAATCAGTGTCTGGTTGATGATGGAAGTGATGGAAGTCAGATGGAAGATGTTCACTTGAAATTGGATCTCCCTCTAGAGGCCATCTTCAAAATTCCTTACTAAGAACACCCCACTTCCATCCCGGAGGGGTGTGAAACACTGCAGCTTGGTGAAGTGAGAGGAATACTCCATGACAGAAAGAGTACCCAGCTCTAAACTCATGAACTCCCAGGCTCAATCGGCCCTCAGGGTCCTTGGGTAGAAGTAGTCATAGAACACACACTGGAACATTTCCCAAGCCATAGCCTGTTGTTTACCCATATGTGAGATCACGTCCCACCACCTCTTGGTGGAGTCTCGCAGCATATAGGTGGCGAGCTTGACCAGCCTCTCTGGCGGTGTCTCCAGATGGTCGAAAATGGTCAGCATGGATTCCATCCATGACTCTGCAGCCTGAGGTCGCCCTTCCCCCGAGAAAGTGGGAGGATGCTACTACTAAAAAACTCGTGTCAGGTCTGCCATAGTCGTGGCAGGAGGCGGAACTCCCTGGAAGGTCTGTATCATCCTCATGAAACCCTCCCTGAAAAGTGCATCAGAACCTACAACTGGTATAACAGCCGTTTCCAAGGCGGGCCTGACTGGAGGATTGGCAGGAAGTCCCTAATCAGACCTATCTAGTGTCTGATCACTTCCTGACAACAGACGTACGACCGGAGGACGTCTCGGAGGCATAGCTCTAAAAGATCAAAATTACACCTTAGATCAGGAAAACAAGGACAGAGAACATAAGATTACAAAACAGAAACAGGGGACGAAAAACACACAATTTTACAAAACTCGACTACACGGTGTGTATAAAAACTACATGGCGTGTTTTCTTAATCCACCAACATGGGCATGTATTCCTGCCCTACAGGTCATGTACACCTCAAACTACATGGCGTGTTGCACCCACACACAGCGTGTACTTGAAAATTGTTCCCCTACCCGAGTCCCTTACACGGCTAACCCACACGGTTTTATTAAACTAAGACTACACATTGTGTTCCCTATAGACACTGCGTGTAGTGGACAAGGCTTCGGCGGCCCATGTTGTTAAACACACGGCCGTCTACATGGCTGAACCTTACACAGTGTGATCCGAACAAACATGGAATGTATAGGCAAGGTGACACCATCCCGTGTTGTTCGTGACACAGCCGGGTACCTGGCAAGACTACACAGCGTGTTCCAAGAGAAACACGGCGTGTCAGAAAGAAGTTCACGCCAACCCGTGTTGTTCGTGACATGGTCGGGTGCCTAGAAGGGACTACACGGCGTGTTCCATTACAACACGGCGTGTGATACTCGAGCTTCCCTGACCCGTGTTGTTAGTGACATGGCTGGGTACACGGCTCATTACTACACGGAGTGTACCTACCGTACACGGCGTGTTCCTAAAGTTACTTTCACGACACCGTGTTCTGCTCACACGGTTAGTAACATGGCCTGAAAACTACACAGCATGTATCCAAAAAGTACACGCCGTGAATTCTGGGTTTTTCTGGGAAGTAGCTCATAAACTGCACCGAACCCTAGAAACACTAAAAAACAAGGCAAAGTGGTGCCAAATTCCGATTTGTGAGGGCCCATACTCCCCGCGAATCAATTCTTGGAATCTCCTATAGTCACATAAAATGGAAAAACAACAGCTCTATAACATAACAGTAGGGATTCTATCAAGCATCTATCACAACAGCATGCATAATCTACACAGAGCCTATCACAACAGCATGCAATCACAAATTCACCCTAGATGGCATGGAAAGAATGCATGGCATGTGATTTCTAGAAGTTTCTATATGATGCATGAGATGGAATACCCTCATCCCATTGGTTTGCGATAGAAATAGAACCGAAATATCAAAACAATAACCAAACAATTCATGCGAATCACTCTAGGTGAAAACATATCAACCATAAAAACTCAAAAACAGCAAACTGAAATTAACGAGGTAGTATGGACTTTCCCTGTACACAAGTTAGCTACTCCCGAGCACATCTTAATACCAAGTACTGATTTCATCCTATCCCTGGCTAAAGTCTCCAAACAGTGAAGAAAAAAAAAAGGACTCCTCTGATACCACTTTGTAACGACCTGAATCTGGAGCCCCTCCACTGGTGCCCTGTACCCGGTTCACCACATAACCTCAAGCGCATTTCCCCAAATGCCAGAGGCTACCGACTAGAAACGATGTCCATGGTAAGTTATTGGCGAAACCATGCCCTCATTCGGTAAGCTATACAAGGTAAGGAAAAAAACAAAAAACAGCGGAAGCAGTAACGATACGCAACAACAGAAAACAAACAGCGGAAGCAATGTATATATAGAAATGATTATAATAATGCAGTATGTACAAGTGTCTAAGAAAATAAAAAACACAACAACTTGCTGAAATACAACTGAACGTAGTACTAGAGAAACAGCAAAAGAAAAACAGATGATCAACTCCTCAACATCGCAATCCTCGTCTCGGTCCCATGCTCTCCAGCTCCAGTGCAATCAAGAACCTGAAGTGGAAAGATGCTTTCCCTTATCTATACCTGCAGAAACATAGTCTGGTTGGGCCCAAAATCATAGCCCAAATAGGGTGTGAGATACAATCCTAGTAGGAAATCACCCAAATATACGTGCCTAACAGTCAATGAATACATGGCAGTAATTAAACAAGAATCAGTAAACAAGAGCACAAGAAGCTAAAATCTAAAGTTCTAACAAAAGAAGTACATAAGTAAACAGCCAGCAACAAAGGAAAAAGGCAACCCTCTGGGTAGATCTCACAGCCTAACCCCTATGGTTCAACCTATAAGTACTAACAACCCTCTATGTGGCACACACAGTCTCACCCCTCTGGTTTAGCTATGAAAATAATAGACTCTCTGAGGAAGCACTCACCCTTAATTCCCCCTATAGTCTCGTATCGTACTAAAGGATCTCTAGGGAAGCACTCAATGTCGCATTCCCCCTGTGGCCCGTGTCAAGGAACTACAGACTCTCTGAGGAAGCACTCATCGTCAATTCCCCCTGTGGTCTCACATCGTATTTTAAGACACTCTGGAGAAGACCTTACGTCAATTCTCCCTTTGGTCTATTGCTCTAGGTTCTCACAGTCCTGAGTGAAAATAAACATGCTCAGCATGCGTACATCGTCTATGTAAACCTCAAGAACTACTTGGCTATTAGTCTAAGGCTCAACAGCAATAAAGTAGCACTTCCACTATCCTACGTCTAGGCATAGAAACTGGAAAAATGCCAAACAAGAAGAACAAACATGGAAAATAATCCTAAGCACAAAATAAATTACTCTACTTACAAGCATAAACCTTTACTAGAGAAATCAAGCAAAGCAGGAAACAATAGGGGAAAAATAGGAAACCCACAATTCCCCGCCCAAGTGAATTTGTGGAATTTGCAAAAAATACTCATCGACTTTCAACAGAATGGCACAAACCACCTACCTCGATCCAAGGAGATCGATATATGTGAATCACGACGATTGATTACCCTTAGAACATTGTAGATCTAAGAAAACGCACAAAACTCTTAACCCACGATAACTCGGAAACGAAGAGGAATTAGAAAACGAAGCTCAAGCAAAAGGAAGATCTTACCGCTGTGATTCCAGCGCAATCGATCGTGCTCGAATCGGAGAACGTACAAAGGGGAGGGAGCTCATAGAAGATTCAGTCATATGAGTCACTCTTGGAAAAATGGGACCTAGAAGGAGGTGTTTCTGTGCGTCAGGCGCAACCCCGGTTCATTTAGTAAAAAAAAAGTACACGGCGTGTACTGGGTCTTTTCCATACTCTGCCAAAATCGGCCTCCATGTCACCCCTACACACCATGTGTGTGGCCCAGGAATGGCCAGCACACGGCTTCGAGCTGGGGAAGAGTACACGGTGTGTACTCAGAAAGTACACGGCGTGTACTTTAAAAATTTCTAGAAAGTTCATTTTTCTTAAAAACTCCAGAAAAAGGGAAGGCATACCGGAAACGAAGATCCAGGTTATTACAACAGATGCCGACATACATTCAGTTGCCTTTAAGTATCCAAAAACGTATGTCCGCGTTAGAGGTGTGAGTTTTCGGGTGACACCCCGAACATATTTTGAGAAAAAATAGGAGGATCAAACTAAGGAAATGAAAAAGTTGGTAGAAATATTAGCTTTTTTTGAATAATAATAACAATTCTGGAGATAAATTATAGAAAGATTGATGGGGGGAGGCAGAAAGAAGAAATAACTTAATAACAACCCATGCGTGAAGATCTCACCCCACCCCCCATAGTTTTGAGGCAATCCATTCCCCTCAAAAACAATTCTTAACTACAGTGGTCAATTTTCTAATAATTGTTTATGAGAAATATGAATCACATAGACACTATACACAGATACCTTTCGTATATTGACATTATACATGGTGCAAATGACTGTGATTTATATTTATCAACGCCCACCCATCGCCTTATTGTGAGGGCTACAATGTTAAACATCCATAACGACATGTTACAAAACTGACCACTTTTGATAGATCATGTTAAAGTACCAATTATTGTAGCCCTAGAGATGAGCATCGAGCTGCCTGTTATAATTGATGATGTAGATATTTATATGGTCGAACAAGATCTTAGAACATTCATCGCATGGTAACCACTTATTATAAAAACGTGTCAACAATGAGGCATTCATTTCCAATTTAATATTCATGATAAACCTTTAAAATTTAATGAAGAAAGGTATGAACCAATACATGTTATTTCATATGGAAAACGGGAAAGGGGTGAAATGAATGACTAGTTCAAAACTATCTCAAGGGTTAACCAACTAATAAAAACAATGTACCCAAATCACCTTAACCCCATCAGTTCTTTATCCACAATTGTTATCATTGAAGGATAATGTAGATATTATTTTGAAAGACAGTGGTACTCACAAAATTGATTTTGAAGAAAATATGTATGGAAGGGGAAGATCCAGAATTCATTATTGTTGGGAGTGCAACTAAAATCCTCGACTATGAATAGTTAGGCGGGTCAATTTTAAATGTATACATGATGTATGCTTTCATTATTTTATTTCCCAAAAGCTAATATACTATGTTAATTATGACTAAATACATTTCATATTTTTCACAGGTGTATAAATGAAAAACTATTGAAGGGTTTTTCCCATGAACATAAATTTACACTCGTTAGTCCTCATATCACCTCTATATAACAAAAAGACATAACTTCCCAAAAAGAGGGTGAAATAATGGCACGCCTACTCAAATCATTTAATAGAAAAATTATGGACGACATAATATTATTAATGTAAATGATGCAGAGGTAAAACTCTATAATTTAATCATATCAAATATATTTTAATTTATTTCATTACTTATTATTTTTTTAGGCAACATTGGATTCTCAAAAAAATTATTTTATTTATTCAATGCATGGATAACCATCAAAACGACCACACATGATGGAATTTGTTAATTTCTAATATAATACATACAACATTATAGAACTATACATCATGATATATAATTTATATTATATTTTAATGAGGATTCTAATATTATAGGGCGGTGCAAGAATATCTTCTATATCATGGAAGGAGGCTAGGGAAAAAAGAGAAGAAAACTCACAAGAAATTTGACATGATAAGTATCAGGGAATATATAATAATATTTCACTATAAAAACACATATAAAAAATTAAATTCCTTTCTCAATGTTTTCGTAGTGTCTGGAACAAGAAAATGGAAAAGACTGTGGTTATTTTGTATGTAAATTTATGAGATAGATTATATTACATGACCAAACTATCATCTATAAAGAGGTATTTTTTATTATAATTTTTTTCATTTAAGTTATTTTTTAATCATTTTTGTTTTATTATTTTTTTCAATACTCTAATAATTTCCAGAAACAATCATATTAACAAGATGATATAGATATTCTTAGAAATGAATAGGCAACAAACTTGATGGAATAATGTATAAAAATAGCATGAATATGGAAAACTTGCCAAATAATTTCAACATTAATTATCATGTTTCTTTATCTTTCTATTTTTTATGGTAATGTTTTTATTTTTATAGGATAAATGCCTCACTGAGAATCAGGGTCATTGCTGGTCCTTATTTTTTCACAAAATAAATTTTGTGTTTGTTTGTTTTTTAATGGAAATTAGTGGTCCTCATATACAAGGTATGTGTGTTTTTGATAGAACACAAAATATAATGAGTATCTATAAGGGGTTTCCCCATCTATTGATTTTTTTGTGATGTATTGAGACATAATGGGAACAATAGATTACTCTTCACTTCTTTTTTTCAACACTGAGAAGGTGTTTTCTTCCAAAAACATTAATTCAATCTACAACATTGGTTGTTCCCCTCTTTAGTCAACTCAGTGAAGAACCAACAATCGTATATTCATCCAAAGGTCATGAATATATGATATTTGGTTCATCACTGGATTGAATAAAGCTATGTTGTTGAAGGAAGATATTATTTTGTGTCAACTATATGGTGATTGAAGGATTACCAATAATCCTTTTAAAATGGGTAGATTGAGCATATTGAGAAGGTGAGGTCTATTTTTTTTGGTTTCAGAGGCAATGGTGCATTGATTTTCAGGTAAAAAAATGTACATGAAATTTATTATGATACATTAGTACAATGATCCATGAGTAATTTGTGATATTTATGAATCAAATGCACCTCAATCCGATGCACAGTGTCACTGATATAACTCTAAATGCATCCTTATTTAAAATAGACATTAATTCAAGTAATAAAAAAAGTAACATACTGAAAACTGAGGAAATTCATTCCATTTATTTTGATATTTTAGTATAACAATCTATCTGTCATTTTTGACGTGTAGAAATCAACCACACCTTAATCTGACGCATGGTGTCATAGGTATTACTCTAAATGTGTCTTGTTATTTAAATTTGACATTAATTCAAGTAAAAAAAATTAAAATGACATAATGAAAATCTAGAAAAAGCATTTTTATTATTTTCATACATTAGTAAAGTGATCCACGATTCAGTAGTGATTCTAGGAATCAACCCCTCCTCAATACAACACACTGTTTGTTCAGTATGAATAAAAGTGTCCATTATGAGTTTAAAATTGACATTTTAGCTCAAAAAATGTCACTCACTAAAGACAAAGAAAAATCACTCTGATTGTCTTTCAAATTAAGTATTTCAATTTGCATGTCCTTTATGACAGGTATGAACCAGTATCACATCAAACTGATGCACAGAGCAGCCAGTATGACTCAAATTATATGTCTTCAGTTTGAAATGACATTTTAGTAAAAAAAATAGAACTAACATACTTAAATCCAATGAAATGCATTTAGATTGTTTTGATACTTTATTAAAATGATCTATCAGACATTTTTTATATTTAAGAATCAACCAAACCACAATCCAATGCACAATGTCACCAGTATGACTCCAAATGTGTCTTGTTATTTAAAATTGGAATTAATTAAAGTAAAAAAACAGAATTAACATACTGAAAACTGAGAAAAATCATTTGTATTATTTTGATACTTTAGTAAAAATGATCAAAATGTCAGTTGAGATGTGTATGAATCAACTCTACCTCAATCTGATGCATTGTGTGATCAATATGAGTAAAAGGACCAGTTATTAGTTTAAAATTGACATTTTTTATCAAAACATGTCACTCATTGTAAACCATGAAAACACACTCTTATTGTCTTCCAAATTAATTAAAATGATTCATATTTACTTTTTAACATTTATGAAGTAGTCTCACATCAAACAGATGCATGATATGACCGGTATGACTCAAATTGAATGTTTTCAGTTTGAAATGACATTTTAGTAAAAAACAAAATAGACATTCTGAAAATAGAGGAAATGAATTCTGATTTTTTTGATACATTAGTAAATTGGTCTATCAGTCATTTCTGACATGTAGGAATCAATCTCACCTCAATTTGACACATGGTGTCATCATTATGACTCCAAAAGTGTCTTGTTATTTAAAGTTGAAACAAATTCAAGAAAAAATACACGACTAACATACTAAAAAATGAGAAAATTCATTTTGATTATTTTGATACATTAGGATAACAATCCATCAGTTAGTTGTGATTTATAGGAATCAAACCTGCCTTAATATGAAAAATGGTGTGACCGATATGACTAAAAGTGTCCGCTATCTGTTTAAAATTGACATTTTATCTCAAAACAGGTCACCCACAAGAAAACCCAAAAAATACACTTTGATTGTCATCAAAATTATGTACAATGATTCTTTAGTTATTTTTTATGTTTATGAAGTAGTCTCAGGTCAAACCGATACATGAAACAACCAGTATGAATCAAATTGCAAGTTTTCGGTTTGAAATTATATTTTAGTAAAAAACACAACTGACATACCAAAAACTGAGGAAATGAATTATAATTTTCTGATACTTGAGGAAAATGATATGTCAATACTTTTGGACTTGTAGGAATCAACTGCACCTCAATCCAATGCACAATGTCACTGATATGACTCTAAATGTGTCTTGTTATCTAAAATTGACATTAATTGAAGTAAAACAATTACAACCAACATACTGAAAACCAAACAAATGCATTCATATTGTTTTGAGAAATTAATAAAACCATCCATCAGTCTGATGTGTTGTGTAAGAATCATCCCCAACTCAATATTATGAATGGTGTGACTGGTATAACTAAAATTGTCGGTTTTCAGTTTAAAATTTTCATTTTAGCGCAAAACGTGTCGCTCACTGAAAACCAGGAAAATACACTATGATTGTCTTAAAAATTAAGGATAGTGATTCATCAGTTATTTGTGACATGTATGATGTTGTCTCACATCAATGTCAGACACGATGTGACTAGTATGACTCAAATATTATGTTTTCGGTTTGAAATGGTATTAGTAAAAAAACACAACTGATATACTAAAAACTGAGGAAATGCGTTCCAACTTTTTTGATACTTTAGAAAAATAATCTATCTGTCATTTGTGACATATAGGAATAAACCTATACTCAATATGATGCACAGTGTCACCGGTATAAATCTAAATGTTTCTTGTTATTTAAAATTGATATTAATTCAAGTAAAAAAACACAACTAACATACTAAAAACCAATGAAACACATTTGGATTGTTTTGATAATTCTTCCCAATGATCTAAGAGTTAGTTGTGATGGGTAGGTTTCAACACCACTTCAATCCAACATATGGTGTAATCTGAATGACTAAAATTGAATGATTTCTGTTTGAAATGACATTTTTGTAAAAAAACAGAACTAACATATGAAAGACTGAGGAAAAGAATTCTGATTTATTGATACTTCAGGAAAATGATCTATTAGTCATTTTTTATGTGTAGGAATCAATTAAACCTAAATTTGATGTACATTGTCACTAGTATGACTCCAAATGTTTCTTCGTATTTAAAATTGACATTAATTCAAGTCAAAAACACAACTAACATACTAAAAACCATGAAAAACATTTGAATTGTTTTTATACTTTAGGAAAATGGTCCATGTCTCAAATTTTATGTGTGGGATTCAAGCCCACCTCAATCCGATGAATGGTGTAACCGGTATGACTAAAAGTTTCCACTATAAATTTAAAATTGATATTTTAGCTAAATATTTTCCACTCACTAAAAACCAATAAAACACACTATGATTGTCTTCAAAATTAATGGTAGAAATTGATAAGTCCATCATCATGTGTATGAAGTAGTCTCCCATCAAACCGACGCACGATGGGACCTATATGGCTCAAATTGCATGTTTTTTGTTTGAAATGGTATTTTAGTAAAACAAAATCAACTAACATACTGACAACTGAGAAAAAACATTTGGATTGTTTTGATAATTTACGAAATGATCCATTATTCATTTGTGACATTTAGGAATCAACGCCACCTCAATATGATGCATGATGTGACCGGTATAAGTCCAAATGTGTCTTTTTAATTGAAAATTGACATCTTTTAATGTATTCTTCATGTTAATATTTAATTTATTTATTTATATTATTACTAACATAATGTTTGTTTTCTTATATATGTGGATCCTTTTTCTTGATTTGGGATGATTTTTTCAGCAAATATTACCATTAGAGGACATTTTTTAGAGGGGACCACATACTTCAAAAGAGAAAATATTAATGTTTTAACAGTTTGGGGGATAATTATAAATGTAATTTTATAAAACATTATTCAAAATTTATGTAGAAGTTTTTTCTAGTATATACCATGAGTGAATATTTTTTATTCAAGATCTCAATTAAATTAATATAGCATTTTTGTGAAACCTTTGTGTACGCTGCTTGTTTTTTCATCAATTAAATCATGTATGTGGTTCCTTTGTATATACTATGGGTGGTTATTTTTGAGCCATATTTTGCTATTTTGTGCAGGTTATTTTTGCTAGTTTGGATATTTTGGTCTATTTTTTGGGTGTTTTTTATTATTAATAGGTTATTAGGTGTTCTGTTATATAAACCACAGACCTTGGTTGAGAATCATTTATTAGTACTTCAAATAACACAAATAATGGACCCAATTATCATCACTTCAAATATCACTGATAAAGGGGACACCCTTAAATAGTGTCTATATTATTAGTGCTTTTTTAGAGCTGATAATGGCCTTTTTTTAGTTCTAATAAAATCTTATTTGTGGTATTATTGGTTAATATGGCTATATGGATATCCTAGATGGCCAATTTTTTTTCTAAATCCATGAATGATCACTAAGAAAAAATGATCTAAGTAAAATAGGTGAAATTAAAAGCCAAGATATATGCCCTTATAAAATAAATCCCAATACCATTTTCAAGAATACCATTTTCAAGTCATTCATGAAAAATATATTTATATTTTTCATGGTATTCACACTTTATAAAATCATTGATATAAAATTTTATATCAGACAATTATGGGTGTAAACGATATTCCCCTATTAGAATTAGATTTATTATAAGGAAAATAATTTTATTCTAAGGTAAACACAGATCTATTTTTCATATATCTAAATATTTTATGAGCTTTGATACTGATAAATATGAGAGAAATTTTCTATAGTGTGTTGATTGTGGGATTTATAGTTCTATAAAGAGGAGACTTCTGACCATGAGTACTTGACTTCAGTTGATATGATATGTATCATCAAATCCACTTTTCATTCAAATAATATAATGTAAACCCAACCACAAGGATTCAAAAATCTAGGTCATAAGATATTTTATTTGAGAATTTTCTCATGAATGCTGCCAACATGAGATTCCTCATTAGTGAATTTTCTTCGGTCATCCTAGGATTACCTGGTTGAAAGGGGGAATTTCGGTGAAATTGAACTTATGGTTGGATCCAATGTAATTCATTTATATATCACTACATATCCCATGAGAATGGGAATCAATACATACATAGTTACAAGATAAACTCCAATTCAGATCAAGTTCATGCATAGGGAAAATAGTTTCATGGATGAGGAACTATATGATGAATGTCCTCATGTATATATATAATGTAGGTAGGAAAGAGAATTTCATTATTTTTTTGAAGAAACACCAGACAAATACCCATGTTTTGATGGAGATATTGTACGGATCATCAATTATACCCATCCTTTGTGTAAAACCAAATAGACCCAAATGCATGGATTTGATTTCTTAACCTAGAACTCATTTTTATTGAAAAATGCCCATGAATTCCCACTGACATGATATGACTCATTGATGTACCTACTCTAGATGTCTTGAGATTTCTTGATTTATAAAGATAATTTGGGTAGGATATACTTCTAAGAGGAAGAATTGCCTAACTTCTTCCTATGTTAGCATACTTATAAAGCATTGATTAACTTTTTCTAGGTACAAGTACTGATCCCTATAATAATTGTATCAATTTTAATTCATTACCCAAATTTTTTCCAAAGATTTATATAGAGGAAGACTTAGCAGTCATGGAATTTTATTTCTCTCAGTCCCCCCTCTTATGGGTTTTCATCTTGAAATTTGTTTTGCCTCTTCCTCTTTATAAATTCTCGATATGTCTTGGATGACAAAACGTGTTTGTCCAACAAGTAGAGACTCGAATGTTTTTCTAGGATTCCCTTTTCAAGTTTTCAACCTATTTATAATTGTGTCTCTTTCACATGTATATTTTTTTTTCATGAAAACTAGACCATTACTGTGTTTTAGTTTAGGGTCTTCTATCTTGGATCTTCCATCGTTGTAGTTTAGGGTCTCCTAGCTTAGATATTCAATTGTTTTTGTTTAAAATCATCTATCTTGGACATTATATTGTCATAGTTTAGGGTCGTCTAACTTGTAAATTCTATTGATTTAGATTAGGGTATTCTGTCTTGGATCTTATATTTCTATAGTTTAATGCCTTCTAGAATAGGCCTTATATTTCAATAGTTTAAGGTCTTCTGAATCAGACCTTCTATTGATGTAGTTTAAGGCCTTTTGGCTCGAACCATCCATTGTTTGAGTTTATGTTATTCTGGCTCATAACATCTAATGGAAATGAAGTATTTTTATTTATGAAGGGTTCAAGAGACCTGGATCCTTAAAGTGATTTTAAATAATTAGTTCCCATTAAGGGTTCTGATACATTTCATTCTTAATTGATATTCTAAAGAATGAATGTTCATGAATGGTATTGGCACCATGAGTTCTTGTATAATTCATGAATAATGGGAATTCATGATGGGTCATGAAACCCTTCATCCTGAATGATATTTTTTTGAAGTTTGGTGAAATAACGATAATTCTAAGTCAACTTGGATAGTTAGAAAATGGGTTGTGTAAGTCACATGTCTAAGAGAATGAATTAGTGAACATGGAGTGAGGCAGATATAATGAGGATAACCCAAAACACTCTAAGGGGTTGATTTCTACCACAGTATTATCAAGAATCCCAAGGATCATGGTTCCTTACTTATAAGGACTATATAACTCTAGTTTTTTGGTCAGAAACCCCTATGGATGATCCCATAGGGATTATATACATGGCCAATTAAATGGGATCCCACTCTTTTCCAAGGGACATAAAAGATTTTTATATACAGAAATGTATGTACTATGAAGTGGGTCATGGAGGATAGGACTATCCAAGAAGGTTCTTGGAACCCTAGGGTAGTTTATGTTTTGTTTTGGGAGGCTTGGGCACTATGCCATGTGGCTTGGAGTCACACAGTGTGGTCTATCAAAAGGTTCATGAATGGTGTGTCACATTATTTCTTTGAGTAATGGTACAATACATGGTGAATTAACATCAAGGAATTCGAATCTTCTTGAATATTATAGTCATGATAATTTTAAATCATGGTTTAGGAATATCTATGTTAACTGGATGTGGAAACTGATGGGTATGAGTCTACCATTGATGATGGCAGGAGGTCGTGTAACATTCCACATGGTCTGGTCAATAACTTCTAGATTTCAGGGAAGGATTCCTGGGATCCAAGGGTCTATTTGGAGGATCTAGTCCCTTTTACCAATATACTATGGGTATCAGCTAAGATCAAAGAATCACAAAGTCTATGGGGTTCATAGAAAAGGATATCAACTCAAAAAAACCGGTTTTTTTCTCTCGTACATCAAAGGTATGAAAGTGGTTTACAAAAATTATAATATCAAAGATGAGTTTTGGAATCCTAAAAGTTGTTTCACCTCCTAGTGAACATTTTATCTTAGTGAGGAGATGTTACAAATCATTACTGTAATTTTTTCCTAGAACAGGGGATCCAAAAAGAATGGATTGGATTTTCCTAGGGCCACAAAGTGGGCCCTTTGAGATTTTGTACCTCATTAATTTGTGATCTAACTTTTGCCTAAACTCTAAAGATGAAATATTTAGAGAGTAGATACATTACTTTTACCTAGTATTCCCTTTATATAATTTAACCTAAATAGTTTTATGAATATTTTATTAGTATTTTTAGGGTATTGAGATTTTTACCATCAAAGGACAATGTTTAAGGTCGTACAACTTTATCCAAAGTGAAAAGAATTTAAGGTCGTGAAACACAAGGACCTGGTATGAGGGGAATGTTGTGCAATATATGAATTACAATATCCAGGGTTAATAGTACTCCATCATCCTTCGGAGTAGGAGATAAAAATATTGTAAATGTTGGCTTGATGTACTCAAGTCATGATTAATGAAATGGGATAATCAGGCAATGGATAGCCCATAACACCCACAAGTGCTGAGTTCTAACATAGTTATGTTAGGATGAAAATGATCAATATGTATCTTGTTGTTAGGTATAATAAATTATTCATCACTATCAAGGTCAAATAGATAAGACACATTTTCTTTCCAAGGTCATTGAAATGTTTGCAGAAACCCAAGGTGCTCTAGGGAAGAATTTTAATTTATGGGATGAGTGGATTAAAAGATGTTGGAATCCCCCCATACTCTAGTTGTCTGGGATTAGGATCTTATGGTATTTTTATAAGGAATCATGATGAGTGATGGACTGCACATTTTAACATCATGTACTGGGGATGTATTTATCATGTGGTTTTAATGTTATGTGACCAGGATGATTTCCTTGTAGTTTAACATCATTTCAGAAGGATGTTCCATTACTTATAGTTTAAAATCATATCATAAGGTTGTGTGAACCAATATTATAATATTGAAAGATTTTACTGGGTACAATTTGCACTAGCCAGGGGAATTTAGATGCAGTGAGTATCATTTATCCATGTATAGACTTATTTGTGGGTAGCCATCTTTCGATGCCCTTCTTGTGCAAAATTATCACATGCACAAGTGATTCATATGTAGATATGAATCGTACATAGGTATAATGATCTTGTATTAATAGAAAATCTTTGAAAAGAGGTATATATAGCTTTTATTGTCTATTAAATATGAAGGCCTTTTTTAGTGATGTTTACCATCATGTCACTAGGATATTCACTGCATAGGTCCAGCCCATAAGCAGTTAGGGGTGTATTTTTTATCATTTTATATGTTGACTATGATCCTATTATTGGATCTATATAAATTCCTACATATAATGTGATGATATGAGTGAATATATACATATTTCTTTCATGATAGCTCCCTGTTTAGGTCTGACGACATACATAGGGATGGGGGACATTTTTTTATCACTGATGGACCGAAAAATTAAATATATGGAAATCAGTATGTTTCCTTTGATGACAAGACTGAAGAAACAAATAGTTTATGAAAGGTAAACCCCCCACATAGGTCTTAACCATACATTGAGGGGGGAATTTTTATCATTGATTTCTTTATCTAGACACAAGATTGGATATTTTGGCATCATTGTGTATCTTGTGATGATAGGAATCAAGACACACATTGTTATTGAATGGGAAAATCTCTATATAGTTCTGAACCATTCGTAGAGTGGGTAATTTTTCTTATTTATTATATTAGATGGACCCATAATTGGAGATATGGGTTTTACTACATATCTTATAGTGACATGATTCTTTCCACACATAGTTCTTCAGAAACTAGGCAGTTTAACGTCATGTGAAAATGACATAGGTTCCCCATCATGAAATGGAAATATTGTAGCTGGACCCAAGACAAGAGATTTTTGTTTCACATCATATACTATAATTTATAGAATGAATAGAAACATGGTTCTTGTGTGTAAGAGTTGTCGGAGACCCATCCCAAGGATAGTGGTCCTATCGGGCAAGGTCCATGGTAATGAACAGTTTTATGTCATGCAATAGACATCAACCATGATGTTTAACATCATGAGGAAAAGAATCATGTGGTGTTCTATTATAGGTTATTTAATCAATGTCCATGATAACCCTATCTTTAAATGATATGTCTCAATAAATAATGGAATCCTTTACGAAAATTCCAAAGAGCGTGTGAGATATGCTCTGTTTGAGAAACAAGGAATGATAAATTTTTATTTCATGGAATAAAGGTGATTAGAGAAAGGATAAGGAAATATTGTATGATGTGGTGACTAGGATAAGATATAGGATCTAGTAATCCCTACATATTTCATTTTAATGATAATAAAGTAGTACAAAGTTCTCGATAACCATACAGTTTAGTTCCATGCATTAAGGACATCAGTCGTGCAGTTTTATGACTTGCAAAAATGATGAAAGAGACTCGATGTGAAAAATGAAATATCATGGATAAACCCAAGAATGAAGATCTGGGTGTCACTATATATAGTGACACTATAAAACAAATAATTATTTGCAAGAGAGTGATGTGTAGGGTTTTACTAAGATCAATGGCACTTGTGTTATCACAAAAAATTTGAGTCTTAGTAAAACTCAAGCCAAAGTCTGTGAGTGTGTGTTGCATCCACAACACTTAATCACAACAACTTCCAATTACTTCATATACTGCTTCAGTAGTGGAAAGTACTAATGACTGTTGCTTTTTTCAAGAACAAGAAACTAATAAATCTCCTAAGAAATGACATGTTCCGAATGTACTATTTCTATCCATTCTACATCCACCAAAGTCAGCATCCGGAAATATTTTTAAGAAAAAATCATTTACAGAATTATAAAATAGTCTTAAATCCATGGTTCCCTTTAAGTAGTGAAAAATTATCTTCACTACCTTTAAATGAGATTCCTTAGGATTATATTGATATATTGCACATAAGAAAACTGAAAACATTATGTCTGGTCGGCTAGCTATCAAGTAAAGTAGACTTCCTATCATACCTCTAAAAGATGTTTGATCTACTTGTTTCCCAGCTTCATCAAGATCAAGTGTGTTTGAGGTACCAATGGGAGTACTTATAATTTTAGAGTTTTCATATCCATACTTTTTAAGAAGATCATTAATATACTTATGTTGAGATATATGGATTCCTTCTGATTTTTGAGAAATTTGAAAACCAAGGAAAAATGTTCACTCACCCATCATACTCATTTCAAACTCAGATTTCATTAGTTCTGCAAAGGAATCGGTAAAAGACTACTGAGTTGAACCAAATATAATTTCATCAAAATAAATTTGGAAAATAAAAACATTTTTCATATCTTTATTTATAAAAAGGGTTGGATCTGTATTTCCCTTAACATAGTTATTTTGAAGCAAAAATCATGTAAGTCTATCATACCAAGCTCGAGGGGCTTGTTTAAGGCCATACAAAGCTTTGGTAAGTCTAAAAACATGGTCAGGTTGTTTTGTATCTTCAAAGCCATGAGGTTTTTCATCAAAAACATCTTCTTGAACATAACTATTAAGAAATGAACATTTCACATCCATTTGAAAAAAATTGAAATTGAAGAATGCTACAAAGGCAAGTAAAATATAAATAGATTCAAGTCTAGCTACTAGAGCATAGTTTTTTTTATAGTCTATTCCTTCTTATTGATTATAGCCTTTAGCATCTAATCTATCTATATTTATTACAATGATTCCATTTTCATCACACTTATTTCTGAAGACCCATTTTACTCCAATAACAGAATTTTCCTTAGGTATTTCAACCAAGGTCCAGACTTTCCTTTTGAATTCATTTAGCTTATCTTGCATAGATTTAATCCAATCATAATCACATAAAGGTTCATCGGTGATTTTTTATTCTAATTGACAAAGAAATGCTAGGTGTTCTACTTAATTTCTTAAGGAACTTCTAGTATTACAGGTTGATTTACATCACCAATGATGATATCACTAAGATGATTCTATAGAAACGACTGATTTGGGTTTTGTAAAACCTGTTCATCAACAAAGGGTAGGAAATCTTCTAGGGTAAATGTTTCAGAAGTATCTTCTTGAGAATTTTCCTTATCAGAAGGGTCTTCTATCGTGGTTTGATAATCAGTTTTTGAAAACACATCCGATAGGGGTTTTTAAAAAACAAAAGAATCGATTTCATCAAATTTGACATGAACTATCTCTTCAACAGTACAAGTATTTTTATAGAAAACTCTATAATCCTTAGAAGTTGTAGAGTAGCCTATGAAAATTCCTTCATCAGATTTTGGTGTGAATTTATGAAGATTATCTTTAGTATTCAGAATGAATAACTTGCAACCAAAAACCTTAAATTAGGAAAGTCTAGGTTTTCTACCATTCCATAACTCATAAGGAATTTTATTAAGAAAAGGTCTAATTAAAACCCAATTTATAGTATAACAACCAGTACTTATAGCTTCAGCCCAAAAATGTTTGGCAACAGAATACTCACTCAACATGGTTCTAGTTATCTCTTGATGAATTCTATTTATTATTTCAACAAAACCATTTTATTGAGGTGTTGTGGGTGCTGAGAAGTTGTGAGTAATACCTTTTCTACTACAAAAAGTTTCAAAATCAGAATTTTGAAATTCTCCTCCATGATCACTATGAATAGTTATAAAAGGAAGGTTTTTCTCATTTTTACCTTGGGTTCTAAAACTTTTGAAATAAGAAAAATATTCAAACTTATTTGCTAGAAAATAGACCCATGTATATCTTGTGTAATCATCAACCAAGAAAAATACATAATACTTGCCCCCAATGCTTCCAGTTTGTGTAGGACCAAAAAGATCCATATGCACTTGTTGTAATTCATAAGTAGTTGAGACTTTAATAACTTATTTAAAACTTGATTTATGTTTCTTTTCATATTGACAAGGATCATAGACTTTTGAAGGATCAAATCTATGCTCCGGTAGATCCTTAACTAGTCCTTTCTTAGAAAGTTTTCATAAGTTCCAAACATTACAGTGTCCTAGAATTCTATGCCATAACCAAGAATGATCTTCCATTGCACTAAGGCAAGGTAAATCTTTTCTCCTAAGTTCTTCTACGTTTAGGGTGTAAACATTCTCTTTCCTATGGGCAGAAAGAATAAATTCTTCCTTAGAATTGTGTACTAAGAACATATCATTCCTAAAATTTACAAGGTATCCTTCATCACACAATTGTCTTATGCTAATGAGGTTGTGCTTAAGACCCTTAACAAATAAAACATTTGAAATGAAAGTTTTTCCAAGAAGAACAATGTTACCTATACCAATAATTTCTCCCTGAACATTGTCTCTGAAATTTACTTTTCTTCCTTTCGTTTTGATAATTTTTAAAAATAGTTTTTGTTACCAGTAATATGTCGGGAACATCCACTATCCATGTACCACGTATTGCTGTTGGTACCTTCTCTATTTTTCTAATAATAAGAAAGTTAGACTTTCATAATCCAAACTTTTTTGGATTCGGAATTGTTAGACAACAAAATTTTGGGTATCCACATCTGTTTTGAAAAATAATCTTTATGAAACCCAAGAGATTAAACTTTATTCAAAGAGAAATTTTTCTTCCAATGCCCACTACTTTGGAATTTAGTGTAAAAAGGGGCTTTAGAAGGAACAAAATAGTTTCTCTTGAAAACTGGTTTTTGGTGAGTATAACCTACTCCAGTAGTGTTTCCTTGAGGTTTAATTTGAGAATACATCTTGTCCAAATTTTCCTTCCCAGAGGTAAAGTTTTCAAGAATATTCTTAAGAGAAAATAATTCGGATTTTAGTCTGATGACTAAATTCCTATCCATAGGAATCATTTACTTAGAGTTATATTTTTCCTCATAATCTTTTATCTTTAAAATATCATTCTTAAGATCTTTATAAAGTTCTTCATTGGTAGAATTTTCTTTCTCAAGGTCTTTAGAAAGGTTTTATATAAGCTCTTCTTTATCTCCAAGATCTCTAGAAATATCTAAAATCCCTTTTGTAAGAATTTCTTCCCTAGTGTTTTCCTTGTCTAATTTCTTAGAAATTTTACAATTTTTTTATTCAAGTAACTTGGAAAATCTAGATACTTCTTAATATGAAAGTTCTTCATTTTCTGAAGATGAAGTATCTTCATTGTAAGTATTATTTTCGGAATAGTAATTCTTATCAAGAGATAAATTTGTAAAATCCTCGGCAAAGTGTACCTTGGCCATGAGACATGTATTGGGGAAAGAAGTAGTAGCAATGAATCGCATATTATTCTGTGCTGATGAATCATAATCAGAAGATTCACTTTCTGAAGAGTCTCCATAGCTAGCACTCCAAGTATCATTATCTTTAAGACTTTTCTTGTGCTTTGATTGATAGAATTTCTTCTTGTTCCTTTCTAAACTCATTTCCTTATTTTCCTTCTTTTTCAGCAGAGGACAATCAAGTCTGATGTGACCTATTATTCTACATTAATAACAAGTAACTTCTCCATCTTTCTTATCTCTGTAGTCTTTATTTTTTTACTTATTCTGATGATTCTTCTGAGAAACAATCATGTTCATTCTCTGAGCAAGATTGGCTAACTCATTCTCTGACTTTTCTGTGTCACTAGATTCTGACTGAATAATGACTTTCTTTGACTTTGATCTAGTTACCCTTTATGGGGTCTTGGATTTCAAATGTTTAGAAGTGGTTATAAAATCAACTCCTCCATTTCCATTCTTCTTCTTAACATTTTCATCATCTCTCTTCATTCTGGTTTCATGCTGAAGAAGAGTTCCAAACAACTCATCTAAGGAAATCTGAGTGACTTTCCTGTTCTCATCAATAGCTGTCCTCTTGGACTCCCATTCATTTTTCATGATATCTATGATCTTATTAACAAGATACTCATCATACAAACCTATTTCTCCCATAGATTGTAATCTATTCAAAATAGACATAAACCTTTGTTGTACTTTTCATATAGGTTCTCCATAAGGAAAGTTAAAACCATGATATTCAGATCTCAACATAGCTCTTCTAGTCTATATGACTTTAGATATACCAAAATGAGTAACTTCAAGTTTCTTCCAGATACTATTTATAGCTTCACACGATGATATTTGACTATATATATTCCTGGTCATGGAACATAACAATGTATTTCTGACTCTGAAGTTGCTGGGTATTCTGATTTCTCCTGATTCATAAAATTTCTCAATTCCTTATCCAGAATTTTATAAGCTTCAGTAAGAAATAGATAGTTATCAACTCCAGTATTGATAAAAAAATGTCTTCATCCTATATCTCCAGTACTCATAATCATTTCCATCAAAAATAGGAGTTCTGGTAGGATTTAGATTATCTATGGAACCAACATTTAACCCTTCCACCCTTAAGAAAAACATTGGCACACAAACTTATTAGTAGTATGAGTTTGTAAACAAGGAAAATATCCTAATAAAGGAAAATATAGAGAAATATTATCTATAGGGAAAACTGAATCCGAGCTATATGATTCCAAAAAAATAGATTCCGAAAAATATGAATCCGAAAAATATGATTCTAGAAAATCAATTCCGAGAATTCCCTTCTGAATCTAATCGTGAGATTAATTCAGATTGAACTAACCCTTTGATACCAATTGTTATAATGGTATGTCTGAGTCTGATATACTCTAATACCAAATGTAGGATCGAATTTTTAAAATTAGATACAAATACAAGAGTGGGGGTGAATTGTATTATTTAAAAATTCCTTTGGAACTTCTAAGGATAACCAAAATTCACAACACCTCTAAGTTCTAATAACTTGATTGATTCTGGAAAAGTGATTCCAGAAATGAAACTTAACAAAAGTTTACAATAAATAAGATTATATATTAAATCATAAAGAATCTACCTAAATCAGAGTGCAAGTATGAGGAAGTATAATAAAGTTATACTTCCCTCTACAATACAAATGCACAGCAAAAAAAAACAAAGTAGTAACACGACAAGTAACAAGTAGAAACTCTTTTAACCCAAAGAGGAGGCTATCCAACAACCTAGTATAATAGGTCCCATGATGTATACCTTCAAGAAATTCTGTCTTACCCAAACCCAGTTAAGCCCTCAATCCGAAGATTGGTATCTATCTTGCTATCCCTGAAAGCCCTCGATTTGTAAGGAAATCATCACCTTTGACTTCACAACCCAAAGTCTCTGATTTCAAGGAAATTGAACCTCTACACTAATCAAATCTACACGAATCAACGTTTGAATGAGATGTTTAAAACTTTATGCACGAAGCTTGAGATTTTATAAGATCCTCTCTCTCTACAAATCACTTCAGCAACACTTTTTCAAATATCAGTGTCAAAGTTGTTAAAGTTATGAGCTCTTTTAAATGAGCTCTTATTTATAGGTGTGACTCCAACAGTTGGCTCCCTCCTCCAATGGTCATATTCTTCCTTGAATTTTAGAGGGACCTGTACACATGTCACTCAAACAACGGTTAGTGAGTAACTAAAATCATGAAATCGTTTTAGAGAAATATGTGTGTAAGTATAACTAAAATCTTATATTCAGAATGAAGGTAAATGAAACTTAGGAGTCTAAGTAAAAACTGAATTCGAAGTCTACAAATACAAGGATATTTGGATTCTGTTTAGTAGGAATTCGGAACCTGAATTCTGTAGAATTCCGAAGTCTGAATTTTCATGGAAATTCGGAGTCTGGATTCACAAGAATTCATAACCTGAAGTTACAATGTTTGGAGTCAGAGTTCATGAGAATTCAGAGTCAAAAATCATAAGAGTTTGGAGTCTGTATTCAGAGAACTCAGATTCAAAACTTGGAAAAGTTCATAACCATAATTATTAATAGGAATTCAGAGTCAGAACGTAGAAGAGTTCGTATCCGGAATTCATAATCAGAATTCTTAGTCGAACATTACATAAGTTCGTAATCAGAATTCGGAGTGGAATTTCATGAATGTTCATATCCAGAATTCGGAGTTGAACTACATGATATTTCGTATCTAGAATTCAGAGTTGAAATTCATAATAGTTCGTATCCAGAATTCGGAGTTGAACTACGTACATGAGAGTTCATATCTAGAATTCAATGTCTTAAACAGAATACCTCATATATAAGTATTATATGATTCTGATATTTTGGACTCAATCCAAGTTTTACACTTAGAAAATTTATGATATAAACAATGGAATCTAGGTAAGGGTAAATTTCCATGGGGAAGGAAATTTTCCTTATAGAAGTAAAACAAGGGTAAAATGAAATTTTCCTTAAGAAAAGGTGCTTGTGATTTTCAAAACAAGAGGAATGTTCAAGTCATAAGGAAACCTTAATGACTCAACAATCTCCCCCTTACATGAAGGATTGAAAAATTCATAAGGAAAACCTTATTGAATCAACAGAATTTAGAATAGTTCTAGATAAATCTTAATGTTATATAATCATCATATTGATCCCTTATTAATGAACCAATGGGAGATTAATGGTAGAGTTCTAGAGTTGAGAGGGGTTGTCTCAAATTAGAAATAGGTTCATTGAGTATTGAATTGTAAAATACATATGGTTTAAAATGAGTGAGAATTAAAACCCACATGGTGCATTTAATGCACCTCCAAAATTGGTGCCTTGGTGAGCCAGTGGGCCCCACCTAGTAGTTGGTGGAAACCTTATAGCCTCCAATGACCATGTATCCTCTAAACATGTCAACCTTGAAAACAAAAACTTGTTTTCACTAATAAATAACCCCTAAAACTCCCATATCAGAGATAAATATTTTAATTTTTATAAACCCAAAATCTCGTATATTTAATATATGGGATGATATTACAAAAATGATAAAGGATTGGGATTCATCCAACATAAAAATAATGTATTTAATTTTAGAAAAATAATCATTGAATGTGGTGAAATACTTATCTCCACTTATTGAATTATATCTCATTGCTCCAAAAAATTTACAGTGAACCTACTTCAGTGGCTTTTGGGTTTGAATCTAAACTTTCTAGTGACACAAATTTAGAATCCTTACCTTTAAACGGTTTTTAAAATTTTTGATTATGTCACTATAAAATCATTGTACATTTTTTCACATCATCGTATATAATTATTATTCCCATTCTATTCTATCCAAGATAGACATGTTAAATATGAAATATGTTATTCCCACCATTCCTACACCTCTAGACATTTTCTTCCGCTTCTCAACCCTAGTATATATCAACGTGTTCTCATACTACTTGATAAAATTATTCAATAATCTAATCTATGAATAATAAAACTATTATTCCTAAAAATAACCTCACTTTCATTTTTACAATGCTATGTCACACTCAATAGATCATTTATTAGACTATAAATAAAAATAAAATTTTTGGAGTTTAATAAAATTTCACTATTTGTTTTCACTCCAATAACATTATTCTTAAATATATTTTAATTACTGATATAAACACCTCCTCCCTTATATCTCCTGAATTTTTTTAAATTAATTGAATCACTTATCAAATATGATGAGAAACCACTATCCATAATTCATGGATTATATATTCTATATGCTTTGAATGAAATTTCAGAAATGTGTGTTTATTTCATTGATTTTTTTATTCATATAAATATACCCAATCCTTAAGTTTTTATTTAATTTAGGTTTGGTAATATTATGAAAGTAATATGAATTGTGTCTCTAATCACACCTACCACAAATTTCCTTCAATCTCATAAAACAATTTTTACCTCAATATTCATTTTATTATATTCAACCTTATAATTTTTCATTATGTTAAATTACTCCTGGATTATTCTCCATCCATTTTTCATACAGAGACTTATAATTAAAAAAACTATATGATTGGTGACTAAATACTCCATAAAACCAATTATGAACCAGAAATTTCTTTCATTGATAAAAATTATATTTTTTCATTGATTTTTTTTTCATTCACTTATTACACCCTATAAATAATAGGTTTAACCAATCTTCTTTGTGAAACTCATTATTGAAAATTTGATGCTAGAAAATAAATATTATAATGATATTTTCCATCTTGATATGAGAATATTTTATATTTTATTCTTTCTCCTAAATATACACAACAAAAGAATATTATCCAGAATCACCTACAAAAAAATTCCATTGAGGGGATTCATTATTATACTTAACCACATAAATATTAAATTCAATGTTCACAAATAGTACATAGTATTTCTTACATAGGATGTTCATTAATATATTTCGTAGAACCGGTTCTCTTCTAAAATATATAGGATCATTATCGAGTATTTATAACTAATTTTCTTTATTATATGTGAGTTTATTCAAATGCATCGTAAAAACTAAATTTTAATTTTTATGTTTTCAATATCTTTATTTATTTGGATTATAGTAGATGTCACATCATAAATGATCTTATTTATTTAACAACTCCCTTATTTTAACTTATTAACCTCATTGACTAGATCTATTGATGTGAATTTTCATCTCTTAGTATGAAAATCTCATTTTGATTCATCTTATTATCAACTACCATGGCTTAATCCTTAGAATATCACCCTTATTTAGCATCATACTCACTCTCAGTTTTTGGGAAATCCTCTCAATATTCACTTTGTTAATTTTTTATGCAATGAGGACATGTTGAGTTGTCTCATTAGATATTTCATCATCAATGAATCTCTCTGCGCATTTAGGAACATTTTAATAATTAGAGAGTATGTTTATTATAAAAATTTGGTGGAAAATTAATTCCTTCCACCTGATTGAGAAAACATTCTGTAAAAGGATTATTATTTCATCAATAACACATATGGGTTTATCATTATATTTTGTTAGAACATATTTTTAATGGAAACATTATAGAATGGTAAAACAAATACCATAATAAAATATTCTAATGGAAATTTAACTTGAAACACACCTTCCCCCCATTAAAGTGTATTGAAATTAATTATAGTATCTCATCAAAACCTTTTATATTCTCATATTTATCAAATATAAACAGAAATTATTCAATATTAATATTATTAATTGATTTAAATGTAATTATATTCTCCTTCATTACCTTGATTTTTAGAAATTCACCTATACAATCTAGAAGGAAAATAATATTTTGTAAAACTAAAAAATTATGATGTTATCAAGGCCTTTTAAGGTATTTATTATATATTATCATAAATTTTAACTAGGAGAATTATTGTGTTTTTATTAACCACCATGAAGACTTCATGATTTTCTCTATAACCACAGAGTTTAATAACTAAAATATTAATTTTGGTTGAGAAATCATCAACACATTCATCTTCTTGCATTCTCATATCTTCAAACTAACTTATGGAAGCTTTCATTTTATTATTTGTTCATCAATCTATCATCTACATAAAAACTATATTTTTTTCTATATATCTGAGTTATATTTTTGTTCCATAACAATTATCAATTATTTATTAGATAATGAGGATAACATTTTATATCAGATAATGATCACAAAGTAATATCACTTTGTACTAGAAAACCATTAAAAATTTTCTCACTAAAATCATGTCCAAGTGAGACAGAATAAGGTACCATTTTTTCAATCCTACAAAGAATAATTTAATATAAAAAGATGAAATTCCATTATTCTTGATTATGATTTGATTCTCCATAACAAATGATGTATATATAACCCAAATCCCATGAATTGTTTTTATATATTTTTATATGATATGATCATGTTATTGGGTATGAAATACATGGTTCCAATGCATATCATACTTTTGGTTCCTATATCATAGAGAATGGTATAATAAACCATTTCGTGCCTAAAATTTTATGGAATTTGAATGCTGTAAGGAAATACATTTGAAAAAATATCAACTATATATCATTAAATAAGTCATTTAAAATGGTGAGATTCTTTGGAGGAGCGGTGAATTCATGTGATTTGTAAATCAGTGATGGTAACATTAACTCATACATTATAAACATATGTGTTAATACATGGAAGTATCCCAAATGGATATATAAGGATGTAAACACTATCATTATGGCATGGTCCATTCAAATATAAACCATTTTCGATACTTTCAGTCCACATGGCTCTCGTTCTCCTCCACTATTAATTTATATAAGATTATAGTATATCACGGGTGGAGTAGAATCATACCCAAGTGAGTTGAGTGATTCTATATAGCTTGTGGATACACCATGTATTAGGGATGTCATTAGGTATCCTATTTGCGATCATTATCTTGTGTGTGGGATGGATAAAATAGTAATAGTACCTTAACTAGTGAAAGGTAGATTTAGTTCTTTATTTTATAGTATACATGATTATGGGTATCTCCTTTGGTAGATCATGGTAATAGGTATATTATTTATTACATGGGTTCTAATGAGTGTTGTTTTATCCAAATAAACCCACCAATTGTATCATAACTTATCTATGTCAATTGATTCTCAAAACCATGTTGTAAAATTAATTTAAAACCCTATTATTAAAATAGAGGATCATAGATACTTTATGATATAGTTAAATCATAAAGTCTATATTTATCGATGTGTTATGGGACCCCACATAGTATATTTATCTTATATGATTTAATACGTACTCATACAAGTGCTATAAATTATAAATTATATGTCCCCATAAAGTTTTAATATCATGAAATTATCATTCCATAGTGGTAATCAGATATGAAACATTTTGTGTCATGTTTAATATGAAATTGTATAGTGTAAATATAACCCTATGTATGTTCTATATTCTATGTCACCATATTTTTTCATCATTGTACTATGTTATTCATACTCAGGATAGTTGGATGTTATTAGATTATTCTTATACAACACCATTTTAATTTTATGTTCTCCTTATCAGAAGCCTATTTGATGGTTAATATCATTCAAGGTCATTTTGTGATTAGTTAATGGAATATTTTCCAATAATAACATGAATTAACATTTTAATCAACCTTAGTATACCCAAAACCATTTTTATTCTTACACTAAATAAAAAAAATTCATAATTTTTAATTATGAGATGAATTTACAAATTTAGAAATTGATTATAAATTATAAAACAAGGTATTTTAAGATATTTATTAATTTATAAATGTTTTTATAAATTAAATCATTATAAAGAGTTTTTAATTAATTAAATTAATTCTTATGAAATATTTGTTAAATAAATATCCATAATATTAAATGTTAATATCAAAATTCAATTTAAAAATTATATGGAAGCACTTATTATTTATATATAAATGGTTTATAAGGAAATTTTACGGGAAATTTATTAAACATTTATAAATTAAAATGGATTTCATAAAATATAATTATTTATATTTATAATCAGATTTGACCAAAATTATTTTATTTAAAATGTTTAAATTAATGACCTTATTTTACAAATTTTTTAAACCATGTGAAAATATGTTTTGATTATTGATTTTTCAAGGTTTAAATATTATTTAATATGTGATATTTGGATTTTTTAAATAGTTTTCATTATATAAATTATTGTATAAAAGGATTAAATTTCATTTAATATCATATATTTAAGGTAAATTCCAAATAATGAATGATATGAAATTGTTCGTATTTTTAAGTAAATATAAATCGTCAATATTCAATATTATGAAATTAAATGTTATGAAATTAAAATAAGGTTTACAAAAATTATAATTATTTATGATTAAATTTAATTTATGAATTTTCCATAAATTATTTATCTCCTATTTAAATATGTGAATTGTTCATTTATTTATAGTATTCCCTTTTGTATTATTCATAGGTATAAATTTAATATGTTATAAATGAATTTTTATTATTTATTTTAATGGTGTTCATATGAATCATATAAATTATCATTTGTGTATATCAGGGGTTACATCAATGTATGAAAAGTGATTTTGTTTTCAGCTACTATATGTTTGGCTTATATTAGGTTATGAAAATGAACTCAAGTATTAATTATTGTTTTTACACAACAGGAAATGGTTTCTTTTACCTTGTAAATATAATACATTTGGTTGTTTATAAATATAATTAGTGTTTAATATTGATTATTAACACAAGTTATGTGTTTTGTAAAGATTTACACATCAATATTGTTTGATCATGAGGATAATTTGGGATGAGAATAGGATTTCAAATTAAATCACTAGAAACAGTTACACATGTATAAACGAATACATGAAATATTATATTAATATTATAATACCTTATAAAAATACCATGTGAATATTTCCATTGAAATAAATAATGTGTCAAGACCACAATCATTAAACTATTTAGGTTCTTCTAATATTGGATTCTCATGGATCATCATCTACAATGCGTAGTGTAAATGCCTAACTATAATAGTTAGGTAACCAAAAATCATTTTGATCATTGGTTATCACTTAGATATAAAAACCAAATAATTATGAAAAAAAATGTAATGGCATTGAATTTATCGATATTATGGATTAGAAAAAGAGTTTTATAATAAACCATTTATGATTCATATATGATATGATTTGGTTTATTCTCTAGCTATGTGGGGATAAGAATTCAAATTTCAACTCATTACATAATGAAATATGGATCATGGCTCACTAATGGATCTAATCAGTTAAAAATTGGTCAACATTTTTGGGGAGTCACTTTTAATGAATTTCCTTATCAGATTGTTTTAAAACATTGTACTCATCTGATAATTTTTTTTTGTTTTATATAATGTAATTATCATAAATAATATAATTGTAGTAACAATTTTTAAAATTATAATCATACTATACATAAATCATTATAAAAATAATTTAAAAAATTATTATTTATGATAATATATATTTGATAGACTACAAATTTTTGAGTAACACAATGCGAAAATAGTCTAATAGACCGATCAAACATATGCTTATGAGAATAATATAATTATTCAAATCTTGTTTCAAAGTAATTAGATAAAAAATAACATATGGAAAATTATTATCTTCACATATAACTAATAAAATTGAGTTTGTAAATGAATTGGTGAGACTAAATAAATCCTTCAAGGATTTATCTTATCAAGGAATTCATTTTATTATCATCAATAGAAATATTATGACAAATTGAATGAGTTCAAGAAATGATTATCCTATTTTACCAAGGTGATAAAAAATTATCTTGGTATGTTTTTTTATGTTCTAGTTTCTTATAGACAGTTCAAGTATGAAAAAGTTCAAACTAATAGAATAAGTGTAACTTAGAGTAACCAACAATGTTTCCTTCTATATCCAGTTTGGGTCATTCGATTTTGAAGTAACTAGGAAATATGAGTAATGATTCCAGATAATGGTCTTTTACAATATATCTACACTATTCTTATAGAATCCATGGAATTCCCAAGTGAGGTTCCAATGTTATATTAATAAATTCTTCAGTTTATATGGGTATGTTATAATGAATGTATACTTTAAAGATGTTGTGAGCATATAAGAGTTTGAAATCAATGTATAAATTGAAAAATATTTTAACTTGTATTAAAATAGTGATGCAATGTTTCTATCTAATTTATTATAATGTAATGTAATATATAAAATTATGATATATCTATGTAAATGATGTGTATTGTTACATCATATCTCTTATGTGGTAAGCGTTATTGTTTGTTACCAAAGATTTGTTATGAATGATATAAGATATTACACTTGGTTTTTGATTGATCAGAATATATAACATGTTTTGATAATATGATAAGGATAAAAATGTTTTATTAAGGATGAAATTTTTTATCAAGATGTTTGATATAATATAAGGGATATGATCTCACAGAAATTAGTACCCTATTTTTGAATAATAATTTTATTTTCAATAAAAAATATCTAAACATAAATAATATAATATTTGGTATTAATATATTAGTTTTTTTTGTAAAATAGTTGTATAAACTTAAAAAATTAGTTTTTTCCCAAAAAAATTATGGACATTCCTTATATTAGTATGATATTCTAAAGATAATATATGTTATAATATATTAATAGAATCATTTTTATTAATATATAAGTTTAAATTTAATAAATAATAGACTATTCTATTAAAGGTTAAGGTCACTTAAATTTCCTAAAAGGATTAGGGTATGTTAAGGTAATAATGTAAAAAGTTACATTAGTTACAAACATATTTCAATGAAAATTTTAATGAAAAAGGTTCCAATAATGAAAATTATTTACATAGAAAGAGTTTTAAGAATACAATAAAAGATATTAATATAATAATACTTGTGGTTGTGAAGTTAAGAAGCTTGAATATGTTCTAGGATTGTAACATTAAAATTATGATTCCTATCTCTTATCATTATTAAAACATTCATTCTTCATATATGTAACTCAAAAAAATAGTATAGTTTGATATTTTAATCAAGTTTTCATGTAGTGATGTGTAAATATTACACATATATGTATTGTGTTTAACAAAACCCATTAATGTGATGTAAACATAAGTATAATCTTATAGTCTATCATATATGATATATCAGATATGTTCTTATGTAAAATTTTATTATGTATTCTTAAAAAAGGTTAAGAATATAAAATAGATCATGTCATTTAAATGAATATTTTTTACTTTATCATTATTTTAAATTATATATATATCATAAAGTTAAAAAGATAATTTATTTCTTAAACTAGAAAATCTTGGTTATTCATAATTTATTTTCATCATTGATCAATAGAGGTTATGGGAAAATGTAAAGGTTATCATGAGTATTACTCATTAAATAATATATATAATATGATAATTAGGCACAAAACGGGTATTGTGAACTAGATAACCCATTAGGTAATTCACATGGAGTGTGATAAACTATTTATATAGTATAATAGGGGGGATGGCTAAAATTTAGAGTCCCCACTGCTTGAGGATTGTGAGATACATAACATGAGAACCTTTATTAATTCCTTTCATCTAGAATCCATAATGCTTAACTAAGAAGGGTCGGTTTGGTATAGTGTTGGTCATGTCATTGGTTATAGCTCAACCAAGAAAGGATTTTTCCTATCATATGATGAGTATGTCATCTGGTCCCACGATTGAGATAGACTATGGAATTTTAAAACTATACCTAGATTTTATATACGACATTATTATCAAATTATTTGATAGAAAATTGATGTGATAATATATAAATGTAAATGACATGTAATGTATTCTTCATCATAGTCAGTCTATACTCTGAGAATAGAGAATATATGAGAATCTTTATGGGATTGACATGCACAATGTCTTGTGGTTGATTGATGTCTTCAATAATTATATCATATAATAAGATATTATTTCATATGATACTGTCAATGGATAAGGGTATAGAGATACATTTATTTGATGGAGATCACACCATAAACATTTCTATACTGAGAGGAGTTGATTCTTTACTATAGGAAAAACTTTTAAAACGTTTATTAATCCATTGATACATATTTTTCCATCATTACAAAGGCTCATGGGACTTTACATTATGGCTGACTGGATAGGGATTAAGTTTTACTAGGAAATATACTATAGACATATTTTAGAGTTTATCAAAAAGTATTTTAGATATTAATTCCCAAGTTATTTCATATGATTTAACCAAAATTCAATTTGATAATATCCATCTAGTATTTTTTTTGGAAATATCTAAAAGGGTTTTTGGGAATGATTTAATAAGTAACTATATATGATAAAATATAAGGTCAAATGTAATTAAATTTATAACCATGTATTGAATGTGTGATATTGATAAAGATATTCCCTAAAGACCATGCCATTGTAAATATAGTTTTTTCTGATAATCACTTTTCATAGGGTATAAAATGCATGTTTCCAAAGGAATATCTTTTTCCAAGTTCCTATATCATATGGAATGGTTTATGATACCAATACAATACTTATTATTTCATGGAAGTAGAATATTATATTGAAAAACATTTAAATCACATTTATGGATTTCATTAAATTGGTTGTTTGATAAGATAAAACGCTATGGATGTGTGATTAATTAATTTGATGTGTGCGTGGTTGGTAGTTGAATTAATATTTACATTATAAAATTACAAGTTAATTAATTTTATCATCCCAAAAAATTATATGAAAAATATAACGTAATTAAAATGAAATGGATCATTTCTTCCTGAGCCATTACTGATACATCCTCTCCTTGTAAATAAATTTATTATCCTCATTTATCTTGAAGAGATACTAGCATATCATAAGTAAAGGATAGTTCTATTTAAACAAATTGAGAGACTGAATGTGGACCATGGATACACATTACATATTTCATGTATTTAGGCTACCGAGTTGTGAACTTTATCAAGTGCATGGGATGGAGAAATTAACACTATCAAATTGACTGGTTTATGGTTTGTGGAGTTCATTATTTTAAATTATATTTTATATCTTGTATATTATATGATTCATCAAGGAAATGTTTTTCTTATTACATCCTCTATCTCTAAGGACTATTGTTCTCTCCTAAAAAATCCCTCAAAAAACTCCTAAGAGATATATTTTCAATCAAATATATGATATGATACCATTTGTTAGTATTACCTAAATAGATTACCATTACTAAGAGGGGTTGAATTAGAATAAAAAAAAATCCCATTTTTTTGACACAACCACTCAAAATCTTGATTCACTGGAATCTTTGTCCTCTTTTACTGCATAAAGTAAGTAAAAATAAAAACAATTAACATGGTTCACCTCTAATATTATGTATCTTGTGTTTTATGGTTTTTATTCTACTCAAACAGAAAATATATTTTATTATAAAGATAATCCCACATATAAATATGTGTCTTTTATAAATATAAATATAATTAACTAAATAGTATAAAACAATCATAAATAAACTATAATTAATAGTCAATATGAACTTACTTAATAAAATCACTAATGAAATTATGAGCCTCCTCTAGAGTAAGCCAATAAAATGTCACTATTATGATGAAAACATCCTTTTTTGTCCTATCACATTCAAGTTATTACTAAAAAATATCTTCTCAAAATATCCTCTCACCTATTATTTTTATTTTAAAACAAAGCTTAATTTCATTTTGGGCTTCAAAAAATCTAATAGTAAATTTTTCATCCAACATCACTGATAACTATTCCACAAAAACCTTCTTTACTATTGGAAAAACAATATTCTTGAACATTTAAAAAATTTAAATTCAATTCAAATCCGATTATAATTAATTTTTACTTATCATTCAATATTTTACAAACATAATTTCACTTAAGATTAGTGAAGATATTATTTTTTGACTCTCTAAGAACATTAAATTCTTTATTTACATGATCTTATAGAAAATTTATAACTTCATTTCCATGTCTTCGTCATCAGATATATACCACATTCACACGGTATAATTTATTTTATAAATAATAAAAATATATTTTCATAGATCATGTTAACCATTACATTATCATGATGTTCAATACCCGATGAATATCATAACATTGTCATATTTACTCTTACATTTTACCAAATAAATGATGGATTTAGGGACCTAGAAATGAATTCATTCTACATTCAATTATGAAATTAATTAATATATTGTCAAATGATTATTATTCAATTTTTTACATTAATTAGATAATTTACATGGAGTATTTTTTATATCAAAAGATCGTAGAAGTCCACTTCTATAATTAAAACCTTTTTGTTCTATGTCAATATTTATAAACATTTTAGTCCTATATGTAAGAACTCAGACCTTCTTTTTAGGTATGTTTCCTTCTGGTTATTTTTGAGAGAAAGGGGAATTTCTATTTATTTTCAAAGTACACTCCATGTAATTTCTGAGTACACACCATGTACTCGGTTACCGAGGGTAGCCATGTGTTGGCCATGTACGGCCATGCACACGACCATGTGGGGGTGACCTGGAGGCCAGCTAATTTGGGGTTCTGAAATGGAAATTACATGCAATGTACTTAAAAATAACATGTCATGTATTCATTAAACGCACTGGGGTCGCGTATGACCGATAGAATTCCCTTCTTTTATGTCTCGTTTGACCGAGAGAACCAGTACGATCGTGATCCTTCTCTGAGCCCCTAATCCTCCGTTCAATCTCCAATTCTACCACCATCGATTGCATTGGGATCACCTCGATAAGCTCTCTCTTCTGCATGATCCATGATTCATGATTCCTCTTCTTTATCAAGTTATCCTCTATTGAACGTTTTGGAAATTCTTGTAGATATTCGGTGTTATAAGGTGATTCAAGCCCCTAGGTTCACTTATAGGGATCTACTAACATCGAGGTAGGTGGTTTGTGCCTTTCTGTGGGAATTCTTTGAGTTATATGGACAATTATGCCCAATAAACATGAACATGGTATTGTGTGTTTACCGTTTTAGCCCTATTGTTTTCCCGCTATGGTTGTATGCTTGAGTAGATGATATGGGATCTTGAATAGGATGAATTTTTGTGCTTTGGCTGTGTTTCCCATGCATTTTTTCCTATTTCGGCCATTGGGTCTAGTTTTCCTGTTAGGCTGCGGTTTACTTTCCCATGCCTAGTATTGTAGTATTGTGTGACTATTGTTCTGTTTTGCAGTTATGCTGTAAAATTCTAGCCAACTAGTTCTTGTGTCTTACCTTGGTTGATACACACAGCTACACTTTCTTGACTTACATAGGGCCGTGAGAACCTGGTATATAGACCATATAGAGAATGGATGTTGAGGGCTTCTCTAAAGTGTCTATTTTACTTACGATGCAAGACCACAGAGGTAATTGACGTTGAGTGCTTCCTCAGAGTGTCTGTAGTTCCTCGATGCTGGCCACAGAGGGAATATTATGTAAGTGCATCCCTAGAGTTCCTTTAGATACCGATACGATACTATAGGAGGAATTGATGGTGAGTGCTTCCTCAGAGATTCTATGCTTAAGCTGAACCAGAGGGGTTAGACTAAGTGTACTTCCTATAGGGTTTCTTGTACTTGTTAGGTAGGACCAAAGGGGATAGGCTGTGAGCACTTCCTAGAGTGTTACCTTGTGTTTAGTTGATTGCTTTTGTTGCTAGGAAGGACTAGAGGGGATAGGTTGTGGGTACTTCCCAAAGGTTTACATGTTGTGTTTATCTATTTTGATTTGTTGTTGCATGTTATTTAGTGATTTGAATTCATTGAAACTATGGATTGGTAACTGCTAAGTACTTCCTTGTTTACTGCCTTCCATATTTTACCTGACATATATTCGCTGACTCTTAGGCACGGATCTCGTGGTGGTTTCCTACTAGGATTTTGTCTCACACCCTGTTTGGGACATGATTTTGGGCCCAAATATATTATATTGTTGTAGTTATAGATAAAGGAAATCACCCTTTTACTTTAGGTACTTGATAGCTATAGAGCTAAAGAGCATGGGACCAAGCTATGGCTTGTGATGCTGAGAAGTTGATTACTTGGATTCTTTTGTAATTTGGTTTAGTAATGTTGTATTATAGCGTTGTGAATTGTTTAGTTTTTTTCCTAGACATATGTATCATGCATAATTCATATATATATGTGAGCTTGAGTCTATTACTTCACATTCCTCCACTGTTTACTTTTGTATGGTTTTTCACTGTTTCTGCTACTGCTATTGTTTTCTTCTACTGTGTTACTCTACCAATGATGGCATAGTTTCTCCACTATCACACCCAAGGTCCTCTCTTCTAATCAGCTGCCTCTTGCATTCGGGGAAATACACTTGAGGCCATGTGACCAACCAGTTACGGGGCACCTCTGGGTGGCTTCTGTAACTGAGACATTACAAAGTGGTATAATAGGATATATTTTTTTCTCTTGACTTACTGTTTGGAGCCTTTTTTCAGGGATAGGAAATAATATGTACTTGTTAATAAGTTGTTCCCAGGAGTAGCTAACCTGTGTATAGGGAAAATCCAATCTACATCGTTTATTGCAATTTTTCTAGTTTTGTATGTTTACAGTTGATTTGATTTTCACCATTGCATGGCCCACCTGCTTTGTGCTATTATTTTTAACATTATTAAGGTTCTATTTCTGTCACAACTGGATGAGATGAGGGTATGCCACCTCATGTATCATATAGGCACTTGTGAGAAATCACATGTCAGGCATTTTTGTCATGCCATTTTGGTTGCATTAGTGATTTCATGTTGTTGTGATAGATGTTGTTCTAGATATACATGTTGTTATTATAGTTTCCTTGATAAAATACCAATTGATTGATAGGGTATTGTTTTTATAAGGTTTTGTTTAATGAACGTCATACTTTGGTTCTTGAGGTGTTATGGGCCCTCATAGACCATAAACTGGTGGATCATTGCCTAGCTTACCTTGTTTATAACATGTATAGATTTCGAGCTTTTATTCACAGGGTGTATGGGCCCTCAAGGATCGGAATCTGGTACTTCAATGTTTCTTTTAGTGTTTTTTTGGGCTCCAGAGTAGGTTCTGAGGCTTACTGTCCATAAAAACCAAGAATACACACCGTGTAGTTTTGACTACATAACATGTGTTCCTCTATTCAAGAAGGAACTATTTTTCTTAAGTACACTATGTGTACCGTATGTACACGCCGTGTAGTCTAACCCAGGTACCCGGTCGTATCATGAACCACATGGTTCGGTGTTATCCTTTCTCCTACACGTCGTGTACATCTGAAACACTCTGTGTTGTGTGAGCCGTGTATTAGGCCATGTCACTAACAATACGGGTTAGCAGAATCTTGTCTAATACACGTCGTGTCCCGCTTAAACACACTGTGAAGTCTAACCCATGTACCCGGTCATGTCATGAACAACACGGGTCGGTGTTATCCTTTCTCATACACACCATGTCTGTCTGAAACACGCCTTGTAGTGTCATCCATGTGTTAGACTGTGTCACTAACAACACGGTCCAGGTGAAGCTTTTCTAGTACAAGTCATGTCTATCATGAACACTCCGTGTAGTCTTGTCTTAGGAGAGATGTGTGGCTTAGACATGTAGAAGGACTCGGGAAGGGGAAGATGATTCATGTACACACCGTGTGTTAGGACAACACTCAATTTGGTTTGGGTACATGAACAGTTTTGGAAGAAGTACAAGCCCATGTTAATGGCATAAGTGAACACACCGTGTAGGAATTATACACGCCGTGTAGTAATTTTTTGTAAATCATGAAAGATTTATTCTTCTTTTTCCCCTTCTTGCACTTATTGTTTTCAAGATGTTATAATCTTGATCTATGTTATGCACTTGACCATTCAGTGTCATGCCAACGAGATGTCCTTTGGTAGTATGCCAGTTTCCAGGCAGTGATCAGACACCAGATATGGGTGATCAGGGACTTCTAGCAGATCCTCCTGTTGTGCTAGTCTCAGCACTGGCCATTATACCAGACATAGATGTTGATTCATAGTTCAGGGAAGGATTTATGAGGATGATGTAGAACTTTCAGGGAGAACCGCCTCCTACCCCGTCGATGGATGATTTGACACAGGTCTTCTAGAAGCATCATCCTCCCCCTTTCTCTTGGAATGGAGGACCCTAGGCTGCAGAGTCATTGCTATAATCCATGTTTATTATTTCCAAGTATCTTGAGATGCCTCCAGAGAGGAGGGTCATGCTTGATAACTATATGCTTTTGGATTCCACCAAGAGGTGGGGGATGTGATCTCATAGACGGGACACCAGTAGATCATGGCTTGGGATATGTTTCAGGGAATCCTCTTTGAATACTTCTATTAAGAGACCATAAGGATGGCTTCTGCTCAGCTTCCCGGCAGTGAGGGTTCGGCGGCGGTTTCTACAGGAGTCTCGGAGGCTGTTGTTGGGGGGGGCTGGGGGTGGAGATCTTCCAGGGGCTTCTTTCAAGGATGTTTTGTGTAAAGGTATCTCTGGAGGAGGTGTTTCGTCGGAGCGTCGGGCTTGTTTGGAGGTCCCGCCGATTGTGTTGGGGACTAAGGTTCCTAAGGTGGTTTTGGAGGTCCCTGTGGTGATATTTTTGTCAAGGGAGCTTCAGGAGGAGGTGGATTTCCACGAGCTCACTCTGGTGGCACGTTTTGGGCGTTCCAAACCATCCCTTGGATTTTTCAGGAGCTTTGTCGATTCCTAGGGGTTGTCCCATCCAGCGGCAGTTTCTGACCTGTCGAGGGTCGCCTTCTGTGTTCATCTTTCCTCTAGAGAAGACTTTGTCAAAGCATGGGCGTGGGGAGCTCGTAGGTGTGGCGCTTGGAGTTTCTATTTTTCTATGTGGTCGTGGGACTTCCACCGTGGGTGAGAATCTTCTTCTGAGGCGGTGTGGTTATCGTTACCAGGTCTCCCTCTTCCTTTTCAGAACCCGGCGATTCTGAAAGAAGTCGGGAACTCTTTTGGGTCCTTTCTTTGTGCGGATGATGACACTAGGAGGCTCAAGGCGGCGTCGAGCCCTCATATCTGTGTTGAAATAGACTTGACTTTGAAGAGACCCTCCATGGTGCATCTTGAATTCGAGTATGGGTTTTGTTGGAAGTAGAAGTTGTTTTACCGTCGGTTTCATCGTTTCTGTGTGCTATGTGGTTTGCATGGCCATGAAGTGAAGAGCTGTCGGTGACGGTGGGAGGTGGCGGAGACCTCCGGTAGCGATCTGGTGGGGGAACCAGGTCAGGACCCAGTGGTTCTGGGTGGGTGCGGGGATTTGGATTCGACCGTTCTACCCCGAGAGGTTTAAAATTTGAATCTACTTGGTGGAGTTGGCGTGTTGGGAAAGTCTTCTAGGGAAACGTCGTCTAACATCGCTGGAGCGCGGTCGGTTTTTTCCTCTAGGAGTAGGGATATCATCTCTTGGTCTCCGAGTCAGGTGTTGCAAAGGACGACTCCTTCTAGCGGAGGGATAAACGTGTCTCTAAGGGAGGTGGAGGTTCAGGCACCTTTCTCGTTGGGTAGTCCGACCAGAATGCTCTCTCCCTCCCCTTCTGCCTTTGGTCTTTCGACGCAACTGACACCAGGGGCTATTCAGAATAGTCTTGTGAACAAGCTCTTGGTTTCTTCTGGTAAATGTTTGGAGACGATCAGCGGGAAAAGTGGTGTGGAGAAGGAAGTGAAGGCCTCGCGCTGGTCTCCACAGAGAAGGGTGTTGTTCTCTTTGTTCCAGGGAGAGCTGGATGCGGATCCATCTCGTGTCCATACTGGAAGGCGACCACAACTGGAGGAGTTGGATATTCTAAGTGAGGAAGGGGTTTTAGCAGTGACTCGGGGTAATGGTTTGGATGGCGTGTCATGGCCTATTACCTGCTCAAGGGCTAAGGGGAAGGGTGTGTTGGTGCACCCCATTCTGGAAGTTTCAGCGGTCCATAATACTCGTAAGGTTGTTCAGTGATGTTCTCTGCCATTGTCTGGAATGCTCGTGGTCTGGGGGCCCAGTCCAAGAGAGACTTCATTTCTTTTGAGGGTAGGAAATCCAAATCTTCTTTATTGGTGATTTTGGAGCCGAAGCAGGATGCATGCAAGCTTCCAGGTATAGTGAAGAATATGGGATTCTCGAACTGTTTTCATGGTGGGCCTGTTAATTTTCAATTCTGGGTGGGATGGAAGAATAATATTTCGGTTGAGGTG
This sequence comes from Viscum album, assembly GCA_963277665.1. Lineage (NCBI taxonomy): Eukaryota > Viridiplantae > Streptophyta > Magnoliopsida > Santalales > Viscaceae > Viscum > Viscum album. The sequence goes on from OY728165.1 coordinate 1,562,890,508, forward strand.
GTTAGTGTAACCTCACAGTGCATGGACATGAAGATTGAGGTGGGTGGTTTTTTCTTTCTCTTTTATCTTGTGTATGCAAGTAACAAGGCGATGGAAAGAAGGGATCTATGGACTCATTTGAAGTTGGTTCAAGCCGGCACATTATCATGGTTCGTGGGAGGTGACTTCAATACGGTTGTGGACATTTCTGACAAGAGGGGAGGAAGGGGTGATGTTCTGGATGGAATGATGGAATTCAAGGAGTGCTTGCCACATGCGGGGCATCTAGATTTAGGCTTTGGAGGGTCGAAGTATACGTGGTGAAATAACCGGAAAGGTCAGAATAGGATATGGTGTCGTCTGGACATGTGGCTTACCAACTTGCATGGGCTGGATATGTACTCAAAGACCTCAGTCACACACCTTCCTCGTATTTTATCGGATCATGCCCCACTATTTTTAGAAATTAAACATGAAGTTGTGGTTGGCCTGGGTTTCCATTACTCGAGTGAATGGCATAAAGACATTGATTTCATGCAGATGGTGAGGGTGTCATGGTTGTTGGAGGAGAGGGAGGGGTAATGGGGAGGACTGGTAAACTGTCTCAGAAGGCTCAAACAGAGCATTAGACAGTGGCTTGTGGAGCAACCAGATTGGAACAACGGGGTGACCAACTTACAAGAGGAGGTTAGCAGGTTAGAGTAAGAGCTTCTTGTGTCCTAGGATGAGGGCACATTTGCTATCCTTTGTGATAAAAACTTGGTGTTGGCTGAGAAACTGTTGGAGATGGAGAGAGTTTATTTACAATGGTCCCGAGTGCGATGGATGAGGGAGGGGGATCGAAAGAACGCCTTATTTCAGGCATGTATCAAAGAGAGGAGGAATATGAAGATTAATATTAAAGGGGGGGATGGAGTTTTCACTTTAGATGTAATGGTGGTTGGTAAAGTTGCGTTGAAGCATTTAGAGGGTATATGGGTAGGGGAGGTCTCATCTGGTTTCCACAGAGAGTATTTAGGGGACTCTTGCTTTTTGGAGGGTCTACCTGTGATGATAAACCAATCCGAGAGAGAGTGCATGTCCATTATTCTACAAAAAAGGGAGATTAGGGAGGCCCTGGGAAGTATGCCGAAGGAGAGTGCACCCAGGCCTGATAGCTTCCCGGCGTCTTTCTTCAGCGCTGCTTGGGGTTTCGTGGGGCCATGTGTGGTGGAGGCTATAAGAGACTTCTTTCGGGGGGCCTCCTTATGTAGGGGGATTTCTTCCTCTATGTTGGTTCTTGTGCCGAAGATCAAATAGCCCACGCTGGTTAGCCACTTCAGACCAATTTGTTTGTGTAACGTTTCTTACAAAATTCTGGCAATGGTCATTGGCAGGAGATTAGATAATGTGATTCCTAAGTTAGTTTCTGAAGAGCAGCACGGTTTTATTCAAGGGAGGGGTATACAGGGAGCGGTAGGAATTTCTAGTGAGTTGGTTCATGATTTGAACAAACGGACTATTGGCTCCAATGTCATTTGGCAGGTGGATTTGAATAAATCCTATGACAATCTGGAATGGGGCTTCATCTTACGGGTCATGAGGGGTTTTGGAATCTAGGAGCGTTTTTGTGATCTTTGTTTCAGGTGCTTTGCCTCCCCTTGGATATCAATATACCTTCTAGGGAGATGATTTGGTTTATTTAAGTCTGTGAGGGGAGTTCTACAGGGAGACCCGCTCTCCCCTATCTTATTTTTTCTTGCTCAGGACGCTTTATCCAGAAACCTGAAGAAGGGTTTGGCAGAGGGAAGGTTGAGGCCTTTTTATGGTAGAAGGAATGTGAAGAGTATTTCTCACCTGATGTTTGCTGATGACATTCTATTATTTTTGAATGGAGGGAATAGATCTTTGAACGCTCTTAAAGGAATTATGTCGGAGTATGGAGAACTAAGTGGGCAGTCGATCAACTGGTCGAAAAGTCACCTGTTCATCTCCAACAAATGCCCGGGACGGAGGTGCAGACTCATTTAGGAGGCCCTATTTTATGGACAGAGGAAACTTCCTATTATATACCTAGGAGTTCCTTTATCGAGTGGGAGGTTTTTGAAGATTCACTTAAATGAGATTGTAGATCGTATCCTGGGGAGGATTTTTAACTGGAAGAAAAAGATGCTCACCTTTGGGGGTAGGATCATGCTTATTAACAGTGTGCTTCTGTCGATTCCCATGCACGTCTTTGCCATCATCAAGCCCCCAAAGGGCATGGTGGAGAAGATCGAGCATATTCTCACATCATTCCTATGGGATGCGGAGAGGGAGGGAAGATGCCACCGGGCATCTTGGAAGAGGATGTCCCGTCCAGTGGAAGAGGGTGGGGTTGGTCTTTGGGATATCCATGAATCTATCTGGGGACTGCAAGCAAGATTGGCTTGGGAGGTGATTGCAGGTAAAACTCTTTGGGCAATGTTTTTCATATCAAGATATGGTGTGCATAGCGATTTTTTCATGTGCGGTGCGACGGGACTCTCCAAGTGTATAGTCTCACATATGGAGGTGCTTCATGACTACACTAGATGGGTGATTGGACGTGGGGAGATCAGTTTTTGGGAGGATGCTTGGAAGGAGGAGAGGCTCTGTTATGAAGGATGCCCTCTTCCTGACATATCTTTCAGGGAGGCATGTGGTAGGTATTATTTTATTCATTAAAACCTTAAACCATCGCAACTTAATCTATTTAACAGTGTTTTCATGAGCGATGAACCATACCGTTGTTTCTTTACAGAAGTTGGGTCGGGGCGTTTTAATTTTAATGGTTTCAGGAGAATTGAGAAGAGGAGTGGTAATGGGGTGGCAGGGGAGATGCTCATGTGGTGTAAAGAAATTCCAACGAGAATGAATTTCCTAGTGTGGCGGATTCAAAACCGAGTGGTACCCACAGAGGAAATCATTCAGAAGAGAGGGGTCTCCATGGCATCGCGTTGCTACTGTTGTGAGAGATCGAACTTGGAATCAACATTACATTTGTTTTTTCAGGGGAGATGGGAAGTGTTCCTTTGGTCCCAGTTTTCTCATTTCAGGTTTCCTTCTAGGGAGTATCTTTTGGTTCATGATCATCTTATATCTTGGTTTTCGGGTTTTGGTAATAGAACAGAGGAGCGTTCGGTAGGCATCATCATCCTGATATCTGTATGTTGGACCCTTTGGGAAGCTCGTAACCAAGTACGGTTAGGAGGCTGGAGATCTTTGTTAGCTCTACAGGTCCGTATGAGGTTGATCATCGTAGAAATTTCCGCTCTTTTCAAGAATGGAGTGCATGCAGGTATACTGGGGAACCTTGTTAAGGGGTGGTGCACTCAGACCTTACAGAGAGGGAGATGGGTAAGGTGGAAACCTCCGGACATCGGGTTGAAACTGAATGTATATGGTTCATGTATGGGGGGGATCATGAGGGGCGGTGGTGTTCTCCGGGATTGTTGGGGTTCGGTGCACATTGCGTTCAGTGATTATTATGGAGCAGGGTCTTCTATGGGCGTGGAGTTTAGAGCCCTACTCTCGGGTGTCACTCTTTGCAGGAGGAGAGGTCTTCGAGTGACGGAGGTCGAATCTGATTCAGAGGTTCTGGTCAGATCTCTTCAGGGGGCTTGTGACATAGCTGGGAACCTGGTGTATATTTATAGAAGGTGCAAATTGGAGACCAACCAGGGTAGGATGGTCCATCATAGTGTACGGGAATCCAACTTTGCGGCTGATACGATGGCCCGTGGGGGCAGACCAGAGGAGACTTTGATAGTTTATGATAGCCTTAACTCTTTGTCACTCGAATGTGTCAATGTAATCCGAAAGGACGCCCTTAGCCTTCACTACTTCCGTCCTCTGTGATGTGTATCCCTGGTTTTTAAGGTTTTTATAATAAAATAATATCTTTCAGTCATTAAGAGACCCTAAGGGATGATCGAGCTTGAGATTTTATGAGTATGGATCAAGGAACTCTTTCTGTCATGGTGTATTCCTCCCACTTTACTGAGATGCAGTGCTTCACAACTATTCCAGGAGGTGATCAGTTATTTATAGTAAGGAAGTTTGAGGATGGTCTGAGGCATGACATCTGATCACAAGTGAAAATCTTCTGATAGACTTCTATCACTTCTATAGTCAACCAGGCACTGATCACAGAGCACAATCTGAGAGATTCTGGAGTTGTGAGCCAGGATGGCTCGACATCTGGGGTTAGTATTCCTCTTATTGATGGGGATTCCTCACACGATGATCCAAGGAGGTGAAACACTTCTTCTGGTAGCCAGGTGGTGTGCTACCAGTGCGGGAAGAGAGGGAATATGAGGCCACATTGCTCGAGATACCCAGTGGAGTGCTGATCTTGCAGCTAGATTGGTCACCTTCGGCGTTTCTGTCAGATCATCTCACCAGCAGCTCGTGACAGGGGTTCTTCCATGACTCCTCGTTCAGGAATTGCACCACCAGTTTCTCAACGGTCGAGGAACTAGATTTCTTTCAGCTGTTTGGGCCAAGGTGGAGGTCATGGCTATGATAGCCAGTTGCCTTCCATTCAGCGACTACAGGGTGGATCAGCTCAGGTTGGTCACACATTTGTAGTGGAGCAGAACCAGCAGAACCAAGATCCTAGACCCTATACTATTTGAGGTATGATCTTAGTTGCCTCAGTTTTAGATTCTTCTCTTTTTGATACAGTGGATTTCCATAGCTTTATATCTATTATTTTTGTGGAGAGCCTTGGGCTCTTTATATTTTCATCTGTTGATACCTAGACACTAGACACTCTATTGGTGACTAGAACGGCTAGTGTAAGGCAGTGGAAGGAGTTCCCTCTAGAGGTTGGTGGGTGTCATTTTTTATGGGACCTCTATATCCTAGAGATGATAGGATATGATGTCATTCTTGGAATGGACTGGCTAGTTCTCTTCCAGGCAGTCTTCAACTGTTACCACCATAGGGTGAGTTTCACATTACCAGTGGGTGGATCTTTTCTTTATAAGGGTGAGTGGGATGTCAAGGCGTGTTGAGCTAAACCCGAGCATCATGGGTTTGGAGGAGTTACAAACCATATTTCCAGTTTATATCTTGATGATCAGGGGACTTCAAAGTTAGACTTTCCTCCAGTGGTGGATCATTTCAGGGACATCTTTTTAGAGGAATTTTCAGGTTTTCCTCTGAAGCGAGAGGTGGACTTTTCTATTGAGATCATGCTATCAGAGGCACCAGTGTCCATTCCTCCTTAGAGGATGGCTACACTATAGTTGAAAGAGATCAACAAGTAGTTGGAGGAGTTGTAGGGAAAGGGTTTCATCTGACCCAATACTTCTCCTTGGCGTTTTCTTGTCTTGTTTGAGAAGAAAACAGACTGTAACCTCAGACATTGTGTGGATTATCAGAATCTGAACTAGTTGATAATCTAGAACTGATATACTTTACCAAGGATTGATGATCTCTTTGATCAACTTCGAGGAGACCAGGTGTTCTCAAAGATATAATTGAGGTCCGGTTATCATCAGTTGTGCGTTAGACTATCTGATATACCCCTCACAACCTTCCGATGCAGTTATGGTCTATATGAGTATGTGGTTATGTCGTTCGGTCACACAAATGTGCCTGTAGTTTTCATGGGACTGATGAACTGAGTGTTCCATCCATACTTGGATTCATTCGTGGTGGTTATTGTGGATGATATCTTGGTGTAATCTCACACTCGACACGACTATGCTACACATATTGAGATCATTCGGAGTACACTAAGAGAGAATAATTTGTACATTGAGCTCTCAAAATGCCACTATTGGATGGATTAGATTCACTTCTTGGGTCATGTCATCTTATAGACAGGAGTATCAGTCAACCTAGAGAAAGTGAGATCGGTAGTTTCCTGGGAGCAGCCGAAGAACATCTTTGAGGTGTGAAGTTTTATAGGGCTGGCTAGATACTACAGATTCTTAATACAAGAATTATCATTCTTAGCAGCACCACTGACAGGTCTGACTAATAATGGTGAAAAGTTCTTGTATTCAGATTCTTGCGAGTAATCCTTTCAGAAGTTGAAGGGGAGGTTGACTTCAGCACCGATACTAGTCTTTCCAGATCCGGGAAAGAGCTATACTATGTATTGTGATACTTCAGGTATCGGGATGGGAGTTGTGCTTATGCAGGGGGGAAGGATTCATTGTGTACGAGTCTCGGTAGTTGTGACCACCTGAGAGGAATTACCTGACACACGATCTCGAGTTGTATGATATTGTTTATGCCTTACGATGTTCGAGACATTATCAGCTGGGAGAGAATTTTGTGGTTTTCAATAACCATAAAAGACTCAATTATATCTTCACTCAGTTTGATTGGAATTTGAGACAACGAAGGTAGGTCGAGTGCTTTCAATATTTTGACATCGAGCTTGCCTATACACCTAGGAAAGGTAACGCAGTGGCTAAGGCACTAAGAAGGACTTAGATACAGGTAGTTCAGGAGACTAGCAGTGAGTGGAAGCTTATGGATTTGTACTCTAAGATGCATTTTGAGGTGCACAATTGACAGGGGCAGACGTTTCTATCTTCGGTAGTTGTTACCTATACTCTTATTGACCAAGTGAGAATGGGACAACAATCAGATTTGGAAGGCCTATTCCTAAAAAATAAAGTGTTAGGAGAGAACCCTATTCCTGGATGGACCATAGGCGGGGATGAGATCTTTCATTTCTAGGGGTGCGTATGGGTGCCAGTAGATATACGCAAGGAGCTGATACGGGACTTTCATTCCTCAGTTTGGGCAGTTCATCCTGGTGTCACCAAGATGTATCGTGATCTACACCGTCAGTTTTAGGGGCCAAGTATGAAGAGAGATGTTTTTGGTTTTATCATGAAGTGTTCCACCTGTCAGTAGGTGAAGGCAGAGCATCAACAACCAACAGGGATTTTGAAGCAGCTACCCATTCCCGAATAGAAGTGGAATGATGTTGCGATGGATTTCGTGACCGAGTTGCTGAGGTAACTTCAAGGGTATGATTTAGTTTGGGTTGTCATTGACAGACTTACAAAGGTTGCTCACTTATTTTAGATCAAGGAGACCTTCAGTGTTGTTGAGTTGGGACGGTTTTACATCTGTGAGATTGTGAGCTTACATGGATTTCCATACTACATTGATTCAGAGAGATATTATCGTTTTACTTATCAGGTTTGGCAGGGGATTAAGAAGGATTTGGATACATAGGTACTTTTGAGTACAGCTTTCCATCCCCCGATATATGGATAGTTCGAGCGTATGATTCAAGTGCTTGAGGACATGATCCGAGCATGAATTATAGATTTTATAGGTTCTTCGAAGAAGCATATACCTCTTAAGGAGTTTACCTACAACAATAGTTTTCAAGAAACTATTCAGATGGAATCTTATGAGGCTTTGTAAAGTAGGTCATACAGATCACCCTTACATTGGCTAGAGGTAGGAGAGGTAGCTTTGATGGTACCTCGTCTTGTTCAGGAGACCACAAAGTAGATAGAGTTGATTTGGAAGAGGATTACTAGTATGCAGTCTCGACAGAATTTTTATGCTGATCAGCAGAGATGACCTCTGGAGTTCGAGTTCGGGGATCAGGTTTTCATGTGTGTCACACTGAGGTTGGGATACAAGAGTATTAGGATATAGGGTTAGCTTTCACTGAGGTATGTCGGGCCATTTGAGGTATTGGGGAGAGTTGGGCCGACAGCCTATCAGTTGCAGTCAGCTCAGAGGTATCGGGCTATGCATGACATCTTCCACGTTTCTTAGCTTCGACGTTACTTCTCAGACCCGTCTTACATATTCCAAACCGAGGAGGTTGAGTTAGAAGTGGATAAATCCTTTGAGGAGAATCCTATCTAGATTTTTTATAGAATAATGAAGGTTCTTCATGGCCGGTCTGTTCTTCTTGTATGGTTGCTTTGGCATCATGGGTGAGTACAAGACGAGACTTGGGAGAGGTAGGCAGACGTACGATCGTAGTGGCCAAAGTTGTTCAGGGGTTCTTCTTCTATGCTTCCTTTCTAGGGGATTTTGTAGAAAAATTGATTCATGGGGGAATATTTGTAAGAACCCAGACATTATTTTTAGTTATTTTTCCTTCTTCAGGTCATTTTTGAGAGAAAGGGGAATTCTTGGAAATTTTCAAAGTACACGTCATGTACTTTCTGAGTACACACCGTGTACTTGGTTACCGTGGGTCGTCGTGTGATGGTTGTGTAGCGGACATGCACACGACCATGTGGGGGTGACCTGGAGGCCACCTAATATGGGGTAAGAAAGTGTAATTTACATGATTTGTACCTTTTTTCATTAAACGCACCGGGGTCACGTTTTACGGAAAGAACATCCTTTGTTAGGTCTTGTTCATTCGAGAGAACCCATATGACTGTGATACTTCTCTGAGCCCCTGAGCCTCCGTTCGATCTCTGATTTAACCTCCATAAATTGCATTGGGATCTCCTTAGTTATCCCTCTCTTCTTCTTGTGGATCGTTTCCTGATTCCTCTTATTTCTCAAGATATCCTCTATTGAAATTTTTAGACTTTTTTGTAGACCTTCAGTGTTCTAAGGTGATTCAACCCTCTTGGTTCACTTATAGAAATCTCGTAACGTCGAGGTAGGTGGTTTGTGCCTTTCTGTAGGAAGTCTTTCAGTTATATGTGCAATTTTTTCCAATAACCATATCTCCCACCGTTGATTGTTCCCTCATCACCAGATAGGGTTCCATGGTGGCACGATGACGGTCCACAGTTGAGGGTTTCATTGTGGCGGGTGTACTAGTTTGTGGCAACGGGATCTGCAGCGGGGCTACATTCCGGCGTTCTGGTGATGGTTTTGTATCTTCAATCTTTGCTGTTATTTTTATTTTGGATGTGGGTTTGTTATTTTGATGTTGAAATCATGTTTTTGGCGATGGGATGGTCTGGATCTTATTGATTCTGTGGTTGGGTCGAGGATTTGATGTCAGTTGGGGCGTGGTTCCTCGGCGATGGCCTTGTTCCTGTGATTTTGTGTTTGTTTGAGTTTTTGATGCCGGCTGGAAGACCAATTCTTCTGGAAGGAGGATTGGCTCGGATTTGTGTTTTGGAAGAGGATAGAGGTGAAATGGTGGAGTTTAAGAGGAGTATGGAGTGGTTCAAGATGAATTTTTATATTGAGTTGGGTTACAGTAGGCACAGTTGTAGAAGGGACCATTTGTTTGTGAATCCTTTCAGTGATGCCATCGATGTTGCTCAGGTATTCTCCAGTGCTATGGTTTGGGAAGCCCATGATGGTGACCGGTGTGTTGGGTGTGTTGCTCGAGGGTCTCACAGTGAATGGTGACGTGTGCTGGTTTGATTTTTTTGAATTTTTCTGTTCGTGATTTTCACTTTGGTTTGGCACCTCCTGCTTTTCGTATGGTGGCATGTGTGTTTTGGATGGTGTAATGTATTTTGTATGATCTTGGTATGGTTGAAGTTGTAAGGTTCCCACTTAGCCAAAAAGTGGTTCTTTATTCTGAAAATGAAAGAAAAGATTTGGCTGAGATGAACGAGGTATTGTTTATTTACCATTTTATCCCTATTTTCTATCTACTATGCTTGTATGCTTGATTAGATGATATGTGACTATGAATAGGGTGAATTGCGGTGCTTTGGCTATGTTGCACATGCATGCTTTTCCTGTTTTGACCTTTGGGTCTAGTTTTCCTGTTAGGCTGTTGTTTACTTTCCCATGCCTAGTATTGTAGGATTGTGTGACTGTTGTTCTATTATGTTGTTATGTTGTAGAATTCTAGACAAGTAGTTATTGAGGTTTACCTTGGCCGATACATGCTACTACACTTTCTTGACTTACACAGGTCCGTGACAACATGGTGTATAGACCATAGAGAGAATGGACGTTGAGGGCTTATCTAGAGTGTCTACTTTACTTACGATGCGAGACCATAGGGGGAATTGACGTTGAGTGCTTCCTCAGAGTGTGTGTAGTTCCTCGACGCAGGCCACAGAGGGAATGTGATGTAAGTATTTCACTAGTGCGCCTTTAGATACTGATACAAGACTATATGAGGAATTGATAACGAGTGATTCCTCAGAGAGTCTATGGTTAAGATGAACCAGAGGGGTTAGACTGAGTGTACTACCCAGAGCATTGCTTGTACATGTTAGGTAGTACAATAGGGGATATGATGTGATCACTTCCTGGAGGGTTACCTTGTGTTTAGATGCTTTCTTGTGTTACTAGGAAGAACCATAGGGGATAGGTTGTGGGTACTTCCCAGAGGGTTACCTGTTGTGTTTATCTGTTTTGATTTGTTGTTGCATGTTATGTGGTGATTTGAATGATTTGAAACTGTGGATTGGTTAATAATGATTACTTCCTTGTTTACTACCTTCCATATATTCACTGACTATTAGGAACATATCTCCTTGTGGTTGCCTACTGGGATTTAGTCTCACACCCTATACAGGCCATGATTTTGGGTCCAAACAGATTATATTATTGCAGATATATAAATGGGAAAGCAGCCTTCTACTCCAGGCACTTGATTGCTACAAATCTGGAGAGCATGGCACCAAGCTATGGCTTGTGATGCTGAGAAGTTGTTTACTTGCTTTCTTTTGTACTATGTTTTAGTACTATTGTATTCTGTCATTCTAAATTGTTTGGCTGTTTTCCTAGACATATGTATCATGCATCATTCATATATATATATATGTGTGTGTGTGTGTGTCCTCTAGTTTATTATTTCCAGTCTTCCTCTATTTAATTTTTTATGGTTTGTCACTATTTCCGCTACTGCTATTATTATCTTTTGATGTGTTACTCTGGAAATAAGGTCATAGTTTCCCCACTATCGCACCCAAGGCCCTCTCTGCTAGTCAGCAGCCTCTAGAATTCGGGGAAATGCGCTTCAAGCGATGTGACCAACCAGTTACGGGGCGCCTCTAGGTGGCTTTCGTAACCGGGACGTTACACTATAGTTAAGACAACATCTTCTAATAGTAAATAGATTATGTTATACTATCTTGTTATTGATTCTCATAATCATATGGGAATTTATGTCCTGAGTTTAACACTTGATAATCTCTATGATATGTGGTCATGGGGACATACCCACCAGAATAGGAATACTATATGCTTAAGTGTCATGGTATATTCATATTTGTGAACATGTGTATTGGTCCTTGCACATGATATTATTATTAATGAATATAATGGGTTTCATAATTTTATATATTGATGAAAATTCTGATGACATATACTCATGGTGTGTAATGATACATTTGGAGTGTCATATGGGATATAACACTAATTTACAAGTCAAGAAATAAATTAATCCCTCCCAATTTATGAAAGTTGATATATTAGGCCCTTTGAACAAAATATAAATATCATATTAAATCCATGACCATGGTAGTTTACTATTTTATTAAGGGTACTTGATGAATTATATTTTGAGAAAATAGGAGGATAACATGATTGTAGAACCAAATTGATGAGATATCAGGACAAAGGGATTGTATTTCATAGTGATCATTCATATATGGTTTTTGTCATTGAGACATTATCTTTGTTCTCTATGGGTTACTGGACATTTCCCATGATTCAAATATATTAATTTATACAAACTCACTTAATTACACTATGAAAGAGTCCTACTGGGTAACACACATAGTGTATCCATGAATCTTAGTTTAATTCTATTTTAATTTAATAGATGGATTAAATAATATCATCAAGGAATTGTAAAAATTTATATAGTATTTCATAATATCAAATATTTTGTGACCAATTATATTTGAGTTACGATATATTTTTTAGTTTAATATAAAATGAATAATTATTTTAATGACCATTGGATAGAATATTTATTTATCTCATGTTTATTTTTAAAAATTTAATAAACAAATATTTATTTTTTTATGAGATGGTGGATGTATTAATATAAAAATTTAATTAGCTATTTTAATAAATAATATTTATTTCCAATACCAAGAATATATTATTTTTTTATTAATTTACCAAATAACATTTACATTGATAATAATTTATTATTCATGGTTTGATAAATATCATAGAGGATGGAATGTCTCGGTTAATGTTCAAGTGATAAACATGATATAGTCTTTAAATATAATTTTAAAAAAAAAATGGATTTATTTATTTTCTAAAAATGATATTTAATTATTCATGGGTTATAGAATTTTAGACATATAATAATAATAATATTTTTATTGGCATAGGGGATATATTAACCTTAATATTTTATAAATTTACTTTATGAAATAATGAAATATTAAGCCGTGATTTTATTTTCCTATCAAATATCATTTTAGAGAGATAAATCTATTGAATATAATTATTATCTTTAGAGATATTTCTCAATAACAGTAAATATCTATATGGATGTCTCACAAATGAGACAACTAATCCATATCACCATCTTTCTCAATATTAGTGGAACAAGTGATGAAATATTCAAGGATAATGGATTACTTGTTGTGATCAAAAATAAATGACACAAGATGATTGGTACCTCCATGCTAGCACTAGGTGTTCCAACATTGACATTCCAATATTTTAGATTATGTGTGGATACCACTAGAGGGATTAAAATTTGGATATTCTTAGTGCAATGACAATATGAATCAAATGGGGGTTGATAGATCAATATCTCTATTAAATAATGAATTCAATGAATGATGTAATTCTTGTAGTTAAATTATTTTTAAATTTAATATTAAGATATCCTCTCAAATATCTGGTATTTTTCATCAAGATTCACATGCTATATTCGTTACACAGGATTATTTATTATCATGTTCTTGTTGATTATCCATTAGATCTAATGGATATAATTTATTGGTCATAGGCCTAACCAACATTCACTTCTCCCAAAACCTCCAAGTTTTATCAAATGGTTCATATTTAAATTTATAATTATATTATATATTTTTTTCAATAATATATTTTTTTCATTTTTAATCTATAAATTGAATGTAACATGTTCATTAACATTAATATGACTAAAAATAGACCCAAAATTCAAGAATATTCTATCTCGATGTGATGAATATTTTTGTTAAATGACATGATTACTTGGAATGTAACTAGAATTACTTATTTTATAGTTTTGGTTAACCACATAAAGATATGATTACATTAATCATGACATATTATATGGGGGATGGGTACTTGGTGTCATTACACAAGGGTATTGATCACTAGTTGGCACACCGTTTGTAAGTTTGAACATGACATATAATTTTATTAATCATTATGTGACACCAAATGGTTTAACATTTCCTAAATCAAATAATTTGTGTGGATAAATTACACAACATGTATTTGAATCAAACTTTCTATACTTGTCTTGTATTTACTACCAACTGATCGAAATGAGTCAAAAAAAATTAAATAGAGTTTATAATGATGTATACACCATGTATCACTTAATTTCCCTTGTTGATTACATACCAATCCCAGATGCGTGTTGTAAAAATGGAAATAAAAAATTACATATTGTGTTTTCGGTGTACACACTGTGTTATTTCTTGAAGATAATGCAAGAGACATGCCAATATTAGCATGTTGTGTGAGTTAGAATGTTAAGTTAATAATTAAATACAATCTAAATAGTGTGTAGAACATTTTACATGACATCTTACTAGTATTTACTCACACCAGGTAGAGTATATCTCATTCTGTCAGGCGAATAATGAATGTTTAATTAATTTTTACATTGATCGAAAAATACATGTCATGTATAGTTGTTATACATTCTGTGTACTTCACATGTAGTTCCATTGGTTCTAACAAATATATTAATGGAATTAACTTTAGTCATACATGGCACATTGATTATTTGGCTTTACTAATGGAATTACACAATGCATAAAATCATGACACTCAATGTATTCTCACATGTTGTGTAGAACACAATACATGAACAAAATTATACATAGTGTATGTCATACACCATGTCATGTGAGCATACACACTAAGCGAGAGTTAATTGAAAGAAATGAGATTATCCAAATCAAAAAATGGGAAACATTATGTCACATCATGTACATTTCATGTGTTCTATAAAATTCATGACCCAATTTAATCTATCAAGGAAGTGTATACACATTGTACTTAGTTAATATACGTCGTTTACAAAATAATCTCAAATAATTTTTTTATTTCATAAAATTATAATTGAATGGGAATATTATGTATCTCTATGACTGATTGGATTAATAATTATGATTAATAATTTATTATTTTATATAAATATAAATTAATAAATTAATATATATTTATCTTAATTAAGAGTGATTTGAAATTAACTTCATCTTGAATGGATTATATGTTATCACATGCATGTGATTTCTCATGATCATGACTAACATATGTATTTTTTGGAGTTTAATTTAATTTAATATCTATCAACCTAGTTTTTAATGCGATAAATGATATATTAAATTAAATATTATGCTCTATATATAATCCTTTATCCCATTATTATGTATAGGAATGTGTGGCCATGTATTATTTTATATAACTTATTCATCGGATTCGCCTCACCTATGTGTGAGTAAGATGTGCAAAGAATTGATCTCCAAGGGTAGGAGGTGGTTTAAAATTGGAGTTGTGTTGAAACCAACTAAGAAGATACACTGGTTATAGTTATAATATTACAACTAAATACAAATCTAATTTAATTAGATTTTCAAGAAGGCCATCAGCTGGTTTATATTTTATTTGATAAATCGATGACTAAAATTCTCATGATCATGTCACATTAATTATTTTATTTATTCAAGTTCATGATTATTTATTTCTTTACTGAACACACGTTTATATGATGTTTAAATTTGGTCACATAATGTAAACAGTATAAAAATCATGCAAGATGAAATAATGACATGATAAAATAATTATCTAAAATCTATTTAATATTAACAAGGCATGTAAAGGATAAAATAATGAAATTTACACATATGAATAAGAAATTCCTAAAAAAGAAATATTAATTTAGAAAAATCATATATTACATTAACTAGAAAAAAATATTATCTAGAATACTTTTCTATACCCAATAAATGTACATTAAATTATGAGGGACTGCTGATTAATATTTTAGGTCTAATTAACCTAGTAATCATTAATTATTTACTTTCTTAGAATGACATGGTGTAACATGGAAGAATTTTTTGAGGAATTATGATTTATAATTTTATGATTATGGAGTCCACAGAATATATCAGGGTAGAACAATTTAATGCATTTGATAAGACCAACAACCTAAATACCTTTAAATAATAAATTTACATCCCAGGAATATATTATTTTTAATGGAAATACAGAGCATTTCCACTAGAATATGCACATGATAAGATATCCTAAATATAATGTTGAGGGATATTTGGATTTGATAAAACATTGGGAGACTAAAAAATAAAATTTATTACCTCACACCTGGTAATCAATATAAATTACTTAAAATAACATTTTATTTTGTGGTAGAAAAATTGAATGTTTATCATGCATGATGATATCCTCTTGATCTATTTTATATAATGAAAATTTCCTAACTAGTGTGGGCTTCAAGAAGTGGTAGAGGCACTTGTGTATTTTACTACTCCAAGACTTGTATCTTTATATGCTGGAGTCCCCTATTTCCCCTGAGCTTTGTAAGTAATATAGTGAGAATGATCATAAAATATTCTAGTTGGTGATGGATGATTACCAAGATGTCCATTTTCACATGATGTCATCCATGTCGAGTGATTTCTAGATGCTACATGAATAAATAAATGCATATGACTTGCTATACTATTTCCAAGATCATTATTTATAAAGAACTAGATAGAAGAGGTATTATATCTCCAATGTAATATTTACATCTATTATTTGATAAGTTTCATCAGTATAGCCTCATTATATTGAGATGATTAGCTACATTGAGTTTCTAGGCATGTAGGGTTTCAAGCTACCCAAGGAGTTGTTCACCAACCTCATTCTCACCTTATCTCCTTAGATATTCACCAAATTTATTTTGAATTATAATGTTAAAATTATCGATAATTTTCTTCCAGATCTCCATACTCTAGTTTAATAAGAATATATGGATATAAAATGTGAAAATCCTTCTGTACTTATATTGAACATTTGGAAAGGTAGGGTAAGATCTCAAAAACTAACACTAAGTTTAATGCTTTCATGCAACACCCATCAAAGTACAGAAAGATAAGGGGGTTGGAATGATAGAATGATGACATCTATTTTTTATATTGAATGAAGGGACAATTATAGAATAAAACTTCAATAAAGAATCATGGGAAATATTCTATTTCATTCATTATCAAGTGTAATATTTATATTTCTAAAAATTGGGTATCATATACAACTTGTGGTTCTAGTATTTGTATCCAAATATTCAAATGAATTAAATTTTAGAACTGTTCAATAGTTGGGGTGAATATATAAGCTACCAATGGAGAATTAATTTCTACTTTGTAAATCATATTCTACCATATAACATCATTGATGGGATTTATTATAGTTTAGGATATATTTTATTTCGTTCTCAGACAACCAAAAGAATTATAAAACAACGCAATCTAGATATGGATGGATTTGTTTTCATCATTTTAAATAATAGATAGTATTTATATAAAAATGGCATGTTTCATGATATGTAACATTTAAATAATATCATTACGCAAAATAATATGAAAATCATGTCTAGGGAATCAATAATGAATCTAGTTTGAATAAATCATTTAACACCCAACCATGGGATCACCAGTTAGGACATGTAAATGAGAAATTATTGAAAAATATATATCATGATATATATATATATATTATTTTGAACAAAAAACAGTTGTTATATGTCTTTTTTGATGAAAAGAAATATATATTGAAGATCCATTTTTCGAAAGGGTGAAAGGTCCATAGTGCATCTTGAATTGGTTCAAACGTACATTTGTATACCATAAATAGTTTATGAAATGGGTGAATTCTCATACATCATAACTATTATTAGTTAATTTAGTTGACATAAATTTTATACATAATGAGGTTTAGTTCCGATTAAATTGAGAAATATATAGAATAAAAGAATAAACTAGAGAATCGTCTTCATAAGAATATAACAAAATTATATTTAGATTCTGGTGGGTATTATAGTATCTTGGAGTTCATTGATTATTTCTACATATTTTGAGAAGTTATATTGACTCACTCTTCCATATACCCCATAGTATTATAGTGAAATTTAATAGGTAAATAACACCATGTAGTATATTTTTTGACCGATGAGGAGTCTTATAAGCCTTCCATTATTCTTTTAGGGATATGAATTACAAAATTATACATATACACTAAACAAAGAGGTATGTAAATAATAATGTGGAAGTGCATATTTTTCATTGTATCTAAGGAATATATTTTATCTCAAATTCATGTATGAGGAAGTGATTTATTTATGATAGATAATCCAAATAAAAAATTACCATCATGAGGAATGAAGTGTATCTTTATATGATACTCATGGAAACAAATGGATGTTATCTATTCAACCCCACAATAAAAAATGTTTATAATAGAGATGCAATCCATATTATGTGAGATGGAGTATATGTCTATAAGAGATAATAGCACAAATATTTAATTTTAGGATGTATAAGTTTATGATACAAATGAATTTGAATAAGAATAAGTATCTTAAATACCCATGGAAGATGTTGTTCAATATATATATATATATATATATATATATATATTATGTTGGAGAATTAGATAGGTTATATGAACATAGATATATGGTTTTCTAGTAACTAATGAAGGTGAAAATTTATTATTTAACAATAATGAACCTCTATCATATAAGGATTTTGTAAAATACTCAAAAGAATAAATTTCAGAAGAGACAATGAATTTTAAAATGGATTTCATATACCAAAATAATGTTAGGTTTTTTCTGGACCCTCCATTGGACATAAATCCCATTTGGTATAAATGGTTATTCAAGAATATAATGGCCATGGATTGAAAAGTTGTTATCTATATGGAATGCGAGTTTCTATAATGGTTTATGAAACATCAAGGTATTAGCTATGATGAAACGTTTTCACTAGTCACTATACTAAAATCCATCGTGATCATGGAAAATTCAATTTGATGAATCAATAAAGAAATTTGGTTTCATAAATAATGAATGTGAGCCTAATGTATATAAGGTTTAATGGTGGTGTGGTTATTTTTCTTTTAGTACAGTTTGATGATATATTAATGATAAGAAATGAGACTCTAGTATTATAGTCCATTAATATTTGGATAAATAAATGCATCTCCATGATGTACATAGTTGAAACAGCCTTCATTCATGGGATTACAATATATGATAATAGATCCATGAATATTTTTGGTGTAATTTTTATTACACATATTGATAGGGTACTTAAGAGATTTAGTATAAAATAATTCAATAGTGGACTATTGTTAATATCACATGGCATACATCTATCTAAGAAAATGTGTCAACAGAAATAGGATGGGAGACAATGGAAGAGTATAATACCATATACATATATGATAGTATATATCATATATTCCATGATATCCACCAATATTTATGTTTCCTATACTTTAATCATGGTAGGTAGATAACAAGCAGACCTAGGAGAACAACATTGGATGGTTATAAAGACTATTATTAAATACACAAGGGGCACTAAAAAAATGTTCCATGTGTTTGGAGGAGATGAAGAACCAATACTCAAGGGGTATGAAATTTTTAGTTTCCAAACTGATCTGGATGATATAAAATCATAGGTGACTTATATATTCTACCTTAATAGATGGTAAATGAGATTTAAGTGTTCAAAAAAGATCATTGTTTTCGATTTTATAATAGAGTATGATTATATATTGTCTTTATATTCAAATATATAATTAGTTTGGATATTAAAAATTATCTAGGATCCCGATGTCTTCCATGTAGTAATGATTTCATGACACTATACTGTGATAATACTATGGTGGTCTTTCTCACCTAGTAAATAAGGTAACATCAATATAAGAAGAATATATTTCATAAGTATCACCTCTTGAAGAATTTTTCTCAAAGAGGTGGGGACACAGTAAGTAGAGTTTCCATGGAATATAACATGGTATACTTGATAAGTAATACCTTATCTCAGATGAAGCGTAATTATCATGTGAGACCTAGAAAAGTTAAATAAATTTGTAGTTGGCTCCAGTATAAGTGGGATTCTATTCAAGTAAGTTGTATAGAAAAACCTAAATTGTATATTAAACTACTATATTAATTAATATCTTATCACATGGTGATTTCATATTATAAGTTACATTATTGTGATAATTTCTATGGAGTATTTGTTACACTAAAAGGTCATAGTTATTCCATTATAAGATTATATACTTAAAGTGTTGTCATAATATTAGTAAATATTTAAGTCCTATAGTTTGGAAACAATTCCCTAATGGGATATAGATTATGTATTATAGTTAGGTTCTTGATTCCCATAAGTGGATGGTAATCCATGTTATGAAGTTTTCAATTCATAATATCTATGAGAAGTAGTTATGAGGATAGAAAATCCATTTGGAATTACATATGTTTTCATGTCATTGAATATTATGACCTATGAATGTGAGTATTTATATTTAGATTTCATATATTTATTTTTCATATCTATATTCATATACATTTATTTATTGATAAAAATAGTGATTTCACTTAAACATAGTGAGATAAGAAGTTTTAGGTGTGTCACAAGTGATATGGAATTAATGAATAATTCAAGACTGGATTTATCCCTTTTGGTTTAATGAAGTCAATATTTTATGACCTTGGATTGAAATTTAACTATTGGATTAAATCCATAGAAATTTTAGTTTTCATTTTCATTAAGGGTGGTCAAAGAAGGTTATACGAGCATATTGTTTGATTACATGATCATATAACTTGTTAAATGAGATATCAATACAAAATAATTATATTACATAGTGATAATTCATAATATATTGTTTTTGTTGTGATATTAACTTCTTTCTCTATAGTTTCCTTAACATGTTTCTAGATTCCAATTTTAGAAATCAAACAATATCTCTTAATTCCAATATCAAGTATTCATAGAGGGTCACACATTGAGTGTCTCCATGAATATCAGTTATATTCTTTTTTAATAATATATTTTAAATAAATAATATTCCCAAGACTAATGAGTAATAGTTATTTAGGATTTGAGGATTATAAATAATCAGTCCCCAGTTATATTAGAGATAAATTGTGTATATTATTTAATTTTTATATAAATATTTATTCATTATCATTACAAATATAATTTTTATATAATTTTTATTATCTAGATGATAATAAATAAATAATTTTTTCTTCAAATGTTTGTGGATGGAATAATATAAATTTTTATTTTGTTAAGTTAATATGAAATAAATATTTTTTCATTAAAAAATTAATATAATAATTTTTTATTTGTTGGTGAAATAATGATTACTATGATAAATATTTATAACTAAATGTTTGATAAACAATGAGGAGATGGTTAGGCCATGTTAAGGGAACATTTATGAGAAATATATAGGCGTTAAATATCATTTAAATAAATATGGATTTTTTAACAACAATGATTTTTAATTTTTGGTGAGTTTATAACTCCATAAAAATTATTATTATTATTATTATTAGTATGTGAAATATATTAGATTAAATATTTTTTGAACATAATTTTTGAAATGATCAGAAAATAAACCCTAATTATATATTCCCATATTATATCATTTCAGGGACATGAATTTTTTATGAACAATAATTATATTGAGTCCAAGTCTTTAGATTTCTAAAGTTCCTCTAGATTTTTTTATTCATGTAGTGAATAAAGTTTAGAGGAGGTTAAAATGGATGTGATTCTGGTGTTATGTTTGGTTTTCGACACAAAAATAATTTTTTAAGTATTGTTTTTAAAGAAAATAAAAGTAAAGTGTCGATAGATATAGAAACACATTATTCTTCATTTGGTAACTTCCATGGATAATTTATCAAGAAATATTGTAGATTTACCTATGATGGTGATGAATATAATGAAGTATTTCATTAAAATAGAATAAACATATTTGAAGAAAATAATTTTATATGCGGTATCTAGTTGACATTTCCCATTACATTATTCATATTTAGGACTGAAGGGATTAACTAAAAAATATGTGAACTTGGGCCAGCCATGGGAGCCAGTTCATCCACATCCACTATAGGTAGTATTATAAGCTATCTCAACCATACATAGCCTACCCAAATTCATATCAAGAGATAATTGTGAGAACTTTCATGCATTGGGAATAATGATAAAGCAATGTGTATGTGAGTCAACATACAAGAGGTATGGGTGGTTCTTAGATTCTCACGTGTGAGGCAACACATAAGGCATTAGGCCGGAACTAGAACCCATCTCTATTTATTTTCATGCTAAGGATACATATTGTATTATTAGTATATGCTAGTATGGAAGAAACATTGATATTGGTTGAATTTTTATATACAGTTTGTATATTTTAATACCTGTCACACATGGGACTTAAATGACACCACGTTGAATGAGGACCCTCCATTTATATTATCTCCAACCTTGAGAGTTTAAATAAAAAACATGTTTTCTTTATTTACTATTCCTAAAATAAATATGAGGTTGATATAGTATCCTTGAGTAGATGAAACACATGATTTATCATGTGACCACATGCATCAAGGTCTATCAATTAACAATTGTGTTTCACTATTGACATGACTTGAATGTGTGGTAGATTTAATCATGTGGTAGGTTAGATCTACACAATTGATTTTTTATTAAACGAATAATGTTTCAACTATAAATTCATGGTTTAATCAATGAATGAATATTATTATGTAAAGAGGATATTTTGGGACGAAGATGAAAGAAATATAGGTTTGGAGGATGATGACTAGGTTGTGATAAGTCTAAACTATTGGGCGGAGAAAGAAAGGAGTGATGGCAAGAGGGGGGGTGAATTGCCTTTTAAAAATAAATTAACAATTTAAAAAATCAAAGTAAAAATGCAGCGGAAAAAAAGAGGCAAGACACAAGAATTGATAACGAAGTTCGGCCTAAAACCCGGCCTACGTCTCCGCTCCCAACTCAACCGTTGAGAGATTTACTACCGCTTGCTTTTCAATGGTTGTAGCAAGAAACCCACTAGCCTTTTTACAGGTGAAGGCTAGCTCACCTATTACAGCTTGCTTTTTAATGGTTTGAGCAAGAAACCCACTAGCCTTTTTACGGGTGAAGGCTAGCTCACCTTTGACTCAAGCCTTTTAAAAGGAAAGGCTTGACTAACCTCTTCACACCTTGAAGGTGGTGTGAGAACCCAAAAGAGAGGATGAGAGAAAGAGGTGGGGTTTGTAGGCACAAACCCAAATTGATGCTCAAAATAAATAAAACAAGAAAAACTGTAATTGGGGAGAAGCCTTGGGTGCCAATGGATGATTGGAGTTGAAGACGTGCACTCCCAAGCTTCTATGGTGGTGCTCCTTGGATGTGGAATTGGATTGGAGCAGTTGGGGTTCCCTTGGAACAATCCGACGGAGGTTAGCCAAATGATGGAAAATGTTCCCGTAGGCTTCCGTATAGTTCCGACTATATATCTTAGGCTTCCGGGGGTTCCTAGTCCTTTATTTATAGAGGGGGAACCCTCATATGGCCTTTGGAGGTCTTCGGAGCCGTTGTAAAGGGCTTCGGAGCCGTTGGGAGGCAAGTGGACAGGCTGGTCAAAAGCCCAACGACTAGTTTGACTGGCTCCACCGGCTGACCGGTGCAGAGCCACCGGTTGGCCGGTGCTTGCAAAAAGGAGATGGATTCGGGCTCAGGCTCCACCGGCTGGCCGGTGGTGAAGCCACCGGTTGGCCGGTGGTGAGGTAGTAGCTTCCACTGTTTGGGCTGGGTGCCACCGGCTGGCCAGTGCTAAGGCCACCGGTTGGCCGGTGATGAGGCAGTGGCTCAGCCTTCTGTCAGGATGCCACCGGCTGGCCGCTGGTGTGACACCGGTTGGCCGGTGGTCTGGACAGAGGAATGCCTCCTGTCCAGTCCTCCATCGGCTGGCCGGTGGTCTTCCATCGGTTGGCCGGTGGACTGAAAATCAGTCCACTTTGGCTTCTTGCTTTCTTGGCCCAATTCCTTGGCCACCTGAAATCATGCCTATTATCCAAAAACACTTAAAAGAGGATTAGATAAATAAGTGGGTGATTGTGATCATGAAAATAAAACCACGAGGGATACGAGAGGTACAACAATCTCCCCCTATTTTGATGATCACAATCACCAAAACAATCAATGTAAAAGCTGAAATGAAAGGCATGCTTTCAAAGATTTTTCCCCCAATCAATCAAGAATTTCTCCCCCTTTGTGATTATCAAAATAGCACGGGGCATATAACTTGATTGAGGGATACGATGAAAAACGAGATTTTAAACCAATTGAAATTTTTGAAAATTGAATTGAAAGTTTTGAATCAAAAATTTGAAATGAAAGTTTTGAATGAAAAAAATTGAATAACAGTTTGAATTGAAAGTTTTGAATAAGAATTTGAATAACAGTTTGAATTGAAAGTTTTGAAATGAAGATTGAATAACAGTTTGAATTGAAAGTTTTGAAATGAATATTGAATTGAAAATTTTGAATTGAAAAATTTGATACCAAGAGTTGAAAATGAAAGTTTGAAATGAAAAAATGAATAACAGTTTGAATTGAAAGTTTTGAATAAGAATTTGAATACACAAAAAGGCTTAAACGATCCTAACTCCCCCTAAATAAAAACAACAAATCACCGGGGAGAGGTTTTTGAAACCGAGACAAATTTTGGCCCGGAGAGACTCGCTAGAAGGGATTTTTCAATCCATACTTGTCTAGTGGCGGGTCTTCTCCTATAAAATTCATCATTAAAAGAAATAGTTTTGGGCCTACCATACTGGGCATTTTTGCAAATGCACTCATAGATTAAGTGCCCGGATTTTTTACAATAATTGCAAAATTTAAATTGAGAGCTCCCCCTTAAAAAAATAGTAGGTTCATGGGAAGAGGAAGCTTGCTTGGAATAGCCAAGCCCTTGGGTGGTTCTAGATACGCGTTGGGAACCTAGAAAATTGTTCAAATTTTGTTCCCCTTGGGTGAACTTGGCTAGAGTCTCCCTTAGATCTTTGATTGTTGATTCCATGGAATCAATATCAGGAAAGTTTTGGATTTTGAGGGTTAACTCTTCCTTCTCTTTGAGAAGTTGTTCTTTTTCGGAAGAGAGTTTTTTGAAATTCTTTTTTAAAGAAACAAATTTGGAAGAAAGTTCGTGAAAACCTTCCTCCAATTGATCTCGCGCATGTTGGAGATCCTCATAAGACATGTGATTGAAAGAATTTGAAGAACTAGAGGAAGAGGAGTCGGAAGATGATACCTCATGAAATGCCATTAGGCATTTGTTACCTTTGTCACTTGAGGAGGAGGAGGAGGAGGATGTGGAGCTATCACTCCATGTGGCCTTCAAAGCCTTCTTCTTTTCCTTTTGTTTGGCCTTTTTCTTCTTGAGTGGACAATCGGGCTTGTAGTGGCCTTTCTTGCCACACCCATAACATGTTACCTCGGGCTCAGATTTTACGTTGGGTTGAGCCTTGCGGGATTTCTTCTTCTTGTGCTTCTTCATGAACTTTTGCATCTTGCGGGCAAGGTTCTCCATTTCGGAATCGCCGCTTGATGAGGAAGATGATGAGGAGGAGGATATTTCTTCTTGTTGAACTTTGAAGGCGATGTTCTTTGGAGCTTTGATTGGTTTGCCTTCTTTTTCAGCTTGCCTCCTCATGGTGATCTCATAAGTCATGAGGGATCCGATGAGCTCTTCGACCGGCATATTCTTTATGTCCTTTGCTTCTTGGATTGCCGTTACTTTTGGTGCCCATGAGCTTGGTAGGATCCATAGGATCTTTTTGACCATTGTTTCTGCAGAAACATCATCACCAAGGGACTTTCTCCCATTGCAAACATCAGTAAAACGTGTAAACATTTCAGTAATAGATTCAGATGGATGCATGGTAAAAGACTCAAAATCTTGACGGAACATATCCAATCGAGTATCCTTGACTTTGTTGGTCCCCTCATGGGTAACCTCCAAAAGTTTCCAGATTTCATGTGAGGAGGTGCATGTGGAAACTCGATTGAACTCATTACGATCAAGGCCGCAATGTAGAGCGTTCATGGCTTTGCCATCAAGCTTGAAATTTTTAATATCGGCTTGGGTCCATTTGGATTCATCGGGGGAAGAGAGAGTGTAACCTTGCATGACAATTTTATAAATGGGATAACCAATGCTTCTAAGAAAAGCGGTCATGCGGGTTTTCCAATAAGTATAGTCGGTTCCATCAAAAAATGGAGCACGACCCAAAGAATAGCCTTCGGGGGCGAAAGAGGTTGATGCCATCACAATGGATCTTGAATTTGAAACCGGTTGGGGTATTACTCAAATTTTGCCTCTGATACCAATTGTTGGGCGGAGAAAGAAAGGAGTGATGGCAAGAGGGGGGTTAATTACCTTTTAAAAATAAATTAACAATTTAAAAAATCAAAGTAAAAATGCAGCGGAAAAAAAGAGGCAAGACACAAGAATTGATAACGGAGTTCGGCCTAAAACCCGGCCTACGTCTCCGCTCCCAACTCAACCGTTGAGAGATTTACTACCGCTTGCTTTTCAATGGTTGTAGCAAGAAACCCACTAGCCTTTTTACAGGTGAAGGCTAGCTCACCTATTATAGCTTGCTTTTTAATGGTTTGAGCAAGAAACCCACTAGCCTTTTTACGGGTGAAGGCTAGCTCACCTTTGACTCAAGCCTTTTAAAAGGAAAGGCTTGACTAACCTCTTCACACCTTGAAGGTGGTGTGATAACCCAAAAGAGAGGATGAGAGAAAGAGGTGGGGTTTGTAGGCACAAACCCAAATTGATGCTCAAAATAAATAAAACAAGAAAAACCGTAATTGGGGAGAAGCCTTGGGCGCCAATGGATGATTGGAGTTGAAGACGTGCACTCCCAAGCTTCTATGGTGGTGCTCCTTGTATGTGGAATTGGATTGGAGCAGTTGGGGTTCCCTTGGAACAATCCGCCGGAGGTTAGCCAAATGATGGAAAATGTTCCCGTAGGATTCCGTATAGTTCCGACTATATATCTTAGGCTTCCGGGGGTTCCTAGTCCATTATTTATAGAGGGGGAACCCTCATATGGCCTTTGGAGGTCTTCGGAGCCGTTGGAAAGGGCTTCGGAGCCGTTGGGAGGCAAGTGGACAAGCTGGTCAAAAGCCCAATGGCTAGTTTGACTGGCTCCATCGGCTGACCGGTGCAGAGCCACCGGTTGGCCGGTGCTTGCAAAAAGGAGATGGCTTCGGGCTCAGGCTCCACCGGTTGGCCGGTGGTGAAGCCACCGGTTGGCCGGTGGTGAAGCCACCGGTTGGCCGGTGGTGAGGCAGTAGCTTCCACTGTTTGGGCTGGGTGCCACCGGCTGGCCGGTGCTGAGGCCACCGGTTGGCCGGTGATGAGGCAGTGGCTCAGCCTTCTGTCAGGATGCCACCGGCTGGCCGCTGGTGTGACACCGGTTGGCCGGTGGTCTGGACAGAGGAATGCCTCCTGTCCAGTCCTCCATCGGCTGGCCGGTGGTCTTCCATCGGTTGGCCGGTGGACTGAAAATCAGTCCACTTTGGCTTCTTGCTTTCTTGGCCCAATTCCTTGGCCACCTGAAATCATGCCTATTATACAAAAACACTTAAAAGAGGATTAGATAAATAAGTGGGTGATTGTGATCATGAAAATCAAACCACGAGGGATACGATAGGTACAACATAAACATCTATATACAGTTACACTTAGTAATGGAATTGGTTTATTATAGAAGTTATTATGAAGATTAGTATTTAAATTTTTCCTATATGATATTATAGTAGTTTGAAATTTCAAATAAATTCGAAGATTTATATTATGTTGTTCATATGGTATCATGAATTTAGAAAAGGTGGAAGTGAACTAAAATTAATTGATGTTGAATTCATGTTCATTTATATTTATGTAGATAATTATATGTGTTAAATATAATTTGGATATTTTTAAATGATAATTTAATAATTCATTAATTATAGAAGAAGGAAGATGATGTGATAATGAATTTATGGTTCATGGAATTATGAGAAGTTTAAGTGAGAATTTAGACAGCAACGATAATTATTAAATTTAATAGATTGTATGAGGTTTATATATATGATATTTCGTGGTGTTTAAATGGATGATAATCATAGATATTTACATTCAAATATTAATGTAATATTTCATGAACATATTATGATAGAGAAAGTTGAAATAAGTGTTGTGTGATTTGTGATGAAACCAACTGGATGAGTTGGTCATGAACATCATAGAAGGGATGGATGATGAATTGTTATTTTCTTTTATTTTCGTATTTTGAAGATCTATTTTTGATAGATATGTCTTTATTTAGAGATGTTGTTGAATATAATGTTGTTGTTTTTTTGAATATTAAGTGGATATTTGTTACTACGTATGAATAGAATAGAAATAAGATTGTAGAACACAAACAACTTGATTTCAATCATTGGTGTAATTATCTTAAATTGTTGCTGATTTGATATTATTGTAATATAATGGGATGAAAAAAAGAGTCGAAATATTTTTAAAGTGATTTATAAGGATTTTCTCTATGCGCTTTGAAATATAGGGTTTTTCTAGTGATTCATGTGATCATAGATTTTTTCATATCATTCCAAGAAGTAGCTACACACATTGAGTGGATAACCTTTTAAATCATCCCTACCCTATCTATGTGTACCTATGTGTGTTTTATAACCAAATCAGATCACTCTAATAGGTGATAATTATTTTTTAAATGGAAATCAAAAAATTGATAAATCTCTTATTCACCCCCAATGATTTCACTGATCTTCTAACTCTATAATTTACATTAGTGGATGTTTCATTCAATTAATTGTTATTTTAATAAGTTATTAAGTTCTCTATATGGTTGAATATTTTTGGTTTAATTAATTTGTATTGAATTTATAATATAAATTCAATGAATAGAATGGGTATTCCCACATTTTATTGGATAATTTTAATGTATGGATGGAAATAATATTGCAATATTTTATCTCTATAAGTTTTTATATTTTTTAAGTTGAAACTATTGTATATCCCTTATATGCTAAAGTTTCTTAAATAGTGGTTGATAATAGGTAAGTGCAAAATTATGGTCATTCTGTAAATTATATTTTTAAGATATTTTAATGGTTTAATTTATGAATGTCAAAGTAATCATAATAAATAAATGTTTTTGAGACAAACATGAGAATATTTATGAATGGAAAACCAATATGAAAAACGATAAGATGAAATTATAGAAGCTTAAATATGAAGATATCTAGATATATTATGTTCAGGCTATTGGAAAATTCTTCAAAATGGTTGAGTAAATTTTTATCGTAATCAGAGGTAATAGTGAGAGGTTGGAAGAGTATACTATCATTAAAAGTATAATACATATCCTACATGATATAATTCATGAAAAAGTATCGTCTTTGGAAGAAAAATATCCATAATATATCTATGTTGACTACTTAAACAATATTCTCATATCGTATAAAAATTGGAAAGAAGATGCTTTTACGAAAAAGTGAAAAACCAAAAAAGAAATCACTTTTAAATCATCAAAACCTGATAAAAGTAAAAAAGGAATATTCTGAGTATGATGAGACTGTATACCTAAATATTGACTCAAATTTGGATCTAATATTTTATAAAATTAAGAATATCATCTCCAATAATATGGGATTAGGTTAGGTAATTTTTAAAGGTAATCTACTACATAAATTATTCTAATATGGGGTTATTGGACATTTTTAAGAAAACTATACAAAATAAAAATAAGTTAAATCCAATGAAGAATAAGATAAAACATATTGATGATTACAAAATTATCATAAATCCAAGTAAAAATTTATATTCTTGAAGAAAGAGTTTGAATTTCTCAAAATAATTTATAGTGCTAAATTAACTTAGGGTTAATTGTTGGTATTTTTTTGAAAACATTCAGTTTTTTATGAATAGTGGAAAATAATAAATTATAATTAAAAACAACTTTTTTAATCAAAATAATTTATAGTTCTAAATTATGCTATTTAGTGGTTTTTAAATATAATTATATTATATTTTTACCATTTAATCCAATTTTGGTCATTGAACGTAATTTCACATTTATACTGAAAATAAGAAAGTGTCAATCTTTTGATAGTTATTATTTCTTAAAAACACGATTTTTTGTTTTGACAATGGGAATTAATTTTAAATTAATTTCTACTACTTATGTGTTTTGAATTTATAAAAATGGATTCCATATTTAGAATCAGGAGTTCCAAAATTGTGTAAATAGTTATCTTTTTTTTAGACATTATGAATAATTACATCGGTAAATATTTTATTTACCATGGTTAAAGGGTAAATCCGGCAAATAAGGGTAAACAAATAATATTATAATAAAATTAAATTAAATGAAAAAATGTTTTAACCCTATTTTCTGATACATGTTCGACATGTTCATCCTTGGGTAGATTTTGGGACCCCATGGATCCACTTGTAAGTGATAATGACACATTATATTAATTAAGTTAACGTAAATACAAAAATGACTTTAGCATATAACTTTTAGTACAACAATTTTTACACAAAGTTATATAGGTTATCTCTTAAACTATTTATATTCATTATAAATCTAAAAATATTCCCTATATAATAGTATTTTATTTATAATTTTTATACATTTAATAATTAATGTTATTTATGACACAATGATGATGCAATATTTTCCTTATTAATGAAAAATCAAATAAATGGTATTATAGATGTTAAAATAAATATAATTGGAAGTTTTGATACCATACACTAATTTTTTAGATTAATGTGACTTGTTAGTACTGATTAAATGAATTTTTTTCTAAGTAATAATGATGTTAAAATTTTAACAAAAACAAAATAGCAAATAGTGTCAAAATTGACATAAAAGTGTTTCTTAAAAAATATTATATTATTAATTGATATTCTATTCTAAAAAATCTAAGGTTTTTAAAAAGGTATTAAATAATATTATATATGCCATTAATGAACCACTTGATCTTCTATTAGAAGTTTATAGTATGTTTATTAACCATATAATACAAAAATATAAAGAGACATGGTAAATGCCAAACTAATTAACTAAGAGTTAAATCTAGAAGATAAGGTTAATATAGTGATCTGAACCTATCTAAAACCTATTGGTTGAGTGTTTTACGACCCATACCCAACTTAGATTTGAAATAAATCATTTTTGGTGCCATTAAAAACCGAAAAATGAGTTTATTATAAAATAATATTTCAATCTTTTCCTAAGGTACCCCTCACCCCTCTTATAAAAGGGCATTTCCCCTTCTCGCAAATTCACACCTTCAAAGCCATTTGTATCAGCCAAACCCTACCTGAATATCCTCTAAACTATCCTCCTTTCATCTTAGAGGCCTTAATTTAGTCATAAATCCAATCTAAGGAGCCCTTTTGATCAAATCAAAAGGAAGAACCCGAAGAAGAGGTAAATATTTCATCACCTCTTTCAAGTTCCTTTCTTCTTCCACTTCCTCTTTCTTTGTTGTTTCCATTATAAAATAATAACTACAGTATATTATATATACTTTGATGTTATTATAAATATTTTATAACCATATTCATTATTCTATCCATCCTTTGAATGACATTTCACCATACGTGCGTACGTACAGCTTACCGTCTCCATGTCATGGTGTAGTTGTTATTCAATACATTATTATTAGGATGGGTATAATAATGATGTATAACTGATGTAAATAAGAAATATAACATGATAATGATTCTTTATATATGATATACCATCTAATTATATATTATTTTAATATCAAAGGAATGATATTATTGCTCGTGAGTACGTATAGATTATCGTCTCCACAAATGTGATGAGATTCATTCCCCATCATATCCATTCAAGACTAATTTTCATTTTATGATTAAAAATAATTTTTAAAGAAATTATATAATTATGAATATGAATAAGATACATCATATCCACAAAAAACATTACTTACGTAACAAAGCATATAAAGGAAAACGAATCAGTTAACACCCAAAATGATGATACTACTGAAATATCATTAACAAAGCAATATTAGAAGATCATATATGATATCACATTAATGTATATGGTTCTTGTTTAATTTAATAAAAATTATTTTACCATTATACTGGAGGTTATCCTACCCTCGACCAAAGAAAAGAACAAGGTAAGGGTTAATTTTACAATCTCTTCATTATCCGAGGTTGTTTTTATGTAAGTATCTACTAGGACCTCTTTATCTTCCACATCCATGTTTCTTAAAAATGTTTTCCAAAACATTATTACTATTTACTAGAATATGGGTTAAATTCATTTATACCCTTTTTTTAATTTTTATAAAATGGTTTGAAAGGAATATTTCAGTCGTTTTCTAAACAATGTACTTTATGACATTTTCGGTAAAATTAAGGTAAGAATTTTTTTTTAACTTATACGGAGGGTGAAACTATTTTATGCCATTATAAAATCATCAAAGCTTCCCTTAAAATCTTATAATAATATTTGAAAGATAAATGTTTTCATTTATAATTATATTAATTTTAAATTATTTCAAAATAGAAATAGATATTTCTCTAAACAAGGTTTTGATTTCATCTATGTCAACATTATTTAATGGATTTTAAGCTTATTGGAAGTTGATTTATTATGATACAAAACTTCAATATTTTATTGAAGTTTTTTTGATATGTTTGACTATGGATGTGTTATTTTTACACCATTCATGGTTTATGGATAAATTTTTGACATTTTGTAAGATAGTTTTAATACGAATGTTTATGTTATGTTTAATCCTTTTCATATAAGGAATGCATTGGACATAGTAAGTGACGGGTGGAGCCCACTATATCTCATCGATGCATCGGTAGGTCTCATGAGACAAACTAGTTTCTTGGAACAAGGCCTTGACACAATATTATTTTTAGTCTTTGCACAAGGCCTTGACTATGTGGTTATGAAGTCTGGCATTATGCATTCCATTATTATGATAGTGGCTATTGATATTGAATGTGATTATTTTACTAGTAGAATATCCATGTGAATAAATAAATGAAATTATTTGATTTTATCTTTTCCATATTGTGCTGAAGTTCAAGTTTAAAAGGATTTTATTTTAGTCTTATACATTTCCTTAAATGTTTATGCTTATTTATTAACGTTTCACTTATATTGTTATCGTTACTGAGCATCTGAACTCACCACTTTCTATGTTTTATTTTTCCCAGGATGTGATGAAGTATTTTATGAATGGCCTGTAGATATAGTCTGATGGGATATGAGTGTGGTATATGGAAACAATTTTGTTTTAGTTTTTTATTTTATAATATAATGTAAAACTTATGAATATATCTAGTATTTCCAAGGATACTAAACCGATCAGTCATTCGGGACATGATTTTCCTTATATGATTCCAATGTTATGTAATAATGCACCGAATTTGGGTAACTGGGGCCGGGGAGTTACAGTTGGTATCAGAGGAAGTTTATTTCAAACCTTGGAATCTATATTTAGACAAACTCGGATTAGAGCACATTACCCTAAGATAGAATTTGAGGATTGTTATAGAATAACTTCCTCAAATTTTGGTATTGTAGATATTTTATGAGTTTTCCAAGAAATACAACCTTTTCTGGATATGAGCAGGTAGAGGTGGCTCTGGCACAGAGGTACCTAAGGGTAAAACTCAAAAACACCACTTTGAGCTCGACTCAAATGGGAACTGGTGCACGAAAATGGGCCTTGCTACACTCTTTGTTACGACACTCCAAGGGGATATGGTTAGTAAAATTCCCATTTTCATTACAAATCAATATGAAGGTATTATGAGTATATACTCACTCAAAGATTTTTTTTTATGATTATGGATTATATACATAAACTATTCAGTTTATGTTAAGTGTTTTACAAGTTTGAAATTATGTATTTCGATTCATAAACTAATCTTGTTTATGCCATTGTTTAGAAATGGTTCCTAGTGGAAGGAATGGAAACCATATCAATGCACGTAATCCATGTAGGGATTTACCTCCTACTCAAGATAATTATAGTGGAGCTGGTGAAGCAACTGGTGCTGATCTTCTTATCACTATATTGGGAAAACTCACTCAGGTTATAAATAATAACCTTAACCATATGGATCATGATGATCCATAGCTTGGAGGATCAATGTTAGATCGCTTCATGAGGAAAAAAACACCAACATTCAATGGGATTAAAAATCCATTAGTATCTGAGTAGTAGATAAATTCCATAGAGAAAATATTCCACACCTTGGGGAGTAGTGAAATAGAAAAAGTTGTCATGGATGTTTACCGCCTCACTAGAGATGATGATCAATGGTGGTAATTGATTCAAAACACAAAGGAAGATGATGAAGTATAAAATATGGAATGGAGGTAGTTTAAAGATCTTTTCGTTGAAAAATTATTTCCTCATGACCATTGAATAAATATGAAAATACAATTTCTGAGTCTGAGGTAAAAGGAGGATGAGAATGTCACAAAGTATGAGGCTAACTTTACAAGGTTAGCAAGGCATGCTGTAGATTATATTAATAACCGAATAAGTAATATTAATCATTTCTTTGTTGGGTTAAAACCATTTATTCATCGAGAATCAATCTCAAAATCCTTCTCATCGTACAATGATATTGTCTCATGTTCTATCAAGACAGAAAAGGAATTCTATAAGTCTTACGACATTATAGAAATGCAAGAGAATAAGAGATCTGATGAACACTCTTGAAATGAAAATTAGTGGAAGAAGGGAAAAGTTGAATATACATCCTGTAGTAAATGTGGGAAGAAACACCCTGGTTCTTGTCTGAAGGGAATGGGAGTCTATTATAGGTGTGGTTAAAAATGCCACCAAGTTCGCGATTGAAAGGGGAAGAAAGAGGTTGTCAATGTTGAATGCTATAATTGTAGAGAAAAGGGGAATTATGAAAATTAATGTCCTAAGCGCCAAGGAAACTTACCTCAAAAAAGGACAAGGGGTCAATTACAAGATTATGATATCACTGCGACTGAGGTTTAAGCTCTGAAAGATGTGGTTGTAGGTAATTTAATGGTTTCTACAAGTTTATCAAATGGTTTATTTGATTCTGGATCATCACATTGTTTCATATCTTCCCAGTTTGCTATGAAAATTAGATATTTTTCCAATTTGATTTAACAATGGATTTTTCAGTTAAAACTCCTAAGGGAAGTATCATTGCAATAATGTTTTGTGAATCATTCCCCATTAGGGAATATAAATGTGCTTTATCTACTGATCTCATCGTCATACCCATGATTTAATTTGATATAATCCTCAGTATGGATTGGATTTCTGACCATGATGCAAAAAATTATTATAAGAAGAAGAAGGTTACTATTTTTGATGACGATGATAAAGAACACCTTATCTTTATAGCAGAATCTTCACCACTTGATTCTCATCTAGATCCACCCCCAGTAGCTCAACTAAATTAAATTATTGTGGAGGAAGAGAATGAAATAACTGTGGGCGAGGAAAAGACTGTTCAAATAGAGGATGTACCTGTTGTGCAAGAGTATATTGATGTATTTCCAGAGGATTTACCTGGACATCCTCTAGAATGAGAAATTTATTTTTCTATTGATTTAATTCCTGGTTCAAGACCCATATCGAAGACCCCTTGTAGAATGACCACTGTGGAATTATTATAACTAAAGAAACAACTAGAGGAATTGAGTAATAAGGGATTATTCACCCTAGTGTTTCTCCATGGGGAGCCCCTGACCTTTTTTGTTAAGAAGAATGATAGATCTATGAGGTTATGCGTTGACTATAGGAAGATCAAAGTTATAACAATAAAGAACTAGTATCCCCTACCTCGAATTGATGATTTATTTGAAAAACTTCATGG
Organism: Viscum album; assembly: GCA_963277665.1. Classification (NCBI taxonomy): domain Eukaryota; kingdom Viridiplantae; phylum Streptophyta; class Magnoliopsida; order Santalales; family Viscaceae; genus Viscum; species Viscum album. Next base: position 1,562,925,614 of record OY728165.1, read on the forward strand.
AGCTCAATATTTTTCAATGATTGACCTTTGATTTGGATACCATCAGTTGTGTGTGAAAAAAGAAGACATTCCGAAGGTAGCATTTCGAACCAGGTACGGGAATTACGAGTTTACAGTAACGCCTTTTGGATTGACTAATGCACCCTCTATGTTCATGGATCTAATGAATAGGGTTTTAAAAGAATATCTTGATGAAATTGTAGTGGTGTTTATTGATGATATCTTGGTATACTCCAAAAGCTACGAAGGTCATTAAAATTACTTGCGCATTATCCTGAAGACTCTTGGAAGAAATTAATTATATAAGATGTTTAGTAATTGTGAATTTTGGCTTCAAGAGATTACTTTCCTTGGCCATATTGTCTTTAAGGATGGAATATTTTCTGATCCTTCAAAGACAAAGGCAATCCAAGAATGGCCGGCACCGACGAGTATCATTGAGGTACGCAGTTTTATTGGTTTAGCAAGTTATTATCAATGTTTCGTCAAGAATGTTTCCCGATTGGATAACCCATTAACCAAGATCACACGTAAAGGGGTTAAATTTTTTTGGATAAAAATGTGTGAATAATGCTTTGAAGAACTGAAGAGAGTATTAGTCAATGATCCTATATTGATTGTACCATCGGGGAATTATGGGCTTGTTATTTATAGTGATTCATCAAAGAAATTACTTGGTTGTGTCCTTATGTAGAATGATAGGTTTATTTCCTATACACCACGACGACTAAAAATTCTTCAGAAAAACTATCCTACACATGATCTTGAGTTATCAGCTGTAATCTTTGCTTTGAAGATATGGATACATTATCTCAATGGTGAAAAATGTGAGATTTATACTAATCAAAAGAGTTTCAAGTATATTTTTTCACAAAAAGAACTCAACATGAGGCAAAGGCAATGGCTTGAACTACACAAGGATTATGATTGCACTATACACTACCACATAGGTAAGGAAAATAAGGTGGAAGATGCTTTGAGTAGAAAGGATAATTTTGTTTTGAACAAGATGAGTGTTGAAAGGGATCCTGTTTTCATAGATCTAGTGAAAATAGATATAGGAATAACCATGGAAAAAAAACATCAATTATTTTTTAAATGGTTTCCAAATAATCTTGACTATATAGGATAAAAAGTTCTTAGGCTGATGATGATTAGTTTCAAAAGAATATTAAAGCTATGAATAACGGGATATTTAGTGACTTCGTATATGAAGATGAAATTTTGAAATTTGGGAAGAGAATTTGGGTTCTCGATATAATTGATCAAAAAAAGAATTGTTGGATGATGCTCATAGCCCCAATTTCTCTATACACCCTGGGAGTACAAAAATGTATAGAGATTTAAAGGAACATTTTTGTTGGGACAAAATGAAGAGTGATATTTCTGATTTTGTGTCATGATGTATGGTTTTTCAACAAGTGAAAGCTGGAAGGAAATATCTTGGAAGAGTCATGCAACATCTTCCCATACATGAGTGTAAATGGGATAATATTATGATGGACTTTATCACGGGACTACCAAAGACTCCTAGAAGAAATGATGCAATATGGGTCATTGTGGATCGTCTTACCAAGAGAGCACATTTTCTTTCTATAAGAGAAGATTTACCACTTGAAGGTTTAGAAAGAATGTATATTAATGAAATTGTAAGACTTCATGGACTACCCCTATCGATTGTTTCTAATCATGATCCCCATTTGATCCCTTCTTACCACCCTCAAACTAAAGGACTATCAGAACAGACAATTCAAACTTTATAAGACATGTTGAGATCTTGTTCACTTGTCTTTCAAGGTATGTGGGATCAATATTTACCTCTGGTATAATTTTCCTATAACAATAGCTTTTATTCAAGTATTCAGATGCACCATATGAAGCGTTATATGGAAAGAGATGTTTCACACCAACCTGTTGGGATGATTTTGGTGAAAGAAAACTCGTAGGCCTAGAACTTGTTGAGGAAACGATGGAGAAGGTGAAGGTAATCCAAACCCACATCAAAACAGCTCAAAGTAGGTATAAGAGCTATGCCGATAACTGAAGGAAGTATTTGGAATTTCATGTAGGAGATCATGTTTTCTTGAAGGTATCTCCCTGGAAGGGTTTTATACATTTTGTTAAGAAGGGTAAATTAAGTCTCAGGTACATCAGATTTTTTGAAATTATAGAATGAATTGGGACTGTAGCTTACCATTGGGCAATTCCACAAAGTCTCTCTAAAGTTCATGATGTGTTCCACGTATCACTGTTTAGAAAATACATGCCTGACCCAACGCATGTACATACCTATAAAGAATTAGAACTGGAACCTGATCTGTCACATTGAGAAGATCCTTTCAAGTTTCTTGATACAAGATAACAAGTATTGAGAAATCGGACGACTTGTATGGTAAAAGTTCTATATAGAAACAATAAGATGGAAGAGGCAACGTGGGAACCCGAGGAATATATGATGAAGAACCACTAGAATATTTTTATGCAATATTATTCTAGAAATTTTTAGGATGAAATTATTTGAAGGAGGGGATAATGTAACACCCCAAGATTCAACGGTATGTTTCCCTTTGAATAATGCAATAACTTTCTTTGTACGCAACTTCAAGATTTGAACACATCACGACCAACCAAACTAGCCATTATGAATAGTAATACCAACTTTTTGAAATTTTATCAATTTTATCGTTCAAAATGGAATTCATTTTTGGGTTCATAATATTGAAATAAGATTAGGGTGAATTTTTGGTATTTTTCTGAAAACATTTAGTTTTTGATGAATAGTGAAAAATACTAAATTTTAATTAAAAACAACTTTTTTAATCAAAATAATTTATAGTGATAAATTATACTATTGAGTGGTTTTTAAGTATAATTAGATTATATTTTTACCATTTAATCCAATGTTGGTCATTGGACATAATTTCACATTTAAACTGGACATAATCAAGTGTCAATATTTTGATAGTTATTATTTCATAAAAACACGCTTTTTGTTTTGACAACGAGAATTAATTTTAAATTAATTTATTTCACTTATGTGTTTTGAATTTAGAAAAATAGATTCCGTATTTATAATCAAGAGGTCCAAATTGTGTAAATAGGTAAATTTTATTTTTAGTCATTTTGAATAATTACTTCGGTACATATTTTATTTACCATGGATAAAGGGTAAATCCAGACAATACGGGTAACAAAATAATATTATAATAATAATAAACTACCCTAAAACATGTTCTAACCATATTGGTTGATACATTTCTGACCATGTTCATCATTGGGTCGATTTTGGGACCCCATAGAGCCACTTGTAAGTGATAATGACACTTTATATTAATTAAGTTAAAGTAAATACAAAAATGACATAAGCATATATCTTTCAGTAAAACAATTTTTAAATAGAGTTATATATGTTATAACTTCAAATATAAATATCAAATAGAAATATAATTATATTACCTATAAAAACATATTTTATTTATAATTTTCAGACATTGAATAATTAATTTTATTTATGACACAATGATGATGTAGTATTTTCCTTATTAATGAAAAAATAAAATAAATTGTATTATGGATGTTAAAATAAATATAATTTGAATGTTTTTATACCATCCAATAATTTTCTATGTTAATGTGACATGTTAGGATTTTTTAAATGAATTTTTTTGAAGTAATAATTGTTTTGTGAATTTAAAAAAAACAAAATACCAAATAGTCTCAAAATTTACATAAAAGAGTTTTTAAAAAAATATTATATTATTAATTGATATTCTAATCTCAAAAATTTTAGGTTCGGCCAAAGGTCTTAAATAATATTATATATGTTATTGATGAACCACTTTAGATTATATTAGAATTTTATTTAAATATAACTCTATTTAAATTTTAGGTTCGGCCAAAGGTCTTAAATAATTAATTTTATTTATGTTATTGATTAATTTTATTTAAATTTTAGGTTCGGCCAAAGGTCTTAAATAATATTATATTATATATGTTATTTTATTTAAAATGTGTTTATGATGTTATTATGTTGAATAAAGAAATTTATTGGTTATCCTCTACATGTAAGGATGTGAATATTACTAATTCAATTCCTGAAGTAGTTTAGATTCACTCATATCATCATTTAGAGATAATTCGTTCTATCATTTGTGGTCCCATGAGAAAGAAGTCAAAGAATTTAAATAAGTATTCCATTAATTTTATTGATGAATTTACCCACATTATTTGTATCATGTTTATGAAATTTAAATCAATATTTCTAGATATATGAAAAGTTTTTAGGTTGGGTGAAAGAAAAGGATTTGGTAATTTTCTAAACAAATTCTAGACAGATAATGTTTATGAGTAAACTAATAAAATTTTAAATATTTAATTTAAAAACATGGAATTCATTATGAACTCTGTTCATCATTCCCACTATAAAAATGCGGTGTGTCTAGATGTAAGTGTAACACTCCAAGATATTAGAAATCTCTCTGATGAAATAATATATTTGAAAACATGTGGTATATACAACACTGATATTAAACTAACTGTGATATATTATTATTTAAATATATACATTATAACCTAGTCTCAAAAAACTATTTTTTTCTATGTAATTGTTTAGAATATTTAAAACAATATCTTTTAAGCTAGGAACTTAGTTGAAGTGAGATTCCAGTGCCCAGAGAGGCTCAATGTTGATATATAAAAAATATTAAATATATTAAATTAGACACATGATTTTTTTGGGAAATAATTGAATAAATCCTAGATGGGGGGATTAAATGGAAAATACAATACCTCCATTGATTCAGGAATGTGGGTTTCACCCTAAGAGCACCAAAATGTTTGTTAGTATCGAGTAATTTTTATTATGTGTAGTCATCGGAACACTAAAAAATAAATTAATAAATTCATTTATTTATTTATTTATTATACTAAATGTAAATGGACTAAATATCTTAAAAAATTAGACAATTATGAAAAATCTATATGTCTATCCTTATAACCTTAGTATTGAGAGAGAGGAACCATTGGAGGAGATATTGGTGAATGACAATGGATCGAGGATCCTAATCAATTTAATGAGGATCGTTTTCACCAAAAAAAAGATTTTAGATCTCACCAATGACAATAATGTAGTACCTTTTATCATCAGTGATTAATACTAATCCAAGGTAGTGCGTTTGATTTATATGAATTTATCCAATTTTGATATCCCATGTCAAAAAAACCAATTCACCAAACAAAGTTTGTTCGTATAACAATGGTTAATTATAATGGATATTGATTTATTATTCATTGTTTATTTATCCATATTTATAATTAAAATGAATTGAGTCTATCTATAACATGTTCAAGGTTAATTCCCTCTTTTTGGTTTTTCATTTTTCCCCTTTTTTCATTGCATGAATAATTATTGGTATTTATTTAAATGGAAGATTGACGAATAACTGGTATTCAATCCTAGTTTGATAATTCTTCGGTGCAACTGATCGATACTATGGGTTCTGGTTCAAGATTGGTGGATCAATTGAGTATCAATGATAGTGTTGTAAAATTTTTGGAGGATCAATACCAGAATAGAGAACCACATTTTCCTAGTTTGATGTGTGGAAATGGCATGGTGCAACAAGAAAAAATTCCTGATTGGTTTGGATGTCCGAAATCTAGCGAGTGAAAATGGTAGGACTTGGTCATACCATATACACAATTAAAAAATGTTATTGAGTTGGGAGTGATGGAATTTTTAGTGTTTCAGGATGCATATAACTATATATAACTATTGGTAAATGTTTAACTACACGACACATAGTCTGACGAACACACATCATGTATTCCCCTTCTACGATGTTGGGGTTTATACTAAGAGAAAAAAATCATCCACTATGGGACACATGTCCCACACTATGTGACATGATTCCCACACCATGTGACCTAGTACTGGTGGATCAACATGTACCCTTGGGGTACATAGTCACACACATGACCAGATACATTGGAAAATGTAGAATACATAGGCACAATCGCGTAATCAAAAATGATCAAAGGACCTGGACATGGTCAGGTATACAGGAATGACCATACTACATAGATATAGACAAAGTAACATAGGAATGTGATATTGTATAATGGAATAAATAGGGTACATGATTCATTCCATGTACTTATAGTATACACATTGTACTTTTTATAGGGTAGAGTGAGGCCCTCTGCCTCTTTAGTGTATACCATGTTCAGTTGGTTTTATTCCATTGGTCTATCCCTATGATGGTATAATTTATAATTACATACTAAGAATAATATTATGTTCCCACCTATGGTTTTATATTCATGAATAGAGTTCTCGACATCATTTTGTGTGGTTTGGGGTGGAATCCCCTATCATATATTCTTTCCTATATGGGGTTTGTGGTATCAGTGTTACACCCATTCACAGAACATTGATCCCCTATCTAGAAGATTGATCTAATAAGGTTGGTGGCATCCCCCAGTGGTTCTAGGTGTGATCACCTATCTTGGTAGTGTGATATAAAAGATCCAACAAGTACATCATTATGAGACCTAATGAGAGTGATCTCTCATATGAGTGCCATTAGTGATACAATGGCTCCTAGAATGAGTACTCCAATAAAGATAATTACATTGAATCCTTGGGTAGAATATTAAGGCTGGAAGTATGGTTGAGGCTTCTTGAGGTTAGAGTTTGATATTGTATATCTGGGTTATTCGTAATTATCGTTATGTATCATATATTGATTGGCATACTCATATATTGATGACCTAATAACTCTATATGATTTATGTTTGGTGATTTTAGTGTGTCCTACTGGGTATTTTTATAATCCCCCCTATATTGGATTTTCTAGTACATGTCATGTATTATGAATATGCCATGTATTTTGATGGAGTCTTGGAATGACCGAGAGTAGGTATATCATTGATTTGGATAGATAGATTAGGGATCATATAGATGTTTCATTTGATACATGTCCCAACCTTATGATTATGTTGGACACTTTTTCAGTTTTTTGGTGGGATTTTATTTGGACCCTATATTTATTTCTTGTACTTTTTCTATACAATAATTGGATATAGATGTATTTATGAATTTGGTATCATTTTTTCTTTACTTTCATCATTTTATGGGCTTAGATATGTGTGTGTGTAGAGGTACCATAGGATTAGTCCTCCCATGTGTGTGTTCAGACTACATGGTGATGGCGTCCTACCTGTGGACTATTTGATGCAGGATTAGGTATTTCACATTCATATTATCACTAGAAAGACAATCCCAGGTGGGTTGGATCATTGAAAAATTGTTATTAGAGTTTTGTATATCCAAGTAATATATTTTAGTGTTTTTTCTAGTGGTGATGTTTATTCAGAATTATGGAAACAATGTTAAAGTGTTTTGAGTTTGTATTTAAAGATAGTGACAAAAGTGTTGGTGGGATGGAAGACTTATCCATACACTGAGACACTGACAACCTTCTTGTGGACATGGTGAGTGTAAAAAATAGTTATTGAGAAAACATTTTTACATGCATCATATAATAAAGGGTGGTGGTTCCATGTCCTTCTTGAGTCAGCTCCCAAAATATACTCTTTGATCATGGTATATATTGATCATATTTCAGGATACCTCTACAGAGATAGCCAATTGATATTCTATAGTTGTTAAAGAATATGATCCAATGAGTGAGGAGTCTTTAGTTCCGGTTCTTGTATAAGAGTTGGTACATTTGGGTGGCTTTCCAGTTATTCCACCACTCATTGAAAGTGAGTTTATTCCAACAATGCTGGCCAAGGATGTGTTTAGGATATGTGAACTCCAATAGTTTTAGTGGTAGTTACCTTCCATGTTTTTGGTTGATCCAGAACCCTAATAAGATGAGGAATAGATATGGGTAGTCAATTGATTTTTCTACCTAATATGGAAACCTCCGAATCATATGGTGGTCCTAGTGGCAAGTCTTTTTCAGGGATCCACTAAAAGATAGTGGAATATGGTGAAATAGACGCATGATGAGATGACACTCTCTTATATATATTTAGAGTGTCTCTTTATGGAATGAGTTTTATTTATCCATGTTTTGATTGATTCAGATCCATGAGCTTCTATAGTTACAACTGAATAGCTTTTCCATGGTAGAGTATTCAGTGAGATTCACTGACCATTCAAGATAATATCTCAATATGGTTTGAGAACCATTTTTATGAGAGTGGAACTTTTAGTTGGTATTACAAAAATATATCATGGATGGAGTGATATATCTTTGTATTTTCACCTATGATGGAGTGAATGAGAAATAATTGGTGGTAGAGAGATTTCTGGAAGATCAAACACCAACAATTGGTGTGGGTAGTGGTGACATAGGAGATGCGACTTCAGTATATGGTTGTTGATGATATAAATAAGGATCTATGTACAAAATACACATTATTAATTGATCTACGGATAAAGGGTTTATAGTTCAGGGATCTGAGGAAGGGTTTAGTCATCCTTAAGAGAGGTAGTGTTTCTCTTCAAATGGTTAGTGATATATCACATGGGATTTTCTGACCCATCATAAAGCAGTCAGAGATATTGTCGATACACCACCTAGGAAGAGGAAACAATAGTATCTAGGAGTACTTAGGGGTATTTGATGTGGGATATGATATGGGAGTGATGTAGGACGTTTAATATGATTTTACTTGTTTCCACAACCACCCCCAGTTGGTCTGTACCAAGATCAAGGGTCTGGTGGGATGTGGAGAGGAAACATGTAGCCCATGGTGTCCTATTACCGAGAGACTCCTTGTATTATTAGAGGCATGATATGTTTATTCTCTATATTAGCTATAGTACTAATACACATAGGTGTGAGCCAATCCTTTCTTTTCACTTCTCTTCTTTGAGACATAGGGATTCTGGTTGATCCCTTGGATTGACACTTGTTCTTGGAGACTTTTACTGGAGGGGATTCAATTATCACACACTTTTGTTGATAGTGTGATATGAAACTCATATAATAGAGATTCTTGTGGGATCTTATTATAGCAGTGATGATACCTTATGATTTCATCTTAGTTAATGACTAGATATGTAGAGTTCATGCCCATATTGACTATTTTGGGAAGGGTATGTGGTGTGTCTACGGTGATGGGATGAATTTTTTCCTCCCTAGGTGAAAAAGAAACCCAGGTAGGGTAGGATGGTCTAATACATAATATGGTGCCGCCAATTAATGAACAGTTTTCTTGCATGACCCTGGGAGTGACGGATATTATGGGCTTCCAATTTCATGTAGTGGTGGATGAGTATGAGAATTTATTTCTTAAGGATGTTCAAGGATTAGCTCTCTCCAAATAGATATAATTTAGTATAGACTTGAATCAAATTTCATCCCTAATATCGACATTATAATTTCAGATGGCTCCCATACAGCGTCTTGAGTTAAAGTTTTAGTTGGATGAGTTGAATATGAATGGATTTGTTTGACCCAATGCATCACCCTAGGAAGCCCCAATTTTGTTCACTAAGAAGGCCGATGGGATCTTGCGGTTGTCTGTGGATTACTATATTTTGAACTAGGTGACCATAAAGAATAATTATCCAATACTAAGGTTTGATGACTCTTTTTCTTGTTCATATGGGTTTAATGATTCTTAAATATTGACCTCAAATAAGTTTATCACCAGCAGCAAGTATGGGATGAGTTTATACTGAAGATGGCATTTTGTTGTCTCTATATTCACTATGAGTACATGGTGACTCCCTTAAATGTGAAAAAACACTAGAATTTTTAATGGGAAACTTAAACCAAATCTTCCATCCTTTATTACATCAGTTCATAGTGGTGTTCATTGATGATATCTTAGTATACACGACATCCAAGGAGGGGCATAACAGACACTTGAGGATGGTCCTGAACATACTTTGAGATCAACAGTATTTTAGGAATCTCTCAAAGTGTATCTTATGGATTTAAGAGCTCCACTTTCTAGGAAATTTCATCTCATTAGAGGGTGTGGTGGTGTATCTAGTGAATTTCAATGTGGAGTTAGCTTGGGATCCATCCAAGAGAATGGTGGAGTTTCAGGTATTCCTTGGGTTGGAAGGATACTATAGGATAATTAAGCCCGATTTCTCCTAGATATAAGCACTTCAGACTTCTTTGACTCAAAATGAGAGTCCTTTTATGTGGATAGAGTGGTTTTAGTAGGCCTTTCATGATTTATGATAGAGTTTAATGAGTTCCCCCATGTTGTGATTTCTAGAGGATCATGTCAAGTATGTAGTGTTTTGCGATTCCTTAGGGATTGAACATGGTTGTTTTCTGATGCATAGGTAGGTGATGATTGCCTATGGGTATAGGCATTTGAGATTACATTAGAATATTTATGCATCCCATGATCTATTGTTAATATTGGTAGTATTCTCCCTAAATATGTGGGGACACTATCTTATGGGTGAGTGGTTTGTCATCAATTCTTACCACGAGATTCTCAAGTATATATTCACTAAGAAGGATCTTAACTTCTAATAGAGGTTATGGGTTCTTGGTTTGGTGTGTTATGAACAATTAATTGACTTATGAAGAGAATATTCAGTTTATAGGGAATAGTTTAACTTCAAGATGTCTGTGCTGTAGAGTGGCACAATTTGAATCCATAGACAACTAATTTTTTAGTAGCGAATAAAAATGGGAAATCGGGAGCTCATTTTGTTAGTTCACTAGATGGTCCAGTTAGTCTTCTTCTGCTGATACCTTTCATCATCAGTAGTGTCATGCTGTAGTTAGATCCATTTCTAAGATAAAGGATTTGACATTAACCTTCACAGTGGGTTTATGGATTCTTTGGCAGGCCTGAAATGATAAAAAAACTCTAGTTCTATCAAATCTCCCGCACATGTATTCTTTTTAAAACTCTAAATTTAATTATAAACTTATATCATTTGGTGTAAAGAACTGGTGAATTCTCATTCTCTCCTTCATCTCCTATCCCAATATCCACCCCATCCATCATCAGTACAACTCAGGGAAAATGGGTGTGGTGGAATCATCCTTCATCATGGAACAAATTGATAACTAATGGATCATATAGCTTGGGTTCTATGCATAGTAGAGGAGTTGTCAAAGTCTCCGAAGGGAATGTTATTTTCTCCTTCTCTTCCTTATTTATGAGTGGTGATTACCTTCATGTGTAATACCTTTACTTGTTTATAATTATTCTCCTTAGAAATCCAAGGAACATTATTATCAGGGAGATAGAGAATGATTCATTGATTATCTATAATGCAATATCAGAAAAAATCCATATTTTTTGGTCCATTGAGTACTCCATCTGAATATGTAGGCATGTAATGATAAATATCAGGATAATTCCTCATACTTGGTGTGAGGGAAATGATGTTATAGTCTTTCTAACTATAAAGGCATAACAAAATGAATGAGTATTAATATTTTCAAGTATTGGATCTTATCCACCTTAGGGTGAACACTTTTTTGGGCAGATTCTTTTGGGTTACATTATTTTATTCCTCATTATTTGGAATATTCTAGGATCCCTCTTTTATTATAATAAATAAATAAAAATTCTTTATTTTATTGTAACAGAGGTGAAGGATAGAGTTACATCAGGATTATAACTTGAATATAGTATACACTTTTGGGAAGGGTAATGTGGTGTAATATGATCTTAGTAGGAGATATTTTTTATAGTTGTTGATCAAGATTTCATAGCAGTTATCCTTGTTGAATTTGTCCCATATAGATGTGTATGTTGAAATTTATATATACTATATTTTTGTTACCCCAATTTTTATTCAGTACTTCAGGGATTCTAAGAATTGAGATACCATCTTTGAGATATTACATTTTAGATATCCATTGGATGTGATCCTCATGGATTTTTTTGAATGTGGAGATCTCATCATCATTTCTAGATGAAGGAATATGGTACCAGTGACGTTATGTTTGGAGGTTATGAGGGAGTTTAGTACATCCCCTTAGTGGTACATACAGGTAAGGATAAAATGTATTAGGACATATGATGTATTTTTTAGTGGCCAAAGATGACAAAGTGTCTAGTATAATTTTTCTATTGATGCCTCATTTGTCAGCACGTGAAGGCTAAGCAGCAGGTTCCAGTGGGTTTAGCTGAAACCCTCAATGCACCAGAGTTGAAGTGGGATGGTATATCTATGGACTTCATGATGGGGTAACCATGATCCTCTATAGTACTTTATTCCATTTGGGTTATCATATAACGACTCATCGAGTCATCCCACTTATGAGTTATCTGATAGTAGAGTTCAATAGAGAGCTTGGGATGAATTTATGTGAAGGTTATAATCTAGATCCATTTTATTCCCTCAATGATAATTTCAGACCATGATGGTCGCTTAATTTCATGATTATGGAGAGGATTATAGGAGGCCTTTTTCCGTCATTTTCATTTGAGTGTAGCATTTCACCACCATACTGATGATCAAACTAATCTGACAGGTTCTGGAGAACATGCTTCGGTCTTGGGTGTTAGTATTTAGCCATATTTGAGAGGATCACATGCCATTAGTGGGGATTTTAAACAAAAATAGCTACTATTTAATAATCATTATGAACTATTTGTGTCCTTTTAGGGGTGACCTTGTAGGTCGCCACTATGATGAACTGACATAAGAGAGTCAGTAATTATGGCCCCAAAGTTAGTGCTAGCAAAAACAGAGAAGGTTCAGTTCTCCCAGGAATATATGAGGACTACTTGAAGTTGTTATAAGTCTTATGTATACTAATTATGGAGTCCTTTGGAGTTAAATTATGGAGATCATTTGTTCATGATGGGCTCAACTTTACATGGATTGCATAGATTTGGATGGAGGGGTAATTTATCCCTATGATTAATTAGACCTTTCTAAATACTATGTAGGGTATGTGGGGTGGATTACCACTTCTCCCTACCAACATAGTTAGATCAGGTCCAACTTCTTGATATTTTTAATCTATATACTATGTTTTATAGTGTACAAAATATGCAACACCGAGCTTAAACGAACAATGATTTATTAGTATTTAAATTTGACACTCATAACCTAGCCATTAATTTAGAGGTAATGAATAGTATTAACTAAATTATGAAATATATTATGTACCTACTCATATATAATGTAATAATTAATTATTTTTAAATAAATTTTTTTTATTAAAGACTTTTTATTCTTCAAAAATACATTTTCTTCTAAAATGCGTTTTTTTACTTTTTATGAGTGAATGTTATAATTAATTTCTAATTTTTTATTAAATATATTTTAAAAAATGAATTTTATTTTTTAATTCATCATGTCATAACTATCTTAATATTTATTTTAATAATTTTAAAAAATGTTTGATTTTTTAGTAAATAGTGGAAAATAATATTTTTATAAAACAATCATTTTCCTTATATTAAAAAGTACCTTTATGATTTTGAATTTTATCTCAAATTAAATTAAGTACTATTTGTTTATATACTATAAAATTAATTAAATTTTATTAAACCCTATACATTATTTTTGGATAAGTACTTTTTTGGGATTAAAATACACATTTTCCATGGAAAATGTTTTCTTCTTGTGTTTTGCAGGATTAATTTTAAATTAAATTCAATTATATATGTGTCTTCAAATTTAAAAAATGTATTCCATATTTGGAATTAGTGGGTCTAAATTTTATAAATACATTCCTTTTTATTAGTATTAATTGTAACCTTAGTAATTTTTGTTACCATGGTAATGGGTAAATCGGGCAATTAAGGGTTAAAAATAAATTTATATTGACTATAAAATGACCTTAGAAATTTACTTAATTTTTTTTGATTCAATTTAATAAATAGTAACCTTAAATTAAGTTATATGCAATTAGATGTCCGTTTGTATGATATAATGACCTTTATAGTATTTTATTTCAAGAAAAGTCAAATATACCACACTTTTGATTTAAATAAATATAATATTTTTAATATGGAATTATATAAAGGAAATGTCAAAATAAAAATATTATTTTTAAATGTAAGAGGTTTATATTCATCATGAAAATGTATTTTTAATTTTTGGTGAAGAAATAATTAACTTAAATTCTTTTACAATGATGATGCAGTAATTATTCAATTAATACATAAATCAAATAAATGATACTAAAATTATTAAAAGTAATATTATATGAGATAATTATTGTAATTAAAAAAATTATAGATTACCTTGAAATGTTTTGGATGTATTAAAATAGTTTTTTCTAATTCTATGTGTTATCTTGATATTATTAAAGTAAAAAATTGAATATTTCGAAAAATCGACATTATTGATATTTTATAATAAATAAAATTTTATTAAATAATATAAGATTCATAAAAATATAATATTTGTAAAATTTATTATTTTATGGTTTATAATATAAACCAAGGTCCATTTATTGGCCTTTTATAATTTATTGTAACAATACTGACTCTCAATGAGTGAAAGTCCTTGTTGTCATGGTCTATTTTAAAAGGGTCAATGAGGTATTAAAACCAAATGATAAGTGTACAAATGTGACCTAAACTTGTACAAAAATTATATTATAGTATTATTTTGATACATTTTAATCCAATATTCTAAATCTATTATTTTTTTCCATTTTTAATTGAATATTGATTTATATTAATTTTATATTTTTAGAAATTCAAAGAGTACCCATCTCCTCTCTTATAAAAGGATGCCTCATCTTATTAAGAATTCAGACCTCAAAACCCATTTTTCTGATATCTATCCAGATAAATTCCTATGATCCATAAAATTATTATATAGGAATTATTTATTGAAAAATACCAATATTAGAAGTCTTAATGTGTTTTTCAAAGGAGGTTTCACTACTACAAAAAACAAGCAAGGGAAGCGCCACCCCTTTAAAAGTGTTTAAAAAAGAGCTAATAAAACGGGACCTTTATCAGTGCTAAAAAAACGTAGATAAATGGGCACTTTTAACAATGCTAAAAAATTGATGTTAAAAGTGACCCTTTTTCAGCGCTTTTTCTAGCACTAATAAAGGCCCCCCATTTATCTGCTGTTTTTTTAGTGCTGTTAAAGGGGACCCCTTTATCAGAGCTTCTTTTAGTAGCACTGATAAAGGGGGGATTTATCAGTGCTTTTTCCTAGCGCTGATAAAATTTATTTTTCAAAAAAAATAATTTTTCATGAAAAATAATATATTGTTATATAAGTATATTTATATTGATATAAGTATAATATATATTTTTTAAATATGTTTTAGATAATTATAAATAGACTATTACATTTAATATATGAGAAATTTAGTGAAAATGGATTTAAAATATTTTAAAAAATATAATTAATTAATAATTTTCTAATTATAATTAATTAAAAAATAATTTAATAACAATTTGAAGTTGTAAAAAATAATAAAAAAAGAACTAAAATAAGTTGAAAATTTAACTCAAACTTCAAATAGACATAACTTTTGATCTAGGTGTTTGTTTGAGCTCTACAACATATCAAATCAAAGAATGTAACAAGATCTATGTTCCAATAACCTAATAAAATCTTTTGTCATATTTGTTGAGGCCAAAAAAGGCTCAAAAGGCATCCAAAACTGAGTTTTTAGTCGGGATACCCTGATTTGTTAACATTCAAACAAGTATAACTTCTGATCTTGATGTCTATTAGGCCTGTACCACATATCATATCGAATATTGTTTCATTTTCTTTGATTTGACTGGTTGTGGAGTTGAAAATGGCTTATGTATTTGATGTTATGGTTGTTTTAACATTATTTGGATTTTCAAATAAAAATATATAAGTAATTATTCATAAATATATATATGAATGTGTGTGTGTGTGTGTGTGTGTGTTTGTCCGTGTGTGTGTTGTATATATGTATGTAAGAATTTATTTATTTATTTATAAAAACACATAAAAAATATTTTATAAATGTATTTAAAACTAATCTTATAAATATATATTATTATACAAATAAATATATGGATAAAAAATTATAACTAAATATATATAAAAATAAATTAATATAAATATAAATTAATATATGAATAAATATATATATATACTAATATATGAATAAATATATATGTATTAATATAACTGAATGTATTTATATTAATATGAATATATATTATTATATGAATAAATATAACTATATATATATATAAATAAATATAAATAAATATTGATATATGAATAAATATATAGGTATTAATATAACTAAATATATTTATATTAATATGAATCTATATTAATATATGAATAAATATAACTATATATATATAAATAAATAGATATATCATCAAATAGAAAAAAAACGAAATGGATTAGTGGTAAAGGTGCAGGCGCGCAAGGGGGATGCCGCGGGTTCAAGTTCTGGTGGAAGCAACGAGGTGCACGCAAAGGCCATGTGTTGGATGTGCGTGTAAGGGCAGTGCATAGGAGTGGTCCACCTAGCGATGATATAGGGGGTCAAGTGCTGTTAAATACTCCTCCTAAATTATATATTCTTTATTATTATTATTTTTTTTACTTTTATCAGCTCTAAAAAAGCCCTGATAAAGGACACCTTTTTTCAGTGCTTTTTTTAGCACTCATAAAAGGGATCCTTTATCAGCGATTTTTTTAGCGCTGATAAAAGACCCATTTATCTGCGCTTTTCTGAGAACTGATAAAAGGGTACCCTCTTTATATTCTCTTCAATTAACAGTGCTTTTTAGCGCTATTAATTCACTTTTCTAGCACTGATAAAAGACATATTTGTAGTAGTGTTTCCAAACAAGATGTATAGTTTTCAAGTGCATGTTATAGTTTTGTTTCTTCTTCCACCTCATTCAAATATTCTTCAGCCATGATAAAATAAAAAATATTTATTATCCATATAACTATTTTTTATTATTTCAATTTCATAACCTATTTCCATATCCTCTTCCATCATATGGGAAACGAAACCATCGTTCATGTGTACGGCAGATTACCGCCTCACAAACCGATGCAATTAATTTTCCATCACCAGCTCTCATGGATGTATATAATGATGGAATTAATGTTTATATATATGATATTAATGAAATATTTATAATTATTAAAATATAATATATCATTTAACTTCTTACTTTTTCATTCACTTAAAAATAATAACATTTTTTTGGTGCATAAGTGTGGACAAACACCTCCACAAAGTGATGTCGGTTTTTTTAATTACCAAATCACTTGGATGATATATATAATTATATTTAAATAATTAATATGATATTAATGTCATTATTATATTTATAAAAAGATAAAATAATACTTATATTCATTCCATATTTATCATCGAAAAAATGGAAACGTTACTCATGCGTATATACTACCTACTGTCTTCATGATTGTAATGTAGTTCATTTTCCATGACTATATTTCATGATTGGTTTTAAAAGTATAATTGAAGTATAAAAATGATAATTATTTCATTAATATTATTTTTTATATGGTTTATTAATAAACAATTTGACCATAATCAACCTATCAAAGTCATTTCGGACTTATGAACCAAATATCATCAAATTTTCCGACATAAAATTAAGTAATTAAGTAGGTGTATATTACATGGTAATAAGTGATATAAAAGTAAGAATAAAAGTGACAAATTATCTTAATCAATGAAATAATTAACCTAAATTTATTTTTTATGATGTATATAATGTATGTGGCGAGTCGAACTCAACATGAGGTACTTTATTTTTAAAATCAAATTTTTTACTTTCCTTTAAAACTGTCATTTACATCCATATACATATTTTATAAAAATGGTTTAAAGAAGTTTTTTACTATTATATTATGATTTTTTAAATTCTATTTTACCCATGTTTTGTATTTTTACAAAAAAATATGAAAGGAATCATTTTTTCCTTTTCCAAACGAGGTACGTTGTGACTATTATAAAAAAATAAAGAATGAATATTTTTTAACATATATGACGTGGTCAAATTTTCAAACCATAATATTTATTTAATTATTTGAAGTGTAATTTATATTGTTTCATATTTATTTTTTAAATAAATTTTTTTCTTTGTAATGTGTTTATTTTTTTTTGATTTTAAAACTAGATTTTTATGGAAAAGGGGTATTTTGATATTTGAAAGTGTTTTACACATGGGTTTAAAAGATTTTTCAAGGGTTCTATTAATGATATGTTCATTGGAAATTATTTATAAATATTTTAGACCCATTATATCTCTAGGGTGTTCCAATTATAGCTTATTTTATGGTTATAACAAGATAGTGTTCAAATGTGTTGGGTTCTATGGAGGTAAAAGTCAGTTGTACAGTTTTTACATTTTTAATGGTAATTATCAGAGTGATATGATTATTATTTTCTAAGGAAACTAATTGAATTTTATATTATAAATTATGAGTTCTTTTAAAATCATTGATTTCAAAAATTATTCCAAATAACTTTTGTTTTAAAAAACAATATTATACACTTTTGGGTAAAAATGTATGTTTTTTAAGAATTTTTTTACATTAGTTTTAATGTTTTTCACATGGCTAATGGTTTTATTTATTTTTATATCTCTTACTATAATTTTTTTGTTTATTTAATGTTTTGAAATGTTTTTCACATGATAATTAAGGAAAAGGATGTGGTGGATTTTAAAAGTGTGAAGATTTTTCATCCAAAGAAATCATGTTATAATATAATGACTTTTTTTATAGAAAAAAGTGATACTGAGTAAAAGTGTCTACATTATATTATATTGGGTTTTATGTGTGATTTATAACATAATTATATAAAAATATAAATATGAAATGATTCTAAAATGTAATAGAAATAATTATTTGTTTAAACTCATGATTATGTAATGTTAAAGGTTATGTCATTATACTATATAAAAGAAGTCATCCATGTGTCACAACTGAGGAGCTATGTTCATGACCCATCACATGCCATCGACTAGGGTGAGCTAGATATTGAGTAGGGATATACCTTTAAAAAGTACCATGTGAATATCGATGATCGATAGGAGAATATAATTTATGAGAGATTGATTCCCTTAATTCATGTATGGTGGCAGCATATGAATATTACGGAGAAAACCTAGGAGTGGGAGTCCCAAATGCAATCCCATTACCCTTAGATATTTTAGTATCATATTTTCCATTCAGGAAGAAAATACCGATGGTGGGTAGAATGTAACAAATCTGTTTTTTCAATGAAAATGTTAGGAATATTTTAAATTATATTTTTTAATCTTGGAGCTAAGTCCGCATAAGATTATCGGGCCTAGAGAGGCTTTGTGTTGATATATTAAAAATATTATGCATATTAAATCACACACATGCAGTTTTTGTGAAATAAATATATAACAGTCGAATGTGGGATCTGATGGTAAATCTTAATAAAAACACCTAAATACCCATTATAAATATATGTTAATTAAAAATATCTAGGGTTAGCCGAAAAAATCGGATATTGAGGGAGAGGAACCATTGAAGGCTTTCTTGGCGAATGAAAATAGATTGAGGATCATGATTGATTTCATGAGGACTATTTTCACCAATGGATCTCATAGATCTGACCATTGATGATGATGTAATAGCGTTCTTCATTAACAATAGATCCGAACCTGAGGTGAGGAATTTGATTTATTTGGATTTATCTCGTTTTAATATCCCATGTCGAATGTAAACCTATTTACCAATGAAAATTGGTTTGTGGATAAATTGTTGATTATAATGGATATTGTTTTATTATTTTTCAATTATTTTTTCATCATTATAATGTAAACGAATCAAAGCCAACCCTAACATGGTTTAGGTTCATTCCTATTTTGTGGTTTGTTCTTTTCTCCCCCTTTTCTTTGCATGATTCATAACTGGTATTTCCATAGTTGTAAGTTCAACCAATACCTGTTATTCTATATTTTCATAAAAATTATTTAGTAAAAATGATTAATACTATAGGTTATAGTTCATGATCGTTGGAGTGATCGAGGTGTGACAATAGTGGTGGATGATCAGCGGAGGATTAGAACCATATTGAAGATAAATGTTTTCTTATTTTTATGTGAGGTGTTGTTTTGGTGTGATAATAACCAATTAACAATTATTTCAGATGGTCAGAAACTAGTGAGAGAGGATGACATGAATTATTCTATCTAGAACAATGATTACTAGATGTGATTGAGGGAAGATTGGTGGCTATGGGGGTGTGACAAGACATGTATAATAGTCCAAACTTTTAGAGAAATTTCATATTAAACAATATATGGTCCAAATAACACACTTAATTTTTAACACCTTATGTTTCTCTAGGGTTTATATGTATAGGAAAATATTAATTTTACATTATATGTGTCACAAAATGTGTGAATCAGTGCTGGTGGTTTAGCATGTACCATGGGGGTACACATTCATGGGAACAACCAAACACATAGACATGAGCAGAATACATGAGCATGACCATGTACATGGACATGAATAGAATACACAGACATGACCAGGTGCATGGGCATAGACATATTATATGATAATAACCAAAGGTACTGAGGCATGGGTTTTGGTACACTGGATGACCTAGGGCTGATAAGACATGCCATGTACATTTTCTAGGACAGTGTGAGGTCCTCAATATCTTTAGTATGGACTAGGTTCAATTGGGTGTGTTCTCTTGGTCTATCCCTATGAGGGTAAAATGTGGCATTATGTCCTATTAATATGATTATGATCACCCTATATGGGTCTAATATCTTTTATAGAGTTCATGGAATCCCCCTATGATCCCCGAGGTAGTATCTACTATCGGTTATTATTTCCTCAGCAGTGTTTGTGGTATCAATGTAGACATAATGCATATAGAATCAATCCACTATCTATAAGATTGATCTAGTAATGTTAGTGCCATCCGCAAATGGTCCTCGGTGTGATGTTCAATATGGGACACATGATCTTATAGATTTAGCAAGTACTTCATGGAGAGACCTGATGAGTGTGATATCTCAAATGAGAACCATTACTGGTATAATTTCTCATGTAGTGACTAATCTTATAATTAGTGTCAACATTAAGCCTCAAGAAGAATCATGTGGCTGACAGTATGTATTATACCTCTAGAGGCATGGATTCTGTTATGATTGTATATGGGTTATTCACAATTATTTTCATCTCTCGTATCTTGATTAACATGCCATTGTATTGATTATAGGACTGCTCTTTATGATTTATTCATTGTGATTTTAGGGTGAAATATTGGGTATTTTTATACTCACCATTATATGGTCTCGTTTCACACATTTTGTGTCTCATGAAAACGACATGCCTTTTGATAGAGCCCAAGGAAGACTGGGAGCAAGAAGAGCATAGACTGGATTAGACAGAATGAGGTTCACATTGGTGTCGCATTGGATAGTTTTCCCCTCCTTCTAATTAGTTTGGACACTTTTTTAGTTTTGGTGGGATTTTATTTTTTCCCATTATTTTTTTCTAGTACTTTTCCATACTCTGATTGGGATATAGATATACACAAGAATTTAGTATCTGTTATGATTTACTTTTAGAATTGTATGGGCTAGCGGATGTGTGAGTGTGTATAGGTACATTATTATAAGATCTACAATTTGTGTGTTATTCATACTATGTTCTAGTTGTTCACATGTAGCCTATTAGAGGTATATTTTAGGTTTTTACACTCTTATTATTGCCGGTTAGGAGGGCCCAAGAGAGTCAGCATGTGAAAAATTCATTAGTTAGCTAAGTATGAATAGAAATAACCATATTATAAAATATTTTTAGAAAGTTTTTTTATAATAAAATGAATTATCATTCATATATTGGTTATAAATTGGTTGGAAATGAAGATAAAATCTTTTGAAGATAAAAGATACACCTTTCATAAAACTGTTTGTATGCATGCAATGTATTGTTATATTAATAAACTAAATTAATAACTATTGATAAAATATTTTAATGAAATAGGTAGATTTTATATCCAATTTATTGAAATAACATTCATTTAAATATTATTTTTATGCAATAAATGATAATAATGTCATTTTAGGCTTCTAAAATATGTTTTCATCATCAATGATTTTTACTACATTATGTACATGGATAATATAGTTAAATTATTCCAAACTTAAATTTTTTTTCAAAAAAATAGACACATTTTTTGAAATAATAATCTCAAAACATAATTGGGGTGAATTTTCTATATTTTTTTTGAAAAAAAAATGTTTGAGTGAATGTTGATAATTCCTGAATTTTACAAAACATTCATTTGTTTGAGTGAATGTTGAAAATGAAATCATCGCTAGTGCGTACTCACAGACTACCATCCCCATGTAGAGATGTTTTTCGTTTTTCATCACCACCTATCATGGACTGATTTTATGATGGATTTAATAAATATGTTTTATATTTATGAAATAATTATTATTATTTAATGATAATATATTACTTACCTTCTCATCCATCAATTCTTAAAAAATGATAATGTTGATTGTGAGTACTTGGGGACTATCACATCTTGAAAGCAATGATATATTTTTTACATTAACACCTCACATAGATTCTAATACGGATGGAACCAATAAATAAATAAAACATTTATATCATAATTATAATTTTCATACAGAAAAATATTACCAAATTTATTGCTTTTCCAACCAGTAGAAAAACAGAATCATCACTCATGTGTATGTATATATTATGATCTCCATGAAATTATGCAATTCATTTCTTCATGAACAACCTACATGGAAAGTTATAAATGTATAAATAATTTATCAATTAACTAATTAATTTTTTTTTTCATATTTTGGATATTATGGAGCCATGAACCCTTTGATGACATCCAACCTACCAAATATATTTTTTTTTATGAACTAAACGATCTCAAAATGTTTGATGTAAACTTTAACAATATAGTAACTAAATTAAACATGATAATAAATGAAATAAAATAAATAATTATAAAGGAACTAAAATTAGTATGTCATAAATAAATTATAAAACTAAAATAAATTTTATTATTCAAGAGATAAAGAATGTACATGGTGAGTCATGGTGTGAGGTAAGGAATTTCTCTTACAATCTCATTTTATTTCAGGATTTAATATGTTCAAATTTCCTTTCGTCAAATTATATGATAATGACTTATTAAAATCCATATATTTTAATATAATCTGGTTATTTTTTTGTTTTACATCATTATTTTATATTTCTTCTCTTATTGGATCATGAATCAATAAGTATGTTATATGTAAGGGATTTTTATATATAACATAGTTTTAAAATATCCTTTTATTGTATTTTTTCATTATATCCATTTTATTTTAAATGTTTCAATAATTATCTTATATATGATTCAAATATTATTGAATTTTATTTTCTATTAATTTATAATTTATTTTCGATGTTTTGAAATATAATTTTTTGTAATTTTTTACATAAGTTCCACTTTGTCTCTTTATACCTGAGTGCAAAATTATATTATTTTGATATATATATATGATATGAGAATATTTTCAAACCATAATTACCTCTAATTTATATTAATATTCCTCTAAATGTATTCACAGTTTTCAAAAATAAATTCGTTTCTCTATTAATTTTTTGATATTTTTTAAAGATTTTAAAAAAATGGATACTTCACTGCATTTTTATGTGAAAATATAAAGTGATTTTTTTATGGGTTAAAATATTATTTTCAAGGGTTTTATGATGAAAAATTAAAAACATTTTAAAAAATCATGATATGGTACTTAATCATTATGGATTATGATGGGTTTTACTGATATTGAACAGGATATGTTACACCAATATAGCTCTCCAATGCATTTGGTAATGAATAGCATTTGAAGGAAGAAACAAAGAAGATAGCTAGGTAGGTTAATATTATGAAATTATCTAGGATTGAGTTATTATGAAATGTTTTAAACTAAATTTTACATCTTTTATGAAAATGATTATCTAATAAACCTATTTTATACATTAAAATGATTTTTATAGATATATATTTATTTCACAATGTAAGGAAATTTTATAAGCTTTTAAAAGTGAAGGGTTTTTTTTTTGAAGATTTTCTTTCTTAATTTATCATGTTCCTCATGATTACTTAATGGTTTTATTATTTTTACTACTGGTTTTAATGGTTTTATTTTAGAAAATGTTTATTTTATATTATGGATTTTTTTATTCATATTTTTAAGGTTTTACTCTGAAAAAGGTTTTCATTTTCATGGGTTTTCATATTTCTCAATGGACTAAGGGGTTTCCATTATTTTTATATCCCTTAGTAATATTTATATTTTCATACCATGTTTTCAAATATTGTTCACAACTCCTAATGATGAGTTTGAAATGTTATGAAGTCTGTATCCTAATAAGTAAAATTTTATATGAATAAAGAAACTGGTCATTAATAAAACAAGGTTTCAATATTAGGAATCCATCTTTTTGGGAAAAAACTGACATTCTTTGATAGTTTTCCCAATATAATTTAATAATTTTTTTAATTCTCTAAAACTCTAGTCCTAAAATATTATTTTACTATAATAAAGTTTTATAATTTCCATAAACCAAGTAATTATGGTCTGATTATGATACAAGAAATTATAGTTGGTATCAGATCATGAGTGTAGATATTTTTATATGATAAATTGTTATTTAATCATAATTAATAATTATTCTATAACCTTAAAGGATAATATAATATGAAGATTGTGGTTATTTTTTGTTGAATTGAAAGAGTTGAATATAATATGGTGCGGTTAAGGATACTTTGTGTTTATTTAAAACATAAGATATTTTATTATGATTTTTTATATACTCTCACTAACCCTTTTTAGTTTATTTAAATGTATGGAATCAGTTGGAACATTTTTAACAATGGTTTTGAAGGTAAATACAACGGTTTTCCAAAAAAATAAAAAACAAATTTTAAGCTAGAATAAAAATAATTAGGTTATTCCAAACAATATATATTTGTATATGATTACTAACATAAACCTATGTGAGTTTTTAGACACACCAAAAAATATATAATTAGAGTTTTAAGTAGGTTTAGGTGATAAATATCATGTTTTAAATATGATTCAATTTTTTATATGTCAATAATTTCGGAAGAATCACCCTTAAAATGATTTAAAGGAAAAGGAAGTTGTCTCAAATGTTTGGAGTATGGGATTTATAAAAATCTATGTCTTAGAGGGAAAGATTGATAAGGGGATTAGTAATACCATATAAATATAGTTATAAAAATGTCTAATTCCATTATAGTTAAACATGAGGATGCTAAGAATGACATATAAAAGTTATGAATTATATTTTGGAATATGTTTTGAGATTAATGAATCTGATGATTTTATTCATATGTTTTATTATTAGAAATAATTATTGAGGAATAAGATGGAAAATATTGGTTAATGTTTTATAAAAAATGTTGAATGATTTACGTTACTACATATAGTATTTAAATATTTATAATGTATTGATAATTTATTTATAGGATGATAAATTTAAGGATGATCATAAGATTAATGGAATTATTACTTTCTTAATGTATTATGTTATGGGTGTACTTTGAGAGATAATTTTAAGTTTTACCTGATGTTTGAGGTATGTATAACCCTTATTATTAACATGTGTTTAAAAAAAGATTATATGAGGAAGCATACTTTAGTATTTTGTAGGCATGCGTTGAACGGTACTGATAACCATTATGTTTAATATGATCTTTGATATTGAGTAAATTATAGCTAATTGGGATGAAAGGGTTATTATATTTTGGGAACATATGTTTTATTTGATAGATAACCATGGAATTGGAAATTGATTTAGTGAATAAGTGATTAAATTTATTTTTGGTAATTTTACTATATTGGTAACATTAAGTGATTAAGGAAAAATAAAATAATATTGGATAAAATGGGATTATATTTGATTAAAAAAGGTTGAGTTATATTATAAAATTTTATATGATCTAGGTTATATGTGGAAAATATTAGTATATTGTGAAGATTATATTATTAGGTATTATATTTTTTTATGTTACTTTATTTTTGATTTATTTTATTTTAAGATAATTTTTTATTTGATATTATAAAAATATGTGATAAAAATATATAAATTTTGGGTTCAATTTTTGTCTGCATATAGTGTCCTGTTTTAAGTTTAGTTATTTGAGGAATGGTTTGAGATTATCTTTTATGATTATTATTGATTCATTTATGATTAATTTAGTAATTCTTCATATGAATTTCCATTCATGATGGATATTTGATTATATGTTTCTAACCAATTTTTATCTTTTATTAATGGATATAAGTGGGAGAAATAACTTTTCCACACTTTATAGATATTTTGATCCACTACAAGTTGATTTTTGTAATTAATTCTTAAAAAATAATCTTTTAAATTTATTTTATGGAGAAATATATGATATAGATGTGGAAGAAATTATCAAAGAACGATCTGAGGGTGAACTTGTGTTTATGAAATAGAATGAAATCAAGTTTGTTTATTTTATATTTTTCTCTATCTTAGTGGTAAAATAATTCATCATATCTATAAAAGAATATTAAAAATGAAAATGCTATCATTTTATTTTAGTTTATAATGAGTTTATGGTATCATCCCTTCTCATAAAATTATAATGTTATCTCTTAAAAGGATATTCCTTACAAGTCCATATTTTCACGTCTCATTAATATTCTCTTTATTATTGAACCCAATTATGTGTTATTCCAGGTGAAATACTTATTTTCATTTTCGACCTTTCAATTGAATGTTTTATTATACCTTTTAATTATTAGTGGTTTCAATAAATTTATTTTTAAATATTATAAACTTTTTTTTCATTTTATGATTGTTTGTTTTGTCTTCCAATCCTTGGAATTGTCTTTTAAGATGTTTTAAAACATTTTTTATTGGAAACAAGATACAATTTTAAGGAAAAAAATATTTAATGGGGTAGAATATAAAACACTAATATCTTAAAATTATTTTTCTTTAAATTATAAATTTGATAATATGTTTTATATGTAACAATAATCTTAAACGAACTGCGACATATTATTTTGTTTAAATAATATCATTATGACCTAGTCATGTGTTTGGTGAGTATGAATAAGAATTACCATATTATTATATATATATATATATATTCCTTAATAAAATGAATTATAAATAATTTATTGATTATATTTGTTTTTCAAAATGAGTATAATATCTTTTTAAGTTAAAATAGATATTCCTTATAAAATCGCTTTTATGTGTTCAATGAATTTTTATCTTCATAGATTAAATTCCCAAAAATTGATAAATGATTATAATGCATTAATTATATTTTATATACAATTTAATGAAAAAAAAATTAATTTAATTATTTTTATTAATAAATGCATGATAATAACATCATTTTATGCTTCAAACATACATTTTCTTCCAAAATGGTTTTTATTTCATTTTTGTTCTAATATTATTATTAATTTATATCTGGTTTAAAAATTGTATATTAATAAATAGAAATAGTTTTTTAAATAATAATTTCATAATATTTTAAAAAAAATTGAAATTTTTCTGAAAAGATTGAGTTTTGAGAGAATCATTAAAATGATAATTTTTGAAAAACAATAATATATTTTCTTTAAATAATGTAATTTAAATATATATATATATATATATTTTATGTTGTGTTATAAAATAAAATATGATAAATTTTATCAAAAATAATATAATTACTTCCATATTAATCAATAATATATTTTATTTCGACATAAGATCATTTTTATGTACAAAAACACATTTATCGGAAAAATAATTTTCATTGTGTTTGGTGCAATTATATTAAAATTTATTTATAAACATTATAAATATTTAATAAAATAAATTTTAATTATAATTTCTAATAGTCAGGTATATATTGGTTTATAATGTTAACTTCTTTTTCATAAAAATATGTTACTGAGATAAAAAAATGAGTTGTCACGAAAAATGAAAATTAATGTAAAAATTGAAATTAAGTAGAAAAGGCAAAAAATATATTGAAAAATATCATTTTTTATTAGATTTTTATAATCCTATACTTCTTCTTGGTCTATTTTGGGTGGATTATTTGAAATATATGTCGACTTCCAAGATAAGGAAGTGTTATATTTAATAAATTTCAATTTTCAGTCATTTTATATCCTTAATATGTTTTCATTATTAGGATAAGAGCAAATATACTTTATGAATGAAAATAATTAAAATAAATATTTATAAAAATTTAATTTCATGCCAATAATTTAAATATACTTTTAAATATATTATAATTATTTTAAATTCTTTTGTAGCTTCGGTACTACGCCTGTGAAAAAGTAAGAAAAATAAAATAAATTATTTTTAAAATATTAAAAGTAATATTATTTATATTATTTATGGTATTAAAAAAATTATTTATAATTATTGTATTTAAATTTTTATTTATGTGTTTTATATCAAATTACATTTATATCATGATTAATTTAAAGTAATGTTTTTTGAATTGTCAATAAAATGAAAGTCAATTGTATTTAATGTTTAAAAATAATTTTTAAATCATTATAAAATAAAAAATATTTAAAATAATTATATTATATGAGAAAACGTCTCTTATATCATCAATGGCCTAAGCATTCTAAGCGATACATTTTTATGATTACTTTCAGGGCCCTTAATGATTGAATTTTTTTACAACAATTATGGTTGAATATGGTTAATGAGGGGGTTAAACCCAAATATGAGGCTTAAAATGACATAAAACCTATCTAAATTTAATTTTTTTTATTATATTTAGACCTTATAATCCTTATATTCAAATTTATGTGTTGGTTGGAGTAGATTACTCAAAAGGGGGTGAATTGAGTATCTATAAAAATTTCTGTTAAAATAGGTTCTTTAGAATAACATCCCATATAAAATTAACAAACAATGTCAGTTTGTAATGAAATTATAAAAGTCTTGAATGTTCAATTAGTTTCTCATAAGATTTATTAGTTATCAGTTTTACCAATCTATGATTAATCAAACTTTTGAAACTAATCTACTGATTCAAAACAGATATAAACACTTGTTAAACTTACTATCGAATTTCAGTTTATCTTACTATAACAAATACTTATCAAATTAAAATAAAATACAAACAATAGCAAAATGGATAAAACAAGTGGTTAATTCTCAAGGTGAGAGTTAGTCCTCTCCACTTAGTGATCACCTACCACCAAGAAATTTATATAAAATAATCTTTTGATCCACACCCTGGATCAGGGTTCACAACAGCACACAGGGTTGTTAGGGTCACACTCGACCTATACCACCGTTATTCATTGGAAAAACATTCAAACACATTACACATGATCTCTTCCACAGTTCTACGTGGGATAAAAGAGTAAAAAGGGATTTAGTGAGAGGTTTTTTTATTATCCTCCAGTTATGCTTACGAAACAGTGTGTGTGATACAAACAGATATACACACTGCTCAAAAGTAATCAGAAGAACACAACAGGGTTATTAAAAATAATAGGGTGAATGAATCTCTATGTGTTCTTCAGTAATTCTCATGACTCAATGGATGCATAGGAAATGATATTCAAGTCCTCTTCTGGATGTTTCCTTTAGAATAGAGTATCACAGTTTCAGTAATCATTATTCTATGTGTGAAAAGATTCAGCTCTTCTTTTTGAGGATGTTCATCAAGCATCAGTAGGTTGTTTCTTGAAACAACTTCTTGTGAGCACAGGCTTCATGTTCCTCTATTTTAAAATTTGCGCATTCACTCAGTATTTTTTAGCATGTTCTTCGAGCTATTTTTTTAAGTTGAAGTTTTAGTCCTTTTATACTTCAAGGTCCACTAGGCATGAAGTTATCTGCACGTGCATGTACCTCATACTGTCTATGGATAGTCCTACAGAGAACATTAAATAATGTCAGAAACATTAATTTGTATAAATATTACTGTTAGAAATAAATGTTAATTAATTAAATTAAAATTGTTATTTATGACTATTGGTGAGTCATTTTCATCGGTCTGTCATCTTTAGTGTGTCATCTTCAGTATGTCATCTTTGGTGTGTCATCTTTTGTGTGTCGACATCGGTGTGTCATCTTCGGTGTGTCGACTTCAGAGTATCATCTTCGGTGTGATGAATTTGGTGTTTCATCTTCAGTGTGTGTCGAACATCGGTGTGTCAGACATCAGTGTGTCGAACATCGGTGTGTCAAACATCAGTGTGTCAAACATCTATGTGTTGAAAATCGGTGTGTTGAACATCGGTTTGTCAAACATCAGTGTGTCAAACATCGGTTTGTCGAAAAAACTATCGGTGCCATAGACACAAAAGGTTTATGAAGTGTTTGTCTAATAAAAAACCTTACAAGACATAGTGATATCCAAACATACAGGTACAAATACACATGTAAACATATTTATTCAAAATAATATAGGTTATGGACTTATTAAAGTACATTTTTCTATATGGAATAATTGATTCACTTAAAGATATTAAAGATCATGAAAGTGTATAATCTGTAAATTGAAATTATTTGTGATCATGAAAAACTACCATATCATATAGGGTACAACAATATCCTCTTTTTTAATAATCACAAATTATGGAATACATACAAATATAAGGAATAGAATTAACATAAAGCACTGAATGATATTTCTATTAATAACTAAGTCCTTCCCTTTTTTGAGGTTTTTTTTGTTATTTTAAAACTAAATTAAGATCCCCCTCAATAAAAGGATTATGATGAGTACATTCCATGTGTCCTATACCAGAAATTCTCCCACCTAGATAATGAATGTATGTTTTATTCCTTTTCTCCCCTTTTGGGATTAGAAAATGAAATGAAAATAAAAGAAGGATGTAGAAGGAGAAATAGAATAAATGAAAGTCACCATAAATATTTCCATTAAGATGACGAAAAGTACAATCAATACAAAAGATAAAATCCCTATCATAGATACAATCCATCACTAAGGGTTTGTCTATTGAGGGAATTTCATTTATCATAAGGATCCGAGGGAGGAGGAGAAGGTTTAGGAATAGTAGAGGTTAGAGGTGGTCAGAAGATAATGCCAGGCAGGGAAACACCTATAGGGACATTTTTTGCAAGGCTAGGCCTTCTTTCTGACAACACACTACTTGGAGTTTTCTCTGCAATGACCAGTTGAATATGAGACAAGTCCTGAGAGAAAATCATTTGAGTAGGATGCTGAGAGGAAGTACAATTGAAGTAGCAAGAGGAACCACAATGGCTTCGTCCTAGGCATGTAGAAAAGGCTTAAGGAGATTGATAAAATCATAAATTATTTCACCACCATATTGCATAACTTTCTCGAAGTCATCCTTATTCTCTATAAATTTGTTTAGCAAAGGGGGTAAACTCCTTCCATTGAGTAACTTTCTTTTTGAATTCTTATTTTACAAGAGTTATTCTAAGATTCTCTACTTTATATTTGAAGCTATTGATCAGATCATGTTTGGTATAAATCTTAGTGTAGTACTTGTCCACTTTTTCTCTAATATCTTTCTGAGCAGCAGAGGATTCATTTTTGCATTGTCTTACCATGTTGTACATAAGATCTGTATTTCAATGAACCTATTCAAGAGTTTCTTTTATCAAAATAGTCTGAAGACGTTGGAGTACCTCTCTCATCATATCCTTGAGAGACTCCAGATCAGCAACACTACCTTTTCCACTCCTAGAACTAGATGGGTTAGTTAACATTTTTTCGAGTTCTTCTTTTAACTTCTTTAGATCCACACTGAGTAGATGTGTCACCATGTTCCTGATAACATACAATACACTACTAAATGAGGTCTTGAAGTAAGAGGTTAGAGAATTTAACTCATTGCTAATTTTCCTTACTTATTCTCTCAGTAAATTATTGTACTTAATAATGGTTTCTCCTGTGAAAATGAGATTCAGTTGAATCTCCTAGTTAACTATTCTAGAAATATTTGCTGCATCAGCATCTTAAATACCTGATGAAGTGGAGGCTACACTTATGGATCCCACTGAATCTCTCACTGACTCACATATACCCTTTTTAAATTTCTCCAAATCAGCCTTAGTGACATAGTCAATGGGCACTATCTGTGCTGCTGGATCTACCGGTGGAGGTGCAACTAGTGGATTTGGAGAAATAGGTTCTGGTTCAACTTGGACTTATGGAGCAGGAGGAGGATGCACCCTTTCCTCATCTGATTCATAATCTAATCCAAAATAAATGTATCTTCGATCATTATTACACTCTATAGTATAGGTCTAGTCTCGTGGCTCAATAGTATCAATCCTAATGCTTCTTACCTGAGGCTCAGAGGCAACTTCATCTTCTTCATCTTCTTCATCTTGTCCTCAAGACAAAACAACATTTATAGGTACATGAGCCAACCGAACTTCAGGTTCAGTATGAGCTCTAGCCACTTCAAATTCTCTAGGAACTTCCTCAATTTGAGGAACTTGATCCTTAGCCTCTTTCTCATGATCACCAGCCATAAGTTCATTCAATTCCTGAATGATTTATTGATTTTCAGCATTAGTATGGGGTGATCTGTCCTCATGATCAACATCTCTATGGTCACCAGCATGTTTCTCAATAGGCTCAACACCATCACCAACTCCATGTACATATTTCTCATTGGATCTGTCAGCCACATGTTGTCCCACTTTTAAAGAATCATTTCCTTCATCGTCATTTCCTTCATCATCATCATCATCATCATCATCATCATCATCATCAGACTCCTCATCTGATCTACATACATAGCCTTCAGCTCTAGTAACTTTGGTCTCTTCCTCATCTTCATCACCTAGTAGAGGTTCTCTTGAGGGTAAGTCTAAAGGTGGACTATCAGGTCTATAGGAAATATCTTTAGAACTTTCAGTGATATCAGGATCTCTTCAATCATCAAAAAGAGATCCTTATTCTCTTGGCACTTCAGGATCAACTTCCTCATCAGAATAAACAAGTTCTTCACCTATTTTGAGACCTGGATCATCTTGATGCATTGGTTCAGTAGGATGATCAATTGGATTGAAATCCTTATAAAGCCTTTTTTTCATCACCTACCCAACATCTCTTCCATGAGTTCTAGAAGATTTTTATCCTATTACAAATATCTTTTTGAAGACAAAAATTACTATAATCTCTTATTACTTTATCTTCTTTTTCCATACAACCTAACTGCTTTAACCTGGAAGAGATCATCATCAGATAGTATAAACATGTTTCCTTCCTAAATGGATTTATCATATCAGACAAATGCACCATCAGATACCAATACATGTTCACTTTTATCCCATGTTTCAATAGATAGATCAAAAACACATCTTGATACTTCATAGTAGAGAAATCATCCTTTCTTGGGAAAATTTTATGTTGAATAAACTTACACAATAATCTTACTTCTCCCTAAAACTCACTTGCAATTGTTCATCTAGATTCTCCATTTCCAGTCAGCTCCTTTAGAGAATCTTCATAAGTGAAAAAATCAGAGGATGTTGTAATATGACCCGGATAATCAGCATAGACACCATCACAAGGAATCTCCAAACACTCATCCCATTCCTTAGTTGAAAAATCTACATATTTTCCCTTTAAAACTGACTTCATTCTTGCTACCTCATATTCATCCAAAGATATATTCAAATGTTGATAAAATTCTTGCAGTATAAAGGGATAATAAAGTCATTAAATGTTAGAAAAACAGTTCAGCCAACCATGAGATTTCATAACTTCTAAAAGAAATGATTTTCTTGACAGAAGCCACTCGACAGACACTTCTTTTTGATCCGTAACCACTTGGGTTTCTCAGCTTAGTTTTGCAGTCCCACTGGACTCACCTTTCTATCTCTTAGAATATGGAGATTTTCTTGGCTCTTCTATAGAATGCTTGGTCCATGCCATGTCGAGGCTTCGAATTACAAAATCGTTGAGGATGAGGGTCGATAGGTAGAGTTACAATGGGTAGAAGGCTTTACAATAGTGAGAAGGTGAATGGTCGGGATGGGTTGAACTGAATATATCATTTAAGGATTATAGATCTTAAATAATAAAAATTTAAATGTGGAAAAATGAAAAATACAAAATAATGTCATTTTATTTTAAAACAGATAGAATTAAAAAAGAATCCTTAACTACATCAGTGTCATTTAATCGGTATTACACGATCATTTTCAAGGATCAGTTTTAGGGATCAATTTCATGTGATCGGTTTCTGGAATCGGTTTCATGAGATTGGTTTGAAGAGTTTGATTTCAAGGGATCATTATCAAGGATCATTTTCAAGAGATCAGTATCAAGGATCCATTTCATGAGATCAATTTCATGAGATCCTACTGATTTATCATTCCTAGTTCACGTCTGATGTAATTCATTCTCTTGAAATTTAAGGGTTTATTGAATATATCAGCAAGCTGATGTTCAGTCCTAATAAATTCAAAAGTTATATCACCTTTTTGATAATGATATTTCAAAAAGTGATGTCATACATCAATATACTTTTCCCTAGAATGATAAATTGGATTCTTATAAACGTTAATAGCACTTGTGTTTTCACAGTTTATGAGGATATGTCAAAATTGAAATCCATAGTCGAATAAGGTGTGTTTCATCCATAAACGTTTTGCACAATAACTACCCACAACAATGTATTCTTCTTCAGAATTTGATAATGTAACTAAATTTCTCTTTTTACTACACCATGATATTAGTGACTTTCCCAAAATGTGACATGTTCTGGTGGTACTCTTTCTATATAACTTACATCCACCAAAATCAGCATCTGAATAGCTAACTAAATCAAAAGGTTGTCCTTTAGGATACAACTATCCTAAATTAGTTGTATATTTGAGGTATTTAAAATTTAATTAATGGAATTTAAATGTAATTATTTTGGGTTTTCCTAAAATCTCACTCACATACACACACTAAACATAATATCTGGCCTACTAGCAATTAAGTACAACAAACTCTCTATCATTCCTCTGTAAGTAGTTCGATCAACTGATTTTCCATTTTCATCAATGTCTAACTTACATGTGGAGCTCATAGGGGTATCACTACCCTTAATGTTGTCAAATTTATAACTTTTTAAAAGATATTTTGTGTACTTACTTTGATTTAAAATAATAACTTCTTTATTTTGGAATATTTTAAATCCAATAAAACATTTAAGTTCACCCATTAAACTCATTTCAAACTTGTTTTTAATTATGTTTTAAAAATCATTTCATAAAACAAAATTTAGTAGATCCAAAGATAATATCATCTACATATATTTGGTCTATTAAAACTTCTTTTGAAATTATTTTTATACGTAAAGTAGGATCTGCAAGTCCTTTTGTAAAGCCTTTAGAAATAATAAAATTACTCAGCCTTTCATACCAAGCTCTTGGAACTTTTATAAAACAATATAAAGTTTTCAATAATTTGAACAAATGATTTGGAAAATGTGGATATGTAAGACATGGGGTTTTTTCAACAAAAACATCCTAAATTATATAACCATTTAAGAATGCACTTTTGACATCCATTTAATAAGGATTAAAATTCAAGTGTGTTGTATAAGAAAGTAAGTTCCTAACTGCCTCAAGTCTAGCTAATGGTGCAAAGTTGTCTTCATAATCAATTCCAACTTCTTGATTATATCCTGGTGCAACTAGTCTATAATTATTTCTAATTATATTTCCAGCTTCATCTACTTTGTTTTTTAACACTCATTTGGTTCCTATGGTCAATGTCTCCTTAGGTCTATCTACAAGTTTCCAAACATTATTTATTTTAAATTGATTAAGTTACTCTTGCATGGAAAATACCCAAAATTCATCATTTATAACATCATTGATATTTTTAGGTTCAATATATGATAAGAAGGCTTGATGTTCAACCTAGTTTCTCAAGGAAGCTCTCATTTTTGTTCCTCTATCTAAATCTCCAACAACAACATCTAGGGGATGATTCTTAAGGGTCCTAGTTGGTCTTGAGAAGGTAGGAATTAATATTTTAGGTTGGTCAAGTTGATGTTGTTCACTATGGTTAGGATTTGGAAAACTTCCAGAACTAGATGTTTTCCCAATATCCTTTACAAGATGATTTGTGGTTTTATCATTAATGTCCAGATTTGACATATCCTCTTCAACATTTTCTAGTGAGATCTTGGGATCATGTGGATCTGCTTCATCAAATATGATGTGTACAGATTCCTCCACATATTTGGTTTTCTTATTAAAGACTCTATAGTATTTTCTTGATGTAGAATATCAAAGAAATATTCATTCATCACTTTTAGAGGAAATTTTATCTAAATTACCTTTAGTGTTCAGAATATAAACTTTACATACAAACACTTTAAAATAACCTACTTTGGGTTTCCTATAATTCCACAACTCATAAAGAGTTTTATTAAGGACAAGTTTAATTTAGACTCTATTTATTATGTAACAATCTGTATTAACAGCTTCATCCTAGAAAACAATTGGTAGAACATATTCATTAAGCATAGTCCAAACAATTTTTTGTAAGGTTTTATTTCTTCTTTCTACCAGACCATTCTGTTGAGGTGTCCTGGGAGTAGAGAAGTTATGATTATATCCATTAATTGAGAAAAAAGCTTAAAAAACTTGATTCTCAAACTGACGTCCATGATCACTTCTTATGGATTTAATCTTGAGTCCACTATGGTTTTCTACAGTCCTAGCATACTTGGTAAAGTGTGAACAAGCCTCAAATTTATGAACTAGGAAAAAGGTCCAAGTGTACCTAGAGAAATCATCTACAAGAACATAAACATAGTGCTTCCCATTGAAACTCGAAAATCCAGATGGTCTAAACAAGTCTATGTGAACCAACTCAAGAATTTGAGAAGTAGATACTTCTTTCTTTGGTTTGAAAGAGATTTTATGTTGCTTTTATTTTTGACATGGATTACATACTTCATCTTTTGGAAACTCTCTTTTGGGTAAGTCTCTAACTAATCCTTTTCTATTTAATTTTTTAAGAGAGTGTATGTTGCAATTTCCTAGCCTTCTACGCTAGATCCATGACTCTTTGTTAAAGGAATTTATACAAGATACATTCTCTGAGGCTAGTTTGTCTAAATTTATAGCATATATATTATCATTTATAAAAGCGCTAAATACTAAATTATTCATGGAATTAAAAACATTGAACAAATCATATTTTAATTTAAAATTAAATACATCATCACAAAATTTAGATATGTTGGGTAAGTTATACTTTAATCTATCAATATACAGTACTTTAGAAATAAAAATAGAGGTAGGGTTACCAATCTGGCCTAGGATGGTGATTTTTCCGTTACCATTGTCACCAAATGCGACATGTCCTCCATCAATCTTGATAAGAATTTTAAAGCTTGAAAATTCTCCTGTCATATGTCTTGAACAACCACTATCCAAGTACCAAAAAATTTTAGAGGAGCTCTTTAGGCAGTTTACCTACAAAACAGTTTAACCAAGAAATATCTTTGGTACCCATATTTTTCTAGGTCTATATATATTAGTGATGTGAGCATTAGAAAGCCACAACTACCTTATCGGTTTCTTATATGCAGAATATAACATGTTTTAAAAGTAAACACTATTTTTTCCTAAATAATTGGATATAGTAATAGAATTTATGGAACTGGAAATTGCTGTAAAATTCTAGTTTTTGAAAGATGTAAAAGATTTTCAAGATTAGGTTTCAAAACGTGATTTGGATAAACTCGTTTGACCTGGTTGATAACCTATCCCAGAAGTATACATAGGAGCTATTTTTTTACCAAACATTTTTGTAAGATTATTTTTCCCAATAGTAAACTTTTCTATGTCCTTTTTTAATTTCTCATTAGACATTTTTAACTCATTGTTTTCCTTGAGAAGTTTAGCATTTTTCTTTTTTTCAATTATATGTTTGAAAGTTGTAGTCACAGTAAGAGAAGGCTCTTTATTCAACGATTTATACATATCCTTAAAATCATCACATGTTTCTTCCAATATGTTGAAAAATTTGAATAATTCATCATTTTTCATATTCTCAGACTCACATTCATAATAATAAAACTTATGTATAGGAGAGTCTATGGTTACCTCAGTTTTGTTTTTCATAAAACACATATTATCTATATCATCTTTCTCATTCTGAGAAGAGCCAGATTCACTTGAACTATCCTTGATGCATTCCAGGTGGCCTTCATTGCTTTCTTATACCATCTATCCTTATCTTCATATCATTTCTTTTATTTCATCATTAGACAGTCTGCCTTGACATGTGCTTTAATTTTACATTCTTAGAAGATTATCTCTTCTGATTTCTCATTTTTCTTCCAATACCTTTTCCAATTTCCAATGTTATTATACTTTCCTTTATAAATTGGATTTTTGGAAAACTTTTTTTCCTATAAAATTTCTTGAATTTTCTAGAAAACTGGCCCATTTCTTTATCGCTGTCTAAAGATAATTTATCACTGCTTGATCTTTCAGTAGCAACTTGAACTTTATCATTGTCTTTACTTTTAGATGCAGTTGTTTTAAAAGCTAAAAACTTTCATTTTGGTTCATCCACTTCTTTATTTACCTTAAATTATTCTTTATAAATCATTAATTTTCCAATCAAGTACTTCACTGGAATCTTATTAATATCACACGATTCTCTAATAGACACATACTTTCCACACCATCTTTCTGGTAAGCATCACAAAATCTTCATAATCTGCTCTTTGGTCATTACTTCTCTACATAAATAAATCATAGTATTCACAATTTAATTGAACTTGAGATACATATTAGAAATTGGCACATATGGCTTCATAATTAAGTTGTCATATTTAATAGTGTATGTATTTAATCTCATTTCTTTTACAGTAGATGTTCCTTCATGAGAAATAGATAAAGTGTCCCAAATTTCATGTACAGTTTTTTCATCAGAGATACGGTTAAACTCTTCATCTCCTAGGGCATAGTACATTGCATTCATTGCTTTAAAATTATTATTATAGGTAGCCTTGGTAGGTTCATCCCATGTGTTTCATTCAGTTTTAGGAATAGTATATTTACTTTCAATAGCAGTGAAAATTTCAAATCACATGCTTTCTAGATGTATTTTCATTTTAAACTTCTACTTAGAATAATTAGTTACATTAAAGAAAGGTGGTCTACTGGTAGCAACCCCTTATAATCTATTTTCCATGATACAGATTGTAAAATAATTTCAAAGAGATGAAAATTTAGAAATAAAATTAATTTTGAGATCTTTGAAATAAAACTATAATCACAGTTGACATGATTTGACAAACTAATAGTAACTTTTAAACTCCTCTGATACAAAATGTTGGTCAGAGTAGATGATTCAAGAGGGGGTTTAATTGAGTATCTATAGAAATTTATGTTAAAATAGATTCTTTAAAATAACATCCCCCTATAAAAATAATAAACAAAGTCAGTTTGTCGTGAATTTATAAAATTCTTGAATGTTCACTTAGTATCTCAGAAGATTGATTAGTTCTCAGTTTTACCAATCTAAGATTAGTCAAAATTTT
Source organism: Viscum album (assembly GCA_963277665.1). Taxonomy (NCBI): domain Eukaryota; kingdom Viridiplantae; phylum Streptophyta; class Magnoliopsida; order Santalales; family Viscaceae; genus Viscum; species Viscum album. The sequence continues at coordinate 1,562,965,172 of OY728165.1, forward strand.
GAAACTAATCTACTGATTCAAAACAGATATAAACACATGATAAACTAACTATAAATGTTCAGTTTATCTTATTGTAAAAAATAATTATCAAATTAAAATAAAATACAAACAATAACACAATAGATAATACAAGAGGTTTAGTCTCAAGATGAGACTTAGTCCTCTCCACTTGGTGATCACCATCCACTAAGAAGTTTATATTAAATAAACTTTTGATCCATACCCTAGATCGGGGTTCACAATAGCACACAGGGTTGTCCAGGTCACACTTGACCTCTACCACAGTTATTCGTGGGAAAAACTATCAAACAGATAATACATAATCTATTCCATAGTTTTATGTGAGATACAAGAGTAAAAAGGGATTGAGTGTGAGGATTTTTAGTATCCTCTAGTTATGCTCAGGAGAATTTGTGTGTGATACAAATAGATATACATAATGCTCGAAAATTAATCAGAAGAACACAACAGAGTTATTAAAAAGTATAAGGTGATGGAATCTCTATGGGTTGTGCATTAATGCTCTGGACTCAATGGATGAAGAGGAAATGATATTCAAGTCCTATTCTATAATTTTTCTTTAGAATAGTGTATCGTAGTTTATATAATATTTCTTCATGGTGTGTAAAGGTTCAGATCATATTTTTGATGATGTTCATCATGCTTCAGTAGGTTGTCTCTTGAAAAAACTTCTTGTTAGCACAGGCATCGAGTTCCTCTATTTTCAATGTTGCATATTCACTCAGTCTTTTTTAGAATGTTCTTTAAGCTCTTTTTTTATGTTGAGGTTATAGTCCTTTTATACATCAAGGTAAACTAGGAATGAATATATCTACATGTGTACATACCTCATACTGTCTATGGATAGTCCTACCGACAACATAAAATAATGTCAGAAACATCAATTTTTCTAAATATGACCATTAGAAATAAATTTGAATTAATAAAATTGAAACAGTTTTTTATGACTATCGATGAGTCATTTTCATCAGTCTATCATCTTCGGTGTGTCATCTTCAGTATGTCATCTTCGGTGTGTCATCTTTGGTGTGTTGAAAACGGTGTGTCATCTTCGGCGTGTCGACTTCGGTGTGTCGACTTCGGTGTGTCATCTTCTATGTGTCGACTTCAGTGTGTCATCTTTGGTGTGTAGAAAATCGGTGTGTAGAACATTGGTGTGTTGAACATAGGTGTGTCGAACATCAGTGTGTCGAACATAGGTGTGTCGAACATCGGTGTGACAAACATTGGTGTGTCGAACATCGGTGTGTCGAATAAACAATCGGTGTGATAGACTCAAAAAGTTTATGAAGTGTATGTCTATCACAAAACGTTACAAGACATAGTGATATCCAAACATACATGTAAAAATACACTTGTAAACATATTTATTCAAAATATTATAGGTTATGGACTTATTAAATTACACTATTCTCTATGGCATAATTGATTCACTTAGAGATATTAAAGAGCATGAAAGAGAAAAATCTGAAAATTGCATTATTTGTGATTATGAAATACTACCATATCATAGTGGGTCCAGTGATATGTAAATTTTGATCCATTTTAATGTATTTAGAAACATATTATATATTAATATTCTATTTATTTAATATTTTTCAACCCACTTTACATATATAATAGAATATATTTTCCCAAATTCCTCGAACATCCTGTAGAATTTATATCACCTAAACCTAACCAAATACCATCCTAAATTTCATCTCCATTTACTAGATATTCCGGTCTCCTCAAAATACCAGCCTATAAGTTTTAATGTGTCATCTAAAGGTAGTTTCTCAAAGAAGAATTATATCTCTTAACTGTGTGCTTTCATCGGTATTTATTCTTCGACATCCTTCAAATATTATAAAAAAAATTTGATATAACAAAATAATTATCCTCAGTATACTTAAATTTTCATATTTTGATGTACAAACCATTTTTATCTTACTTTCCATAAATGGAAAATGAAATCCTAACTCGTGTGTACATATGAACTACCATCTCCACATAGCGATGTGTTTATCTTTTCATAATTTCTTATCATGGGTTGTTTTTCTGATGGATTTAATAATTTTATATTATATTTATGAAATTATTATTATTTTTTATATATAATGTATTACTGATCTTATTTTCCTTTCATCTATTATAAAATGACCATCTAACTCATTTATAATTGTGGATTTCCACCTTTATTAAGTGATGAGATTTTCATGACATGGATGGTTATAATGATGTATATAATGAATAAATATTACATATATAACATATTTTTATTGTATAAAAATAAAATATTATCTACGTTATTTCTTTTCTACTCAATAAAAAATGGTAACATCGTTCATACATACATACAGACTACCATATCTTTGAAATGATGAAATATATTTTTTTCATGAACAAAATATATGGATATTTATAAAATTATATTGATTGTATAAAAAAATTATATAAAATATAAGATTTTGGAGATGATATAACCATGAACCCTTTGACAATGACTGACCGACCACATCTATTTGAGAGATTATGAACCGAATGATCACAAAACATCTGATGTAAAATTAACTATCATGGTAAATAAATTAAATATCGTAATGAATGAAATAAAAGGAATTATGGTAAATTAATGAACTTGAAAAAAGATTATAAATATTGTAAAAAATTAATATAAATTTTATTTTTTAGTATTTAAATAAATTATGTGGTGTCCAGGGACACATAGAAAAGGATTTTTGTTAAATTATCATTTTATTTTTTTATTTTTTATGTTATTAATTATTTTAGGGAGATTATATGTTCCCAATATATTAAACCAAAAATATTTTTTTTTCAGTTTACAATTTTATTTTCAATTTCTTCCCTTATTTGATCATGAACTAACAAGTTATATGCAGGGGAGTTTTCATTAAAATCCTATTTAAAATACTCATTTTAAATCACATTCCTCTATGTAAATGTTATTTTAAATGGTTTAAGAATTTTATTATTTATTGTTCAAATATTTATATTGGTCATTTTAAAATAATTTTTATTTTTTTTAATGGCCTTAAAAGGAATACTTTGAATTTTTTCCATACAGGTCACTTTTGACTCTTTTTACCAAAATGAAAATTAATGTTTTGTTTAACACATATGGAATGGAAATTTTTTCCAACTATTATAACAAAATTTTTATTAATATTACTCTAAAATTTATAATTGTTTTCTAATATAAATTAAATTTACCACTATTTTGGGGAATTTTTCACTTCAAATAGCTTTCAAAATAAATGGATATTTCTTCTTATTTTTATATGAAATAGAAAATCGTTTTTTAATTATGGTATCAAATGGGATTTTCAAGGGTTTTATAATGAAAAGGTGAAATATTAATAATTATTTTTTCATGATGTGTTACATAATAATTATATATGATGAAATATGAGCTCAATATAGCTCATGATAATGGATGAGTCTGATATAGCTATCTAATGCATTGAGTGATGAATAGTCTTCAAAGGTAAAAATGAGAGATATAACATGACAGGTTAATTCTATAGAATTAACTAGAATTAAATTATTCTAACATAGTTTATACCCAATAGGAAATGGGTAATAAATATTATTATCAATAAAAGCTATTTTATTCTTGAAAATTCTTTTCATTAAATATATTTATTTCTCAAGTTAAGGAATGTTTTTGTTCTTTTAAAGGACAATGGTTTTTTAAGAAACCTTTTTAGTATTTCTCATGTTCCTCATGATACCATCTTTTGTTTAATAATATGTTTAATGGTTTTTATTGTTTTATTTTAGTAAAGTATTATTTTATTATGTTGATATTTTTTAATTATGTTCTAAGTGTTTTATTTCAAAAAAAATATTGGGTTATCATGTTTTTTATAAAATGTGTGATTTTCATTATTTTTATCTCCATTACTGAGATTTTTATAGCCATAACACATTTTAAAAAGTCTTTCATAGGAATTAAGGATGATTAAAAACTATTATCAAGTATATATATGAATAAAGAAAATTTTTCTTGCATAGGAAGTGTGTCAAGAATAAAATAGGAGTATGAAATTAAGAATCCTATTTTTTAAAAAAATAGACATTGTGTGTAATTATTACCTATGAAACATACTTTATTTCATAATTATATAAAAATATAAACCTAAAATATCATGGGAATTAAATAAATTTTCCAATTTTAATAAATTATTTTATTATGGGCTGATTATTATATGGGGATTATATTTAGAAAGGATTCTTAGTAAATATGTCTCTAATTATGTGGATTTAAAATGAAACCTCTCGTAATTATTAGAGGCAAGATATTAGAGTAGTGGTTCATGTTAAAAATAATTATTTTTATAGACCAAATTATGAAAATAATATATACGATATATACTAAAAATAGACTAATTTTTTTTATATCTTAGAGTTTTTTATAGTCCAAAAACATAAAAATAGATTGTGAAAATATAGGTAAATTTTTGTCCCTGGGAGTTTTCATGAATTTTCCTTTTTATACTCCAAATATAGTGAGATATTATTGTTTTAACAATGATACTTGAAGAATTTTTTATACTACTTATTTGAAGATCCTTGAGAATAAAAATAAATATATTTTATTAGATAATGAATGTTCTAGATGTTATAATTATACTATTTTTATTTAATATCCTAAATAAATCCCATAAAGAGATTTAAATAGTGAAAATGAATAGGATGGAGAAGAATATTCATCAATTTTAAATGATGAGGAGAAATATCAATCATCTCATCAAAGTCTAAGAAGACATGTTTAGGTCTAAAACATCATTATATATCACTAAAAACTACTAAAAATTGTGTATTTATGAGGGAAACAACTCGTACCTCATTTATTTATTAGGTTGAATATAGAGACTTTGAAGAAACTATAAGTATTAAATAATGGTTTTATTCTATGAATGAATAACTGGAATGTATTGAAAAATATGAGCCTCAAGAGTTTGTACACATGACAAAATAGAATAATTTATTTTGGAAAATGTAGTAATTCCTAAATAAATTGAATTAAAAACATGATGTGTTGGGATATAATGAAATAATAGCATGTAATTAATATAATCATCTTGAAGTAGATTAATTTTATGAGACACTTAAACCACATGTATGGCTTGAATCCATTATAATATTGAATTCAATTGTAAAATAAAATTGAAGTAAAAGATATTTCAAATGGATTTCAATTTTGGTTTCCTCAATGATGAGTTGGAAGAGGAGGCATATACTGTTCAACTATGTGTTTTAATTCTTGGAGAAAATTTGAATTATGTTCTTAAGTTAAATAATGCTTAATTTACTCTGAAAATGACCCTATTACCTTAGTATTCTAAGTAGTATACCATTATTAAGAAGAATAGTTTTTGAGAAGGAATAGTGGAAAACGATCACTACATTAAGGATGAAAAGTGATGTGTATCTTCTTATTACAATTCATGTAGAAGAAATTATAATTTTTTGAAATTATGAAGAATTATCTGAGGTGTTTTATATTTAAATAAAAAAATTATTTGGTATTTTTATGCTTGGAGAGATGATATATTATTTTGGACTACAAATTTCAAAAAATAAATATCAAATTTTTCTTTCACGGTAGAAGTATTCTAAGGAACATTTTAAGGGGTTCATCATGGAAGACTCAAAGCCTATTTTATCCCATTTTCAATGGAAAAATCATTATAAATATGAAATTGGATATGATATTTATCAAATATAATTTAATAATATGTGTAGATACTTGTTATAGCTCCCAACTTATAGTATATATTTTATATATATTGTCACTCTTTCTACCAAGTATCATAGTGAACCTAAATAATCCCCTTTTATATAAATAAAAAGAACTATAAGTTGTATAAAATTTACCTTTTGGGATTAAATGTGGTAGATAAGGAACTTTAGATCAATTTTTTTTATGAAAATTAATATTTGGAAGGTTTTATTATTGATAGAATATTTACCTGTGGGGTGTTTTTTTATCAGTGATAGGTGTATTTATTGGCACACTAAGAAGAAGAGTTATGTTACTTTAAAAAGTGTTGAGTTAAAATATGTGGGTATAACTCATCCCACAAATCATTCAATGTGTATTAAGACACAATTATAAGATTTAAATTTTTAAGTGAAGATTCGTCTTCTACTTTGAATTGATAACAAAAGTGCTATCAAATTTTTTTAATTATCCAATTTAGTATCGATGAAGAAAAAAATTGAACTTAAATATAAAATTAAGGATATTTTCAAAAAAAATAATTAATGTTGGACTATATTCCTACAAAGGAGAAAATATATGTTGTTTTCACAACGACATTTTCATAAAAATATTAAAAAAATCTAATGTTGAGGTTAAGAGTTCTGAATCACTCATGATACGGATAAGGTAAAAATATATATCCCTTGTATCATGTGGTATTTGGATATTATTTTCAATGATGGAGAAAATGAAATGAAAATAAAAAATAATATTTATTTTTATCTCTATGATTTTTCTAAAAAAGGGATAATATTTATAGAGTGTATCTATTGATATGTATATACTTTTCCGAAGAGAACATATTTAAAAATATTTAAAAGGGGTAATCTATGATTAAAAAATTTATGGAACTATGAAATGTTTTAATTATTTTTTATGTTTGTAAAATAATTTTTGTGTTACATATTCTATGGTAGGATTAATTAGTTTTAAAGTTGATGTGGTTTGAATGTAAATAACTGTTCTCTTATGTATAACATGATTTTATTATTGAGTATTCTTTTTTCATAAAATGAGTTAACTCATGTGATCTTAAAATTATTGAATGATGATTCACTTATATGTTTTATTCATTTTGATTTTATTTCTATTCTATGGTTTTCAATAAAATATAATGGGGTGATTATTGAGAAAAATTATTCGGACTGAAGAAGTTCCTCTAGATTGTGGGATTCATCTTGAGAAGAATTTATAGTGGAGGATAACCCGGATTTTATTTTTGTGTTTCCTTTTTCATTTAACACATAAATCATTTTCAAATCCAAAAAATTATAATTCATGATCTATAAATATATAAAATGAAGGGCATATATCAATGCATGTAGAGATATTGTCTTCAACATGTTATAGGTTCATTGGATAATTTATTGGTAAAAATATTATGTCTATGTGATGGTGACGATGAAATGAATTATTGATTACAAATAGAAAAAAAAATAATTGAATAAAAGTTTGGTATTTGTGGTAATTTTTTGGAATTATATATTCTTTTAATTATGATGAGGATTTAAGGAGATAGCTAAAACATTTCCCATCTTGGGCCAGCAATGGGATTCAATTAGACTGTAACCACTAGAGTAATCCACAAGATCTAGCTTCACTATAAATATCTATCCCAAGTAGATATGAAGTGATAATTATGATAACTATCATGTGGTAGTTGAAAGGGTGATGAATAGTGAATATGGGTATGTACACATGAGGTATTGGTGTTGATTAATCTCCCACATGCAGTGTGTCGTAGGAGGCTGTAGGAAAGAAACATCACCCAAATCGCTTTATTATTGGTCTATGTTTGTTTCTTCAATTATTAAGAAAATATATCAAAAGGTAAAATTCAATGTGGGATGAAGTTTCATATGACCACTGTCTATTTTATTATGTCGTTCATGCAAGATTTAAACGATGATTTTCCGAATGAGAATATTCTATATATATCATCTTTAAAATTTGGAGTTTGAATAAAACGCATTATTTATTCTATGACCTTGTGTGTATGAATTACTTGTTCATTCTAGTGACTATTCACACATGAAACACATGGTTGTTCAAGTGACAACACACCGCATGTTCGATCTAATGATCATGGAATCACATAGTTGTTATGTTTTTTGTGTATGGTATATTGATTCATTTGATAGTTTATATCTACAAAGTTGATTCATTATTAATGAAAGAATTATTCAATTGTAAATGCATTATTTTTGGAATATGATGTGATTTTAATGTAATGTAATTTTTATGGAATGAAGATAGAATAAATAAATGTTCAAAGGGGGTTGATGATTCCATGATAATTTTTCACATTTTCGTGTAGTTACATTCAGTAATGGAAATTGTTTCCCATGGAAGTTATTATGAATTCCAACATTAAAATTTCACATATTTGATATTTTAAGAGTTTTGATTTTTTGATAAATCTAAACATTTTAATTATAGTATTTATGTGGTATAATTAATAAATATAATGTTAAAGAGAATAAAAAGTATTTTATGTTGCATGAATTCACATTTATATTTATTTAAATAGTTATAGGTGTTAAATATGTGGCAGTTATCATCGAAAGAGAGATAAATAATGCGAAAATTATGGAAGAAAAAATAATTTATGAAAAATAATCCATGATTCATGCAATTATGTGTAGTTTATGTTGAAATTTAGAAGACCAAGATAATTTTTAATTATCATTGAATGTCTTAGTTGTTTACATCTAATATTTCATTAATTTTAAATAGAAAATAACTAGGGTGTTTTGAATTCAAATATTAACATGTTATTTCTTAAATGTTTTTTTAAAGGATGGTGGAAGAATTATTGTGTGATTTATGAAGAAACCAACTAGGTGAGTTAGTTATGATGTTCACCGATAAGAGAGAGGATGAAGTAGTTATTACTGCTACTTCCATATTACTAAGAACTATTTTTATAGATATTTATACAGTTATTAATGTTGTTTCACCCTATGTTTTGCATGAAAATTTGAAGTAAATTATTTCAATTTTACAAGAATATAACATAAATAAGATCTAAAGGCATGAAAAGGTTGATAGTAGTCATTGGTAGAAAACAATCTAGTTTTTACCCATTCAATATTATTATATCAGTGAAATATTCACTATTTATGTGGGTTGTAGACGAACAATATTGATACTTGTAAACCATGTTCTAAGGATTTTACTTACTCACTATGGTTTATAGGATTTTAATAGTAAATCATGTGATCATGAATTTTTCCAATTCATGCAATGAAATAGCTACTACATTTCATGGTGATCCTTCTAAATCAAATATGCCTTCTTTTTTTGTGATTAGGTGTGGACTCATAGAAAATTATTTCACTCTTATATGTGATGAATGTTATTTAAAGGGAAACAATTAAAATTTATAAATCTTTTATTCAACCTACGTATTATTATTTTCCATGATCGCATGATTCTATAAATTCTCTCTATAAATATCTATTTAGTGTGATTGAAATCCTAACTTTTCTTTAAATAATGTGAGATTAAATCTATATCCTCCTCCCTCTCATGACTAAGAGAAAAAAAGGAAGAAATATTCTTTGCTGAAGTATTACTTGTTTGGATAAATGAAAAAAACAAGATGATCATATCCTCTAATATAACACCTAAAGTTCAATCAGTGATTTTTTTGAGATTATAGAGATAGTGTGGATACAGAAAAAGGGTTTACATGTTTTATCCTATCATCTCAACGATGGTATGACTTGAATGGGGTTTTATTGAAGATAATATTTATCAAACAATTAATTAAACAACTGAGTTAATTCTTATCATTAAATTAAATATATATTTTATTTGAAAATATTCCTTTCATAAAGTTTATTTATGAACTATATTTAGATGAAACAATTATTCATCATGTTATTATATATTATATATTATATCCAAAAAATAATAACTATTGGGAATAATGTTGAGTGGATTCCACAACATCAGGAACCTTTAATACATCCTATTTTTATCTTATATGATGTACAAAATGATCCTATGTGATAATACCTATAAACGTATTCACCAATTTGAAGGTGAGGAAGATTAATTGGTGGTATAATTGAATACTTTACTTTAAATGATAAATAAAACCATGTTATTAGTTAAGACATAATCCTCTCAAGTTATTCACTCAGCCTTGCTCATATGAAATTAGTTAGAAATCATGAAGAGTAACAAGTATTTTTTACAATGTTCATTACCAATTTGGCTTCAAACCACTAATTGTGTTCGACACCCACCAACACAAATATTCTAAACTAAATAATATGATAAAATACAAGTGGATGGGTTAGGTATCATCATGAATCCTAAATCATCATCATATCATTTATTCTTACACAATAACCCACTAGTTACAATGAGTGATAACAAAGTTGTATTGTCTTATTAAGACATAAGTTTCATTATAAACTATTAAAGATTGTCCTCTCAAGACACAATACTAAATAAATCATAAACATTCCCTTTCTTGAAAATCCTTCAGGGTCATACTTCTACCACTTCTCTCTTGAATATTGAAAGATCGGGTAATGAAATATTTTCAAATGAATATCACCTATATTTTTTTTAATTTATAACATTCTCTATCTATTTATATTTCTCCCTTAAAAATATCACCCCTTTTCACATTATCTTTAAAAAAAAATTCTTGGGAAACTACATTCTCTTTTTTTGACATTTTTTTACAGATGATGAATTTAATTCATACATGTTTTTCACACACCAAAAGTGGTATATAAAATTATGAATTGATACTTCCAAAATAAAAAACAATGAGGATTATACCATTTTGAGCTTCCTTGATATTTCTTCCCAAGACTCATTATAATGGATGTCACGTAGTTATCCTCCTCTATGTTCTCGAATGATTTAAATTTCATCATCTTCATTATCAATATTATAGAATCATAAAGATCCTAAAAACATATAAAAAGGTATTTATGAAAATAAAAAATATATAAAATTGGTATACAATTCATTTCATCGACTTAGATGGTTCCATAAATACATTGAACTTCTTTATTATAAAGGAAAAATTTAGGCCACATTTCTTTTGAAACCTCAACCAAAGAAGATTATTTAGTAATTTAAAACTCTTATAATGTAAAAAAACTCCATTAGAATGTGATTTTGTACATTAAGAGAAATAATAAATTGTCTCATTATCATTCTAGAGTTAATATTTGGAGAGTCTTCGAAAATAAATATACCATCATGCTTAAAAAAATATCTAAATTTGATAGATTGGACCATGAAATAGATATGAACATGAATTTCCATTTTTGATATCTCTTTTTGAATAACTTAAATTACATTTTATATGTGATGTTTTACACATAGAATATCAGTTCAATAATTATTGGTTTAAATTTTTTCATAATTTTCAAATTTAGAAATCTCATATGATCATGTAGTGAAAACTAAATATCTTTTCCATGGGAAAAGGCTTACATTCAAAAATATTTACTATGCATATCCTAAAGGCATTTGACTAAAAATTCTTACGGTGATAGATATCTAAAAATCCCACAAATTATAAAATAATTTCATTCAATAGATAGTCTCATATTTAGATCCAAATTCTTCCATTCATATACAAAGGCTTATATTTTACCAATAAGTATTATGATGAAAAATACATACGATGTTCTTAAAAATTTATGTTTCGTTAAATGAAATATGATCATCCTAAATGATTTGTGATCAATGCATGTCCAAAATTTATTTTTTTAAAGAATTAAAAAAACTAATCTAGGTGAACCATTCCCTATTAAACACAAAAATTTTCCTTCTCATCCACCTCAAAAACATCTCAACAAAATTTATTAAGCCCTCACCATCCTTATAAAAACCTCTTAATTTATTCAAATAGGTCTATAATAAATTCAAAATAGAAACAACATCATAAACAACTCCAAAGGTACTTTAATCTCCCCCTTTTTATTTTTTTGAAAATCCATTTAGTCATTTATAAAACATATATAATAGTTTCAAAAATAAATATAATATTATGAGAAAAATAAAATCTCTACATGTATCATATGAGATGAATGACTTTCGACTCATTGATATTATGTTATTGTTTTGAGAGAATTACATCTCTCAGTGTCATGAAATGTTTGACCATATAAATAGATATACTCCCCTTTAATTCATGAATCAAATATAACTATTAAAAAACTATCTCCCCCCTTTAATAAGGATTTTTTTATCATAGAAATCCCACCCTTTTCAACATAATCAAATTCATAGTAGGAGAGGATATTCATATTTCCTCAAGAAATAGGTGATGAATAAGAATAAAGTGTCATCCTAAGACATTAACACATTTAAATAAATAACTCATCTATAAATACCTCAGTTATATTATTTCTAGTGATAATATATACAAGTTATATATCACCAATTACTACCCTTTCTTTGATAAAATGGTACCCAATGTAAATATGTTTAGATTGTGAGTGTTACACTAGATTATTTGAAATATCATTCTCACTAATATTAAAACATATAATTTATAAGGACTTTTCAATAAAAAAATTAAGATATTATAATTTGACATGAATCCAAAACATTTCTATGAAAGTATATGTAACTATGATGTATTCGGCCTCAGCTATACCTAGGGCCATTTATTATTGCTTCTTGTTATGTCAAGTTACCCAAACATCAAATAAGAATAAGGGTACACAAATTTTTATTTTCTATCAATTAATTCCCTTTCCCATTAAACATAAATGTACCACAGTATCTTTAAATTAGATGTGCTACAATACTGCAAGGCACATTTGAGTGTTACTATGAAATATTACAAAATCCTCTTGGATTCCAACATATGAGATGATTTTGGATTACTCTAGAATCTAACATGGATAAACACTATAAATTTAATGATATTACTTAATACTATGAGATAGAGTAGGCTTATAACATGTATTCTGAATTCCTTTTGATCAACACTCTTGTTATTATCATTTTTGGCTAGTTTGATGCTAACAAAAACAGGAGTAAAAATTTCATTTGAACCCATCATTCCAAAAAAACAATAATTATTATTCATATTTCTTTAGGATAGAAACATTTAATAATATCCTTGGATAATTTGTAATTCTATTAAATAATTAATATCTACTAACAACAACTTCTCAAAATTATACATCATTAACATTGAATATTCTTCACATAGATACTCTTTATCACTAGAAAATATTGTTTCATCAATATAAATCGTACAAATGAGAGTAGTTATGCTATCCTATTTCACATATTATTTTTTATAAAATGTTCCTTTTGTAGAATTTGAATTCTTTATATCCTATTTAGAATACCATTCCCTTGGTGTAAGTTCTAAGAAATACAATTTTTTCTTTAACTTACAGACCATGTATCCATCTTCATCAATAAAGAACCCTTTAGGATACTTAATGAAAACTTAATCTTCAAGATATATGTTATGAAATATAGACTTCACATACATCTAGTAGACTCTATATTATACAAGAACCACCATTTTAAAATAATTCAAATGGATTCAGTCCTAGAAAATAAAGAAACATTTTCTTGAAAGTCAATTCCCTCCATTTGAGTGTATCCCTTGTACACAAATTAGGCATAATTCCAAGATACCTATCCTTTTTCAATGAGTTTGTTTCTAATAAACACACATAGGTCTTATAACATTATTCTATTATTTCCATGGTACATGATCTCATGTGGATTTATTTTCAATATGATCATGCTCTTCATTCATATCATTGATCCATTCTTCACATTAAACTACATCTAAAATAGATTTCATTTATGTTTGTGATAGGGGAGAAGTTTGATTATTAGTTCTCAGATTTCTTGTAGGATAAAATAGTTCTTTCTTATTACCAATTATTTTTTTATTATTTTCAACATATTTATTAATCCTCAATTTTCTCATTCTATCATAATCAGTTGACCCATGTTCATCAAAAGTCTGATTTTAATAAATAACTTCTAAATTTTTTACATTTTATTTTTTCCAATGATTTTATTTCAAAATTCACCTCACTAATGGATTTAGAGTCACTATTTTCTATGTTAAATCAAGCACTTATTGTGGGATGATTATAAATTATTTTAACATCATATCATCCAATAATTTTATGAAAACACTCATTCCAATACTTTTATCCTCTTCCATTTGAATGGTAACCCAATAAAATACCTTCATATATTTTAACCTAAAATTGTCCAGATTGATTTCATTAATGATTTATAGACATAAAAATACTTTATTGTGATTTATAGTAGGATTTATTTGTATCCACAACACATAAGGAGTTGTATGGTTATTAGAAATCATCTATTACGAATATAGATAGTAGTGTACACTACTTCTCTCTAGAAAATTGTTGATAGATTTTTCTCAAGTAACATTGTCCTCAACATTTCAATTACAAGTTGGCCCGGGTAACCCATACAACTAGGCTCTAAATCTAAATGAAAAAAGACTCTATGGGAGTTTTCAATTGCTATGGGATGATGACTTTCACCTAAACATAAATATAAAAATAAAAGTACTGTTTTTTTCTAACCTAGATTAAGATAAATGGAATAAATATAAATAAAATTTAAAAGGAATATTCCATAATCAAATAAGGAAAAATATTGAGAAACAACTCAAAAAAATATAATAAAACCACAAATGTACATGTCCAATAAAAAATTAAAACACAAACAATAAACTGATACTCCATGTGATATGTTGGAAACATCCCAACATCTCACCACCAGCCACAATACCCATCCAACAAGAGACTCACCGATTCCTTGTGGTTGCTGGCATTTTATTATAAAAAAAATAAAATATAGGGTCTATATATTCCAAATGTAATGTGTATGGTGTGAGGAAACATCCTCAGTAGGTTCCCACGATGGGGTTACATTTCAATCCTATATACAAAAATACTGATATGATCATCCAAAATTAAAAAGTCTGATAAATAGTTAAAAAAATTTATATCAATTGCATAGTAAAACATTTCCCATTTTTCAATAGTTATAAAACAATCTAGATGAAACCATTTCAAATAATATTTAAAATACCCATTTTTATTTATCAAATATAGTATATCAAATCAAAAATTGTAAAAATACAATGTAAAATTGTAAAACACACAAAGGAATACATACAGTCAGGCTATCTAGGTAACTTGTACCTCAATCATGACTAGTGTGCACTACAAGTTCCCATAACCCTTGAATCAAGGTTTAGGGAATAGTGGAACAACCTATAAAATGGACCCCCTACAAGTTCAATCATGTCCTATAGCAAAATACATCTTGATCTTGGAATGAAATAATATCCTAAAAAGTGAACCCCCTTACAATATAAGTATATAAGCCCCAATACTACACCTTCCTCCTGTGTACTCAAGGATCTCATGTGCGTAATATTTAAAATAATTTCAACTGTATTTACACATTTAATATCTCAATATAAGGAACTATTTTTCCATCAAATAATTATTTAAAAATTCATTCCATAATACATTTTATAATGCATTAAAAATATCTTTTCCTTTTACTAAAATGTGGGGAAAACTATCTTATCTCAAAAACCCATTTACACACACTGAGTAATCAATCATGTTAATTTATTTATAAAATAATTTATAAAATCAAGAGAAACAAAAGTTTATAAATCATAGGATAGAGACAAAACCACATATAAAAAACATTGGTTTCACACTAACTAAAATGGGATCCACATACATTAAAAGGAATGGAATACAGGAACAACAAATTGATGCCCTATAGTAAATAACCATCCATACTACAACCAACATGATAGACTAACTATATTGAACAAACACACCAAATGGATTGAGATAAAACAAGAAAACAAAGTCAGATATTGACCCACAAAAAGGAGATGTTCATAATAGAATAATCGACCCACAAAATCTGGAATGACCCTAGGGTTTGAGGTATATTGATGAAAATAGAATGAAAAATGGGTTAGGCGTGTAGTTAATTAAAACCCTAGTTGGAAGAAACATTACATGACATAAATATGGGAATCACAACATGAATTCCCCATGTTGCATGTATGCTAAAAAATTAGTCACCTCAGATTATAAATCATGATCAATACATTCACAATATGAACATAATTCAAGGCTTATACCATTTTCACACTCTGGACCCAATTTGTGGCCTCAACACAGAACCAAACTCACATCATGTATCTATTTCACAGTGTGAACTTTTTCAATATACAAAACCTAACATAGCCCATTCAGAAAACATTAGTTGTATCTTACACCCACTAAACCCAAATTAAAACCACTATAACATTAAAAGAGATCATACCTTAAAACTATATGTTATAATCTCCCCACCATAGGATATTTTTTCTCATGTTGTCATATGAAATAATGGTGCTCTGTAAAGAGGTAATTCTACTACTCCATCACCAATGATTCGAGATCCCAACTCTCATAAGAATGTAATCTCGGTCTTTATAACACAATGACTAATAGAATTGAATTCCCATAAAATACATTCATTAGATAATCAATGATTTCAATTAGTTTCTCCTTAATTGAAAAATCTATATCGAACTCCATATCCTCCCATATCAAAATAGGAGGCATATCTAGAAGGTATATTCTAATACAGGATATGTGGAAAACATCACATATTCCTATAAAATGAGTTGGAAATGAAAATAAATGGGAAAAATAATGAATTTCATCAGTTATCTAAAATGGTTCAACATATATTAGATCTGGATTTCCCTTTTTTCCATGTTTATGGTGACCTTACTAATTATAAACTTTCAATAATACCCAATCACCTATCAAAAACTCAAAATAATGAGGTCAAACATCTTTAAAATATTTCTATGGAATATCATATATAACAAAGAGTCAACATATATCCCTAATACTCTCTGATGTCTCACGAATGAGTCTCAAACCCATAAGATAGGCCTCACCCTCTTCATCCAAATAAAGAGGTGACCTGCATAGGTTACCATACAAATCCTCGAAGGGATACATTGTAATTAATGATTGGTAACTGTAATTATAAGAAAAATAAACTAGTACATTATGGTTATGCCATGATTCACTAGAATCAAAGATTCAGACACATATCATATCCTTCAAGATCTGAATAACATTATTTGACTCACTATACTGATGTGGATGGTAAGCATTACTCAATTTGACATGAGTCTCCATCACATATTGGAGATACTTAAAGAATCTATAATTAATATTGGGATACTTATTTGGGATAATGGTAGGGGATTATCCCTGAAACCACATGATTTCATGCACATATACATTTACCATATCTTCGACTTTAGTGGTGTCCTGGATCAAAATGAAATGAGATGATTTCAACATCTAATAAATAACCACCATGATAGAATTATTCTCTTAGGGAGTACATGTAAATCCAAAATCAAATCCTATGGACATATCGTTGCTTTTCTAAAAAAAGTACATGATGATGATAGGTAAAACTAGAAGGGTTTAGGTTCTCTACTTTTATATGCTCGAATGTGTAATAGTGGGACACACAATCAAAAATGTCACACTTTATAACAATCCACCAAGAAAACCATATCATGTTATAATACATCTTTATAGGGTCATGGTAAATGATACATGAAGAACTATAGACATAAAGTAACACTAAATTTCTTATGGATGATGGTATAAAAAAACTGTTTCAAAAAGTAGAGAATACCAATATAATGAAGATACCAAATAGAAATGGTCTCCCCACCACAAAAAAAATCATTGATTACTATGAACTTTTTAACCAACTACTAACCCAATATAATTAAATCAAGAAGAGATTATGATAACTAAACCCTACCTAGAACTATACCTAAATGATCTTCCTGATTATCTAGATACAATTGAGAGAAAATACCCATCAGGTTTCACTACTCCTTAAATTCCAAGATATCCTCTAGTGGATCCTTCTTACTGAGATCATCCATGAATAAATTATCCATTCCTATGAAGTAGGTGATGTTGAAATCCAATGTGTAAAGATATTAAACTCACTATATTTGACTTATATTTAGATCCTCATTATAAAAGATATGTCTTAAACACTTATGATTAGAAAAGATAATGAACCACTCCAGGAAAATAAGTGTCACCAATACTTAAGCTTGTAAATATCTATTGAAATATCTGAATAATGGGTGGGGTAAATTTTATCATGAATACCAATATTATTAGATCGATAGTCCAAAACATTATCATTCTACAAAATCACACAACTAAAACTAGAACTAGAATAATCAAAGTATTCCACATACCCCTTACTGGACTCAAGAAAGATCAAAATAAGAGCTATGTAAGAATCTATTCCAACTCTTAAAAATAATTTAGACACTTAGAATCATATATTTATTTCACCAATTCATTGGTAATATAATAAAAATGTGACCGAATCACTGATAAATCTTTGATGAACCATTGATTGTATCTACACAGATCAAGGATGCTTCATATCGTAAAGGTGTTCCATTGACCCTCCCATTATAAGACAACCTTAACCGTATTAAGATCAAGTGATATGTCATGTTTATAAATCACATGCCCCTATAACTTCACTTCTTTGATCCATAAATTGCATTTTGATAGCTTTAAATAATGTTTGTGGGTCCTCGATATTTCCAAAACTAGATTCAGATTGTTCTCATGCTCATGATCATATATTGAATAAACAATGATATGGCCCAAGAATATAATGTTACTTTTATTGAAATTATAATAGAATATCTTGTTCACAAAAACCATAAATGTGATGAATCATTTATTCTTTATTAAGATTTGTAATATGTCAAATGATATTTTCAAGGATATGAACTGAGACAACAAAGAATTTCATTGTTCTATGAGGCCTAGTATTGATATATTAATAATAATAAATATATTATATCATGCACCATGTAGACCCTACCACATGAATTGTGACCCAACATTGGATTCTCAATGTGTACCATGGGGTGTATGGGAATAGAAAAAAGATGAAAAAATGGAATAGATGATGTGCATGGGAAGGGTTGGTACTTGTACATGGCTACAATACATGGCCATTAGCTGAATTACACAGGCATGACTCAAAGTACATGGGCTTCTATAGGAAAAACACTATGTTCTAGATTTACCTCTACAAGTTGTGTGTCCTAAATAGAAACATCATGTGTATAGAGAAAAATCTTCCATGTGAGATGTTGATACATGAGTAGCAAGACATGTCATGTAATTATAGTACACTTCATGTACATTCTCTAGGATAGTATGATTCCCACATTCTCTTTAATATAGACCGGTTTTGTTGCGTGTATCTCCTTGGTCTATTCCAATTAGTGTATAGTAGGGCATTACATCCTGATAAAAGGATTGTTATCACATCAATGGGATTAGTTTGGGATAATAGTTCTCATGAATCCTTAATCAAGGTATTGGGTGGGATCCTTTATCATTTTATCTCCCATGGGTGGGGTTTAAAAAATCATTATGAAAATCTTACAAGGATATATGATCCCCTACTTAGAATTTTATTTCAAATTTTTCTTGATGATTCCCTCAAGGCCTTGGTTGTGATCCACTATATATTTATAAATCTCTTTATAGTTCTTGTGATTACTTATTTATTAAGTCCTAATAAGAACGACCTCTCAAGTGAGCTCCATTAGTGATAGCATAGATCATTTTGTAAGATATCCAAGAGCATTACCATGAATCCTCAAAACTAATCCTATAGCTAATAGTTTGGTTGAGAATTCTTTGAGACCTGGAATCTATTATGTGTATATTTGGGATTATTCATTCTACTCTTATTACTATTTCTCATAGACTGCTTCACATATATTTTTGATGTGTTGAAAACTATTTTTATGATTTATGTTTGGTGATTTCGGGGTGTCCTAATATGTATTTTTATACTCACCCCTATATGGGATCTACCAATATAGGTCATGTCATTTTTAGATGAAAGGTATTTTGACAAAGTCCTACAAAGACCAAAAGTATGTGGAGTATAGTGACCATGAAAAACTATAGTTCATACCTGGTGTTGTGTTTGATATCAACCCCCTTCTTATAAGCAGGTTAGACAATTTTCTAGTTTTTTGTTGACTTTTATTTGTCCATTTCACTTTCTAGCACATTTATCATAATTTGATTATAGTATGTTGATGTATAGATGGATTTTGTATTACTATATTTACATTTTAGCATTGTATGATATTTTAGAGATTTATCTGTGTGTAGGTACCTTAAGACCAGGCCACCCATATGTGTGTTATGCCTATATATAATTGGTCGCAAACCCATGGCCTATTAGAGGTGGTCAATATGCTATAATCAAATTATAAAAAATGTACTAGAAAGTGAAATGGACAAATAAAAGTCAACAAAAAACTAGAAAATTGTCTAACCTGCTTAGAAGAAGGGGGTTGATATCAAACACAATACCTGGTATGAACCATAGTTTTTCTAGGTCACTATAATCCACCTACTCCTGGTATTTCAAGGACTTTGTCAAAATACCTTTCATCTAAAAATTACATGACCTATATTGGTAGATCCCATATTGGGGTGAGTATAAAAATACATAGTAGGACACCCTGAAATCGCCAAACATAAATCATAAAAATAGTTTTCAACACATCAAAAAACAAAATGAAAAATAAATTCTGGGGTGACATTCTCAAAGAACAAAAGGTAGGTAATAAATTCTGAGGTCTTCAAGAACAAGTGGGGAACAATTTTCCCTAAGAATAAGCCAACCAACCAAACAAAGCGTAACAAACCAAATTACATGATGCACGTCAACAAGGTTTACAACTCAAAAAACCAAATGATAAATAAAATCAATCCACACAAATACATAATCAGAGTACCAAGTGGAATAATACAAAAACAAAACCCAATAAACTATGAAAAAACTCCATATCTCCAAGACAAACTCTATGTTCTAATCACCTCACAAACATCCAATCATCTTGATGAACCACTATCAAAATGGGATTCGTTTCCCTTACATGTGTCTGGGAATAAAACATGTGCAAAAGCACCAAAGTGCCAAATTATTGGGTGGGTTAAAATACTCAGTAGGTTTTCTCCAAATGACATCCCTAGACACACCACTAGGATAGAGTTGTTATCACATTTATATAAAATTGTTTATATAAAAGATCAAATAATGAAACAATTTACAACAAGCCAAACACTCCCTTACCAAGCCATTCTCACCAAAATTATAACAAAACAAGGAAATCCAAATGATAATTCCATAATCCATTTACCATTTCAATTTATCACAATCGTTTCCATCTTGCATAAAAACCCAAAAACAAACATAACAATAATTATTCCTGCACCCCAAACCAGTAAAAAACACGGTGGAACTTCTTATCCAAGCACATTTCCTCTTCGCCCAATTTAGTGGTACATTCACCCACTTATCCGTTGATGGTTTCCCTTACATCCATTGTCCATCCTCTTTTTATAGTGGTACTCCCCACCCACTTCATATTAATTTCAATCACATAAATACTTAGAAACCAAACTAGTATATCACATAAACATGGTTCAATATTCAATTATTTTAAAAAAAAGTTATAAAAAAGTTTTGGAGATATTATATCACCTATAAATAGGTGATATTAAATTAAAAAGTATAATAGGGTGTCCAAACAATTGAATTTTCATTTTATTTCAGAAATGGTGAATTTTTTTTATTTTAAATTATATTCCATGTTATTTGAAACTGTCATAGTTGTCTAATCATATTATAGAACATAGTCATATTATAGAGTAATTGGAATTGGTTTTAAGTCCAATTTTTTTTATTGTTCCAATGCTGATGTCTACTCAATCTCACTCGTATTTCAAACCATCATGTGAAATGATAAAATTCTAGTGAAATATTTATAAATATCATCAAAAAAATATTCAACTAACTCATATTTAAAATTTTCATCTCATAAACATGGTTCAATATTTAATTACTTTAAAAAACATATAAAAAGGTTGTGTAGATATTATATCACCAATCAAATTTATTATTTCATATACATTTTTAGTGTCCCCATTTGAGAAATAAGTGTTTTGAGAATGAAAAATAATATGAGTATAGATTCCTACTTAGAAAATCTCATGGTGTCTAGATTATTGAAATTCATAGTGTATACCCCAAATAATCATGAAATAGTTCCTTTATGTACATTAATAAAGATCATCATTATAAGGCACCAGCCTTAAACCTTACTTAATCTTGAGTTATTACAAGATTACACATTGAGGATCTTTTCGGGTTTAGAGTTTTAGAGAATTAGATCATAAAACTTGCATTACATTCCACATATAAACAAAGTGGTTACATAAAGATAGTATTCTTCATTCCCATCAATGGAAACACATTTAAAATAAAACATGGATTATTTCTTGACACATCCTTGACTCTATCATCTTATCATGTACCTTTCCCTTGACCTGTGAAAAACATTTCAAAAACTTGGGATGAGCATAAAAACTCAGTATGGGTTATAAAAACATGGAAAGGAAACATGGGTACATACATACATAAGAGTGAAATCATACTTTACCCATAAAACATAATCACTTTAACATACCTCATCAAATCATGAATAAATCATAGAAATCATAAGACATAAAGGTAACTTGAGGCATTCATAACATTCTTACGCAGGGAGTAACCCTCTTGGTTACGTTTGGAATACCCATCACAGTATATTCCCTAAAATCTCTTCGGAGAAACCTTAACGTTTCACTCCTTCGCGTTACCCAATGCATTGGAGAGCTATAACGGGCTCACCCGCCCTTAGTTTATCACGGAACCACCCGTCTTCATAATAATGCCCAAGAACTATAACATAATCATATCACATAAAATATGCATAAAGGAAACATAAAATTTCCACATTTCAATCATGAGATATCAATACAACAAATTGATATAAAAACATTATGAAAACCATTTTCAATACCAAAGTAAAAGAAAAGTAACACATGGTATTTATTTTTCTTTTAAAAAGAAGGTATGGCTTGTAGAGGAATCCGAAACTCAAATAACGGTCATGACGGCGGAGAAGTCGTTGTCGCCGCATACGTACGACAAAAACATTCCCTTTTTTCATTTAGTAAACGCTTCGTATAAAAAATATTCCTTTTGAATAAACGTAAAAGTCAAAGGGGTTTATACACTGTATAAAAGAAAGTTGTGTATAAAATAAAATATGCCTCAACGAAAGGAGATTGAGACGAAGTCCCATACCTCGTATCCGACTTGACCCGACCGTTCTTTAATCTCCTGAATAATAAACTTGAGTTAATATCCACTTTCTTAAGAATATTTTTCAAGTTCATTATTCCTTTTATACCATGTTATGAACATCATGTAATCATTTAAGTTAATAATGTTCATTTTGTCGGTATTTGGTTCTTAAGTCAAAAATAGACTTCTTACACTTACATGTTGTTAATTTGGTCAAAGGTTCATTATATCCAGAATGGTATTCATGATGTAGATATCATATATGTCATATATATCCAGTAAATACATGCATTTATAATATTACATAATCATTTAGAGGTAAGAAATGAAATGCACCGTTCATGGAGACGGTAAGCCGTATGTACGCATGAACGCTACTTTCATTTCTATTTTGTATTTTATAGAATGGAATCATAATGATATAAAGGTATATTATAATTCCAGTATAATATCATATATAATATCATAGTTCCATCCTTTATATGTCCCACATATGGTATTTAACGAATCAAATCACTTTGAGGGGGCGGTAGTCCGCACTTCCTAAAATGAAGATATCGTGTTTACCCATAATGGAAACCATAAAGGTATGCCCAAAATGAAAAAAACAGAAGCTTAAGGAAAACATAAACATATTATATATCATATATAAAAATAGTGACATCATAATGGCCACCTTTGAAGGTGTTAAATGAGTATTGAACAATCATCGTTTCGGGAGGCAGAATTTTTCCATCCACGGAAACCGTATGTTCTTTAACCATTTGATGTAGTTGTGTGAGAGTGTAGCTCAAATAAATATTATAACAACATCCTTGTATATTGAAGATACTGGTGTTGTTACAAAAGAAGTAAATAAAAAGATTTTAGGGGGTTGGAGAAGCAAAATAAAACAAATGAACATGAGAGAATGAATTACCTTTAAAAGTGTAACTCCTTTTGATTTGAGCCTAAAGGCTTCCTTTGAAAGGATTCTGCCCAAAGGAAATCCTATAGGATGAAGAGAGGGGTGTGGAGAGAGTAAATGGTCAGGGGTTGGCCGAGCCAAAGGCTTGAGAAGTGTGTGAAATGAGGTAGAGGTGGGGGCCTTTTATAAGAGGAGAGGAGGGGCACTTTTGGAAAGTAAAGAAATATTACTTTATTTGAAAATGTGTTTCGGTTTCAAAAGGTCCCACATTGATATAATTCATGGATAAGGTGATAAGGCTTCTAAATCCACTCATCCAATTGGTTTTGGCCATGTGTAGTTCATAGATTTTACATTATCTTTCCATTTTATTTAAATCGTCAAATAATGATGTCATCGCTGCATCATTATTATGTCATAAATAATTTAATTTATTTAATGTCTAAAAATCATAAACAAAAATACTATGATTTAGGAAATCTTTTTATCTTTCAAATGAATATTTATAATCAAAAATATGATCTTTATAACCCCATGTAAAAAATTGTTTTCGTAAAACATCTCTTGTTTGTGTCATTTTTACTTTAACATTTAATAAAAAGTTATTTATGTCATTTCCAAACCAAAGTGTCTCCATGGGGTCCCCAAGTTGACCCATGGCTTGTCTTGGTCGGCCATGACACAACCAATAAGGTTGGGACATGTGTCTAGGTCATTTCATATTATTAAAGCATTATTTATACCTTAAACTACCCTAATTACCACTAATCGCGATTAAGAACTTAATAAGTTACTATTCACCAAAAAATTATTATAATCTCATTGAACCACATTTTACTTCTTAATGAAAACCATGTATGTCAGATTTTCAAAATTCAATACACATTAGTGGTAAACTTTCATTTAACTGAAAAATCAGTTTGCTTGATTACCACTTAGTGGTTTCACTATTCATCAAAAATTGAAGTTTTTCAGAAAATTACCAAAAATTCACCCTAATCTATATTTGATATTTCGAATTAAAAAATGAAGTATATTTTACAAAATTAAAATCATATAAGTCACATTAATTAATTTAATAATTAATTCCCGCTGCCAGAGAAAATAGCGTGTTTTTACAAAACAATAAGTATCAAAAGATTGACACCAGTTTAAGTCTAATTTCAAAGTGAAATTGATTCCAATGACCACCATTGGATAAAATGGTAAAAATATATTCTAATTTCACTTCAAAACCAATTCAAAACATAATCTAATAATATAAATAAATTAGATTAAAAAGCAGTTTTGATGTAAAATGCAGTATTTTTCACTATTCATTAAAAAATGAACATTGTCAGAAAAATACCAAAAATTCACACAAGGTAAATTTTGATGTCCCAATCATAAAGGATAAGTTTATTTTGAAAAACATAGTTTATAAAATTGTCAAAATATAGATTCAAAAATGGTTTGCCATCAAAAGGCAGTAAAACAATCTTGTATGAATATTAGTGTATTCCATGCATAAGATTGTATTTATTTTCATTTTAAGCCTCTATAACACTATCTTAATCATTAATAGACATAGATAAAAATATCTATTATTCATTACTTATTTGGGATGTTACATCCTTCCCCCCTTTAGAAAATTGCGTCCCCGCAATTTATTTACTTATCGAATAAATGGGGGTACTTATCCCTCATTGCATTTTCAGATTCCCATGTTGCCTCTTCAATCATGTGGTTTTTCCACAAAACCTTTACCTGGTGAATCACCTTATTCCGTAACACTTGCTCCCTGTGGTCAAGAATCTGGACCGGTTGTTCCTCATAAGATAGGTTCTCTTCCAGCTGAACTACCTCTAGACTCAAAACATGAGATGGATCTAGCATATACTTTCTCAACATCGAAACGTGAAAAACATTGTGTACCTGAGATAAACTCGGAGGTAAAGCCACTCGGTATGCAACTGATCCAACTCTCTCCAGAATTTCGTATGGTCCAATGAACCTTGGACTCAACTTTCCTTTCTTACCAAATCTCATCACACTTTTCCAAGGAGAAACCTTGAGAAAAACATGATCACCTACCTCGAAAGATAGATCCTTCCTCCGGTTATCTGCATAACTCTTCTGCCTGCTCTGAGCTGTTCTCATGTGTTTCTGAATCAGCTGAACTTTTTCTGCCATCTCTTCTACCAATTCTAGTCCCATCAACTTCCTTTCACCCACTTCATCCCAGAAAGCTGGAGTTCGACACCGCTTCCCATATAATGCCTGAAATGGTGCCATCTGTATACTGGAATGAAAACTGTTATTATAAGAAAACTCAACCAAAGAAAGATGTTGGTCCCAACTTCCCTGATAATCCATAGAAAAAGCTCGTAGCATGTCCCCCAATGTCTGAATTGTTCGTTCTGACTGCCCATCTGATTGAGGATGAAAAGCTGTACTAAAATTTAATTCAGTACCCAACGACTTCTGAAGGCCTTTCCAAAAGTTAGAAGTAAACCTGGGATCACGATCCGATACAATGGAGAGAGGAACTCCATGTAACCTGACTATCTCTTTAAGATACAAACGGGAAAGTTGATCAAGAGAGAAAGTATCTCGTATAGCAAGGAAATGATCAGATTTGGTCAAGCGATCAACAATAACCCAGATTGCATTATTACCTCAAGATGTCTTCGGTAATCCAACAACAAAGTCCATGGATATATTCTCCCATTTCCACTCTGGCACTGGTAAAGGATGAAGCATCCCTTTCGGTAACTGCCGTTCTGCTTTAACCTGCTGACAAGTCAAACACTTCACAGTAAAATCAGCAATGTCTCTTTTCATTCCATCCCACCAGTAATACTCCCGCAGATCTCTATACATCTTAGTACTGCCCGGATGAACTGAAAATGGAGAACTATGAGCTTCACATAACATCTCTCTCTTCAACTGTGAATCACAAGGCACACACAATCTCTTCCCAAATCTCAAAACACAATCACTATCAATGTTGAATTCAGGCAACTTACCTTTCTGAACCAGCTCTACCTTTTTCTGCAACTCACTGTCTTGCTTCTGTGCTTGCTTGATTCTATCTGATAGAGAAGATCTCACTGATACCTGAAACAAAATATAAGGACTTCCTGCACCAACAACTTCTATGCCAAAGTTCATTAAATCCTTGACCAAAGGATCACGTTCCAAAATCAACATTGATAATGAAGCATTACTTTTTCGACTCAAAGCATCAGCCACTTTATTTGCTTTTCCCGGATGGTAATGAATTGTACAATCATAATCCTTGATTAATTCTAGCCATCTTCTCTGTCTCATGTTTAACTCTTTCTGAGTGAATATATACTTTAAACTTTTGTGATCGGTATATATTTCACACTTTACTCCATACAAATGATGCCTCCAAATTTTTAAAGCAAAAAACAACAGCAGCTAATTCCAAATCATGTGTAGGGTAATTTACCTCATGAGTTTTCAACTGTCGTGAAGCATAAGCAATTACCTGATCATTCTGCATTAGGATGCAACCAAGTCCTTTCAATGAAGCATCACTGTATATAACAAACTCACCATTCCTGGAAGGTAGTGCCAAAACTGGAGCATTCACCAATCTTCTTTTCAATTCCTGAAAACAATCATCACATTCTTTTGTCCAGATAAACTTAACACCCTTCCGAGTTAGCTTAGTCATTGGACTAGATAACCGTGAAAAATTTCTAACAAACCTTCGGTAATAGCCCGCCAAACCAAGGAAGCTACGAATCTCGGTTACATTTGTGGGTTTTGGCCATTCTTCCACAACTTTTGTTTTTTCTGGATCAACAGTTATTCCATCTTTAGAAACAATGTGACCAAGGAAAGAAATTTTTTGCAACCAAAACTCACACTTGCTGAATTTCCCATACAGTTTCTTTTCTTTTAAGGTTTGCAAGATAACCCTTAAATGTTTTTCATGCTCCTCTTTACTTTTAGAAAACACCAAAATATCATCAATGAAAACCACCACAAACTTATCCAAGAACTCCTGGAAAATTCTATTCATTAAGTCCATGAATAAAGCAGGTGCATTGGTTATCCCAAAAGGCATTACTACAAATTCATAATGGCCATATCTCGTACGGAACGCGGTCTTCGGAATATCTGCCTCCTTTACCTTCAGCTGATGGTACCCCGATCTCAAGTCAATCTTTGAAAAAAACTGAGCTCCCTGGATCTGATCAAACAAATCATCGATATGAGGCAAAGGATATTTGTTCTTAACAGTGATATTATTCAAGGCTCTATAATCAATGCAAAGTCTCATAGAACCATCTTTCTTTTTAACAAATAAAACAGGAGCACCCCATGGTGATGTGCTAGGTCTAATGAAACCTTTCTCTAATAAATCTTGCAATTTCTCCTTCAACTCTAAAAGTTCAATTTGTGCCATTCGATAAGGGGGTTTTGAAACTGGATTAGCATCAGGAACTAAGTCAACAGTAAACTCAACTTCCCGATCTAGTATTATTCCAGGCAACTCATCAGGAAAAACATCAGGATACTCATTTACCACTGGCACATCATTAATCTGAACAGTTCCTTTATTTTCAACAACGTGTGCAAGGTAACATTCATTTCCATCTTTTACAAGTTTCTCGGCCTCTTGATATGTTATCAAAAGTAAGGGTTCATTCTTGTAAACAAACTGAAAGTCTTTCTGAAAAGAAACTTCTTTAGCTCTACAGTCAGTCTTAGCATGGTAAATAGAGAGCCAATCCATACCCAGGATAACATCAAACTCTACTAGAGGTAGAACAATAATGTTTGCAAGTAGGTTCTTTCCACAGATAAGGATAGGAAGATTCTTATAAATTCTTTTTTCCTCAACATTCCCCCCAGGTGTTTTTACCAAAAGTTCAGGAGTCATTTCTTGAGATGGTATTCCCATTTTACTAGAAAAGGTTTCAGAGATGAAAGAATGTGTAGACCCTGAATCAAACAACACACTGGCATAATCTGAAAAAACAAACAAAGTACCTGATACGACTTCATTTGATGGCCCGACATCTGCTGAAGTAGTTGCAAAGGATTTCACCACCCCTTTCTGCTTGTATTCTAACTTCTTCCCATCACTCAAGCTCTTTGTCGGACACTCGTTTTCATAGTGACCCATCTCATTGCACTTATAACATTTCACTAACTGTAAATCAAATTTGTTCTTACCTTCACCTTGATCCTTTTTAGTGAAATCACGAGCCTTATGTCACATCTTACCACATCGGTAGCACTTTCCAGAATTCATAAGACATTCCCCAGCATGCCTTTTGCCACATTTATCACAAACTGGAAACTTAGTTCTCTTACCATCTGACTTTTATGAATAATTATTACCTTTCTCCTGCCACCTCGGTCTCTTCTTCTACTGGTTTTTATAGAACACTTGGTCATCGGCAAACTCCATTTCCACATTCTCAGCACATCGAACAAGCTTTTCATAACTTTTAAACTCACGAGAAGCTAATTCCCTTCGATATTTTGGCTTTAATCCTGAGTAAAAACGATTGATTTTACTATCAAGGTCCCGGATAAAATTTGGAGCATACCTTGCCAATCGAGTGAACCTTTCTTCATAGGCAGCCACTGAGTCTTCCTCTTGCCTCAATTCCAAGAATTGCTTTTCCATCCTAAGTCGAACATCCTTAGGAAAATACTTCTCAAGAAACATACCTTTGAATTCATCCCAGTCAAGAGCATCAATCTCATCGGCGTCCCTGATATTTTTAACCATAGACCACCACTAATCTGCTTCACCCTCCAAACGGTAAATAGAAAGACTAACCTTTTGATTGTCTGAACACCCAATGACATCAAAAAACTTCTCCAGTGCTTTAATCCACCCCTCAGCTAGCACAGGGTCAGATGATCCTCTGAATGATGGTGGATGTTGCCTCATGAAATGTTCCACCACTGACATGTTCCTCTGCGGTTGGTCTGGCTGATCTCGTGTATGGATACCACCACCATTTATAGCCTGAGTCAACTGTTCCATCACTGCAACAAACTGTTCAGTTCTGATTCCGACCATCTCAGGTTGCTGATTTGGAAGGTTATCTTCCTCCTGATGTCATCCCAACATAGCTTCTTTGTTTCCTCTGCGGAAAACCATTCTGAACACAGAAATATCTTAGGCGAAGCAACATGGCAATCCGTAAATGCTATATCAATTCAATCATATTATAATTTAACACTTTTCTAACTCCTAAAGTTGTCTAAACCGACCTTTGATACCAACTATAAGGCCTCAGCCTTAAACCTTACTTAATCTTGAGTTATTACAAGATTACACATTGAGGATCTTTTCGGGTTTAGAGTTTTAGAGAATTAGATCATAAAACTTGCATTACATTCCACATATAAACAAAGTGGTTACATAAAGATAGTATTCTTCATTACCATCAATGGAAACACATTTAAAATAAAACATGGATTATTTCTTGACACATCCTTGACTCTATCATCTTATCATGTACCTTTCCCTTGACCTGTGAAAAACATTTCAAAAACTTGGGATGAGCATAAAAACTCAGTATGGGTTATAAAAACATGGAAAGGAAACATGGGTACATACATACATAAGAGTGAAATCATACTTTACCTATAAAACATAATCACTTTAACATACCTCATCAAATCATGAATAAATCATAGAAATCATAAGACATAAAGGTAACTTGAGGCATTCATAACATTCTTACGCAGGGAGTAACCCTCTTGGTTACGTTTGGAATACCCATCACAGTATATTCCCTAAAATCTCTTCGGAGAAACCTTAACGTTTCACTCCTTCGCGTTACCCAATGCATTGGAGAGCTATAACGGGCTCACCCGCCCTTAGTTTATCACGGAACCACCCGCCTTCATAATAATGCCCAAGAACCATAACATAATCATATCACATAAAACATGCATGAAGGAAACATAAAATTTCCACATTTCAATCATGAGATATCAATGCAACAAATTGATATAAAAACATTATGAAAACCATTTTCAATACCAAAGTAAAAGAAAAGTAACACATGGTATTTATTTTTCTTTTAAAAAGAAGGTATGGCTTGTAGAGGAAGCCGAAACTCAAATAACGGTCATGATGGCGGAGAAGTCGTTGTCGCCGCATACGTATGACAAAAACATTCCCTTTTGTCGTTTAGTAAACGCTTCGTATAAAAAAGATTCCTTTTGAATAAACGTAAAAGACAAAGGGGTTTATACACTGTATAAAAGAAAGTTGTGTATAAAATAAAATATGCCTCAATGAAAGGAGATTGAGACGAAGTCCCATACCTCGTATCCGACTTGACCCGACCGTTCTTTAATCTCTTGAATAATAAACTTGAGTTAATCTACACTTGCTTATGAATCTTTTTCAAGTTCATTATTCCTTTTATACCATGTTATGAACATCATGTAATCATTTAAGTTAATAATGTTCATTTTGTCGGTATTTGGTTCTTAAGTCAAAAATAGACTTCTTACACTTACATGTTGTTAATTTGGTCAAAGGTTCATTATATACAGAATGGTATTCATGATGTAGATATCATATATGTCATATATATCTAGTACATACATGCATTTATAATATTACATAATCATTTAGAGGTAAGAAATGAAATGCACCGTTCATGGAGACGGTAAGCCGTACGTACGCATGAACGCTACTTTCATTTCTATTTCATATTTTATAGAATGGAATCATAATGATATAAAGGTATATTATAATTCCAGTATAATATCATATATAATATCATAGTTCCATCCTTTATATGTCCCACATATGGTATTTAACAAATCAAATCACTTTGAGGGGGCGGTAGTCCGCACTTCCTAAAATGAAGATATCGTGTTTACCCATAATGGAAACCATAAAGGTATGCCAAAAATGAAAAAACAGAAGCTTAAGGAAAACATAAACATATTATAGATCATATATAAAAATAGTGACATCATAATGGACACCTTTGAAGGTGTTAAATGAGTATTGAACAATCATCGTTTTGGGAGGCAGAATTTTGCCATCCACGGAAACCGTATGTTCTTTAACCATTTGATGTAGTTGTGTGAGAGTGTAGCTCAAATAAATATTATAACAACATCCTGATTTTATTTAATATACTGGTGTTGTTACAAAAGAAGTAAATAAAAAGAGTTTAGGGGGTTGGAGAAGCAAAATAAAACAAATGAACATGAGAGAATGAATTACCTTTAAAAGTGTAACTCCTTTTTATTTGAGACTAAAGGCTTCCTTTGAAAGGATTCTGCCCAAAGGGAATCCTCTAGGATTAGGAGAGGGGTGTGGAGAGAGTAAATGGGCAGGGTTTGGCCGAGCAAAAGGATTGAGAAGTGTGTGAAATGAGGTAGAGGTGGGGGCCTTTTATAAGAGGAGAGGAGGGGCACTTTTGGAAAGTAAAGAAATATTACTTTATTTGAAAATGTGTTTCGGTTTCAAAAGGTCCCAAATTGCTATAATTCGTGGATAAGGTGATAAGGCTTTGAAATCCACTCATCAAATTGGTTTTGTCCATGTGTAGTTCATAGATTTTACATTATCTTTCCATTTTATTTAAATCGTCAAATAATGATGTCATCGCTGCATCATTATTATGTCATAAATAATTTAATTTATTTAATATCTAAAAATCATAAAAAAACTACTATGATGTAGGAAATCTTTTTAGCTTTCAAATGACTATTTATAATCAAAAATCTGATCTTTATAACCCCATGTAAAAATTGTTTCCGTAAAACATCTCTTGTTTGTGTCATTTTTACTTTAACATTTAATAAAAAGTTATTTATGTCATTTCCAAACCAAAGTGTCTCCATGGGGTCCCCAAGTTGACCCATGGCTTTTCTTGGTCTCCCATGACACAACCAATAAGTTTGGGACATGTGTCTAGGTCATTTCATATTATTAAAGCATTATTTATACCTTAAACTACCATAATTACCACTAATCGCGATTAAGAACTTAATAAGTTACTATTCACCAAAAAATTATTATAATCTCATTGAACCACATTTTACTTCTTAATGACAACCATGTATGTCGGGTTTTCAAAATTCAATACACATTAGTGGTAAACTTTCATTTAACTGAAAAATCAGTTTGCTTGATTACCACTTAGTGGTTTCACTATTCATCAAAAATTGAAGTTTTCAGAAAATTACCAAAAATTCACCCTAAGCTATATTTGATATTCCGAATTCAAAAATGAAGTCTATTTTACAAAATTCAAATCATATAAGTCACATTAATTAATTTAATAATTAATTCCCGCTGCCAGAGAAAATAGCATGTTTTTACAAAACAATAAGTATCAAAAGATTGACACCAGTTTAAGTCTAATTTCAAAGTGAAATTGATTCCAATGACCACCATTGGATAAAATGGTAAAAATATATTCTAATTTCACTTCAAAACCAATTCAAAACATAATCTAATCATATAAATAAATTAGATTAAAAAGCAGTTTTGATGTAAAATGCAGTATTTTTCACTATTCATTAAAAAATGAACATTGTCAGAAAAATACCAAAAATTCACACAAGGTAAATTTTGATGTCCCAATCATAAAGGATAAGTTTATTTTGACAAACATAGTTTATAAAATTGTCAAAATATAGATTCAAAAATGGTTTTCCATCAAAAGGCAGAAAAACAATCTTGTAAGAATATTAGTGTATTCCATGCATAAGATTGTATTTATTTTCATTTTAAGCCTCTATAACACTATCTTAATCATTAATAGACATAGATAAAAATATCTATTATTCATTACTTATTTGGGATGTTACAATCATGGTTTTTAGGAATGTATATCCTAGGATGACGGTTGATGAGTTATACCTATTTATTCTTCAATGTTTAGAACAGAGAAATTAGCAAGGAAGAATGGTTATTTCCCCAAAACTAGTACATCATTAAAAATTCTCCTAGTGACTTATGTATCTTGGTTGGCTTACTGTACCACCACTCAGGTTGTCCTGATCTCTCCAACCTACATTAATGAATGGATCAAGTGTGGAATGGTAATAATTTATTCTCTAAAATCACATTAAGAATTTTTGAATGTTATATTTCCTATAGTTATACTAATAGTTATAGTACCTATTTCATTACTTTTCAAAGGTAACTATGAAGTGATTAATTTTTAATTTATTTCTACCCAAGCTTACCCTTTCATCTCTATATAGGCTCCTAATCTTATTACATATAACTTTGAGACATTTTTCAAACCTTGGATTATAGTTAATTTCTTTTAAAAGTGGAATATTCATCTCCACCTTATTTATGGTATTAATAACTTCTTTCTACATGGACTCCTCATTAGATTTCATAATTGGTAGCATCCCGGAAGGGAAGGGTGGTAATTGTGGAGGTAGTTCCTTTATATTTTTCTATCATTTTACTTAATTCAAAAAAAAATCTTGAATGGTTATTATATTTTGTAATTGTATTTTTATATTGGATTTTATATATTTGGTTCATCTTTGAGTGGGGACTCATCACATCCCTATACTTCCCTAAAATTCTTAATGAAATAAAACATAAATATTTATTTTTGTTTCAATTTATTGAGAAGGATGTTTAACTAATGTATGAATGTGTTTATGGTTGTAATATTATATCCCTGATCTCATGTTAACACATTATTCCTAGATATATGGGATTTGAATGTAGATAGATTATTTCCATGGTACTCTACTAACAATCCCAACTGGTACATCTTGGGTGGAACTTGAACCTTTACTTATGTTTGGTAACATGAATAAGGTTGAAAGTAATGAATTTAAAATTTGGATAGTGTTGGATTTTATAATTTCTGATGATCCTATATAAATGGTTTCTTATGTGGATATTTGATTCCTACTCTATTCTGGATTGTTAAGTACACATTGAAACCTTGTTAGTTTAGTTGTATTTAGAACTGTCATTAGTACATAACATCATAACTATCATTGTCTTGTAATTGAGGAAAAATGTCTATGAAATTATCACAATTGTTACGCGTTTTGAAGACTCATGAGTGTGTATGTGGTTCTTCAGAAACTCTAATTAGTGATAAATGTATCATAATATAGGTTTCTTATTCAATTATAGATTCATCCAAAAGACAGATAGAATTTTCTAACTCATTAACATTACTTAGAATGGTTTTCTTACAAAACAAATAAGTTTTTTTTGAGATCTTATCAATCATTTACTTTTCCTGAGTTATAAATTTTTCTATGAAATATCCAATAGAAAAAGTATACAATAGGTTTATATCACTTTTAAAAGTCTATTATATAATGAAATAAAAAATTAGTGATCTTAAATGTGTTGTTCTGGATATCTAGAAGTCATCTTCTTGAACTACTCCATATATCAGAAAGTGTATATTTACCAGATTTACTTATAATAGAAATATTTTTCTATAGATTTTTAATCCTTGATGTAGGGATTAACTTCTATAAAATGGTTCACTATATCTCATACTAGCTTTTGATCGATCAATGTTCATGTTTTACATCCATTGTTTTTATGGCCCCTCGAGGGAGAATGGGAATTCCTTCCACGTTATTAGTTCCACTAAAACTCCAATGGTATTTAATGTGTTTCATAAAAACCCAAACTCCTCTATGTTTTTATATGGGTATTCTTATACCAAAAAATAAAATATAAGGATAATTTATATTTTTTCCATGATTTAACTCAATGTCTACTTAGTTATTCACTAACACCAACTGAAGATTTTGATAATTATAATTTTATAACAAATATATCTATATATTTTTTTCAACTAATCTATATTCTCTTACATATTATTTATGATTCGTAAAACTATAAAAGAAGTAGATATATATGGGTATTCTATAAATGGGATAGAAAATGATTACTTATCTACCTGATTAATGGTCCTTAGATTTCTAGAACAAGATAGAGAGGATTTATCAGCTTCTATATGAAAACCGAAGTGGTGATTATAACTCAATATAATCAGGTGATGAAAACATTTTAGAAAAACAAAAATAAATAAAATATATTTTTCCTCCTAGGAAAAAGTGATAATTTTGTGATGTGGTGATCTTGGGTTAGTAAATTTATACAAATTTGATCCCAAGAAAAATATATGATAGATTGTGACTTGGGGTGTCTCATAGAGAGTTTGAATCCTTATTATTTTCATAATGTGTTTGATGGTTTGACAATAGTTGGAAAAAAGGAACCAAGTTTGTGTGTGTGTCTATGTGTGTCCAAATTAAAATAAAAGAGTGTTTAAAATAAATTTTGAGACCATGGTATCATCTCAAATATTCCCTTTCATAACATAAAAAATCATAATTCAATAAAAAATAACTATCTTTCTCTTTATCTCTCTCTAAATAGATAGTATCTCAACAAATTAACCTCACATGGTGTGTTTGACTAAAAAAAGGATATGTAATGATAACTAAACTCACTTCTTTTTCCTAGAGAAACAATCAAAAACATGTGATCACTCCTGAAAAAAATACTTAATTGCCTACATCATAAGTAAGATAAATAATATCATAGGGTAGTATGGGAAAAACATTAAAAAGGGATCAAATATGTCTTTAAATAAAATAAAAAAGTAATTTTAGACATCCTAAAAAACAAAAAACTACACTAATATTGAAAAATAGAGGTATAAAATATTTAATTAGAAAAATCATTAGCAAGGAGTGGGGAAAGTCCCCTTGGATCAACCACAATTGTACAAGTGTTCCATCAATGGGGAAAATAAAATAATTGGTAAAGAAAAAACAAAAAACAGAAATCCCCCAATACAGTGAACTCCACTCCCTTTTATAAAGAGAGGTTGAATATTTAAAAACCTATATAAATGTTTAAATAGTATCCTTATAATCTAAAAATGTCAATCTACCCCATGTGGGTAGAAAAAAATTCTTTGAATATACTAGTTAATAATGTTTTACCTTTAGTCATATTGAATCCTCCCACCTCTTTTAAAACATGATGAATCAATGAGTTCACAATATCTTTTTTCTAAATTAAAAAATTAATTTTAATGGGATATTCACAAGGTCACATGGGACTTGATTAAGCTCTATGTGGCATCCTCCTCAATATATATCATTGAACTGAATTTCTTTTTACTGGGGGATGAAGGATTCTAGAACACTCCATTAAATCCCTTGTATATATGTTAGTTGTGTGAAGACAAAGAAAAATAATAATACATATTCTTTCATACTAGAGAAAAACTCCATTCACAATAGAAGAAAAACATATTTTTGTTTCCCAAAATCCATATTTATAATCATGAAAAACAAATTTGATTAATTATAAACATTACATATCACTGCTTATAATAATATGTTACTTATTATTCAAAATTTCATACATATTCTCTTCTCCTGTATTAAATTGTTAAAAACCCATAAACCTATTTTTGTGTGTGTGTTTAATGTAATTGTACCCCTAAAAACCTAATATATATGGTATTATAAATAACTGTGAAGAAGATTATTTTCCTAAAATTAAATCCTATAGAAGATAATATATAACCACTTTATATTATATATCCAATGATTCATCCCCATAGAAAAGTAAAATATATTATGTATTATCTTGGACATTGATGTGTTTTACGTACAAGTGCATCCAAGTATGAGGTTTTACCATTATCCAGTTTTTCTCAGCTTCTCCTTGTAACTAAGGAAAAATCCTTACACATAATACCAAGACTCTAATGTATAGGATTATCAATATATATGGTTTTTTACTTAACATGTTCTATTCCATAGCTTGATTTCTTTAACTATCTTCTAGATTATTATGATTCCCAATTCATTCGTTACTTCTAAAAATTTCATAAAAATTTATAAGAATATAAATACAGTATTGGGGTAATAAAAAATAATTCTAAAATGATATAATAAATAACCCATGAATATTATTCCTATTTATAATAAATTTCAATATTTTAAAATTTACTACTGTCGGGAATAATATTAGAATTCAAGGAATATAATAGTAAAAAGTATATAAAATCATAATAAAAAATTCCAAAAATTATTGCATGATCAATAATCTGTATAAATTAAAAGAGTTAAATAAGTATATGATGACAATATAGGCCACATATAATACAATAGTAAAATAGTGATTGGTAATTGAAGAAAGAATTAAGACAACAATAGTCAAATGAGCAGTGTGAAGATGAGAAGTCATATCAAGATTCAATGGATTTACTTCCAAAAATTCAAATTCAAACTCTATATAAATAACTAAGGAGAGATCAGTTGAAAAAGTAATAATTCTGGATAAGAAAGAAAAATAACTAAACCATTGAGGTAAAAAATATTTTTTGGAGACAAAAGGCATCACACCACCTCCCATATCTATTACTTCAAATATATTTTGAAGATATACCCTTTCATTCAATGATTTATTATCGTACTCTCTAATACTTAATTACATATATTCTCTTTTTTTATATTTATTTCAAAATGCAACAAAGTACTCTCTTATTGTATACACTACATCATTCCATATTTTATTTTTATTGGATGACGAATATCTAGGAACATAGACATTCTATCGTCCAATATTTAGTTTCATAAGTTATATGGATAAGAATATTTTATTTTTCAATCCTTGATTCTGGAAGACCTAGGGATATGGATAATACCTTTTTATCATAGATTGTACACTAGTAACATCCCATGTTTTTAAACTGTTAATTTTTATTTTTATTTTAAATTTAAATGGGCTCATGTGGATAATAAAAAATTAATCTATATTCTGAGTGATTAATATATGATTTGGTTTGGTTTATTTCTTCTATTAATATTTGTCAGTGTTTTTTATGTGAAATGAGTAATAATATTATAGATAGTGAAATTTTTTATCATTTGTTTAAATGAGTGTAATTGATCAAGTGTAAAATTAATTATATTTATTTAACTTTAAATTTTTATGTATTAATTTTTTTAATTTACTAAAATAATAAATAATAGAATTATTTTTATTATTATAGATTATATTATTTTTTGGGTGGTGTAGGTATCATTTGGAAATAATAATATTATTTTTTATTGTTTTATTATTGTTGTTATTGTAAGATATTTTTTATAATAATAATATTCATGATCAAAATTAATGATATTATTATTGTCGTGTTATATTTAACATAAATGTATATATAATGGTTCATGTAGGTGATTAGGTGGGTTATGGAGAGAGAGTTGAAAATTTTAAAATAAATAACATATGTGTGTGGCATGTATTAGTGATGTGTGTGGGGATATTTTGTGTGAATTAGGTGAGCTGTAAGGAGTGGTGTGTGTGTGCACCTATTTAAGGAAATTTAATAAAGATAAAAAATTTGTGGGGAGAGGTGTGTGGTTTTTTATAGGAAATACTAGTGTGTATTATTGAAGTAGTGTTAACTCTTGTTTTATGAAGGATGTACGATTAGTATTAAGAAATTTTGTTTGATTAAAAATTTTAAGGGTTGGTAAAGTTGGAATAAGTTATCCCAACCCCTCTCATTGTAATTCAATTATTTTTCTCAAAGTTTCTATCTTACAAAAATATCCCTACCTTCTATCTACAATATCTCATCTGATAATAGTCTAATAAAAAACCATTCATGGAATTGAAATTTCACCATCTAGCTAAATATAAGCCATATGGTCTTGCATAAAATGGAATATGTTTGAATTTTTTTTATTCTGAATTGTATATTTTTTTCTATTTCAGTGAATTTTTGAAACCCGAGGTGAATCATAATACATAGGTGACAATATTTTGAACTAATAATTAAGGTAGAATGAGGTTGGGGAACTCTTCAATTTATTTAGTTATTAATAAAATGTTTTCTAGTGTTTTCCTAATTTTTATAAATGGTTTTACTATGGCAATGGATTAATTATTAGGTGATTTATTTTATTTGGAACAAATGACCACTACCACATATTATTTCAAAGTCAACACATACTTTTATCACTGCTAAACAGAAAGAGATGATAAAAGCATTGCCTTTATCGGAACTAGGTATACTCATTGAAAAAGGTCAATTTTATCGATGCTAAAAAAAACGATGATAAAGGTGTATCCTTTATCATTGCATTTTTTGCACTGATATAGGTTGATAGTTATGAGCTCCATTCACTACACTGATAAAGATTTTAATAAAAATAAAAATAATATATATTTATTAAATATATACTGAAAATAACGTTTATTTATATATATATTAACTAAAAAATGAGTTTTTAATAAATATAAATATGATATATTAATATATATTTTATAATAATTCAAATATAAATATATATAATGGTTTAGAAAAAGTATTTATAATATTATAAATATATATATATAATAAATAGTTGTAAAATTATAATAATTTTTTTAAAAGTAATATATATTTATTATATTTATAATTATATATAAATAATTATATATAAATAATTTTTAAATATATTTATTTATAATTATAATTATAAATAAATATATGTCTCTAATGAATTGGGTTAATAAATAAATAAATAAATATATCTGTCATGAGATAATGATGATATTCATGGACATGATTATCGTTATTTATGTTCATATATTGATGTGTGGGTATAATTGAGACTATGTGATCAGAAGTTTATTTGTGGACATGATGAGTTTCTATGTTCCAAATGTTAGGATTACATACATTATGATGATGCATGCATATGTTATGTATTAATGAATCATGAATTTTCATTTATATATTTACAGCCTTATTATTTAAGCTTCCATATATGTGATGAGTCATTTTTTATCACTACTAGGTAGGTTTAGGTACCGAGATTCCCAACCCTAAAAATTTATTAAATAAAATAAAATTATTGCAATTTCATTGAATATGACACATAAAATGTCACTAAAACATGAAAGTTGACAAATCGCCACTAAAAACAAAATAGATTGTCCCTAGACCCATATAAAAGCCAGAAAGACCCATAGAAAATGGGCCAAAGTTCTAGAAACACAATCACTGTCAGAAGCAACCATGATCCGGCCAACAGTTTCAAACCCCAAAGATCACACACACCCAACCACATGAATGAGGTTCACCAATAGTAATCCACCTGAGGTCAAAATCTAGGATTCTAAATCGTTCACGCTTGGGATGTTTCTGCACCCATCAGCATCATCGCTGACACAATTGGGGTCTTCCATGATGCTCATCATCGGTGGTGTCTGTGTCACCACGTCATCAGTGGGAGATGATCAATATCGGTATCCCATACCATATATAGCTTTTGGTACCTAAGATCATCACACCAATAGTGTCCAATACCACTGCAGGCCCTCCTGTAGTTGCCTTCCCATCCACATGTGGGAAATATCCAACATATAGAAAAATAAAAACCTCAAAAATAGACTAAATGGCCCACAAAAAACAATCCCAAAGGCCTAAAAGTCCATGAATCATCCCATGTTGATGGTTCCACTATTGAAAAAGTGACCCACATTGCATACCATATTCCACCTGCTAGGATCCCAGAAGTCATCCTGCATTCTAATGTCAGCCAACAGCTGCACCCTAAGGTCATTGCAGGTCCTACTCCTGAGGTCACCATTGGGCCACTCCTCA
The DNA here is from genome assembly GCA_963277665.1 of Viscum album. Classification (NCBI taxonomy): domain Eukaryota; kingdom Viridiplantae; phylum Streptophyta; class Magnoliopsida; order Santalales; family Viscaceae; genus Viscum; species Viscum album. The sequence continues at coordinate 1,563,006,843 of OY728165.1, forward strand.
CCTTCACTGGAAACCAATCTCATTGGCATAAACCCTCTGCACCATCAGGCAGAATCCCACTGCTCCATGAGCCTCTATCGGCAGCCACCCACTCCCAACCTCTATATCACCATGAAACGACCCACTTCCTCACCATCCACTATCCGAGGATGATTATAGCTAAAAAAATAAACAACTGTCAGTGAAATCATTGACATATCTCAAGAAAACAAAGACATACTCTCCAGCATTGAAGAGAAATGTCGTACATCCCGAAGTTTGTTAACACCTCCATCAAGTCTTAGGCCATCCAATATCACTTCTTGGATCCCACAACAACCATGCCTCATCTATTTCCAACTATACACCCCCACCACATAGCAGGCATGTCTTCGACCGCACGCAGCCCAACCTTGAATAAGCTCCCCTACGCAGATGAACCTCTCTTACACCTTCAAAATTCACCCATCGCAATACCCAAACAGTTCCATTGGGGTCCCAAAATTGCGACATCCTTTGTAAAAGGAAATCTATCAATGTAATTATTGCAATTGCTTCCACCAGGGTTCTATGAACACTCATCACCATTATTCACTTATCAATGATGACAAAACCATTATCCTCACCACCGAGAGGATCCAGAAAGCCTCCATCATCCATACAATATAAAACATCCCTCAATATATCATCCCTCTTGTGTGGAAAGTATATGGAAAACCTCTCATTTTTTCCAAGAACATTAAAAGATGATTGAACATCTTCCCAGGTGTGTGATCTGGAGCAATCACCGAATTGATCATCGGAAAATGATATAGGGAGAAATATATTTATTATTTTTTTAATTATACTAGAGTGGTCGATGAGTGAGGAAAACCTTCCCATATGATATTTATTGGAACATGAAGACAGAACATGAGAAAGTGAGAAGAAGGGGCCAAACAAAGGCAATCCCTCATCCAAATTGAAAACTACAAATTTTGAGATTGTGGATCTTCCCCATAATCATGCTCTGAGATATTATCAGCATATTCCAATTCCAATTGCGAATTTTTATGATAAAAAATGGAGTGCTTTTACCTGATCCTAACCTAATCTCAAGTGATCTTGGCTCATACCCACATAAAACATCCAAAGTTTTATGAAATAAACACTATATTCAATAGCATACATGTTACGCTACATCGAGCTTAAACAAACAACTAAATATTATTACTTAAATGTTACCATTATAACCTAGCCATGAGGATTGAGAGAATAAATGTTATGAAATGAATTATGAAAATATGGTTCCCACATATTTAAATAATGATTCATTGGTTGTCAAATTTATTATAAATGGAAATAAAAACCCAATTGAATATAATGGATGTGTTTTTATGAAAACCTATTTAAAAAGAGAATAATTATGTTTATAAAATCATTTCACTCTTTATGGATTTTTAATTAAGGAAAAATATATTTTTTATATTAAATATAATGTTTTAAATTAATTTTATATGTTTTCAATATATGATATAAGAACAAGGAAAATTTTTTAGATAAAAGAATTAGTTTTCTAAAAATGCAGTTTTACCACATTTTAATGGTGAACCATTTTTAAATTTATTTTCGATACCTTTATATATTATATATGAAAAGATATACTTCTTATTTATAATTGGGACATCAAAATTTACTTTGGTTGAATTTTTTTTATTTTCCTGATAACTATAATGTTTTAATGAATAGTAAAAATACACTAAATTTTAATTGAAAAATCTATTTCTATCGAGATAATTTATATGGTTAAATATAATAATTTAATTTTTTTAATGTATGAATGGAATATATTTTTATAATTAAATCCAATTTTATTCATTATATGTAATTTTACATTGAAATTGGACATAAACACATGTCAATCATTTGGTAGTTTTTACTTCTTAAAAACATGATTTCTAGTTTTCAAAACTACAATTAATTTAAAATTAATTACGAAAATTATTGTGTTTTACATTTGGAAAAATGGATTCAATATTTGAAATCATAATTTCAAAATTATTTAAATAGGCACCATTTATTATTGTACATTATGAATAGTAACATCAGTAATTATTTTTATTTACCACGGTTACTGGGTAAATATGATAAATAAGTGTGACAAATAATATTTTAATAATATAAAACTACCCTAAAATGTCTCCTAATCCAATTGTATAAGTTATTTAGGACCATGAACTCCCTTATGCTGAACTTATGCCATTTGGGAGCCACTTTTCATTGATAATGACATGTTATAATAATTAATTTAAAGTGAAGAGAAAAATAACATAAACATGTATCTTCTTACAAAAAAAATTATATAGGGTTATATATGTGATGTGTTACTGTATAAAGAGTAATTAGAAAGCTAAAAATATTTCTTACATTATTATATTTTTTTATAATTTTTATACATTAAATAAATCAATTTAATTATGACATAATGATGATCCGGATATTGCTTCATTAATAAAGGATTCAAATAAATGATATTATAAATATGAAAATAATTAATATTTGACCTAATTAATGTCATAAATGAATTGTATTGGTGAATATGACATTTTATTATTTATTAAATGTTTTTTTCTAAGGAACCATGTTGTTATGTATTTATAAAAAAAGTAATGTATAAATAGTGTCCAAAATTGACATAATTCATAACTTAAAATATAAAATAGTTTCTTAATTGATATTAAATTCCTAAAAATACATGATTCATAAAAATGGATATAATAAGTCCAAATATGTCATAAATGACTTTTTTTAGGTCGTGTGACATGATATGGTAAGTACATTAACCCATAATGTATCAATAACATGATATCACTATAAGATTAAAAAGGGTAAAATAAGGGTTAAACCAAAAAATGATAACAAACAAATATTTAAAAATTATCTAAATTTATTTATCTAATGGTTATTCGAACCAAAATCATATTTTCTTAGAATAAAATGAGTCTTGGACCATTTTTTATGGAAATTGAATTTATAGTAAATTAATATTTCAAGACATTCCTAAACTACTCCATCCCCCCTCTTATAAAAAGCCAACACCTCTACCCACTTACTCACACCTCTCAAGCCCCATGGCTCGTCAAAATTTTGCTAAAATAATCTCCCAACTTCCCTACATTACTCCTAGAAGAATTACATTGGGCATAAATAAATACAAGAATGCCTTTTGGCTCAAATCTAAAGAAGTTATCCGATTTAGAGGTAACATCTTCTCTCAAGTTCATTTCCTTTATTTCCCTTCTCCACTCCCTATGATCTTATTATTCATTGATTATATAAAAACGCCAGTATCCTCAATATAATAATATGTTTTTTTGTTATATATTCGATCCACACTAACACAACCTCCATCTAATGGATAAGAACATACTGTTTCTGTGTACGATGAAATATTGCCACACAAAACGATGAATGTTCAATTGTCTCCTACCACTCACATGGTGACCATTATGATTGAAATGTTTTTATATATGATATATATTATATTAATATTATCTAAATTCTTTTTAAATTTTTTTACAACATACATTTATGCTTTCCATGATGTGTAAATATGATAATTTCATTTGAGGAAGTGTGGACTACCTCCCCCTCAGAGTTATATGACTCATTCATTATATACATGGAAGGATGAAAGGATGGTTTTTTAAAACCAATGATACATAAACGACGTAAATATAATAATGATATTACAATATAAGTTTATATCTTTTGATTATTATTCTTTTATTGTGACAAAGAAATTAAAGTATCATTCATGCGTACGTACGTACGACCTACCGTCTATATGAACGATGCATTTCATTTATTATCTCCAAATATTATAGATATTATATATATATATATATATATACTGGATATAAATTATATTTAAATCATTAATAATATTCTGGAGATGATGAAATTTTTACCACATGGACCGTTTACATCATACTAGTTCATTTTCGACTCAAGTACCGAATATCGGCAAACTGACTGATATGGACTTTAATATTTATGTAATTTTTATAACAATATGGTAAGTAATATAAAATTAATAATAAAATTGAAAAAGGTTATGAAGAAAGAATAAATTATCATATTTTTATTATTCGATAATATAAAGAACTAATGAGACAAGTCAGACTAATGGTATGAGAACATCTTAACCCCATTTACATTATTTGGGTTAATATTCTACTTCTGGATTATGTCGTTATATGATTTTGTGAGAAATAAATTTTGATATCCAATCTTGTATTTATACTTTATTTTAGTGTATTTATAGTGAATACACATCAACAATCTATTTTACTAAAAAAATGTTCTTTGTGAGGGAATCAACCACCCTTCTCTTTTCAAGAACTCATTTAATATTATGCCTTCTTAATTTCAATTTTCTTATGTTGGGATTTTTCATTCCATATCCCTTTTACTGTACATATTATTTAAAAATTATGAGAGACATCATTTTCTCTTAATCAACTCATTTTATGAATTTTTAAATGACACTGTTAAGCTGCAAAAATTTCGTAAGGGAAATATTAACTCAGTCTCCATTCCTTGAGTCAAATATCCATGACATTGCTTTTGTTTTTCCAAAAATATGTTTGAATGAACTCTAATTTTTTTCATTGAATATCCACTTATGTTAGGTGTATATTTATTTTCCACACATAATTATGTCATTGATTTATCCTTAATAAAATGATATGATCATTGTAAAGGACTTCGTCTCAATCTCCTTTCATTGAGGCATATCATTATGTTATGAACCATTATTATTCTATAACGTGTATATAAAACCCTTTCGGAAGGTGGTATCATGAATGAATATGCTATCATGATATTCAAATTGTGTTATAATGTTATTATTTAATGTTTTTATTTTAGTGTTTCTCAAGTGCTAAGGGATTCATTAATTAAAACATCATTTTAAACGTTTTAAAGATTTATTCTTCTAAATCATTCTCATTAATTTCCATGTATTCAAAATGATTTTAAGGATTTATTAATATGGACATGACTGTTTTAAATTATATATTCAATTCAAAAGATTCATTGTTTTATGGGACACTTTGATTAAAAAATATTAATTTTAAATGTCTAAATGGTTTTGGAAATGTATTGAATATTTCAATATCATTAATTTATTTCTTGTGATTGATAAGTGAAATGTTGATAATTTCAATCGTTTATGTGTTCTGATTATATAATGGTGTCTGGACAGTTAACGGGTGGTTACATGATAATCCAAATACAGGTGGTTCCATGATAAACCTTGGACGGGTGAGCCCGTGATAGCTCTATGATGCATTAGGTAACATGGAGGAGGTAACATTAAGGTTTCTCCTAAGAGATTTAGGGAATATACTATGACGGGTATTCCAAACGTAACCATGATGGTTACTCCCTACATAGTTGTGAAATCCATAACGTAAGCATGTTATGAGTGTCACAAGTTACCCATATGATTTATGATTTCTATCAGTTATTTATAAATCTTATGATTTTATAAGGAATATTAAGGAGCTTATATTTTATGAGGGAAATGTACGATTTCATTGATTTAAATGTATTCATGGACTACTATTTTCTTTCCTTATTTTATATCCTTTAATAATAGTTTTATGCTCATCGCAGTTTTTTAATATGTGTTTCATAGGGTATAACGAATGCTAAGATAAATAAAGAATTTAATAAGATTTTTATCAAGAAAAGAATTAATGTTTTTTAAGGATTTATATTATTGTGAAAAATTTTATAGAGTATAAGTGTCTACATTGTAATATTTGAGATGTAATGTAAAATTTATGGCTTAATTATCTTAAACTATAAACCTAAAAAGATCCTCAATTTGAATTATAGAATTAACTCAATATTAAGTAATGTTTAAGGCTGGCGACTTATACAACCCTATCGAATAATCTTTTCCATGTCCTTAGCCATTGTTTTTTGGGTGGCGACCTAGTTTCCAAGTCATAGTTTTATGCCATCCCGCTTCTGACCCTTCCCTCACCAAATGAGAGCTCTTCACGATAGGCATCCCCTTAGAGGAAAAAAGAGGCGATTACATGTGTTGAACACTCCTTAATTAGGGGGATAAATAGATATCCATTGGACTCTTTAATTTTTTTTGATAAGTAGAGCTCTTGCATGAAAATATCAAGAATGTCAGTTGCAATCTAAGCCCATGGTTTTTTTCCAGCATGTAACTGGTCCCTCCTTATCATCCCTAGCTTGCTCATATTTAGGATCCTCTTGAGCTGGTTTGAGTGCTTACTCCACCAAAAAAGGTTCAACATATTTGGGGTCTTGAAAAGTATCAGGGGTGTATATTGGAATTGCCTCAGTAATTTTTTGTTGATCAAGATGCTCAACAACAACCATAGAAAATTGAGCAGTCGCTGCCCCAACACTATGATCAGATCCTGTAGCAAAGGAAATAATGAGACCATTCTTATCCTTAACCATTTCTAGTCTTAAGTATTAAATTTCAGGTAGTAGGAAACTACATACCCTTCGACACATTCTCACTGTGCTTCTTCTTATATTTTTTATCCGGGTAGCTAATAGAGGAACACAGATGAATCTCCACCAGAATTCTTGCAAAATATCCAAACCTAACATTTTCAGTTTCATTGTCCAGACAAATGGGAACACTAATTGCGGCATCAATATCATGTAAAATTTTAGGTTGTCAAAGAATCCAATTCAGGCCATACAGTCTCATTCATAGCTATGCAAAGGAATTTCTAAACTTTGATGGATCAAAATCAAGAGTCCATTCATGGAAATGAAATGTCCCAGCCATCAGTGAAAGAGAACAATAGGACCATGTGTGAGAAATGAAGTCATCCGACTGAAAAAAGATAGTGGAATCATCCATGACCACGAGAAACACACATCCAATTCGAGAACCCCCAAATAGAGGAGATTAATCCTACATGATCTTCAAGACATCATGCCTTAACACCCTTGGGAAGAACCAACCTCACGATTAAGGAATGCATTCCCAAATCCAATCTTTCCGAATGGGCATCCAGATTTTATTCAACATGAGCTAATGAGATTCTTCAAAACCCATGCAGAGGAAAAACCCATGAACGAGGCCAGACGAACCGACCATCACCGCGATTCATATTTGGTATCGACGACACAACATTGTGAGGTAAATCACCGCAATCAGGACCACAAGTCTTTGTACCCCTGTTTGAGGTCAAAAAACCTTGATTCAGAATAGGACTGGCCTCGTAAGATAAAGCAACATCCCTAGACAAAGCCAATTGCACATCGTGATCCAGATCCAGACCAAATCCAGAACCCCTGTATGAATCGTGAAAATCATGAGTCGAAGCAACATCCTTGGATGAAGCCAATAAAACATAACGATTCAGATCAGGAATAAAACCAAAACCCCTAGATACACTGTGATTCAGTTCTGCAACATGATGAGATGAAGCAACACCATTGGATGATGCCAAATGCACACCGCGATTCAGATCCAAACCGAAAACCCCAAAACACCTAGATGCACTGCAATTCAGATATGCAACCTTACCTACATCGTGGGACAATGAAGCGCCTGCACCCTGAGGAGCGATGCCCAGAACCAGATCAGAAACCTGAGAAGACCCACCTACAACAAGCTTCAATCCGATAGAATGAGGAATAAACATTGAATAGGAACCCCAAAATCCATCGCTTCGCACGCCATGAACGCTCATCCTCTCCATCCATATTTTGAAATATAAAATTTTAATTATATATAAATACTTTTAAAATATATTTAATTATTGTTATTATTATTATTATTATTATTATATATATACATATATAATTATAAAATTATAATAAATATATTTAAATTACAAATATTGTTATTATATTTATAATTAAATGTATTTATATGTGGACATAAATATATATAATTAAATAAATATGGCAAAATTGGTGCGGACCATAACGTATAATTATAAAGATATATTTATAATTATATAGAAATATTTTTAAATATATATATATATTTATATTAATAATTATTATTTTAAATATATATATATATATATATATATTTAAATAATTATAAAGTTACAATAAATACATTTATTATAATTTTAAATATATATATTTTTATGTTAATAAATAAATAATTTTATTTATTTTTTATTAATAATTATATTCAAATATTTATAAATATATATATTTATAATTATAATTATAAATAAATATAAATATTTATATTTATATGTTAATAAATAAATATATATAAATTTATTTATAATTATATACAAATATTTATAAATATATTTATTTATAATTAAAATTATAAATAAAGAAATTTGTATATTTGTATATTAAAAATATATATATTTTTAAATTTATTTATAATTATATACAAATAGTTATGAATATATTTATTTATAGTAAATGTTATAAAAAATTATTTATTTATTTATTTATATTTATAATTATTATTATAAATATAAATATAAATATAAATACAAATAATTATAAAATTATAATAAATATATTTATTATTCTTATAATTTTATAATTATATATACTTATAAAGTGGGATATGCTTGTTGAGGATGTCATTGATGGATAGGGGAGGGCTGCCACTTCTGGGGTAGATGTGGTCCAATATGATTCAAACTCTGGTAAAAATACTATTTGCTTGTTTAATATTTTAAACATGTCACAAAGTAAGGAATTCTTCAGTTAGGAATTTGGAATTGTGCACGGTGAACTCTCGATAGGTGGAATATCTTCAAGTGATGATACTGTTAAATCGGTATGGGAGTGCACAAGTCTGATAGCATATCTTATCCCATCAAAGAGAATGATTGTGACTGGCAGCAACCGAAAACATAGAGGGTGGGTTGTCATCGAAAGGGGATGGACGGTGGCCGATCCCATTGATGATTCGTTGTTTTCTTTGAGGTGTTCATCACATGTTCTTAATCCTTGTCTCTTTTTCCACTTGTACTTTCAATCTTTTATTTTCAATAAATTGTGGAATCAGGGGTTCTTAACCCATGGTTCACACCATTCATAATATATTTATAAATATATAAAAATATTTATAAATATATACAAATATTTATAAATATATATAAAAATTTAATAAATATTATATATATATATATATAATTATACATAAATATATATTTATTTATATTTATAATTATAAATATATATTATATAATATTATAAACATATATAATAATATAAATTAATTATTAGGATTAGAACTTTATCACTGTTTTATTAGTGCTCATAAAGATAGCCCTTTATCAGTGCTAGAATTGTATCACGGATAAAGACACGTTTTATCAGCATGTTCTATTTTACCGTTGATAAAATTTCTCTCCTTCAGCATTTTTTTGAAAGCGCTTGTAAAATTCATACGTGTTCTTATAAAATGATCATTAACAGAGGGGTGCCTCCACTCACGCTTTAAAGCTTTTGAGGAACCCGAAGCATGTCGTTGCTGCCAACACTTTCACTGTACCCTACGGTTTTCATTGGTCTATATTCCCAATGAATCGATCTCTCCAAATCTAATGTATGTTCCCGATTTATCTTGTTAACGCCTCTAAGCGAACTATTTCTTCAGTTTCACCTCACTGAATCACGCACCTTCACTTCTTATTGACGAAATAAATGAATAGACCAAAAACAACCACCCATATTTTATCTAGTAATGTTGATCTATGTGAGTGTCGAGTTTGAGAAGTTGTCTTACTGCAGGAACTCAATGACCATGATCTAGATTTGCAACGCCGTACAATGACTATGGTTTCCTTTTTTGGAAATGAATCACTCTAAGAGTGAGCTAGATTGAAAATGAGGTGTGTATTTTTTGTGTTGAGATTGGGTTTCTATTTATCGGTTTTCATTAATGAATTATAAACTATGATTCATATTCAATCCAGAAAGCATCTCCCAAATGATTCCAGAAAATGGTAAGATGTCATATAATTATTGGTTCTCGTTTTTTATGTCCTCATCCTCGTTTGTCTTCTCCTATTTTCTTCCCCTTGATTCACATGTTATAAAAGATATATTCCATTTATTACCCTTAATCTCTTGTAAATTTATCCAATTTTTTGGAAAAAATATATGTTTACCCATTTATCCATCTTTGCTGGATTGAGAAACCATTCAAAAAACACTAGGAACCATTTTTCATTCCTCTTGATTTATTAGACTTATGGAAATCCCTTATTGAAATGATCTATCACAGGAAGCCATAACCCAACACTGGAAAACATAACTGTCAATTATACTATTTCCACCTTCTATATAATATAGATTTATAATAACTCCATGTAAATTACATGTCACTAACTCTATCCAACCCATAAGATATCCATCATGACCTCACTCCCACAAAAGCTGAATTAATGTTTAACCCCATTGTAACTCTTAAACCTACTTTGCATCCAACATCAATGGTATGGTTTAATTTTGGGTAGTCCTACATAACTACATCTTCTCTTTGATTTGGTGTTACCTTCTATGGGGATGAGTCTCATGATACAAAATGGAATAATAACTATCATCCTCCTCATCTTCATCTCCTGAATAGTTATTATTGCATTTTGTTACTTGAGACTCATCCCCCATCTCTTCTGGATGAATTAAAAGGATAACACCTAACACCAATAGAGTGATTCTTTTCATAAATTCAATTACCTATTTCCTTCAAAGTAAGATGAAATTATTATAAACATTCAATTATTAGGTTACTCTTATTTGAAAGACCCCTTTTTGTGTATTTATTTTTTTAAATTTTAGTATCAATGAATCAAATAGGATATATATTAATAAATAATGGATGGGTTCCAATAATAGAAAAAAATATTATGAAGATGGGGTGAAAGAGTTCATCAAGTTTACAAAAGCTCATTCATATGGACCTTCTCAAATCCATTTTCCATGTTTACACTACTGTTATTCAAGAATAATTATATAGCACCCCTAGTTTAAAGTATGTGACCCTTGTTTATTTTTTTATCTGTTTACAGTTTTTGGGTGGAGTTTAGAAGAGTTTGGGAGATTTTGGAGGGGTTTTATGAATGTTTCAGAGGCTTTGTAAATGAGAACAGTTTGAGAATGATTAATGGAAACCATGCTGAATCCCGAGGTAACTGTGCAACCTGAGATAGTGGGCATCACAAGGTTTGTGCATGGTTTGTCTAACCATGTGAGGAGGCCATGTAGGTTGCCCTTGGAGGCAATATCATGCACACAGTTAGTGCATGATTTTCATAACCATGCTAGTTAACCATGTGTGACAAAAAATAATGTTTTAAAATCCATACTTCATCGAGAATTTTTCTAACCCATCCATTTTTCTTCGCATACAAACCCTACTCATGATTCGCAGTTCTCAAGGGATATTTGTGATCTCCCATTCATTTTGGAAGCAAATTGAAGGGGTTTCAAGGTACAGTAAAGCTGTTTCTCTCCCAGTAAGTCTCTTATCTTGGTTCTTTTGTGTTTTTACCTAGATCTACATATCCCTATCTATCTCTCAAGTTTCTAGATCTATATATGTTTCATGTAGATATAAGGTTTTTTATCCTAATGTGATGATATTAAAGCTTGTTTATGATTGGGAAAGATATATAGAGAGTTTTTGGTATAGGGTTTGTCCATATTTGTGGTGAGGTTTCATGCAGGCCGATTTCACCGGAACCCTAAAGGTAGGTTGATTCTCTATGAACTCCACTTTTCTAGAAAGAGTATTGTTTCATTTAGTTAATTGATTTTTATATGAATTAATTAGGATTATGATATTCTGGGATCGTTGAAAATCCTTTTTTTCATGATTTATGGATTTGGGGGGAAATGGGATGGTGTAGTGATATGTTCTTATTGTGGGATTTTAAAATGATGATTTTAAAATAAATTACACGGGTTGATTTATGAAAGTTGTTTTTGAAAATGGTTTTCAATAAAATATGGTTGCGTTGTTGAGATGTATTGTGGCATGGTTAACGGCTTAAGAGATTATTTATGTTGGAAATGGTTGTTTTCATAATGTGGTGACCATGATGTGATATACTAGTTTGGTTTCTAAATATTTATGTTATTGAAATGAATATGACGTGGGTAGGGAGTGCCACTATAAAAATAGGATGGATAGTGGATTTAAGGGAAACCACCAATGAATAAGTGGGTGAGATGTACCACTAAATTAGGATAAGAGGAAATGTGCTTGGATAAGAAGTTCCACCATGGTTTTCACTGGTTTGGGGTGTGTGAATCATCATTATTAGGTTCATTTTTGGGTTGTTATGCAAGATGGATATGGTTGTGATAAATTGAAATAGAAAATGGATTATAGAATTGTCATTTGGCTTTCCTTGTGTAGTTGGAATTTCGGTGAGAATGGCTTGCTAAGGGAGTGTTTGGCTTGTTGTAAATTGTTACATTATTTGATGTTTTATATAAAATATTTTATATAAATGTTCTAACAGATCAATCCTAGTGGTATGTCTAGGGATGTCATTTTTGGAAAACCTACTGAGTATTTTTACCCACCCACTAATTTGGAACTTTGTTGCTTTTTCACGTGTTGTATTCCCAGAAACATGTAAGGGAAAAGAATCCCATTTTTCTAGTGGTTCATCATGATACTTGGATGGTTGTGAGGTGCTTGGAACATGGAGTTTTTTCTTGGAGCTGTGGAGTTTTGTCATAGATTATTGCGTTTTGGTTTGTTAGTTTTCTACTTGGTACTCTAATTATGGATTCGTGTGGGATGGGTTTATTTTTCATTTGGTTTTTTTGAGTTGTAAAACTTGTTGACATGCACAATATAGTTTGGTTTGTTACGCTTTGTTTGGTTGGTTGGCTTATTCTTAGGGAAAATTTTTCCCCACTTGTTCTTGAATCCCTCAGAATTTATTACCAGCCTTTGGTGCCTTGGGAATATCAACTAAGGCCAAGTAACTTTCCACTACCCTGTCGAGCCAATTAGATGGGGTGGGATGTTACAAGTGGTATCAGTTTGTTCAGTCCTTGATCTTAATGTTGTTCGATTCATGGGAATTGATTGTTGGTCTTGGTGTTGGCATTCGTTCTTGGAGATTCCTTGAGTCATGATGGTTGCAAGGAGTAGGATTGTCTGAAATTGAAATGTATATAATAAATGAAATTAGCTATCCCTTTTATGATAAACATAAAGTTACCAGGGAGTTTCATACATAATTGTTTTGGAGACACTTATAAGTATTGGAAATATCATTGTCATGGGTGTAGAAAATGAGATGAGAATGGCATGCAGAGTAGAAATGACTTCCCTCTAGGATGCATATTTCATTGGGGTGTAATGATTCATGTTGTGACATGAATGTGTGGATTTTGAAAAATATGAATTGGTTTTAAAATGACTAGACATGAAACATGGATAGTTGTGGTATTTGGAAAATGGGGGAATTTTCAAAACATGGTGGATTTTTCAAAAATGGGGAAACAAGGGAAATGTGAACTTGTCGAAAGCCTGGTTGTAATAGTTGCAACAAAATTTCATTTGGCAAAATTTCAGGACATCCTTGTTAAGATAGTGAGACTAATTTTTGTTTTTGTATTGATATAAAAGGAACTCGATAGGTGTCATAGAGACTAACCGGAGGTGGATGATAAAAATGTGGTTGCACATGATCCCTAGGTTAACTAGTAGCAAATGAATAGTATAGTGCAAGATCTCCTGGCTATGGAAAGTCGGAATAAAGTGGATGATCCAATGCATGTTGATCATGTGGCTCAGTTTCAACAACATAATCCAACCATCTTTAGGGGTGATTTGGAGCCGGAATGGGAAAATCATTGTTGAACAGAATGAATTTTATATGTTAATTCTTGGGAACACTGTTATAGATAAAGGTGAAGCTATCAAATTATACGATGGAATATATTTACCTCAAATGGTGGGAGTTAGTGGTCCAAGATGGAATGGAACAAGGTATTACATGGGAAGGTTTTGAGGAATTGTTTAACTATCAATTATAACCTCATACATTTAGAATTTAATGCAAATTATATTTATTTAGTCTAAAGTAAGAGAACCTACTGGTAACAAAATATGTGACTATGGTTATGAACATAGTGCGGTTTTCACCTGAGGTGGCGATTAGTACATCATTGAAGCCACATATCATTGAAGATGGTTCGTGGAATAAAATTCATTATAAAATTTTGGTGCTATGTATAAGATGTTAAAAAAAATGGTGAATAGAGAAATGATGGTTGAATGAGATATATTTAGGGATACGTGTGGCGGAAGTATGTAAGTACCCATGGGGAAATGTGGTAACTCTAACACTAGGTTCAAATGGAGAGGGGCACTTATTTACAAGGTGGTAGTATGGTTTAGAATCTGACGACATGATCAATGAATCTTCCTCAAAAGCCTTTAGAGTAAACCATGATATTTTCAATGTGGTTATATGGGTCACATAAATCATGATTTTATGGCACAACATCAAGAATGTCATAACTTTAACTAGATTTTCCATCTTCAGTAGTATTTTAATAATTCTTCAAGATTGGGTGTTCATGAAACACCTCATGGGTCATAGGAATCCTATGCCTCGACGGGACAGGGGAAGCATCATACCCCCCATCAGTATTGAAAATTTAGTCATAGTGATTCTAGGAATACCACAACTCCTTAGTAGATAAATAATGAACATAGTGGAGTAAGAAATTAATTGTTTGGAGCTGAGCAAGTTGTGATGGATGATTAGTCAGGACCATTAATGGTGAAAGGTATGATTCTTTTAAATTATAACCTGATGCAAGAGTTGTTTGATAGGGGTGCCTCACATTTTTTTGTTACCTCTCATGTTGCCAGATTGTTGGGTTTAACCGTCGAAATGATTCATTCTTTTTTAAAACATCAAACTCCTCTAGGTCAAAGTGAGTGTCGAGCCCTCTTGGGTAGAGAAATTTGTATAGTTATGGATGAGGTTGATTTGATATGTTATTTCTTTGTTCTTGAGATGTATTTTTATGATGCAATACTTTGTATGGATTGGATGGTGACGTTTAAGGCCCATATCGACTGTTATGCATGAATGGTTATATTTACGTCAGATGATGGCATGGAACATCACTTTATAAGGAAGAAGAATGATAAGATTGGTGAAAATAGTTTTTTGGAAACATATGTTGGCATGATATCATATCAGTTAGTGGTGTTGTTATTGGCATCAATAGTAGGAGTTGAGAAGGGAATTTTTATAGTGGTTGTTGACTAGTTTCTTGATGCATTTCCCAAAGAAGTATTATGGTTTACACTTCTGAGGGAAGAGGATTATACAATTGATCCCATCCTAGGGACCAGTCCTATCTCACTTCTATATTACCGAATGTCACCAATAGAATTGAAGGAATTGAATGTGTAGTTGGAAGTGTTAGAAAACAAAGTTTTCCTCTAGCATAGCATGTCTCTTTGGGTAGGACTTGTTTGGTTTATTAAAAAGGCATATGAAAGTAAGATGTTGTCTATGTATTAACGTAAGCAAAATCAGGTTACGACAAAGGACCGATATCCACCTCCACCCATTGATGATATAATTGGATAGTTGAGGGGAGCTCATTTGTTCTCCAAGATTGACATGTGGTCTGGATATCATCAATTTCAAGTGTGAAAGGAGGAATTGCCAAAACAACTTTTAGGAGTAGATATGGCCATTATGAGTATGTCTTTATGCCCTTTGGTCTGAAGAATGCACTAGCGGTCTTCATGGAACAGATGAATAAGATATTTTAGAGATATTTTGATGCTAATGTGGTGGTATTTTTTATGATATAATGGTGTATTCTAGGACAAAGGTGGAGAATTAGAGACACATGGAGATAGTTCTAAGAATCTTGAGAGATCGTCATTTGTAATACAAATTGTCAAATTGCATCTTTTGGGTACAAGAGGTACCTTTTCTGGGACATGTTATTTCTTAGAGAGGTGTTTCAGTTGACCAGAAAAATGATAGATACTGTTATTTCATGGAAACCTCCAAATAATGTATTTGAAATATGTAGTTTGCTTTTTCTATATCAGTATTATCTGTTGTTTTATCATTATTTATCTAGATTGGCTTCACCAATGATAGATTTGAAAAGGAAGAATGTTCCATTTCAATGGAATAAGTAGTGTCAAAAATCTATTGAAGTACTTAAATATCATCTTACATCAGCACCAATCATGGTTTTATCAAAACCAAGATAAGGGTTAATGGTGTATTTTTATGCAATAGGATTAGTGTTGGGTTGTGTTCTCGTGCAAGGGGATCATGTGGTTGTGTGTTGCACATGATAGTTAAGGTTTTGTGAGAAGAACAACCCCAACACATGATTTAGAGTTGGAGGCTATGGTTTAGGCCATGAAAATGTGGCGTCAATATCCTTTCCGTGAAAATTTCACAGTGTTTATCGATTTTATAAGTTTCAAACATATTTTCTCAAAAATATATTTAAATTTCAGGAAAAGGTTATGGATGGAGTATCTCCATATATTTGATTTTGACTTAATGTACATACTGAGTATGGGAAATTCAGTAGAGGATGCATTAAGTTGGAAATCATATTCTTAGGTGGTGAAAAATGCATCAGATTAGTGGAAGTTGATGTTGGTCATAGATGACATGTGATTGTAATGTGAGGTCTAGAATGATAGGGAGGTCATTGTTCCATTTTCATTGGTTTTTAACATGGTTGGCTTGGTAAAATATTCACAAATCTATGATTCTTAGTTTATAGAGATGAGGTCGAAACTCAATGGTGGGGAGAACTTTGAGGGATGGGAACTAAAGGGGTATTCAGTTTTGTGTTTTGAAAATCAGATGGTTGTACCAGTGGATTTTAAAGAGGAAATTCATATGGATTATCACCATTCTAGATTAGTTTTCCATCCTGGAATTTAGAAAATGTATAAAGCATTGAAAGCGCAGTTTTGGTGGGATGGTATGAAAAAGATTATGGTGGAGTTTGATTCCAAATTCTTGACATGTCACCAAGTCAAGGAAAAACATCAGTGGCCAACATTCATGTTCAAATCATTATATATCCTAGAAGTGAGAATATATAGCAAACTTTTTTGTTACAGGTCTTCCATGAATGGTAAGAAAGCATGATTCTATATGGGTGATAGTGGATTGTCTCACAAAGTGGGCTCATTTCATCCCTATTCATGAATCTCATTCAGTGGAGGATCTGTCCAAAATCTATATCTTTGAAGTGATAAAGAGGAAAAGTGTTCCATTTTTGATTGTATCATATTGAGATCCAAGGTTCACATCTCAATTTTGGAAATCCTTATAGAATACCTTTGGACTCAGATGATGATGTGTACGGAGGATCATTCTCAGACATATAGGCAATATGATAGGACAATACAAACTTTGGAATATATGTAACGGGTTTTTTCTTGGATTTTGGGGGATCATGCGAAGAAAACTTTTTGTTAGTGGATTTTTTTTATAATAGTAGTTACCAGGCCTCAATACAGATGGCTCCATTTGAAGCATTGTATGAGTGTCTGTGTCATTCTCGACTGTGTTGGGTAGAAATGGGTGAGACATTGATAGTGGGACCGAGACTTGTCTATGAGATAACAGAAAAGATCAAGATGATTAGGAAGAGAATGTACACAACATAGAGTCATCAAAAATCATATATGTACCTTCATCGATGGTTTTTGTCAATCTAGTTGGGTGATCATGTGTTTTTGAGAATTTATCAAAGACTTGGGCATAAATAGTTTGGAATGAAGGGAAAGTTATCTATGAGGTATATTGGGATTTTTGAGATTCTTGAGTGGGTAGGAGAGGTGGATTATGAGGTTTCTTTTCTACTATGGTTTAGTTTAGTTCACAATGTGTTTCATGTTTCTCAGTTGAAGAAGTATCAGTCCGATCATGACCATGTGATTTGATGGGATCATTTTGAACTAGAAACATATGTTTCATTGGAGCATGTGCTAGTGCAGATTGTGTATAGGTAAGAGAATATATTTCCTGGAAGAAGCATTGATCTAGTTTGGGTTTTGTGGCAGCATTTTCAGATTCATTATGAGTAATGGGAGTGGTAGAAAGAGATGATCAAGCAATGGCGCGGGGTCTTTCGGCAAAGTGATGTTTCTCTACTTTCTAAGGAGAGAAATTCCAATGGCAGGGAGAGTGTACCACCCCACCATTTTGAGTTATGTAACCCCTATTTATGTATTTTTATATGTTTAATGTTTTTGTGTGGAGTTTGTTAGAGTTTTTTACATTTTAGAGGGCTTTTAAAAAATATTTGGAGGCTTTGTAAATGAGCACGGTTTGAGCGCGATTTTTGGAAAATCGTGTAGAATACCAAGGTTATCGTACAACATGAGATGGTGGGATTTTCATGGTTTTTGATTGGTCTGTCTAATAGTGTGAGGAGGCCATGTGGAGTTCCCTTGGAGGTAGTAGCATGCACTCGATTAGTGCATTGTTTTCCTAACCGTGCGAGCTAACCGTGTACGACAATAAAATTGGGTTTTAAAATCCAGGATTGGTCGGGATTTTCTCTAAACCATCCATTATTCCTCCCATATGAACCCTAATTGGGTTTCATGTTTCTCAAGGGTTATTTATTCTCTTCCACTAATTTTTATGAAAATCGAATGGGTTTCAAGGTGCGGTTAAGGTTTTTATCTCTCAGTAAGTCTCCTATCTTGGTTATCTTGTGGTTTTCTTTAGATCTACATCTCTCTATCTCTTGGTTTACTAGATCCACATCCTTTTCATATAGATCTAGGGTTTCTTTGTTTTCTAATGTGATGATATTTTTTTGTGTTGATGATAGGGAATTGGCTCTTGAGTGGTTTCGGAGGAGCGTTCATCTGGATTTGTGGTGTAGTTTCTTGAGGGTTGATTTCATAGGAAACCTAAAGGAAGGTGGATTCTCTTGAATCCAATTTTCTATAACAATTATCATTACATTTAATTAATTGGTTCTCCTTTGATTTCATCATGATTATGATATTCAAGGTTAGTTTAATTTTCATTTTGTCATGATTTATGGATTTTGGGAAAAAATGGGATTGTACAGTTATATGTTCTTGTTGTTGGATTTTAAAATGACGATTTTAAGATATTTTACTTGAGTTGATTTATGAAATGGTTTGTGAAAATGGTTTTCAATAAAAATTGGTTGCTTTATAGAAATTTATTGTGTCATGGTTAATGTCTTTAGGGATTGTTTGTGTTGGAAATGGTTTTTTTGCATAATGTGGTGACCTTGATTCGATATACATGTTTGTTGGATAAGTATTGATGTGATTGAAATGGATGTGATGTGTTCAGGGAGTACCAATATAAAAAGATGATGGATAGTTTACATAAGGGTAACCATCAAAGGATAAGTGGCCATAAAGTACCACTAAATTGGGAGAACTTGGAACATGTTTGGATGGGAAGTTCAAGAGTGGTTGTTTACCAATTTGGAGTGTGTGAATCTCCATTTTTATGTTTTTTTTGTGTTTTCTTATTAAAGGTGGAAATTGATGTGAAAAATTGAAATGGTAAATGGATTATTTAATTGTTTTTTGTCTTTCCCTCATGTTTTAGTAATTTGGGTGAGAATGGATTGGTAAGGGAGTGTTTGGCTTGTTGTAAATTGTTGCATTATTTGATGTTTTATATAAACTATATTATATAAATGGGATAATAGATATATCCTAGTGGAATGTGTAGGGAAGAAATTTGGGGAAAACCTACACAGTATTTGTACTGACCGCCTGATTTGGCACATTTTTTCCTTTTAAGATATTGTATTCTGAGACAATGTAAGGGAAAAGAATCTCATTTATTGAGCAGTTAATCTTGATACATGGATGGTTGTGTGGTTCTTGGACCATGGATTTTGTCTTGGAGATTTGGATTTGTGTTATTTGTTATTGGGTTTTAGTTTTTTTGTCTTCTTCTGGGTACTCTGATTATTTATTCATGTTGATTGGTTGTATTGGACTTTTAGTTTTTTGAGTTTTAAAACTTTTTGACATGCATCATGTGGTTTGGTTAGTTATTCATTATTTGGTTGGTTGGTTTATTATTAGGGAAAATCATTCCCCAATTGTTCATAAAGCCCTCGAAAATTATTTTTATCCTTTGGTGCCATGGTAACATCACCTAATGCCAAGAATCTTTCCATCGCCCTCTCAAGACAATGGGATTTGGCAGGATTTCATAAGTGGTATCTAGTTGTTCGATCCATGATCTTCATGTTTTTTCAGTTCATGGGTGTTGATTTTTGGTCTTGTTGTTGGCATTCATTGTTGGTCATTCCTTGAGTCAGGAAGGTATCATGGCATAGGATTTACAGAACATGAAATGTATAGAATAAAAGGATGTAGCTAACCCTTTTATGCTGACATTCATATTACGATGGAGTTAGGTACATAAGTGTTTTGTAGACACCTATAATTATTGCAAATCTCATTGTCATGGGTGTATCCAATGAGATGATCATGACATGCATGGTAGAAATTACATCTGTCTAAGATGTATATTTCATTAGGGTATAATGATTCATGTTGTGATATGAATGTGTGTATTTTGAAAAATCTGAATTAGTTTCAAATGGATGGAATTGAAACATGGATAGTTGTGGTATTTTAAAAATGCATAAATTTTCAAAACATGGTTGATTTTTCCACAATGGTGAAATATGAGAAATGTTAACTTGTGGAAATCCTAGTTTTTATGGTTGCAATGTAGTTGCATTTGGAAAATTGTAAGACTTCATTGTTAAGGGAGTGAGTCTTATGTTTGTTTTTTATTGATAGAAATGTAACTAGGTTGGAATTGTAGAGACCAATTAGAATAGGCCGCTAAAAATTTGGTCACACCTGAGCCCCAGGTGAACTAGCAGCTAGTGTAGAGTTTAGTACAAGATTTCTATGCTGTGCACTGTGGTAATAAAGTGGATGATCCCAATCTAGTGGATCATGAAGCTTAGTTTTAAAAGAATAATCTTACCATCTTCAGGGGTTATTCCAAGCCAGAATGGTTAAAGTCATGGATGAACAAAATGAATATGATCTTTGAATTCTTGTGAACAACGGTAGAGATGAAGGTGAATCTAGAAACTTATATGTTGGAAGATCTTTCAACATAGTGGTGGGAGTAAGAGGTCAAAGCTGGAATTGACCAATATATGACATGGGATGGTTTTGAGGAATTGTTTAATAAACAATTCTACCCTCATACATTTATAATTCAATGCATTATAGATTTATTTAGTCTGAAGCAAGATAACCTCTCAACAATGGAATATGCGTCTATGTTTATGAACTTATATTTCTTTTCACTCAAGGTAGCAGGTAGTTCATCGTTGAAGGAAGTTATCATGGAAGCTCGGTTGAGGTAGGAAATTCATTTTAAAATAGAGGTTCTATGTATAAGAGATTACACAGGGTAGGAGTAGTATGTTATTACCGGTAGGGGATACTTGGAACTCTAATTTTAGGTTTATGTATATGAGGGACATTTATTCAAGGGTGGGAGTATGATTCAAAATTTGATGGTAGGATCGGTGATTTTTCCCCTGAATCTTCAGAGTAATCTGGGATGTTTTCAGTGTGTTTATGTGGGTCAAATTATGTGTTATTGTATGTTAAAACCTAGAGTATGTCATAACTATAAAAAAATAGTGCATCTTTATTGGTATTGTCTTAATTATTTGAGATCGGGTGTTCATGAAACTCCTCAAGGGATGCAGGAGTCATATGCCATGATGGGATGAGGGCAGCAACATACCCCTCGTCAGCATAGAAAATTTAGTCATAGTGGTTTAAGGAATACCAAGACTCCACAATAGATCAATAATGAGAAGTGTGTGGCAAGAAAGCAGTTGTTTGGGGATTAACATGTTTATATGGATGATCAGTAGGGGCCATCCAAGTTGAGAAGTAAGAGTATTTTTAATTCTACCTTGATGTAATTGTTGTATAATACATGGGTTTTTCATTATTTTATTGCCTCTCTTGTTGTTAGTTTTCTAGGTTTAACCTTGTAAATAATTCCTTCTGTTATAAAACTTCAAACTCTTCTGGGTCAAAGAGAGTAGTGAGCCCTATTTTTTAGATCATGTTTTATAGTTGTGAATGAGTTTGAGTTGATGTGGGATTTATTAGATCTTGACATGGATGTTTATAATATAATCCTAGGTATGGATTGGCTGGTGATTTTTAATGCCCACATCGACTGTTATGTGAGAATGATTAGTTTTACAACTAACGATGGCATCAAACATCTCATTAAAGGGGATAATAATGAAAATTTTGGTGCAACTGGTTTGTTAGCACTGGACATTGACATAATCTCAAATAAGTTAGTGGCATTGTCATTGGCATCAATGGATGGAGTTGATCAGATCATTTTTTCCAACGATTGTTGAATACTTTCTTGATGTCTTTGTCAAAGAATTATTCAGGTTTCCACCCATGAGAGAAGTGGATTTTATGATTGATCTTCTCCTAGGTACATTTCATATATCACCTATGTCTTACCTAATAGATCCAAAATAATTTAGGTAATTTAAAGTGCAGTTGGAAGCACTATAAAATAGAGGGTTTATCCGGACTAGCATATCTCTGTGGGTAGTGCCAGTTTAGTTTGTTAAAAGTAGGTGGAAGCCTATGGTTTTGGGTAGATTATCATAAGATTAATCAGGTTATAGTAAACAAATGATATCAAATTCCATGCATTGATGATTTGTTTGACCAGTTGAGGGGAGCTCAGTGGTTTTCCAAGATTGACTTATGGTCAGGATACCATCAATTGCATCTAAAAAAAGTGGATACTCCAAAAACATATTCATGAGTAGATATGGCCATTATGAGTATGTCATTATGCCCTTTGGTCTGATAAATTCACAAATGGTCTTCATGGCATTGATGAATATGATATTTTAGAGATATCTATATTCTTTGGTGGTGGTGTTTTCTAATGATATATTAGTGTATTGTAAGACATGTATGAAGCATGGGAAGCACGTGGCGATAAGGATGGGGATCTTGAGAGATCATTGGCAGTATGAAAAATTATAAAAGTTTTCCTTTTCAATACAATAGGTCTATTTTCTAGGCCATGTTATTTCTTATAGAGGTGTTTCAGTTGACTCAAAAAAGATAGAGGCTATTATTTAATGGAAAACGCCAAATAATGTCTTTGGAATAATGAGTTTCCTTAGTCTAGATGGGTATTATTGTAGTTTTGTTCATTATTTCTCATGATTGGATACACCAATGATATCTATTACAAGGAAGAATGTAGAATTTCAATGGAATGATATGTATCATAAATCTTGTAAAGAGATTCAAGATCATCTTACATCATCATCAATCATGGTTTTTTCAGAACCAGGATAAGGATACGTGGTGTATTGTGATGCATTAGGATCGAGGTTGGTTTTTTTTTTCTCATGAAAAGGGATCAGGTTATTGTGTATGACTCACAACAGTTGAGGTTGGATGAGAATAACTACCCAACACATTATTTGGAGTTGGCGGCTGTGGTTCATGCTTTGAAAACGGGGTGTCTTTTTCTCTTTGGTGAGAAATTCATGGTTTTTATCGATCATAAGTGTTTAAAACATATTTTCTCACAAATATATTTGAATTTGAGGCAAAGGGGATGGATTTAGTATCTCTAGATATTATATTTGGACATAATGTACACACCGGGAAATGGAAATTCGGTGGTAGGTGCATTATGTAGGAAATCATATGCTAAGTTGATGAAACATGCATCGAATTAGTTTGTGTTGATGTATTTCATAGCTGACATGTTGTTGGAATGTGTGGAAAAAATTAATAAATCATTCTTCTTTCTGTTTTTGTTGGTTCCCTACTTTGTTGTCTTGGTAAAAGAGGCATAGATGTCTAATTCCATGTGTACGGTGATGTGGTCGAAACTAAATGGTGGGGAGACCATTAGGGGTTTGGAACTAAATGGGATTCAATTTTTAGTTTTCGGAAACGGAAGGATGTTCCAGTGTATTTTCAGGAGAAAAATATCATGGATTATCATCATTCTAGATGGGTTTTCCATCCTAGAATTTAGAAAATGTATAAAGAAATGAATGCATAGTTCTGGTGGGATGTTATGAAAAAGAATGTGCCGACAATTGTTTCCAGATGCCTTACATGTCAAAAAGTCAAGGCAGGGCATCAGTGGCTAGTAGTCATGTTGTAGTATTTACCTATCCCTATGTGACAGTGAGAATAGATAGAGATTGATTTTGGTACTGGTCTCCCAAGAGTGGTTAGAATGCACGATTTCGTATGGTTGATTGTGGATCAACTCATGAATTCATCCCATTTCATCCCTATCTATCAATCTCATATGGTGGAGGATCTGTCCAAAATCTATATTTGTGAATTCGTAAAGGGGAATGGTGTTCTAGTTTCAATTGTATCATATGGAGATCCAAGGGTAACATCTTTATTTTTTGAAATCTTTACAGCAATCCCTTGGTACTCAGTAGATGATTATTATAGTGTATCATCCGTAGACAGATGTGTAATACGAGAGGAAAATACAAACATTCGAAGATATGTTATGAGATTGTGTCATGGATTTTGGGGGATCATGGGATGATCACTTACCGTTAGTGGTTTTTTTTATAATAATTGTTATTAGGCCTCAATATAGATGGATCGATTTGAAGCATTTTATGGGCGTTTGTGTCATTTTACACTATATATGTTTGGTTGATATGATTGAGACATCGATGGTGGGACCAAGCCTTTTCCAGGAGACAATGGAGAAGATCAAGATGATTGGGAAGAGAATAGAGATGGATTAGAGTTGTAATAAATCGTATGCAGACCATCTTCGTTGACCATTGTCAATAGAGGTGGGTGATCACGTGTTTTTTGAGAATCTCTCCTAGAATAGGGCATCGTCGTTTTAGAGAGTCGGGAAAGTTATCTCCATGTTATGTTGGGTATCTGGAGACACTTGAGTGGGTTTGAGAGGTATCTTATCAGTTGGATTTTCCACCATAGATAAATATGGTCACAACATATCTCATGATTCTCAATTGAAGAAGTATCATCCTGATCGGGACCATGTGATTCGATGGGATCAAGTTGAGCTAGAACTAGATGCTTCATTGGTGCACGTGCTGGTGAGGATTGTGGATAGGCAATAAAAAATATTTCATGGTAAAATCATCAGTCTAGTTTAGGTTTTTTGGCTGCATGGTTAGATTCATGAGGAGACTTGGGAGTGGGAGAAATAGATGGCTGAGCAATATCCTGAGATCTTTCAGAAAAGCGATGGTTCTCTACTTTCTGATGATGGAAATTCCAATGACGGGGAGAAGGTATCACCCCCCGTTTTGTGGTATGAAAGCCTAATTTAAGTCTTTTTATTTGTTTATGTTGTTGGTGAAGTTTAGTGGATTTTGGGAGAGTTTGAAGGGATATTAGGAATGGTTTGGAGGCTTTGTTAATGACCAGAGATTGAGAACAATTAGGGAAATGATGCAGAATAACCAGGTAACCTTGCAATATGAGATAGTAGGATTCAGAGGGTTTGTACATAGTTTGTCTCATAGTGTGAGGAGGCTATGTGGGGTTCCCTTTCTTACAGTATCATGCTCATGTTTAGTGCATATTTTCCTAACCGAGTGAGCTAAACATGCATGAGAAAAAATAGGGTTTTAAAATCTGGTATTGGTTGGTATTTTCTCTAAACCCTCCATTATCCCTCCCATATGAACCCTAATTGGTATTCTTGATTATCAGGGGTTGGGGGTTCTCTCTCACCCTTTTTGGAAGAGAATCTAAGGGGTTTTATGGTGCAGTGAATGTGTTTCTCTTTTGGTAAGTCTATCCTATTGGTTCTTTTCAGGTTTTCTCTATATCTACACCTCCCTCCATCTATATTTTCTATATCTACATCTTTTTCATATAGATATTGGGTTTTTTTTCCTAAAGTGTTGATATTAATCCTTGTTGATGATAGGTAAGGTGATCTAGAGTGGTTTTAGTGGAGCATTCAACCAGATTTATGGTGTGGTTTCTTGTTGGTTGATTTCAATGGAACCCTAAAGGAAGGTGGATTCTCTCTCAAATCCTCTTTGATAGAATGATTAGCAATTTCATTATGATATAAAAGTCTTGTTAAAAATCAATTTCATCATGATTTATGGATTTTGGGGGAAATGGGAGAGTGTGGTGATATGTTCTTGTTGTAGAATTTTAAAATGAATATTTTAAAGTTGGTTACTTGGGTTGCTTTGTGAAAATTGTTTGTGAAATGGTTTTCAATA
Source organism: Viscum album (assembly GCA_963277665.1). Taxonomy (NCBI): domain Eukaryota; kingdom Viridiplantae; phylum Streptophyta; class Magnoliopsida; order Santalales; family Viscaceae; genus Viscum; species Viscum album. The sequence goes on from OY728165.1 coordinate 1,563,033,171, forward strand.
AAAAAGGGTTTATTTATTGAAATTTATTGAAGTATGGTTAATGGATTAAGGGATTTTTTGTGTTGGAAATGGTTTTTTTCATAATGTGGTGACCTTCATGTGATATAGTTTTTTGTTGGATAAGTATTTATGTGATTGAAATGGATGTGAAGTGGGTAGGGAGTAACACTAAAAAAAGAATATGGATAGTAGAAAGAAGGGCCACCATCAAAAGATAAGTGGGCGAGAAGTACCACTAAATTGGGGGAAAAGGAAATGGGCTTGGACATGAAGTTCCACCGTGGTTGTTTACTAGATTGGGGTGCGTGAAACACCATTTTTATGTCTGTTTGTGAGTTTTTATGAAAGATGGAAATAGATGTGATAAATTGAAATTGTTAATGGATTATGGTATTTTTGTTTGTATTTACCACTTATTGTGGGAATTTAGGTGATAATGGATTGGTAAGGGAGTCTTTGTCTTGTAGTAATTTGTTACACTATTTGATGTTTTATATAATTTATTTTATATAAATGTGCTAACAGAACTATCCAAGTGTTGTGTATAGGAAATTAATTTGGTGAAAACCTACCGAGTATTTTTACTCACCCCAAACATTGTCACTTCAGTGATTTTTCAAACATTGTATTTTTGGACATAGGTAAGGGGAAATCATCTCATTTTTTAGTAGTTCATCATGATGTTTGGATGCTTGTATGGTGCTTAAAGAATAAAGTTTGTCTTGGAACTATAGAGTTGTATCATAGATTCTTGGGTTTTGGTTTCGTAGTCTTTCACTTGGTACTCTGATTATGGATTCATGTGGATTGGTTGCATTGGTCTTTCAGTTTTCTTGAGTTGTAATCCTTGTTTACATGAATCATGTCATTTGGTTGGTTGGTTTATTCATAGGGAAAATCTTTCCCAAATTGTTATTGAATCCCTCAAATATTATTTCCAGCCTTTGGCACCTTGGTAACATCACCTAAGGCCATGTATAATTCCACCACCCTCCCAAGATAATGGGATAGGGATGGATGTTACAAATTAGTTCATAGAAGTTGGAAGAAAACATAACCAATCACAGAATTGATCAAAGTTATAAATGTTGACATAAACACAAGAAAAAGGAGAATGTATCTAGTGATTGGAATAACACTGCATTTTATGGATCATATGATATGAATGCATGTTTGGAAAGTTAATAATACCATATCGAGGATGTGATTACAGGTGTGAATGATGATGAAAAACATATTGAGGAAATGAAAATAACAGTTAAAGATCTACTTCATGATTATCCAAAACTAGTTGATAAATTAAAGAGTTATAAAAAGACACAATTGTATTGTAGTTGCACTAAATATTCATCAATGACAGTTGTACTGAAGCTGTAGAATTTAAAAGTTTTCAATGGATGGAGTGACACAAGTTTTACTAAAATACTTTCTTTATTGTATGATATTAGCCTAGAAGATAATGATCTCCAGGGAAAACATGTCATTATAAAAGAATGATATGTTTGATGGGTATGATTTCAAAAAGAATACAAGATTGTAGAAATGATTATATATTGATTATCAAGGACCAAAAATCACTTAACGAATACAAAATGTGTGATGATTATCGATATAAGAAATATGAATCATGTCCAACAAAAAGTGTATGGTAATTTCCAATAATTATATGGTTTATTAAAATTATATGGAAGTGAGGAGAATACAAGGAAATTAACATGGAATGGTGATATAGGAAATAAAAATGTTAATCATCATCACCTGTAAGACTCTCCTCAGTAGAATAGAATTGATTATGAGTATCCTAAATTTGGAAACAAGTCAAGAATACTTCATCTTGTGTTATCTATATATGGAGTGAATAGTTTTGTTTTTTAAAGATGCACTCAAAGTACATAGCTTATTATTTATGAACATTATATCTTTCCTCCGTGGTAATGCATGAAATGGAAATACATTATGTTGGCAATTCTTATATTAGGACCAAAACAACCGGGTAATGATATTGATGTTTATTTGGATCCATTAATCAAATATTTGAAATTATTTTGGGATTCAAGTGTTACGTTGTGTGATGCTTACATAAATTATGATTTCTTGTTGAGAGCCGTGATGTATGGGATGATAAATGAATTTATTTCTTATTTAAATTTTTTATTATATAGAATTAAATGATGTCAAGGGTGTCCCATTTGTGAATAAAGTATATATTCAATTTGGGTGAAAATTTCATAGAAGACTGTGTTTCTAGGATACCACATATTTCTTCCCTAGTGACGTAAGTACCAATCTTGGATGACATCATTATAAGGGAGTCTAGAAGCATGTAAAAATATTGAATTCCCTAAATGGTCATTAATTGTTTGAGAAAGTAAAAGATATGTACATTGCTTTGGGTAAACCTTTTTTGAAAAATAAAATGAATCCCATTTGTAAAAAGAGATCAGTTTTTTGAATTACCATTTTAGAATTGTTTGTATGTTAGAAATTTTCAAGTTTTTATGAATACTGAAAAAAATTGTACATGATACTATTATTTGTACATTACTAAATACCCCCAGAAAAACTGATGATGGAATTAAGGCTAGGACATACACGATTGACATTGGAATATGTGAAGAGTTGGCACTAGTGAAGGGTGAAAAAAGACTTTTCTTTCTCAAACTGCTTAAACTCTTCTTAGGCTTGAGATATATGAATTTTTTCAAATTCTTTAATAATGTAATGTTTCTAGAAGAGTATTCATCAAATATTAGGAATATCATGTCAATGACTGATTTAAATTAAATGTGTTTGAAATCTCATGATTTTTTATTTTGAAAGGGTATGTCAAAATAGAAGTCAGATAGAGGGTGGAATTAAGGGGCTACATATTGTTGAGGAAGTCACTAAATTTTATACTAACAACCTATCTACTATGAAAATCATTGGTCTACCGAATCACATCACACTGGGTAGCTTGTGGGTAAATGAATTTCAAGAATGGCTGTTTTCACAATCAATACTACAGATTAAGAGTATGCCCGCAATTATGTTTTTTCATAATAGTTTAGAGGTTCTTCTATATGTTGAAACCCATTAAAAATACTAGTCATTTGAATAAATCAAGGGACAAATTATAGATATCAAATACACATAATCAACAGTTTAAAGTATGGTTTAGAGACTATATTTTTAAGGAGATAGATGAAAATACATATTACATTTCAGAACAACTTTGATGTCAAGCTTGAGGACCAAGTGTGTATGTATTATCTTATAATAGTTATGTAATTAATTTTTATAAATTTTATAAAAAATGAACATGATGAAGTTGGTACCATGAAATATAGTGGATTTACACTAATAAATGACGTGATGCACGATTCTGGTAGTAAGGATAGAAATCCAATTTATGCAAATATGTCATACTTTGGCATCATTAAACAAATATCGGATTTGGAATGTAAAACATTCCAAGTGATGATTTTTTCAATGTGATTGGGTTGATAACATGAGTGATATTAAAATAGAAGACTACGGATTTTTGAAAATGGATTCTAGTAAGGAATGGTATAAAGATGAACTGTTGATAATGGTTTCATATGAAGGAAAGGTTTTTTATGTTCCAGAACACATAGAACAAAAGTTTTCAATTGTTCTGTAATTGATGAAAACCACTAAATGGTCAGATGAAAATTCCACTAATGATGGCCCTTTCATTAGGGTTTCAAAATAAATTTGAATTGGTCCCAATATAGAAGTGGTTTTTATGTCATAGGATACCACAATGATGGGATTTGGATACTCAATAGAGGGTTCAAATCATTTTAACCATAAAAAATTGAGAGTTCAATAATTAGGTTATATTTTTTTGTTATATAAATTGGTTTACCTCTTGTAATTATTTTTTCACTACACCATTTATATAATCTATGTTAATTATTTAACCAATTCTATATATAATGACTTCAACACGTGTTGATGATCCCACTCTTAAGGAACAACATTTTTCTCAACCTACTGTTTTTCCCAGTGCAGAGGAACAACGACCTTCTTCACATGTCAACGCTACCAATCTAGAGAAACAACATGTTTCTCAACCTACTGCTGATCCTAGTGAAGAGGAACAACGACCTTATGCACATTTTGATGTTACTAATCTAAAGGAATACATATTTATGATGTTGAATCCAAAAAAATGGTAGATGAAAAAGAACTGATGTGGCAGAAAAAAATAGGAGTGTCATAGCATAAAAGTGTTTACAAAAATTATTAAGGAGATAATGAATCAAATTCGAGGTTGGATGGAGTATGTGATGTCAACCTGCAAACCCCGGAAATTCCATATTTAGTAGTTTCATTGGGATCATCAATCGGTAGCACGTGCCGATTGATGTACATTTCTGGAATCATGTTGTTCCCATGCTTAAGACAGTGATTTATGAATATATTATAGTACAATTATGATATTATTTCATTATTTTACTAAAAATTAAAATAATTAAACATTTACATACTCTTCATCATCCCTTAAAAAGTGAATTTATAGTAGATTACTCCCAAAAGAAATTTTTATTGATACTTTATGGAAATACTCATAGAGGCTTTCACATAATTATAACAAGATTTCATATTAAAGATACCAAATAGAAAATAAACTCGCACCCACAGCTTATATATTCACACATAATAAGCCAAGAATCATGGGATGAATTTATTGGTTTTCATGAGGATATATATTTTCAAGTACACTGTGGATGGAAATATATTTTTTAACAATATGTGTATTAATAATATTGATTGAGAATTTTATTTATGAAACTGAAACTGAGTTCCAAAAATATGGAATAGGAAGAAAAACCAATGTACCCCTACCATAAAGCAAGGATGGTGTATACTTCTCTTGAAAAAATGGTATGTATTTTTAAATCTAGCATGATAATTTTTTGTGACATGAACCAACAACATTATTTTTTTGCTCTATTTATATGAATATTGATGAATCTAAATCCAAAGCCACTTCCATCCCATTTCATGTACTATATAAGGAGGCAAATGAAAATTAAGATGAGATACTAATAGTGGAAAACACACAAAAATGTGGAAAACATGTGTAATTATGACATAATAAAAATTTGTTTTTATTTAAATCGCTATCACATTATAATGATTATTCATTTTCCTATATTTTAGATCTGACATAGACACATGAATCATAAACAAATGTATTAGATGAACACCTAATATTGGTCTCCCTGAACTGGCATTAACATTTTGGCCGCATCAGAGGTGAGGGTTTTGTGGTGACACCCTAAACATATTTTAATAAAATAAAACTATTGGAGGATAAATAAAAATAAATGGAAGATTTGAAATAAAGATTATCTTCCCTTGAATAAGATTTTCATTGGTATTCTAAGTTTCTAGAAAATGTTATGGGGGAAGAAAATAGAAGAAACAACTTAAAAACAACCACTTCATGAAGATCACACCCCACCACCACTAGCATTGAGGTGATCCATTTCCCTTTATGAGCTGTCTTAAATGAGGTAATAAATATTCTCATAATTGTTTCTATGAAATGTGAATCATAAATACACTGATACCTTTCCTATAGTAAAATTATATATTATGAAAATGATTTTGATTTATATCTATCAACCCCCACCCATCACCATGTTGTGAGGGTAACAACATTTAATATCCAAGAAGACAATCTACACAACATACCACCTCTAACAAGTCGTGTGAGAGTGGGTATTACCATTCATCATGAGTTCATAACTATGTTAACTTTTCAACTTGATGATGTAGATATTCAAATAGTCGACAAAGCTGTTGGATCATTCCTATCATTGATGTTAGATCTTATAAAAAACATATCGGCAAGGAGGTATTCATTTCCAATTTGTTTTCAAGCTAAATATTTAACAATTATTGAAAAAATTTACGAACCTATGAATGTTATTACAGATGAAGAAAGGGAAGGGGTGAAATGAAAGGTTGACTCAAAACCACTTAAAGGATCAACCAATTGATTGAAAGGATATTTATAAAGTACCTTTACCCCACCTGTTCAATATCCACATTTATTAACATTTAAGGTACATGGAGATACAAAGTTATAAAGTGGTAGTAATCACAAAGTTGATTTTGAATAACAAATGTAACATTTCTCTATATAATGTAAATGAAAAACTCAATTATGAATGGATAGGAGTCTTGGTTATAAATTTATACACGAGGATTGTTTTCATGATTTGTTTTTCCAATAGATAATATACTTTTTTAAATATGACTCAATATGCACTACCAAAAAAGAGTTTGTTAGCGGTTGTTTATTTTTAATAGTTCTAGTAACTATCATCAAATAAATATGGTGTATATATATATATAATATATTTGTGGTTTCATAAAACCATTGTAATATTTTTTTATTATTTCAATTAACAGTGGTTTAAATTAAACTGCCACTAAATGCTTTAAAAATCCCTAATCCCATCCCCCACTACCTCTATGCGACCCTGATCCCTTCTTCCCCACCCCACTTCCTTTGACCTCCCCCTCCCCTCTCCCTGATGAAATCCACGAGCCTACAACACCCTTTCACACACCACTCCCCCTTCTAATCACCATGGCATTGAACCTAAGCCCACAACCCCCATAAACCCATCTATAACCTCTTCCAACATGTCCCTCCCCCTCTGACCTCATCTCTATCTGACGCACCAGTGACATAAACCCCACACCCCCAGCCCCCTCACCCTAGATCGTTTCCCCTCTTTAGTAGTGGTGCATCCCCCCCAAAGCTCCTTCAGCCTAGATTGATTCCCCTCCTCTGTGGCAACACCGACCCCTTTAATGGTTTCATTATCCTCACCATAAAACTATTATTGAATAGTGTTATAGTGTATGATACCATCCCACACCAAGTAATTACAGTGTTATGTATGATACAATATCATGAATTTAAATACAATAAAATGTATTATAGATAAATTTTTATATAAAATTCATCCTTAAAAAATATTTTCACATTAGGCTTGATCATTGAAAAATACTAGAAGTTGCTATCAATAGTTTATTTTTTAATGTGGTTAGATGCGTTAAGAATGACTAAAAAGTTTCATACACCATAACTAGGATAGATGATCAAATATCATAAATATAAATTAAAAACTGAGTTAAAATATGTAAAAGAATCGGATTGATTTACCCTACCCCTCTTAGAGTGAATACACAATCTAATGATCATTTCTTATTGATTAAATATCATCATATGATATGTCTTAATAATAAATATTGTTATGAAGAGATAAATACATATATTATGAATAAATAATATTTTATGAATTTATATATAATAATGATAGATTTTGTGAATCAAAATATTTGAATTCAATATGTGAATATAGATGATTTGGGGTTCATAAAAAACAAGAATATCTTATATCTAAATATAGATAGATATAAGGATATAAATTATCAATTGTAAACTTTTTGTGTGTGATTATTGTGGGTTATTTCATAAAAATTCATATAACCATAATTATTTTGTACATAAATTACATGGAGAGATGATGATCACTGCTCAGTGTCAATAAATACAAAAACATCATTTTATAATCCATATTAAAAGGGTTTCAAAATTTTATTTTTATTTATAAAATGAATGAGTTCAAATGGGTTTGTTGAGATTATCATATTCTCATAAATTGTTTATAGAACTCTTTAAAATATGAATCTGTCATCAATAAATCAAAATCAAATACAAATAATGTAAAATTATTATGTGTACCTCAAGTACTCTATTATCTATATTGATAAATTATTCATGATGATGATCACTAAGAAATAGTTCTCTTTATCTTTCCTCTAATGATTTTATATTTGTCTCAGAATCTACATATTCTATGTCAGGATTGATAGATTAAAAAAATTTATTTTATCACCCAATCATTGAATATTAATAAGGAGTCGGTACAAAGAGAGAATAATCTAGTATTGTTTCTTTTAACACTACCACAAACATATGTGGATCACATTCTTTATTTTTTGTTACTTCTTTAATTAACATTTCTTAACAGATAGATCAAATTTTTAGCTGTTGAAATGTAAGTATTTTTTAATATAATAATTTATAAACATTATCATGATTATATATTTATTATTAATGGTTATATGAATCACTATAATGATTCAAATTAGAATAATAACCAATATGGAAATATGTATTGAAATAATATTTTACAAAAACTATATCAAAGATCTATTGAATGATATGATATAGGACACTGATAAATAACCAAGGATTCAGTCAGGATTATAATGTTGTGTTTGATATATATAATAATCAAATAATATATAAAAATATAATAGTGATACATAATAAATGATTCACCCATTTTATTAAATATTTATCAGTTTCACACAAGTAATAAAGTCCTTTAAGGATTCTTTATTAATACTCTGAATTCCATGGGAATCCATAAAAATTCCATTAAAAATGCTTTATTACAAAAATTTATTTCTGGAACAAAAACTTTTACAATCATTTTAATCAATTTTTTATAGAATAAAATTTGTAACAATATGGTCCTTAACCACATAAAACCTCAGAAATATGAGAATAAAAAAATTAGGATCCTATCCAATCAACAACTCAGAGCATGCCACAACTACTGTCATCTTCTGTGGATCCTAGTGATTCTATTGTACTTGAGACTACTAGAGAGTCAGTCGTTTACCTAGATATAATTGGTTTCCCATCTCTTGATTCACCTCTTGTGATATATTATTTCGTCACCCATACATATAGGGGATATTTGTGAGTTACCATTACTAGATTGTATGTCATTTTTTAAAGAAACATTATTTTTTATTAATTATTTAATGAATTTTTCAAAAAGATAAAGAAAACCATAGAAGGGATGCAAATATGATCACAGTAGATGTATGGGACCTAAAGGACATTGAGATTATCATTCCATTTGATGAGTTCAGGGTTCCTACCAGTGACATTGTTGGAATCTACAAGAAAATTCTTAGATGACTTGATTGTGAGATAGTGAGAATTCCCATTAATTATAAAGATTGGAGGCACATTCCTACAGGTAGGAAAAATAAGGTTTTTGATACTAAATAAATGTTAATGCTAATTTAATATTAATTGAAAAATAATTTATAAGACATGAATACAATTTTTTAATATACTGATAATGTGTTATGTTTTTTATTTCTAGTTGTGTTTTCATTTTGATGTCTCAGACTAAATGTCATTCCCATGGATTTTGAAAATTTTGGGCTAGAAATGGAGAGATTTTAAATTGAGATTATGGCATGTGTTTAATGACACTTCTCTGAGATCATGGAAAATGTATGGGAATGTTTCTGAAGGTATCTATCATGAGAAATGGAAGCTCTTTATTGATATCAACAAGGATGCATTTCATGAGATAATTGAATATTTTATTGTATCTTAATAACATTAACATAGTAAAATTATAATTTTTATTAATGTTGGGAAAAAATGCATGATGTGTCCTTTCGGTGTGTTTTGGGTGTGATTGTGTTCGTTGAAAAATCTAGATTAAAGAGAATGATTAGGGTTTGTGATTGTTGAAAGCAGGTTTTTATGGTTGCATAGTTTCCAAGTGTTTGAAAAAATTTTGGTCCTCAAAATTGGGAATTTGTGTTTGGAAATGTATGGTTTTCTTCATAGAACTGAATGGTGTGAAGAACAGAGAATAAAATCATCAAATGAAGAGAAACTAGAGGACTAGGACATGGACTGTGTACCATGTCCGGGACAGGTTGATGGTCATCTACCGGACTATGTGAATGATACACAGGAACAATTTGTGCGGAATAGAGAATGGTTTGCAATGATGGTTTGTAGCAAAGTGCGTGAGGTATGAGGATGGTTTGATAGTTCAGAAGATGTCTGATGAGAATGGTGCTTCATGTGACAAAAGGCAGTATGTACACCACTGTGAAAAAATTCTCCGCGTAATGGGTGTCGTTCACAGTAGGAGGATCAGAATGCGATGGAGGCTGTACCGAATCAATGATTTGGTAAATCGTTGATTAGAGGATTTTGTGGATATCATTGCCAATTTAAGGATATCCAATACCAGTAATTAAAAGGGAGAAAAAATATCATTAACAAACATATCTTGGTTTGTGAATTCAGGGAAATATAAAAGTGGTTTGGAAGGAGGATTTATACGATTAGAAGTGGTTCATACAGAAGCAATTCCACCTATGTTTTTTGTAGGTAACTCAAACATGAAAATAAAATGGTTCATGAAAGAGGAAGTTTGGTATGGGGAGAAGGATTTATAAAATACAGAGGAGAGATAATCTATAGAAGTGAAGGTAATCTACGAATAGATAATAATTTGTGGATAGAGGGAGATTCACAGATGAGGTTTGCGGAGTCGGTACATAGAGGTGGTATGTAAAAGTGAAGGAAGATATTGTCGGTGGATGGAGGATAATTTTCAGAAGTGGGAGTAGTATGTTTAGGAGCCATTTTTTTACCAAGCCTAGTACATAGTACAAGGTAGGATAATTTGGTTCTAGGAATATGGAATGAAACTTGCAAAATATTCAAATCAGTTATTGACTGTATTTAACGGTATTATAACAGTACCCAGTATGGTGGATTTCATCTACATGTGAAAAAGGAACTTCAATAGAGCATCTACCTAATGATGGTGGTGTATGAATTCATCAAAATGAAGGGAACTATATTTATATAAACTATTTTTGACCTATATGACTATAAAAAATGAGTGGATTCCTTTCCAAGAGTAATGAGTGAACTAAGAGAAAGATGGTGACCCTTTCCACTAGAAGTGATCCAAAGATAGGGGAATATGTAGTGACCCTTGAGAATGTAGTGAGAAGACCCTAAACCATGTAAAGGCTATGAGAAAATGCATAAAATATCTAGCCTGAATCCTGTACACATTATTGGAAGTGATCCTTAGTGAATTTGGTACATTAGCACACCACCATTGTATGTTCCATGGACGTAGACCAATGAGGGTCGAACAAGTAAAATTTGTTGTGTCTCATGAATGATTTAAATTCAATTTATAGATTTTAATGGGAATGAGAGATAATAGAGTTATTTTAATGAAGAAACAAGATCTGAAGTGGAAGAAATTTTAATCTTTCATACCCTGATCCCCCCATTAGGGTATTTGTTCTAGTGGACCTATTAATTGGTATTAGAGGGATTGTTTGAAAGTGTGTGGTTCTCTATCAGAATAAGAGATTGAGGTGGTCATTCAGAAATAAATTTTTACCTTCTACAGAAATAAATTTCAACTATGGAAGAATCATATGCATCAATACTTCTGATCATTATGAATGGATGTCTTCATAGTAGTAATACACAAAATATCAGATGAAATAAATAGTGGTGCTTTATCAAAAAATGAATGAAAATAATTGGATGTTGATGATAAAGGGATCAATGCTTTAGGGGGTGCCCTATCACATGCAATTTATATGAAGGTGATGTCCAGTAAAACATTACACTCTATGTGGGAAAATTTGTTGAACATTTATGAGGGTGACACAAAAGTCTGAGGAGGAAATCTAAAGGTTAAATGGGACAAGTATGAGGATCTCAAAATAAACACCAACAAGACTGTTGATGCATTCATCAACAGGGTAAATGTTATTGTGGAAGACATGAAACATCTTAGAGAAGTCATTGAAGATATAAATATTGTCAAACGTATCTTGAGTATACTCCAACTGCGGTTCAATCTAAAAGTTTTTGTCTTTGATGAAAAAAGAGAAAAATTAATGACACTATATAACCTACACAGTACCCTATTAGCATATGAAATGGGAAACAATGACAGTGATGTAGTGGGAAAGGGGTTGTCCAAATAAGTGGCATTCAAGACCATAAAGAATCTCTCTATTGAAGATAGTTCTGAGGAGGAAAATTTGGATAATGTAGTGTCATTTCTCTAATCAAATATACAAAGGGGAATAGTGATAGTCAAAGGTAAACTTCCATTTGCATTCTTTAGATGTGTAATGATTGGTAATTTTTTAGTAAAATGACCTAAGAAGTTTGATTATAGAAATGAAGACAATTATGACATTCCCAAGAAGAAGTATTCATAAAATGTGAAATATATGAGATGTACTAAGAGAATGTTCTTCAAAAAAGAATCTTTTTTCAAAAAAAGATGAATGTTCATAAGAATCTGAGGTAGAAGAGTTGGAGGAATAAAATTATCATTAAGTAGATTCTATATTGGTAGTTGTGAGAAGTTATTTAACAACAGAAGAAAGTTATAATGAAGAAGAAAAAATTGAAGGAACAGTTGATCTGTAGGCTAAATTAGAAGCTACCCTTGAAGAGGTAGATATTTTGAGCGCCAAAACAATGAAAGATAACAATGTTTTTTATTATGCAAAACTCTATATGTAGCAGTATGAAGAAGATAATTCTGAGATTAATTTTGAAATTGAAAAGTTGAGATCTTCAATGCTAGAAATCTCAAAAAATGTGGTTGAGTATAAACTCAAAATTGGGGAATGGAAAATAGAAATCTATAGATTGAAAAAAACATGAAAAATTCAAATTAAACATATTGAAGAACTAGAAGATGAATTAATTGGTTTGCAACAAACAGTTAAAGATTATAAGAAACTATTAACTCTTAGTTCGACATCAAGAAAGAAGATCATACAAGAAAATGAGAATATCAAATTTGAGTAGAGTGGTCAAGAAAAACAGAAGCAACAATCTAATCGAAATGATAAGACTGGTTTGGGGCTTCGTCTAAAAGAGATAGAAGTTATGATTCAAGTAATACCACATGTACCCACTCTAATATTAAAGATTGATTTGGGTATGAAGTAGAATCAGAAGATTCAGAGGACCCAAGGAAAAACTTGTAGTGAATCATTTCCACACAAGAATTCACCACTCATATGATTCTACTGTTTTGGTAATATGTGACACTCTAAAAATGTATGATCCATAGAAAAAAGGTATCAAAGGGAACAATACCAATAAAGGTGATCGTACAGAGCTCAAAATTGTAGGTCATCATTTAATGGTCTTTGTTTCTGGTGTAAAGGACTCAGAAATATGTCAAGATATTGCACATCAACAATGTAGAGGAATGTGCCGAGGCATACTGAATTGTTTCATAAGAAGCAGCCAAATGTATCATCAAGAGAGCTAAAAATTCAAAATCAATTTACTGCTTTTCACGTTGAATCTGGTCCATCATATATTGAGGAAGATCAAGATTACCATTCCATGTCGCGTATGAAGTCAAAGACATGGGTAAAAAAGGAAAGGGCCGAGTAGGTAGTATAGCATCCCGCCTTTTTTGTCACCTAAACTTTCATTACATTATACAAAACTGAGGATCTTTAAGGTTTAGTGTCTTGGAAACTAGGAACTTAATACACGAAACAAAAAAAAACATTCTTCTTAAACACTTGAAAGGATTCTCATTATGTTCATCCTAGGTTCATTACTGCATCTCATAACCTGGGGACATACATCAAAAGAAAGGGTGAGCAGAAGGCCCAGTAAGGGAAACAAGGGGAAACATTTAACATGTGGACTTGAGATACATCAATAATGTCATGAAAAAGAACTTTAAGGCATGAGAAAGAAATCATGAGACATATCATAATAAAAATAACATTTTTCATAACTTTAAGATGTGGCTACATAATTTAACATAGACAATCATGAACATATCACCAAGGTCCATCCCCAAGGTTTCATTTGAAAATTACCAAGGTTATTCACCAAGATATCGTGAAAATTGTATTCTCTAGTGGTTACATCATTACCCAATGCATTGGAGCGCTATCAGGGCACACCCTTAAATTTGTCTTTATAATAATGTGAGCCACATATATCATCATCAATCATTTCATAAAACAACCCATATAGCATAAAATAAATGGGTTTCATTTCATAATCACAACGTTTTAAAACTGCTTTAAAGACATGATCTTTATGTCACTTTAAAAACCACAGAAAAGGAAGGTGGGTCTCATGTATGTAAATCCCAGAATTTAAAATAGAAAATTTTGGTATATATGTGAATACCCCTTTAGAATAAAGATCTTTGAGTATTCAATTAATAAAATAAAAGAACTTTTAGAAAAAGAGAGAGATATTTTGAGACGGAAATTCTGTAGCATAAGGGATATGTTACGAGGTTTTAGAAAACATTGAAAAGAGAGGGGACATGGGTCAAACAATCATAAATGACCCATAAAACAGTAGAGGAACAGAATATGAAGGATATATGAACATGGTAACGAAATTTGAAAGATATACCATATGAAATGAATAACATGAAAGGAAGACAAAAATAAGATTTCTCTTATGAAAATTCGGCAGCCTAACGGCGTCACTTAAACTTCAAAAAAATGAATTGACGAGATAAAATAGGGTCTCTCATCATATGAACATAAGAGTTCAGTATGATAGATATAGAGATCACACGCCAACATAATAAAAAGGAACTTGAAAGACTTTACATGAAAGTAGAACTTCAAAACGAGAAGGGTGAAAGAACCACTTAAAAATTCGGCAGCCTAACGACATCACTTAAAACTTTAAAATACTGAATTGAAGAGATCAAATGGGGTCTCTCATCATATGATCATAAAAGATTAGTATGATATAAATAGAGATCATACCCCAACATAATAAAAAGGAACTTGAAATACTTGACAAGAAAATAGAACTTGAAAATGAGAAGGGTGAAAGAATCCGTTACAAAAATTTCGGCAGCCTAACGACGTCACTTAAACTTTCATAAAATGAAATGATGAGAGTAAGAGGGGGTATCTAATAATATGAACATAAAAAGGGCAGTAATATTAATATAGAATAACATCCTCCAACATAAGAACATGGAGTATAAAAGAAATGACATAAAAGAGATTACTTGAAAAGAAAGAGAGAGGTCAGATCCCTTACCTTAAAATGTAACTCTTAAAACTCAAAGGTTTGGACCTTGAGGGCTTGGAGGAACCTTGGGAGGACTCATTCTGAGGTAAGGAGACCAGAACTTCGTTGAGAATGATTTTTTAGTCCAAAAGATGAGAGCATGTCTTGATATTTATAGGGAAAGTGAGGGGACAAGGCATTAATGGCCAAGGGACACCTCATAAGTGGGTTTCTCAAAAACATGTGCTCTCCCAAGATATTTCCCATGAAGTTAGGCCACATGGGGCCCCCAATACAATAATTCATCACCTTTGGTTGTCCAACCCATAAAATATCTCATGACATCATCATGACACAGTTATGATGTCATTAAACATACAAAAACCCTAAAACTATATTTTTACTATTCACTGAAAATTCAACTCTCAGAAAAATCCCAAAATTTCACCTTAACCAAACATCAATGATCTGATTTCAAAAATGAACTCCATTTTATAAAAAATATTTTTCTAAATATGTTTAATTTATTTTTTAAATAAATACACTATTCACCGAAAATTCATTTTTTTCAGAAAAATTCCCAAAAATTACCTTAACATAATATCGATGCTCTGAGTTCAAAAATAAAATCCATTTTATAAAAATAATTTTCTAAATATTTTTAATTTAATTTTTAATTAAAAAACACTATTCACCTGAAAATTTATTTTTTTCATAAAAATTCCCAAAAATTACCTTAACATAATATCGATGCTCTGAGTTCAAAAATGAAATCCATTTTATAAAAATAATTTTCTAAATATTTTTAATTTAATTTTTAATTTAAAAACACTATTCACCTGAAAAAACTAATACTTGAATAATAATTTATGAAAAGGTTATTTAACCATTTTGTTGAATCACATTACTTAATCAAGGTGCCTAGATTATATTAATACCTTCTTTAAATAAGATTACTAATCCATTTGGACACATTACTAATCCTAATCATAAAATCACTATTCATAATTTACTATTCATCAAAAATCAAGTTGATCTTATTAGACTCTAAATTTCGTACTGGACATAATTGTAGAAGACTATTTTTTGAAAATCATTACACATTTTTAATTATTTAAGGTTTACATAAACATTTTTTTAAAATATCCTTTCTCTAAAATTCTCCAAAAATATACATACTATATTTATCCGGACATTTGAAAATTCATAAACTTCATCATAAGAAGAAATCCCAATTTTTTATTTAAAACAAATGATTACACAAGGCAGTTAAGGTCTTCTTACATAGCCCCTTATCACACCAGCATAGGACCTAAGTGTAAGGTGTGCTAAGGTGAGAGAATCCGAGGGAGGCTCGGCCAACATCGCACAAGTAGTAATTTCTATCAGTTTGAACTTCTCACGAAGGCGATCCCGTTCTAGCTTCACACGATGAAGTTGATCTTGGGTTTGGTCCAGAGCAAAGCCCAGTGGTGGTACCTCCTTCCCAAGTTCTGTTAGATGGGCTTCGATCGGTCCAAGACTACTGGGTGAGGCCATCGAATATTCTTTCTATATTAATTAACCAAGATTACTTGTATTTAGAGACAATAATCAAAACGTTTAGTTTCCAGCGGTCATATTGACCAATGGTCATATAACAGTCAAAACCCAACAGTATCATTTTCATTATACTCATGTTATCAAATGAAACATTTTTGTTAAGTATAAAAATAAAATAAAAAAAACACAAAAAATTAGGAAACACGATTTATTCAAAATTTCGGGTCGTTACAATCTTCCCCCCTTAGGAAATTGCGTCCTCACAATTTTTAAAATTGTTTTTTGAAATTTCATTGAAAGTCCCACATCAAAAAAGGAGTCAGTAAAACTATTACTTTAAAAGAAAGAAAGGGAAGTAAAAAGGTCAACCGAGTTAACCCATACTAGGATCCCATGTAAGAAAACATTGACATGGAGGAAAAAACCAAGGGTCACGTTCTAAGGGAGAGTGATAGAAAACATGATTAGGAGAAAGTTAACCATGAGAAAATCACAAACTTATTATGTGTGTAAACGGTCTTTGATTACCTAGTAGGAAACGTAAACCAACAACGTTTTTGTTTTACGTTCCTTTTCATAATTTTGAGGAATTCATTTACTATATAGAACAAAAACATAAGGAAATATACCTACCTTCCAGTAGAGTTTTATCCTTTAATAAGTCTCTACCAAAAATAATCTTTTCTCCAAATGATGAGAATACAAAAACACTTGGTCTCATCAAAAGCACAAGAATCATCTTCTAGAGAATCACATAATCCACAAAATATTTACTATCTATTTCTTCTATCTTTAAACATTATCCCAAAAACAGAAAGGTTAAGGTAAAACAACTCTTCAAAAAGAAAGAATCCCATAGGAATGGAAACTACTTTTAAATCATCAAAGTTCCATGGTACTACCCAAAGTTCATCATAGACCATTCCATAAATAACGGTCCTTAAAATTCCTCAAAATAAACAAAACTAAGATTGAAACCCAAATACAAGAAGGATTTGATAACATAGTCTTCCAAAATAAACTTCATTGTTCATCTCCAAACAACATCAACCACTCCTAACATCTTATAACAAAAGTATCTAACCTAAACATATTTTACTCAATATAGGTTAATCATTCCCATAAGTAACCTAAATTACTATAAGTCCACCTTAAATTCATCAATTCTTCAAAATATAAGTCAACCTTACTCCTCAATGAAAATACCGTAGTCATATATTTACCTCGATCATATAGGGTCCCCAAAATAGTGAACGTCTTCCAAAATAATAATCATCTTTTAATCCCCTAATCATCTCTGTCATATTAATACGGCAATCATCGCATTTCCTATCAGATTGGTTGTTGGGACATGTTCTTCCATTTCCCACCATTAACTAAGAAGAGAAAGTATAATTAGGGGCTTAAGTACTTATCCAATAATCATGAAAAGGAACTTAAAGCATATAAGGATAACTTGTAGAAGAAAAGTATACCCTAACTTGTGATCCCCTAGGTTCCCATCTAGGTTATCCATGATCATATATTCTTATGTGAATCTTTATTTTATTTTATCTTTGTTCCTTTAATAATGGTTCATACTAAGCTTATAAATTTACCAAAGCCTATCCCCCGGGAGTGTCGTAACCAAGAGTGCAGCAAGACCCATTATAGTGTACCCATTCCCATTTGAGTCTAGCTCAAAGAGGTGTTTCCTGGTTTTACCCCTATGTACATCTGTGCCAGAGCCACCTCTACCTGCTCGTATCCAGACATGGATGTATTAGCTTGGCAACCCCTTACTCAATACTCACCAAAATACCAGGAAGATTTCCTATATTTAAACTTTTCTATAAGGTTCTTCCTAGAGTTTTCATATCCTAATTTCCACAAATAAATAAACCATCCTTTGATACCAACTATAGCATCCCGCCTTTTTTGTCACATAAACTTTCATTACATTATACAAAACTAAGGATCTTTAAGGTTTAGTGTCTTGGAAACCAGGAACTTAATACATGAAACAAAAAAAAACATTCTTCTTAAACACTTGAAAGGATTTTCATTATGTTCATCCCAGGTTCATTACTACATCTCATAACCTGGGGACATACATCAAAAGAAAGGGTGAGCAGAAGGCCCAGTAAGGGAAACATGGGGAAACATTTAACATGTGAACTTGAGATACATCAACAATGTCATGAAAAAGAACTTTAAGGCATGAGAAAGAAATCATGAGGCATATCATAATAAAAACAACATTTTTCATAACTTTAAGATGTGGCTACATCATTTAACATAGACAATCATGAACATATAACCAAGGTCCATCCCCAAGGTGTCATTTGAAAATTACCAAGGTTATTCACCAAGATATCGTGAAAATTGTAATCTCTAGTGGTTACATCATTACCCAATGCATTGGAGAGATATCAGGGCGCACCCTTAAATTTGTATTTATAATAATGTGATCCACATATATCATCATCAATCATTTCATAAAAAACCCATATAGCATAAAAGAAATGAGTTTTATTTTATAATCATAATGTTTTAAAACTGCTTTAAAGACATGATCTTTATGTCACTTTAAAACCCACAAAAAAGGAAGGTGGGTCTCATGTATGTAAATCCCAGAATTTAAAATAGAACATTTTGGTATATATGTGAATACCCTTTTAGAATAAATATCTTTGAGAATTCACTTAATAAAATAAAATAACTTTTAGAAAAAGAGAGAGACATTTTGA
Organism: Viscum album; assembly: GCA_963277665.1. Taxonomy (NCBI): domain Eukaryota; kingdom Viridiplantae; phylum Streptophyta; class Magnoliopsida; order Santalales; family Viscaceae; genus Viscum; species Viscum album. The sequence continues at coordinate 1,563,052,386 of OY728165.1, forward strand.
GACGGAAATTCTGCAGCATAATGGCTATGTTACGAGGTTTTAGAAAACATTGAAAAGAGAGGGGACATGGGTCAAACAATCATAAATGACCCATAAAACAGTAGAGGGACCGAATATGAAGTATATATGAACATGGTAATGAAATTTGAAAGATATACCATATGAAATGAAGAACATGAAAGGAAGACAAAAATAAGATTTCTCTTATGAAAATTCGGCAGCCTAACGACGTCACTTAAACTTCAAAAAAATGAATTGACGAGATCAAATAGGGTCTCTAATAATATGAACATAAGAGTTAAGTATGATAGATATAGAGATAATACCCCATCATAATAAAAACGAACTTGAAAGACTTTACATTAAAGTAGAACTTCAAAACGAGAAGGGTGAAAGAACCACTTAAAAATTCGGCAGCCTAACGGCGTCACTTAAAACATTAAAATACTGAATTGAAGAGATAAAATGGGGTCTCTCATCATATGATAATAAAAGATCAGTATGATAGATATAGAGATCATACCCCAACATAATAAAAAGGAACTTGAAAGACTTGACAAGAAAATAGAACTTGAAAATGAGAAGGGTGAAAGAATCCGTTACAAAAATTTCGACAGCCTAACGACGTCACTTAAACTTTCATAAAATGAAATGATGAGATTAAGAGGGGGTCTCTCATCATATGAACATAAAAAGGGCAGTAATATTAATATAGAAGAACATCCTCCAACAGAAGAACATGGAGTATAAAAGAAATGACATAAAAGAGATTACTTGAAAAGAAAGAGAGAGGTCGGATCCCTTACCTTAAAATGTAACTCTTAAAACTCAAAGGTTTGGACCTTGAGGGCTTGGGGAACCTTGGGAGGACTCCTTGGAAGGTAAGGAGACCATAACGTCGTTGAGAATGATTTTTTAGTCCAAAGGATGAGAGCATGGCTTGGTATTTATAGGGAAAGTGAGGGGACAAGGCATTAATGGCCAAGGGACACCTCATAAGTGGGTTTCTCAAAACCATGTGCTCTCCCAAGATATTTCCCATGAAGTTAGGACACATGGGCCCCCAATACAATAATTCATCACCTTTGGTCAGCCAACCCATAAAATATCTCATGACATCATCATGACACAGTTATGATGTCATTAAACATACCGAAACCCTAAAACTATATTTTTACTATTCATTGAAAATTCAACTTTCTCAGAAAAATCCCAAAATTTCACCTTAACCAAAAATAAATGCTCTGATTTCAAAAATGAACTCCATTTTATAAAAAATATTTTTCTAAATATGTTTAATTTATTTTTTAAATAAATACACTATTCACCAAAAATTCATTTTTTTCAGAAAAATTCCCAAAAATTACCTTAACATAATATCGATGCTCTGAGTTCAAAAATGAAATCCATTTTATAAAAATAATTTTCTAAATATTTCCAATTTAATTTTTAATTAAAAAACACTATTCACCCGAAAATTCATTTTTTCAGAAAAATTTCCAAAAATTACCTTAACATAATATCGATGCTCTGAGTTCAAAAATGAAATCCATTTTATAAAAATAATTTTCTAAATATTTTTAATTTAATTTTTAATTAAAAAACACTATTCTCCTAAAAAAACTAATACTTGAATAATAATTTATGAAACGGTTATTTAATCATTTTATTGAATCACATTACTTAATCAAGGTGCCTAGATTATATTAATACCTTCTTTAAGTGAGATTACTAATCCATTTAGACACATTACTAATCCTAATCATAAAATTACTATTCATAATTTACTATTCATCAAAAATCAAGTTGATCTTGTTAGACTCTAAATTTCATACTGAACATAATTGTAGAAGACCATTTTTTGAAAATCATTACACATTTTTAATTATTTAAGGTTTACATAAACATTTTTTTTAAAATATCCTTTCTCTAAAATTCTCCAAAAATATGCATACTATATTTATCCGGACATTTGAAAATTCATAAACTTCATCATAAGAAGAAATCCCAATTTTTTATTTAAAACAAAGGATTACACAATGCAGTTAAGGTCTCCTTACATAGCCCCTTATCACACCAGCATAGGACCTACGTGTAAGGTGTGCTAAGGTGAGAGAATCCGAGGGAGGCTCAGCTAACATCACACGAGTAGTAATTTCTATCAGTTTGAACTTCTCGCGAAGGCGATCCCGTTCTAGCTTCACATGATGAAGTTCAGCTTGGGTTTGGTCCAGAGAAAAGCCCAGTGGTGCTACCTCCTTCCCAATTTCTGTTATATGGGCTTCGATCGGTCCAAGACTACTGGGTGAGGCCATCAAATCTTCTTTCTATATTAATTAACCAAGATTACTTGTATTTAGAGACAATAATCAAAACGTTTAGTTTCCAGCGGTCATATTGACCAATGGTCATATAACAGTCAAAACCCAACAGTCTAATTTATTTATACTCATGTTATCAAATGAAACATTTTTGTTGAGTATAAAAATAAAATAAAAAAACACACAAAATTAGGAAACAAGATTTATTCAAAATTTCGGGTCGTTACAGGTAGTGGTTAAAAAAATTGCGTTCAAGGCATCAGATCACACTAGGATATGGATCATTGATAGTGGATGAAATTCCCATATGATGAGAAATAAGAATCAAGTGATCAATATCAGGTATGACAAAGGAGGTATCATAATATTTGGTAAAGATGAGGGAATGAAAATTATTAGTTCAGGAAAAGCAATGTTTAGATATAATATCTTGTAACCATCACTAAAAAAAATTATTTTATACATTTAGTGATGGTTCCTAATAACAACTGATAAATAATTTATAAATGGATATATAAACTTCTCCCATGTTAATTTTTATTATTTTTTGTCAAAATAAATATCACCAACTAAATAAAAAACCCACCGATGAGTACCCAGAAAAAATACACATATAAAAACTATCGCTCAACAAAAAAAATATCTGCTAAAATAATGTTGACCATGAAATACTGAATGATATAGAAATTAAAATTCACTTTCTTCAATCAAATTCGTATATAGAATGATATAAAATAACCAATCTACATTATAGTAATTAATTAAACTAATATTTAAAATAGTACTAAATCGTTAATTTTATTAGTAATATTTTAATTATATAATTATAATTTTTAATAAATATTTACTGATTATAAAAGTTATCATAATACAACAACCACATATTGATTTGTGAAATGAAGGAATCAAAACCACATCAATATGAGTTACGATTTTCATGTGATGCTTGTAAATACATTTTTAGTGTTTTAAAAGACTAAAATGCAAGTTTATTGACCAAAACGATAAAAAATGTTCTCATATTGATGTGAAATCATGGGACATCTACCATTGAATTATTTTTGGAATGTAAAAAAAACACATCCATTCAACATGTGGTGTTATCTGAATGAATCAATAAGAAATTTTAAAAAATATTAATGGTTTAGAAACACGAGCCAGGTGGTTAAAACCAAGAAACAGATGTTGGATTTCCTAGAAATAATGGGGAAATTAACATAGATTTAATAGTAAAATGTAGGAACATACACAACGTCATTACGAATTACAATTTTCTTGTTATTTTTGTAATCACGTTTTTAGTGATTTAAAACACTAAAATGTGCGTGGAATGATCAAAACCATAGAAAACGACATCATATTTATGATAAATCATGGTTAAACTACAAATGAGTTGTTCTTGATGTGTACTCATATAAAACACATCAATTTAACATGTGGTGTGGTCGGAATTACTCGTTATACACTTTTAAAAGGTACAAAAGTATTTAAAAATGAGTGATGGGGAGACAAAACAAGGCAAAAAACATCATACTTCCATGAAATTATGGGAAAATGACCATATATTTAACTTTGAAAAGTAGTAATTGACATAATTTCATTCTAAATTACGATTTTACTGTCATGGTTGTAAATATGTTTTTAGTGTTTAAAAACACTAAAACTTGCATAGAATAGTCAAAACCTTATAAAACAACCTCATAGTGAGGTGGAATCATGGTAAAACCACCATTGAGTTTTTTTCTATCTGGAAAGTAAACAACACATCAATCCTAAGCGCCGTGTTATCGGAATTACACAGTATACACTTCTAAAAGGTACAATAGCCTTTAAAAACAAGTGTTATGGGGTTAAAACCTACAAAATGACATCATATTACCTTGAAATAAAGAGAAAATGACCAGATATGTAATTGTGAGATGTTGGATCTGACGACATGTCATTCAGATTTATGGTTTTCCTGTTATGGTTGTAAACACATTTGTAGTGTTTAAAAACACTAAAATGTGCTTAGAATGGTCAAAATCATAGAAAACAACCTCATATTGATGTGAAATAAAGGGAAAACCACATCTCAGTTGATTTTTATGTTTATGCAGAGACAACACATTAATCTGAGATGTGGTGTGGTCAGAATAATTTAGAATACACTTATGAAAGGTACAAAAGACTTTAAAACAATTGTCGGTGTCTCTAAAATAAGAAAACAACATTGGATTACACTGAATTCTTGAGACTCAAAATGTACATTTAGTTTTTAATTGTAGGAACCAACTTCATGTCATTCCGAATTACGTTTTTCTCGTTATGGCTATAAACACATTTTTTGTGTTAAAAACACTAAAATGTGGGTGGAATGGTCAAAACCATAGAAAAAAACGTCAAATTGATGTTAAACCATTGTAAGGCTACTAATTTTTTGTTTTTTACATGAACATGTAGACCACATGTCAATCTGATGTGTGGTGTGGTCGGAATTACTTAGTACACACTTCTGAAATGTAAAAAAGCCTTTAAAAACAAGTGTTGGTGGGTCAAAACTAAAAAAAGAGGTAATATTTCCATAGAATAATGGATAAATGAAAATATATTTAATTTTGAAATATAGGAACTGATGACATGTCATTTTTAATTACGATTTTTCCATTATGGTCGTAAATACATTTTTAGTGTTTAAAAACACTAGAACATGTATGGAGTGCTCAAAACCATATAATAAAACCATAGATTGATATGAAATCATGGTACAAAGACCAATTAGTTTTATTAGATGTGTGTATATACAACATGAAAATATGACATGTGGTGTGGTTGGAATTACACAGTATGCACTTTTGAATGGTAAAAAATCCATTAAAAACAAGTGTTAGGTGGGGTCAAAACTAGGTAAACAACATTTGATTTTTCTCAAATCATGGGATAAAATTGTATATTTAATATTTAAATTTAGAAACTAATGGAATTTAATTCCAAATTATGGTTTTTCCTTTATGGTTATAAATGTGTTTTCAATGTTTTAAAACACTAAAACATGCATGGAATGGTAAAAACCCTAGAAAATGACTTAGGATTGATGTAAAATCATTTTATAACTACTAATGAGTTAATTAGATGTATATGCATAGAAAAAGCATCAATCCAATGTTTAGTGTGGTCAGAATTACTTGTTATATACTTATGAAAGGTAAAAAAGCCATTAAAATATATCTGGGGGGTCAAAATAAAGAAAAATGACATTGGATTGCACTAAAATCATTGGAAAACAACCGTACATTTTATTTTGAAATTTAAGTATAGAATACTCATCATTCCGAATTATATTTTTCTTGTTATGTCCAGAAACGTGTTTTTTGTGAATAAAATCACTAAAACATGTGTGGATCGATCAAAACCATAGAAAACAACCTCATATTGATGTGAAATCATGGTATAAACACTAAAAAGTTGTTTATGACGTGTACACATTGACAAAACGTCAATATGGTGGGCGGTGTGGTCATAATTACTCAGATAACACATCTAAAAGATACAAAAGCCTTTAAAAACATGTTTCAATGGGTCAAAATTAGGAATACAATATCAGATTTCCCTAAAATTATGATACAATGACCATACATTTAATTATGAAATGTAGGAACTACCGACACATCATTACTAATTACGGTTTTCCCATTATGGTCATAAAATCATTTTTAGTGCTTTAAAATATTAAAACATGCGTGGAATGGTCACAACCATAGAAACTGCCCTCAAATAGATATGAAATCATGGGACAACCACTAGTGAATTTTTTGAAATACAGGACATGTTGTTATATAATTTTTTTTAAAATTTGTTTATTAAGTACAATTAATGCACAACGCATGTCACTTTAAAAGTAAATTAGAATATTAACTCATCCCTTTTTCAGTTTCAATAGTTGAATTTTATATTAAATATGCATGTTTATGGTTTCAAGGTGTTTTTATTATATATTATTTGTTTTATGTTACAATTTCTTCTATATGATTAGAAAACTTACATATCTTATGTGCAGTATTCTGAATATTTTTTTTATATTTGTGTCTTTTGGATGTTTTTTCTTAAATGTTATGGGTTTTATTGTTTGTGATAGATGTCGGTAGTTGGCAGGAGGTTGACCATTCCGATCAATGAGTTTTTTCACAAGGAAGTCATGAGGGTTATTAATTTCTATGGAATGTTAATAGATTATCAATTATTCTACTATATTTCTATTTTATTATGTGTATTTATAATTTTTTTTTAATATTTTATTATAGTTGGTGAGATGACATGGTCGATTTCAGATGATGACATAATGTGGATGTAGATAGATATAGTGGAGGTCATGACATTAATGTATATTTGGCATTGGTTGTCGTTGGACATGTTGTATATGTTTATTTTTTATGAATTATATTGAGGTTGGATGTTTTTATGCATGATATATGTATGATATAGTTATTATATATTTTTGTATTTGTTTATTATATGTTAGTTTTTATATATATATTGTTTTTTTATTAAAATTTTAAAAAATAATCCAATTTAGTGGCAATTTTATATAATCTCTGCTAAAAACATTGAATAATTTTTTTTAGCAGTGGCTGCTATTAGTCACCGATAAAATGAATTACAGCTAATATGTTTCATGGAAGTTTATTTTATTTTATTTATATTTTCCCAAGATATTTTTTTTTAAATAAAAACCCCTTATAAATAAACAAATATCTGCTACTAAATTCTCAAAAAATGACACTTAACAAAACCACTGCTAAATTATAAAAAATGTCACGAATTAACTAGCGACCATGAAATATGTTGACGTTTCAATAACCAAAGTTAAACTAAGAGGCGATGGTTGAAACCACAACTAGTTCACAAAAAAAATTCTCATTGGTTACCCTTTTTTGTAGTGAAATTTCATATTTTTTGGAGGCATATATATAAATACCAATTGAAGGGATTTCTCTATGAATATAAATATAGACTCATTAGTCCTCACATCACTTCTATAAACCAAAAAAAATATGATCAAAACAATTGGTGAAATAGTGGGAAAACATTCTTAATTGATCGATAGAAACATACAAAGGATAAAAACTTCTTAATTCCAATGATATAGGGGTAAGACTCTACAATTTAATCATATCAAATATATTTTCATCTCATTAATTACTTATTTATTTATTTTTGTTTTTAAGAGACATTATATACTTATTGTTTTCAATTTAAATACTCCAAAGATTTATTTTCTGGATTCACTACATAGATACCCAACAAACCGACCACACATGATGGCATTTTTCAATTTTTAATAAACTACATCCAATGTTTTTGAAATAAATTACATGTTATATATTTTATATTATTTTTTAATTAAAATTCTGTTATGAATTGGAGATGTTTAATTATTATAAAAATCATGGCATGAGGATAGTCTATGCTCACAATGATCCTTTCAAGTTCTAAAAGTGGACATGTACTAGGGTATATATAATTATATTTCACTATCCAAACACATATCAAAACAAATTACAAATTTTTCTCAATGTTTTTATAGTGTTCAAAATCAAAAAATGGATAATATTTTAGTTATTATATTTGTAAATTTATGTAATATAATATATACCATCAACAGACTTGAATCCCCGAAGAAGTATTTTCTAGAATAATTATTATTTTATTTAAAATATTTACTAATCCTTTTTGTATTTATATTTTTCCAGTACTACTATGACTGTTTAAAATCCTTGTATTCACAAGATGAAATATATTTTTTTGAAACGAATGTTCAGCATACTTGATGGTAAAATTTTCACATATATCATGAAGATGTGACTTACCACTTTTGTTTCATTGATTTTCTCATAATTTAATCTACTGTTTTAGTATATTTCCTCATCATTTCAATTTGAAAATTATTTTGTTAATTTTCTCAGTGATCATAGTGAAATGACCTCAAGTGTGATTGGACTTCGAGGATATAACTAAAATAATGACAACAAGGAGATGGGTCATGAATGTATACAATTATCATGAAAAGGTGAATTCCTACTACTTTTAAAAATAAAGATAGTTCAATGATAAGGTTAAAGTGTTTTTTAATATACTATTTTTTTCTCATAATATTATATATTCTCACATAATCTAAATTAAATGTTTGACTAATCATGTATATAATGACTTTTGTGCATGATGACGTTACGGATCCCACATAAGAACAAACTATAATGAAGGAAACCCTTTGGGAAGATGTAATGGTAATATTATGATATAATTTCTCTATTTTACTTAAAAATTATAAAATGAAACATTGATTTCATTTTCATTATTCATCATATAGATTGCTTATTTTAAAATATTTATGTCTATATGTCATGTATTTCTACACCAAATGTTCTATAGACTTATTCTCCCTAAAACTTTTTTCACCCCTGCAGTATTGGTAATTTTCTCCTTCCTTACAGTTCCCTCCACTTCCTTTACTAGAAGATCAACGATGCAGCCTATGCCCAATCACAAAGGTAATATTAACATTTTCATGTTAAAATCATTGTCCATATAAGTAAATAATTATTTTATATTTGTGTTTATTTATTTATTTTAGTATTAGTCAAATAATAATTTTTCTCTCAAATAAGTGGGTTCTTTTGTTCAAGTTGGGTAGTTTTGTTCAATGTTGAAAATTCTCAGGAGAGATTTGACTTCAAGGATAAAACTGAGATAATAACAACAAGTAAATGTGTTAATAATGTATACATCAATCATGAAAAGGTTAATTCCTACTAATTATTTAACTAATTTTGTCATCAATTTTTCTACCATTTGTTTATTAAATTCCTTGTCATTTTAGTCTAATAGTTATTTATTTTTTTTCACAGATATTTTGAGAAGTCATATTTTTCATTAAAATAGGTGCAACAAACCACCAAATAGATTACATATTCCTTTCTACCAATGTTACCATGCTTTACATTGGCCTTATCTTTCAAACGGAAAACCCTATATATTTATTCAACATTTTTAGATGAAAAAACATTCTCATTGTTGAAACCCAAAAGAGTAGAGAATGGATTTTCAGTTAAGAACATTGAATCAATATGTAGTGTTGTTATTTAAACAATGTAAGTAAATTGAATGGGTGGAAAATTTGGTAGTAAGGATTTTTTGATACATTATTATAATGATCCATAATTCATTTGGAATTCTTATAAATCCACAACACCTCAATCTGACATGTGGTGTGACCGGTATGACCCCAAGTGTGTTTTTATTTAAAATTGACCTTTAATTCAGTAAAAAAGACAACTAACATACTCAAAACCAAGAAAATTCTTTCAGATAGTTTTTATACATTAGGGAAATGATCAATATATCATTTGTGACATGTAGAAATCATTTACACCACAATATGATGCATGGTGTGACTTGTATGACTCCAATTGTGTATTTTTTTAAATTTGGAATTAATTTTAGTAAAAAGAACAACTGAAAACCTTAAATTCAAGCAAACGAATTTGGATTGTTTTGATACTTTTGGACAACAGACTATAAGTCATTTTTTCTATGTAGTAATCAACCTACACCACAATATAATGCACAGTGTGACCGGTATGACTCCAAGTGTGTCTCTTTATTTAAAATTGACATTAATTTTAGTGAAAAGAACATCTAACATGATAAATACTATTAAAACACACTATTTTTTTGATACATTAAAAAAAATGAATTATAAGTAATATTTTATGAGTATGAATCCACCACACCTCAAAAAGACACATGGTGAGACTGGTATGAATCAAAGTTTTCATTATTAGTTTAAAATTCTAATTTTAGTTCAAAAGGCGTGTTACTCAATGAAAACCAACCAAAAAAACTCTGAATGTCTTGATAATTTCTGATAATGATTCATAATTCATCTTTGATGTGTATGAAGAATTTTTATGTCAAACCAACAAATGATGTGACCCATATAACTAAAAGTGCATGTTTCCAGTTTCGAATGGCATTTTAGTTAAAAGAACAAGTGAAATATTGAAAACCAAGAAGATTTATTTGGATTGTTTTAATAATTTAGGACAATGATCCATAAGTTATTTATGACATTTATGAATCATCCCCACCTCAATCTGAGGCACAGTGTGACCAGTATAACTCCAAGTGTGTCTTTTTTATTAAAAATTGACATCAATCGTAGTAAAAAAAGAAAAAGTGACATACTGAAAACCAAGAAAAAACATTCCAAATATTTTTATACTTTATGATAGTGATATATAAATAATTTTTAATGTGTAAGAATAAATTTCATATCAATCAGATCTATAGTGTCACCGGTATGACTCAAAATTCTTGGTATCAGTTTAATATTAACATTTTAGTTCAAAATGTATATCTCACATAAAACTAAGAAAACATGCTCCAATTATCCTGATAACTTAGGAAAATGATTCATATGTCAGTTTTAAAATGTAGGAAGAACTCTCATATCAAACCGATACACAATGCAACTGGTATGACTTAAAATGTGTGTTTCTAGTTTCAAATTACATTTTTGAAACACACTAGTGACATATTAAAAACCAAACAAGCACATTAATATTATTTTAATAATTTAAGAGAATGATCCATAAGTCATTTGTGATATGTAGGAATCAAACTCACCTCAATATGACACTCGGTGTGACTAGTATAATTCCATGTGGGTCTATTTATTTAAAATTGACATTAATATTCGTAAAAAGATCAAGTGACAAACTGAAAACCATGAAAACGAATTAGGATTGTTTTGATACTTTTGGAAAATGATCCAAAAGTAATTTCTGAATTTTATGAATCAAATAAATCTCAATATGATTCACATTATGACCAATATAACCCAAAGTTTTTCTTTTTATTTAAAAATGACATTAATTTTAGTAAATATAACAAGTAACATACTGAAAACTGAGAAAACATATTTGGATTGTTTTGATACTTTAAGAAAATGATTCATATGTCATTTTTGAGGTGTATAATTTTACTTCACCTAAATATAACACATGTTGGGAAAAATATTACTCCACGTGTGTCTTTTTTTAAAATTGACATCAATTTTAGTAAATAGAACAAGTTACATACTAAAAATCAAGAAAACGCATTCATATTTTTTAAATAATTTTGGACAATGATCCATAAGTAATTTTGGATGTGTGGGAACCAAATTCACATCAATAAGATTCATGGTGTAACCAGTATGACTCAAAGTGTCCGTTATTAGTTTAAAATTGATATTTTAGTTCAAATCATTTATCACCCTTGGAAAACAAAGAAAACACACTCCGAATTTCTTGATAATTTTGAAGAGAAATACATATGTTTTGTGTGATGTGTATGAAGCAGTCTCATGTCAAAAAAATGCACGAGGTGACCGACATGAGTCAATGTGCGTGTTTCTAGTTTGAAATGACATTTTAGTAAAAGACACAAGTGACATACTGAAAACTGAGAAAACAAATTCATATTGTTTTGATACTTTAGTAAAATGATCCATATGTAATTTTTAACAAGGAATAATCAGTCTCACCTCAATCTAATTCATAGTTTGACAATTATAACTCCATATGTGTATTTTTATTTAAAACATTAATTAATTTTAGTAAAAAGAACAAGTGAAATACTCAAAACCAAGCAAACACATTCAGATGGTTTTGATACTTTACGAAAATTATCCATAAATCCTTCATGATGTGTATGAATCAACCACACACAAATACGTTGTACAATGTGACTGGTATAACTCCTAGTGTTTCTTTTTATTTAAAATTTACATTTTATTAATGTATTATTTTATATTAATGATTAATTTATTTGTTTATAGTATTACTAACATATGACTTATTTTCTTATATATGTGAATTATTTTTCATTGGTTGAGGTGATTTTTTTGTAAACTAATACCATGGGATGAATTTTTTAAGAGGGGATCACGAGCACCAAATACGATGAAACATTTATGTTTTTAAATGTTTTTGGATAGAAATTATAAATGTAATTATACAAAAAATTGTCTGAAATGTATATAGTAGTGTATTTTTGTTTTCATGATGTACTTTTTTCAATTAAATTATATATTTTCATATAGGTTAAAGGTATTTTCTGCAGTGTGTTGTTATTCCAATGTCATAGTGTTGTAGGTTGGGCTATTATCACTGTTATTTCTAGCATTAATAAAGGGGGATCATTATGAGCGCTAATGAAAGCGCTGATAAAAGGGAACCTTTATCATTGTTAAACTATCAATGATAAAGGGTGACATTAATCATCACTTTTTTAGGGATCATAAATGTTCCCCTTTATTAGCAATTATGTTGCACTGATAATTGGGACCCGCTTTAACACTAATGAGCACAAAATTGTTTTTTAGCGCTGTTAAATTCCTTTCTGCACACTATTAAAGGGAATATCTATAGTAGTGGACTATTTAATGAATCTTGATGACATAGTATGTGTAAGGTATTTTTACTATTAAATAAGGAAATTTTTTAACAAATGATGAAAACTAATGTAATTTATCGATGAAAATATCGAGAAAATGTGGTTTTAATTTTTTTAAAACAATTGTGGGAATTTTATTGGTGGGGAGAATGTTTTTTATCATCAATTGAGATTCATTGTTACTATTTGTGATGATATTGATATATTTAAAATTATGTGAAATAATGTGATCTATATAATATTAGATAATGTAAAATTAACAATTTATTACACATTATTATAGCCCCAGAAAACTATGCTTTTTGTTGGGAAATACAGTTTTTAATATTTTAAATTATGTAATTAACCATTAATAAATTTATTTTGGGACACTTTTTAATGAAGATATAATTAATGGTATTAATTGAGATCATTAACAGGAAAAAATATTAAATATATTATACTATGCGCATGTGGTTTTTCTAAAAAATGAAATATATTCCAAGTAGTGTATTGTATGGGAAATTAGAGACCATTTTGAGGTTTGGGATAAGGATTTTACCCTAGGCATGAATCAAATTTTTCATGCATGAAATATTTGTTATTTTCACACATGGTGATAATTTATTTAATATTTTTTGTATATTTTTCTCTTAAAAATTAAATATCTCTAAAACTATGTGTATTATGAGAAAATTGAGACAATTGTTAGATCTTGGATGTGGGGTTTACCCTATACACAATATATGTTTTGTGTGCATTTAGTGTTTGTATAGATCATATAAAAAAGTAATAATAATTATATTATTATTGTTATTATTATTATTTTTGGATAAGAAATTAAAATTGGAATTTGATATGTAATTAAATAATTTGGAATCTACTTAAATGACAAATGGAATTTCAATGTGTGTATATATTTTTTGATGAAGAATGTAATAGTGGGGAAATTATTACCGATGATAATTAATTCATTTTTGTGTGGATAATAAAAATTTATTAACTATTATTCATTTTAATGGAAGTTATATTTAAAATATTAATGGTGGATTTGAACTGAGATATTTAATAATAGTAACAAATATTTTATGTATTATTATTATTATTATTATTGTTACTACTAAATTTCAAAAACAATATTTTTATGTGCGGAAAATTGAAATGTGTGTATATATATATTTGATAAATATATATGTATATATATACATGTGTGGGTATATATATGTGTGTATGAGGGTGTGTGTGTGAGTGTGTGTATAACGTGATAAAGTGTATATATACAAGTTAAATATTTATATATATGTGTGTTGGGGGGAAAGTGTCTATATATATATATAAGTTTGTATATATATAATGTATTTATATATATATATATATACAGGTATGTATATATATAATGTATGTGTGTGTGTGTGTGGGTGTATATATATATATGAGTTAAATATGTGTGTGTGTGGGGGGGGTGTATATTTATATGGGTTTAAAAAATATGTTTTTGAAGATATGTGTATATATATAATGAGTATATGATGATGAATTTTAATATATGTACTTATTTATTGGATATGACATGTATAAGGTAGGAAATTAAAAAAAACATGTAGCAGTTTTTTGTGGGGTGCATGAAGTTAAGAGGAAGAAGAAATATAGCTAAATTAAATAATAAATTGGAAAACAATTTATGAGTGGAGATAAAAAGGAATAAATAATGAATTAAATAAAATAGTTAAAATGAAATGATATAAGATGGATTGGGGTATTCACAACATACAAGGTATTTTTCCAAATCACACGCCTCATTCCCCTATATTCTATTCTTTATTATTTTATTTTCTTTTATTGTTTCCTATTTAAATCTTCAATATCTTTTGGAATGTTGACTATATTTACACATAATTAGTTTCATTGGATTTATCTCAATATGTATAATTTTAATGTTAATTTTGTTTGTGATAGAATTTATGTTTTGGTGGTTCGGTTAAACTTAGAAGTCATCCATTGTTTTCAATTGTCATTTTACCTAAGGTAGGACATTCGACTAACACAGATCAACACTTATGAAACTCTAGATTTTATCATCCCTAAACATAAAGTGCTGATAAAAGGACTATCACTATCAACACTACCTAAAATATGCAACCCCAAAACATCGTTTTATCAGTGCTAAAAAGGGCATCTATCAGCATTAAAAAAACACTGATAATAGAGGCACTATAAAAAGGGGGTCTTTTTTATCAGTGCTAAAAAATGATGATAAAAGGGTTTTTTTATCAGTGCTAAAAAAAGAACATATGAAATTAAAAAAATAAAATAAAAATCTTTAAAATAGAGACCACCTTTTAATAGCGCTTGTCCCCCCCTTAATATCATTAAGCACTAATAATCGAGGCGCTATTAAAAGGGTATCTATTTTATCAGTGCTAAAAAACTCTGATAAAATGGGTCATTTATCAGTGCTAAAAATAGCTTTTATAAAATTCAAATAAAATAAAATAAAAATCATTAAATCAGAAACCACCTTTTAACAATGCTTGACCCCCCTGTAACAGCACTAGGAAGCCCCCCCCTCCGCCACCCCCTTTAACAATGCCAGGGGCACCCACCCACCCTTTTAACAATGATTGACCCCCCTCCCCAACAGCACTAAGAAGCCCCACCTGCACCCGCACCCCCTTTAATAGCACTAGCTGTACCCACACACCCTTTTAATAGCACTTGACCCCCCTTTAACTGTGCTAGGAGGCCTCGCCCTCACCCCCTTCACTCCCATTAAAAGCACTAGGTGCACCGACCCACACTTTTAACAAAATGAATCATTGAAATGAGAAAAATAATAAATATATCAAAATATATGTATTTTTTCTACATGTATATTTATTTTTAACCAAGAATTTAATATGCTATTTTAGAATTTCCAATTATATTTTTTTGACATATATTTTTTAAAATTTTTATAAAATTCTCAAACGAATGTTATTATTGGATCCTTATATTAATGAATTGAATATATTTTCATCGTATTAAATATATGAATAAAATAAAAGAAATTTAAACTTAAGTAAAATACCAATAAGTGTTATGTAACATACCTCCCCCATCTCACTGGCTTGAGAGGGTTGAGGAAAGCTACATGGCCTTAAGCGACGTTCCTATGGTGCCATTGGATGGAAATAAGTGCCGAGGACTTCAAGAAAAAATTGGGGAATGATTTCCCCTTAAAGAAAAACCAACCAAACCATCCTCTAACAATAACTATATGTTGCATGATAATAAAAAATTCAAGCATGTATTACAAAAAATACAACCATGTTGTTCCACAACACATCACAAAATCAATACATCCAAAACAATATCAGAGTACTATGAAGAAGACTAAACAAGAGACCCTAAAATAAACCGACACACACTCTACATCTCAACACCAAGCTCCATGATCCAAGCACCACCACATATCCCAATTATCACTATATGCAACTAGAAATGAGATGATTTACCTTTACCTGTGTCCCGAAATATGACATCATCAAAACCACCCAAGTGTCAATGTAGGGGTGAGTACTAATTCTTAGTAGGTTTTCCCAAAAATTTTCCCTACACACGCCACTAGGATAAAACCATTATAAAAATTATATAAATAAGTTTATATAAAATAATCACAAGTGAAACCATTACTATAACCCAAACATACCCTTACCAAGACACCTCACCCAAACCAAGAAACCAAAGGGAAAGCCAATAATCATTCCATAATCCATCTCACCATCTAACATTAGAACAAAAATTTCCATCTAGAAAATAAATTCCCAAAAAGACATCCAAAATGGTGGGACTTCTGCTGATCCCGTTCACCCCATTATCAACTAGTGACACTTCCTGAACACTACTGATAATTGTGGTTCTTCCGATTACTATCCACTGCCTTTTATAGCGAGACTTCCCTCCCACATCCACAAAATCAATAGAACCCATAAAACTCAGTCATCCCACCAGCACAAAGAACAATGACCACACAATGAGCACACAACAATTTCCAACACATTCCAATTCACTTCAAAAAATCACCCATTTATATAAAACACCCTTTAATAGTTTTCCAGGACAAACAAGATTTCAATTAAACAACATCATTATTGATTTTTTTTTCATCAACCATTTTCATGAATTAATCTTAGTAACCCATTTTAAAATATCTATTTTAAAATCCACAATAAGAGCATTTCACGACAAAAACCCTTTTCCATAAAATCACCAAAACACCACTAATGGGATTTACAACTGATTTCACAGATCAAAAACACAATTAATCTCAACCATACAAATTAATTTTAACCAAGTTTCAAGTTCTAGCAATGTGGAGTCAAGAGAGAATCCACCTACCTTTAGGGTTCCGTTGAAATCGACCCATAAGAAACTACACCCCAATATTGGCAAACGCTTCACGAAAACCTCTCTAGATCTATTTCCCTATCATCGACAAGCCTTAAAATAAACACCCAAGACATCCCCAACACTATAACAACATGAAATAAATGTTGATCTTGAAAATGGAGAGAGTGGGAAGAGAAGACATAGAGAAAAACAAAGAGATACTAAGAGGAGAGACTTACCCAAGAAGAACTGACTTCAATACACCATGAATCCCCTTGGATTTTCTTCCCAAAAAAAGGGAGATCACCTTAAAAAATTGAGAACCCAAAATACTGAGTGATTCATGAGTGGGAGAGGAATTGGAGGGGAATAGGTTAAACCCAAGGGATACTAAATTTAAAAACCCTTCCTTTAAGTGGTTGCACAGTTAACCCGCACGATTTGGAAAACCACACGCTAATTGTGCGCCAGACACTACCTCGAGAGAGGGGGTCTGCACGATTACCTCACATAGTTTGGAAAACTGTGCACAGACCATGCGAAGCCCACTATCTCCCCCTGCACAGTTTCCTGGAGAGCCCGCACGATTTCCCCTAACCGTGCTCAAAATTTGCGCACTTAGAAAAGCCTCCAAACTTATTCAAAACCATTTTAAACTCTTCCATCCTCTTACCAACTCATACCATTCACTTTAAACACATGAATAGGAATAAAAAATGATATATAACTCAAACTATGGGTGTTGAATTCTCCAAACCATTGGGCGTTCCGTCCTTGGAATGTAGGGAAGCATTTCTTTGAATAAAGAGCTCAGGCCATTTCTCAATAATCTCTTTCTACCGCTCCCAAGTATCCTCTTGAATCTTACCATGCTATTAAAAAACACGAACTAAACAGATTATTTTACCATGAATGACATTAACTTGCATATCCATAAACCACACTGGAATGTGCACCAAGCACGAATCTGTTTCTAGCTCAACATGATCCCAACAAATCACATGGTCACGATCCGACTGATATTTATTTAAATGCGACACATGAAAAAAAATGTGCACCACACTAACCATGATGGAAAATCCAAATGATAATCCACCTCTCCAATTGGCTCATGTATCTCAAAAGGCCCAATATACCTCGAATATAACATTCCTCGCTTCTGAGTATGATGATGTCTCAACCTAGGAGAGATTCTCAAAAACACATGATCACCCACCACGAACGACAACATTTGTGGACAATGGTCCACATTTGATTTCTAATGACTTTGAAATGTATCCATCCTCTTCCTTATAAAATTTATTTTATCCATAGTATCTTGGAAATTTCTTGTCTTGATCATCGAAGTGTCACCCATTTCCACACAACATAGTGGATAACAACAAGTACGCCAATACAAAGCATCAAACATAGCCATATGTATCAAATCTTGATAACTGTTATTATAGGAGAGCTCCACTAATGGTAAGTGATCCTCCCATGAACCACCCAAATCCATCAAACAAGCCCTTAACATATCCTCCAATGTTTGTATCGTCCCATCAGATTAGCCATATATCCGAGGATGATACGCCATTCTCATAGTCATAAGTGTCCCAAAGGCTTGCTGCAAGGATTTCCAAAATCGAGATGTGAATCTCGGATCTCTATCTAATACAATTAAAACTAGAACACCATGCCTCTATACCACCTCCAAGATATAGATTTTGGATAGATCCTCCACCGTATGATATTCATGAATTAGGATGAAATGGGCCAACTTTATGAGCCAATCTACAATCACCCATATGTGATCATGTTTCTGGACAATTCTGGGGAGACCTGTCACAAAATCCATTACTATATACTCCCATTTCCACCCTGGGATATGTAAAGACTACATCATTTTTTCTAGCTGCTAATGCTCTACCTTGACTTGTTGGTGAGTCAAGCATGTCAAGATAAATCCGACCACATCCCTTTTCTTACCAGCCAAAAAAAAACTTCACCTTCAACACCGTAAACATTCTCAGAATTCTAGGATGGATAGTCCACCTGGAATGATGATAAGCCCTGAGAAGTTCCCCTCAAAAATCCACTAGTACCACCATCTGATTCCAAAAACCAAAGATTGGTTTTCCATTCATTTCCCCCCTATAAATGTTCTCCCCACCATTGAGTTTTGACCTCATCACCATTCATTAAGAATCATATTCATGAGCCTATTTAACCAAACAACTATTTTAGGAACCAACAAACCTGGAAAGAAGACCACTCTGTTACCTCAGTCCTCACATTCCAACAGTATGTCAGCTATGACCAACATGAACTGCCACTGATTCGATGCTCGTTTCACCACTTGAGCATATAATTTCCTACTTAATGCATCCATAACAGAATTTACCATAACCAATATGTGTAACACCCCAAGATTCCATGATACGCTTCTCTTTGAATAATACAGTAACATGTGTTGTATGTAAATTCGAGTTCTAACACGCCACAACCAATCAAACTAGCCATTATGAATAGTAATACCCAAATTTTGAAATTTTATAAATTTTATCTTTCAAAATGGACTTTATTTATGGATTCGGATTCTTGAAATTATATTAGGATGATGTTTTTGCATTTTTATGAAAACTTTCAATTTTTGATGAATTGTGAAAACACTAAGTTATAGTTTAAAACCGATTTTTTATTTAAATAATTATTTATTTCATTTAAATTTATTTTAGGTAAAAATAGATACATAATACCTATATAAGTTCAATTTAATTCATTGGTGTTAGTTTATAATAATTTTAGATATAGGAAAATTTTATTGAACTTTTCACCGTCTTTTACCCACCACCTAGGAGAATTTGAAATTCACATAAAACATAATTTTACCGTTTCTATGAGTAGAATTTCAAAAATCCGAGAGACACGGTTGATATAAGTATGTAAAATTTGGTTCAATACGATGAAAATAATTTTTTTGGCATAGTAACTGTTTACTTTTATTTATCACGGTTAAAAGTAAATAGGGTAATTAAGGGTAAAAATGATATTATTATTAGCCTAACACATGTCCTAATTCTACTGGATAAGTATAGTTCGACCAAAAACAAAATTTGGAATAAAATATTAATCTCTTTGGTCCACTTGGATTAGATTTGGACATTTATTATTATTTAATTCAAAGAAGAGTTAAAAGAGTTAAAATCAAAGTATAAAACTAAAATAATTGATATCAGCAATTACTTAATTAATGAAATATTAAAATAATTGATATTATAAATATCCAAATAAATGTAATTTGAGACTTTTTATGAATTACACTAATTTTCTAGGTTAATATGACATATTATAATTGGTTAGATGAATTTTTTTTGAAGTAATAATGCTGTTATGAATTTAGAAAAAACAAAATACTCAATAGTGTCAAAATTAACAAAAAAGAGTTGTTAAAGAAAATATTATATTATTAATTTATATTATATTCCTAAAATTATACGGTTAGGAAAAAGGACTTATATAATGATAGTTTAATCATTAATGAACCAACTTGGGTTCTCTTGGTAGTATATAGTAAGTTTATTAACTATATTATATAAAAATACAACGAGACATGGTACATGTCAAACTATTTCACTAAAAGTTGAATCTAAAAGTTAAAGTGAATATAGTGACTAAAACCCATCTAAAACCTATTGGTTGAGCCATTTTCGACCCATACCCACCTTATCATTTAAATAATCCATTTTGGAGCTATTAGAAACCGAAAATGATTTTATTATAAAATAATATTTATAGATTTTCCTAAGGTTCCCTTAACCCCTCTTATAAAAGGGTACTCCCCCTTATCTCTAAATCACACCTTCCAAGACATTTGGCTCGACCAACCTCTGACCAAATACCCAATAAACTATCCTCCCTTCATCCTAGATTCCTTAAATTAGTCATAAATCCAACCTAAGGATCCATTTTGATCAAATAAAATGAAAGAACCCGAAGAAGAGCTAAATATTTCATCACATCTTTCAAGTTCCTTTCATCTTCAACTTACCCTTTCTTTGTTGTTTTCATTATAAAATAATAACTCCAGTATCTTCTATATACTATGATGTTATTATAAATATGGTGCAACCATATTCATTATTCTATCCATCCTTTGAATGACATGTCACCATACGTGCGTACGTACGACTTACCGTCTCCACATCGTGGTGTAATTGTTATCCAATACATTATTATTTGGATGGGTATAATAATGATATGTAATTGATATAAATAATAAATATAACATGATAATGATTCTTTATATATGATATACCATCCAATTATATATTATTTTAATATCAAAAGAATTATATTGTCGCTCGTGCATACATACAGATTACCATCTCCATATAGCGATGAGATTCATTCCCCATCATATCCACTCAAGACTAATTTTAATTTGATGATTAAAAATAATGTTTAAAGACTTGATATAATTCTGGATATGAATAAGATACATCCCATCCATAACAATTCTGACTCACATAATAAAGAATATAAAGGAAAATGAATCTGTTAACACCTGAAACGATGATAATACTAAGATATTATTAACAAAGCAATGTTAAAAGATCATATATGATATAAAATTAAGGTATATGATTATTGTATAATTTAATAATAGTTATTTCACCATTATATAGGAGGTTAAACTACCCTCGACCAAGGAAAAGTACAAGGTATGGGTTAATTCTACAATCTCTTTATTATCCGAGGTTGTTTATACGTAATTATCTACTGGGACCTCTTTATCATCCACATCCATGTTTCTTAAAAATGTATTTCAAAACATTATTACTATTTTATAGATTATGGGTTAAATTCACCTATACACTTGTTTGACTTTTTATAAGACGTTTATAAATGAATCTTTCCTTCGTTTTCCAAATAGGGTCCTTTTTAACCTTTTCGATAAAATTAAGGTAAGAATGTATTTTTTAACTTATACGGCGGGTGCAGATATTTTCCGCCATTATAAAATTTTCTAAGATTCCCTTACAATATTATAATAATATTTTTAAATTAAATGTTTTATTTTATAATTATGTGACTTTTAAATGATTTAAAAAAAAGATATATTTCTCTCAAATAGTTTTGATTTCATCTATGTCAACATCCTTTGATGGATTTTATGCTTATTTGAAGTTGATTTATTATGATACAAAAATTCCATATAGTATTGAAGGTTTTGTGATATATTTGACTATGGATGTGTTATTTTTATACAATTCATGGTTTGTGGATAAAGTATTGACATTTTATATGCTAATTTTAATACGAATGTTTGTGTTATGTTTAAACCTGTTCATATGAGGAATGCGTTGGACTTAGTAAGTGACATGTGGAGCCCGCTATAGCTCCTCGATGCATCGATAGGTCTCATGAGACAAACTAGTGTATTGGAACAAACTAGTGTCTTGGCACAAAATCTTATTTGTAATCTTGGCACAAGGCCTTGACTATGTGGTTATGATAGTCTGGCATTATGCATTCCATCATTATGAAAGTGGTTATTGATATTTCATGTGATTATTCGACTAGTAGAATATCCATGTGAAAAAGTAAATGACATTATTTCATTTTATTTTTTCTATATTATGTTGAAGTTAAAGTTTAAAAGTCTTTTGTTTTAGTTACACATTTCCATAAATGTTTATGCTTATTTATGAAAGCTTCTGCTATATTGTTAGCCTTATTGAGCATCTGAGCTCACCCCTTTCTATGTTTTATTTTTCCCAATATGTGAAGAAGTATTTTATGACTGACTTGTAGGGATAGTTAGAGGGGATATGAGTGTGAACTATGGAGACTATGTTGTTGTAGTTTTTCACTTTATCATGTAATGTAATACTTATGAATGTATCTAGTACTTCCAAGGATAATAAACTAATCGGTCTTTCGAGACTTGATATTTTGCGATCATGCCAATGTTATGTAATAGTGCAACGACTTTGGGTAACTGGGGTTGGGGCATTACATTTGGTATCAGAGGAAGTTTGGTACAATCCTTGGAAGCTATATTTAGATAAACTCCGATTAGAGTACATAGCCCTAATATAGACATTGAGGATTAGTATAGAAGAACTTCCTAGATTTTTTGTATTGTAGAGATTTTGTGAGTTTTCCAAGAAATACATCCATGTTTGGATACGATTAGGTAGAGGGGGCTCTGGCATAGCTGCACCTAGGGGTAAAACCCAAAAACACTGCTTTGAGCTAGACTCGAATGGGAACTGGTGCATGACAACGGGCCTTGCTGCACTCTTGGTTACAACACTCCCGGGGGATATGCTTAGGATAATTATCATTTTCTCTACAACCCATTATGAAGGATTTATGAGTATATAATTCATCAAAGAAAACATTTTTTTATGATTATGGATTCTATCCATAAACTATTCAATTTATTTTAAGTTTTTTAGAAGTTTGGTATTATGTATTTCGATTCATAAACTCATCTAGTTTATGCCATTGTTTAGAAATGGAACCTAGTGGAAGGAATGGAAACCGTATCAATGCATTCACTCCATGTAGGGATTTCCCTCCTGCTCAAGATAATTATAGAGGAGCTGGTGATACAAATGGTGTTTATCAGCTTATCACCATACTGGGAGAACTCACTCAGGTTATGAATAATAACCTTACCCGTATGGAGCACCCTGATCCACAGTGTAAAGGATCAATCTTAGATCACTTCATGAGGAAACAACCACCAACATTCTATGGGAGTAAAAATCCATTAGTAGTTGAGTAATGGATAAATTATTTAGAGAAAATATTCCATGCCTTGGGGAGTAGTGAAAGGGAAAAAGTTATCATGGCAGTTTACCGCCTCACTAGAGATGCTGATCAATAGTGGTCATTGATTCAAAATACAAAGGAAGATGATGAATTATCAAATATGGAATGGAGGGAGTTTAATGATCTTTTCATAGAAAAATTCTTTCCTTATCACCATTAAATAGATACGAAATGGAAATTTCTGAGTCTGAGGCAAAAGGAGGATGCGAATTTTGCAAAGTATGAGGCTAAATTTACAAGGTTACTGAGGCATGCTGCAGATTATATTTGTAACCCAAGAACTAATATTGATCATTTCATTGATGGGTTAAAACTGTTTCTCCATCGAGTATTATTCTCCCAATCATTCTCATCATACAAAGATATTATCTCATGCGCTATCAAGATATAAAAATAATTCTCTAAGTCTTATAACTTTAAAGAAAAGAAAGTGAAGAAGAGATTTACTGATAACTCTGGAAATGAAAATAAGGGGAATAAGGGAAAAGTTGAATATCCATCCACCAGTAAATGTGGGAAGAAACACCCCGATACTTTCTTTAAGGGAATGGGAGTCTGTTACAAGTGTGGTGAAAAAGGACACCAAGCTCATGATTGCAAGGGGAAGAAAGAAGATACCGATGTACAATGATACAATTACAGGGATATGAGACATTATGAAAAATAATTTCCTAAGTGTTAGGGGAACTTACCTTAAAAAGGCCAAGGGATCAAGGCCAAGCTTATGCTATCAACACTACTGCGGTAGAATCTCTGAAAGACATGGTGGCAGGTAATTTAATGGTTTCCTCAAGTTTAGAAAATTCTTTATTTGATTCTAGATCATCGCATTGTTTCATATCTTCCAAGTTTTCTAAGAAAATTATATATTTCTAATTTGATTTAACAGGGTAGTTGTTAGTTAAAACTCTAAAGGGAAGTATCATCGTAACAAAGTTTTGTGAATCCATTCCCATTATATCATATAAATGTTCTTTATCTGCTGATCTCATTGTCATAACTATGATGGCATTTAATATAATACTTGGTTTGGATTGGATTTTGGACCATGATGCGAAGATTTATTATAAGAAGAAAGAGGTTATGATTTTTGATGATGATGATAAAGAACACCTTATCTTTAGTGTAGAATCTTCACCACCAGATTCTCAAATAAATCCACCCCCAGTAGCTCAACTATATTTCATTATTGGGGAGGAAGATAATGAAATAACTGTGGGTGAGGAAAGGAATGTTCAAATAGAGGATGTACCTATTCTGAAAGAATATATTGATGTGTTTCTAGAAGATTTACCCAGACATCCTCCAGAACAAGAAATTGAGTTTTCCATTGATTTAATTCCTGGTTCAAGGCCCATATCGAAGACCCCTTATAGAATGACCATAGTGGAATTAGTGGAACTAAAGAAAAAACTATAGGAATTGAGTAATAAGGGATTTATTCACCCTAGTGTTTCTTCATGGGGAGCCCCTGTACTTTTTGTTAAAAAGAATGATGGATCTATGAAGTTGTGCATTGACTACAAGGAGATCAATGCTATAACAATAAAGAACAAGTATCCCCTACCGCACATTGATGATTTATTCGACCAACTGCATGGAGCTCAATACTTTTCAAAGATTTACCTTCGATCTGGATATCATCAGTTGTATTTGAAGAAGGAAGACATTCCAAAGACAACATTTCGAACTAGGTATGGGCATTACGAGTTTACTGTAATGCCTTTTGGATTGACTAATGAACCCTCTATCTTCATGGATCCAATCAATAGTGTTTTCAAGGAATATCTCGATGAATTTTTAGTGGTATTTATTGATGATATATTGGTATACTCCAAAAGAAAAGAATATCATGAAAATCACTTGTGCATTATCATGAAGACTCTTAGAAGACATGAATTTTATGGGAAGCTTAGAAAGTGTGAATTCTGGCTTCAGGAGATTTCTTTTCTTGACCATATTGTCTCTAAGGATGGAATCATCGTTGATCCTTCAATGACCAAGGCAATCCAAGAATGGCCAGCACCGATGAGTATAATTGAGGTACGTAGTTTTATTGGCTTAGCAGGTTATTATCAGCGTTTCGTCTAGAATTTTGCCCAATCGGCTAACCCATTAACCAAGCTCACACGTAAAGGGTTGAATTTTTTTTTGGAAAAAAGAGCGTAAAGAATGTTTTGAAGAACTTAAGAGAATATTATTCAATGCTCCTATATTGACTCTACTATTAGGGAATGATGGGTTAATTATTTATAGTGATGCATCGAATAAAGGACATGGTTGTGTCCTTATGAAAAATGATAGGGTTATTGCCTATGCATCACGACAGCTGAAAATTCATGAGAAAAACTATTATACTCATGATCATGAGTTAGAAGCTGTAATATTTTCTTTGAAGATTTGGAGATAGTATCTCTATGGTGAAAATGTGAGATTTATACTGATCACAAGAGTTTGAAGTATATTTTCTCACAGAAAGAACTCAACATGAGGAAAATGAGATGGCTTGAACTACTCAAGGATTATGATTGCACAATACACTACCACACAGAGAAGGAAAATAAGGTGGAAGATGCTTTGAGTAGAAAGAATCGTGGAGTTTTGAAAAATATGAGAGTTTAAAGGGATCCTATTTTAATGGATCTAGTAATAATGGATATTGGAATCACCATGGAAGGTGAAACATCAATAATTTTTCAAATGGTTTCCAAACCATATTTACTAGAAAGGATAAAGAGTTCTCAAACCTATGATGAAGAGTTTAAAAAGAATATTAAAGCTATGAATGATGGGAGATTGAGTGACTTTGTATATGAAGATGGAATTTTGAAATTTGGGAACAGACTTTGTGTTCCCGATATACCTGATCTAAAAAGGGAATTGTTGGACGATGCTCATAGTTCCAATTTATCTATACACCCTAGGAGCACCAAAATGCATAGATATTTAAAGGAACATTTTTTGTGGGACAACATGAAGAGGGAGATTGCTAATTTTTTGTCAAGACGTATGGTTTGTCAACATGTGAAAGATGGAAGGCAACATCTTGTAGGAGTCATGCAACCTCTTCCCATAACGGAGTGTAAATGGGATAATATTATGATGGACTTTGTCATGGGACTACCAAAGTCTCCTAGAAGGAACGATTCAATATGGGTCATTGTTGATCATCTTACCAAGTCAGTACATTTTCTTGCTATAAGAGAAGATTTACCACTTGAACGTTTAGAAAGAATATATATTAATGAAGTTTTAAGACTTAATGGAGTACCCCTATCGATTGTTTCTGATCGTGATCCAAGTTTTACATCAAGATTTTGGAAAAGTCTTCAGAAAGCCCTGGATACTGAACTTCATTTGAGCACTACCTACCACCCTCAAAATGATGGACAATCAGAACAGACTATTCAAACCTTAGAAGATATGTTTAGATCATTCTCACTTGACTTCCAAGGTATGTGGGATCAATATTTACATTTGGTAGAATTTTCCTATAACAATAGCTTCCATTAAAGTATTCAGATGGCACCATATGAAGTGTTATTTGGAAAGAGATGTCGCACACCAACTTTTTGGGATGATGTTGGTGAAAGAAAACTTGTAGTCCCAAAACTTGTTGAGGAAACGATGGAAAAGGTGAGGGTAATCCAAACCCACATCAAAGCAGCTCAAAGTAGGAAGAAGAGCTATGCTGATAACCGAAGGAAGGGTTTGGAATTTCAGGTAGGAGATCATGTTTTCTTAAAGGTATCTCCATGGAAGGGAGATATACGTTTCGGTAAGAAGGGTAAATTGAGTCCCAGGTACATCGGAACTTTCGAAATTCTATAATGAATTGGGGCTGTAGCTTACCGTTTGGCAATGACGCCAAGTCTCTCCAAAGTTCACGATGTGTTCCACATATCACTATTGAGAAAATACACGCCTGACCCAACGCATGTACTCACCTACGTGGAATTAGAACTGTAACCTGATCTGTCTTATTGCAAAGAGCCTGTCAAGATTTTTGATATAAGAGAACAAGTGCTGAGAAACTAGATGACTCGTCTGGTAAATGTTCTATGGAGAAACCATAAGACGAAAGATGCAATGTGGGAACCCAAAGAACATATGATGAAGAACCACCCAAGTATTTTTATGCGGTAGTATTATAGAAATTTTGAGGATGAAATTATTTGAAGGAGGGGATAATGTAACACCCCAAGCTTCCATGGTACAATTCTCTTTGAATAATACAGTAGTGTGTGTTGTACGCAACTTCGAGTTCTAACACACCACAACCAATCAAACTAGCCATTATGAATAGTAATACCCAATTTTTGAAATTTTATAAATTTTTAAATTCAAAATGGACTTCATTTTTGGATTTTTAATATCAAAATTATCTTAGGTTGAATTTTTAGTATTTTTCTGAAAACTTTCAATTTTTGATGAATAGTGAAAAACACCGAGTTATAGTTTAAAACCAATTTTTTATTTAAATAATTATTTATTTTATTTAAATTTATTTTAGGTCAAAATAGATACATTAGACCTATATAAGTTCAATGTAATTCATTGGAGTTAGTTTATAATAATTTTAGATATATAAAAATTTTATTAAACTTTTCACCGTCTTTTACCACCTCCTAGGAGAATTTGAAAATTCACATAAAACATAATTTTACTACTTCTATGAGTGGAATTTAAAAAATAAAAGAGACACAGTTGATATTAGTAAGTAAAATGTGGTTCAATAAGATGAAAATAATTTTTGGTGATTAGTAACTTTTTTACTTTTATTTACCACGGTTAAAAGTAAATAGGGTAATTAAGGGTAAATATGAGATTATTATTACCCTAACACATGTCCTAATTCTATTGGATAAGTATAGTTCGACAAAAAACAACAATATGAATAAACTATGAATCTCTTTGGTCTACTTGGATTAGAATAGGACATATATTATTATTTAATTCAAAGATGAGTTACAAGAGTTAAAATCGAAGTTTAATAACTAAAACATTTCAATATAGGGTTATACATAAGATAAATTCGACTATAAATATTCATTAGAAATATAAAAATATTTCATACATAATGATATTTTATTTATAGTTTTTAGACATTAAATAATTTAATTTATTATTGAAACAATGATGATGCAGTAATTACTTAATTAATGAAATATTAAAATAATTGATATTATAAATATCCGAATAAATTTAATTTGAGAATTTTTATGAATTACACTAATTTTATAGGTTAATATGACATATTATTACTGGTTAGATGAATTGTTTTCGAAGAAATAATGCTCTTATGAATTTTGAAAAAACAAAATATCCAATAGTGTCAAAATTGACATAAAAGTGTTTTTAAAACAAATATTATATTATTAATTGATATTCTATTCCTAAAATTATAAGGTTTGGCCAAAAAACTTATATAATTATAGGTGAATCATTAAATAACTACTTTCGGTTCTCTTGGAATTATATAATAAGTTTATTAACTATATAATATAAAAATACAAAGAGACCTGGTAAATGTCAAACTATTTAACTAAGAGTTAAATCTAAAAGATAAAGTTAATATAGTGACCCAAAACTGTCTAAAACACATTGGTTGAGTGGTTTTAGACCCATACCAACCTTATGCTTTAAATAATCCATTTTGGAGCCATTATAAACCGTAAATGATTTTATTATAAATTAATATTTCTATCTTTTCCTAAGGTGCCCCTCACCCCTCTTATAAAAGGGCACTCCACCTTCTCTATAAATCACACCTTTGAAGCTGTTTATCTCGAAAAAAATCTTCCCAAATACCCTCTCAACTATCCCCCCTTAATCCTAGAGGAATTACTTTAGTCTGAAAGAAAACATATGGAGCCATTTTGATCAAATCAAAAAGAAGAACCTGAAGAAGAGGTAAATATTTCATCACGTCTTTCAAGTTCCTTTCTTCTTTCATTTCCCATTTCATTGTTGTTTACATTATAAAATAATAACTCTAGTATCTTCTATATAATGTGATGTTATTATAAATATGGTACAACCATATTAATTATTCTATCAATCCTTTGAATGACATGTCACCATACGTGCGTACGTACGACTTACAGTCTCCACGTTGTGGTGTAATTGCTATTCAATACATTATTATTTAGAAGGGTATAATAATGATGTGTAATTGATGTAAATAATAAATATAACATGATAATGATTCTGTATATATGATATAACATCCAATTATATATTATTTTAATATCAAAAGAATGATATTGTTTCTTGTGCGCACGTACGGATTACCGTCTCAACATAGCGATGAGATTCATTCCCTATCGTATCCATTCAAGACTAATTTTAATTTTATGATTACAAATAATGTTTAAATACTTCATATAATTCTGTATATGAATAAGATACATCCCATCCATAACAATTATGACTCACATAACAAATAATATAAAGGAAAAAGAATCTGTTAACACCCAAAATGACGATAATACTAAGATATTATTAACAATGCAATGTTAAAAGATCATATATGATATCATATTAATGTATAAAATTATTTTATAATTTAATAACAATTATTTCACCATTATACAGGAGGTTAAACTACCCTAAACCAAGTAAAAGTACAAGGTAAGGGTTAATTATACAATCTCTTCATTATCTGAGGTTGTTTATACGTAATTATCTACTGGGACCTCTTTATCATCCACATCCATGTTTCTTAAAAATGAATTTCAAATCATTCTTACTATTTTGTATACTATGGGTTAAATTAATTAATACCCTTGTTGGAATTTTTATAATATGCTTATAAAGGAATCTTTCTGTCGTTTTCCAAACAGGGTCCTTTTTAACCTTTTCAACAAAATTAAGGTAAGAATGTCTTTTTTAACTTATACAGTGGGTGCAGCTATTTTTTTCCATTATAAAATCGTCGAATATTCCCTTATAAGCTTATAAGAATATTTTCAAAGTAAATGTTTTATTTTATAATTATATGACTTTTAAATGATTTCAAAAAAAGAGATATTTCTCTCAAATAGTTTTAATTTTATCTATGTCAACATCCTTTGATGGATTTTAAGCTTTTTTGAAGTTGATTTATTATGATAAGAAAACTTTCATATAGTATTGAAGGTTTTGTGATATGTTTGATTGTGGATGTGTTATTTTTATACCATTCATGGTTTATGGATAAAGTATTGACATTTCGTATGCTAGTTTTAATATGAATGTTTATGTTATGTTTAAACATATTCATATGTGGAATACATTGGACTTAGTAAGTGACGGGTGGAGCCCTCTATAGCTCCTCGATGAATCGGTAGATCTCATGAGACAAAATAGTGTCTTGGAACAAGGCCTTGAAAAAATCTCATTTGTAGTCTTGGAAGAAGGCCTTGACTATGTGGTTATGATAGTCTGGAATTATGCATTCCATCATTATCAAAGTTGTTATTGATATTTCATGTGATTATTTGACTAGTAGAATATCCATGTGAATAAGTAAATGGAGTTATTTAATTTTATTTTTTTCCATGTTATGCTGATGTTCAAGTTTAAAAGACTTTTGTTTTAGTTATACATTGCCTTTAATGTTTATGATTATTTATGAAAGTTTCCGATATATTGTTATCCTTATTGAGCATCTGAGCTCACCCATT
The DNA here is from genome assembly GCA_963277665.1 of Viscum album. NCBI lineage: Eukaryota > Viridiplantae > Streptophyta > Magnoliopsida > Santalales > Viscaceae > Viscum > Viscum album. The sequence continues at coordinate 1,563,084,022 of OY728165.1, forward strand.
TCTATGTTTTATTTTTCCCAGGATGTGAAGAAGTATTTTACTACTGACTTGTAGGGATAGTCTAAGGGGATATGAGTGTGAAATATGGAGATTATGTTGTTGTAGTTTTTCACTTTATCTTGTAATGTATGACTTATGAATGTATCTAGTACTTCCAAGGCTACTAAACTAATCGGTCTTTCGAGACTTGATCTTTTGTGATCATGCCAATGTTATGTAATAATGCACCGACTCTGGGTAACTAGGGTTGGGGCATTAAAATATGAAAATTATGTTGAAATAAAACATCTGTAGATAATCCATCCATATCCTTTACCTCATGTTCAAATATATTTTTCAGAAGATATTCTTTAATCTTTTATGGTCGGTAAACAATGTAAATTTCTCAGCGAAGAGATAAGGATGACACATTTTTAAAGCATTGACCACTACTAAAAACTACATATCTTATGTTGGGTAGTTATTCTCATGAAACATCAACTGTCGTGATCCATTTGTAACTACATGATCCCCCTTCATGAGAACACACAACAACCCTGATCCCGATGCATCACAATACACCACGTACCCTTTCCCTAGTTTTGGAAAAACATTGATTGGTGCTGATTTACGTCGACCCTTTAGCTCTTCCAAATATTTCGGACACTGATCATCCCATTGAAATGGAAAATTCATCTTTATCAAAGATACCTTCGACAAATCCAATAATGAAAAATCACAAACAAAATGTCTATAATACCTAGATAGACCAAGGAAGCTACGTATCTTGAAAAAAATTCATTGGCGGTTGCCATGAGATAACAACCTCTATCTTTTTTGGATTAACTGAAAAAACCCTCTCTAAAATAACACTCCCAAGGAAATGGTCCTCCTGTATCCAAAAGTCACACTTTGAAAATTTTTCATACAACTGATGATCCCTCAAGATCCCCAACACAATCGCCAAGTGTTGGTCATGCTCTACACTTGTCCTCGAATACACATGTATATCATAAAAAAATAGCACCACAAAAGAATCCAAATATCTATAAAATATCTCATTCATCATTTCCATGAACACCGCTGGTGAATTCATTTGACCGAAGGTCATAACCACATACTTGTAATGGCCATATCTATATCAGAAAGCTTTTTTTTGGAATATCCTACTTCTGCACACAAAAGTGATGACACCCTGATTGTAAGTCAATCATGGAGAACCACTGAGCTCCCCTCAAATGGTCTAACAAATCATCAATGCATGTAAGTGGATATTGGTTCTTTATAGTAACTTGATTTAGTCTATGATAGTTGACGCATAACCACAATGTTATATATGCCTTCTCAACCAACAACACCGATGCTTCCAATGGAGACGTACTAGGCCAGATGAACCTTTTGTTCTCTAACTCTTCCAACTACAATTTTAGTTCCCAATATTTTACTAGTTCCATCCAATAATATGGAAGTGTGATAGGACTGGTATCTAGAAGAAGATCAATCTTAAACTCCACTTCTATCATTGGTTGTAACCCTGAGAATTCTTTGGGAAAAACATCCATAAACTGATCCATGACTACTTTAAGAACACTCTACTAAATACGTTACACTACTTCCAATGGCTAATCGACTAATTGGTATGATATCATGCAAACCACTAGTTCAAACAAGCATGTTTCACACTGCTTCTCATTCTTCTCCCATCTAAAGAGATGTCTAATGCTATCCTCCATCACAAAAATAACCATTCATGCATAACAGACAATGCGGGCCTTAAACCTTGTCAAATTATCCCTTCCATGTATTATATCGTACACATCCATTACAATAACTATGAAGTCCTATGTCAAATCAACCCCATCCAGCACTACACGACATTCTTCATAAAGGAAGGCTCGTCACTCTTTTTCACCTAGAGGAGTTTGATGTTTGAGAACCAAAGGAATCATTTCTACCGTTAAACCCCAAAAATAATTTATGCGTGAAGCAATTAAAGAATGGGAAGTACCCATATGAAAAAACACATTAATAAACATGGAATTTAAAAGAACCATACCTTGCACTGTGGATTTTCCACACTAATCATCCATCACAACTTGTTCAGATCAAAACAACTGCTTACTTGCGACACTCTATTCCTTGCTCCCTTGTGGAGAATTTTCTTGAGGAGTCAAGGTGTTCTCAGAATCACCATGATTGACTCGGCTCTGATGGAGAGGCATAAACTACATCCCTCATCCCTTCAATGCATATGACCACTACGTCCCCTAAGGAGTGTTACAAACAACCGACCTTGGAGCATTCCGACAATACCTCTAAAGGAGCCCCGTATTGTTACAATTATAAAGTTCTCGAGGTTACTTCATAAAATACCACTTTATGTGTCTCATAGAACCATAATAAAAAAAATCTAGGTTTACATTGAGGATTCAGAGGAACATTCACGGATCCAGTAGTTGGATTCTGTGTCATACTCCCACCCTGGAAATAAGTGTCCCTCTTCCACTTGAAACCAGCGTTCGAGTTCCCACTATTCCCCATGGGTACTAATACCCATCCTCCGCTCACAGCCCCCAAGAGATCCCTTTCAGCCACCAAGGCTCTATTATCCATATCTATATAATCATCTATACACCACACTTCTATCTATGACCGAATGTTCTACCTCAAACCAGCTTCGAAGATAAGAGCTTTCAACGATGTACTAATCTCCACCTCAGGTGCAAACCTCACAAAGTTCATAAAATTAGATGCATAATCCGTTACCAGGAGGTTATACTGTTTCAAATGTAATAAATCCATTGTGTGCTGGATTCTGAATTTAAGAGGGTAGAATTGATAGTTAGACAATTCCTCAAATCCATCCCATGTCATACCTTGTTCCGTTCCAGCTTGGAGCACCAAATCCCTCCACAGAAGGGAATGATATGACAAAATATACGTGGATAACTTCACTTTAAACTATAAAAGTTTTCCCCAAAATTCGAAGAACCTTTTCAATATATTCATCCATACTTTTTCCCTTTTTGTCTCTGAATCAACCCTATTGATGAGTGGATTCTGATTTTGAAACAAGACTGCATGATTTACATGCCTTGGTTCATCTTCTTTATTCACATTTCCTGCATGGAAAACTTTCACTATACTCTTCTATAGCTGCTGGTTCACCTGAGGCTCAGGTGCAACCACATTTTCAGCATCTTCCTCCAGTTGGTCACTACGACGCATACCTAGTGGAATTTCTATCAACACAAAAAAACCATATGTTTCACTCCCTTTACAAGAAAGGGTGTACCATTTTTGAATTCAGTTACAAAACAACAATCTCATCCATTCTTTCCACAAGTTCATATTTCCCATTATTCCACTATTTATGTAAAATCCCCCATGTTTTGAAAATCAACCAATTTTCAAAATACCTCAATTTCCCATGTTTCAAACCCTTCTGTTTTGAAACCCAATACAGATTTTCAAAATCAACACATTCATATCACACTGTAATTCATTATACCCTTATGAAATATGCATCCTAGTGGGAAGTCATTTCTACCTTGCATGTCATGCTCATCTCATTTGATACACCCAAGACAATGATATTTCCAATGCCTATAAGTGTCTCCAAAACAATTTTATAGCCAACTAACTAGTAACATTATGTTCAATATAAAATGGTTAGCTACATCCTTTTGTGCTAGACATTTTGTGTTTCTACAATCTTGGGTCTTGCTACCATCACGACTCAAGAAATAGGCCATGAACAAATGTCAACATCGAGACCAATGATCAACACCAAGGGTCGAATGACTTCTCTCACTAAAAATACAAGGACTGAAAAAAACTGATACCATTTATAACATCCCACTCCCATATCATTGTCTTGAGAGGGAAGAGGAATATTACTTGGACTTAGGTGACTTTCCCAAGCTGCCAAAGGCTGGAAATAAATTTCGAGGGGTTTGAGAACAAATTGGGGAACAATTTTCCCTTATGAAAAAACCTAACAAACCATCCACTAACAAAAACTATATGGTGCATGAAAATAAAAAATTCAAGCATGTATTAGCAAAAAGACAACCATGTTTCTCCCCAATACAACCCAAAACCAATACAACCAAACACAATATCAGAGTACTATGCAGAATACTAAACAAGAGACCCCAAAATAAACCAACACACACTCCACAACTCCACACCAAACTCCAAGCTACATGCACCAACACATCTCCTAAGCATCACCACAAGCTACTAGCAATGAGATGCTTTACCATTACCCATGTCCCGAAAAACAACATCTGCAAAAGTGACCAAGTGCCAAAGTAGAGGGTGAGTACCAATACTCAGTTGTGTTTCCCCAAATGACCTCCCTACACATGCCACTAGGATAAAACTGTTAGAAAAATTATATAAAGAAGTTTAAATAAAACAATAACTAGTGAAAAATTACTATATTCTAAACATACCCTTACCATGACACCTCACCCAAACAAAGAAACTAAAGGGAAATATGACAACCCTGCTTTTTATTACAACTTAAACATGCTTTATTACATAAAACTTCACTTGATCCAACAAAGAAGATCGAGAGGTTTAGTGTCTTTGGGGCTTAGGATCATTACATAAAAAATTTAAACTTGAAATACAACATCTTTATTGAAAAATTCCTTTACATGACCACTACATTCCTTCGTACTTAGCATTGCATGGGATAACCTGAGGACATGCATAAGAAAAGGGTGAGCTATAAAGCCCAGTAAGGGAGTAAACAATGAATAACATGAGGAGTGAAATAAATGTTAGGCAATAGGCATATCAATAGAGCATAATAGAAACATGAACATAAAGGCATGATAAAGCATGATAATCATAACATGGAAATGTGGCAACAACACTTAACATTGAATTAGCATGATCCAAGGCTCATTGCACATGGAGCATGAGTAAAACCTCATTGCACTTGAAGAACGAGTAAACCCTCGTTGCACTTGAATTAGCATGAGTAAACAATCATTGCAAATGACGTATCATGATACTATACTTTACCCAATGCATTGGAGCGCTATAAAGGGCACACCCTTCTTAAACATTTCATTTCATGCATAAGTGTGCCACATGGATCATAAAACATGGATTCATAAAACATAATAATTTCTTCCACGATAAAGGAATGTGGAATTCATACATGAAACTTTATAATCAATATGTAAATGTGCATAAGGGTGAATACCCTTGATGGAGAAATGGGCATGGTATTCACTACACACAGACATTGGCTTAGAAAATCAGTGCGATTTCGGCAGCGTAACGACGTGACATAAGAATTCATAAAAAAGGTTGATGAGAGAGAAAGGGGTTCCTCATCATATTTACATGTAATGTACAGTAAGGAGATCATATATATACATGTCCCAACAATAGAAATGGAATTTAGATTCATGATACAAAAGTATTGCTTGAATGTAAAAGAACAGAGAGAAGTTCCTTTCGGAATTTCGGCATAGTAACGGGTGTACATGGGAGGAATTTAATGAGAGAGAAAGGGTTCTCCCATCATTCAAACAATAAGAGGACAGTATGGGGGAGGTGCGAAACCATACCCCAACATTCATAATTGAAATAAAAAGGGCAATACAACTTAAAGAAAATTGACAAAAAAATGAGAAAGGAAGAAAACCCCTTACTTGGAAGTGTGCTTCCAAAGGCTAGAGAGAGGCTTGTGAGAGGGTTCTTGGGAGCTTGGGGCACCTTGAGAGGATTCTAGAGAGAGTAGGGCAGAGGTTGGACGAACTTCAAGGACTTTGAGTGAGGTGGAAGTGGGAGCTTGTGTGGGTTTATATAGGAAAGGTGAGAGAATTCTTTATTATTTAGGTTTGGGACCCCTTATATTAAATAATCCAAACCACAAACCATCCCATGGTATTTGCCCATGGTTTCTGGAAAAGGAAAGAGGAAAACAATATTTTACAAGTCTAAGGTCCGAACTTATTAAAAAATTAGGGTTGCTTATGTGGAGGTGAGTCACACTCCCATGGAAATTAATTTAAAAAGGCAAAGTGTTGAATAAGTCCTGAGGGCTCCATTAATGCTTTCAAAAGTAAGTCAAACAAACCCAAAACCTCATTATTTTAATGATGAAACACATATTGTCCGAACATAAGGATTATGGTATTTTATTACATCACCATTTGGTCATTATGATGTCATAAAACACATTATATATTTAAATGGTATTTAATTTTTACCCAAAAATTTGACTGTCTCAGAAAATTATGAAAAATTCACCGTTGGATAATTTCGACGTCATGATTCCAAAAATAATATTTATTTTATCTAAATAATTTTCTAAATATGCGAATTCTCACTTTTAAAATAAAAACCGACATTTATAAAAAAATTCACGGGTTTTGACAGAAATGGCTTTCAAACCTTAATAAAAATTTTAATTGCATTCATAAAATTATAAGATCATTTATACTTAATAAAAATAATTAATTTAATATTAATAATAATATTTTATTAAAATATTATTTAATTCAAAAAAATCCTTTAATTTAATAAAATATAATTCTTAATTAAATTATAACTAAAAAAATCATTTGTACTTTAAAAACTAATTACAATGTATCAAAAATGACTAGAAATTATATTCATTATTATATACAAAAAAAATAATGTACATGAACATGGTGCTACTTATTTGTTACATAACCCCTTAAAATAGCCGCATAATACCTAAGGGTAAGGTGTGCGATGGTGACCGACTCTTGGGGTTGCTCGGATAACATAGCTCGAGTGGTAATTTCAATCAACTTCCACTTTTCCCGTAGACGATCACGTTCGAGCTTGACTTGATGAAGATCATCTTGGGCTTGGTCAAGGGCAAAGCCCAAAGATTCCACCTCTTTTCCGAGCTCCGACAAATGGGCTTCGTAAGGGGAAATTCTACTGGATGAGGCCATCGCTTCCTTTGTCTGAGTAGAAATGGTTTCGTTAAAGCCTTATATTTATACTACTCAGATATTCACTGTTCAACGGCTATAAAAGTAACGGTCACAAATCTTAACATAAAACTAAAGAAGTTGACATCTTATAAAAAAAAAATTCATAAAGAAACATTTAACTAGATCAAGAGGGATTTTCCATTAATGAAACTTTGGGTCGTTACAACATTCCCCCCTTAAGAAATTTCTCCCTTGAAATTTTCCTTTTCCCACACTAAAACAAATGTGGGTAACTTGGCTTCATCATATCCTCTGACTCCCATGTTGCTTCTTCAAACTTGTGGTTTCTCCACAACACCTTGACGAGGGGCATTGTCTTATTTCGTAGAACTTTTTCTCTACGATCTAAGATCTTCACTGGTTGCTCCTCATAAGAAAGATCGTCTTCTAATTGTACCACTTCGGAAGAGAGTACATGTGAAGGGTCTGGTATGTACTTCCTTAAGAGGGATACATGGAAGACATCACGCACCTTGGCCATAGTAGGTGGAAGTGCTAGCCGTTAGGCCACAACCCCAACACGATCAAGAATATCGAATGGGCCGATGTACCTTGGACTTAACTTCCCTTTCTTTCCAAACCTCATGACCTTCTTCCACGGAGATATGCGTAAAAACACCATGTCTCCGACTTTAAACTCAAGGTCTCATCGACGATTATATGCATAACTCTTCTGTCGACTTTGGGCTGCCTTGATATGCTGCTGAATGGTTTTCACCTTCTCCACCATTTCTTAGACCATTTCTGGTCGAAGAAGCTTACGTTCACCGACCTCGTCCCAACATACCGGTGTTCTACACCTTTTCCCATACAGGGATTCATATGGTGCCATTTGGATGCTCGAGTGGAAACTATTATTATAAGAGAACTCAACCAGAGGAAGATGTTGATCCCATCCTCCATTAAAGTCCATTGAGAACGCTCTCAACATATCCTCAAGTGTTTGGATAGTCCGCTCGGATTGGCCATCAGTTTGAGGATGATAGGCCGTACTGAAGTTTAGTTCAGTATTCAGAGCATGTTGAAGACTCTTCCAAAACTTAGAGGTAAATCTTGGATCTCGGTCAGACACAATAGATAGTGGTACTACATGCAACCGTACCACTTCCCTGATATATATCCGTGCCAGTTGATCCAAAGATAAATCCTCTCGAATAGAAATGAAGTGTGCAGTCTTTGTAAGACGATCCACAACAACCCAGATTGCATCGTTGCCTTTGGATGTCCTTGGAAGTCCAGTGACAAAGTCCATGGTGATGTTCTCCCATTTCCATTCTGGTATGGGAAATGGTTGCATCATCCCCTTAGACTTCTGCCTCTCTGCCTTCACTTGCTGACACACCAGGCACTTTAATGTATATTCAGCGATCTCCTTCTTCATATTATCCCACCAAAAGTTTTCTCGGAGATCTCGATACATCTTTGTGCTCCCTGGGTGAATAGAGAAATTTGAACTATGTGCATCATCCAAAAGTTCCTTCTTCAGCTCCGAACTTGATGGGACACATAGTCTTTTCCCAAACCGCACAATTCCTTCTTCATTAACATTAAACTCTGAGGATTTTCCCTTTTTGATAGCTTCCACTTTTTCTTGGATTCCCGCATCATCCTTTTGAGCATCCTTTAAACTTTAAAAAAGAGATGGTTGAGCAATCATTTGTGAAAGGATTGATGATGTTCCCTTCTTTATGATTCCCACGTCCATCTTCATCAAGTCTAAGAAGATTGGATCCTTCTCAATTCTCATCATTGATAGAATTGCTGGATCCTTTCTACTTAGGGCATCCGCCACCTTGTTTGCCTTCCCAGGGTGGTAATGTATTGAACAGCCATAATCCTTGATGAGCTCTATCCATCTTCTCTAGTGCATATTAAGCTCTTTCTGTGTGAATATATATTTAAGACTCTTGTGGTCAGTATATATCTCACATTTCTCTCCATAGAGATAATGCCGCCAGATTTTCAAGGCAAAGATCACCGCCGCCAACTCCAGATCATGCGTTGGATAGTTTCGCTCATGGATTTTCAACTTCCTTGAGGCATAGGATATCACTTTATCATTCTGCATCAGCACACATCCTAAGCCCTTCTTCGAAGCATCACTGAATACCACAAAAAGCTCCCCACTTGTGGGTAAAGTGAGAACGGGTGCAGTGATAAGCCTCCTTTTCAACTCCTTGAAGCTTTCTTCGCATTCATCACTCCAAGAAAACTTTACTCCCTTTTGAGTTAGCTTGGTAAGAGGGTTGGAAAATCGTGAGAAATTTCTCACAAATCGTCGATAATATCCAGCTAACCCCAAGAAGCTATGGATATCAGTTACCGATGTTGGCCTCAGCCATCCCTCAATTGCATCTGTTTTGGAGGGGTCCACAGATATCCCATTGCTTGTGATGATATGACCCAATAATGAGACTTCCTTCAACCAAAACTCACACTTGATGTACTTTGCATAGAGCTTCTCCTTGCGCAAAGTCTCTAGTACAGTTTTGAAATGCTCCTCTTGGTCCTCCTTGGTTTTGGAGTATATTAGAATATCATCTATAAAGACTACCACAAATTTGTCAAGGTAATCTCTAAAGACTCTATTCATCAAGTCCATGAATATTGCGGGATCATTGGTGAGTCCAAAAGGCATTACTATGAATTCATAGTGCCCGTACCTTGTACGAAAAGCAGTCTTGGGGACATCTTCCTTCTTCACCCTTACTTGATAATATCCCGACCGCAAGTCGACCTTGGAGAAGTATTGTGCTCCATGCAGCTGATCAAAAAAGTCATCGATTCTTGGGAGAGGATACTTGTTCTTTATCATGATTTTGTTAAGTTCACAATAATCGATGCAAAGCCGCATTGACCCATCCTTCTTCTTGACGAAGAGGACTGGTGCACCCCATGGTGATGTACTTGGTCGTATAAACCCTTTTTCCAGATTCTCCTGTAGTTGTTTCTTCAGATCTTCAAGCTCAACAACAGCCATTCTATATGGAGTCTTGGATATTGGTAGCGCCCCAGGTATAAGTTCAATTGAGAACTCAACATCTCTTCTTGGAGGAAGACCAGGAAGTTCCTCCGGAAATACTTCAGCGAATTCCCTCACAATAGGCATTTCTTCAAGGGTGGTTTCTTCCTTGGACTTAATCATCTGAGCCAGATATGCGTTCTCATAAGGCAGTAATATCCATGCTTGAGATGATGGAGCTAAAGGAGATTCATCTTCCTCCTGACACTTGTAAAGAATCGGGGGTCGATTCTCCATATGGAGTGTGATTTCCCTCTCCCGACAATTTATGTTGGCTCTATATAAGGAAAGCCAATCCATGCCAAGAATTGCATCAAATTCCACCAAAGGGAGTATGACGAGGTTCTCTGGGAAATTAAATCCACATATTATAACAGGGGAGGACTTATACTCATGGGATGCAATGATTGCCCCATTTTTCGTACTCACCGACATCTTTACTTCCATGATTTGTGGTGGTGCAGGGGTTTTTCTACTAAACTTTTGAGATATAAAAGAATGCGTAGAACCTGAATCAAAAAGTACGCTCGCTATTATTGAATGAATAACTAGCTTACCTGTCACCACTTCGTTGTCGGGGTTCACTTCGGCAGAAGTGATGGCAAAAGTTCTTCCTTGCTGTCTTGGAGGTTGCTGGTTGCCTCCGATAACCCTAGGATTAGGGCACTGATTTGCAAAATGACAAGGTTCTTTGCATTTGAAGCATTGAACAACGCATTGAGGTTCGAACAGAGCGTTCCTCTCCTCTGTCGCAGCTGCGGGTCCTTCTTGCTGACAGTTAATAGCTAGGTGCCCTTCTCTTCCACACTTGAAGCATTTTCTCGTCCCCCTAAGGCAATTTCCAGGGTGCTTCTTTCCACACTTTTGGCAAGTGGGGTGCTAGAACTTCTTAGCACCGTTGGATTTATCCATCGGACCACCAGCATTGAAGTCCACCTTACGCTTCTTGTCCCCATGATACCCCTGTGATTCTCCGATCTCCATTTCAACCTTGAGGGCACATCGGACAATTTCCTCATAGCTGTCGAAGTCACGGATCGCTAATGCTTTCCGCAAGCTAGGCTTCAGCCCACCAAAGAAGCGGTCAACCTTGCATTCGGGGGTAACGACAAAGCCGGAAGCGTATCGTGCAAGCCTTGTGATGTTTGCCTCGTACGCTCCCACAGATTATTCATCTTTCTGTTTGAGGGAAAGGAAGTCCCTTTCCATCTTAAGACGGAGGGTGCGTGGAAAATATTTATCGAAAAACATCTTCCGGAATTCCTTCCATTCCAAAGCCTCGATCTCCTCCTCAGGCTTCGTATTTTTGATCAACGTCCACCATTTATCAGCTTCACCCTCCATACGATAAGCCACCAGGAGAACCTTCTCTTTTTCAGAGCATTGGAGGATGGAGAATATCTTTTCAATGGAGTTGATCCATTGTTCAGCAATCGTGGGATCGGATGATCCACTTAAAGTAGGAGGCCTTTGTCTCATGAAGCTTTCAATAGCGACTTGTTCTTTCTTAGGGGGGGTTGAACGTTCCTCTTGACCAGTGTTTCTATTCAAAACTTGAGTTAGCTGAGAGAGAAGCGTGACAAAGTTCGCGATTCCCGCTCCCATTGGATTGGGCATCTCATAAGTACAATCATCACACTGATCTTCACAACGGTTGTTAGCCCGAGTTCTCCTATTACCGGCCATTGGCTGGAATAAAAGGAAAGTTAGGGGTAACACATAAAGGGTAATCCAAAGACAAAAGTTGATGAATTATAAATAAACTTTAATCTCTTTAACTCATGAGTCTATAGGATTCAATCCAGGCTTTTCATGATCTTCCTTCTAACATATATTCTTAGGGGCATTTTCCCCTTAATATGGGTTCATACTAAGATTGTGAATTTATCAAAACAAATCCCCCAGGAGTATCGTAACCAAGAGTGCAGCAAGGCCCGTTGTCGTGCACCAGTTCCCGTTCGAGTCTAGCTCAAAGCGGTGTTTTCGGGTTTTACCCCTAGGATACTTCTGTGCCAGAGCCGCCTCTACCTGCTCGTATCCAGACAGGGATGTATTTGTTTGATAAACCACTTACTTAGTATTTACCAAAACATAGGGATGTTTTTATTATGCTTAGTCTTGTATCTAAGGCTTTACTAGGGTTTCCTAATCCCAAAAATAACTAAACCTATCCTCTGATACCAACTATGACAACCCTGCTTTTTATTACAACTTAAACATGCTTTATTACATAAAACTTCACTTGATCCAACAAAGAATATCGAGAGGTTTAGTGTCTTTGGGGCTTAGGATCATTGCATAAAAACTTTAAACTTGAAATACAACATCTTTATTGAAAACTTCCTTTACATGACCACTACATTCCTTCGTACTTAGCATTGCATGGGATAACCTGAGGACATGCATAAGAAAAGGGTGAGCTATAAAGCCCAGTAAGGGAGTAAACAATGAATAACATGAGGAGTGAAATACATGTTAGGCAATAGGCATATCAATAGAGTGTAATAGAAACATGAACATAAAGGCATGATAAAGCATGATAATCATAACATGGAAATGTGGCAACAACACTTAACATTGAATTAGCATGAGCCAAGGCTCATTGCACATGGAGCATGAGTAAACCCTCATTGCACTTGAAGCACGAGTAAACCCTCGTTGCACTTGAATTATCATGAGTAAACACTCATTTCACATGACGTATCATGATACTATACTTTACCCAATGCATTGGAGCGCTATAAAGGGCACACCCTTCTTAAACATTTCATTTCATGCATAAGTGTGCCACATGGATCATAAAATATGGATTCATAAAACATAATAATTTCTTCCACGATAAAGGAATGTGGAATTCATACATGAAACTTTATAATAAATATGTAAATGTGCATAAGGGTGAATACCCTTGATGGAGAAATGGGCATGGTATTCACTACACAAAGACATTGGCTTAGAAAATCGGTGCGATTTCGGCAGCGTAACGACGTGACATAAGAATTCATAAAAAAGGTTGATGAGAGAGAAAGGGGTTTCTCATCATATTTACATGTAATGGAAAGTAAGGAGATCATATATATACATGTCCCAACAATAGAAATGTAATTTAGATTCATGATACAAAAGTATTGCTTGAATGTAAAAGAAGAGAGAGAAGTTCCTTTCGGAATTTCGGCATAGTAACGGGTGTACATGGGAGGCATTTAATGAGAGAGAAAGGGTTCTCCCATCATTCAAACAATAAGAGGACAGTATGGGGGAGGTGCGAAACCATACCCCAATATTCATAATTTAAATAAAAAGGGCAATACAACTTAAAGAAAATTGACAAAAAAATGAGAAAGGAAGAAAACCCCTTACTTGGAAGTGTGCTTCCAAAGGCTAGAGAGAGGCTTGTGAGAGGCTTCTTGGGAGATTGGGGCACCTTTAGAGGATTCTAGAGAGAGTAGGGCAGAGGTTGGACGAACTTCAAGGTCTTTGAGTGAGGATGAAGTGAGAGCTTGGGTGGGTTTATATAGGAAAGGTGAGAGAATTATTTATTATTTAGGTTTGGGACCCCTTATATTAAAATAATCCAAACCACAAACCATCCCATGGTATTTGCCCATGGTTTCTGGAAAAGGAAATAGGAAAACAATATTTTACAAGTCCAAGGTCCGAACTTATTAAAAAATTAGGGTTGCTTATGTGGAGGTGAGTCACACTCCCATGGAAATTAATTTAAAAAGGCAAAGCGTTGAATAAGTCCTGAGGGCTCCATTAATGCTTTGAAACGTATGTCAAACAAACCCAAAACCTCATTATTTTAATTATGAAACACATATTGGCCGAACATAAGGATTATGGTATTTTATTACATCACCATTTGGTCATTATGATGTCATAAAACACATTATATATTTAAATGGTATTTAATTTTTACCCAAAACTTTGACTGTCTCAGAAAATTATGAAAAATTCACCGTTGGATAATTTCAACGTCCTGATTCCAAAAATAATATTTATTTTATCTAAATAATTTTCTAAATATGTGAATTTTCACTTTTAAAATAAAAACCGACATTTATAAAAAAATTCACGGGTTTTGACAGAAATGGCTTTCAAACCTTAATAAAAATTTTAATTGCATTCATAAAATTATAAGATCATTTATACTTAATAAAAATAATTAATTTAATATTAATAATAATATTTTATTAGAATATTATTTAATTCAAAAAAAATCCTTTAATTTAATAAAATATAATTCTTAATTAAATAATAACTAAAAACATCATTTGTACTTTAAAAACTAATTACAATGTATCAAAAATGACTAGAAATTATATTCATTATTATATACAAAAAAAATAATTTACATGAACATGGTGCTACTTATTTGTTACATAACCCCTTAAAATAGCCGCATAAGACCTAAGGGTAAGGTGTGCGATGGTGACAGACTCTTGGGGTTGCTCGGATAACATAGCTCGAGTGGTAATTTCAATCAACTTCCACTTTTCCCGTAGACGATCACGTTCGAGCTTGACTTGATGAAGATCAGCTTGGGCTTGGTCAAGGGCAAAGCCCAAAGACGCCACCTCTTTTCCGAGCTCCGACAAATGGGCTTCGTAAGGGGAAATTCTATTGGCTGAGGCCATCGCTTCCTTTGTCTGAGTAGAAATGGTTTCGTTAAAGCCTTATATTTATACTACTCAGATGATCACTGTTAAACGACTATAAAAGTAACGGTCACATATCTTAACATAAAACTAAAGAAGTTGACATCTTATAAAAAATTTTTTTCATAAAGAAACATTTAACTAGATCAAGAGGGATTTTCCAGTAATGAAACTTTGGGTCATTACAGGAAATCCAAAAAATCATGCCATAATCCATCTCACCATTTAACATTAGCACACCAATTTCCATCATGCAAAACAATTCGCAACATGAAATGGTGGGACTTTCGCCAATCCCGTTCACCCCATTTTCAACTAGTGGTACTTCCCGACCACTACTCATAATGATTGTTCTTCCAAAAACTATCCATCACCTTTTATAGTGAGACTTACCACCTAATTACGAAAAACCAACAAAATCCATAACACTCAATCAACCAACAAGCACAAAGCACCAAGGCCACACAATGAAGACACAACCATTTCCTAAACATGCCAATTCACTTTATTAAATCACCCATTTATTGAAGACACCCTTTAATAATTTTCCATGACAAATAAAATTTCAATAAAAAACATATTTATTGAAAACCATTTTTCATCAATCATTTTCATGAACCAATCTCATCAACCCAATTTAAAATCTCTATTTTAAAATCTAGAACAAAATCATTTCACCACAAAACACATTTCCCCCAAAAATACCCAAAACATAACCAAAGGGATTTCTAACCAATTTCACACATCAAAAACACAATTAATCTCATGAAAAAAATTAATTGTAACTAAGCTTCAAGTTCTAGAAAATTAGAGTCAAGATAGAAGCCACCTACCTTTAGGGTTCTGGTGAAATCGACATACAAGAAACCACACCCCAATCCGGGAAAATGCTTCACAAAAATTGATATAGATCTCATTCACTATCATCCAAAATCCTAAAAATAAACAACCAAAGAAACCCCAAAACTAGTCCTACATAAAATGGATGTAGATCTAAAAAACCTAGAGAGAGGGAAGATAATACCTAGAGAAAACCAAATAGAAACCAAGAGGAGAGACTTACACAAGAAGAAATGACTTCAATCCACCAAGAAACACCATCGGTTTGCTTAAAAAATGAGTGGGAGAGAAGTTACAACCTTTAAGAACCCAAAAAATTGAGAGAGGATCGAGTGGGAGAGGAATTGGAGTTAAATAGGTTAATCCCGATGGAGCCCGAATTTAAAAACCCTACCTTTAAGTGGCTTCACGGTTAGTTTGCAAAGTTTGGAAAACCGTGCACAAGCCCCTACCTCGAGGGAGGGGGTCTACCCGGTTGCCTCACATGGTTTGGAAAACCATGATCATGCCGTGTGAAGCCCACTGTCTCCCCCTCCACGATTTCCTGGAAATCTCACACAGTTTCCCCTAACCGTGCTCAAACTATGTGCACTTAGAAAAGCCTTCAAACTTATTCAAAACCGTTCCAAACTCTCCCAACCTCTTCCCTACTAATCCCATGCACTCTAAACACATAAAAATTAATAAAAAAAGGCTACATACCTCAAGAAATGGGTTCTACATGTTATATAATATGTTTTATTAATGAAACTCTTAAATAAATTTTGAAATCTTTTCTAACATTACATGTTTTAATTAAATGTATATTTTGATTTATCATTAAATCATGTTATATATTTCTAATACCTATATAATGAATATTATTACTTAATCATATGTAAAATGATTGGAAAAAAATTCTTGTAATATGAAATTCAATTAGACATTAATTTCATTAATTTAAAATATTAATTGATAAAGGAGTATCTTACAATTTTTTTGAAACAAACATTATTATTGAGTCATGAAAATGAATCTTACATATCATCCCTTATTAGTAGAAATGAATCTTACATACCACCCGATGAACTTTATGTAAACTCCATATTCACACTTACATATCCTAATGTGGCTACACATTGCTAATTTTATTCATTTATAAATTTATATACTTTTATAAAATTTATTGTATAATATATATATATATATATTAAATATAAAATGTTATTAATTATTTAAAGTTTTATAGTTTTCTATATTTATAAATTAATATACAATTCTATTTTAATTCATTATAAATTATTATAATTTAATATATTAATAAACTTTACATTTATATATTATAATTTGGTACTAATATAAAATTTCAAAACTATATACTTCTATAAATTATGTATACTTTTATAACATATATGTACTTTCATATAGTTTTATAAATTTAAATAAATTAATAAATTACTTATATTTAATTGAAAAATATATTCCCTTATATGTTATATATAATTTTATACTTATATATACATCTATTCTTTTATATACTGATACAGATATGTATAAATTTGTAATTTATACTTTTATACCTGTATAGTTTTTTCAATTTATCAATAGTTTAATACTATTATACTTTCATAAATTATATTTCTCTATGTTATACTTTTATATATTTATAATTTTTTAACATGATTGTTATTTTTTTAAAATATAAATTTGGATAAGTAAGAGTTATTTTATTATATATAATTTTTTTTAAATCATAACAGATACAAGTTGGATGTATGATTTTTAGTGAGTGTTGAATGAGTTTCAAAATTATATTTTTTTTGAATTTCATGTTAAAAAATGTATCTAAGGGGGAACTTATTCGATTCCTTTTTATAATTGTATTTATAGACAATGGTTTTCTCATAAAAGGTGTTATATATATTTATATGATCATATTAACTTTCATAGGCCTCCTCTATATACCATATCTCACCTCCTAAATAATATAGATTGATAATAACACTAGGAATGGAATTTTACTAACTCTATCTAAACCATAGGATATCCATCATGACCTCACTCCCAAAAAAGGTGAATTAATTATTAAACCCATTGCATCTCTTAAATGTTCATTGCAACCAACATCATGTGTAAGGTTTAAATTAGGGGTGTCCTCCGCAACTACATCTTCTATCTGATTTAGTGTTAGCTTCTAAGGGGATGAGTGTCAGGAAAAAAGAATGCAATAATTACTATCATCCTCTTTATCTTCATATTCTGAAGAGTTATTATTACATTTTTTCCCTGAGACTCATCCCCCATATGTTCTGGACATGAACCTTTGTTTCTTCAACTACTATGAGTAGTAGTCATCCCACACCAGGTACCAATGAAATTTTATGGATGAATTAAAAATATAACATGTATCACTAGTGGAGTAATTCTTCTCTTAAATTCAATTTACCATTTCTTTCAAACCACGATGAAATTATTCGAAAATTTTAAATTTTGGGTCACATTTATTTTAAACGACCATTTTTGTATATTTATTTATTTTGTTAAAAATTAATATTATTGAATCAAATATGATGTATATAGATAGGAAATGGATGGATACTAATCATTTGACAAAAGAAAATGAAGATAGAGTGATAGAGTTCATCAAGTTTGAAAAAGAACATATATATGACCCTTCTCTGATTCTTTGTCCGTGTTAATGATTTTTTATTCATGAATAATTAGTCTAGGGGAGTTGGAAGAACACATGATCTCACAGAATTGATTGACATTATAAATGTTGGAATAAACATGGTAAAAAATCGAATGTTTCTAGTGACTCAAATAATACTACATTTTATGGATATTTTGATATAATTATAAGTATTGACAATAAATAAGATCATCTCAAGGATGTGTTTAAATATGTGAATGATGGTGAATATTTTATGGATGAAATGATAATGACAGTGGAAGATGAACTTCATGGTTGTCCAAAATTGTTTGAGAAGTTAAAGAGTTGTGGAAGATTCCATTTTATGCTTGTTTCACTAAATATAAAACATTTTCAGCTGTACTAAATCATTATAATATAAAATATGACAACAGATGGAGTGACACCAGTTTTACTAAACTACTTTCTATCTTGAATGATATGCTCCCAGAAGATAATGTGCTCCGTAACTAAACATACGATGCTAAACTAATGCTACTTTTGATGGTTATGATCTATGAAGGAATACATTCATGTCCATATGAATTTTTACTACTTCTCAAGGACCACAAATAACTAAAATATTGTCAAAGTATAGTTATTCTCGATGCAAGAAATATTAATTGGATCTTATGACTGTTGTATGGTACTATCCAATAATTACAAGGTGTAGGCACAAATATAGATTTGAAGAGACTACAAAGAAATTGATGTGCCACATAGATACAATAAATAATTATGGGAAGAATCATCACCAGAAAGAATCTCCTTATTGAATGATAATTTATCATTTGTATCCTGAAATTGGAAATGTGCTAAGAAACATTTTTCTTGTGTTATATGTAGATGAAGTGAATCCTTTTGGTTTTTAAATCCAAACTCACAGCACATGGCCAAATATATTGGTAAATTATAACTTTCCCCCATGGTTATGAATGAAATGAAAATTCAATAAGTTATCTATGCTTATATTAGGACCAAAAAAACTGGGTAATGATATTGATGTTTATTTGGGTCCATTCATCGAAGACTTTATATTGTTGCGGGGTTTAGGTGTTATGTTTAATGATGCATACCGAATAGAATATTTCACATTAATATCCATATTGTATGGGATGATAAGTGAATTTCTTGATTATATAGATTTTTTAGGATATAACATTAATGTAACTCAAGGGTTTCCCATTTATAAACATGGTACATATTAAATTAGGTTTAATCATTCATTGAAGACTTTGTTTCTAGTACATCACAAATTTATACCCTGATGATATATGTACCAATCATGGATGACAACATTTGATGGGAGTTTAGAAGAATGTACAATACCATATCCACTAACTCATGATCAACTATTTGATAAAGAAAAATATATGTACACTGCTTTTGGTAAACATTTTTTGAAAAACCTTACAAAAAAATCTTGGAAAAAGTGATCTGTTTTTTTAATTACCATATTAGAATCGTTTATACATCAGAAATTTTCCTGATGTTATGCATGTTGAAAAAAATGTATGTTATAGTGTCACTGGAATTTTAATAAATTCACCCAACAAAACAAATTATGGAATTAATACTAGGTTATACATTATTGACAAGGGAATATAGGAAGAGTTGGCACGAGTAAAGGGTGAAAAATGAACTTTTCTTCCTCAAGATGATTTCAATCTTTCTAGATGGGAGAGATATTAGTTATTCAAATTCTTGAATGATATAAATGTTCTATAGTGTTATTCATATATTATCAATAATACGATTGAAATGACTAATTTTAAAGATAAAGGGTCTAAAATTACACGATTGTCATGTTTTGATGCTAGATCAAATGCATGTAGATCTACATTTCATTTTCCCAAGAATATCCATTATAAATTAACAAAGATTTATTTTTTTCAAAGTTATATGTATAAAAGCTATAGACTCATAAAAATTTTCAACTATGGAAAAGAAAATTTCCATCATATTATGTGAATTTGAAACATTATTCCTTCAAACATCATTTGATATGATGGTTCAATTGGTGAGGGATATTCTACCATGTGGTCCTATATATTATAGATGGATGTACTCCATTGAACGATATATGATAATTTTGAAAGGGTATGTCAAAAATAGAAATCAGACAGAGTGTATTATTATGGAGAGATATATTATTGAGGAAGTTGTGGAATTATATACAGACTACCTGTCTGGTGTGGAAAGCATCAGTCTATCAAAACATCATCATAATTGGTGAACTATGGGTGAAAGAATTTCTAGAATAGATATTGTCACAATCTGTATTATAGATTGGGATCATGACAAACTTTCATTTTTCATAATAGTTTAGAGGATTCCCCATATGTTGAAACCCTTAAAGAAATTACTAGGCTTTTGAATCCATCAAGGGAGGCGATATGGTTATCAAATACACATAATAAATAGTTTATAAAATGATTTTGAGACCCTATTTTTATGGAGTCAGATGAAAATACAGATTCAATTTTAGAACAACTTTGATGGCTAGCCATAGAACTATGTTTGAATGTATTCTATTACAATGTTTATGTAATGAATGGTTATATGTTATGTAAAAATGATTATGATAAAGGAAGTACCATGAAAAATAATGGAGTTACACATGTAGTAGATGTGATTCATGTTTCTAGTACCATAGATAGAAATCTAATTTAAGAAAATATGTCATACTCTGGCATCATCAAACAAATGTGGGAGTTATATTATACAAAATTTCAATTGATGATTTTTCAAAGAAATTGAGTTGATAACAGAAGTTATATTAAAATAGATATATTGGAATTCATGAATATATATTTTAGTAAGGAAGGATAAAAGGAAAATCCATTTATAATGAAATCATAGGCTGTAAAAGTATTTTAAATTCTAGATTCTGTAAATAAAAAGTGGTCAATTGTTCTATTATCAGCCAAAAACATTGATGGTTCATATGAAAATTCAACTGAGGAAGAACCTTTCATTGGGACATTGCAATAATTTCACAGTGGTACCAATATAGTTGAGTTTTTACATGTCATATGAGACCAAAATGAAGGGGTTTGGATAATATTTAGAGGGGTAAATTTCCTTCAACCTTTCAAAAATGATATTTCAGTAATCAGGTAATATATATATTTTTTGTAATATACATTGTTTTACCACATGTTATTATGTCTTCACGGCTATGTTTACATAATCTAAATTAAACGTTAAACCACTTCTTCTAATAATGACTTCGGTGTGTGTTGATGTTCCAAATCCTGAGGAAAAAAAGCTTCTCAACATGTTGTTGCTCCTTGTGTAGAGGAAAAATGGCCTCTTGCACATGACAATGCGTCCAATCTAAAGGAACAACTAGTTTCTCAACCTATTACTAATCCCAGTGCAGAGGAACAACAACCTTCTATGTATTTCAATGCTACCAACCTAGAGGGAAAAACATATTGATGATTTTGAACCCCAGAAAATGGTATAGGATGAGAAACCGATGTCATATAAAAAATAGGAGTGTCATAGCATGATTTTATTAGCAATAAATTATTAAGGTGAAAATAAAATGTATTAAATTCATGGTTGGATGAAATGCATGTGGCCAACCTATTATCCCCAACAAGGCTATGTTCAACAGTTTCATTAAGCTCATCACTCAGTATAACATTAAGATTAATGTAGATTCATGGCACCATTTTGTCCCCACACTATAGACACTAACTTGGTAAGATATTAGTGTAACATTATGGTATCCTTTATTTATTTCACTAAAAAATAAAATAATGAAACTTTGAATTACTATTCATTATCCCTTGTTGAGTGAATTTATAGTAGATGATACCCACTAGATATTTTTATTAATGATTACTGGAAGGACTCAGAGAGGCTTTCACACAGTTTGAATGAATTTTTATCTCAAAGACACAGAAGGTAAAATATACCTGCACCCACTGCATATGTATGCACACTTGATAATCCAAGTAGTATGGGATGCGTTTACTAGACTTCTTGGGGAGATATATTTTTAGGTACATTGTGGATGGTAATATTTTTTTGACAATACGTGTATTACCAGGAATTTCTGGGTCCAGTGAGACCATTCCATAATTTATTAACAAAAAAAATGTAGAAAGATTACACAGAGCAAAGGGATTTACATAGTTGAGAGTGAGACACTCCCCTCATGCCATCCTCCACCAGGGGAGTAAAAAATATGGGGTCCTAAATGACCATATGAAGGCCATTTTCATGACAACCCTCTTAAAAAAGACAACATCTCTTGGTTATCCTCCTTATAAACATGTGTGATTTCTATGTTTAGGTGCTTTACCTAGAAAAGTCATTCAATCCATATGGAAGATCTCTAGTCCTTAGCATAAGTGCATTAACTAATAGCTTAGAATCTGATTCAAGCCATAATACATTCCAACTGTGATAAAAAAGTACTCGAAAATATAAATAATGGACAACAACTCAACTTCATAAGCAATTACCATCCCAAAAAAATGATGAAAAAATCCTTTTACAAAGCTGTGGTGCATGAGGAAGACACCACCAAAACCCAACCATCCCAATGATCCCATTTTTTCTCTACTAACATCTATTTTAATGTAAGACACAATTAGAGGAATCCAACGTATAACCTCAACAATGAAGGATTTATTTTACCAATCTATAGTTCCCAATAACCGATGATTCTGGAGTTCCGAGCATGTGATGTACATGGCGCTAGTTTATATGGAAGAAGTAGCATGTATTTCACAATGAAAGAGAACCATACTAGCAAATATGGATGGAGCCTGGATATTAAACAGAATATCATTGTGAGCTATCCAAACCAAATAAAAGGATGTTGTAGTAGCAATAAGAAATAGGTTCAAGATATGGGCACTCATTCTAGCTTTGGTGATGATATTCATTAAATCCTCAAGTGGAATGTGAGAGAAAAAATCAACATTGAATATTTTACCATTGTAACTATACATTTTCTGAGCAAAAGGGCAAGAGATGAATAAGTGCTAGACATTCTCAACATAATTCATGTAGAGATTGAATGAAGATACCAATCATTGGCTAGCCTTTATCAATTGATCATGTGGGGGAATATGGTTCCTTGAAAATTTTCAAAGAAGGGGAAGACTAAAGGATTGAACAAAATAAACATTGAATTTTAAATTCCAAGAAGGTGCTTTGGCATCACCATAAAATTTCATATTATAAAAATCTCAAGTATTAAATATACCAATCTGATTAGGATTCTATATAAGAACAACAAAGTCTATGAAGAAGTAAATCTAAATTTCTATTTGAGCCTGTGGATAGACCACGACATCAAGGCAGTCTCTATGGTTCAAAAAAATATCCACTGACATATTCAACAGGTTATTGGGAATTTCATCCAAATGAAAGGGGATGTATAGCTAAGGGATATGAAAACAATTATGGTTTGAATATCTGATCAAAATACATCTTGAGATTGGAAGAATTTCATTGAATGAATTCCTATGAGGATTCCATACAAATAAAGACAAATAATGTTGATAGAATTTAAGAAGCTTAATTTTAAAAATGCATGAAACAAAATTCCAAAGATGAGTCAGTTGAGGTATAGATATTCTGTGAGAAATTATTAATAATCCCATCATTAAAGATCTTGAGATCCCTGATTCCAAGGCCTCCCATATCAATAGTATTAATTCAATCTTTATAAGAAATTGTGCTCAGATTTTTCACATTAATATATCATATCTAGATGAAATTCTTCATCATGCATAAAAGTTTACTAAGATGATTTCTGGGACAACTATACAATGAGAATAATTACAAAATTTTTGATGTTATCAAAGAATTAATGAGGCACACCCTCCAAGATTGATATAGGGATTTCACTTTCTATCTGGCCATTTAACTAATAATTCCAAAATAAATCCCTTCAAGATACTACCTCCGCACTATTCAACAAAAGAGTAGGACCCCTGGATAAGTAAATTGAAGTAACCCCTTCCTAACACTAAGGATCTTAGTAAACCTATTTTCTTTCCCATATTGAGTCATACACTAAAACAATGATGTATTTACTATAGGTTATATAGTATGCATCCACTGCCTCATAATGTAGAAATAGAGCCATGATTGTTGAGATAGTAGTATTTGTGGATTTCTAAAAAATGAGAATGTCATCAGTATACAATAGGTGAGATGAGATGAGATTACCTCTACCAAATTTAAACAAACCAATTTGATAGAGTTCATTGATGCATCTGCTCAAGTATTCTGTAGCTATGGAAAAAGCCCAGATTGCAGATCACCTTTTCTGACTCCCCTTATGCATTAAAAATATCCCAAGGGAGAACCATTAATAAGAATATATAGCCTTGAAGAGCATAATATACTAATGGTGAGTTGGATAAAATAACATTAAAACCCAAACCTCTTAATCACATAGATGATAATGATCCACTTTAAAGTGTCAAAGGATTTGTAAATATCAATTTATAGAAAAAAACATACCTGATTTTGTCCAACTTTTCATCAGGTTTAGGATTTCTATGGTGGTGAATAGACCATTGTGAATATTCCTACTAGGAATAAATCCAAACTGATTTGGAGAGATATGATCCTTGATGATTTTCCCCAATATATTTATCATGGTATTAATATTAATCATATGGATAGTATTTCCAATAGCCACATTCACAAAGTCCTTAATATCAAGTGAAATATATTTATTAGGAATCAGAGAAATGAAGCTAGAGTTAAAACTATAGAGAATATATGATTAAGTAAAAAAATCCATAACTGAAATAACCACATCTTCTTGCACCACATCCCAATAAAACATAAAAAACCATTCGGTGAATCCATCAGGTCTATCAGCACTTTACATGTTGAGAGAGAAGAGTTCTTCCTTAATTTCCTCCATCAAGGGGGACACTATAAGAGTAAAAATTTGATTGGGGATTTGTAATTTATGAAATAAAAACTGAGTTCTGAAAATAAGGAATGGGGATAAAAAACAACGTACCCATACCATAATTTAAGGATGGGGTACGCTTCACTTGAAAAAAATTGGTACGTATTTTAAATACATTGTATCATTTTTATGTGACCTAAAACTACATTATTGTGTTCCTCTATTTATATGAAGATTGATGAACCCAAATATAAATCCACTTCCTCCAACATAATGTGATATGGAAGGAGGCACCTGTAACTAATTATGAGATACTAATAGATTAAGACACAAAAAAGTGTGGGAATCATGTGTAAAAGTATACATGAGGTTTGTTTTCATGATTTGTTTTTACAATCACTAGTAGAAAAATACCATATACCAATAGTTTGAAACCACTGGCATAGGCCTCCAAACTGTTGGTATATCTTATACCAACAGTTTGGAGAATCGTGGCCATGTAAGCCGTGGCGATAGGTCTATACCAACGATTTTACTAAAACTATTTCTATAGACCTATACTAATGGTTTTAAAAACCGTTGCTATATGTAATATGAAAAATATATACCAACGGTTCCATAAAACCATTGGTATATATATTTCAAAAAAGAATCATTCAGTTGGTTTTGATCCCAGTACCTGTAGTTTATGATTGAACGACCTAACCACTAACCTAACATGACTTTTGAGAACATAATTTAGTAAATATATATATCTATTATCATAAATATTTTATATTTTGACTTATTAAATGCTATTTGTAATAAGATTCCATAAAAAATACATGTAACTATACTAAAGGTTCTCAAAACCCGTGTTATAGACCTATACCAATGGTTTTGGACAAACTGTTGGTATATGGGGGACCTATAACAATAGTTTGGGGAAATCGTTGGTATATGGTCTCTATAATGGACCTATACCAATGGTTTGGCCAAAACCGTTGGCATCGGTCCATAATAGAGACCATATACCAAAGGTTTCCTCAAAACGTTGATATAGGTCCCCCCTATACTAATGGTTTGTCCAAAACCGTTGGTATATGTCCAATTTAGTGACCTATACCAATGGTTTTGGACAAACGATTGGTATAGGTCCATATAAGTGAACTATACCAATATTTTTCCCAAAACCATTTGTATAGATCATATTTTCAGTAGTGAATAACTGATATACTACATTAATTAGGATAAAATACTTTTAATATTGTTTTCTAGAGTATATATGAATACCAATTGAAGCAATTTCCCCATGAACATAAATATGGGATCATTATCCCCCATGTCACTTCTACAGACCAAAAAGAAACTGAATTAAAAAATGGTGAAATAATGGAAAACTGGGAAAATTGTTTGAAAGAAAACCTATGGATGAAAAAAACTTCTTAATACCAAAATTTTAGGGGTAAAACTTTATAATTTAATCACAGAAAATATATTTTTATTAATTTCATCAATTTTTAATTTTTGTGTTTTTAGGAAATTTTGGGTACTCATTACAATCAATTTGGATACTCCTAATATTTACTTTTTGGATTCACTGCTTGGATACCCAACAAAACGACCACATATGATGACATTTTCCAATTTCTTATAGACTACATAAAAAAATAGAACTAAACAACATGTTATATATTTGTTAGTATGTTTTAATGATAATTATGTTATGATAGGGGGTGTTTAAATATCATTATAATCATGGAACGAGGATAGTCCATGCGCACAAGGGGCCTTATAAATTATACAGGCAGACATGTATTGGGGTATATATAATAATATTTCACTATACAAACACATTTCAAACAAAATTACTTATTTTTATTAATGTTTCTGCATTGTCCAAAATAAAAAATGGAAAATATTATGGTTGCTATACATTTAAATTTATGAGAGAGTTTATATAACATCAACAATCTAGACTCTTCGATGAGGTATTATTGAAGATAATTACCATTTCAATTTAAATATTTAATAATCCATTAAATATTTATAATTTTCTAGTACTACTATGACTGTTGAAAATCTTCATATTCACAAGAAAAAATAGATTTGTTTAGAAACTAATTGGAAGCGTAACCGATGGTTGAATGTACTCATATATCATGAAAATATAACATCATAATTCTTATTTAGTTGATTTTATCGTCATTTTTATACTTTTTAGTCAATTTCATCAGTATTTCTATCTGATATTTTTTTTAATTTTCATAGTGATCATAAATAAAAGACTTCATCAACAAGGATAATTCAGTACTTTACTATGACCATGCAATCAATCCAATACATGATGTACCTGGTTTGATTAGAATTATATGGTTTTAGTTTAAAATTGACATTTTATTAATGTATTGTGTCATATTTATGTTTAATTTAATTGTTTATAATATTAATATTAAAATAATTTCATTCATATACAGGTGAATTATTTGTCTTGGGTTGGGGTGGTTTGTTAAAATTTTCTTACCTTTGAGGTTACGAATGGAATAATGAAAACAAGTAAATGGGTCAAGAATGTATACAAACATTATAAAAATGTGAATTCCTACTACTTATTTAATTAATTTTGTTATCATTTTATCTACTATTTATAAGTTAAATTCCTTATCATTTTTATCTAATACCTATTTAGTTTTTTTCAAAATTAATTTATGAAGACATATTTTGATTTCAACTATCTGCACAAATCTAGAAAAGAGAGAACATGTTAATTTCTGGTGGAAGAGTAAACCCCATGATTTTTGGAAGCATGTTATTTAATCTTCAATAAAAATGGAACATGTTGTCATGAATCACCTTCCTCAAGATGAGAGGTGAGAAAACAATGTGCCATAACCTTCATTCTTTAGGAGGAAGGAGAGATACTAGCCCCCTGAGTCCTACCTCTAACAGGCCTCGGGGTGGTGACTAGAACCAAGGGTAGGTAAACAATAACAAAATATGGGAAGAATTACCCTTTGTAAAGAAGTATCCGAAGATAAGATGTTGAGTCTCAAGAAACTACAAAAATATTATAGAATAAAAGAAACTGAAAAGAAAATCACCCCATGAATGTTTAAACAGAAATTCCACTAGGAAAGAAAAAACTCTAAAGTAATATACCAAAAGAAAAGAGAAGTTGAAGGAACAACAACTATCCCAATGCCCAGACTAATAAGGTCCAGAATAGTCATCAATGTTCTCCTGGAAACCTGAATGAAATTTTATACACCTAGGGTGAGTATACATGTATACCATGTTGGAAAACTAAATTTAATCATGCAAGATTGGGGGAACAAACTAATTCCCCTATGAAAATAGTATAAATTAGCAACAACTATCATGAAGAACTAACCCCTCAACCTCACCAAGGTAAACTCACCAAATAATGTGAATTCAATTAATGTAAATGTATAAGAACATTGTTATTTGGGTACCCCACACCACCTTACCACTGGTTAGATACTCATTCCCAAAGACTAATGACTTGATGCTACCACACTTCCCATATTAAGTCCCATTACCACAACCTACCCACACACACCTAGGACAAAAATACAAACAAATCCCACCCAAAAACACCTCAGACACAAAAACCACACACCACACCTGAAAACACCGGGTTCTCATCTGGAAGACACCTGGTAAAGAAACCTAGTCCATAAACACATAGAACTATCATCCATAATGAAATCAGTCAAAAGGGTCTTGGGATATCATAAACCTCAATCCATTATCACCTACCCAAAGAGACTTGAGCGGTAAAAAACTAGAAGACGGTGCGAGGAAGAAATGTCTGTAACCAGCCATCCATCCATCCACTGGGATGTTGGGAAGACACCCTCCCCCATGAGATGGGGGTGTTTATCACATGGTGCTCAAAATGTTTTGGGTTTGTATGAAAAATACAAGGAACTAAATTTTATATATATAGGTAAACAAACACTCATCCCAACCTATGGGTTTCGATCAAAAAACCCATCCCACACAAAACTGTTTCCAATTCTATCCCTATATGCCCTACCGTACATCCATCCACAACCAAAAAATCATCCCAACCCCATTTGTTTTATTTAACTATTTGTCATTATTTATTTAAGGAGTTAAATTTAATTTATTTTGGCACTATCCATGCAACTACCAACCACAACCATACCCAACATAGAATGTAAAAAATCAAGCTGTAGTCCCACTACACAGCCGACACATAACCTGACTGTTGTCTAACATCAAAACACTACTCAATAGCCAAAATAAATCCAAAGGAAGTCCCAATTCCTACAAGTTCATCCATTCCACTATCAATCAATCTCTCAACCTGAGATTCCATTACACCTCTTGTACCAGGCCACACACTCAATGACCAGAAAACCCAACCAAAACAAACAACACATAACCACACCTATCAAGAAAGGTGTATTAAATTCTATCCAAATGAGGATCTATAAGTCCACTTTGATAAAACTGGGTGATCACACATATGTTTTCATCTTGGGGAAACCATTTTTTAAACCATGTGTTTGTGATTAATCAGTTTTCACGTTACAACCATTTAATATGAGATAAAAAGGAGAACAAAGCATCACTATTACACAAGAAAATACCACTAATGGCCATGATTTTTAGGGAGACACAAGGTATAAAATTATTAACAAGGATAAAGGATAAAAAATAAATTAGGTGATCAACATCATTATCTTCCCCATCTCCTCATTTATTTCTAAACATTACAAGCATGTTATTTTGTAACACCCTTTCTATTTGATTTCAACTATGATTAGAATGTAACACAGGTATAACCAACCCACATGATGCACAATAAAATAAAGATAGAAGAAACCAAACCTATAATAATAGGTGACCAAAACACCTCTTTGCACCAAAGACTAGAGGGCGTACGAGTACGAGACTTTGAGGAAAACTGATCAAGGGGACTATATCATTAGTGAATGACTAATCTAGGGAGGGAGGCTCCAGGTTTACCAATAGATAATAAAAAGGTATAGGGGAAGAGGAGATCTCGGTATAATAAAATTCAAGATCCTAAAAACTAGGGAGACATTTTCAATGTACTTAAAAATAAGATCGTGGTTTGATGATACGCGTATCCCATTAGAAAGATTGCGGAGCATTAAGAGATGTAGAGATTTAATAATTCTCCTCAGAAATGGTGTAAAGGTAATTAAAAATTGATTAGAGTTAATAGGTTCATATTTTTATGAGCCTTTGACGTAGGACTGGGAAAAATTGGAAAACTCAAGAAAATTGGAAATTTGGAAAACAGTTGTGATAGTTCACTATTCGGCGAGTCACCATCGAAAGACACCAATGGAAGTTCCACTATTCAGTGAGCCACTATTCAGTGAGCTACCTTACAGTTCCAGAATTCAATTCCACCATTCGGTGCCATCATTTGGTGAGTCAACATTTGGTGAGACACCATTCAGTGCCACTATTTTATTGGCCACCGTTGGAAAAAATGGATTTATGGAAAATTCCCAAAATGAGTCACCATTGCCTCCCGAAACACCCCAAACAATAGATGTTTACAAAGGAATGGACCGGGAGGGTCTGGGTCATTATATGAAATACCTATCAAAATATTCTCATCCTTTGGAGTTCAAAAATAAATCCAGAATAAGGAGGGTTCTGAACAAACATCCTGTAAGATACCTCCCAATGATAAACCACATTTTTTGTTCTAATGATGGAATGAAAATCCTGACATCCAAGAACACCTCATCTGACATCTATTACCCTAAACAACCACACAGAAACTGAAGGCCACACTACCCTAACATGTGTATTGGGAAGTTTTTTCATCCAAGTCCTAATATTATCTTCTTTGGGAGAAACTGACTGTACCACATGGGTTCAATCGCATCCACATTAATTCATCTTGATAAGGGATTAGGTCCCCCCCACCTCATATGTCATGATTTTATCACACATTTTAGAACAAGTAAAACAGATCCTCCCATAGAAAACAGGGTTCTAACATCACATTGTAAAGAAAGGTGCAAAAGAAAAGTCAAAATAGATTTGGGTACTGGGAATGAATCTATTCCTACCACTCCAATGTACTCTCCTCTAGGCCACCATGCATCTACAATGCACGAACCCTAAGGAATGGTCCCCCCACTTATCACCTTCTCCTCACGATCCCTGATATTTTATGGTCGCTCCACAAACAACTCTTCATCCTCGATATCCAACTCTCCCAGTCAATGACATGGGAGTCGTCATGTAGATATTGACAGAGCTAGGAGACATAGAAGACGTCATGGATCCACTCTAACTATGGGGAAAACACCATATGATATTCCACCTCACCAAATAGTCTAAACAACTTGGAATCCCTGATGAACCTTGGAGAAAGCTTTCTCCCATTCTTGAATCTCCACTACCCACATCAAGAGTAATCCTTCAAGACTGTAAGGTCTACAACCTCAAATTCTAGGGGCCTCCTATTACGATAGAAACATAATATATGTTGGTCCGGAGCTGCCTTCAATCTTTATAGAACTAGCTGAACTTTCTCCATTTTTGCGTGCACTACTTCTGGGCCAAGAACAACTATTTCCCAAACCTCTTTCCAGCCAAAGGGTTAACTAAACAGTCTTTTGTATAATGCATTGAACAATGAAATGACAATGGTAGAGTGATACGTATTATTTTAAGAAAACTCTAACAAGGGAGTATGTCATACCCATGACCCTCTGAAGTCCAGAACACATGCCCACAATATATCCTCTAATGTATGTATAGTCCTCTCGGTCTTCCCATATGTCTGAGGATAAAAAGTAGTACTATGGAATAACTAGGTGCTGAAAGCATGTTGTAACCCCTTCCAGAATCATGAGGTAAATCATGCATCTTTATTTGAAATGATGGGCCTTGGAAACCCATGTAGTTTCACCACATCACCCACATACCTTCTTGCCTAGGCATCCAGTGCACTTGACTCCCAGTTCGCCAAAAAAGTGGGTCAATTTTTTCAGCCACTTCACCACTTCTTAGATACCATCATAGCCTCCCTAATCCTTGGGAAATTCTATGAATAAATCCATCAATATTTCATCACACTTCTACTCGGGGACATCTAAGGGATACAATAAACCACAAGGAACATGGTACTCAGTCGTCACCTGCTGACACACCAGGAATCTTTCCACAAACTCTGCCACTTCCCATTTAACTCCGAGCCACAAAAAAATTTCTCTAAAACATAGGTACATCTTGGAAACTCTTGGGTGTACCACCAGGGGTGATCTGTGGAGCTCAAAGAGAACTCCCTAACACATCGCCATTGGAAAAAACAACTTCCCACTTAACAACATCTGATTCTGACCATCCTCCATCCATCCCTCCAAAGCACTACCCTAGTCAACACAATCACACATCACATTAGCCTGTCTGTCTCCCCACTAAGACTCCACCACCAACCAAATCATAGAACAATTCACTATCATAAAAAAATAGCCTCTTCCACTATCCACTCTTGCACTCTCGTGAAGAAAATAAAACTTCTCCATTGCCTTCCAAGCATCCTATGATTCCCAAACTAACTCTTTCTATGACTTATTTCTCAAGACATCGGCAAAAAAATTTCCCTTTCTAGAGGTGTAGGAGATCATATAGTCATAGTACTGGAGAAAAAACACCCACCTTCACTTCCGAATGTTTTGGTCTCGTATGGAGAAGATATACCTTGAGCTCTTGTGACCCGTGAGGACAAAAAATTTCTCTCCGACGAGGTAATACCACCATAACTTCAATGTGAACAAGACCTTTGTGATCTCTAGATCAAGGGTGGAATAGATATGTTTGTGGGTATAAACTTCCTAAACCCATAATAGATCACCCACACTATTGTATTTGCACTCATCTCAAGCCTAGACTAGAAACATCATAGAACACCTTGAACATTACCCCTTTCATTGGTAACCTGCGCACTAGAGCACTGATAAACTTCACATTCAGATATCTAATTATAGGAAGACACTTCTCACTCCACCCAAAATCCTAACCCTTCCTAGTCAAAGCTTTCAATGGTGATGAAACCTAAGAGAAGTTGGGTACAAACCTCTGGTAATATCCTACCATACCCAAGAAGTTGCGAACCTTTTCCATGTTCTTAGGTGTAAATCACATAACAACTACCATTAACTTTGATGATTCCACTACTATCCTTGGCTGAGACACCACAACTCTAAATATTTTCACCTCTCTCATTGAGAAATTTCACTTTGAAAACATCCTATAGAGCTGGTGGTGTCAAAGGACCTCCAAGATAGTTCTGAGGTGCTTGGCATTCTCTACCTCTGAATTCAAGTAAATCAGGATGTCATCGATTAACACGATGATGAACCAGTCCAGGAATTCATAGAAAAAAGGGTTCATGATCCCCATGAAGATAGATAGTGCATTTGAACACCGAAAAACATAACAATGAACTCAATGTGTCCATACCTGAACCTGAAAAAATTCTTTGGGATGTCAACATCCTTCACCATTAACAGGTGAAACCCGGACCACAGATCAATCATAGTGAAACAACATGCAACCCCCACATGGTCGAAAATACCATCTATTCTCGAGATAGGGTAATGGTTCTTGACCATTACTTGATTCATCCTCAACTTGTCAATGTATATCCTCAAACAACTATTTAACTTATTTGTGAACAAGACCAGAGCACCCCATGGAGACACTCTAAGAAAGATAAATCCTTTATTATTTTGGTCTTTAATCCGAATCTGAAACTCTCGCAACTTAGAAGGTTCCATCCGATAGGGATCCATAAAAATTAGATGAGTATGAGGTTGTATGTCTATCCCTAACTCAACATCAAGTTGAGGGAGTAGAGTCAAAACCTCCTCTAAAAACAATAGGGCACTCTCTGATGACACCTGGTACCTCCACCATCTTAGCATCCATAAATTCCACTAACATCTCAAAAAATAAGGAAACAAGAGGCTCCTTAAGTCCGAATTCCCAACAAAAGATACATGTTGGCCACCTATGTTTGAGAACACAACTCTTCCACTAAATTAGTTAATAATGTAACTCACAAAAAACAACCAGTCGATGCCAAGGATGAAATCATATGGCTACATTTATTATAAGAAGTGATCCCCACTGGGCTGATATGGACCCAACATTTGTATGTATCCCCAACAATCATAAAACAGACTGGTCTGATGTCTAACTAGAATCCTCAACACCAAGGGCATATAAAGCCCCTCTATACCTAGACCAATAGAATGGACCAGAATGGGTGTAATGATGGAGTGAGAGGATCCCAAATCAAACAAATCATAATAAAGAGTGTTAAATAAACGAATTCTACCAAGAATAAAATTCTTTCCACTATAACTACTACCTCTTCAGGGTGAAAATGTCCATGTTAGGCTCCTTTGCCCATAAACTATCAACCACCACCCCGACCATTCCCTGGTTGAGGTCATTGAGGAGCTCCCTGATGTCAGCCTCCTTT
Organism: Viscum album; assembly: GCA_963277665.1. Taxonomy (NCBI): domain Eukaryota; kingdom Viridiplantae; phylum Streptophyta; class Magnoliopsida; order Santalales; family Viscaceae; genus Viscum; species Viscum album. The sequence goes on from OY728165.1 coordinate 1,563,118,608, forward strand.
AAGAGCCTTTGTCATGACACCTCATCTGCAAAAAGGTACAATGAAAAGAATTGTAGATCCTTGAACATGATCCCAAATGACCTCAATGACATACTCCGCTGCAGGAGGGAGAGAAATCCTCGTCTCTTCTCGACCTTTATTATCGGGGAAAGAAATTGTACCCAAAACACCTTCTCGATGTCAGTCCATGAAACATAGGTCTCTTTCCTCTACCTATAGTAATGTTTCCACCACTACCACACCACTCCTGTCATTTGGATCACCACCAGAGGAACCTCGTACTCCGTCAGATCCCGGATCATGATAAAGGTGATCTCAAGCTATTTAATCTAACCATCCATATCTAAGTCTAAAACACTGCCTTTGAACTTCCCCAGGGTTTTCTTCTGGTATGCATGAAGGGTCTTCTGCCATAGGTCATCTTCTTCCTCTCAATTAACCCTCCGCTAGTCAACCAGTTCTGCCTACTAGGCCTCGACTACCCGAGTTACTCATAGATGACATCTGGGTCCAATAGTTGAAAAGTAAGTAAGGAACTCCGAATCCAGGGTAGAATGGAATTTTTACTTAGATTAATTTTAACTGTTTATTTATTTAATTTCACAAAATTCCCCAAAAAAATGAAAAAATTGGTCATTATGATGCATGCACCATTCTTAGGGTCTCTACCTTGCATTCAGTGAAGCCTCACATGGTCATTTGGCAGTCTCAGAGTCCTTGAATTAAATCACAGGGGGGGGGGGCTAAAATTTTGTGTCCTATCCGATCTTCTTAAGCTGATGTCATGCGCCAAGATCAACAAACATTATTTCCCTACCATCCCATGAAATCATCATTGTTCTTAAATCCAACCTCCATCCTATCTATCGACCTACCTTTGATACCATTATGTTAGGACCTTCCTTCCTAAAAATGAGGGGATAAACAACAATGTTCCATACCCATCCTTATTTAGGAGGACGGAGAGATAATGCCCCATGGGTCCCACCTCCAATAGGCCCCAGGGTGGCGACTAGAACCAAAGGTAGGTAAAAATTAACACAATATGGGAGGAATTATCCTTTTTAAAGAAATATCATGAGATAATATGTTTAGTATCAAGAAACTCCATCAACTTTATAGAATAAATGATACTAAAAAAACCCCTCTCATGTATGTTTAAACAGAACTACCACAAGGAAAAACACAAATCTAAAGTAAATTACCCAAAGAAAAGAGACTAACAACAATACCAAAAATCCCAATACCCTAGCTAGTAAGGTCTATCGTGGTCCTTGAAGTTCTCCTAGAAATATGAAAGCTGTTTTATACCTGTAGGGTGAGTATACAAGTATACCCAGTATAAAAACTAAATTCACTCATGCACAAGTAGGGTAAAAGACTAATGCCCCTTTGAAAATAGAAGAAACCAAATACACCAATCAAGGAGAACAAACCACTCAGACTCACCAAGGAACACTCACCAAATAACATGAATTCAAGTAAGTAAATTGTATAAGAAAACTATTATTTGGGAACCCCTCGCCACGTTCCTACTCATTAGCTTCTCATTCCCAAAGGAAAATGTCTTAATGCCACCACTCTTCCCATATGAAGTCTCACTACCATAAACTACCCACACACACATGGTCCATAAACCACACACTAATCCCACCTGCAATCACCTTGTCAACAATAACTACACTCTACACTCGAAAACACCTAGGCCTCATCCTGATGACACATGGGAAACAAACCTAGCCCCCAAACACATGGGACTCTCATCCAAAATGCATCGAAAACGAAGGTTCTTGGAATATAGTAAAACTCAAGCCATTACAGCCTTCTCGAAATGTATTGAGCAATAGAAACCTGGAAGAGGGTGAATGGAATTTTTTTTTGAAAACATCCATCCATCCTCCAACTGGGATGTTCGGAATTCACCCTCCCCATGAGAATGGGGTGTTTGTCACATGGTGATCAACAAGGGTGGGGTCTATATGAAAACACAAGGAACTATAGTTTGTAAATATAGGTAAACAAGCCATCATTCCAACCTATGGGTTTTGAATACACCACCCATCCCACACAGAACCATTTCCGATGCCACCCCTATATACAAAACCACACAAACAACCACAACCAAAACATCAGCCTGAACCCATTTTTTCATTTAACCACTTGAAATTATTTATTTACAGAGTTAAATTTAATATATTCCAGCACTACTCAGGAAACTACCAACCACAACCATACCCAACACAGCAAGTGAAAACCATGATACAGTCCCACTGCACAACCAACACATAACCAGATTACAATCCAACTGCCCAACACTACTCAACAGCAAAACCCAAACCAAAGGCCATCCCACCAAAAAAAATTTCATCTATTCCATATTCAATAAATCTCTCAACCTATAGTTCAATTACATATCATGCACTATCCCACATACACAAAGCCCACAAAACCCAACCAGAACACACAACACACAACCACACCTATCAAGTAAGGTGTAATTACTTTTATCTAAAATAGGTTATTTAATTCCATATTGATAAACTATGGTGACCAAGGTCTTTCATCCCATGGAATCCATTAATTAAAACATGTTTAGGTGATTAATCAGATTTCATGTTACATCCATTTAATATGAGATAAACAGGAGAGTAGAGTATCACCAATACAGAATAAAAGACCACCTATAGCCATGATTTTCAGGGAGACAAAAGTCACAAACTTCTTAACAATGATGGATGATCACATATAAAAAAGGTGAACAATATCATCATCTTCCATATCCCCACATTTATTAATAAAATTTATAAGCATTTTATTTCATAACACCATTTATATTATATTTTAACTGTGATCTGAATGTAACACGAGTATACCAACCCCTCATGATGCACAATTAAAGAGAGATAGAAGAAATACTTCTTGGAACAACATGCCACCAAAACTCCTCCTTGCGGAAAGAACACGGGGTCGCACGAGCATGAGACTCCAAGGAAAAACGAACGGGGTGGTATAGCACATGCACACGACTCATCTAGGGAGGGAGGATCTAGGTGTAGTATGAAAAAACGAAAAGTTATATGGGAAGAGGATATCTCGACTTAAGAAAAGACTAGATCCAAAAAACTAGGGAAACATTTTCAATGTACTTAAAAATCAGATCGTGGTTTTACCACGTGACTAGAACAATACAAAGATTTCAAGGCATTAGGATATTTGGAGATTTAATCATTATCCCTAGAAATGATGGAAAGGGTGTTAAAAAAATAAGATTTGATAGGTTATTCATTTTATAAACCTTGGACATGGGACTGGGAAAAACTGGAAAAATCAAGAAAACAATATATTTGGAAAACTATTGGGATGACTCAATATTGGTTGAGTCACCATTTAAATCCACCAGTGAGGGTGACACCATTCAATGAGCCACTTTATAGTGATCCACCTTCTGGTTCCACCGTTCGGTGCCACTGTTCGGTGAACAACTGTTCGGTGAGCCACTGTTTGGTGAGCCACCGTCCAGTGCCACTGTCCAGTACCACCATTTGTAGAGTCACTATTTAGTGAGACAACATTTGGTGATCCAAGGTTTGGTGCCGTCGTTCGGTGAGACACTATCTGGTGCCACTATTTGGCGGGTACCCATTGGAAAAACTGGATTCTTGGTAACCTCTTAAATGAGTCACTGTTGCCTCCCAGAACACCCTGAACACTTGATTTTTAGAAAGGAGTGGCACGAGGAGGGGTGGGGGGTCTGAGTAATTACACATGTTATCTCTTTTATATTTTTAGATAGATTAAATAAAAACACTTATCGCATACTCAATCATCCACACATCAATCTGATAGACAGTGGGCTCTATATGAATCAAAATGTACGTTTTTAGTTTATAATTTACATTTTTTTCAAAATATATCACATAAATAAATAAAAAAATCCCATTAATATTGTATCGATAATTTTGTACATCAATCCATAATTCATTTTTTATGTGTAAGAACTAGCCACACCTTAATCTGAAACATGGTGTGGTCGGTATGTTTTCATGTGTGTCTTTTAATTTAAAATTGATAATAATTTTATTAAAATAACCAGTGGCATTCTGAAAGACAATCAGAATAATTTTTATTTTTTTATACTTTAGGTATATGAACCATATGTATTTTTTATATATCAGAATCAACCACACCTCAATTGTATTCACGGTGTGACTAGTATCACTCTAAGTGTGTATTTTTATTTAAAATTGACATTAATTTTAGTAAAAAGAACAACTAACATACTAAAAATAGAGAAAATCCATTATAATTATTGGGATACATTATGAAAATAGTAAATAAGTCATTTTTTACATGAAGGAATCAACCACACATCAATCCTAGGAACAATGTAAATGATATGAATCCAAGTGTTTTTTTATCTAGAATTGATATTATTTTTAGTTAAAAGAAAAAGTGACATACTGAAAACTGAGTAAAATCATTTGGATTATTTTGATAGTTTAGGATAAGTATCCATAAATCATTTTTGATGTGTAGGAATAAACATCACCTCAATCCCATGCATGGTGTGACTGGTATGACTCAAAGTCCATTTATCAAATTAAAATTGACATTTTTGTTCAAAACACATGTCACTCAAGGAAAACAAGGAAAACATACTCTAATTTCCTTGATAAATTAGTAAAATGATTCATAAGTAATTTTTTACTTATAGAATATAGTCTCACATAAAACGGACACATGATGTGACTGGTATGACTCAATGTGTCTATTTCCAGTTTGAAATAACATTTTATTAAAAAACTAAACTGACATACTCAAAATTTGGAAAATACATTTTTATTGTTTTAATACTTTTGGAAAATGATCCATAATTAATTTTTTAAATGTAAGAATCGTATGCTCCTCAATCCGTTGAATGATTTGACTGGAATTACTACAATTGTGTCCCTTGATTTAAAATTGAAATTAATTTTTGGAAAAATAATAAGTTACATACCATAGACAAGGAAAAAAATTCATATTGTGTTGATAATTTAGAAATTTATTCTATAAGTAATTTTTGATTTACAGGAATCACCCGAACCTCAATCCGGCATACAGTGTGACTAGCATGAATCAATGTATCTGTTATCAGTTTAAAATTGGAACTATAGTTCAAAACAGGCGTCAATCATTGAAAAAAAAGGAACATGCTCTGATTATCTTGATAACTTAGGAAAACGATTCAAAACTCACTTTTTATGTGAATGAAGTATTCTCACATCAAACAGAAATATGATGTGACTGGTATGGATCAATGTGCGTGTTTCCATTTTCAAATGAAATTTGAGTTAAAACCATAAGTGGCATACTAAAAACTAAGAATGAGAATTTATATTGTTTTTATACATTAGTAAATTGATCCATAGTTCATTTTTTACATTTATTAATCAATCACACCTCAATCCAATGCAAGTGTTACCAATATGACTCTAAGTGTGTCTTTTAATTTAAAACTGACATTCATTTTAGTAAAAATAAAAAAAGGCATACATAAAACCGTGTAAATGCTCTCTAATTGATTTAATACTTTTGGAAAATAATCCGTATGTGATGTAGGAAGTATATGAATCATCCTTACCTCAATCTAACAAACATTGTGACTGGTATAACTCCATATGTGTCTTTTTATTTAAAATTTACATTAATTTTAGTAAAAAGAACAAGTGACATACTAAAAAATAGTCAAACACATATAGATTGTTTTAATACTTTGGGATAAGGATCCATACATCATTTTTTATGTGTAAGAATGAACCCCACCTCAATCTGATGCACGGTGTAACTGGTATAACTCTATGTGTATTATTTAATATAAAATTAACATTAATTTTAGTAAAAAGAACAAGTTTCATACTCAAGACCAATAAAATGCATTCAAATTTTATTGATACTTTATTAATATGATCTATATGTCATTTTTTATTTGTAGGAATAAAATTCACCTTAATATAATGCATGGTGTGACCGATATGACTCAATGTATCTGTTACCTGTTTAAAATTGAGATTTTTGGTAAACACATGTGTCACTAACTAAAAAAAACAAAAACACTTCGATTATCTTGATAATTTAGAAAAAATATTCCTAATTCATTTGTGATGTATAGAAAGTATTCTCATGTAAAACTGACACATGATGTGACTATTATAACTTAAATAGTGTGTTTCCAGTTTGAATTGACATTTTTGTAAAAAACACAAGTTACATACTCACAATGGGGAAAAAATTATTATTGTTTTGATACATTATTACAATGATCCATACATAATTTTTTATCAATAGAAATCATTCCCACCTCAATCTGACACATAGTGTGACTGGTATAACTCAAAGTGTTTCTTTTTTATTTTAAATAAACATTAATTTTAGTAAAAAGAACACGTGACATAATGAAAATCTATAAAATACAATAGTATTTTTTTTAATAATTTAGGAAAAGTATAGTTAACTCATTTTTGATGTATATGAATAAAAAAAATCTCATAATAATACACAGTGTGACCGGTATAACTCCAACGATGCATTTTTATTTAAAATTTATATTTAATTTAGATAAAATCATGTGACATACTAAAAACTGAGAAATATCAGTCTAATTGTTTGGGTAATTTAGGAAAATGATCCTTAAGTCATTTGTGACATGTTGTAATCAACCTTACCTTAATTAGATTCATGGTGTAACCAATATGACTCTAGGTGGGTCTTTTTATTTAAAATTGACTTTTATTTTAGAAAAATGAAAAAGTGACATACAATAAACTGAGAAAATGCATTCATAATGTTTTGATAATTTAGTAAATTTATTCATAGGTCATTTTTGATGTGTATGAATCAACCAAACATCAATACAAATCACTTTGTAATCAGTATGACTCAAAAGATCTATTATTGGTTTAAAATTGATATTTTAGCTCAAAACATGTGTCACTCGCTGAAAATCAATAAAACACACTTATATTGCCTTTATAATTTATAAAAATGATCTATAAGTAATTTTTGATGTATAGAAGGAAGTATCACATAAAAAAAGAAACATGATGTGACCGGTATGACTCAAAGTTTGTGTTTCTAGTTTGAAATTACATTTTAGTAAAAAACACAAGTTACCTACTAAAAACTGATAAAATTCTATCATATTGTTTTAATACTTTTTGAAAATGATCCATAAGTAATTTTTTTTCTTTTAGGAATCAAACTAACCTCAATCTGATGCATAGTGTGATCAGTATAACTTCAAGTGTGACATTTTATTTAAAATTTACATTAATTTTATTAAAAATAAAAAGTGACATATTGAAAACTAAGAAAAAACATTCACATTGTTTTAAACCATAGAAAAATGATCCAAAAGTCATTTATGATGTGTAAGAATCACCTAATCCCCAATAAGATGCAAAATGTTACCGGTATAACTCCAGGAGTGTCTTTTTATTTAAAATTGAAATCTTATTAATGTATTCTTTCATATTTATGTTTAATTTATTTATTTATAGTATTACTAACATATGATTTATTTTCATATATCGGTGGATTCCTTTTCTCAGGTTGGGGTGGTCTGTTTGAAAACTGATACCATGGTTGGTCCTTTTTGAGAGGGGGTCACAAGTGAAAAATATGATTAAAAATTAATGTTTTTAAATGTTTTTGGATTGTAAATGTAAATATAATTATAAAAAACATTATTTAAAATTTATATAGTAGTGTTTTTTGTATTTTTGAAATAAAATTTATTTCAATAAAGTTTTATATTAACATATAGGTGTATTTTCATACATGTTACTGGGGTACATGCTATTGTGTGTTGCTATTCAAACAACATATAGAAATAGGTTGGTCTTTATCAGTGCTATATATAGTGCTATTAAAGGGACCCCCTTTAATGGAATTGAGGAAAATAATTCTTTTTAGCACTATTAAAACTAATTTTTGTGTGATGTTAAATGGTTGATATGTAGTAGCATTCCATATATATATGGGATCTTGTTTAAAGATGATTCCATACTTGATTTATGTGTTGGATTAATTTATACCCTACTTGATTGTGAATCACGTGGGTATGTGTATCCCATGAGACACATTGTGATTTCACTTGTGATATTAACATAAACTTTTCCATGTTAAACTTTTGTCAAATGATGTTATGTTTGCTACTTTATTTATCATGATAATATTTTATGTTATGCACTATTATAAAACTAACTTTTAAAAGTTCTATAAAAAGGAAATATCAGTGCTAAAAATTCATTTTTGATCTAAGAGCCACTAAAAGGGGGTTATTTTTATCAATCTAGAAAAAAGTTATGATAAAAAACCCTTTTAACTGTGTTAAAAAGTGTTAATAAATGGGTCCCTTTATCAGTGATAAAGAAAACTGATAAAAGTCTCCCTTTAACAATTATTTTTTAGAATTTATAATATAGACCTTTATTAGTGATAAAATAGTGTTATTAAATTCCAAAAAAGAAAATATTTTTTTTCTATAAATAGGGATGATATTTGGCACATGCAACTTTATGAGTGCTAGATTCCCACCACACTCTTTTATCAATGCTTGTTTTACCCTCCTTTGGCCCATTATTGATGCTTTTCTCATTCCCACACCCACATGTGGCTCACATTAGATTCGAACATGTGACCTCACCCTCATGTACATGCACATTTACCACTATTCTATGTTGATTTGTTATCTATTTAATGATATATCTATATCTATATATATTTTTTATCCTTATATTTACTCATATATCAATATTTATTTATTTTATTATTTTTAAATACATTTATAAACATATTTTGTGTGTATGTGTGTTTATAAATAAATACATACATACATACATACATATATATAAAACATACATAAATTTATATATATTATAAGGCTGTATATATAAATATAATTATACATATTTATATTTATTTAAATATATTATATAATAATACTTTTATACATATATTAGAATATATTGATAATATATACCAGTTTTGTAAATATAGAAACACAAAAATAAATATAAACACACACACAGACACACATTATATCAACATGGTATAGGTATATAAATATTCATTATTTTTTTAAAATCGATATTATTATTTTTAGATATGGTTTATATATTTAGAAATATATTTTATATTTAAATATCTTTACATATTTATTTATAAAATCAAAATTTTTATGTGTAAATATATTAAAATTTGTATACATGTGTATATATTTAATTATAAATAAAATTAAAATATGAAAAATGATAAAATTTTAGTGTCATAATATACATATGTGTGTAATTTTTGAGAATATGTTTATTTTTGTACCCAAATAAATAATAATTCACCCTTAAATGAGGATAAATTTTCATCAAATTTTAATAAATGGGGGTACCCTATCAAAAATATTCATTTTTAAGTCATTCTGTTTATTTTTTGACAAAAGAAATTTTGATCTCCACCTAATTACTAAAATTTAGATATTATTTCAAGATTCAATTTGATATATGGTAGAGCTCAAACGGACACTCATATCAAAAGTTATGCCCATTTAAATTTCAAGTCATGTTTTCAAATTATTTTATTATTTTATTGAATTTTTCAATCTTCAAATCATTATTAAATGATTATTACTCTATAATAATTTAAAATTTTGTAAATAATATTATTTTTTAACTATTTTATAAACCATTTCCAATAAATATCTTTTTTCTTAACTGTGATTATATATTTCTTATTATATAAATCATATTTTATAAAAAATATTATATTTATATCAAAATAAATATATTTATATATTTATATATTATTTTTAGTGATATCTAAATTATTTATGAAATATAACTTTTATAAGTGATAAAAACAATCATTTTAGCACTACTAAAAGATAATATTTTATCAACGCTAAGAAAATTGCTAATAAGAGTATCCTTTATCAACACTAAAAGAACACTGATATAGGGGGTACATTTATCAGTGATAAAAAAGTGATGATAAAGGGGAACTTTTATCACTTGTTTTCTAGTGATAATAAAATCACCTTTTATCATCAATTTTTTAGCATTGATAAAAGAACCCCCTTTATCATCACTTTTTTTAGTACTACTTAAGGGTTACACCGGATAAAGCCAAATATATGGTAGAGATGTCTACTTGTGCGGTCACCTTGTATATATGTTACAATGTGTTAGTTGTTATTATTGGTATTTTAGATAGATGCACCATCATGATATATTTATCCCTCAAAGTGGGTGTTTTTTGTTTTGTGACGATGACGATGAAGGGCCAGGGTACGTGGTGGGGTATGAGGTAGCCATGGTTTCATATTGTCGAAGTACATGATATATCATTGATTTTACATGTTCCATTCATTATTTAGAGGTATGTTTGATTGTAGTACATGATATTATTATTTAGAGGATCTGAGTGAGGTGGTCCTCTTGATGTATTGAGGATGATGGATCGTATGAACATATGAAATCGTGGGGATTCCATACATGGGAATGATTGGATACTACTAATTTATCTAAGAGATAGATTCTGAGTGGATTACTACTCAATTATGTTATTGACACACATAGATAGATTCTTAGGACCATTTGATAGTATATTCAGAGATGGATTTTGAGTGCCATGCATTGGTCCATTCTCCTTGAGACATTCCATGATTATCTTTCCCGTATAGAGCTGTAGGAGGTACGATCAAGGGGTTGATGGTGACTTGGTTAGAAAACAATCGTATGATTTTGGATTGTTTCATTATATGATTATAATATATTTGTTATTATTATGGAATACACTTGTATACATGATCCCACTTGGTTAATGACACATTGGTGGTTTATTACTATGTCTAGTACTCACACCCTGCTCAGGCATTTTAGTGTGCATGTAGAGTACTTGAATAAGGATCTAGTGATAGGAAAGTGCCCAATGGTGGATAGTTGAGAAGAGGAGCACTATTCTATTAGTGGACCAGGACAAACTACAGAGGATCCCACAATTTATTTATTTATTTTATCTCATTCTTTGTTCCTTGGAAAGACATGCCTCTTTCAGATCCACTTATTATTATATTTTATGAATTCCATTTATTATGTTTTTTCATGTTTAATTTGATAATATATTTGAAAATTTATTTATGATTATCAGTTCTATGACATGAAACAGAGGGTTTAGTCTCCCCATTGATGGAACCATGCCCTTTCTACTAGTCCGAAGCCTCTTTGTGTAAGGAGAGATGTGAATGAGAACATGTGGTACTCCAGCTCGAACAAGGTGGTTTAGGACAGGCTATTACAATTATTTAATACTCCCTAAATATATACACATTATGTGTATACTTATTACATGTATGTTATTAGTAGTAAATGATAAATACTTATATAGGTGGCCATTTTTGAGTGGAATTTTTGTGCTTATTATTCTTATGTTTCAAGATTATAATGAAGGGGTTGTTTTTTGTTGCATTATTTTAATTTATATTAGTTATAGATTCCATTAATTATAATTTAGTATTTATTATATCATATTTTAGATGTGTGTTATCCCATGGTGTTTTTGGGATATAATTTAGTGTTTATTTTTTTTATGTTATTACTTTTTACATCTTCTTATATTCATTTCGATTAATTATAATTATTTTCATTATTCAATGATTTGTTAATAAAAAATTGCTCATAAAGTGATAAATATAGACCCTAAAGAATATTGTTTTTTATATTTTGACTGACATTCATATTTGAGTCTATCTAAAATTAATCATAAATGGAATAGTCAAACTATAGTGGGGCATTACTGAATGGTATTGGGAGTTTTTAAATTAAATGAATTAGATACTTAGGGAAACAGAATAAAGTGGAATAGAGGTCGAAACATATTATTAAATATCTACCTGTGTTTAGGGTAATCACAATCATGGTGGATGTCTAATTCATCAAAGAATTACATGATTAGACTAAATAGTTTTAAAAATATATTTTCAAGGTATCTATTTAACTTAAATTAAAACTTAATAGCGTTGTGTTTATGCATCATTTCCGCATATAAGGACACAACATATGTTTGTGAGAATATGTATGTGCTTGATTTTCAATTTGACTGAAGCATATAATTTTTGATAAATGACTAAATTATTAATAAACCAATCGATTGTTTTTATAATATATTTCTAATATTGAAATTGATAAAAAAAATTCTATTGGATGTTCTTAGTGATGTTGTGTGGGTTATATGAGACAATATACAATTTTGTGCTTGTATTTTGTGTCAATTAAAAAAATGAATCGATACATACTGGTTTAGTCGTAATAAGCAATGAGATATTATAATAATCATATATATGGGAAACTTTCTTTATGTTATGTTTTTTGTGATTTATATGGGCATTATATTACCTTGAATATATGGTAAGGTCAATGATTGAGAGATTTTTTTGACTTGGGATACCATAGATATGGAAATATGATTGGTTTTAATATAAATATGGCATGATAAATATAAAGGGTTTTGATAATTCATTTTATATTGAATCATTATTTCCATGATTTATTTAGTTATGTTAAAATTTGGGTAAATGAATGATAATTCATCAATTGGGAGGGTGTTAATAATTGGTATATTAATTTATAATAAAATTAGTATATTTTATGGTTAAATGAAAATTATTACTTTTTAATTTATATATTTAATCTAATGTCATATTAAATTAAATGATATATTATTAATGTGGTGATTAAATTAATTTTGGATTTTTCAATGGGAAATTAATATTAAATTTTCATGGAATGTTTGGATTGATCTATTAGGTATTATTTGTGATTTTTTGAAATAAATATAATTTTCCTTTACATGAAACCATATGAGGATTATGAGTTTTTTAAGATGAGTTTTACATTCAAGAATTTTTATTTAATTATTTTTAAAATTGATGGTTCTATTATTTGAAATCATGAATTGGATTTAAAATGGAAGTATCTATGGGTTCTTGATCTATACTAAGTATAGTTGTGCACATGTGAATTTTAGAGAATTTGGACTATTGTAAAATACTAGATTCTTTTTTGAGATATTTTAGTGTGATAAATGAATGAAAATCATGATAACTAGATTTTCAGAAAAAGGAAATTTAGTTAAAATTTTACCATGAGGAAATGTTGTGATTGATTATGATTATTTTGTTGCTACTTGTGATAGGATCTATTATGAGCCACCCATACTAGGAACCCCTCCTAGTCCTAAAGTAAAGAAAATGGTGACCCTTAAATCCCACATCTAATAGGCTATGAGTGGAGACTAACATTGAGGGTATAATAACACATATATGGAATAAATTACCCTAATAAATTCAAGTAATAAAGAATGGATACTTCAAATAAATTCATATGAAAACAAAAATAACCATTATTTCACTATTATTTTCGATGTAATGAAGCAAAAAATACCTAAAAATAAAAAATAGAGCTCCTATGGAATCAAATCCTATGTAACTTCAACCCCAAGCTAGAAATTCCTATATTGGTCTCTAAATCAATCCTAAAAACTGAAAAATTACTTTATAAATATATAAATGGGATAATAAATGTTTTTCCTAGAATTATCATACCTAATACCTCTCATGAATATATAGAAGAAGCTTACTAATTCTTACATGAATAATTAGCTGAATGAAAAACCACACACCCAAGGTCAACTATCTCTCAACCTCACTAAGGATTACTCCTAATGTATAGAATATAATTAAATAATGTAATATCTAGAATATAATAAAGGTTCCCAACAACCTCTTCCCTAGTGGTATGTATCTCTCACTTCTAGATAGAAATAGTTACGTAATCTCCTCCCTTATGTATCCCCAAATAGTGTCATGAACCGACTAGCTTTGACCTGACCTGTCACCTAATCTGACTCAAAGCATGTCCTCATGTTCACCTTCTCATATGATAAAGGCTACCGACTAGTATATAGGGACTAAAATGATATAGTGTGTATACTATTCCCTTGGATTAAAGTGAAATAACATTGAAAACAAACTAAACGCATACAAAAACATAAAAATACATTGTATTGTGAATAAATAAATAACTAAAATAGAAGAATTCAATAATAAATGGAATTTAGAATATAGAATCATGTAAAAAACATACAGACATTGGTCACCCACTAGGTTGACCCCATAAAAAGATAAATAAAATATAATATATACACAAGTCTGAACTACTACTCTAATATTAACTACATAACTTATCCATGTGACTGACGTATAGATCTATAATGATCCTTATACAATGCATAATAAAATATATCTTGATCATGTAACACTGAGCATATTACCGATCAATTGTTTCTTGTAATCAACCTAGAAGAGGATATAATTTCTACACACACACACATACACCAAGGTGCATATATAGTGGGTGAGAAATATATCTCATTTTCCACCTATGATAGTGGTCCTAACATTTTTTTTCATAATATTTTCATGAAAAACATGATATTACCATCCATGTTAAGTACTAAATGGATTAAAAAATAAACAAGGGGAAGAAATATGTCAAAAAATGGGCTAAAAAGAAATAAAAATAAATAAACTACTTTTTTAGTCTGGGAAATGAAGAAAATCTACCCATAATTTGGCAAAAGATAGTGGGATTATAGAATGTGTCTCACAGAAAAATAATATCAGAAACATCTTCTAGATCAAGAAGGATACCTAAAAATCCAACATAAGGTCAAACATAAATTTCTATCACTAAGATCTCATCATAGGAATCTAAAACAACTAAGCACATATATCATTCTCTAGAATTATAATAGTACAATTTCAACTATCCATAGTAACTCTTATCAACCTTGGGAGAACCTATCAATGCCCCAAATGTCCTATATTACTAACTGTATTATAACCAGCCTATCAGTGCAACACTGCATAACCAAGGACAAACTCAATACTAGCCCCAAAAGTGTAATGGTCTCTATGGCCCACTATCCCTTTCTAGGAAAATAAGCTAATCAAGGGTCTCACTCATCCATATCATCCATTAGATCCCTACACCCAACTTATAAAAATCATCAAACATAGAAGGGAATATGAATCAATATCCGGTCCAACACTCGATCTAGAAAAATAAAAAAGGTCTCATCTCTCATATAGTACTGAACAAGATCACCATCAAGCATTTCTAGCCCCAAGACATAAGAAAATGTGGTTAGAAAATTAAATAACCCCTCATATAATCCACTAAAATCACCATGCACCCTCCTAGTACCAATAGCTCATGAGTAAACCTCATCAGTTCATAATAGTAAAATTATGATAGGACACCCCACAAGGGGATCCTCTTGGAAAACCAAACCTCGAGACAAGCCCGTCAAAGAAACCTCACCTAACCTCTCTAGATAAGTAACCAAATATCAACATTCCCATATGGGAAACCACAACAAGTACCATGACCATAATGTAATTCCTCAAATAAGCCTCTTAAAACTATCTCAAACTCTACACAATAGAACCCAACCATACCTGAAATCCCCTGATGACAACTCAGACTTAAGTATCTAATAGATATAATACTCTAAAAACTAGATCAAAACCCCAAGAATCATACTAAAAAGATCATATAATTATCTACTATATCTTTACTAGTTGGATCATTAAATAATCCTAAACAAACTCACATATAATCCTCTTTTCATGGTGACCAACAATACAATGACCCTCATTCATGCCTTACATATCACAAAATAACCTATAAGAGGATTATATTTTTTTAATTAAATCCCCCTTTTAAACCTTAAACCTTCTTGAATAACATCTAGATAGCCCATTCATGCCAAAATTATTCCTCCATCACAATCTATGCAGAGAAATGATTATAGTGGACTAATCCTAAGTCCAATTAATTCATGGGAAAAAACTAATGAAACAACTCCAAATAAAAAGTGCACAGTGTGTACCGCATTTACATGACATGTTCATCCAAAAATCCACCCTAGATGTGTAACATAAATACCTTGTCACATATTCTTTGAAGCAGACAATGTTCATACACTATAAAAAGTGTGTACAACCCAACCAATCATCGAAAACACCCAACTACATGTCTAGTAAAAAACACAATAGAATATTTCTCAAAAAGGTTACCTACCCATGTACCCTAAATGGGATCAATCCATGTAACCTATACCATCTCGGGCCTCTTACTCCACATGGTATCTAGCCATGTACATTACACAAACTTATTACCTAGCACACAAGGAGTATGTCTGTGCCCCCATCACACACCGAGTGGATCTACATGGAATATCCCAAACACACAATTTATATAACCCTTATATTTAATAATACAACCCATAATATGAAAACATGGGGAGTAACTCAAGAAAACACATCATGTGATTGAGTTTTTTCAAAAATAAAAACCCTCCAAACACCCAAAAACCCTCGATTATCTGAAAAAAAACTAATGATCAGCCTACTAGGATACCCATAAACTAAAAAAAACAATATATAAACATAAAAAACTACACTGTAGGGATTTTAGTGGAAAAAAGAAATAAATGTACTACCTCTAGGCATAAAACTTCAACACTTCAAGCATGGATCCAGGACACATTACTGCTTCACCCTGATCTGAACCTGAAGGAGAACCATGATGTGATCACCCTATCTCCACCTCTATCTTCTCTTTATGTTGAGAATGAAACATATAGGGGGATCCAAAAATTAATAAATCTAAAGGGTAGGAGGAGACAATAAAAAGGTCAATGAAATGGAGAAAATGAAAAAGAAAAAGAATAGGGGGATCATCCCTGGTGCTAATGGAGAGTTTATACATTGAATAAGAAAACCCACCATTTTGGAATCAACCAAATATTCAAAATCCCAATTCATGGCTTTCAATAAAATAAATTTGCAGACAACCACACATGATTTATTAATATTTAATTAATCTAATAATAAATATTCCATGAAAATTAGAACGACTCTAAATTTCCCCAAACTCATGTACTAGGGTGAAAAACATATTCTGGAAGAAAAGTGTGGTCAAAAAAAGTAAATAAAATCCAATGATTGTAGATAATACCATTTTGCATATCAAAAATCACCTGGGATTAAAAAATATAATTTACCTTTATTTTATCAAACCACCACAATGCTATTCATGAAAAATCCCATCACCATTATACCATGACACAAATAATGTGGTTCATACCACAAACCTACCTACCCAAACCCCCCAAGAGGTTCCAACTTCTCATTTTTATATCATTATAAAAACTCATGTCACATCTAATGTGGGTTAGACTACAACCCTACATATCCTAACCTTTTTAATTGTCTAACATCTCTTATGTGTATCTGTTCATAAGCATAACACCTTATCTATATCAACATCCCTAACCATATCCATATCCATATCCATATTCATATGCATATCCGTATCCATATCCATATCCCTATCCCTATCCATATCCATATTCATACCCATATCCATCAATTTTCGGTATCCTGAAAATTATGGATTTCAACCCCATTCCCTCTTCCGTCTATACATGACCGTAACCATATACCTAAAACATCCTAGTCTAGAGGCCACTCATCCGCTGCCCTGACCTATTTCATCACATGACATCAGGTGTGCTTCACTATATTCCAAATACTGAAGAATTGTAGATGGGATCTAGGGTAGTACTATGTGGAGACTATACCCCCTCACAAGAGTGTGCAAGAATAGGAAAAATTACTATATATCATACAAAAATAATAAAAATTATAGTATGTAAGACAAACAAAACATCCAAATCAATAATAACATATAATGATAAAGTAATATGGTAACATCCAAGGTAAATAAAGGATATGAAAATTTCATATTTATTAATATTTTTGAATTAAATATTAATTTCACTTTAAAAGGGTTTCTATGTTCGATGGCGTACCCGATATGCAACAACATGTTTCTTTGAAATCTTACGTTGCACACTAATAATATAAAAAATATTATTTTAAATGGTAGTTAACGTCTAACTGTTGTAATGGTGGGAATTAGTAGATCTAACTACAAAATGATTATATATTTTTATTAAATATTTTTTACGTTTATCCAATAAATGTTAGAGGCTTAAAATGCGAATGAATCAAATTTTAAGCATAAATATTCTAATATTCTTTAAAAGGTCGATTAACCGCCTTTTGATGAAGAAACATTTTTAAATCTACTTTTTATCACTTTTATATGTTATATTTGAAAAAATAAAATCCTTCTTTAGAATCAAGACATCAGAATTTACTTTGTGTAAATTTTTGTATTTTTCTGATAAAGTTCATTTTTTAATGAATAGTGAAAAATGTAGTATTTTAATTCAAAACCTCCGTTTAAAATAATTTATTTATAAGGTTAGATTATCTTTGTAATTGGATTTAAAGTGAAATTAAAATATATTTTTACCATTTAATCCAATGGTGGTCATTGGAATTAATTTCACTTTGAAATTGGACATAAACATTTGTCAATCTATTGATAGATATAGTTTTTTAAAAACACGTTATTTGTTTTGACAGTGGGAATTAATTATAAAATTAATTAATGAAACTTCTATATATTGAATTCGGTAAAATAGACATCATTTTTGAATTGGGAATATCAAATACAGATTAGGGTGACTTTTTGGTATTTTTTTGAAAAACATCAAATTTTGATAAATAGTGAAACCGCTAAGTAGTAGTTAAGAATGAATTTTTTTCATTTAAATGAAATTTTACCACTTATGTGAATTGAATTTCAAAAATCAGACATACATGGTTGTCATTAGTAAGTAAAATGTGGTTCAATGGGATGAAAATAATTTTTGGTGAATAGTAACTTTTGAGTTTTATTAACCGCGATTAAAGGTCATTAGGGTAATTTAAGGTAAAATAATATTATAAAAATATAAAAATAACTTGACACATGTACTAACTTTATTGGATGAGTCAAATTCGACCAAGAAAATCCATGGGTCAATTTGGGGGACCGATGGAGCCACTTGGTTATAATAATGACATTAATAACTTTTTATTTAAAGTAAAAATAAAAATGTCACAAACATGTATTGTTTTACTAAAAAAATTTTAAATGGGGTTATATAAATTATATTTTTTACTATAAATATTCATTATAAATATTAAAATATTTCCTTCATCATGGTATTTTTTTATAATTTTTAGAAATTAAATAAATAAATTTATTTATGACCCCATGATGATGAAGTGATTACCTCATTAATGAACAATTTAAATAAAATGAAAAGATAAGGTAAAATATAAGACATACATTTTTCAAAAAACTAGTGTATGGGTGGATTTTAAACTAGTATCACCTTATCCTCAAAATATATCATTGTGGGACCTTTAAAATTCAAAAATTATTTTATAATAATGTAACATTTTAAGACATTCCAAAAGTGACCCTCCTCCCTCTTATATAAGGCCCCGCCTCTACCCCCTTAAACACACCTCTCAAGAACTTTTATCATCAAACCTCTGATCATATTATCTCTCCATATCCCTCTCTTACTCCTAGAAGCCTCACTTTGGGCAGAAGTCTTTCCAAGGAAGCCTTTGGCTCAAATCAAAAAAGAGTTACCTGATTTAGAGGTAATGTCTTCTCTCAAGTTTCTTGGTTTTATTTTCCTTCTTAACTCACCACTATCTTCTTATTATTGGATCCCATAATAACACCGATATCCTCAATATTCTAGGATGTTGTTATGAAAAGGATTCTACCTACACTTACACACACCTCCGTCTAATGGTTAAAGAACATACTGTTTCTGTGGGTGGCGAATTACTGCCTCATGAAACGATGATTGTAAAATATTCTTTTAAGATGTCTCATGGAAGCCATTACGATGGAACTATATTTATATATGATATATATTATATATATTTCCTCTATATTCTTCTGTATTTTATATTTAAAACAAACCTTTATGCTTTGCATGTTGTGCAAATGCGATAATTTCATATGAGGAAGTGTGGACAACCGCCCCCTCAAGTGATTTGACTCGTTCATTCCATATGTGAAACATATAAAGAATGGAATAATTGAACTTATGTGACCTATATAACATATATATTATACTGGAATTAAAATATATCTATGTATCATTTAGTTTTAAAGTCCATTAATATGACAAAAAATAAAAGTAGTGTTCATGTGTACGTACGACCTACCGTCTCTATGAACGGTAAATTTCATTTCACATCTCCAAAAAATATGGAATATTATTAATTACATATATACTGGACATATATGATATTTAAATCATGAACACCATTCCAGAGATGATGTACTTATAACTACATGGGAAATTCTTTTCAAACAATTTCATTTTTGACTCATGTACCAAACATCGAAAAAACATATGATAAGAACTCAAATAATTAAATAATTATTATAACATGATAATATGTGATATTAATTGAATAATAAACTTTAAAGGAAGTGCTTATGAAATTATAAATTTACCTAAGTTTATTATTCAGGAATATAAATAATGAATGAGAACAAGTCGGACTTGAGGTAAGGGATTTCTTATCTCACTTTTAATTCTGTGAGATATCCATTGTTCACCACTTATTTGTTGAATGTGGTGTATTTTGTACTTGAATGTCATATATATTATCATGATTATATTTATATACATGGTATTATATGATTCATTTGGTTTTTATTATCTTTTGGTCATACGACTCGATTGATTACAACGAGGTAAGGGGTTTTTATCTCACATTTTATTCCCGTGAGATTCATGCTACATTTTCCACTATTTATTTTTTGTGTGGTGTATGTACTGCCTGTGATTGTATTATTTGTGTAATATAATTTAATTTATGTCTATTTAAATCTTCATTGTATGATCCTTCTTTCATGGGGTGTATGTTTTGAAAGTTACCCAAATCGGTAAGGGAACCTTTCACCCTCCTCTTTTTAAAAGACTTATTTTTGTTAGGTCTTTTAATTTACATCTTCTTATGTTGGGATATGTTTCTATATATCCTTATTGCTGTAAATTTTATCTCAAAGTGATGAGATACCCTTTTTATCTCTCATCAACTCATTTTTTGAATTTTAAAGTGACGCCATTAGGCTGTCAAATTTCTGTAAGGGAACTTCTTAACCCAATTTCAATTCTTTGGGTTAAACCTCTACTCTATGATTATGTCATGCTATGAATATGTTTGGATGACCTATTATTGTTTTATACTTAATATCCACTTATATTGGGTGTATTTATATTTTTCACACATAATTATGTAATTGATTTATCCTTAATCTAAGTATATCATCTTTGTACGGGGCTTCATCTCAATCTCCTTTCATTGAGGAATATTTTGATTTCTACACGAATTTATTTTATACGGTGCATAAAACCTTTTTGAATTTTCATTTCATTCAAAGGGAATATTTTCTCAATGAAGCGTTTCACCAAACGACAAAAAGGAATGTTTCTTTTTTTAACGTAAGCGGTGACAATGACCTTTTCCGCAACCACGAGTATTATTTGATCTATGGCTTCCTTAACAAGATGTAATGCTTTCAAATGAAAAATAAATACCATATGCTCTTTTTAAATATTTTGGAATTGAAAATGGTTTTTAGAATGGATTTATTATTTCAATATCTTAAAATTTTATATTGTTATTGTAATATGGGAATGTTATCTTTCCTTTATGCTTAAGTTATGTGTTATGATTATGTTATGGTTATTGTCCATTGTTACGTATATGAGTGGTTCCGTGATAAACCTAGGGTGGATGATCCTGAGATAGCTCTCCAATTCATTGGGTAACGTGACAGAGGTAAACGTTAATGTTTCTCATAAGAGATTTAGGGAATATACTGTGATTGTTATTCCAAATGTGGCTCCCTATATAGCTATGATAACTACAATGTAAGTATGTAATTTATGCCATAACTTACCTTTATTATTTGTGATTACTATGTGTTATTCATAAATATTATGATTTCAGAAGGTATGATTGAAAATTATGGTTTTATTGATTTTTATTTATTAATGGGTAGATGTTTCCTTTCATTATGTTATAACCCTTACTGAGCTTTTTATGCTCATCCCATGTTTTTGAAATTTTTTCCACGGGACTTAAAGATTAATAGGGTCAAGGATGGGATCTAGGAAGGACATGCTATTTAAAACATGGAACTAGTCATGTTTCTTTTTTAAGAGTTTTTATTTTATGAAAAAATGGAAACTGAGTAGAAGTGTCTACTTTACAATCTTTTGAGATATAATAGTTCTATCCCAATTCTATAAAAATCTAAACCTAAAAAGATCCTCAATGGGAATTATTCTTTTAATTCAATATTATGTAATGTTTTATGGTCGGGTCCTTATAGTTGGTATCAGAGGTCGGTTTAGATAACTTTATAGGTTAGGGTATTCTTTAAGCATAAGTGACATTTCCATAATGGTTAGGATTTTAGAAAGAGTCATAGTTTTTCAAGATAATGTGAATGAGTTTAAGTTAACATGAATAATTATATATTATTATTATATGATGATTTTACTGAAACACCCACACTGACATTTTTGGTTTTAGTAAATGGTTGGATCTAGCAGGCACCAAAGTAATAGTGGATGTGAAGAAAACTGTGACAGTTTTCTGAACGAGCAATAGAATGATATGGGAGCTATAATGATAACTCTTTTGGTTATTCTCACTCAACTATCTGGAGTCATGATTGACCACCTGAACCTTAGTGATTTTTATAAGGCATCATATATGCGAGAAAAAAATCCCTACGGAAGTTCAGGTAATAATCATAAAGTTATATATGTTCAAAATCCTATGTGTCAATGATGTGAAAAGAAACGCATAGGAAAATTTTTCAAAGGGACAAAAAGATGCAATAGATGTGGAAATGAAGGTCATAAAGCAAGATTCTACCATGGAAAAAGGAAGCATCTAGTTGAATCTAGGAAAGGGAAAGAATTTCTTTCAGAAGGATCAATTGAATGTTTTAAATGTGGTGTGCATTGTCATTATGAAAACACATGTCCTATGAAGATGTTTCGGGAATGGGATCACCAAGATCGTACAAATATTCATTTACCAATACCTAATGCCATTCCGATTGAGGATGAAGAAACTGACAACGAACAATGATAGGTATGGATTATTTCTTAACATACGTTTTCCAATTATTGAAATCCTAGGATATGATTCATGATTTTGTTTGTCAGAAAGAAGTATCCCAGAATAAGTTGTAAAGGAATGGTTAATGGATCACGAAGAATGCTAAATGAGTAATAAGTCAACATATAAGGGATTTAAGAGTTATGGTAGATTTTGGGATAGTGAAATTCTTAAAAGTATTAAGGCTCTTTTGATGATGGGGTTACATTAGACGACTTTTTATAGTATGTGTAACCCTGATGTTTGATATATGAAAATTTTATTCAAGGAATAATTAGCTTTTCTTTTGTGGATATAGTTATAAATAACCATTTGGGTTTATATGATCCTTGAATTTGAGGCAATTACAGGTTAATACATTTTGGTATGAAAAATGAAAGTTATTAGATAACATTCGTGGTTAAAATATGTTATAATTAATTTTTATGAATTTATCTCTTTTTTGGATTGTTATAAAATTATATAGTCTTTTAAAAGGGACAACACGCATACCGTGTGACAACCCATCGTGTCGGATGAAGCTGCAAGAATCGAACCCACATCCAATGTGCGACTAGTATTTATCACCTACCACTGGACTACGTGAATTCCCTAGTTAGTTTGAGTAATTATTTTTAGTTAGATAATTTTATGAATCAAGAATAAGTTGATTTTGGGTTGTTTATGGAAATGATTAACCTATCATGGAGGATATGTGATTAGGTTAATTACTTTTCAATATGAGACTTTAAGAGTAACTGATTGTATTTGGAGATAAATGTTATGATTTATCTTGGAAGACTATGTGAATAAATACTTTGGAGATTTGGGGTTTCAATATTAGTTTGGATTACTTTGAAGAATTTTATGGATAACTATTTATTGACTGGTCATTGATAAACTTTGGGTTTTTTTGAAAATTTTTGGAGTTTAAGAGTAGTATTTATTTTTCTAGAAGATTATCCTTTTTGAGGATTATCTGATCTTGTACTAACAATTTTGGTTTTGGTTAAGTTCTAAATACATGGGAAATATATAGTTCATCTTTTTTGGATTATGTGATTCTCTCAAAGTTTATTATAGCGCTCTTAATGTGAACAAGTCATTCTGAATACTTATCGTTTGGAGAAAATATGAGTTTGTGTTAGAAATATAGTAAAAGACGAGAGTCTATATGACAAGTAATTAGGATTACTTATGTTTTAGTTAAGCTCATAAATAAATTCCTCAATTAGAAGAAACATAAAACAAAAACATAGTCTGTTAACTTTTCCTACCGGGGAATCAAATACCGTTTAACCCATCATAATTGTTTTTTGTTTTCTTGTTGTTAACTTTCTTCTAAACATGTTTTCTATCAGTCCACATCAGAAATTGACCCTTATTTTCTCCTCCATATCCATGTTTTCATGGCATCCAAGTGTGGGTTATCTCGGGTGACCATTTTACTTTTCATTCTGATGTGGCAATGTTTTAACACTCTTTTCCACATCCTTTTTGTATTATCTATTGAATTTTTTATATTAAAATGTTTTTTATTAAATAATTGAAAAGTGTTGTGTTTTTGTACTTGCTGTGTAAAATAATCAGTTTTTAGTTTAAAACATGTGTTTTAATGTGCATTAGTGTCATTTTAAATAATTCTTAAATTAACATAGTCTTGCGAATTAGAATTTTATTTATTTATTCTTTTATTTTTACAATTTTTTATTCTAGTTAGTTTATTAATTCATTTATTAAATTAATTAATGCCTTATTCTTTAAATTGTAAATAAATAACTCTTTTTGGTTTTTTGTCTTTTAATAATTAAATTAATTTTAACAATTATGTTTATTCATTTAATTTTTCTTATTCTTTAATTTACTTTAATTAATTATTTAGTTGGTTAATTAATTTAAGAAAGTAATTGTAAATATTTTAATTTATTCTTTAATTATGCATGTTTATAAATTTTAATGAAAATAAATTCATTCTTTTAAATAAATTATAATTGATTTTATTAGTTAACTTTGTTGTTTTTAGTTTTAATTTAATTCTCTCTAATTTAATTTATTAATTTATTTATTTTTAGTTTCATTAAATTATTTGATTTATTTAATTTTATTTGTTATGTTCGTTCACATGTGTTGCGGTCACACGGTCACGTCCTTAACGGGGGGGGGGGGGGGAAGCACTCACTTCGAGTTCACTAAAAAGAGGGTGACATGCACATAGAAGGGAGCCACGTGGATCGACTGTTTCCAGGGGAAGAAATTATCTCCTCGCACACACATATTTTTCATTAGGTTAGGTGAAACTGCTCCGGTGACCAGTATGGGAGGTAGCAACACAGTGAAATCTACACGTGGAGGCCGAGGGGACACTTTAGATGAGATTTGAGAGACACCGAAGGGGTCATCAGCATTCATCACGGGCAGAGGGGGATGGGGAGGGGGGTAGATCCAGAACAGAAGTAGGATGCTGGAAGAGGAGTAGGAGCATTCTATAAATTCATTCGAGGGAGGCGAGCATCCTTTTTTCCAGAGAGAGATCCCTTGATCCATCAATTCATCAGATCAACCTTCGATCCATACCACCACAAAAAACAGAGGCTAATAGACATTGAGCATGGGATCAGTATCGGAGCTAAAGCTGGAGAGAAGAGCAATCTTGTGGGAGATACTTCTTCATTCATTTTCTGTTTCTACTTGTTTGACTGTTTTAATGTGTAATTAAATATATTAGGGGAATCGGGATGTAGAGAACTGATCATCCATCTATCCTTCATGTTTTGTTAGTTTGATTTCTAAGTGCGATTTCATTGCTTGTTTTTCTCTTCTATTTATTTTGAGTATTGTTTCACATTACCTAATGACTGATGGGAGTGGTAGTTAATAATTTCACCATGTATCATTGACCGAAGTATCGAGAATTGGAAAAAGTCAATGCATCTCTTCTCCAGTTTAAGTAGATTTATCCAAGGGTCAAGATCAAAAGATCGATACTCAAGGAAGGAAGTTAATTGAGATGTGTTGATCCACTGTAGTGACAAATCAGTGGATTAGCACCATTTTTCTATGCACTGAGTAATTGAATTAAACCAAACAGAAGGAGAGAATATCATTTTAATCAGTTCAAAGCAGCCTGACGAACCTAAAATCATCACTACTGTTTGTTCTCTGTTTAAGCCATAAATTTCACCATATCACCTTCGTTTTCACACCCACTTCTAGAGTCTGTTTCACTGTGTATGTACAGTTTGTTTTTGTTAGTAATATATATTATCTTTTTGTTGTTTTAGTTTTAATCTAGTCTAGCACAATGTAATTCCTTCTATGTGGTTCAACACCCTTCTTACAACAGTACTAGTAGTTTTTAGGGTTTATAAATTTCAAATTTGCACGTACTCAACGACTACGCGGCCAAATTTTGGCACCGTTTTCGGGGAAGGCACATGCGACCAATTTAAAAAAAAAACAACACAAAAAAATTTATTAAATAGAACACAAAAAAATACAAAACATAAAAACTATACAAAAAAAAATCTCAAGAAAAGCTTGTTGTTGAAACTGTACGCAAACTAGAGCTTCTAAGTCAGAACTTGAAACTCCAAATAAAGAAATCAACAAGAACTATTTTTTACTTAGAAAAAAAAAAGAAACTTGAAATGGGGAATTTGGAAAACATTGCTGGAAATCAAAATGTCAATGGGCCACAACCCTTAGTTCCTTCCCTTAAGAGACCTAAGATTAGGGTGTTTCAAATTCCTAATATGTCAAACAATCCATCCTACATCAAATTGTCCCCTAGGTCTAGGAGCTATGAGATCAAACAGTCTCATCTTTCTCAACTTCCATAATTTAATGGTTTTCCATTAGAGGAATCCTTAGAGTTTATCAGATATTTTTATGGTTATATCCAGTAGTTACCTCTGCGAGATATTAGTGAGGAGGAGTTGAGGTTGAGGTTGTTTCCTTTCAGTCTATAGGGGAGGGCTAGGACTTGGATTCAAAATTTAGATGAGGAAATATTTGAAACATGGTAAGAGGTGTGTAATGAATTTGTATCTAAATTCTATCCCAGGAGCACCACCATTGAGGTTGGGCATAAGATCACTAGCTTTGTCCAGGATGAGGGAGAACTCTTTCACAAAGCATGGGAAAGGTTCAGAGGTCTTCTTAGACAGAGCCCCAACCATCAATTAGCTCCCCATATTCTCATGGATACTTTCTATAATGCCCTCACTCCCTACAATCATAACTTAGTTGATCAATCTTGTGGAGGTGATTTATCTGATTCTACCGCCGATGAGATGAAAAAATTGTTTGATAAGTTGGCTCAGAAATCTCATCACAAGTTCACTAGGAAAAGAGTCATCCATAGGGATGATTCAAATCCTCAAGCTGTTTTTGTTGATGATACGGTCCTTATAGAGAAATGTATCACTATGGGATGTTTGGTCACACTCAGAGATATTGTCCAAACTTTGATCTTCCGGGTTCATGTGATGAGAGTGCCCAGTTTGTTGATTACAGGTCCAGGAATCAAGGTGTCCATGCTCAACTCTCAAATCCATACCACTCTGGATATCAAGGTCAGCCCAATCTATCATGGAATGAGCAAGGGGTCAAAAAGCATCCCACTGCCCCAAACAAGCATCCCATTGCCCCAACTTTCCACCCATATCCCAAAAAATTTTCCAGAATCAATATGAGGTTGAATATTATAATTCTTAAGGGGAGTTAAAGGGGATGTTGCAACAAGTGTTGAGTGAGATCAGCTCATTTAAGAAGGGCACAAATTCTAAGATTCAAAATTTATAACTTCAAATGAGTCAAATGGCTAAGAATCTAGCTGGTAAGGAAAAGAGAAAGCTTCCTAGCACTTCAACCACCAATCTAAGAGAAAGTGCGATGGTAGTAACAACCAGGTCCGGGATTAAACTTAAGGAACCAGTTAAGGAACCACCTAGGCATGAGGAAAACAATGTTCATGCTGAAATTGGAAATGAAAATCTGGAAAATCCCAATTCTGGAAATTTGAAAAGTGAGTTTCAAACTAAACAGATTGTGCAACCCACACCTGAGAGAGCTAAGGAACCAAAGAAAATTAAATGGGAACTGATTAAGGAAGAAAATAAGAAAGTGGGGTCTGAGGAGAAGGTGAATAACCTACATGTTCTAAAACATTATGCCCCTCCCATTCCCTTCATTGAAAGAGTAAAGAAAAGTGATGAACCCGATTACCTGAGATTTTTGAAAATGATTCAAAGCTTCACCATCAATATTCCTTTCTTAGAAGCCTTGGATAAAATAAAATCATATGTTTCATTCAGAAAAAGGTTTATGAAGAACAAGAATGATTGGAAGAAGTTGGATAAAATTGATCTCAATGTAGAGTGTAGTGAAATTGTCCAAAAAAATATTCCTCCCAAATTAAAGGACCCTGGTGGCTTTATCATTCAGTGCTGAATAAGAGGAAGTGGGCAAATGAATTGTCTGTGTGACTGAGGAGCAAGTATCAATCTTATGCCTTTCTCCTTGTTCAGAAAGCTGGGTCTTAGGGATATCCAACCAACTTCTGTTTGTCTTCAGCTTGATGATAGGTTACTCACACACCCTTATGGGAGAGTGGATGGCCTATTAGTAAGTATAGAAAAACTCACATTTCCCACTTATTTTCTGATCCTTGATATGGAATGTGATGAAAAGGTTCTAATAATTTTAGGCAGACCCTTCCTTGCTACTGGTGGTGCCATCATTGATGTTTCCAAAGGTAAACTCACCCTCTAAGCTGTAGATGATGTGGAGTAAATTTTGGTGTTTAAAAGGACCCGACATGAGGTTACTTGTGATGTGATATATGTGGCTACAAATCAATGTTACAAAATTGAGGTTAAAGCTGAGTATGGGTCTTTCCCACTTGAGATCACAGAGATACTAATTCCCCAACCCACTGAAATTTTTTCCCTAGCTACTACATTTTCCCCACAACCTCCTGTTGATGAGAAAATTATTTCATTAGAACCCATTTAGGAGAGTGAGTCACAACTTTTTCATGAACTGTCTCAACCTGTTTTTGAAAGTTTTCCTTATGAAGTTGACTGTCTAAGAGTTCCTGAAGCTGGAGAAAGCTCTGGGTTGAGCCCTGCTGAAAAAACTTGATGATTTCCATTATGAACAAGTGAATTATCTTTATATCTTATTACCTTATCAGTTTGATTTTGTGAGTAATTATTTCAAACCTGAACATGAAAGATTCACATCATTTGAGTTCTCTGTGGACATTGAGAACAACCTTTTGAAAGCAGAATTTGATAACTTCTTCTGGGATATTTCTGAGCTGTCAGAGTTGCGAGCTATTCTGGGACTTGCTAAAGGTTTTGTCTATGAGTCGTCTTCTTCTTTTGGGTTTGATCAAAACTCTAAATTTAGTGGATGATATGGAAATATTCTTGATCTGATCGTTGATTTTCATGGGAAACTGTTGAAATTTTTAAGTGCTAATGAACTAATTCTTAGAGACACAGTTAAGCTGGGTAATATGAATCCTCTTAGTGATATGGATAAATTTTGGAGAATTCCGATTGGTGCTGAAGATGAAAATGTCTTGGTTAGTCATTCTCTTGATTCCTTAGAAAATTGTGAAGTTCACACCATTGAAAACTCTTTCCCATTAAATGATCATGGTTAGAAATATTTTGGCGAATAAGGTCTGGCTAGGGACTTTAAACCTAGCGCTACATGGGAGGCAACCCATGGTTTACGTTGTTTTCTGCTTTAATTATTTTTAGTTTGAATAAATTCTCCCTGATCAGTTGTTTGTTTCTCTGTTTGGTGAATAATAATGTCTGCATTTCCTTATCATATGATGCAAGTGGTATGGTGGTACTGGATGTCTAAGAGAATCATGTTTCAGTGGTAGCCACATTTGGAACATTCATGGTGGAAGGAGGCTGTCGTCAGAGAACATTGGATTCATGGATAACACTCCTTAACTCATACTCTGTGGTTGTTTTTTATTTGAACTTAGAATCTAGAACACTAATGTCAAACTTTTTCATCATTTAGGTGCTAAAATGGAGCATCCAGAGTTCATGCAAAAAGTAATCAAAGGGAGACATTTGTAAATTTTAGAATCTACTCATTCAGGGGAGTGCTTACTTTAATTCTTTCATGTTGAGTCATCCATTTTGCATGCTGCTGTGAATTAAGTGTGGGGGAGTTCCCACTAGTTTTTGAAACTTGTGAACTATATTTTCTATATGAGTGCTTAGCTTCTAGTATCTAGAGAGTTGAAAATGTATTTTGAGCTGATTTGTGAAACATGCTTGCACCCACTGCTTACAATTTCATTATGCTTTTGTTGCACGTCACTGTTAATCATGCTACTATTTGAAGTAAATTGATACAATCTCTTATCTACTCACAATGATTCAAGCATGAATAGTTTAGGAATAGAACTATACATGGTTGCTGGTGAGGCTTGTGGAGTTGGTCTTTTCTATTTTTCTTTTGTTTTTGTTTTTATTTTCTTTCACTTTTTGTGTGGCAAAGAAATTTTTTGAACTTCATTGATACCCCTCCATATCCATTTTCAGCTGAAATGTACATCTGTTTTGAACATAATCTATCTTCCACCTTAGAATACAACATTGGGGACAATTTTGGGTTTTAATTTTGGGGGAGAGGGGTCATTCTAGTTTCTTGTTGAATTCCCCCGTCTTGAACCTGAGTTTGTAGTTGTTAAAAAAATGGTCAATTTTTTTTCATTTTTTTCAAAACAATGGTTCAAAATTCCTTTAATTTTTTTTCAATTTCTTTCATCACTTGATGGTCATTGTAGGTTCAATGGTACTTCATTTAAGTCATGTTTAGTGGATAGCTGTTTGTTGGATGTTGAGAGAAACACTTAGTCAGAAACTGTTAAGCCTGAATGATTGTTGAGTGCAAATGTTCATTATCTCTATGGATATGTCTGTTTAGGAACTGAGGATAAGAGTATGACTGGGTAGGTTTTGTGGAGTAAGAATAATGTCTTAGGGTAACTTTATGTTCTCACTGGAACCCATGGACTCACTTTTTTATTAAATAATATTCAATCACTTTAGGAAGTCAAATTGAATGATCATTAATTAAGTCCTTTGTAATTAGAGTAAAATGGGAAAATGGGATCCCATGGTGTGTATCTGAGATGAGGTACACTGGGTGTGTTTATGTGAATAACTAAAGCCAATTTCAATATTAATAAGTGCTATTCACAATGCTTTGCACATGGAATATGGCTGGGAAAAAGTAAAATAAAGTTCCCTTGTCAAAAATGAACTCATTAATGTGAGGGGAATTTTGAACCCAGATGAAGAAGGGAGAAATTGAATTGGTTAATATTCATTTGAGTTGAATCAATAAAGTGATCAATTTAATGGACTAAAATTTTAGGAACCTGGAGGAAGGTGAGAATGGATTGTGCCCTTGGTTAAGTTTTGAGTTCCACTTCATCTAATCTGTCAACACTCCTTGAATTAGAACTTGAATTGGACGGTGAAGTAGGATAGTTAATGAATACACATAGGAGGAGTGACATACTTGAAATTGTACGAATTTTTAATGCACTTGACTTCCAGTGGTCTTTTGAAGCTAAGCAAGATATCATTTTTGAACAACTTTGAAAAGACTGACCCATTGCTTGGCCCTGATCCTCTTGTTATTTAAGATTAACCATGAACCTTTTGAGATGAAACTCACTAATCATATGTTTGTTTTAAAGTTTAGGGAATGTACTTGTTTGTGTACAAACAAAGCTTTAAGTGTGGGGGAGTTTTATGTGGTAATGTTTTAACACTCTTTGCCACATCCTTTTTGTATTATCTATTGACTTTTTTATATTGAAATGTTGTTTTTTATTAAATAATTGATAAGTGTTGTGTTTTTGTACTTCCTGTCTAAAATAATCAGTTTTTAGTTTAAAATATGTGTTTTAATGTGCATTAGTGTCATTTTAAATAATCCTTAAATTAACATAGTCTTGGGAATTAAACTTTTATTTATTTATTATTTTATTTTTATAATTTTTCATTCTAGTTAGTTTATTAATTAATTTATTAAATTAATTAATGCCTTATTCTTTAAATTGTAAAGAAATAACTCTTTTTGGGTTTTTTTCTTTTAATAATTAAATTAATATTAACCATTATGTTTATTCATGTAATTTTTCTTATTCTTTAATTTACTTTAATTAATTATTTAATTGGTTAATTAATTTAAGCAAGTAATTGTAAATATTTTAATTTGTTCTTTAATTATGAATGTTTATAAATTTTAATGCAAATCAATTAATTCTTTTAAATAAATATAATTGATTTTATTAGTTAACTTTGTTGTTTTTTTAATTTAATTCTATCTAATTTAATTTATTAATTTATTTATTTTTAGTTTCATTAAATTATTTTATTTATTTAATTTTATTTGTTATGTTCGTTCGCAGGTGTTGCGGTCGCACGGTCCCGTCCTTAATGGGGGGGGGGGGGGCAGGATGCACTCACTTCAAGTTCACTAAAAAGAGGGTGATGTGCACATAGAAGGGCGCCACGTGGATCAGCTGTTTCCAGGGGAAGAAATTAGCTCATCACGCACACATCTTTTTCATTAGGTTAGGAGCAACTTCTCTGGTGACCAGCGTGGGAGGTAGCAACACAGTGAAATCTCCACGTGGAGGCCCGAGGGGCACTTCAGATGAGATTCTAGAGACATTTGAACGGCTCATCAAAATTCATCATGCGCAGAGGGAGACGAGGAGGGGGTGGAACCAGACCAGAAGCAGGACACTGGAAGAGGAGTTGGAGCATTCTATAAATTCATTCGAGGGAGGCGAGCATCCATTTTTCCAGAGAGAGATCCCTTGATCCATCAATTAATCGGATCAACCATCGATCCATACCACCACCAAAAATAGAGGCTGACAGACATTGAGTAGGAGATCAGTATCAGAGCTGAAGTTGGAGAGAAGAGAAATCTTGTGGTAGATGCTTCATCATTCATTTTCTGTTTTCACTTGTTTGACTGTTTTAATGTGTAATTAAATAGATCAGGGGAATCAGGCTGTAGAGGACGGATCATCCATCTATGCGTCATGTTTTTTTAGTTTGATTGCTCAATGAGATTTCATTTCTCGGTTTTCTATTATGTTTATTTTTAGTATAGTTTCAAATTACCTAACGACCGACAGGCATGGTAGTGAATCATTTCACCGTGGATCATTGACCGAAGTACCGAGAATTAAAAAATGTCAATGCATCACTTCTCCAGTTTAAGAAGATTTATCCAAGCGTCAAGATCAAAAGATCGATACTCAAAGAAGGAAGTTAATCGAGCTATGTTGATCCACTGTAGTGACAACTCAGTGGACTAGCACCATTTTTCTATGCACTGAGTAATTGAATTAAACCAAATAGAAGCAGAGAATATCATTTTAATTAGTTCAAAGCAGCCTGAGGACCCCAAAATCATCACTACTGTTTGTTCTCTATTTAAGCCATATATTTCACCATATCACCTTCGTTTTCACACCCACTTATAGAGTCTATTTCACTGTGTACGTACAGTTTGTTTTTGTTAGTAATCTATTTTATCTTTTTGTTGTTTTAGTTTTAATCTGGTCTAGCACAACGTAAGTCCTTCTCTGCAGTTCAAAACCCTTCTTACCATAGTACTTGTAGTTTGTAGGGTTTATAAATTTTAAATTTGTGCATACTCAACGACTACACGACCACATTCTTTCTTTTAAAGTGATAGTTTTATTTACTCCTTTTCTGACGTGGTACTTTCAAGGAAGTTTCAAAGCCCAATTTTAAAATTGCGAGGACGCAATTCCCAAAAGGGGGGAAGGATGTAACATCCCAGGTAAATAAAGAATATCACATTTTCATATATATTACTATTTTTTAATTAAATAATAATTTTACTTTAAAAGGGTTGTTATGTTCTATGGCGTACCCGATACGCAACAAAGGGTTTCTTTGAAATCTTACGTTGCACACTAATAATATAATAATATTATTTTAAATGGTTTTTAACTCTTAGCCGCTGTAATGGAAGAAATTAACAGAAATAACTACAAAATGATTATATATTTTTGTTAAATATTATTTACATTTGTCCAATAAATTT
This sequence comes from Viscum album, assembly GCA_963277665.1. Lineage (NCBI taxonomy): Eukaryota > Viridiplantae > Streptophyta > Magnoliopsida > Santalales > Viscaceae > Viscum > Viscum album. The sequence goes on from OY728165.1 coordinate 1,563,152,962, forward strand.
TAGTGTCTTAAAATGCGAATGAATCCAATTTTAAGCATAAATATTCTAATATTTTTTAAAAGGTTGATTAACCACCTTTTGATGGAGATCCCTTTTTAAATCTATTTTTTTTACTTTAATATGTTATATTTGACAAAATAAAATCCTTCTTTTTAATCAAGACATTAAAATTTACTTTGTGTAATTTTTTGGATTTTTCTGATAAGGTTCGTTTTTTAATGAATAGTAAAAAATGCTGTATTTTAATTCAAAACCACATTTTAATCTAATTTATTTATATGGTTAGATTATCTTTTTAGTTGGGTTTAAAGTGTAATTAAAATATATTTTTACTATTTAATCCAATTGTGGTTATTGGAATTAATTTCACTTTGAAATTGGAGATAAACAAGTGTCAATCTTTTGATAGATATTGTTTATTAAAAACACGATATTTGTTTTGACAGCAGGAATTAATTATAAAATTAACTAATGAAACTTATATATTTTTAATTTGGTAAAATTGAAATCATTTTTGAATTTTGAATATGAAATATGGCTTAGGGTAAATTTTTGGTATTTTTCTAAAAAACATCAATTTTTGATGAATAGTGAGACCACTAAGTAGTAGTTAAAAACTGATTTTTTTCGTTTAATTGAAATTTTATCACTTCTGTGAATTGAATTCAAAAAATCCGACATACATGGTTGTCATTATTAAGTAAAATGTGGTTCAATAGGATGAAAATAATATTTGGTGAATAGTAACTTTTGAGTTTTATTAACCGCGATTAAAGGTAATTAGGTTAATTTAAGGTAAAAGTAATGTTATAAAAATATAAAAATACATTGACACATATACTAACCTTATTGGATGAGTAATGTCTGAAAAATACAAACCATGGGTCAATTTTGAGGCCCTATGGAGCCACTTGATTATGATAATGACATTAATAAATTTTTATTTAAAGTAAAAATAAAAATGTCACAAACATGTATTATTTTACTAAATTTTTTTTACATGAGGTTATATAAATTATCATTTTTTCTATAAATATTCATTATAAATATAAAAATATTTCCTACATCATGGTATTTTTTTATAATTTTTAGACATTAAATTAATAAATTTATTTATGACACCATGATGATGCAGTGATTACCTCATTAATGAACGATTTAAATAAAATGAAAAGATAAGGTAAAATATAAGACTTACACTTTCCTAAAACCTATTATATGGGTGGATTTCAAAGTCAAATCACTTTATTCTCAAAATATATCATTTTGGGACCTTTAAAATCCGAAAATCATTTTTAATAAAGTAACATTTTAGGACATTCCAAAAGTGACCCTCCTCCCTCTTATAAAAGGCCCCCACCTCTACCCCCTTAGCCACACCTATCAAGCCCTTGGATCATCCAAAGTCTGCTCATATTATCTCTCCACATACCTCTATTACTCATAGAAGCCTCAATTTGGGAATAAGTCTTTTCAAGGAAGCCTTTGGCTCAAATCCAAAAAGAGTTACCCGATTTTGAGGTAATGTCTTCTCTCGAGTATCTTTGTTTTATTTTCCATCATCACTCACCACTATCCTATTATTATATGATACCATATGAAAACCAGTATCCTAAATATACTATGATGTTGTTATGAAAAATATTTTACCTACACTTACACACACCTCTGTCTAATGGTTAAAAAACATACTGTTTCTGTGTGTGGCGAATTATTGCCTCGCGAAACGATGATTGTTCAATCTTCTTTTAACACCTCTCATGGTGGCCATTATTATGGAACTATATTTATATATGATATATATTATATTTATTTCATCTATATGATTCTGTATTTTATATTTAAAACATAACTTTATGCTTTTCATGTTGTGCAATTGCGATAATTTCATATGAGGAAGTGTGGACAACCGCCCCCTCAAGTGACGTGACTCGTTCATGCCATACATGGAATGTATACAGAATGGAATAAATGAACATATTTGACCTATATAACATATATATTATACTTTAATTATAATATATCTATGTCTCATTTAGTTTTAAAGTCCATTAATATGACATAAAATGAAAGTAGCGTTTATGCGTACGTACGACCTACCGTCTCCATGAACGATACATTTCATTTCTTATCTCCAAACATTATTTAATATTATTAAATACATATATACTGGATATATATTATATTTAAATCATGAAAAACATTCTTTAGATGATGTACTTATAACTAATGGGTAATTATTTTCAAACAAGTTCATTTTTGACTCATATACCGAACATCGACAAATGTCTGATATGAACTCACATAATTAAATAATTATTATAACATGATAATTTGTGATATTAATTTAATAGTAAACTTTAAATTAAGTCCTTAAGCAATTATAAATTTACCTAAGTTTATTATTCAGGAATATAAATAACGAACAAGAACAAGTCGAACTTGAGGTAAGGGATCTCTTATCTCACATTTAATTCCGTGATATTTCTATTGTTCGCCGATTATTTATTGCATGTGGTGTATTTTGTACTGAAATTTCATATATATTATCATGATTCTATTTATATCCATGGTATTATGTGATTAATTTGGTTTTTATTATCTTTTGGTCATACGACTCAATTGATTACAACGAGGTAACAGGTTTTTATCTCACTTTTTATTCCTGTGAGATTCATGCTACATTTGACACTATTTCCTTTGGTGTGGTGTATGTACTACCCATGATTGTATTATTTGTGTAATATGCTTTAATTCATGGGTATTTACATCTTAATTTTATGATCCTCCTTTCATGGGGTGTACGTTTCGAAAGTTACCCAAATCGGTAAGGGAACCCTTCACCCTCCTCTTTTTAAAAGACTTATTTTTGTTAGGGATTTTAATTTACATCTTTGTATGTTGGGATATGTTCTTTTATATCCTTATTGATGTAAATTGTATATCCAAGTGATGAGATACCCTTTTTATCTCTCATCAACTCATTTTTTTAATTTTAAAGTGATGCTGTTAGGCTGTCAAATTTTTGTAAGGGAACTTCTTAACCCAATTTTAATTCTTTGGGTTAAACCTCTATTCCTTGATTATGTCGTTCTATGTATATGTGTGGATGAACTAGGATTGTTTTACACTTAATATCCACTTATATTGGGTGTATTTATATTTTTCACACATAATTATGTAATTGATATATCCTTAATCTAAGGATACCATCTTTGTACGGGACTTCATCTCAATATTCATTCATTGAGGCATGTTTTGATTTCTACATGACTTTATTTTATACGGTGCATAAAACCATTTTGACTTTTCATTTCATATGAAGGGAATATTTTCTCTACAAAGCATTTTACTAAATGACAAAAAGGAATGTTTCTTTTTTTTAATGTAAGCGGTGACAATGACCTTTTCCGCCACCACCAGTATTATTTGATCTATGGATTCCTTAACAAGACATAATGTTTTAAAAAGAAAAATATATACCATATACTCTTTTTATATATTTTGGTACTGAAAATGTTTTTTAGAATGGATTTATTATTTCAATATCGTAAAATTTTATATTTTTATTGTAATATGGGAATGTTATCTTTTCCTTTATGCTTGTGTTATGTGTTATGATTATGTTATGATTCTTGGCCATTGTTACATATAAGGGTGGTTCCATGATAAACCTATTGTGGGTGAGCCTGAGATAGCTCTTCAATGTATTGGGTAACGTGACAGAGGTAAACGTTAAATTTTCTCCTAAGGGATTTAGGGAATATACTATGATGGGTATTCCAAATGTGACTCCATATATAGTTGTGATAGCTTCAATGTAAGTATGGTATGTTTTCCTTAAGTTAAATTTATGATTTGTTATTACTATGTGTAATTCATAAATATTATTATTTCATAAGGTATGATTGAAAAGTATGGTTTCATTTATTTTTATTTGTTTATGGGTGAATGTTTTCTTTAATTATGTTATAACCCTTAATGAGCTTTTTATGCTAATCCCAAGTTTTTGAAATGTTTTCCACAGGACATAAATATGAATAGGGTCAAGAATGGGATCAAGGAAAGATGTGCTATCTAAAAAATAGAACTATTTATGTTTCTTTTTTAAGAGTTTTTATTTTATGAAAAAATGGAAACTGAGTAGAAGTGTCTACTTTACAATATTTTGAAATATAAATAAATAAATACTCTTGTAAATATTTGGTTCCAACCATCTAGATCAATGATACCTACTGGGGCTAGTGCTAGAGTGTCTCATAGAATGTCATGTAGTCATGCCTCTATTATGGAGATAACAAAAAATCCTAGGAATTACTCTAGGCATCTCGATATGACCAGACTCAAATACTAGGTCTCACATCAATGATGGTTCAACAACAAGATCATAGTCTTTCTAATAATCTCCAAAATTCCATATCTATTAGTATAAAGAAAATTCCTTGGAATAATGGGAAATCTTTGATAAGAAACAATCTTCATGTCACAATGTCATGTGGCCATATTCTAGGCATCTTGTACATCCCATTCAAGTATAAATATTTTCAGGGGGAATTGGATAGATCCTAAGGGTGACCTAGGAATCCTATGTATATTATAATAACAATCCTAAAGTATTAATGAATGTATTGTAGACATTGAAGGCATCCCAGGGTCCCTTGGCATCCAAGGAGTTCAATATAGACCTGATGTTAATTACCGATGTCTCATTAATTCTATAACATGAATCCATAGCCATATATTGGGAATAAAATATTGGTATCCACATCAATATTATCATTATAATATCATATATGATATCATAAGTCAAATACCAAGAGGAAAATATGTGTATCCATATCGATGCATCATGACTTCCCAATGTGTTTAATAGATCACTCCATGAGCATTTTCCATTTCCATTATCAAAATAACCCATCTATGTATACCATCTCATGTGTGTGTGTGTGTGTGTGTATATATCATAAATATCGGTGTATTTATGCTTAATATTTGATTCAGGCCTCATTAGGGATCTTAGGACCACAACCCAAATATAAACGATCAAAACATGCTCAAATCATCGATCAATTCTCTAAGGTAAAAAATAAAAGCACCACTACTCATTACCATATTCACCCTCTCTCCAATTTCATATTTCATAGGGGTACCTACCAGGCCCCCTGGGTCTCATCATGGCCTCCTTGGCCAGTTAAGAAAGTCACACTATGAAGATAGACTTAATCCCTTTCCCTTTCCCTAGTATCCTAGGTTAGTTTAAACATATGACCTAACCTGCAGCCTCTATAAAGTATAAAAATCTAAGTAATCATCTACTAGTATGGGAGGAACACTATCCCTAACATTCATCTCAATAATCATGATGGCTCTAGGGTATCTCACATAGACAACCCCTTAGTCCTACATCCCAATTCATCGCTCCTTTGTACTTAGAGGACATTAAGTCACCTAACACTAAGTCCACTACACCCTATACAGTCCAATTATGTTATTTTAAACCCATCATGAGGTTATTCAATTCTTAAGAATATTCTCAAATTTATAGTCTTGATCATCGATAGCTGACATATCCATCCAAAACATGAGATTCCATCGTGTCTCTTGACACTTTGTGTAGTTCAATCGTATGCATCAATTTTTATTAAATAACTTAAATAATTTTTAAAATACCACTTCCTATAGTGGAGAGGCCATGTATTTCACATTTAGTAAAAAAAATAACAATACCATATGACTGATGTATAAGGACCACCTACCTCAATCTTAAGAGAATCCACTTTTTAAAATATACTTATATCTCTCATCAAGGTTTAGCAAGACTATCTATCCATCATCCCATGAAACACCCTATAATAACGATATTGGATCTCAATCAGCCTCTCCCCAAACATTTCACCATCATAGATATCCAACTCTCCCAAAGAAATGACAAAGTATTCTTTTTGAAGATATCAGTGAAGATTCAATACATTATATATTTCATGGATCTTTTCTAACCTCAATGGAAGATACAAGTGATATACCACCTCTGAAACATGCAATAACACCTCAAATGGTTTGATAAACCAAGGAGATAATATACTTCCTCTATTTAACCTACACTAACAAAAAAAGGGGAAACCATGATGAATAAATGACCTGCAACATATAAATCCATATGCCTCTTCCTATAATTTTTATAAGACTTATAATGTCATAATACACCTTCATCAACTGTTGAATCACTTAAACCATCTCAATCATGATCTTCACTATATATGGTTAGAGGATTGTCGAATCTAGAAACTTTTTACAATATAAATATGATCTAAAAATATGATTATAAAAAAACTCAAATGGATCCATTTTCATAAAATACTGAAATCTATTATTGTAAGAAAACCCAAACAAGGGGAAGTAACCCATTCATGATCCACAAAAATCCAATATGTAATTATATAATATATACTCCATTATCTAGATGGGTTTTTTCTATCTTCCTATCCATCTATAGATGGAATTTAGTGTAAATGAATTGTTTAGATACAAAATCACGCAGAAATGATCTCTAAAATCATAAGGTAAAATAAATATTCTGATTAATGATGATGGTCCTCAACACCTTGTGTTGTCATATGATCACATCAACATACCTTATACTTAGTGATTCTATGGAACATGGCTCTATAACCACTAGGAATTCTGATTCTTTCATAACAAAAAATATTCTTACACAAATGGAATAATATCCTCCCCAGTCTTAAGGGTATCCCAATGATGAAATCCATCAAGTATTACTCCCACTTCAACTTAGTAATTTATAACATCTACAAAAACCCATCATAAACATGATACATTACCTTTACCTCCGAGCATACAAAACACCATTCCATGAACTCCTCCACAAACCATTTCATCCATGGACACTCAAACTATCTCTATAATCCCCAATACATATTAGATACACCATGATACACTACTAAGAGTGAGATGTGAAACTCATGAATAACCTCATTACACATCGCCAACAGAACAAAAAACTTCCCTTGAATTCAATCACCCTCTGACCATCCGTTAGGAGCATCAACATGAATATAATGGCCCCACATCACCTCTAGAATTTGTTATCCCCATTGATAATCCTCCACCATATACAATGTAAATAATACCACCATCAACTAATACAATAAGTACTTACCTTTAATATATTCTATATCAAGATGCATCACCACCAAATCCTCTATTTATCTCTATGAATCCCTAGATTTAAGATCATCATCACTATTTTAATTTTAACTCAGGGCATCAATCATGAAATTTCATTTCCCTAGAGTATAAGAGATATCAAATTTATTATCCTGCAAGAACTCCATCCACATCTATTTCTAAAAATATTGATCTCACTATGAGAAAAAAATACATTAAGATCTTGTGATTTTTGAATACCATGAGGTACCCACCAATGAGTTAATATCGTAACAAATTCAAGGAAAACACCAATAACACTAACTTGAGATCATTGGTTCTATAATTACAATTGTGTACGGATAAATACCTGTAACTATAAGAGAAAAATTTCCTTTTTTTCATAAAAATTCAACCCAACTTAATATGGGGAGCATCATGGTCAACCTCAAACATCATGCCCTACTATGGAAACCAAAGCATGGGGAACTAATCAAGTTATATATTAGATTGTCAAAGGTTTCATTAAAATGATTTGTTTGTATAAAATCCTAGCCCCTCTTGGCCAGATCTATCAATGATGATGTGATTCAAGAAAATTCATACATAAAAATTTTATAATTGTCCAAAAGACCATATAAACCAAACACCACTGTCACATTCTAGGTTACTTACCATGAAAAAACATCATTAATATTTGACATGTACATATATAATCCATTATATGATATTAAATGTTTAATTAAGTACACCAATAATTTCCAAAACATTCACAAGGACAACTTATCATAACACTGATGGTAACGAAGAACATAAATATTTCTCAATGGTTATCGATATGATCCTTATCTTACATGAAGTATAATAGAATTTTATTGATGAAAAAAACCAAATAATGGTTAATGAACTCATGGAACACTGATTTCACGAGTCCCATGAATGTAGATAGGGTTTTGGTAACACCAAATGTCATAACCATGAACTCTAAGTGTCTATATTGACAACAACAATAGTCTTTAGAATATACTCATCCTTCTCCCTCATATAATTGCATTAAAAATTTATATCAATCATTGAAAAATCATTGTATCCTTTCAATTATAAATATAAGGCATCTATACTAAATGGTGGATAATTATTCGTGAATATTTCCTTATATAACCTTAAATAATCAGCAAAAAAACATATCCCACTAACTACCTTCTTTGTAAATAATACCAGAGCACCCTATAGTGACACAATGGGTCGAATGAATCACTTATGTATCAAATAATTATTTTAAATCCCCAAATATTATTTCATGGAAGGAACTATATGATGAGGGGTAATATAAATTAGTTAATCAATATGATCCAAATCTTTCTCAAACTCAATATCTTATCGAGGGGTTACATTTATAATCTCATCAAAGAAAACATCCATCAAATTTTTGACAACCCAATGTATATCACTCCCCAGTATAGTCAATAATCATGAACCAAGAAAAGTGAAATAATGGAGTGTAAATATCGATGACCAAACAAATAAAATTTTATAGTAAAGGATAAACTAGTCACACTATAAATAATGAATATCCACTCTAGTGTAGGCCTGACACAATGTGAAACCAATAACACACATCTCCCCTACCTCTCTACCGGAATCCTCCTATTTATGCACACTCTACTAAGGCTCACTAAGGATAAAGAACATTATATGGTTGTACCATTATTGATCCATAACACCTCATCAAAACATATGTTGGTGTTCCAAACTATTGTTATGGTTTTAATATATTTTTTTATGGAAACTGATTCAAAATTGACCACCAACACTAGGACAAGACCAAATAATGACATGAAACTAATATTATTAATGATAGTGACCACTAAAATTAAAGAACATAAATTCATGTCCCCCAATAGATGAAATAGAACTATTTTATCATGAAAAAATAGTGGTATGATGTAAAAATCAACTCTCTACTAGTCAGAACCTAGACAACCCCGACATTTGAGATCCTCAGTCAATGAATCTACTCCTAGAGAATATCCACTAACACAATTCATATAGAGATCCTATATTCAAATGAAAGTAACATACCAACCTAGTTTACCATCTGAATCAACACATGAACAGATCTTCCAATGGTTGGAGGAGAGTACCCAATCCTCATAGGATGTAAATAAGTTCCATGTTATCAGATATAATAATGGGGGAAATTTCTGCAATGGATAAATGTTTTAGAATAATGTATTCTTCCCCAAAAATATGGAATAACCTATCTGTAAGTCAGATTTATATGATAATTAAAATATGAAAATAAATGTAGGCCATAGATATAATAGATTCATAACAAAATCTCTAAACTCACCACTCAAACTCCCTCACATATTGAATCTTTGATACCTCTCCCCAAAATCCACATATGAAATACACCTCTAATAACAATAACTAAAAGCATTAACAAACATATTTAAATGGAATACATGGTCAAAAATTATATAAATGAAAAATAAAATCAAAAACAAATAATTTAAAGGGAACACTTGGTTGATGCGATAAATACTACAAAATAACTCACATAAAAAGCCCAAAATCTATCAACTCCACCATAGTTGTTAGAAGATGAATATAATCATAAAACTAAAATGATAAATAGTTGTGATAAATAAAAAAATTGGAATTCTAAATCGAATCTATACCCCGGGAATAAGCTTTAAATAAAAGATCCATTTTGTACCATTTTAAACTATATTTTGTAAATATAGTTTTTTAATTCCACGAATATAAATTAAAATAATTTCCAGGTCCATTTTATATAATTTCCTCTTTTTATTTATTAAATTAAAAGTAACTTTTAAGATTATTATCTAGGTTACAACACTTTTTAAAACTCATACATTTGAAAACTAGTTTTAAACCAGATTTTAGAATAAGTCTTTAAATAACTTTGTAATAAATCAATTTACTTAATGTAAAGTATGTGATCTAGGAATAATAAAAAATGAAAAATAATAATGAAAATAAAACCTAAATAAAAGGGGATTATGGTTCCAAAATAAACCAATATTATAACAAATTGTATATACTATATAATTTAAAAATAGGAAGCATGGGAAAAAACCTATGTAAATAGAGGCTATGAAAACATAGAAAAATTATATCACTAGCAATACTGACCCTCAATTAGAATAAATGGTACTATATCAATTTTGATGGGCTTTGGAGTTTATGTCACAAAACTGTTGATATTTTTATATTACAACACCCCTAGGAAGGAGGAATTTCAAGATCACTCTACCAATGGAAAGGAGACCATCTGATATAGGCGGACCTACCAAAGTACCTATGCTTCCCATAATTTTTGAAAACATATACTCTTTAAACACTAAAAAAAACATTTAAAAAAACATAAGATATTCTAATTCCAAGATAAAACACACAATTCCATTTTTACAATCACAAGGGATATTTAAAATAGAAAAAACACTAATTATAATAAAATAACCCTATCTTAATAATATTTCAAGAAATCCTTTGAATTATATTTTAAAAATGGGTAATATAATTCCCCTTTTATATTAATCTTGAAAACTAAAGTGAATCATAATGATTAAATTTTAATGTCACTTTTTTATAATTATTCTCAAATACACATACACAGACAAATATTTTTTTATTAATATAATTTAAAATATTCAGATATTATTATCTGAATTTTCACACATAGACATAGACACACACACACACACATATTTTTATACCCATATATATGTGTAGAACCATAAAATATGTCCTGAGCCATTTTAAATAACCAATCATTTTATTCAAAACCAAAATTTGAAATAATTAACTGATACATAAAATTCGATGGAAATTTAAAAGAACCATTAAAAAATTAATTTCCAAACATGTTTTGAAAAAATTTACTAAAAGATAAATTGAAAACCCATTGAATAATTCCATTAAATTTTAATGTAATGTCTCAAAATTTCAAAAATGAAGATTAGGAATTCATTTCTTAACCTTAAAAAGGTTAAACCATTTTAAATGCCTCAATTAAATAAAATGAATTATTTCAATACCTTTTAAATACTTTTTATTTAATCTTCCAATTGAAATGAAAATAAATGGATTTATAACAAATGAAAAACCCCTTGAAAAATTCATGAAACTCATTTTATATTTCATACATAGGAATAATTAATTAAATTAAATATTTATAACATTGAGAAACTAACAAATATTAAGTTTAATGATTAAAACATGGGGAAAACAACTTGGAATCGATGGTGATAGAGTTATAATTAATCACCTTTGATTGAGAAAGATTTAACAAGTGGGAGGGGACCTTCTAGAACCCTAAAAGCTAAGAGAACCAAAAATATTTGATCAAATCCTTGACTACTATTCAGTCAAACAAACCCATGATGAGGGGAGAATGACACCTCCAGGAAAGGGATAAATTAATGTAGAAGAGATATTACCATGGAGGATTATTTCTAAACCTTGAAGTAATTTCATTGAAAAATCATGGAGATGGAAGAATGTAGGAGGGGGAGGTGTGCAATCAAGGGGGATTTCCTAGAGGAGGGTTGCAACACTAGGGATATATGGAGAGATAGATAGTAGGGAAGGAAGGGGAAAATAAAAATAGGGATTTTTATTAATAAATAAATTATATAAAAAGGTAAACTAGAAGATTTTAATTTTTGGATTGATGCAATGTATACCAAATCATACAACAATCATGACTCCTCCACTAGACCCCACAAAAATCTACACATAATTACTTTTAAAAGTTCTCACGGTTTAACTAACCATGCACCAAACATACCACTCACATTGTCTTGATATAAACCCCACACGTATGGTTTTCATATGTTTAATAAAATTATGGAATCTATCAATTTGAACCTTAAAATAGATTTAAAAATTTAAAATTTCCATACATAATATTACCAAAACTCAAAATAACATGAAAATAATATTAAAAAAATAATTAATACAAAACTATATTGAGGGTTGTTACAAACTCTCCACCATAAATATTTTTAACCTCATAAATAATTTGTCAATATATGGAGTACATTAAGGATCTTAAAACTCGAACACCCTAAGAAAGAGGAGACTGATACAAAAAACTATAATAGTTCCTAATATGAGAGACCACCAAACAACGATTCCTCAAAACCAAAATATAAAATCCTCATATAACATCAAAATTCTCCAAGAGGAATACAACCAACCATTATACGACATAAAACATCACTCACATTGTGACCAACTAAGGTATCCCCACTATTTGGACTTAATTTAAAATGGTGGGTCAACAACATAGACAAAAATATAAACGACACCATGAAAGAATCAATTTTACCAAATACCCAATGATGATAAAAATTAACATATTAGATGTAATTTCCTTTCCATGAGGTTAATAAAATATCAAAAAGGATTAGCTAACCCGAGGACATGGAGAATGAAACCCTAAAAGATGCCTCCTTAAAACCAAAAATAGGCTCTAGAATCGGGCTACAATACAAAAATAGGAAAACATGGGCTCAAAATCTTTAACATAACTTCAGAGAGAAACTATTAAAAGATCACTAGCACCCTAAATTTTTCAACCTCCCAAAGGCCACCCATACCGACTGCCCATGCACTCACCCAAAGTCACCAATGTCCAACCCCTCAAAAAACTGAAATCCCAATTCACTGATCCTAAATCCACCAAATTAGAATCATCAAAACCATGAAACCCCCTAAAAAAATTATATTACCCAATGCCTACATCATAACTATATAAACATATGAGAATAAGGAAGAATATGGCAGCACCACTTGATTACAAGTCTGGGTATAGACACAAACTATCCAACCATGCCATGATTTTCTATGTGACATAATTTAAATGACATAAAACAAGAAATAAAATAGTCCATTTCTCAAATTCTCAACTAAAATGTCCGGACAACTTAAGAGACAAAAAAATATTTAAACTAATTAAAAAAGAAACACCACAGAACCATATTTTCATTAAATTCCCAAACTCCCATAGAAAGATTTCAAAACCGGTTTTACTAAAAAGATATATTTAAAATTAAGTTTTAATAAAACATCCCCATTATATTTTTTTAAAACAATCCTCATTTCAAATAACTCCATTCCATAAAACATTAATTTTCCAAATTTTGAAAATAGACATATAGAAAAAACCCAAATATCATATTCAAAACATTTAAAAAACCCCTATTTTTAAAACCATTCGGTTTTTAAGCCACAAAAATTAAAAAAATATCCTTGTCAAATGAACACCCCCATTTCATTTTTAAAAATTACCCAAAATTTACATAACCAAGTCCCATTTCCAAATCATTTTCCAAAATTACCCAATAAAATTTCCTATTTTATATATTTTTTCACAAATCCCTATTTTTTCCAAGAAAAGTTTCCCAAAATTCACATTATCTGAAATCACACCAAACTTACAAACCTGATAATCATCATATCACAATAATATCATTAATTGACTTCTTATTAGAGTTGGTACCCAAGAACTAACTATTTATACACTAAATATCATATATATTAAAAGAATTGAATATTAATTAAAAAATATTTTTATTTATTTTTCATAGTTTTGTATGACCTTAATATAATAATTCATTTGAGTATCTATCACATTAAAAAGGGAATAATTGTTTCCTATTATAATGAGAAGCTTCAAATTATAAGAAGATATTATTAAACCTTGTTATGTTGTTGGATAAAATTACATCACATAAAAAATTAAATGTTGACTATCAAGTGTGAGTAATTGTAATAAGATTAGTATGTATCTCTTTGTGTTCAGACTTGGTAATGTCCAACATGGGAGATTATGAGATCCAAAATGCCAATAATAATTTCAAATGTTTATGTGTCATTGGATATTTATTTCCATGAGCATTATAATGATCCTAATAATTTCTTATAATTAATGCATATCATGACTCACGCACTAGGATATATTATGATAAACCAAGATGAGAATGTTTATGGAGAATTTAAGAATGTTGGGTGTATCATGAATGGCATGTAATTAGTGAATAATTTGATGAGGGGTTTTTACCTTCTATATTTATGGTAGTTGACATCTTGTCTATTTGATTGAAATAGAACTGTCATATTAAATTACATGTCCATGGTGTAACAAATATTTTATTCCATGTATTTAAAGAATGATGCATCAATTTTTTTTTAATGATAATAGGAGTGTGAAACCCACTTGATGAGACTTTCATACACAAGGATTATATAACATAGTGATCATTCATATGTGGGTTTTGATATTGCAACACATATTATTATTTTATGAATTCCTTGATCCATTACTAGAATGTAAATGTTTGATTTAGACAATACTCTCTAATGCTACCAAGAGCGTATCTTAGAGGGTCATAGTCAAAGTGTTTCCATTGAAAATATCCCCTCATTTTGTGATTAAATAAATTATGAAATTGACATAAAATGATATCCTATGGGTTCTGATATTTTATTTTTTAGTATTATTTTGATGAAATTTTATTGGGCCTAATGTTTACATCATGTTCATTGTGAATGATTCAACAATAAGACCAAATTTGTGTTATCCATTGGATAAATGGGAACATATTTTGAATCTATAGCCATCATGTTATATCAGAGGGGTCACATTCAAATTTATAATTATATATATGATTATTGACAATTAGGAATTTAAATACAAATTTTTATTTCATTTTCTATTCATTATTTATTCGATTTTCAAGATCTAGTATTCCACCTATTCACTTCTCCTTTATATAACCAAGATTGGATAATAAATAACATGCATCACTTCTTAAAAACACATCAAAGGTGTAAAGAAATTTATCTACATAACCCATGTTTACTAGATATTTACTCATTTATCACATGTCATGTATCTTTTTTCATCACACCAAGATACTTGTGTGGACTCTAGGTCATTGTGTGATGAATACACATAATTTAAATTAAATTCACCACATGTATACCATCCAAGGTGTCAAATGTTTTTTTGGAATACGTTTTCTGTAGATTTCCATCATTTCATATAGTCGCCATGTTTTTTTGGGTTTAAAACATTGGGTCAAGACAAGTCATGTAATTAATACACCACATTTATTTAATACACAACACACATAAGATGACAACCATGTAACTTGATGTACACACAATGTATCCTTCCTTCAAATCATGTATCTCATAAATATCCCTAATATGTACACTCCATGTACCTAGGTGTGTACTATGGACATCTAGTGATGTAATGTACACATCTAGTGGGGAATTATACACATGTCGTATACTTCAACTATTCACCTTGAAATTTTTAATTTAATTAAATTCTATATTAAAAATCATCGACTTGAGTTCCACAAGTAATTAAATTGATTGTACAAATCAGTTAATAGGTTTTATATTATATTAAATTCATAATTAATCTTATGTTATATTTGAAAATATAAGTCAGTTATTTTCATGGAATATTAAAGATTCATCATGCACTAAATTATACAATAAATTTAATTTTTATGTGATGCTTGTTTCATGGATTCAACAATACACAACATGAAATTTTGTAACATTTAGTGTATGCATTTTTTCATGTGAGTTAATTGTATAATATAAGGACCATACATACTAGTCCAGATAGGTACTCACCAAGATTCATCCATGTACAAAGTTGTGTAATAATTTATTAAATTTTATAAAAATTTAAATTAATTATTTTTATTAAAATCACATTATATGGGAATATACAGTAAAATTGGATGGAATAAGTTAAAATGAATAAATTGATTAATAAGTTAATTAATAATATTAATTCATTTTCATTTTGTCTCATTGAATAACTAATTGAATTGAATTTTAGCTAGTTATTTTAAATGTGTCGACATTGATTTTGTATGAATTATCATGAGATTTAACTAGTCCCTTATATGTGTTGGTTTTAATTTAATTTATTTTCTTCCATGTTTTTTTAATTATTTACTCTTAAATTAAATGTTACTCCTTGCGTGTCATCCCTACCACCTTTATTTTTTAGTTCATGCATACCTAAGGTTATTTAATGTAATCCCCATAACCAATCATTTTATTTCCTAAGCTACATGTTATTTATAAAACATATGTAATAAAATGAGTATATAAAGGCCTATTGAAATAATTTAAGGAAGAACTAAGGTAGAGGATGTTCCAGAAGGAAATAAGACAAAAAATGTGCAATGCATAGGTGGATAGGTGTAATTATGTAACATAAACCATAACCAACAAAAATTGTTTTACCTAGTGACTTTAGTTGATTTATTATCATCTCATTAAATAAACGATTAGTTAAAGATCATAATAATTCCATTAATTTATTAATTTTGGTTCTATATTATGGATAATTTATTTTATAGATTCATGACTGCAATCACATAAATAAATAGACTAATATGAAAATATAGAATTAAAATAAATGGATTAGGCATTGATATTTTATTGGAACATGGTTAACCCCTTAAGTAAAATACTCTTAATATTTACATGTCATGTAAAATATAAAATATGTGAATATGTGCATAATAAAAAAATACATCAATTTAATATTAATCCATTAAGACTTAAATTGTATTAACTAAGATAAACCCATAGTTAATGTGTTGTTTCGGTCTCTATTGGGAGAACTTTTGAATTTCTTGAATTCTTAACTAAGAAAGTGGGTCGACATAATTATTTATGTACTGGGTTTAATGGAATTTTTCTATCCAGTAAAAATTTAGAGGAATGTGTAGTGGAAATCTATGTTAGGTTTTCAGGTTTTAGGAGTGAAATCAATGGCCATAGGAGATACTATTTTGAAGGTGGAAAGACCGCATTGTTAAATACTTTCATATAATTTTCATGGTCTCCATCAGGATTATAATAAAGTAAATTTAGATTCATTAAAATAGAATTTCCACACAACATGCTATTATAATTTCAATTGTGGGGATATCTTAGACATGATAGAATATTGAGAGACTTAATAAAATTAAAATTAAAATTATTAGGTCTCATGTAAATCACATTGAAGATAAGTATAAATAATTTGATATATTATTTTATAATAATGAAATGTTCCTAAACCAACATATCCCTATAATCAAATACTGAGAAATATCTTTTCCCAACATTATGTAACTTCCAAGAATGGTTTAAAAAGTTATGGGTAGTGCTACTTCATGAACAGAAGCTTTACATGCTTGAATCCTCAATCCCTAATCCACTCACTAAGGATGAGAGTGATGAAGAGTTAACTATTCATATAAAACTCTTGAAGGACACACTATATGTTTAGTGTTTAATGTATTCATCCATGTCCAGATAACTCTTTAAGCCTCATGAAATAATGGATTCATATAGCATGTAATGACATCACCGTAATCTATATAAGGAGAGATAATGAAAGGAATTATTTGAGATCTCAAAGGAACTCTTCATGAGAAATATTGAAGAAGGTGTGCCATCTAGTCCTCAAAAAAGCAAACTTATTAGATAAATTAAGAAAATTTAGGTTCTAGGGTTTTCTCTTCCTAAATAACTACACACTGATATCATTATTTCAACACTCCATTTGAGATTCTCCAATTCTGTTTCCAATTTCATTATGATCTACATAGATAATATTATCCTAGTTCTTCTCACTACAATTCTCTATGTTGGGAAAGATATAAAGTGTAAAAATACTTCTAAAATAATCATGAATAAATGGAATTTCCAGGATAATAGCCCCAAGACTAACTCCAAGTCTAAATATTCTTTACAATTCCATTCCAAGATGAGGAGGATCAAAGAGAAATCAAGGAAAAACGACATTTTATATTTTTCCTATTGGAAAAGGGCCAATTGGATAAGAAATACTCCCAAAAAAAGAAGAAAGAGGAAACTTCATGTTCATTCTTGATCATGTGTAATCTATTTGTTTCTAAAAATTAGGTTTTAGATATAGAATGTGGTTAATGAACTAGAATTTTATCAATTTAATTTCCCTTTTGAATATATATTATTGTCATATTTATTATGATATTATTATATAATGATAATTCACCACATGATAAAACTAATAAAATTTTATTGTAATATTTTCAACATTAAATTTCTAGAATAAATATGTCCATAAGAATTTAAAATATTAAAATGATTAAAAAAATAATAATAATATAACAATAATGATATGAAAATTTAGTTATCCTTGATCTCCCAGAATAATCACACTCACGAACAACAATATAAAATTAAATAAAAATGATATTAATCCAATATGCATTTTGAAAATGAAATATATATAACCATTATAGAAAAAATAATTGAGTTAGAAATGAATAAAAGAACAGGTACTTAAAAAAACCAGGGATCTAATATGACTATTATAAATCTTACTATGGGAATAATAATCTGATCATTAAAATAGTAATATTACCAATTGAATAGTAATTTAAACATTAGTAATAGTTACCTGGCCATTATAATAGTAACCTCACCTATGGTATTGTAAAATAAAATTTATATATCTTATAAAATGATAATATGGAATATTTATATCCTTATACAAGTAAATAAATTTTTTAAAAATGATAAAATAAGTGTTTTTATTTTCTAAAAAAATTGAAATGTTTTATTTTTTATTTTTATAAAAAAATATATTGATTAAAAATAAATTTTATTTTTGTAAAATTGGTTTATAAATTAATATTATATTGTATTATAATTATAATATAATTTTATGAGACCATAAATAATTTTCCAAAGGGTTTGAAAATTTTTCATAGTACTAAAATTGATATTTTTCAAATAAATGATGATTTAAGAAAATAAATATATCATATTTTTAAAATTATATTCATAAAGAAGATTTCATTTTTGAAATATAAAAGTGAAAAAAATTGTTAGTGTGATATTTGGGTATTTCTCTAAAATAGTAGAATTTTTTGTTGAATAATGAAATATGATATTTAACATTTTAAGATAAATAAAAGTATTTTTATATCATGAAATATTTAAGAACCCATTATTTAGAAATGACATGAACTAATTACTATATATATCCATAATAATCAATATTGTTTATAGTTTTGAGACAATATAATAAATTAACGAATATAATATTCAAAAATACCCCAATCATCCCCTTATAAATACCACCCCTAATCCTCAAAAATTCTATGACTTGGATATTTTAAAACATCTAGAAAATTAGCTTTAGAATCCTCTCATAAACATCCTAGTGTGTCTTGTCTCATTCAATTTCCATTTTAAGGATCCTTAAGGGGTATCCTAAGAGGACACAACCAATAGAAGAGGGAAGATTCTCAACTTATCTCTTTCAATTTTATTCTTCTTCATTGACCCATTATGACCACCATCCACCTAAAAAAATTATAATAAATATAATAAATATAACGACATGTTATTATTTTTGTGGAATATACATATTATACACTCTCTTCATTCATTCCTAAAATTAAAGTGTTGTTTATAATATGGTTGGTTCAACACCTCCACTAACATCATACATTGTTTTTATCCAATGCCTTAAAGTATGATTTTGGAAACATAAATATGGTCAAATATGATTAAAATAATTATACTATATCTTATTTAATGTTCAATAATTAATTTAAAGAAAAAATATTAATTTAAACAAAATGAGTTCGTGATGGTCCAGTACACCTCCTAAATGGACTAACCAAATAACGTTAGCTTTCTTACTAAAATAATCATCCTTATATTGGGAAATTTAAGGATATTTGGGAATATTTAAATTTTATATTCATATGAATACCATTTCAAATTAATTATATAATTTTATTCCCATTTGATAAGAACTTTAATAATTTTATGCAAGTGATCAGACCTCAAAACCATGAAATGAATTCTTTCAGAACAACAAAATTAGTCTTTATATATCAATGCAATGGTTATAGATGAACATAATAAAATTATAATAAATAATATATATATGGTAAAGGTTTTTAGTTAATTTTTTATTTAATTAATTTTATTATTTATGATATTATGTGAAAGTGTATAATAATTGTGGGACATAAGGTAACTGGTCTCTCTGAACCCCACTTTTCTTTGGGTTATGAAATTTCTCTCACTAACTCAATTTATCTCTCACCTAATTCTATATAATTATTATTAATTATATATATATATATAAGTATTTATATCTCTCTCTTACATATATAACTAGATTAATCTTCATTCATTTTATCGGGTAATACATGGCTTAAGTTTTTTTCTCAAATGTATTCATTAAAATATCATTTTATTATTATATGAGATAAGATTATAAAACTCATTTCTTTCCTTGGGAAATTATTATGTTTATGACTTATGATTGATTCCATTTTTATGGCACAAAAAATCAATTATATTAAATAATGGGTGAACCTAGAAAAATATCTAGAGCATTGGGTAATTTTTTGGTCTCATGTGATGTTTTTCATGGGATTAGGGAGTGAAACTAATCCATGATGGGTCTTTGTAAACCATGTGATATTGTATTGGTAGTTAGTATTGAATTATTCTTATCTAATTTTTTAGGTTTCTTCCACATTCTTATGTTTCCATGATCTTATGATAACATGTTATTTATGTTATTCTCTAATGTGATTATTCATAGGATTACTTGTTTATGATACTATGTTAAGAATCATTATCATATATATTTCTTTACCGAGCTTTATCTCTCACACATTTATTTTATTTATTATCTTTCTTATAATAATAAGTTTGAAGAGAATTAATGGATTTTTTAGGTCATTATGAAGATTAAAATATGTATTTTTTGTATTTTATGTATTATGAACGTAGCCTTTAAAATCAATAGGCCGCATGCTCATTGGGGTGTGGATGTTTATATTAAAAATCATGTAATAATATGGGTATAAGGATTGAATCACCATAGTTGGCATCAAAGAATTATCTAGTTATTTTTAGAGATTATGAATATAATTCTTTTGTGAGAACCCAATGGAAAAATCTAATTGTTGTAAAATATCCTATAATTGTGATATAGTATATAGCAAGCGGGTTCTAAGAAATTACATCCTTCTCTGGATACTACAAGTGGATGAAGTTATAGAATAGTTGTACATATATGTAATAACCTCAAAAGGTAAAAATGGGTATTGAAATGATCTTTAATAAGTTAATAAAAAAGAGGCCTTGCCTCCATCCTAGTTTGACACTCCTGGAACATATGCATTGGAATATACTCGCACTCTTAATGAATAATTATAAAATACCTGGATAGATTTTTAGGTAAGAAAACATAATAGGAAACATTATCAAGGATATCCTCGATTTAAACATAGAGACTCATAAGTTCAGATATATTTTTCATTTATAAGTTATTATTTCCAATTTCATAGTTTCCCTTTTTATTTTTTATTAGTTAATGTATTTTCATCCTTTTTCCCTTTATTTTAGTTAATGGAGGGACATAGGAAGAACCGTGAAAACAACCAAAATGATAGGAAATGATATGATTTACATAGTGATATTCCTAACCTTATGGGAGTGGGAGATGGAAACATCATGGTAGTAATGAACAAGATATCTCATTCTATGAATAATAACTTTAATCATATATAACATCCTCCTTCTCCTAATAATGATAATGTTGTTTTAGATTCCTTTATGAAATAAATATTTTCTAACATTAGAATATCTTATGGTTACCTCATCATAAAAAAATGAATTAACTACCTTAATAACGTATTCTATGTCATCCCATTCTTAGAATAAGATAAAGTTATTCTAACCATTTATTGCTAGTAGGGGAAGCTATTTAGTGGCATAAAATGATGATGAATTTGAAGTCAAAAGTAGAATTTTATTCTTTTGAGTGGGAAGGAATCAATAAAATATTTTTCAGTAAATATTTTCCCCAAATTCACTATGTTAACATTTAAAAGGAGTTCCTTGGACTTTGTAACATCCTGAATTTTCATATAGGTACAGATCCTTTAAATTTCAATCTCAATCTCTTGTTTTCTTTTAAAATATATGGATAAAGGATTAAGGAATGTTTCCAGATCATCTAGGGATTTTTTGGAGAATGAAGATTTTATTTTTATAGAAATGGACGATCCACATGGATGGAACATGGTTATTAGTAACTATGTGACTCGACTATGAATCTTAAAAATGATGAACACATTTAGTCTAACTGTGTGAGGGAGGCTGCATGATTATGTAAAACCTAAAATTTATTTCATGTGTACATGGAATGTTTGGAGCATGATTTATCTTAACTATTCATATAACCATCAAGGGGTGTATGCCTTTCATAGTGGGAACAACATGTCATGTGCACAATTTTTCAAACTATACACCTAGCTATGTGAGGGTTGACACCATAGGCTATAGGTGCACATGGTTGGAACATGATTTAACCGATCGTGTTCCACACCACTCAACCCTTAAAAATAGGGTGAAATTCCCATTTTTCTCAACCTCATTTAAACCATAATACCACATATCTTTTACCCTCCATGCACAACAACCCCCTCTACTCAACCTTTGTCTTGGATCTCAACCTTTGTTTTGAGCTTCTACCCACACACAATGTTCGAATCAACCATCGTTCATCACGTTGTATAGAAAATTGAAATTCTATGATTCCTCTTAATTATTTCCTACTCTCGTCTCGAAGTATTAAATTCTATAATTGTACATAATAATATGCCCTATTTTCATGGTGTTTTTATAGTTCATTGATTTCTCTTATTATATCTTATATTATAGCCCAATAATGGATGAGGAGTCTACTACCCTTCTATGGTAGGTGGTTTAATTATTTCTCTAAAATTTCAAGTTGAATATGTTGGGTGTTGTTGTTCCACGTGACATAATTTTCATGTGTCACCCTTAAATGAGATATTATTAAAATAAATTTGCTAAATCCTAATATGAGTTTTTCTTTGAGGCCTAACTCCATCATCGTGGTTTTCTATATCAACACAAAATACCCATAATGTTGTGTTGTTTAAAGTGGATATAAACACTATAACTTAATAAATATTTAAACCACATTTTGATGTATGTTGAATTGTCCTTCATAAATGATATTTTTAATTATAATGTGATGTAATGGTGTTATAACCAACATGGACCATATACATAGATATATAATTGAACCACCTTATAAGGTGTCATAAGTTTATACGGTATAAATGAAATGAACAAATGTGATAAATGGAAGTTTAATGTTATAATAATGTCACCCAAACCTTGTTTAATAATAATGTGTGACCATGAAAATCATTATACTATGGATTGTTGATTATTATTACAGGAGTTTAAATTTATCATTTTTGTATGGGAATGTTATAAACATGTCACTCCAATCATGTCATGCCCGGACTTCGTTGAGGTACAACTTTAATTTTAAATTTTTATTTCATGAATTAATTTACTGTTTATTGCCTGGTTGTAGCATGGGGTGAACCCGATGTGGGTTGACCATTGTGGCAACGATATGTGCCCGCGAGCCATACACCGCTCGGCGCACGGGCAGGGCACGGGAGAAGCCGTGCGACTTTTCCATTTTAACGTGCGGTGTCCGTTGCACGGACGTTTCAAATACCGGATGATTAACTTCAGTTTTCTTATTCTTCTTATTATTATTATATTATTATTATTATTATTATCATTATTATTAATTTTATTATTATTAAATCCTTTTATCTTTATTTTATTTCATTTAGTTCTTTTGTTATTGATTTGGGTTGTTTCTTTTTATTATTATTTGTTTTTTATTAATCCCCCTCAAGAAAACCCTAGCCGCCACCCTTTTTTTCTTCTTTTTATTTCTTTATTTTTTCATCCTCTTTCTTCCTCCCCATGAATCCCCTCTCTCCTTCTTCTATCTTCTATCCCACGACCACCCTCCTTTCTCACCCTTTCTTCCCCACTCGACCACGATTCTCCCTTCTCCCTCTTTTCTTATTTTTTCCCTCCCTTCTCCTCTCTTCCCTGTTACGCCCACCTCTCCCCCTATCCCCCTTCTCTTCCCTGTGGCCACCCTCTCCCCCTCTTCCCTACATGCTCCCCCTTCCCCTCATCTCCCTCCAGTGCCGCGCACCACCTCCCTTTCCTCCTCCCCTCTCCGCTGGACCCTCCTCTCCTCCTCTGCTCCATGGCCAACCCCCCCCCCCAACTCCCCTCCTCCTCTTTCCTCTCTTTTACCGGACCACCTCCCGCACCCCGCTCGCACTGCCAGACCGCCTCCCGCACCCTGTTCATGCTTCCGGACCACCATCCTGCACACCGCTTGCGCTCGCCAGACAACCACCGTGCCTCCCCTCATCGCTTTCCCGACGTTCCACAATAAGGGTTTGTTTTTGATTTTATTTAATTATTTTGATTGGTTTAATTGATATTTAAGTTATTTAATTATTAATGCATTAGTTTAAGTGTTAATTAATTAATTTATTATTATTAAATTTGTTAATCATTTAATTTATTTAAATTGGTTAAATTGATAATTAATTTATTTAATGTTTATTACATTTGGTAAATTTTTAATTAATTTAATTAATTTTGTTAATCATATTATTTAATTGAAATTGTTTAATTGTTAATTAATTTATTTAGTTAGTTTTGGAGTTTTATACTTATTAATAAACTTATTTAATTATTATTGGATTTGTTTAACGGTTAATTAAATTTCTGATATTTTCTGGGTTGGCAACATGGTGACTTGGTCTACTGTTTTAGGACCTTTTTGACAGCTCTATACAGTGCGGCCTTTGCAAAAGAGGAGTTTTGCGCCGTGTCACTTTTAGTACCTATTTGAGGTATGTGGTTTTCACATTCTTAGGGAGTTTGATCAATTAGTATACTGGTTTGATTAATTTAATATGTATTTCATTTAAATGATGTTGTGAGTTGTCATTTTGACTGGTAAAGCGTGGTGTTTTACTTTTATTAGTGTCTTGTTTTGATTGTCGGGTTTATATTGTGTTGTTCCTTGGTTTTTGAACAAATGCAACAGTTGAAATTTGATCCTTGTTATAGTCTTAGTGTGCGTCTGAGTGAGTTTTTCACTGTTGATTGTGTTGTTTTATTTTCTTAAAACTCCTAAACCAATTTTTCAAATGTTTGATAAAATTTATTTTTGGTTCTCAAAATTCCGTAGTTCTTGCATGTTGTGAGGTTATATGTGGTTTATTGTGTCTTGAACATGATGAGTAGGGTGAACTTTGAATATTGAGCACAAAAGGGGAAGCCTGGGTACTAGGTGGGTGGACTAGACTAGCGTGCTAGTGATACGAGAGTGGCCTCGACCCAATTTCACTTAGCGGGATTAATTCTTACAATAATAAATAAACATTGGATGATGATTGGAGATCACTATGGTAGGAGGTGTTTCCCTACCAGTGGCTCGTGCATGGGAATGTATGATATGGTTCACCGAGACATGAGGTTATAGGGCCCCACACAGCTTTAGTACTTTTGCGCCTCTCCCACTTTTGTTGCTCCTGTGCGATTATATACTCATCACTAATTGGTTTTGGTGACTTCTGTGGTTTCAAACGGTAAGAACGTTTCATTTTATTTCAGTACAAAAAACCCCTTTTTTCCCATTTTAAAACTATCTTTCTTTCTTTAAAAACTATTTTCATCAAAATGTTAGTGCATTTATTTACTTTCTCTAAAATCTAAACCTGCAAACTACTTCGGTCATCTAACACTTTTTATGAAGAATATATTTCCTGGTGCCAACCTATTGAGAGATTTATCACACCCTACTTACACCCTTAGGTATAAGTATATCTGATTATGTCTGATGCAGGGAAATTCCAAGGTTTTGATCATGGTGGTCCGAGTTGTTAGTTGGTTCATCTATTTTGGCACTGGTGGTGGAGGCCTGACAGTGATATTCTTTCATTAGGTGAAAATTTCTAATTTGATTTTTGGTTACCTTTTTGGGAGTTAGTTGTGGTTGAGCAGTAGTTTCTCTTTTTTTTGAGACTCGTTCGTGCTATTTTTGAAACTTGAGGTTGAAATGTTGGTTTCAGAATTCAGTTTACTTATGGTTGGTTTCTGGTTATTATACGGGTAAATCGTTCCCAAAAAAATTCTAAATTGATACCCAGGAACTTGTGCCGACCTGTGGGGATCGGGAATTCCCTTCGGGCCTTACCGCGGGCCAGGTCGGGCGGCGGGTTGATGGCGACCCGATTCGGTTTGTGACAAAATGGTATCAGAGGAGGTTTAGCTCTTGGTTTATGTTTCTTGGGATGAGATTGGTTATACAGAAGTTGGGGCTGTTGGGGCTGATAATTCATGTTACGAGTAGGGTTCTTGGCCAGCACGCCTCGTGACAGATACTGAGTCACCATGGGATGTCATGATGCTTGTTTGACTTCTTTTCTAGGTGGGACGTACAGGCTGCAGACTGTACGTGGACACCAGGCAGGAAAGTAGAGTTTTGACATGAAGTAATTTTTGCATATTTGGTTTACTGATGATTATTTATCTTGTTGAAAATTTGGTCCCTCTTGAGATATGTGATATTGATGGTATTCCTTTATGAATTTTGCCCTTTGCAGCATGATGCCTCCCCGGAGAGCTCCCATGCACCCATGGGAGGAAGCTGAAGATATTTCTCCCATGCCGCTTGATCAGAGATTGGTAGAGGCTATGGTCCGAGCCTTTTAGGCTTTGGTACAAGGGGCGACTCTTTCCCCTACCCCTTTTCCAGCTAGAGGGG
This sequence comes from Viscum album, assembly GCA_963277665.1. Lineage (NCBI taxonomy): Eukaryota > Viridiplantae > Streptophyta > Magnoliopsida > Santalales > Viscaceae > Viscum > Viscum album. The sequence continues at coordinate 1,563,179,909 of OY728165.1, forward strand.
AAGAATCTGGCTCCAAGAAGAATAGATCTCAAGAGTTTCTGAAGAATAAACCTCCTTCTTTCTGAGGTAGTTCAGAACCTCAGGAGGCTGAGGAATGTCTTGAAATGATAGAAAGCTTGTTCGAATTCATTGACACGCCCGAGGAAGTGAGGGTGAAGTGTGCCTTATTCCAGCTAGAGGGTTCCAGTCACAAATGGTGGGAATCCATGGTCCAGGATGGGAAACATGAGCACATGAGTTGGAAATATTTTAAGGTTGTCTTCAACGAGCAGTACTGTCCAGAGTTCCTAGACTACGCTAGATCTCGGGAGGTCATGGATCTTTCGCAAGGGAATCAGACAATGATGGAATATGAGAACCGCTTTTCTGAGCTAGTGCGGTACGCACCTGAGATAGTTTTGAGAAAATTCTTGAATGCTCAGAAGTTTGAGAAGGGCCTTCGACCAGAAATCCACTCTCAGGTTTTCTGATTCAAGATGAAGACTTATTCTGAGGTGGTCGATCCTGCTTGCATGGCCGAGATTGAACAGAGAGGAAAGTTGGGGTTTTTTGGATCAGTGTCAGGTTTTGGCAACGACGGTTCCTCAGAAAAGAAGAGGAAGTGTGATGAGCAGTGGAAGAAGAGTGGTGGTGGCTCAGGCCATCCCTCCAGGCAGACATCATCTGGGGATTCTGATGCGAGGCCCATTGTATGCCATCAATGCGGAAAGGTAGGGCACATCCGACCTGCATGTCCACATCCTCCTAGAACTTGCTATGGGTGTGGAGTCATGGGGCACCTACAACGTTTCTGCGGGACTGTATGCCCTCACCAGAGTGGGACCAGATCTGTAGCTTCTAGGGGTGTATCAGTGAAGTCAGAGCCGACTAGGATGCCGAGATCTTGGTTCGATGGTCATGGTGGCAGGACCAGATCATCTTCTGGGCAGATCCAGATTAGGGCGGAGCTTCAGGCGAGCGGTCGTTCTCAGGCAGGGACCAGGAAACTAAATGCTGTGGATCATGCACCAGCGAGATCTGATGTAGGGCCTTTGACTGTTCGAGGTACCATTATGGTTTCATCTTCTATAGTTTTAGTTTTATTTGATACTGGTGCTTCAGTTTCTTTCATATCTGCTCACCTTGTGAATCTGCTAAACCTACCAACCGAGCTGTTATCATTTACTATGGAGTTGGCAACACCGTTGGGGAAAAATAGGGAGCAAGGACTTAGGGGCCCATCGTGCGCACTCTCTGTGTCAGGAGTCGAGATAGAGTGGGATTTCTTGGTCCTTGATATGGACCTATTTGATTTGATCCTCTGTATGGACTGGCTGGTGCACTTTCAGGCACACATTGATTGCTATCGGCACTGAGTCAGTTTTACGGCACCATATGGGACTCCCCAGTTATTTCACGGAGAATGGGATCCTCGGTTGGGACACATGATACCTCCACTACTTGAGTTGGGAAATCTTTCTTATCAGTTATTGTCGCTCGCACTGGAGGACGGTGGTGGTGTTCCTCAGGGCGGGTTACCTCGTGTCGTGGATGAGTTCCCGGAGGTCTTCCCAGATTATTTTTCAGGCTTACCCCTAGAGCGGGATGTGGAGTTCTCGGTCGAGTTGGCGCCAGGAACACAACCTATATCTCTTCCCTCATATCGCATGGCCCACTGAATTGAGGGAATTAAAGATACAATTGGAAGATTTTGAATCCAAAGGATTCATTCGCCTGAGCGTCTCTCCTTGGGCCGCCCCGGTTTTATTCGCGAAGAAGGCCGTTGGAACCCTCCGGTTGTGCATTGATTACCAGAAATTGAACAAGGTAACCATCAAGAATAGATACCCTTTTCCTTGTATTGACGATTTTTTTGACTAGCTAAAGGGGGAAAAGTGGTTATCAAAGATTGATTTGAGTTCAGGATACCACCAGCTCAGGGTGAGAGAAGCAGATATCCCGTAGACGGCTTTCCGAAGCAGGTACGGTCACTTCGAGTACTTGGTCATGCCTTCCGGATTGAAAAATGCTCCTGCAGTTTTCATGGCGCTCATGAATAGGGTGTTCCACCAATATCTCGACTCATTTTTCTTGGTATTCATGGATGACATCCTGGTTTATTCTGGATCTGAGGAGGAGCATGAGCACCACCTGCATGTTGTTTTGGGCACTTTGCGAGCCCATCGCCTGTATGCAAAACTCTTGAAGTGCACATTCTGGATCAGGAAGTGAAGTTTCTGGGGCATGTCGTCTCAGAACAAGGGGTTCCAGTGGATCCTAAGAAGATCCATGTAGTTATGTCATGGGAGAATCCAAGAAATGTGTTTGAGATCAGGAGTTTTCTGTGCTTGGCTGGTTATTATAGGCACTTTTTCTAGGACTTCTCGTGGCATGCCTCCCCCATGACTGCACTCACCTGGAAAGGGGTGAAGTTTGAGTGGAGACCTCAGTGTCAGGTAGCCTTTGAGGATTTGAAGTGGTGGTGGACCACTGCACCTGTGTTGACCATGCCAGAGTCAGGAAAGGGGTATGTGGTTTATTGTGATGCTTCAGGTACGTGCCTTGGATGTGTGCTCATGCAGGATGACCATGTTGTGGCTTATGTTTCTCGCCAGATCCGGCCACATGAGAAGAATTATCCGACTCATGACTTAGAGTTGGCAGTGGTGATGCATGATTTGAAGACGTGGTGTCACTATCTCTTTGGGGAGAAGTTTGTGGTCTATTCTGACCATAAGAGCCTGGAATACATTTTCTCTCAGAAGGATCTCAATTTGAGGAAGCACCACTGGGTCGAGTACCGGCAGGGTTTTGATTTTGACATTGTCTATACCCCAGGCAAGGGTAATGTGGTAGCCGACGCCTTGAGTAGGAAAGTACCAGTGCAGGCGTTGAGGAAGTCCAGCAATGAGTGGACTTTGATGGGGCTCTTCTCCTAGATGCACTTGGAGAGCAGGGAGAACAGTTGAGCTACTTTCCGGGCTAGCATTCAGTTGACTCCGGCTCTTCTGGAGTTGATTCAAATGGAGAAACACAGAGATGAGTTGTGTCAGTGATCTATGCAGTTTCTTCATAGTGGGGAGAATCCGTCATATTGGTCCTTGTCTTCCCAGAGGGTCTTGTGCTTCAAGGGCCGTGCTGTGGTGCCGTTGTCTCTGCGGAAGGTGGTGGTGCAGGATAGCCACCAATTTCAGTGGGTCGTCCATCCTGGTACCACCAAGATGTACTACGATGTTCTCCATTAGTTCTAGTGGCCAGGTATGAGATGGGATATAGCCGACTTTGTGTCGAGGTGCTACACATGTCATCAGGTGAAAGCAGAGCATCAGAGGCCATCTGGGTTGCTTCAGCCACTACCCATTCCTTCCTGGAAGTGGGATGAGGTCGCCATTGACTTCATCATTGGCTTTCCTCGGACACCACGGGGGAGGAATGATATTTGGGTAGTGATTGATCATTTGACCAAGTCAAATCACTTTATCCCGATCAGAGATACAGCGAAGGTAGAGGAGTTTGGCCGCTTGTATGTTCAGGAGGTGGTCAGACTTTATGGTGTGCCGTCGGCATTTGATTCTGACCAAGACCCCCGCTTTACCTTCCGGTTTTGGGGAGGCCTCCAGAAGGTTTTGGGGTCGCAAATTAAGATGATCACGATATACCACCCTCAGACGGATGGCCAAACGGAGTGAGCGAATCAGATTCTGGAAGACATGGTCCGTGCATGTGTGTTAGATTTCGGAGGTTCGTGGGATATAAATTTGGGATTGGTTGAGTTTGCTTATAATAACAGTTACCAATCTTCCATCAGAATGACACCCTTTGAGGCACTCTATGTTCGGCCTTGTCGGTCCCCTATGTGTTGGGATGAGGTAGGCAAGACCTCACTCTTGGGACCGAGCCTTGTTCAGGAGACGTCTCAGAAGGTCAAGTTGATTAGGCAACGGTTGTTGATAGCTCAGAGTCGTCACAAGTCTTATGCAGATCAGAGGCGGTGGGATCTTGAGTTTTCAGTGGGGGACAGAGTGTTCCGGAAAGTGTCCCCTCGCTTGGGTCACCGTCGTTTGGGGAAGCAGGGGAAGCTGACACCGAGGTATGTCGGACCTTTCGAGATTCTTGTGCTGATTAGAAAGGTGGAATACAGGTTAGATTTTCCCTCGCAGTTGACGTCGATTCACGACGTATTTTATGTCTCCAAACTAAAGAAGTACAACCCCAATCCTTCTCATGTTCTGAATTGGGAGGAGCTGGAGATAGAGTCCGAATTATCTGTGTTTGAGAGACCTGTGCGGATAGTGGATTCTCAGAAGAAGGTGCTGCGTGGAAAGTCCATTCCTTTGGTTCATATTCTATGGAAACACGGAATTGACGAGCATGAGACTTGGGAGCATAGGTCTTGGGTTGACCAGGAGTATCCGTTTCTATTCCCTGATCAGGCTTCGAATTGACTTCCCGAGGGCGAAATGTTTTCATGGTGGGGAGAATTGTCACGCCCATACTTTGTTGAGGTACAACTTTAATTTTAAATTTTTATTTCGTGAATTAATTTCCTGTTTATTTCTTGGTTGTAGCACGAGCTGAACCCGATGCGGGTTGCTCGTTGTGGCAAAGATGTATGCACGCGAGCCTTACACTGCTCGATGCACGGGCAGGGCACGGGCGAAGCCATGCGGCTTTGCCATTTTAACGTGTGGTGTCCGTTGCGCGGAAGTTTCAAATACTGGATGATTAACTTCAATTTTCTTATTATTATTATTATTATTATTATTGTCATTATTATTAATTTATTTTTATTAAATCATTTTATCTTTATTTTATTTAATTTAGTTCTTTTGTTATTGAATTGGGTTGTTTTTTTATTTTTTTTAATAATCCCCCCCATGCAAACCCTAGCCGCCACCCTTTTTTTTTCTTTTTTTTTCTCTTTCTTTTTTTTCCTCATCATTCTTCCTCCCCACACATCCCCTCTCTCCTTATTCTCTCTTCTCTCCCACGGCCTCCCTCCTCCCTCACCCTTTCTTCCCCGCTCGGTTGCGCTTCTCCCTTCTCCCTCTTTTCTTCTTTTCTCCCTCCCTTATCCTATCTTCCCTGCTGCGCCCCACCTCTCCCCCAGTCCCCCTTCTATTCCCCGCAGCCACCCTCTCCCCCTCTTCCCTGCGCGCTCCCCCTTCCCCTCATCTCTCTCCAGTGCCACGCCCCACCTCCCTTTCCTCCTCCCCTCTCTACCGGACCCTCCTCTCCTCCTCTACTCTACGCCCCCCCCCAAATCCCTTCCTCCTCTTTCCTCTATTTCACCAGACCGCCTCCCGCACCACGCTCGCATTGCCGGACCGCCTTCCGCACCCCGTCTGTGCTGCCGGACCACCATCCCTCACACCGTTCACGCTTGCCGGACAACCGCCGTGCCGCCCCTCATCGCTTTCCCGACGTTCCACAATAAGGGTTTGTTTTTGGTTTTATTTAATTATTTCGATTGGTTTAATTGATATTTAAGTTATTTAATTATTAATGCATTGGTTGAAGTGTTAATTAATTAATTTATTGTTATTAAATTTGTTAATCATTTAAATTATTTGAATTGGTTAAATTGATAATTAATTTATTTAATGTTCATTATATTTGGTAAATTGTTAATTAATTTAATTTATTTTGTTAATCATCTTATTTAATTGAAATTGTTGAATTTTTAATTAATTTATTTAGTCAGTTTTGGAGTTTTATACTTATTAATAAACTTATTTAATTGTTATTGGATTTTATTAATGGTTAATTAAATTGCTGATATTTTCTGGGTTGGCACCGTGGTGACTTGGTCTACTGTTTTAGGACCTTTTTGACGGTTCCATACAGTGCGACCGTTGCACAACGGGAGCTTTGCGCCGTGTCGCTTTTCGTACCTATTTGAGGTAGGTGGTTTTCACATGCTTAGGGAATTTGATCAAGTAGTCTGCTGGTTTGATTAATTTAATATGTCTTTTATTTAAGTTCTATTGTGAGTTGTCAGTTTGATTGGTAGAGCATGGTGTTTTACTTTTATTAGTGGCTTGTTTAGATTGTCGAGTTTATACTGTGTTGTGCCTTGGTTTTTGAAAAAATGCAGTCGTTGAAATTTGATCCTTGTTACAGTATTAGTGTGCATCCGAGTGGGTTTTGCACTGTTGTTTGTGTTGTTTTATTTTCTTAAAACTCCTAAACCAATTTTTCAAATGTTTTATAAACATTAGTTTTGGTTCTCGAAATTCCGTAGTTCTTGCATTTTGTGAGGTTATATGTGGTGTGTTGTGTCTTGACCTTGATGAGTAGGGTGAACTTTGAATATTGAACACAAAAGGGGAAGCTTGGGTACTAGGTGGGCGGACTAGACTAGCGTGCTAGTGATATGGGAGTGGCCTCGGCCCAGTTTCACTTAGCGGGATTGACACTTACAACACTAACTAAACATTGGATGATGATTGGAGACCACTATGGTAGGAGGTTTTTCCCTACCCATGGCTCATGCATAGGAATGTATGATATGGTTCACCGAGACGTGAGGTTCTAGGGCCCCACATAACTTTAGTACTTTAGGGCCTCTCCCACTTTTGTTGCTCCTGTGCAATTATATACTCATCACTAGTTGGTTTTAGTGACTTATGTGGTTTCAAAAGGTAAGAATGTTTCATTTTCTTTCAGTACCAAAAACCCATTTTTCCCATTTTAAAGCTATCTTTCTTTCCTTAAAAACTGTTTTCATGAAAATGTTAGTGCATTTATTTACTTTCTCTAAAATATGAACCTGCAAAATGCTTTGGTCATCTAACCCTTTTTATGCGGAATATTTTTTCTTGTTCCAACCTATTGAGAGATTTCTCACACCCTACTTACAACCTTGGGTGTAAGTAGATCTGATTATGTCTGATGTAAGGAAATGCCAAGGTTTTGAGCACGGTAGTCCGAGTTGTTAGTTGGTTCATCTGGTTTGGTGCTGGCGATGGAGGCCTGAGAGTGATATTCTTCCATCAGGTGACAGTTGATGATTTGGTTTTTGGTCACCTTTTTGGTAGTTAGTTGTGGTTGAGTTGTAGTTGCTCTTTTTGTTGAGACTCGTCCGTGCTATTTTTGAAACTTGTTGTTGAAATGTTGGTTTCGGAATTCAGTTTACTTATGGTTGGTTTCTAGTTGTTATACGGGTAAATCGTTCCCAAAAAAATTCTAAATTGATACCCGGGCACTTGTGCCAGCCCGTGGGGATCGGGAACGCCTTTCGGGCCTTGTTGCGGGCCGGGTCGGGCGTTGTATTGATGGCGACCCGATTCGGTTCGTGAGAAATCATGAACTTATTATTAGTTTTAAATATTATACTTGGCGATCCTTATACATTAATTGTATGTGGAAATGGTGTTTCTTCTTCTATGATAGGATATTGGAAATTACAAGCCAAACCCTTATTTTAGGAGTAGACATGATGATCCATGAACCAAATGACTTGACATGATATGGATAATCTTATTACTATCACCAAGAACAAATATAACATGTCTATAGGGATTAGGTCGAACACATTATGGTGATATTCCAAGGGTACTCTCCTTCAAACATAAAATTGACTACTAAAGTCATATATGTCGTGGAACCACATAGTTCCCTTCAGATTATTTTATGTGGATCCCTTAACTATATGCCATAAGTCCCCTGGTTTTTTATACACACTCAAATACTAATATGATATTACAATGTATATTTTTATAAGACTTTATGTCTTAAGATGATGCTGATATCTTTGGATTAGTGCCCCATGAGGAACCCTGATTGATAGATATTATTTATCTACTATCCTTATTAATTATTTCCACACACTTCTAATTATAAATTCTTTATCTTGATATAATTAGACATCATTGATGGTGTCCATTTGAGTATTAATCACACCCTATTTTGGTAATTTTTTGGTACCCAGAAAGGCTTAGTGGATTCACATAGGGAAAAAGGGAATCACCTAGCTATAAAAACCTTATTTTCTATACTGGGTTGGAGTTCCGGGGTAGAGGAACAATCCAATGATCACGATGATATTGGAGATATATTTTAGCCTTCTTTTCTATTTTTTATTGAATTCTATGTACATTCAGGATGCTATAATTCCCCTTGTATACCTTTTTTATAGAGTCAAGACATGAAACCATTTTTTAATATGTTAAAAGATATGGTTCACCATATTGTTCAAGACTATCTTTTATTATATCTGGATGATCTACATTCCATTTCCCTCATTATTATGTTTTCATTATTTAATCATTTATTATTCTATTGTGTTTCTACCTTGATAAAAGAGGGTATAATCTTCCCAGTGTACCATTACGGACACTCACTCCTATCATAAACCTCTAACGAGGCACTCTTGAGGCCATGTGTTTCTTAGGTTCATTTACTTATTAGTGAATTAGAACTAGGATGTTACAATGTTGTATAAGAGGTTTCTTTTCTTTTCCATTCTATTTTGGGATTGTATAAATGAGGCTAGGATGTGTCATAATTTTGTACTGATCTTGTTCTTGGGAGAGGATAACCCACATATAGTCAAAATCAATATTACATGGGATTATACCAGTTGTTTGGTATTTATCCTATTACAGTTTTCTAATTTCAACATTGTGCGATGCACATGATTTGTGACATTAATATTATTATGGATTCTCATTTTACCTTTAGCCAGGTATGGAAAATATGTTTTGATCCATGCAACATTATAGGAACCTATGAAAATAAATTCCATACATATAACATGCCATGTTTATTCACTACGTGCAATGCTTGTAGCATGTTATATTGACTTTATTTCATGATGTTTGGTGTGTGTGACTTGGGAGTCATATCTATTTTTACTAATGTTTTTGAATGATGAATTGGTTAAATAATTTGATTATTTAAAGTGACAATATAACACCCCGACCACAGAAACCCTAGAGCTGGTGCGTTAATAAACATGGTGCGTAATATATATTTTTGAAATGAAATGCTGTTAAATTACACATCACGTTCCAATACAGGGGATCTTTTCTATTTAGGTTTTGGAAAACCAGATACAAAAGAATACATTTCTTTAACACTAAACTGAAAAGACACCACAATACAACCAATAATTAGATTAACTCAAGTCAACTGAACCTGTAAAAATAAAATTAAAATATAGGGTGAGGATAAAGATTCCCAGCAAGGGTTTTTTTAAAATATAATATTTCAAGTAAAACCTTTAGAAACATCCCATTAAATAATAATCATAATTTTTTTTATTAAAATAAAACTAGAAAACATGTAGAACAACATATCAGTTTTCCAAGATTACCAGTACACAATTTAAGGAAAATTCAAAGGGATATGTGTGTAACACATTCCAATCATATTAATAAATATACAAAATGTATGGTGTGTAACATATAAATCAAGAGTTAATCAAACTATACTATGTGTGTCATGCGAGAGTTAAAGTAGAGGGTTTACAAATGAAAGTAACACATGATCAGAGCTGCGCATAAAATGATAAAATTAAATTGGTAGATAATTTTCTGGCATTTTTATTAAAGTACATAAGATGAGTGCTGAATAAACAATATTCCCAGTGCATTTACTTCTTCTGATACTCATAAGTAAGTGGCTTATCCATGTATATTCTACTAAGAAAATATTTACTAGGTTAATAAAATATTATAAATGTAATGGGGTATTATATAATGCTAGACTATGTCAAGGCCTCGTGATGATAACATAAACTCTCTCTCAAGGACTTGTGCCAAGACCATTATTTTTCCAAGGCCTCATTCAATGACCTGATTTTCCTCATGAGACCTACTGATGCATCAAGAGGCTATATCGTGCCTCACTAATCACATAATAAATCCAATGCATTCCTCATATGTCCGATTAAGGTCATATATTCAGCGTGTCCCATACCACCTTGAATATTTAATTTCACATTCAATATTATTCAAGGTTTTCCATAATAATATGAATAATTTAGTTATTTTTTTGAATTATCAAAATATGTCACTTGAAATTTAGATAACAATTTTCTCAATGACAAGCATGAACTGGTAAACATTATTTTCACATTTTTTAATGATCAGAACACATAAGTAATGAATGGATGGGGTTTGTCACATAAAATGATATTTTCTTAATTTTAAAATCCTTGATTCTTGGAAATGGATACATAATAGAAATACATGACATTTAATATAGTGATAAATGTTTCAGTTGTAATGGACCGGGTTTTTGGGGTCCATTACTTTGTGAAAACCTCGTGTTGGGTTTTTTGGTCTGGGAATCAAGGTGGTGTAGGCCTACCGATAGCCTTAGCCTACCGGTAGCAGGCTTACCGGTAGCAGGCCTACCGGTAGCCGAAGCCTACTGGTAGCTCTGTCTACCGGTAGCTCGGTCTACCGGTAGCTCGGTCTACCAGTAGTTGCAGCTACCGGTAGCTCTGCCTACCAGTAGCTCGGTCTACTGGTAGCTGCAGCCTACCAGTAACACGGTCTACCGGTAGCTGCAGTCTACCGGTAGCTCGGTCTATCGGTAGCTGCAACCTACCGGTAGCGCGTCTACCGGTAGCTGCATCCTACCAGTAGCTCGGCCTACTGGTAGCTGCAGCCGACCGATAGCTCGGCTACCGGTGGCTGTCACCCACCGGTAGCTCTCAGCTACCGGTGGCTCTGGCCTACCCCCGCGGGTTCTTTTCAGTGGCATTCCTTGTTGCATAATTAGGGTTTTAAACCCTATTCTGACTCGTTTAAGCGTGTTTTAAAGACTGTTAACGCCCATAAGTGTTCTAATTAAATACTTAATGAATTAATGCATTGGTTTAAACCACTGACCCTTTAATAATGTGTGGGGCCACATGGCCAACCCACGACCCCGCGCCTTATGCGGTTTCGCATTCTTATCTCAACCGTCTGTGAACCTTATAAACTAAAGGGTTAGGCATGGTTTCTTCTTTCCTCGATCGCAGATTTTCACGAACAGATTTTGGTGCATCGGGCGAGCCGCAACGTTATTAGTAAAGTTCTGCGCCCGACCTAAGCGTTGATAGTCTATCTACAAGTAGGGAATTTCTCCTTTGCCTCTCTCTCTTTTGTGTATCATGCGGGGTGGGCGTGCTTCTGATTCTGTAGAATTGGATAAACCAGACCTAAATAAAGATAATGAACGGATTTTTTAAATAATGAAGGGTGGGTTGTGATCATTGATGTTGTTTATATTATGATCATCTTTCTGAGTTGTGATGGCTTACGAGTTCTGAAAATCGAGGCCGTTGGTGGTCGTTGTCTGTGCATTAATAAACCCCTGGTGGTGTGTTAAATGACTTGTTTTGTAATTGTAAACTTATACTGTGAAAAGTAAATTGGTTAATCACGTATACCTGGCTGAATAAATTGGAAGCACCAAGATCAATCCTTCTGTGATAACCCCCGGTTAAAACACACGAAAATTGAAATCATGAAGCGTGTAAAATCTTATAAATCTGAAAATACCACATGGGCCTGCTTTGCTTGATGGTAGTGGTTTGTTTGTTCTTCTTCCACGGGATGGTTGCTGGAGATGTGGGAGGGGATGGGATCCCCTGTTGTTATGGATTCAGTATTTGCGAGTTTTAAGACCGGGTGGTTACCTTGTTTATATCACGAATTGGGGTGGGATCCTCTGTTGTTGAGAACCAAGTGTGGGTGTTATGGTTGATTCTTGACTGTTTAATTTCCTGGACTTGTGCCTATGCTTACTAGTTTCTGATTAGTTCTTAAACTTATTTAAACATTATCACTGAACATGAAACAAGAATGGGACAAATGGGTTTTGTTGGCGAGAGTCGTGACTTGAACTTAGTGCTATTTTTGCTCTTTAGGAGGGCTGAAGAAAAATCTAAACTTTGGGTGAGTTCTTGTTACCTATATCTATATTTTTATTTTTGTGTTTCTTATTCATGCCCCACCCAAGTTGAGAACTTAGTGCCGAACACCCACATTTCATGGGGGAGGGTGTTTTTACCAACACTATCATTAGTGGCTGGTGATTAGCTCCTTTTCCGCTCCCTTTCCCGGAAATACCAAGTATCTTCAGGCAGGATGTGATGGCCAGAGGTCCATTATTAGCCCAAGAACCTTCGAGCGGGGTAGTGTGGTGGTTGTCCAGGTGTGTGCGGCAGGTGGTTTCCCAAGTGTCTTCGGGATGAGGCCTAGGTGTCTTCGGGCGTGGCAGTGGATCTTCTAGCCCAGGTGTCTTCAGGCGTGGTGGTGGTTGTTCTGGCCTAGGTGTTTACAGGCATGGTTACATGTGACAGTTGTGGCCCAGGTGTGTGCGGGTGGGATTTCGGCAGTGGGAATGCGTGTGGTTGTGACCCAGGTGTGTGTGGACAGGTGTGGCAGTGGGACTGCGTTGAGAATGGCGAGATTGGTTTGATGCGTAGGATGTCTCAATAACCAGTGGGAAAGTGGCGTGGGGTACCCAAACATTTATGTGCTCATAATATATATATTAATTGACTTGCGTTATTTGGTGAGTGTATCGGGTGAGTGGGATGGGTGAACTCCTTGATAGTGTTGGTTGTCTGCTTCTCACGGGACTTTAGTACGTTCCCCCACTTGTGCACAAGAGTCTTTGGTTTTCCCTACTGAGTGTACTTGTATGCTCACCCTACGTATATAAAACTTCTTTCAGGTTTCTAGGAGGACTTTGTGGATCGCACAAGACCATACTAGCTCGGACCTTTGGGGTAGTTGCAGTTGCTATTTTTATTTCTTTGGTACTTACCTTTGTAGTCACCTTTTTTAATTTGTGGCTTTTACTTTTGAAACATGCATCTGGGAATGGTTTACTTTTGGATTTACTTTTATTTTTAGTTTTGGTGTTGTTGAGTTCCATCATCTTATCTCCTGATCCTATAAAAGAAAAAGGGTTAATGCCTTCCATTTGTGTGTGATTTCTATACCCTTGGTGCTAGTCACCACTCCGGGACCTATCGAAGGCGGGTCTCGGGGGTCATTATCTCTCCTTCAACTTAAAGAAGGAAGGGCCTGACAATTTGCTGACCCTCCCCTCCTTTTGGTGATGGCTAGTCATGACAGAATGGTATCAGAGGTGATGGTTGAGAGATAGGATGGAGTCTTGAGTTAGGAACAATGAGGATTGCATGGGATGGTAAGGCAACAATTTTGGGTGACCTTGGTGCATGAATTAGGCCAGGGAAGACCGGCTAGGACACGGGATTTTAGGGCCCCCCGTGATCCGATGCAAGGACTCTGGACCTACCGAACGACCAAGTGAGGCCACACTGATTGTAGGGTAGAGACCCTAGGAAAGGTACATGCATCATAATGACTTGTTTTCTCGTGTTTCTGGGATGTCTTGGGAATTAAGAATAAATTAACATTTTAAGAAGTTTTAAGAATGATATTCTGCACTACTTGGGATTAGGCATTCCTTGTTCACCTTGAAACTATGGCACCTAGAAGGAGACCACATGTGGTACTGGCGATTGAGGCCCTGAAGACTACTTTGGCCGATCGGCAGAGAGCTGACGGAGAGGAAGAGGATGACCAGTGGCAGAAGACCCTTTGGGCCTTCCTGCGACAGACCCTCGAGAAGTATGAGGGAAGCACATATGACATGAAGATGAAAGGTTGGCTAGAGGAGCTAGTGATAGCCTTCGGCCTGATTCGGGCCCCGAACGAGTACTGGGTTCCTCTGGCCGTCAGCAAGATGTGGGGAGCGGCGTGTTAGTGGTAGACGCTTTACCTGGGGGAGAGGAGAGAGGCTGAGGTGGCATGGGCTGATTTTGAGAGGGAGTTCTGGGCGGAATTCCTCTCTTCGACGATGAAGGAGGAAAAGAGACACGAGCTACTCTCCCTAAAGTAGGGGAGTATGTCCGTGAGGGAGCTAGGGATCAATTTCAATGACCTCCTATGTTTTTCTCCAGACCTCTTTCCCGACAAGGAGTCTCGGACAAGACGTTTGGGGGAGGCGCTCCGACCCTCCCTCCAGTATGCTGTTACCCCCTTTACCCTTCCAACGTACTTGGTGGTCCAGAAAAAGGCCGAAGTGGTGGAGAGGATGCATGCTCTAGGAAGAGTGTCACGAGAGGGGATCCAGCTGAGGCCATTGAAGGGGAAGGCCATCAGCACCAGGCCTCCAGCGTTAGGACCCTCCAGGTTCCTACCGACAGGGAGCAGGCCGTAACAGTTTCAATTTCGATCCCCTGGTCCTCACCCTTTTTCTTCGGGCCCGGGACCGCGATGCTTTGTCTATGGGAGCCCTGGGAATCTCCGGAGTTAGTGCTCGGACCGGGTACAGTACGGCGGTGGTGGACAACCCCACCACCCACCCCAGCAGCAGCTTCCAGCCAGACCTTTCCAGTAGCAGTAGTAGGGACAGCGAGCTCCCGCTCGTCCGAGGGCAGATGTAGGAGGAGGAGGCCGACCTCAGGGCGCACCTCAGGGACCTCGACCGGGGCATGGCCGGGGAGGTGGAAAACAACCGAGGGGCAGGGAAGTTGGGCGTGGACAGTTACACGCCATAGAGGCAGTAGTTCTAGCAGGCCTAGAGGTTGTTCGAGGTACGATCAGTTTGTTTAGTACCCTTGCTTATGCCTTGTTCGATACCGGAGCTTCGCAGTCCTTTATTGCACCCAGTATATCCCATGCTTTGGGTCTATATGCCGAGAGACTCCCAGTTCCCCTAGTGTTGAGCACACCAATCGGGGGTCAAACCGACTTGTTATTTGTTTGTCGGGGATGCAGACTGATGAAAGGGCCACACCAGTCATTTAGGGATCTTCTTCTGTTACAGATACAACCATACGATGTCATACTAGGCATCGACTGGCTATTCTCGGTGTGTGCCGTCATCGAATGTTTCTGAGTAAGGTTAGTGTTCTCAGACTTGATCGGCCGACGTGTTGTTTTCACCGACGAGCAGAGCAGTTAGAAGGGCGACAGTAAAGAGGAACCCCTCCTCTCCTTGCTAGCTGAGCTGTCAGTAGGGTCAGTAAATGCTGAAATGGTGGAAGTTCCCGAGATCATTCGTGGATTTATGGACGTCTTCCTTGAGGAGGTGACGACTCTACCCCCTTGATGTGATATCGAGTTCGGGATAGAACTGCAGACTAGCGCTCGTTCCATCTCGATGGTTCCATACCAGATGGCACCTTCAGAGCTACGGGAGTTACGGATCCAAATTGACGATCTGATGAAGAGGGGTTATGTTCGCCCGAGTGCGTCACCATGGGGCGCTCCAGTCTTGTTCTCAAAGAAGGTAGATGGTGGCCTATGGTTGTACATAGACTTCAGAAGGCTGAATCAGGCGACGATCAAGAATCGCTACCCCTTTCCGAGGATAGACGATCTTTTCGACCAGCTGAAAGGGGAAGGATGGTTCTCAAAGATTGACCTACAGTCTGGGTATCACCAGTTGAGAGTGAAGGAGGGAGACATTCCGAAGACGGCATTCAGATACAGGTATGGACACTTCGAGTTCATGGTTATTCCCGTCGGCGTTACCAATGCCCCAGCTGTGCTCATGGGGCTTATGAACTCCATCTTCTGGGAGTACTTGGATTGGTTCGTGGTTGTGTTCATCAATGAAATCCTGATCTATTCGAGATCAGAGGAGGACCATGCAGAGCACCTGAGGAGAGTTTTGGAGGTCCTCCGACAGCATCATCTCTATGGGAAGTTGTCGAAATGCAAGTTCTGGACATGAGAAGTTCACTTCCTCGGGCATGTGGTGTCTGAGCAGGGGGTAGCGGTGGACCCGTCAAAAGTTGAGGCAGTTGTTTCTTGGGAAACACCCAAGAATGTGGCAGAGGTCCGTAGTTTCCCTGGGCTGAAAGGTTTCCATCAGAGGTTCGTACCCAATTTCTCCCGAGTAGCAGCCCCTTTGACAACTCTGACCAAGAAAGACCAGGTTTTCATGTGAAGTGTGCAGTGCGAGTCAGCCTTCATCTATCTGAAGGAGAAGTTGGTCAGTGCCCCAGTACTGAGATTACCAGAAGAAGGGGAAGCTTATGACGTGTTTTGTGATTCTTTAGGACAGGGCATGGGATGTGTGTTGATGCAGCGACAAGGGGTGATCTCTTATGGGTCCAGGAAGCTACGCCCTCATGAGTGTAATTACGCCACCCATGACCTGGAGCTCGCAGTGGTCGTTTTTGTGCTGAAGTTATGGAGGCACTACCTCATCGGAGAGAAATTTTTGGTCTTCACATACCACAAAAGCTTAAGGTATATCTTCTCCCAGTGGGACTTAAACTTGTGACAGAAGAGATGGGTGGAGTTCCTCCAAGATTACGACTTCAAGATCTCTTATACTGAGGTCAAGGGAAATGTAGTGGTCGATGCCTTGAGCAGGAGGATGCAAAAAGATGCGGTCTGAGAGTTGGCGGATGCCTGGAAGGCGATGGAGGAGTTGGCTGCTTTACACCTGGATGCGAGGATGGATAGCGGTAGAGGATGCCTGTATCAGATGACAGTGCAATCTTCTCTATTTCAGCAAGTGGAGGAGTCTCAGTGGGGAGACCCGGAGTGCGAAGTGATGCATGACCAAGTTGACCAGGGAAATGATCCTGAAGGATGGACAGAGGATGGTCAGAACCGGATGCTTTTCCAGGGAAGGTTGTTTGTTCCGGAGGCGATGCATGGCAAGGTTCTTAGTGAGTTCCACAACTCACCCCTGGCGGTACACCCCGGAGTTTCCAAGATGCACCAGGGACTGAAGAGGCCGTTTTGGTGGCCCGAAGTTAAGCAAGCGGTGGCAGAGTTTGTGGCCAAGTGCTTAGTGTGTCAGCAAGTGAAGGCTGAACACCAAGTTCCAGGCAGGCTACTGCAACCTCTAGATGTCCCCGAGTGGAAGTGGGACGACATCTCCATGGATTTATTCACGGGACTACCCAAAGTCCAAGGGGGATACGATGTCATCTGGGTGGTAGTGGATAGGTTGACGAAATCGGCTCACTTTCTGGCGATCAGGGAGTCGAGTGCAGTGGATGCTTTGGCACGAAGGTACGTGGATGAGGTGGTGCAGTTGCATGGGATTCCGAGGTCTATAGTCTCGGATAGGGATGAATGATTTACCTCACGAGTCTGGAGAGGATTGTAGAATTATTTTGGAACCCAGCTATGCCTTAGCACTGCTTTCCACCCCCAGACAGATGGACAGACAGAGCACACCATCCAGACCTTGGTGGATATGCTGTGGGCATGTGTTCTGGACTCAGGGGGATCATGGGTGCGATACTTACCTCTGTTAGAGTTTGCCTACAATAATAGCTACCACTCTACCATCGTTATGGCCCCATTTGAAGCTTTGTACGGGAGGCCATGCCGTTCACCTGTGTGTTGGACCAAAGTAGGAGAGGTGGGCATCCTTGGCCCAGAAGTGGTGTAGAGCACGACAGAGAAGGTTTAGCTCATACGAGAAAGGATGAAGGCGGCCCAGGACCGACAAAGGTCGTATGATGATACCAGGAAGAGGCCCTTGGAGTTTGAGGTTGGCGACCACGTGTTCTTGAAGGTCTCCCCTTGGCGTGGGCAGCGGAGGTTCGATAAGGGGAGTAAGCTTTCTCCTAGGTTCATCAGACCCTTTGAAGTGTTGCGGCGGGTCGACGAAGTGGCTTATCAGCTAGCGTTACCACCGCCACTACTGAGGATACATGATGTCTTCCATGTGTCACAACTCCGCTGGTTTCTGCACAACGATTCACACGTCCTTGATTGGGGTGAGCTGGACATCGAGGACGACATGAATTTTGAGGAGAGACCAGTGATTATTGAGGATCGCAAGGAGAAGGTGCTTCATGGGCGAACCATTCACTTGGTTCGTGTGTTGTGGAGACATGGTGGGCTTGAGGAGAGTACGTGGGAGAGGAAAGCACAGATGCGTACCCAGTACCCAGAGTTGTTTTGAGATTTTTTCTTTGTTGTACCGATTGTAGTAGAATGTTTTGTCTTTTTTCTATGGAATGTACTGGTTTTCTTCCTCTGGATGTGTGTGAAAAGCCTTGGCTATGGGGGAGGAGAGGACTCAACACCTAATCAAGAAACATTAAGGTGGATGCGATTAAGCCCGTGCGGGCGAGTCAGTGCCGACCAAAGCGGATAATATCTTGACATGGGGGAGGAGACTCCCCAACCCACATGCCTGGGTAGTTTGGCATGGTATGTTGCTTGGTTCTTGACAAGGAAGTGTTTTTATTTAGCACGGGTTCACTCCTAAGAGGTATCTTTCAAGGTGGTTGTTCGGACCCTCTCTTTCCTTCTGGTTTGTTTTGATTCTCGAGGACGAGAATCATTTAAGAGGTATCTGATGTAATGGCCCAGGTTTTTGGGGTCCATTACTTTGTTAAAACCTCATGTTGGGTTTTTAGGTCTGGGAATCACGGCGGTGTAGGCCTACCAGTAGCCTTAGCCTACCAGTAGCAGGTCTACCAGTAGCTCGGTCTACCGGTAGCCGCAACATACCAGTAGCTCTGTCTACCGGTAGCTCGGTCTGCCAGTAGATCGGTCTACCGGTAGCTACAGCCTACCTGTAGCTCGGTCTACCAGTAGCTCAGTCTACCAGTAGCTTCAGCCTACCAGTTGCTGCAGCCTACCGGTAGCTCGGTCTACCAGTAGCTGTAGCCTACCGGTAGCTCGGTCTACCGGTAGCTATATCCTACCGGTAGCTCGGCCTACCGGTAGCTCGGCCTAGCAGTCGCTGCAGCCTACCGATAGCTCGTCTACTAGTAGCTGTCACCCACCTGTAGCTCTCAGCTACCGGTGGCTCTGGCCTACCCCCGTGGGTTCTTTCCAGTGGCATTCCTTGTTGTGAAATTAGGGTTTTAAACCCTATTCTGACTCATTTAAGAGTGTTTTAAAGACCGGTAATGCCCACAAGTGTTCTAATTAAATACTTAATGAATTAATGCGTTGGTTTAAACCACCGACCCTTTAATAAAATGTGGGGCCACATGGCCAACCCACGACCTCGCGCCTTACGCGGTTTCA
The DNA here is from genome assembly GCA_963277665.1 of Viscum album. Lineage (NCBI taxonomy): Eukaryota > Viridiplantae > Streptophyta > Magnoliopsida > Santalales > Viscaceae > Viscum > Viscum album. The sequence goes on from OY728165.1 coordinate 1,563,198,889, forward strand.
CGTTCTTATCTCAACCATCCGCGACCCTTATAAACTAAAGGGTTAGGAATGGTTTCTTCTTTCCTCTATCACGGATTTTCACGAATAGATTTTGGTGCATCGGGTGAGACGCATCGTTATCAGTAAAGTTCTGCGCCCGGCCTAAGCGTAGATCGTTTATCAACAAGTAGGGAATTTCTCCTTCACCTATCTCTCTTTTGTGTATCATGTGGGGTGGGCGTGATTCTGATTCTATAGAATTGGATAAACCAGACCAAAATAAAGATAATGAACGGATTCTATAAATAATAAAGGGGGGATGTGATCGTTGATGTTGTTTATATTATGATCATCTTTCTGAGTTGTGCTGGCTTACGAGTTCTGAAAATCGAGGCCATTGGTGGTCGTTGTCTGTGCATTAATGAACCCCTTGTGGTGTTTTAAATGACTTGTTTTGTAATTGTAAACTTCTGCTGTGAAAAGTAAATTGGTTAAACACGTATACCCGGCTGAATAAATTGGAAGCACCAGGATCAATCCTTCTGTGATAACCCCCGGTTAAAACACATGGAAATTGAAATCATGGATTGTGTAAAATCTTTTAAATCTGAAAATACCACATGAGCCTGTTTTGCTTGATGGTAGTGGTTTGTTTTTTCTTCTTCCACAGGCCGATTGCTGGAGATGTGGGAGGGGATGGGATCCCCTGTTTTTATACTCTCGATGGTTGTGGAATCGGGGATGGGATCCCCTGTTGTTATGGATTCAGTATTTGCGAGTTTTAAGACCGGGTGGTTACCTTGTTTATATCACGAATTGTGGTGGGATCCTCTGTTGTTGAGAACCAGGTGTGGGTGTTATGGTTGATGCTTGACTGTTTACTTTCCTGGACTTGTGCCTATGCTTACTAGTTGCCCAGTAGTGCTTAAAATTATTTAAACATTATCACTGAACATTAAACAAGAATGGGACAAATGGGTTTTGTTGGCGAGAGTCGTTACTTGAACTTAGTGCTGTTTGTGCTCTTTCGGAGGGCTGAATAAAAACCTAAACTTTGGGTGAGTTCTTGTTACCTATATCTATATTAGTAGTTTTGTGTTTCTTATTCGCACCCCACCCAAGTCGAGCACTTAGTGCCGAACATCCCCATTTCATGGGGGAGGGTGTTTTTTCCAACACTATCATTAGTGGCTGGTTATTAGCTCCTTTTCTTCTCCCTTTCCCAGAAGGACCAAGTATCTTTGGGCAGGCTGTGATGGCCTGAGGTCCATTATTAGCCCAAGAACCTTCGGGCGGGGTAGTGTGGTGGTTTTCTAGGTGTGTGCGGCAGGTGGTTTCCCAAGTGTCTTTGGGATGAGGCCCATGTATCTTTGGGAGTGGGAGTGGATCTTCTAGCCCAGGTGACTTCGGGAGTGGTGGTGGTTGTTCTGGCCTAGGTGTTTGCAGGTGTGGTTATGTGTGACAGTTGTGGCCCAGGTGTGTGCAGGCGGGATTTCGGCAGTGGGACTGCTTGTGGTTGTGGCCCAGGTGTGTGCGGGCGGGTGTGGTAGTGGGACTGCGGTGAGAATGGAGGGATTGGTTCGATGCGTAGGATGTCTCAATAACCAGTGGGAAAGTGACGCGGGGTAACCAAACATAGATGTGATCATAATATATATATTACTTGACTTTCATTATTTTGTGAGTGTAGCCGTTGAGTGGGATGGGTGAACTCCTTGATAGTGTTGGTTGTCTGCTTCTCACGGGACTTTAGTACGTTCCCCCACTTGTGCACGAGAGTCTTTGGTTTTCCCTACTGAGTGTACTTGTATGCTCACCCTACGTATATAAAACTGCTTTTAGGTTTCCAGGATGACTTTGGGGATCGTGCAGGACCATACTAGTTCGAACCTTTGGGGCAGTTGCAGTTGCTGTTTTTCTTGCTTTGGTACTTACCTTTGTAGTCACCTTTTGTACTTTGTGGCTTTTACTTTTGAAACATGCATCTAGGAATGGTTTACTTTTGGCTTTAGTTTTCTTTTTTAGTTTTGGTGTTGTTGGGTTCCATCATATTATCTCCCGATCCTATAAAACAAAAATAGGTAATGCCTTCCATTTGTGTGTGATTTCTATACCCTTGGTGCTAGTCACCACTCCGTGACCTATCGAAGGCAGGTCTCGAGGGTCATTATCTCTCCTTCAACTTAAATAAGAAAGGACCGGGCAATCTGCTAACCCTCCCCTCCTTTTGGTGAAGGCGGGTCGTGACATCAGTGAACAAGAAAATAGAATAAATCATAATTTTTATTAACTAACAACAATTATTGTAGCAGGTTCACCATGCAATTAAACATAATGTTAGCATAACCTGATAACATGATTCTACACATCCTTTAATCCTCCAATATATTATTATATATTATTGCATACTTATAAAAAAATACTGGTTACTAAAATCATGATTAATACTTACTAAAATCTTACAAGTATTAATGGCATCAATAGATAAATTAAATCATGTTACCCATCACATGAAATTAGGGTTTGAAAATCATATATATATATATCCATATCAACAAAGTGTATGTATGATTTTTACATAACTGAACAAAGGTTTAATGATACCTTATAAATAATGGATACTTTATAACATTATTTAATAACCAATATCACCATATTGAAAACCAAAGCGCATGTTAGGTTTAAAATACATAACTGTATGGACATACATATATAAAAACTAATGTTTTCAGAATAAATAACAATCCATTTTAACCCAACAAATTATTCAAATCCAAGTCATTATTTAAACATTGATAATAAAATGTAATAACATAAAATAGATTTGCATTCAATTATATGTATATATCTAAATATACACTAATTGTATATTCAGTTTTTCATAATAAAAAACCATGTTAAATGAACCCTTATATCATTATCAACCATAGTAATATTAATACAGACAAACATTTAACCTTTGAAAATATGTATTCACCTTAGAGATGGTATATATAAACATATATATATATATATATATATATATATATATTTAAAAAGGTTGGGTCTGAAGCCACATTTTATTATTAAAGCAAAGCAAATACCTCTTTTAACTGGGTAGAGGGAGACCCATTACATAGCCCGAAGGCCCAGTGGGCATGTATCCCATAACACACACACACACATATATAAACCATATATATACATAAATAAGTGACTGGATTTTTCATTTCAAAAGAACTACCAGAAAAGTACTACTCGTATCAGTTAGAAACTGATAAACATCATTTAGAAATCCAGAATCGGTTTAAGATGGAAAACTATATATATATATATGTATGAACATATAAATATCCATATACACACTGGGTGCATATATGGTTCTACACAAGGAAAACAAGAATAAAAATACATTACATATAATTATGAAAAGTCTTTATATAAAATGAACAGACTATCTCTGAAAAACATTTTTTGTGGTAATGAAAACAACCAATCAAATAACCACTAAAAAATAATTCCCCGTACACAAAACATGATAAAATGAGTTTAACATGAAATAAATAAATAAATTTCCCTTATTCATAACCAATAAAATCTAATTATAGAGTGTTGGGTAGATGGACGAGTAATGTCAGAGTGTTGGACCCACACTCTCTAGGACTGACAAACCAGGTTGTAGAATCAATTTGCACAAAGGCCTAAGGATTTTATTGCCATATGCTGTGAAAAAATTGGGATGTGGATCATAGAATAAAGATTGGATCAAGCTTTACCAATTGAATGAGTGTGTCATGGATGAAGAAATTTTATATTCATTCATTATTATATATGAAAAACATAGCAAAATGTTGGAATAAGCAGACTATATAGAATTAATTGGATAAAATCGGAAGGGAGTTGACTAAAACAATATAAAACGAAGTTCAGCATGATAGATAAACAAATCAGAAGAACCAAATAAATCATAAACATTATGAAATGTAGAAATAGGACCAACAAGTTGTCAAAAAAACAGTTCAAAAAGATTTAAAAAATCAAAATAAAAAAATTTCACAACATCACACTGATAAATAGTAAGATATGGAAATCAGAAAAGAAATGACAAGAACAAGGTTTAGTGGATGGAAACTTGGTCTTCTACAAAACCTACCTCTCATAGGTCTGAAATTAAATCATAGGTGAAGAAGAATGGACCACATGAACAATGCTCAAACTCTAACCTTGATCTAGACATCGATCAAGACACCTTCGACATAGTCTTGTTCATCAGCGACAGATATCGACTCCTAGCCAAGATCAAACTCTTGACCCTCATAGAGGAACACTGCTGGAGTACTAGACTCCATCGGCCACGGTGTGTGACTCCCAAGTGATATGAACCCTCATCCTTGACCACGCTCGCCCCATCTCCCAGGCGCCGCGGCTCACAAACCCTACTAAGGTAGACACCCAAATCCTAGCCCGAGGAGCACCTGCCCCTTTATGGATCTTATTTTTGTCCTTTGTCATTTTTAATCCATTTTATTTTTATTATACTCTTATCTTATATTATTTAATAATATATTACATCATTAATAATTTTAAAATGTCAATTGTTTTATAAAACTAATAATATATTTAAAATTATTTTATCAATAAATTTTACAAGTAAAAGTTTTTATTATTAAATTCATTTATAAAACGCATATATATATATTTCAGATTATATACATAAATTTTTATAAATTAAATTAAAAATTTTAATAAGTATTAACATGAAAATAAAATATTAATTATCATAATTTTTAAAAAATATTTGAAATTTTGAAACATTAAAAATATTAGTATTACATATATATATATATATGATTCAAAGTAACTATATTATTTTTTAAAAAATCATACATAAATGTTTAAAAAAACAAATATATCTTTAAAATAAATAATTTAATTAACTCTAAACAAAATTTTTCATTATAAAGAAGTTTAAAAATACATTAAAATTAATTTTAAATATAATAAAAGTAATTATTTATAAAATTGGTTTGTATGTTTTTTTATCTAACATGAGTTACAAACATTAAATTTCAAAATACATGTCCTTAGAACATTATAGTTATTATACATTTAAAAATATAATACTAATTATAACTTAAAACTAAGTTATCATTTAATTGGGCTATAATATTTAAATCATTTAAAACATTCAAAACCCTTAAAATATATATTTATTTAGAAAATATCAAAATAGTTGAAATGTTTAAGGAAATTAGATAGGCTTTATAAAAATATAATGTTTAGTAGTTCCATATTCCATAATTATAATTCACATTAAAATTAAAATTTTGTTTATTTTTTTAATAGAATACATGGATTTATTTAACCAAGAGTATTACTTAAAAAATATTTACACATTCCCAATGGTCAATTATAAAAGCAACAACCATCTTAAGACTCTTACAACTATAATAAAATTGATAAGTATTTCTAACGGTTAATAAGAATATTATGAAAAAGGGATTGGGGTATTCCAAACTCAAATCAACTTGGTGAAAATGGTGCTCTATATACCTTTGATGCTCAGTTTAGTTTCCATAGCTTATGCTATAATGTTATTAATTGTGATAGACCCAAATGACTCTGACTATTTTCTTAGTCTATTTATGATGTTCGGGGGTCTCTTGGTGATATTGATAGGTCTACTAGTTGGTATTCAGGGTTATTAAGGATCTTTTGGAATTATTGAAATGTAATATTTTAGGGTTTTATTCAACAAAATATGTCTTGTTTTTATTTTTCATATACTATTTGGATAGTACAGAAAATAAGAAAAGTAAAACAATTAAAACTATTAATATATTATTATTACACATACAATATGTTCAGGGTATTACATTATCCCCCTATTCAAAAAATTGCGTCCTCTCAATTACTTCATGCTCTTTTGCTTTCCCACACCAAATTCCAAAGTTAACTTGGAGACCCCTATAAGAAATGTCTTATTTATTAATGATTAACAAAAATTTATTGAAAAAAAGTTTATTTTATACCTTCAACAGGTACACCATCATGTATAATCCAATGATGTCCTCAGGTAGATTCTTAGGGTGGTTTCCAGATCCTGAATATCCCTAGCTGTGATACACCTTGAGAAATTAGGGCCAAACCTATGTATGTAACACTCAAGTTTCTAGAGAGATTCCTAGGAGTTACAGGGATCAATTAATTCGGCAAGATCATGTTCCTTATAGATCTTTCGAACTATGTCATGCTTTAGAGTTATGATGTGATAGAGCCTCCCTTACATGCTGAAACTCAAAACCTAGAAGAGATGGTTGTTCGAAGGTCACCCTCTAGAGAAGCTTCCCAGAATTTCCCCAAGGCTAGGAAGTTTTCATAGAGAGTAAAACCGAAAAAGAGACATTCACGATACTTGACCCTATTCTTATAAACTACAAATTGTGCAGTTTCCATGTGGTCATAAACATAATTATCTCCCTGATAGGTCTAGAGGAAATTTGGGCTAAGCGACACTTGATAGAGGAGTTTACAGGACAAAAAAAGGTTCCCGAAAGGATGGTATGATTCTGAAAAAGACTTTAATATTATAGTTTATAGTATCTCAGTTGGTAGAGACAAAAGGTGGGTTGGTGACCTCTCATCTTCCATCTGAATATTTAATGAAAAAGTTATCAGTAATGAATAACCATATTAAAATAGAGATGTTTATTTTGAAAATACATGTTACTATACAAAAACATAAAAATTTAACACGAGGCATTTAAGACAATGTTCTTGAATCTCATGGTGTTACATATTCATTCGTTCCCTCTCACAAACTCACTGGTAAGAACATTCTGAAATCCTCCATGATGTTCCTTCACAGGTCCCACTAGCATCAACAATTACCCTAGTTTCTAGTTAAACACATCCCAAAAACAGCTCCAAACTCCTCGATCTCTTTTGTCTAGATGCAGCATGGGAAACATTGATCAATCGTGTGCATAGATATAATGTTCCAATAGAGAAATGCCCTAAGTGTATGAAGTCGGGTGATATCATCATGAACATGATGTCTATAAAATAAACAGAAACACTATTCCTCAAGAATTTCGAACTCAATAACTTAACCATAAAGACTGTATGCCAATATTTAACAAAGATACACTTCTTGAAGGTCGCCCTCATGTGCAGCCTCTCAGAAGTCCGATAGGGATGGAAAATTATTGGCTATAATAAAGCATTTAAAGAGACCCCCAAAATACATTCCAATACATGCATAGAATAGAAGTTGAGCATGCTTCATAACGATGTAGTAAAAGCCTGATCCTTAGTGGAGTTGAAGTACACAAGGGTAGTTTGATACATAGTAGAGATGTTTACATTATAGAAAAAGGTTTTCAAATTTATCATATATTTCTAAGCATGGCTTGGAAACTATAGTCTCTAGTATTTTTGTTGGTAATGACAGGCGACTTGTTTTTCTGTGAATTAAAAAATTTGAAGAAATAATTCTACTTATTAAGACATAAATAAATTTTTGGTGTTATTTTAATTTTACATATTTTCCTAAATTGACCTATGATACCAACTATAATGCCCTGACCCTAGAAACCCTGAAGCTGATGCATTAATAAAAATAGTGGTTAATTTTTATAAAAGAAGTGAAATTCTGTTAAATTACACATCACATTCAATACAGAATATCTTTTAGGTTTAGGATCTAGAAAACTAGATATAAAAGAATACATTTCTTCAACACTGAACAGAAAAGACTCCACAATGAAGGCACCAATCTGTGTAACTCAAATATAATAAACGTGTAAAAGTAAAAACAAAATGTAGTGTTAGCATAAGAATACCCAGTAAGGGGTGTTTTAAAAAAAATAATATTTCAAGTAAAATCATAAAAAACATTCATTCAAAACATAATCATAAAACATTTTCTTAAAATAAAACTGGAAAACATGTAGCACATAATTTTTAGTTTTCCAAGATTACTAGTAAACAATTTAGGGAAAATTAAAAGGGCTATGTATGTAACACATTACAATAATATTCATATTTATAAAAAATGTATGGTGAGAAGAATATAAATGAAGAGTTAATAAAACTATACTATGTGTGGCATGTGAGAGTGCATGCATGGAATTGAAAAACGAAAGTAATACATGATCATAATTGCACATAAAATGAGAACATTAATTTCATTCCTTACTAAGTGAAAATCAAAAATTGGAAGATATATTTCTATCATTTTTATTCAATTTTAGAGGATGAGTGCTGAATAAACATTATACCATGTGCATTTAAGTCTTCTGATACTCATAAGTGAGGATCATAACCAAGTATATTCTTCTATTAAAATATTCACATGGTTAATTAAAATTATAAACATAATGAGGGAATGAATTATGCAAGATGGTTCCAATGTAACGACCCAAAATTTTGAATAAATCTTGTTTCCTAATTTTGTGTGTTATTTTATTTCATACTCAACAAAACCTTTTCATTCAATAAAATGAGTATAATTAAAATGAGACTATTGGGTTTTGACTATTATGTGACTGTTAGTCAGTTTGACCTTTGGAAACTAAATGTTGCGATTATTGTCTCTAAATACGAGTGATCTTGGTTAATTAATATAGAAAGAATATTCGATGGCCTCATCCAGTAGTCTCGGTCTAATCGAATCCCATCTAACAGATCTCGGGAAGGAGGTAGCACCACTGGGCTTTGCTGTGGACTAAACCCAAGCTGAACTTCATCCTGTGAAGCTAGAACGGAATCGCCTTCACGAGAAGTTCAAACTGATAAAAATTACTACTTGTGCAATGTTGGCTGAGCCGCCCTCAGATTCTCTCACCTTAGCACACCTTACACTTAGTTCCTATACTGGGGTTATAAGGGGATATGTAAGAAGACCATAACTACCTTGTGTAGTCCATCGATTTAAATAAAAATTGTGATTTCTTCTTATGATGAACTTTGTGAATTTTCAAATGTCCGGATAAATATAGTTTTAATATTTTTGATGAATTCTAGAAAAAGGATATTTTAAAATATTTATGTAAACCTTAAATAATTAATTATGTGTAATGATTTTCAAAAAATGGTCTTCAATAATTATGTTCTGCTAGAAATTTAGAGTCTAATAAGATCAACTTAATTTTTGATTAATAGTAAATTATGAATAGTGATTTTACGCTTAGGATTAGTAATGTGACCAAATGGATTAGTAATCTCACTTAAAGAAATTATTAATTTAATCTAGGCACCTTGATTAAGTAATGTGATTCAATAAAATAGTTAAATAACTATTTTAGAAATTATTAGTCAAGTAACAGTTTTTTCGGGTGAATAGTGTTTTTTAATTAAAAATCAAATTAAAAATATTTAGAAAATTATTTTTTATAAAATGGAGTTTATTTTTTAACTCAGAGCATCGATATTATGTTAAGGTAATTTTTGGGGATTTTTCTGAAAAAATGAATTTTTGGTGAATAGTGTATTTATTTAAAAATTAAATTATAAATATTTAGAAAATTATTTTTATAAAATGGAGTTAATTTTTGAAATCAGAACATCGATATTTGGTTAAGGTGAAATTTTGGGATTTTTCTGAGAAGTTGAATTTTCTGTGAATAGTGAAAATACAGTTTTTAAGTTATGAGTGTTTAATGACATCATTAAATGATGTATTAAGTATGTAATCAATATGGTCGACCTATGAATAGTAAGATAAGGTATGAGGTGTCTCATGTGGCCAATACCATGGGCAAATACCATGGGCAAGCCCGTGGTTTTTTCAATACCACCAATGAGGTGTCCCTTGGCGATTAATGCCTTGTCCCCTCACTTCCCCTATAAATACCAAGTCATTCTCTCATCATTTCGATTCCAAAATCCTCCTCAACGAAGTTCTGGTCTCTTTACCTCTCAATGAGTCCTCCCAAGGTTCCCTCAAGCCTCCCAAGGTCCCAAACATTATGATTTTTAAGTTACTCTTCAAGGTAAGGGATCCTACCTCTCTCTTTCTTTCCAAGTACTCTCTTTTATGTCATATCTTTTATGCTCCATGTTCTTATGTCGGAGGATTTTCTATTATATTCATCCTACTTTTCTTTTCATTTTAATATGATGAGATATCACCTATTTAACTCATCAATTCATTTTAATCATGTTTAAGTGGCGCAGTTAGGCTGCCGAATTTTTAAGGGATTCTTTCACCTTCTCGTTTTCAAGTTCTATTTCTATGTCAAGTATTTCATGTTACTTTTTATTATGTTGGGGTATGATATATATATATATATCATACTTATATTTTATGTTCATATGATGAGATACCCTATTTGATCTCTTCAATTCATTTTTTTATGTTTTAAGTGACACCGTTAGGCTGCCGAATTTTCATAAGAGAAATATTATTTTTGTCTTCCTTCCATGTTTTTCATTTCATATGGTATGTCTTTAAAATTTCATTACCATGTTCTTATATCCTTTATATTTTTTTTCCCTCTACTGTTTTATGTATCATTTATGAGTGGGTGACCCATGTCCCCTCTCTTTCCAATGTTTTCTAAAACCCTCCAATATAGCCGTTATGCTGCCGAATTTTCGTCGCAAAATGTCTCTCTCTTTTTCTCAAATTATTTTATTTTATTAAGTGAATACTCAAAACACTTTATTCTATAGGGGTATTCACATATATATCAAAAAATTTTATTTTAAATTCTGGTATTTACACACATGTGACCCGCTTTCCTTTTCCGTTGGTGTAAAGTGACATAAAGATCACGTCTTTAAAGCAGTTTATAAAATGTTATGATTATGAAATGAAACCAATTTATTTTATGATATATGGGTTATTTATGAAATGTTTGATGATGATATATGTGGGTCACATGATGATAAATAAAAATTTAAGGGTGCGCCCTGATAGCGCTCCAATGCATTGGGTAATGATGTAACCACTAGAGATTAAAATTTTAACGATACCTTGGGGAATAACCTTGGTAATTTCAAATGACACCTTGGGGATGGACCGCGGTGATATGTTCATGATTGTCTAAGTTAAATGTTTTAGCCACATATTAAAGTTATGAATTATGTTCCTTCCATTATGATATGCCTCATGATCTCTTTCTCATTCTTTAAAGCCATTTATCACGACTTTATTGATGTATATCAAGTTGACATGTTAAATGTTTCCCCTTGTTTCCCTTACTAGGCCTTCTGCTCACCCTTTCATTTGATGTATGTCCCTAGGTTATGAGATGCAGTAATGAACCTTGGATGAACATAAGTATAATACTTTCAAGTGTTTAAGATGAATGTTTTATGTTTTCATGTTTTAAGTTCCTGGTTTCCAAGACACTAAACCTTAAAGATCCTCAGTTTTGTAAAATCTAATGAAAAGTTATGTTGTAAAAAGGCAAGATGCTATATCCAAGGACTTGTTCCAAGACCATAAACTCTCTATGAAGGCCTCATGTGAAGACTATTATTTTTCAAGGCCTCGTTCCATGATCTTATTTTTCACATGAGACCTACCAATGCATCGTGAGGTTGTAGTGGGACTTGTCTATCACATAATAAGTCAAATACACTCCTCATTTGGACAATTAATGTCATATATTAAAAGTGTCCCATACCACTTTGAATATTATTTTATCATTTCATATTATTCAAGGTGTCCCATACCACTTAAAATAATACAGTTTTTTTATGAATTATCATGATATGTCAGTTAACATCTAGATTAAAAAAATTCAATGACATGCATGAACTAGTAAACATTCATTACACATTTGATAATGACTAAAACTCATAAGTAATGAATGGATGGGGTTTTTCCTAGTAAAGGATAATTTCATAATATTAAAATCCTTGATTCATGGAAATGGTTACATAATAGAAATAAATGACATTTAATACACTAATAAATGTGTTTGCGAACATGAAAATAGATTAAATCATAATTTGGATTAACTAATATCAATTATTACCATAGGTTCATCATGAAATAATAAATTAAGTGTGAATAAAATGATAAAAAGAGTCTACACAACCTTTTATACTATAATATATTTTAATGTATTATTGCATACTTATAAACACATATTGGTTAGCATACTCAATATTAATAATTTCTAAAATCTTACATGTATTAATTGAATCAAAACATTAATTACATCCTATTATACATCAAATGAAATTAGTGTTGGACAATCATATATATATATATATATCAACATCCGAAAAGATTATGTATGTGTTTTACATAACTGAAACAAGGTATAATGACCCCTTACAAATAATGAATACTATATAACATTATTTAATCACCAATATCACCTGATTGAAAAAAATACTCATGTTACATTTAAAATATATAACCGTATAAACATTCATATATAATAACTAATGTTTTTCCGAATAAATACTAATCCATTTGAACCCAAAACATTATTCGAATCCAAGTCATTATTTAATATTTGAAAATCATCTTTAATAACATAAAAATGGATTTGGATTGAATTATATGTATATATCCGAATATATACTGTCTTTATATTTGGGTTTTCATAATCAAAAAACATGTTAAATGAACCCTTATATTATTATTGACCTTAGAAATATTAATACACACAAAATTTTAAACTTTGAAAAACTTGATTCACCTTAGAGATGATATATATATATATATAAACCATATATACATATAAATAATTAAATGTGATTTTCATTTCAAAAACAAAACCAAGCACGTTCGAATCGCATCAATTAGACACTGATAAACAATATTTAGAAATCGAGAATAGGTTTAATATAGAAAACTATATATATGTATGAACATATACATATCCATATATACACTAGGTGTATATATGGTTTTGCATAAGGAAAAAAAACATAAAAATCCCATACATAAAATTATGAAAATCCTTGATAGTAAATGAACAAACTATCTTGGAATTTTTTTGGTGGTAATGAAAATAACCAATCCAAAAAACCACTGAAATTTATTTCCCCTTACGCAAACCAGAAAATAGAGAGTAAAACTTGAAATAAATAAATAAATAAATAAATTTACCTTACCTATAAAACAAACAAACTTCTAATAGAGTGTTGGGTGGACGGATGGGGAGGGTTAGAGTGTTAGACACACACACTCATGTACTGAAAAATAGGGTAGCAAGATCAATTTTCACAAAGTCCTAAGGCATTTATAGCCAAATGCAGTGAAAAAAAATTAAGATGTAGATCATAGAATAAAGACTAGGGAAATCATGATAGGAAAGATGAGAATTTCATTGATTCAGATACCTTGTATTCATTCATTTGTATATATATAAAAAACAACAAAATGTTGGAATAACCAGACTTCATAGAATTAATAACATAAAATTTGAAGGGAATTGACTAAAACAATATAAAATGAAGTTGAACAAGGTAAATTAACAAATAAAGAATACCCAAAATAAAATCATAAACATTATAAAATGTTTAATGAGACCATTAAAGTAGACAAAAAAAATGTTCGAAATGATTCAAAAAATCAAAAGCACAATATTTCATAATATCACACTGATAAACAGTATGACAAGGGAATTAGAAAAGAAAGGACAAGAAAAGGGTTTAGCAGATAGAAAATTTGACTCCTATAAATCCTACAGCTCATTGGTATAAAATTAAACTATAGGTGATGAATAATGGACTACATGAACCGTGCTCGAATCCAATCCTTGATCTAGACATCACTCGAAACACCTTCAACATCATCTTGTTCATCAGCAACAAGTCTCGACTCCTGGCTAAGCTCAAACTCTAGACCCATGAAGAAAAACACTGTCAGGAGAGTGGACTCCATCAGTCGTGGTGAGTGAATCTTGAGCGACACAAACCCTTAGACTCGACTTCTCCCTCTTCCATCTCCTCGACACCACGACTCACGAACCCTACCAAGGTCGAGACCTAAACCCTTGCCCAATGGTCACCTTTCCCTTCACAAATTGTTTTAACTTTTTAATTTTCAATCCATTTTTTTATTATTATACCTTTATCATCATTTATTTAATCATATATTATATTATTAATAATTTTTAAAGGTTAATAGTTTTATAAGACTAATAATCAAATAAAATTTATTTTATCAATACTTTTTACAAAGTAAATGTTTTTATTATTAATTTAATTTAGTGAAGAGATAAATATATATTTCATATTATATATATAAATTATTTTAAATTAAATTAATAATTATAATATGTATTAACATGAAAATAGAAATAATAATTTTCATAATTTTTACAAAATGTTTGTAATTTTTGAATCATTAAAAATGTTAATATTATATATATATATATATATAATTTAATGTAACAATAGGTTTTATTAAAACACTATACTTATGTGTTTTAAAAAAATGAATATATCATTAATAAAATAATTTAGGTAACTCTAATTTTTTTTATAATTATAAATAAGTTCATAAATAATTTAAAATTAAATTTAAACTGAATAAAAGTGATTTATTATAAAATTATTTTGTATGTTTTTTTATCTACTTTGAGTTTCAAAACATTAAATTTCAAAATACATTCCCTTAGAACATTATGGTTATTAAAAATTTAAAAATATAATATAAATTATATTATTAAACTATGTTATCATTTTATTGGGTTATAATATTTATATCATTTAAAACATTTGAAAGTATTTGAATATCTATATATTTAAAAAATATCAAAACACATGAAATGTTTAAGGAAATTATATAGGCATTATAAAAATAACTATGGTTACATGTTTCATCATTCATAGTTATAATTCACATTAAAACAAGAAATTAATTTATTTTAGTATTCGAAGATATGGTTTTATTTAACCAGGATTATTACTTCAAAATAAATACACATGCCAAATGATCAATTTTAAAATTAACGGTCATCTTAAGACTCTAACAACTATAATAACGGTCATAAGTATTTTCAATGGTCAATAATACCCCTATAAAATCATGTTTAGTGTATTCCAAACTCAAAACAACTTGGTGAAGATGGTGTTCTACATACCCTTGATGCTCAGTTCAGTTGCCACAATTTTATCCATCAAGTTCTTCAATGGGATAGACATGAAAGTCTCTCATTGTTTTCTTGGTATATTTTTTCGGGGGTCTCCCAATGATTTTGATAAGTCTCCCATTAGGTATTCTAGGTTAGTATGGTTCTTTTGGCCTTATTGATATGTAATATTTTAGTGTTTTATTAAATAACATATTCCTTGTTTTTATTTTACATATATTGTTTGAATCGTATAGAAATTAAGCAAAGTAAAAAAAATAAAACTATTAAGATATTATTATTACACCTAAAATATGTTGGGGATGTCACAGACAACATCATCCTAAATAATTCTTTTTGGTATAGCTTGACAATGACACCTTAATTAAAATTATGTTATGTTTGATCCATCTAACGTACAATTTATTTTTCAGAAATGTTAGTGGTTACAAATAAATAGACTCCAATTGAAATTTAATGAGTGTGTGTGACACTATATGTTAGAAATAATGATCTTTTTTATTGACCATCATTATGGAAGGGTTGCAGTAACATGTAGTACTAATTAAAACATAGAAAATTTAGTAATTTTTAACTTGGGAATGAGAGACACATCTATCATTACCATAATAAAAACATATAAACTATTTAATTATAATTATGGAATAAAATGGTTGTTGTTGCATGGGGGTTCCAATAAAAAAATTATTGATAATTTTCCTTTATAACTTGAAATTGACACTCCATATACCATGATCTCTATTACAAGTCATGAGACTATGTCCTGAACCCGACCATAGTAGTGGGTAATGGGGAGTATCTCTTGTGACTTTTCATGATCTTCTATATCACAAGAACCTAGATTAAGGAAAAAGAAAATGAGTATTGACTTTTATAAAAAGGATTTGAAAATTTATTAATCCATAATATACAGTATTTTAAAATATGAATATGGTTTTGAGGAATGATTTTGGTTTTGTATAAATATTCTGCCACAACAGCCTTGATTTACATGCTAAGAAGGTGGATATTTCCATGCTCTAGAGGTGGCCAGACATGATCCACCAATATTTCCTCTAATAGTGTCACATGTGTCACCTCCTACTATTCCTGATCTGGAAAACAATGGTCCCTTTATATAGGGTTTCTTATGGTTAATTAAATTTGTATAGGGAGATCCATGACCTAACTCTTATATAAAAATGTTGACTAGGTAGTTCTTGCTGTATCACTCTCTAAAATTTTTAGGGGTGGGTGGTCCCCAAGATTCTGAGTCCTGGATGAAGGTCAATATTTCTATTGTCAAGAATCTAGATAAACCTATCGAAAGGGGAGTGAATATCGATGCAAGCATACTTTAACGATACAACAAACGTTGGTGGGATAAATTGAATCAAGTTGATCAACATCGTTGTATGGTCTAGAGAGATTCAAAGACTACATTATATGATTAATTATATAAATAGAATATGAGAGTTGATCAAGCTATGATTTTTATGCACCCAAAATAGGGAACAATTTCCATTATGGACTATTCATATCACTTTATTTATCATTATAACTTTACATATATTCTTTTAGTTGATGATTTATATATGGCCAAGTGACTTGAGGATAGACTCAAGTATAACATCAAATCAAATGTGTAAATATTCTTATAGACTATTATATATGGGATAGTGAATCAAACCCTCATCACCAAGCATAATCTGAGATATGATGAGGGTATGCGACTAAAAATATAATCACACAGAGAAGATAGTTTTTGAGCATGTAATAGGATGTGTTTCCTAGAGGATTCTCATCAGGGTGGTAGTGGTCAGATTATCCACACTTGTAGCCATGTTTTATTCCATTAGTTTGGAAATATAGGTCATAACGAGCCCAAGTTTCTTATATATGACATTGATCATTGGTATTATGGAAATATGGGGAATATTTACTGGTTTTGTAGAGGCATTCCTCTAGTGGCTATTGAGAGAGGATCTTCACAAAATCCACATTCAGGGTCAGGGTTAGTAGATCCTTTCCAAATAGGAATCTAGAGTACTACCATCCATTTAGGCTGAGGAGGTGGTCCTAGTTGAGAGATCTAGAAACAGAACATACACCACCAGTATATTGGACGTACTATGTCTAGTCTGGTTGTATCACAGGGTCACAGGTCATGCCAAATATATGTGGGACAACCAACAGTCGAGGAGAAGAGTGTTTTTCACACCCATGAGTTCATTTCAAGGTAATGTTTTGTTTATTCATGATTTAGAATTCCCCCCATGATTTCCCTTTATGTTTTTGTGAAAATTGGAGTTTTTGGGTGAATAATAGGTTTTGCATGGTTGGCACAAGGTTTGTCAACCCATGCACCATTGCCCAAAAAATCATGTGACCAAAGTGAAATTTTGGACAGTGTCTAATCAAATGGTTAGCACATGGTTAGTAAACCATGTGTGTTAACCATGTGTCATGTCCTTCTTAGATAGTGAGGGGTACATAGTTTCCGCATGGTTTGGAAAACCATACGGCTAAACATTGCAGCCTGTCTAGGTCATTAAAAATTAGATTTTTTACATTCTTACCCCTTTGAATTTTTGACAATAACACCCCAAAACCATCCTCACCTAGGTTTTTATGCCCCAGGTACCTCCACCATCAATCTTTATCCCTTATAACTTCATTTTTAGGGTGATTTTGGTGGGATTTCTCCTATAAATATTCATGTAATTAGATATCGTCTCCCATTTCCCTTCTTTTCTATGGTTTATCTCCTTCTTCTTGGGGGGTTTTTCCAATAGGTATTGTGAACTTTTTATGGTATTATATTGATCTTTAGAGATCAATATTTATGGTTTTGATTCAATCTTGCCTTTATAGGATCCCTTGGTGGTGCTGTTGTGATTTAGCACCAATTTCTAGAGGGTTTTCAATTGAGGTAGGTGGTTCCATGGTTAAACATTATTTGGTGATTTAAATATTCTTTATTTCATTCTGGTTTATTTTCTATGTATTTTTTATGAGGTGATAAGCATTTTATAATTTGTATTCAAGGTGTGTTTTTTTTGACAAGTTGTTATTTAAAACAAATGGGTTATGATACAAGTGTGTGTCATGTGTGTTTTCTTGTTTTTTCCCTTATAAGAGTTTGATAAAATGTATAATTGGTGCCGACTATATTTTGAAATGGTATTTGGAGTGTGTAGGAATTTTAATGTGCTTTTGTTTGGGGAAATAGCGATTTATCAAGTGCATTTATATTGAATAGAATGTGGGTTTATGAATTTAGTGGACTATGAGACATGTGAAATGAAAAAAAATTAAGCGAAAAAGGAATCATAGGTATCTAGGTGGGAGGACTAGGACTAGCATGCTAGTTGAATCGAATGTGTCTTGTATTATATTCATCTAGTATGATTTAAAATGACTAAAATAACTAAATTATGATGAGGTTTGGAGACCACTAGGCCCGTGGGATGTTCCCTCCAAGTGGGTCATGCATGAGAACGTTGTTTTTTTGTGGTTTATATACCACAGTTCACTTATATCTGATGTACCTAGTGTCCCATTTTAACTAGTACCTACAGGGATTTATAGTACCTTAGTTCCCTTTTGTGATATTGTACTTACCAATGGAATATAGTTCACTAGGTTGCTTATTTCATAAGAAAAGCATGGTTTTCTTTAAAAAAAATCCATATTTTTTTCTAGCTTTTAATTTTACAAAACATTCATGTTGATTTGTCTTATATTGTTTTGGCATGGAATCTATTTTATTTGGTGGAATCCTACTAGGCTTTGGCGCACACCATGCGTACACATTTGGGTGTATGTAGACCTTATTATGTTTGATATACGTAAAACCAAGACATATTATGATGGTGATTTTTTGTTCTAGTGGTATTCCATTACATGTTTTGGTCATGGTGAATTGAGGATGATGCTCCTATTATTGTAAGGTGGTTATGGAATAGTTTAATTGTCTCCCTTTTTGTTGTATCCCATTTTAGTTTTTGTTCGCAGTTGTAAACATGAATATGAATGTTATTATGCGTTTTCTAGATTTAGTTACTTATCATTGTGTTATTGTTTTGTTCATTATTTATGATTATGAAAATATGTGAAATTGTTCACATGATGTATTTTTGATACCAATTCACTTCTTTTCGGACCGTGGGGATCAGGAATGCCCTTTGGGAAATACCAGAGACTGGGATGGGTGTCGAGTTAGATGTAACTCTGACTTAGTTCATGATAGTATTGGTACATGTAAAATTTGAGGTAAAATTCTGGAATCATTCACTTTAGTGTCTTATTTATTTGTAAAAGTCACTTCACATTCATTATTATCTTTATAAAATATAAAAATTAATGACCTCAATATAAAGTATTTACAAAGAGTGAGGACACTTGATGCTTCGTACAAAATTTTATCAGAGAGTGTACACTGATTTATGGAGTTACCCATTCAGATAGGTGGATACAAATTAACATGGCACCTTTTTTGACCTCAATATGATAGGTTTGATGTCATTCCCTAGATGGACTAGTTTATTCCTTTCAAGGCCTACATCAATATCTATCCTAAAAAGATTACTTTCCTATCACTTGAGGGTAGTAAAAACATTCATAAAAGAGAATGAGATGTCTATGATAGTTAAGATAGACATGATAATCATGGGATGATTGGAAGGTTAACCCATAATTCAATTATTTTTCTAGACAATAAGGGAGAACATTAGATAGTTTTCCATGATGTAGTGGATTGTTTCATGGTTGTTTTCCCTGGTTATTTTTTCTATACTACCTCCTAAGAGAGAGGTATAGTTCACCATTGATTAGGTACTAGGAGTATAACCAATATCTATTTATCCTTATAGAATGTCTTCGATTGATCTTTATGAAATAATGAAATAGTTTGAGGTACTGGGATCATAGGAGTTTATATAACCTAGTACTTCACCATGGGGTTCACACATATTTTTTTCACAAGAAGGTGGATGGGAACCATAAAATATTCATATATTACTAAAACTGGAATCAACATATGGTTAAAAACTAATATCCATTTCCATATATAGATGATCTTTTTGACCATCTATGTAGATAAAAGGTCTTCTTGAAGATTTATTTGAGGTCGAGTTACCATTAGGTGTGATTAATCTCTTTATACATACCACATAAAAGGTTATGAAAAAGATATAGCCTTTATGGGTATTTGGTAATGGAATTCATACTCACAAAAACATTATCAATTTTTATGAACCTAATGAATCTTGTTTTCCACCCATTCCTAGATTTCTCATTTTGGTTTTTTTGATGATATGTCGATGTATGCTCACATTCCACACAATAATTCAATGAACCTTAACATCATATTGAGAACCTAGAGAGAGAATATGTTTTATTACAATGAAAAAAATACCACATCTATATTATCAAAGTTCACTTTCTGGGACACATTATATCAAATAAATGGGTATCTATGGATCCAGATAAGGTGAGAGTTATTATTTTTAGGCATAATCCCAAGAACATATTTCAAATAGGCAGTTTCTTGTAGTAGCTATCTATTATTGGCATTTCATTCATAATTTATCATAGATTTCAACTCCTCTTATGGAATTGATCATAAAGGGAATGAAATACATTTGGTTTGAAGCATGTTAAAAGGTGTTTCATAAGATTAAAAGAAGGTTGACTTGAAAATTGATCCTAATACTACCAAAGCCATGCAGAAGCAACACTATTTTTTATGATGCATCAAAAATTGGTCTAGGAGCTATTTTAATGCTAGGGGATCACGTTATGGTGTACAAGTCTTATCAATTGATTCCTCATGTGTGTAATTTCCTAATAAATGAGCTTTATCAAGAAATAGTTGTTGATGCCATGCATTTTGGAGATATTTCATGATAGAGGAGTGGTGTGTTCTTTATACATACCACACAAATCTAAAATATATCATAACTTTGCATGATTTTAATCTCAAACAGATAATATTGGTAAAATACATTTAGTTATTTGATTTTCATGATTTGATAAGCCAAGGAAAGTCAATATAGTTGCTGATTCTCTAATTCAAAAGACTCAAATATAAGTGGTTTAGTAGTCCAGTAGGGAATGACATATGATGACTTTATTTTCTTAAATGTATTTGGAGGTGTAAGACTAACATGGTAGGCCATTAATCACATTTTATTATAGAACTATTCAATTCTAGATAGAGTGAATATGATGTAACTATTGGATTATGAAGGTTTGGTCTTAAGGGAGAGTGTTTTTGGTGAGAAACCATTAATTGGTTGGGTCATTATTAGGAATGATATCTTCCTCATTCATGGGAATATGTAGGTTCCTATATATGAATAGGAGGAGTTGATAATAGAATCCAATAACTCTATTTGGTCAGTACATCTTGGTCTCACAAAGATATACCATTAGTTCCTCTTCCCGTATTGGTTGTCAGTGAAGAAAAGTGAGATAACTGGATTCATTACTTGTAGTTATACCAACTAAAATGTGATGTAAGAACACTAGCATCCAAAAATAATTTTAAATCCATTATCCATTCATATGAGGAATTTGGATGACATCCTTTGGATTTCATGATGAGATTACCAAAATCCCCTTGAGGCAGTGATGTTTTATGGGTGATCATGGATAGATTAACAAATGTCTGCCACATCTTACCCATTTAGGATTCCTTTTATATGGAAGAGTTAGGGAAGGTATGTGTTAGGGAGATAACACTCTTTCATGGAATTCCATGTAATATAATGTTAGAATGGGATACTAATTTTAAATTCAGGTTATGGAAGGGGTTGTATAAGTTTTTGTGTTCATACATATTTCTTTGTATAGGATGTCAACCTTAGATCGACGTTCAATCTAAGTGTACAATACAGGTATTAGAGGAATTTCTTTGAGCATCCATCTCTGATTTCAGAGGTTACTGGTAGAAACATTTACCTATTTTTGAGTTCTCATAAAATAGCATTTTTTAATCTAATATAAAAATGGATCCCTAGGGGGACCTATACAATAGTTCATTCTATTCATGCATGTGATGGTTAGAGGCATGAGATATAGCACTACTAAGACCTTTTCTAATTTAGAGGAGATCATAAAAGATATAAATTACCTAGAAGCGTATATCTAAAACCAAATCCAGGAAAAAAATTTATGTCGATCATTACTGCCAACCTTTGGAGTTTGAGGTGGTAGATCAAGTCTTCTTGCATGTTTTTCCTAAATTAGGGAATCGACGAATTGATAGGCAAGGAAATCTGATTACTATGTTCATTGGACCCATTGAGATTATGGAGAGATTCAGGCTTATATTTTATCAGTTTTAGTAACTTCAAAGGCACCTATTCATGAAAAATATCTTCCTTGTTCTATAGATTCACCATTACTACTCAAACCCATATCATATTCTTGAACCTTATGAGGTTGAGTTGGAAGTTGATTCTTATTTTTAGGAGTATTTGGCGTATATCATGGATCCGATCATAGAGTCTCTCTAAATTAGGAAAATTAGTCTATTTTGGGTTCTTTAGTAGCATGGTGATTTTTTCGATGATACCCAATAGAGATAGACTGATGAACATGCTTAGTTTCTTGAGTTATTTATAGATAATATTCAATCACACACCTAAGGGAAAATTTTGGATGACTTGTTTTAATGAGGGGATGTTGTAACATCCTAAATTTTCAAAGAGGTACAGATCCTATCAATTTCATTAATAATATCACATTTTCATTTAATACTAGTGTATAATGGATTAAGTAAAGTTTCAGAACTATCTAAGCACAATTTGGAAAATATAACACTTTTCTTATAAAAAATTAGGCATACTAGGGGTGCATGGTTAGTAATAACTAGGAGGCTCATTTATGTAGCTGAAATAGGAGGATCACAATTTTTCATACCATGCGAGGAATGTTTCATGGCCTTTAAAACCAAAAATTTATTACAATTATACTTGGAATGGTTGGAACATAGATTAATTAAATCATGTGGCTAGCTAAGAAAAGGGTCGAAGCCTTGGGTAGTGAGCATCATCTGTGATACACACAGTTCAGAAAACCATGTGCCTAGCCATGTGAGGGGGTGAAACCTTGGCAGTAGGTGTGCATAGTTGGCACACCGTTTGGCTAACCATGTGGCTAAACAATGAAACACATAAAATGGGGTGGAAATCTTATTTACCTTCATTATTTATAGGATAACACCTATTTTCTTTCCCTCTCCACATAAAATACCCCCTCCACTCATGCTCCTCCTTGGATATTAACCTAGGATTTAAGCATCCTCCATCACACGATGTCTTATTTGACCATCGTTTATCACGTTGGATAGTCAATGCCATTTTTATGATTCTCCTTGATTATTTCATTAATTTCACTCACTATATTTAATGTTAATTATATTATAAATAACATGACCTATTTTTAAGGAATTTATCTATTTCTATGATTTTTATTATTCTAGTTTAGAATCTATGATGATACTACATGAGGAGTCTGCTACCCATATAAGGTAGGGGGTTTAATTATTTTCCATAAATTTCAAGTTTAATATGTTATGCATTGTTGGGATATGTGATAGAATTTCCATGTCTCACCCCTTAAATGAAAAAATTGATAAATAAATTATAAATTCATAATGTTAGTTAGTTCATGATACCTAAATCCATCATTGAGGTTTTCTACCTTGACGCAAACCACCCCTGAGGAGGTGTGTTTAAAATTTATATAAACAATATGACTTAATATGTATTGAAACTTTATTTTCCGGTGAGTTGATTTTTTAATCATAAATGAGACAATAAATATTAATTATATGAAAAATTGTGAAAACATTCATGGCCCCTATGATTGGATATATAATTAAACTAGCTTGAAAGTTATTTTAGGATTATAACTTATAAATGAATTGTCTGAATGAGATAAATGGATGGTGAATGTTATAACAATGTCACCAATCCCTTGTTTAATTATAAAGCATGACAATTATGATAATTATTTTATTTGTGTTTTATTATTATTATAGTATAAGGAGTTCATCATTGTTATCTAGGAAAGTTATAAACATTTCATTCCACTAACGCACTTCTCCTTGGTTTAGAATATTAAACACCACAATCCTTATACTTGAATAGTACAATGGGCTTGAAAAAATGTCTCATTAGATAAGATATTAGACATTTCAATTCTAATCCATGTTTTAGGTGCATACCTGATGATCCAGGAACAACATGAATTTTCATGATATGGATTCTATTACTATTATCACTAATAACACCTAGTAAGTATTTTTATGTCTTGAGTAGAACACCTTAGGGTGATAATATAAGGTTATGACACTTGAGAATTAGATTTGACTGATGAAGTCATACTTTCCTTAGAACCGAATTATTCCATTATATAATTATTTTATATGGTCCCCTTAGATATATTCCATGAGTCCCAATATTTTTTATACACACTCAAATAGTATTATGATGTCACTTGTTCAGAGATATTCTTTCTTAGCCTGAAGAAGGTAACATTGGATGTTTTTCCCTTGAGGAACCCAAATTAATAGAACCTAATTATTTTTAATCCTTATTAATTTTTAATACACACTTATCATTATACATTCACTATCTAAATAGTATTAGAAACCATTGGAGGTGTCCAACTAAGTTGTACTCACACCCTATTCGAACCTTAGGTTGGTACATAAAAAAAATTAATGAATGGTTGTAGGGACAAAGGGAATCATCCAACTATGGATGCTTGACTTTTTATAATTGGATGGATTATTAAAGAATATGACAAATATTAGGACCCTAATTCAATTTGAGATGGTTTTAGACCATTTATCTCATTTTAATAGAATAACATGTATATTCATGGTGATCTATATCCCCTTGTACCCCCCATTTTTGTGAATCATCATGACATGATACCATTTTAGTATATGTTACTAGATATGGTTCATCTTATGGTTCATGACATTATTTTTATTATATATAGATGATCTAATTTCCACCATTCCTTATTATTCTATTTCTATTATTTATTAATTTATTATATTGTTGAACTACTACTTTGGTAAGAAGAGGTTTTATTCTCCCCACTGTACCAATATGGACCGTCGATGATAGTTGGATGCCTCTAGAATATGGAGAGGCGTTCTTGAGGGCTTGAAGATAATAGTTTTGGTTACTTATCAGTGAACTAGACTTGGGATGATACAAAACAAAGAGAGATGAATATGAGTCTATCAAGGCATATAAGGAAAACTTCAAAAGTCTTTCACAATATTCCTTTATATTTTTCATCAACATCAAAAGTAATGTGGATCGTTTATTTCATGGGTTAAATCCATGTCTAAAAAAATATTTATCAATTTCAGACTTTGGTAGATATGTATAGATTTTTCATTGTTCCCTCATGGTTGAGATAGAGATTTCTGACTATCATAGGTCTCATGGGATGAGAGACAAAAAATAAAATAAATTTTAATTTCGGTGGATCAATCGATAAATATCATATAGGAAAGAAAAACCAATATCCCATGTGTCAAAAATGTGAGAAGAAGAATCCTAGAAACTGTCTCATGGGAACCAGGAGTTATTTCAAATGTAGAAAATAGGTATATCAGGCTTATCAATATCGAAGGGATATGAATATTCCCACTGATGTGATATGGGAAAAGAATGTTAAAATAAACACGTAGACTATGGTATAATGTTTCTACTAGAAGTAACATATTAATTATTCTAAATAATTCCCTAAGACAAGGTTTGTACAAGACAATCAACGAGAAAACCAATAATGCCTTTAGAGAAAGAAAGGGAATATTCTATCACTATTATTGAGTTAGATACTAAAAATAATGTGGTCATAGATATGCTTGTTATTTATTCAAGAATAAAAAATATACTATTTTATTCTGGTTTTATACATTCTTTTATGACATTAATTTTTTGTATAACTATTCAAAAACCACTTAAGGACATGGATGTTGAGATATCTATGAGAATAGTAAATGATGAAAATCTTTATTCTCGTGTATATAACTCCTTCTTGGTCAATTTTTGTAGAATGAACCTTCCATAACATATTTTACCACTTCTTTTAGTGGAGTTTGATGATATATTGCACACTGTTTCGTTGTCTTTATATAAATCCAAAATCAAAAATCTAGAGAAGGATACCACTCTTCACAACCTGAGTCGTCCTATGATTCTATATAAGTTTAAGGAGGGGTATGAATATATTTTATAATATTCATCTCATGTTTGTATATTATTGTCTTATGAACAAGTATATCTTTCTCAAATTGTTGAAACAGAAGATAGAATCATGCTTAAAGAGATTCCCATTGTGAGGGATTATACTAATGTTTTCCATGAAGAGTTTTCTTGTCTTCCTTCGGACTGAGTGTTTGAGTTATTAATAAAACATATACATAGATCTCTACACATATCAAATATTCCTATAGAATAACCACCTTTGAGTTAGAAGAACTGAAGAACCTATTACAAGGGAATCTGGGAAAGGGTTTTATATGCTTGACTACTTCACCATGGGGGGGGGGGATTTGATCCTCATCATTGAGAATAAATATAGTTCAATGTTACTTTATATTGATTACCATGAACATAAAAAATCACAATAAAAAAAATTATCCCCCAACATGGAATTATGACTTGTTCAATCAACCCTGTGGGGACCTTTATTTCACTATAGTGGACCTTTAGTTGGTATATCACAAATTAATGTTAAAGAAAATAGATATTACCAAGACTGAGTTTTGAATTAGGTATAGACACGATGAGTTCATTGTGTTTCCCTTTAGTCTTAGTAATTCTCTATAAATATTTATGGACATAATGAATAGAGACTTTATATATCACCATGAAAAATTTTGGGTAGTCTTTAAAGATTATATTCTCTTATACTTCAAATTTAAAGGGGATCCTTAGGAACATTTTAATATTTTTCTATTGAATTTGGGAATGGGGAATATAAATTCAAATAATAGTAAATTTATATTCTGGATGGAGAACGTATCATTACTAGGGTATGAAATCACAATTAATGTGATATAAATAGACCCTTCTATGATTAAAACAATCAAGATGTATCCTAGACAAACATTAGTAATAGTGATATGTAGTTTCATTGGACTAGTTGGGTTTACTGATAATTTGTTTAATAATTATCTCAATTATCAAACCTTTTAACTAGGATGAATTGGAAGGGTGTAATGATTTTATAGACTGATTAATGTAAATATAACTTCTTGAAGTTGAAAAAGTGTATTATAACTGAACTTCTTATCTTTCTACACTCACATGGGGAATATTTTTGTGGCATAAAATGATGATTCAAATAAGGGAATTGGTTTTGTACAAATGAAGAATGATTAGGTGATTGACTATTCCATAATGAAGTTGAATGTTCAGGAGCAGAAGTATCCAACACATTATATTGAGTTGGATTTAGTGATATTTGTTTCAAAATTTTTGATGCATTATCTTTTTGTGGAGATGTGTGAAGTATATATAGATCCCAAGATCCAAAAATATATATTCACATATATGGAGCTTAATATGCATTTAAAAATATCTTTAGTTCTAATAAAGGACTATGAATGCTCAATACACTAAATTCATGGAAATCAAATAATGTGGATGATTCATTAAGTAGAAAGAATTATGTGAACTTATCAATGATGATGATTGAATAGGATCCAACCATATTATATGTTAAAAGGATGGACATGAGGATCCTAAATGAAGGGACATAATAATTCATTTCTCAAAGTATTTCTCAATCATCCATTCAGAAAAAGATATATGATGCTCAAAGAGATGATTAGGAAATATAGAAAATGCGAAAGATATAAAAAATCGGAAATCCATTGAGTAAAAAATGGATGAAAATGGAATTGTAATATTGGGTTCACAACTATGTATACTATTAAATATTTTGATACAGAAGGTCCTGTTGAATTATGCACATAGCTCAACCTTCTCTATCCACCCAGGAATTATAAAGACATATCAAGATCTCTGAGAACACTATTGTTTGGATAATATGAAGAAGGATATTACAACGTATACATCAAAGTACCTGGTACATCATGAGGCGAATGTTGAAATGAAAAAATCTAAATGTATTATGAAATCATTACCCATACCTGTATGGAAATTGGAAAAAATCACCATAATATTTTTCATTGGTATTCTAAAGATTTCAAGAGTATATAATTCTATAATGGTTGGGGAAGGACATATTATAAATACTTGTCATTTCATTTGTATCTGAGGTTACTTCTCACTTTATAAACTTGCAAGGATATACATAATATAAGTTTTGAGGATACATGGAAAATTTATTTTGATTATTTTAGACTGAAACCATATATTAAACTCCATGTTCTATAAGGGTATCCAAAATAATCTAAACACTGATTAGAACTTTAGTACGTCTTATCACCCCCCAAAATGATGTCCAATATTAATGGACTATCAAGATACTAGAAGAAATTTTTATTGAATTCAATGGAATTCGAAGGGGAATGGGATCAATATCTTCCAGATATTGAATTATCCTAAAATAATAGTTTCCAATAAATCATCCATATGGCTCAATATGAATCCATTTATGGGAAGATATATAGAAACCCCATGTATTAGGATTAATTTAGTAAACACAAGTTACTATAACAAAAACTGTTCAACGAAATTGTACAAAATATCCGGACCATTCAACAACACATTAATGCACCCCAATATTAATAGAAGAGCTATGATGACAATCATCGACGATAATTATAGTTTTAGATTGGATATAAATTATTTCGTTATATATCTCCATTGAATTGTGTTAATTTATTTTGGAAGATGGTTAATCTAAGTATCAGGTATATTGGACCATTTGAGATTATTGATCACATAAGAGTTGTTTCCTATCAATAAGCACTCCACCATCACGTTTTCAAGTACACAATGTATTTTACGTATCTCTATTGAAAATGTTCATACTATATTCATCACATGTATTTAATTCATAGGTGTTACATCTAGAAAATTATCTCTCTTATGAGGAGAAGCTGGTGAAGATCGTAGGCTATATAGATAACGTTATATGCAATAAGATATCTCACCTAGTCAAAGTACTGTGTAGAAATAATAATTATGAGGTGGTGATAAGGGAACCAAAGGATACCATGAATTAGAAGTACCCTCACATGATTCAACTTAGTATATAAAATAAAATTTCAAAGGAAAAATCTCTCAAGGGGTGGATAATTTAATGATCCAGAATTTTATCAATAGAATTTCCCTTCTAATTATGTATTTGTGTCATATTACTCTGAATGGCCCGAAGGCCTTCTTTTTTATTTTATTATAGATAATCCCCTTTTTAAGCGATGAAGTGGAACCCTTTTATAACCCGTAGGCCCAAGGCACAAGGCCCGACATGAATCACAATACATGACTCGAAGGCCCAGAGGAATACTATGCCCAATACATGACCCGTATGCCCAACCCACAAGAATTTCCCCTCCCCTAGATTATGCATCATTGATCACCTAGCTCCCCACCTTTCATTGCTAAAAAAATCATTTCCCCATACAATGCTGCACGGTGCCTGGTCCCGATGGCGGCTGAACATCATATTTATAAAATAAATATGGCCATAATATTTGGATGTATTAAAATGTGACAAAAAATATAAAATAAGATAACAATAATAGGAAAATTTGGATCTACTCGATGCCCAAGAATAATCATACTCACAAAAAAAAACTGTAGAAGTAAAGAAAAATATTAGTGATACATGATGAATTTTGAAAATGTGTATATATATATATATTTGAGAGAAAATAGAAGTGAATTTGGAATGAATGAAACAATTTGTATTTATAAAAATTAGGAATCCCATAGGGGTTTGTGGACGCTCCTTTTAGTCACATTGTCTAATGGAATGGAAAGGGAAATGACTTAGGACAAATTGATTCATCCTTTGAAGAAAACATCAAAAATCGAGAAAGGAATGAACAAGGATTCAAATGCACATACTTCGCGCAACTTCCCTCCCTGTCGCGCAAGTATACTTGCGCGCCGCCTAATGGTCGTGCAAGTGATTTGCGTGACCTATTTGAAAACCACCTGGGGTCTTCTCCAGCCTATAAATACCCTTGGTGGGCCCCCCATTTTGAGAGGAATGTTTTCCAGAATTCAGATAGAGAGCTCTGAACACCCAAGTCTCTTCTTCAAGTCTTTCGAACACTTCTAAGGTAATTATTTACCTATAATGTAAGGTCTAAACAAGAGGAATAAGGTCTATGTGTTATAATTCACTAACACTTGCGCGCCTAAGTGTTTTACCCTTAAGGGAAATGGACACACTTGCACACCTCCTTACATACTCACTGAAACTTGTGCGCCACTCTTCTGAAAGTACCTTGGGATAATTCTAAAGGCTCTGATCAAGGATCGCCCAAGTATTACCCTACTGGTTATTAGTCGTGCAAGTACCCATGTGCCGCGCAGGTATACCTGCATGACCAGTACTTGCGCGCCCACGTAGTACCTACGCGCCTACCAGGACTTGCTCGCCCTTTCTTTTTTTGGGTGCCCTTCCTATCCATTTAACCCATCTTATGCCATTCCACCTCTCCTATTCAAGATTCAGTATGAAAGACACTCTTCAAATCCATTTATGGAATGTTTTATTGATTGAAATCCTTATCTGAAAGGAATTACGTGGAACATCTCTCAAAACCTAGCGATTTACAAATCTTTATGTCACTAAAGTTAGAGAGTTCGTTCATTCAACCTCAATCTTTAAAGATGAGAGAATCCTTAACCTGTTCCTTCTTTTCAGGAGTAATCCCTAGTCCAAATTATCATTAATATGGGAATCCTACTTAGGAGTAAGCCCCAAGTCCTCATTAACCTGGGCCTTCTTTTTAGGTGTAATCCCCAGTCCAAATTTTCATTAATATGGGAATCCTCCTCAGGAATAAGCCCCAAGTTCCCAAATATGGTCATCCTCCTCAGGATTAAGCCCCAATATTAATTCTCTTAACCTGGGCATCCTTTTAAGGAGTAAGCCCCATTCTCAAATATGGAAATCCTTTTCAGGAGTAAGCCCCAAGTCCCTTAATCCTAAAATTCCCTTAACATGGGCCTCCTCCTTAGGAGTTAAGCACCAATTTTCAAATCCCTTTTAACCTGGGCCTCCTTTTCAGGAGTAAGCCCCAGTAATAATTTCTCTTGACCAGTCATAATTCCTTTTGATTTGGGCTTCCTTTTCATGAGTAGAACCCAATCATAAGTCCCCTCCTAACTTGGGTATCTTCCTTAGGAGTAATCCCCAAGATTAGAGTATCCAAATCTCCATGAAGCACATATACTTTTATGGACCCTGTTCATGGATTTCTTCCCCGAAGTAAATATTAATCCTTATCTATTTGGGAAGTCGAACATACATAATCCCCACATCATGGCATGGTATAATTGTCTGGTTTCACCAATACCACTTGTTTCTCACATTGAGAATGAATCACGTGATCTTAGAGTGTAAAATTAATCATAACATTTTTCTTTGAGCCATCAATCATGCATAAACATCATACTCCCCACTGAGTGGATTTAAAACCAGTATGATCATTATAATGACCAAGAGATTTTTATGTATTGAAGGATACCATTGACTAAGAATCTCTAATAAATATAGATGATTCTCTATCGATTAAGAACCTCGAATACATATAAAGGATTATCTAAATTTCCTATATATCAATAATTGCTTGTCAGATCTAAAGGAAAGCGCATTTTATACTTGGTAATGTAATATGGATTCATGAACATAACTTAAATCTATAAAGAGAGTCCCGAAGTATACAATAATTCCCCTCAAAAAGGTGTGATTAGTCCGACCTCCCATCCTCTCAGCCAATGAAAATTCTTTAGCCTCATTAGTCTATAACTAATGAGTGCCTACCTTTGGGGAGTAGGTTCAAATGGATATGGAATCATTGGATGTTTCTAGTTCTATGAACAAACCTGTTAGAAACTGTTTGGAATGTTTGAATTGTAAATCAATGAGATCATGCCCAATTCCAGAGGAAACATGGTTTTAAAAATCTCACTATTGGAATAATAAAATTACCATTGTAATAGTAATATGAACATTATAATAGTAATACGAAAGTTAGGAATAGTAACCTAATATTTATAATAGTAACCTCACCTATGGAAGTGAAAAATCATATTTAGGTAATTTATAAAATGAAAATTTGAATATTTATATTGTTATAAAAAATTAAATACTTTATAAAAATGATAAAATAAATGTTTTTATTTTTTGTTAAACATAAATGTTTTATTTTCATTTTTATAACAAAAATAATGATTTAAAAGATATTTTATTTTCAAAAAATTGTTTTATAAATTAATTTTTTATTGTATTATGATGATGATATAATTTTATAAAACCACAAATAATTATTGAAAGGGTTCAAAAACTAGTCATAGTATTAAAATTGGTATTTTTAAAAAAAATTAGGGTTCTATTTGAAAATTATTTTTAAAATATTTAGAATTTATTTCCATAAAATAGATTTCATTTTTGGAATATACATTTTGATAATTGGATAGTGTGATTTTTCATTCTAAAATATTGGAATTTTTGTGAATAGTAAAAGATGATAGAATATGGTATTTAAAATTATAAGATAAATACATGATTTTATTTTCATGAAAGTTGTATGAACCCATTAATTTGAACTCGCATTCTCCGTTTACTATATACAAGAACCAATACTATTTTTATTATTACGCTAAAATAATAAACTAATGAATACAATATTCAAAACACCCCTCCCCACCCCTTATAAATATCACTATGATAACCCATTATCAACACAACTTATAAGGCATGGATATCTCAAAACATCTTCCCAATTCACTTCTCAAAACTCACCCTTATTTCTTATATCTATTGGTATCATCCACATATTTTTTCAATGATTCTTAAGGGTTTTCCAAAGGGAAGATAACCAAAGGAAGATGTATGATTCTTGACCCATCTCTCTAAATTTTATTCATCTTATTACAGCACATTATAATCCCCATATACCTCAAAAAAGAGAGAATGTTATTGTAAATATATGTATATGTTATCATTATGGTTGAATTTACATCTTATAACCTCCCTTATTTCATTAATAAAATGAAAATATTGTTTATAATATGGTTTGTTCAACTCCTCCATAAACAACAAACATTTTTTTCCACCGCCTTCAAGGATGGTTATAGAAAAAATATTATATTTAAATATTATTAAAATAATTATATTATAATTTATTTCATGGCCATTAATAAATTTTTAAATATAATATAAAATAAAATGATTGTAGTTCATTATGGTCAGTAAAAATTCATGAATGAACTAACCGAATAATGTTAAATTTTTTACTAAAAAATCATATCTATATTTAAAAAAAGGGTATGTGGGAATATTAAAATTTATATAAGTATATTAATAACATTTAATTTCACTTATAGAGTTTTGGACACATTTTAGAAGACCATATATAATTTTCCACAAGTGATTTGAACTTTGAACCATGAAATGAATGCTCCTGGAACAATAAAATTTGTATTTATTTTCCAATAAAATTGTTATAAATGAATATATTAAAATTATAATAAATAAAATATAGATGGAAATGTTTCAAATTGTGTAATTAATTAATTTAATTTTATTATTCATGAAATTAAATAGAAGTGCATAATTATTCTGAAACATAAGGTAAGTCTCTATGAAGCACCCATTACTTTGGGTTATGACCTTTCCATCTCTTACTCACTTTTTATCTATCATTAATATTATGTAATAATTATAAATTATGCATATATATCTCTTACATATATACCTAGACTAATACAACTTCCATTGATGGTGTAATACATGCATTAAATTTATTTCTCAAATGCCTTCATTAAAATATCCTTTTATTATGATATGATGGATGATTTGGAAACACATTTATTTCGATGGTTAATTATTATGTTTATGCCTTATTATTGATTCCATTTTATTGCACAAATAAATCATTTACATGTTATGATTAGTGCTCCCAGATAGTTATTTAATGCATTGTGTGATGTTTTTTGTCTCATTAGACATTATGTATGGGATTCGAGAGTGAACCTATTAAACAATGGGACTCTATCCACCACATGATGTTTTCTTTGGGGTTATCCATGACTTATGCTTATGTCATGTTTTTTTATTCATCCACATTCTTAGGTTTCCATGATCTTATGATACCATGTTATTTGTGTTATTCTCTAATGTGATTATTCATGATCCTACTCTTTTATGATATCATGTTATGTCTTCTTATCAGGATTATTCTCTTACCAAGAATTATAGATAAAAAATTTATTTTATGTATTTTCTCGATTTAATTTTACAATTTTAGGAGCTCAGTGGGATTTTGGAGCCTGGAGGAATTTTGGAACACATTATAGAGATTATAATGAAGATATTATGTTTTAGTTTTTTATGTACTATGAACCTAGTCATCCAAAGACACTTGGCCTCATAATTTTTAGTTTGTGGATGTTTGTTTTAAAAATAATTTTGTAATATGAGTAAAAGTATTGGGTTAGTATAATTATATGATCACATATGTATTAAAATATAGGAACTCAGTATATTCTGGAAGTTTTTTTTGAGTTGAGGTAGGTATACGAGAATCCAACAGAGCCATACTTGTTATTTTTTCTACAAGGGACTACCCCCTAACATTGATGACTAGAATGATATTGGTTCTAAAATATTATAATTATGTTATGTTAATCACATAAACATTATTTCTATATGTAGAATTGATATAGATAGCTTTATTTTCAATTATAGAAATATGTGTTTCTTCTTTAATAAATGAATCATTTTTATGGTCTCTAATATTTAAATAATAGTATTTATGTATTGTATCACACAAACCATATAATGGAAATTTATAATGAATATAGTTCACATGACTCATTCTAAACCAAATTTTATCATCACTGGTTAAGTTTGGTAAATGAAAATCATTTGACCATATTACACCAAGATAGATATTTCGATTCATTTGAACTAAGACCACATAGTTTATGTCACACACGTTAACAATGAAAAATTAATAATGTCCCATTTAGTGTCAAAGTTCCATAGGTGATTTAGATTATTTAGTTTGTTTATACCGATGTGAGTGAACAATTTCTAGTTGAATTCAGTGTTGGGTAACAATATTTCATAATTATTACCCACAACTTTAGTCGATATGGATATGTATACTTAATTAGGTATAAGTTAGATTAATTTGGAACATCCAAGGAATAAAATAACGATGTTTAGAATGATCTTGGTAACATGAATAAGATGTTTTAATTAGACCATTGTGTATAATATCTTATCCCTGACTTAATTGATTATATATGGGAGTTTGGAATTATATCCCAACAAAATCCACCTTATACACAATAATAAAATGGTGTAAGTGATAAGAGTAACCAAACACTGTTAGACATGGTGAGATCATGGATGAGACATGTGATTATTGTACTATCCTTATGGGGATATACATTATAGAAAATAGAAAACATTCTAAAATAAGTTACAATTAAATAAGAAAATGATATTATGCATCAAATTTGGTATGATCATAAACCTATGTTGTCTCATGTATGAGTGTAAATATATAAAGCATTTGTTAAGGCTATTTATGGAAGAAAATATTCGACCTGAGGAACTAAGTGTGTCATTATAGAATACCCTTAGGAAATAAATAGATATTACATATATAACCCCTTAGATATGGAGGTTGTGGTTGAAGTACGTACAACATTCATTGAGAGAGATCTTATATATAAAAGTGAATGTATGAAGGGGATTGGATTTTATGAAGTCATGGATCAAGATATAAAAGAGTTCGAATAAGAATATATTCCAATAAAACCAATGGAAAAGGTCATTTTGAAGACACCTATATTGTGTAAGAGTATATGATTTGTTAGAGAATGAAAATGATAGGATTTTTTAGTCACTGATTATGGAGACTCATTATTAGAAGGTAACAATGAACATATAAAATATAAGGAAGTGGTGAGTGTCATTGAATCAAAAAAATGGATATAAGCTATGAATTTTTTAATAGATTACATTTATCAAAACCAAGTCCTGTATTTGTAGATCCATTAATAGATTTAAATAATACTGGTTTCAAATGGATATTCTAGATGAAACTATAAATGGATGGCTAAGTCTGTTCCACAACTGGTTGAAAAAGGTTCAAATAATATCAAGGCATTAAAAAAACTTATCACCAATCTCTATTCTGAAATCCATCAGATTTATACTTTTTATTACAGTACACTATAAAAGTAATATTTTCGGAAGATATCTATATATTGAAGCTTGAAGGAGTTATGGCTCAAAAGGATTCCAATAATGTACACATGTTGTAGAGATCCATTTATAGGTTTTCGAAAACATCCAAGTCCTAGATTTTTTTTGAATAATCTATAATGAAATTGTTTTTCATAAAGAATGAATGTAATTATTATGTCTGTAATTGGTTTGGTGGGAGTGAAAACATTTTATTAATAGTTTATTTCAATGAAATAATACTCGTTAGAAATGAAATATCCATCTCTTGGTCTATTAGATATTGGGTGAATACATGCCTCTATATGAAGATATAAAGATACCCTAGTCAACCGCCATTGGATTGAAGTTAATACTATCCATGAATATATAAGGTGTTTTAAGAATATATTCCTAGTCTATAGAGGATATGATTCAATAATCATCATAAGATATGAAAATGATTATTTCTAAATACATCATGATGTACCAAAAGTATAGTTGAGATACATATCCACTGTCAACAGAGGAATTGTTAGACGAGAGAGCAAAAATAAAGTCATGGTTTTTGATTTTATATAATTATCAGAGAACATTGTGTCTTTTAAGGTAGCTAAATAAGTTGTTCTAATTAGATAGTTAATCTTGATATTGTACCTAGTAGTAAATAACCTATCCCACACCATTGTGAAAATACTGTAGTGATGGATCTTGCAAAGGATCCATGGTCACATCAGATGATAAAGAATATAATTCATAAATAACATCTCTTAGGGATTTTTCATAGAGAGGTGATTTCATTATCAGTAGAGTTCCCCTAGAATAAAATGTAGAATACCACATAACAAAAATCACAACTCAACAAAAAAAATTATTTGTTAGTGTTTATACTTAAAAATTAATATTCAATTTAATAATCTGTGTATTATAAAATTTCCCATTCCTCACCTTTATTTTATAACAATTATAGTTTTGATAATCCTTTTATCTTGGATATCATTTTATTGTTAATTTTTAACATAAAAATATTAATAATGGTTTTTTAGAAAAATAATTAAGCGTCCAGGTCCTTTTTAATCGACTGCATGTTATATTATCCACTTATAGAAAGTATATATGTTTTACAACCAAATGTTTCATAAAATCTATGTTGTGTATCAACCATAAGTTGTGGATCAAAAATGTTTTGTGTATAAACCATAAGTTGTGGACTGACTATTATATAAAATGGATCAAACATGAGTTAAATTAAACTGATAGATCAACTGTGAACCACATGGTCACTCCAATAATTTTTCATATTATCTAACTATACGAAAAATATAAAATATAATATATTTAACTCTATTTTAAAAAATTTATTAACTACAAGTTTATTTAATTTATTTTAATTTTTTATATTTTATTTTAAAATCATAAAATAATACTATGACCATGTTTCAAACTAGTGAATATAAAAATATGGCAGAAATAATATTTTCCACAACATTTATTTTATATTCATTTTTTTACTATTCTTGAATTATCAAATTAATATAATTTTTAGGTGACATTTTTATTATTTTAAATATTTGAATAATTATAATTTGTTCTAATGAATATATTAGATTGTGTTTAATTAAATTTATTACAATAATTGAAGTTATTCAATATTATTATTGAAAATGTGTGAGGTATTAATAGTTATTGTTTTGTTTCCATGTTTTAAATATTTATAACCATTTATTCGTGGTGATATGTTTAGGAAACTAACATGTGAATATAAATGAGGATAACAATTAATTATTACGTGATAAATAGAGAAAAATTGATTGCATGTGAAAAATAATGATGATGTTTTTATTAGTAGATATATATTTTTTGAATACTCAATAACATGAGTGGTTTTCTTGATACTCAATGATGTTATTCCAGGACCATTATTCAATTGTGGTGTTCACAAAGAAACTGAAACTATTCCATGCATTACATCTAATATCATAAAGTTTTTAAACCGTTTTATGTGTTTCTTCATTTTATTATTATTTAATCTATTTATAACAATTTGTGTTAGTTTATGCTCTTCCCAATCAAAAAAATGAAACTCATGGATATTCTACCATCCAAAAGGATGTTATTCGGTTGTTACTCGCAAAGAAAAGTTAGGTCGATACTTGTTTGTGACTCCTATAAATATTTAGGTTTATTCTTTAGAGTATTATAAAAGGAAGAGCCTATAAATAGGTTATCAGACCTTTAAAAGTGAGATCTTCTTAGTGGGTGCCAATATTCTCATTGAGTATAGAATATTAAAGGGTAGATTAGGGTCTTGGTGATCCGAACCACTATAAAAATATTGAGTTCATATTTTAATTTCCACTATACTTAATCCTGAACACTACATTCCAATATTAATTATTTAGTTATAAAACATTGAATATTTATTATTTTTTAAAAATTTAATAAGGCTATTTACTAAACCTATAGTTTTATTTTCCATTAACCTCGATCCACAATTTTTATACAGAGTATATGGCCTTATTAAGGATAATTTTAGAACTATTTTTATATTAATGTGATATAAATTTTTTTTATAATATCAATGGTTACATAAAGTATAGTTAACAAATCTTTTTGTTTTAATCTGATACCAAACAATTGGTATTAGTGGTTATTAATCCATATGGATATACTTATTTTGTCTATTTTTAAAATTGGTGCTAACCTAGCCCTAGACCTAATAGTCCAAGGAATAATGGTATATTATTAAGGTTTATAGGTATTAATTATAGTGATGGATAGACACAAAAAATACCCCAATTTTTTATGGTTGTGACTATAGGTACTAGTAAGATAAAATGGAGGAATACATGAAACAATTATCTGTGCATCATTGAAATATCTTGGATAATCCATTCAAGCTACCCAAAGTTGATCTAGGGACACTTATAGGTAATGATATGATAATTTATGTTTCTAATAATAAAATAATTGATTTTTAATATGATAAAAATAAAATTTCATATCCCCATTTTTCGGCTTTTATGATAGCCCATAACATATAAATAATTCTTCAAGTTACTCACTATGGGGAAGAAAAGCATAAATTAAAAAATTGGGAATGCTATAAGCATAATACCTAGGTTTCAAGATAAATTAATATGATTCAATGATCTAGATATTCTATTAGTTTTCATGTATTACAATTATTATGATTTCACTTAGTGAACTATAGGAAAATACAACTCACGTTGAAAGATTACTATGAGTATTAGAATAAATAAGGCATAAAAATAATGTGGTGATCAATTAATGTTAGAATTTTAAATATTATACATTAGATGAACTAATTAACTCTTTGTAACAGTATGAGCTTTAGTTGAAAAATATTTCTAAATAAGAGACTATAAATAGGAATGGTGTAACTTTTATGATTAACATCAATGAATCATCTAACTCTAATGACTTGGAGTTTTATGAAGTTGAAAAAGAGATGACTTAATAATGTAAAAAAAATTAAGTTTATGAAAACTAAATTTGGTACGAGATAGTTCAAAAAGAGATTCAAAATGAGTATAATAAAGGTAATTCAAGTAACAATAATGATGTTTTAAAATTAATTTGATAGGAATGTATAAATAAAGGACACATAATAATTACTTGAACCAAAATTATAAGTTAAAATAGAGAAAAATCGAAAAGTGTAAAATAAAAATCCAGATTTGTTCGGATGATGGGACTATTTAGATAGTTAAGACTTAATAAATCACTCTATAAGTGAACGAGATGAAGGGAACCTTGCTTTAATGGCTATAAATTGGGAGGTAACCAATTCATTGTTCACTCAAATGATTATTCATGATAATTTTCATTATAATGTAACATCAAAAGAATAGAATTAAACTAAATCTAATTCTTAATCTTAATCCGATTCTATTAATTCAAAACTAAAAATATA
This sequence comes from Viscum album, assembly GCA_963277665.1. Lineage (NCBI taxonomy): Eukaryota > Viridiplantae > Streptophyta > Magnoliopsida > Santalales > Viscaceae > Viscum > Viscum album. The sequence goes on from OY728165.1 coordinate 1,563,239,266, forward strand.
TCTTCAAGAAAATGAGGAATTAAGGAATGATGGTGTCATGATAATTGAAAAATACACTCGCAGAAAATTAAAACAAATTAATTTGTTATGGGAAATGAGAAAATGAAAGGATAATGTGATTATTTAAATATTATTATTTCCCATCATGAATAATATAAAAAGGAATATGTTTTAGAGATATTATAACTCAAATAAAAACATAACTGACATAATGAATTTTTGGATGAGAATAATGAATACTTGGAAAGAATGTTTAATTATGTTTCGGAGGATTTGAAAAATGTGGAGAATGTGTGTAAGAATCTAAATCATGAAAAAAATAAATAGAAAAATAAAACTTATGGATCTAATGGTAATTTTTATAATGAATTATATGTTATTAAAAAAGATAATATTAAATCGGAAAATGAAGTGTCTAATCATTATGAAAGATTATCTTTTTTATAAAGGAAAAGAACAATATGATAAATTTATGGCTTTGATAAAAATAGACTATAATAAGAATGTTTTTATTTATAATTTTATATAACCTAGTATAAATTGGAATAACTTTGTTAAAAAATAAAAATGATGTTTTTATAGTGTAACATGTTTTAAATTTAGATTGTTAGTGAATTATTGCATTGAATGTTAACTGAGATCTACAAAACCATTTGTGCATAATATGAAATTTATTTCCAATAATTGTTTTACTAAATATCCAATAAATAGTTTTTTTAAATCTATTTGGATTCAAAAAAAGTTATACTACTAATGATTTTGGACCAAAGTTATCATGTATACCAAAAAACTATAGTTTTATGTTTAATTTCAAAAAATATTCCTTTAAAGTATCAAATATTCAGGTTACATAGACTATGGGTGTCCTAGGAACCATATATGTTATATTTCCAAGTTCTTATCTTCAAATTTTTGTGATGGAGGCCTAGTCGCATTTGGGGAAAAATATATGGTCATATTAAATGGATTTCAGAAGTTGTTTTTTCTAAAAATATTTATATTTCAAAAATATTATTTGTAGATGGTTTAAAATATTATTTCACAAGTATATCACACTTTAACGATGATGGATTAAATATAATTTTTGAAAATGATAAATGTATCATTTTGAAAAATAGATCAATTTTATTTTCTACATGTAAAAAATATAATGTTAATACTATTTATTTTTCTTAACCTAACCAAATAGAAACTTATGTGTTTGAATTTTGTAGATGTTGATGAAAATATATATCATAGGTGGATTGAATAAGAAAATTTGAAACTAATGTAAAAATTTTCAATGTATGAACATTTACTACAATTTTCAAAACAATATACAAGTACTTTATGTGAGATTGTTGTTTAAAAGGTGAGAAATATAATAATGATTTAAATTTGTGAATGATGTCAATTCTGTAATGTGTATTGAATTATTACATCTTTACTTATTTGGTGATAAAAAACCTACTAGCTTAGGTTAAAACAAATATGTTTTGGTAATAATATACAATTATAGTATATTTATCTTTATCAATTTCTTGTCACATAAAAATTAAAATTTAAATAATTTTTTTTCTTTCAATAAACTTAATCAAAATTTCGAAAAACATACCAACAAATCTATAATATGTGATAAAGGTAGTGAATTTGTTAATTTATAATTTTATAAATATTATGATGAAAATGCTTATAAGAATTATTTTTATTCCCTTTGTATACTTCCACAAAATGGTGAGGTTGAATAAAATAATTGGTTAATTAAAGAAATGGATATATCAATGCTTATGGAATTTAATGTTCCAAAAATATTTTTGGGAAAAACTTTTTAACATAGATTGTCATATTTTAAATAGAGTGTCTATTAGACCATATTTAAATAAGAACCGTTATGAATTTATGATGGATTTTAAACCAAATTTGGATATTTTATTGTGTTTGGTTGCAAGGTCATTATTATAAATAAAAATAATAATTTATTCAAATTTGATTCTAAAATATAAGAATTAATATTTTTTGTTTATTATAATAATATCAAGGCATATAGATTTTTGAATAAAATAACATTAGTGTGTGTTGATTCTATGCACATTAAATTAAATGAAAATAATAATAAAAATAATAATTTTGATTCAAATAAATATGATGATGAATTTAGGGAATTACATTTTGGTAAAGATGATGACCATTAAAATGATGATACAATAGTTTAGGGGGAGAAAATATTTTCTAAAACTGATCATGAAGAATGTAAAACTCTTAAAGATGTTCATATTGAAATATTAATTGGAAATGTTTAACTTGGATTACAAACTGTAAAATATATTTTACTTATTTTGTTAATTTTTCATTTTTACTATTTTTTACATATTAACATTAATAATTCATTAATTTTTTAAAATTGGATAAATGATATGAATGATGAATTAAACCAAAATTAAATAAATAATGTGATGAATTTGATTGAACTGCCAAAAAATAAACAAATTAAAGGAGCTATCTGGATCTTTCATAAAAGCTAGTTGTATCTCAAAAAATAATTAAAAATAAATAAATATTTGTAACTCAATATTATTTTTTGGAAATAGGAATTGACTTTGAATATTATTTCATTCCTTTAGTTAGGATAGAAGTTACTATAATGTTATTTGAATATTAATGTATCCAAAATATCAAAATATTTCAAATGGATGTAACAAATGGAATTTTTAAATGGGATAATTTTTGCAGATCTTTTTTTCAAATAAATCTCTGTTTTTAAGAATGAAAAATTTAAAAAAAATATTTATAAACTTAATAAAGAATTATAAGTTATAAAAATAGATCATAAATATTAGTATGAAATATTAACATAAATTTTACTGCAAAATGATTTTTTAATGGATAAGTTGTCCCATCATTATTTATAAAGAGATATTCAAATGATATCATGATTATAAAGATATATGTTGACGAAATGATATTTAGTATATTTTTTAAAAGTTATTTTTCTAAAAAATTACTGTTGAATTTGATATGAACCTAAGGGGATAATTGAAATTATTTCTTGGATTTCAAATTAATAAAATAAAAAAAATTGTATTTTCTAAAAGTAGTCCAAGTATATTAACGAACATTTTAAACAGGTGGCACATGATTATTGTATTTTTTTTTGAAAGAAACTATTAGTATAGACTCCAAGTTATACTTAGATGAATCTATAAAGGACATTGATATTAAAATCTACAGAGTCATGATAAGTAGTTCAATATAATTGAATTCATCTAGACCAAATATGATATTTTTTTTGTCTATTTTTGTGCTAGATTCCAGTTGAATCCTAAGGAAATTAATCTTAATGAAATTAAGAGAGTAATTAGATATATTAAAGTTGTAATACCCCAAGATTTCATAGTATGTTATCTCTTTAAATTAATTCAATAACTTGTGATACATGCAACACCGAGTTCAAGCACATCACGACCTATCAAGATAGCCATTTTAAAAGTTGTTATGAAGAGTATTATCCCTATTTTTAATTTTATATATATACTACATAATTTTTACATTCATAATTTTTTTTCTTATACATAATATAATCAAAAATTTATTTTTTCATATAAAAGAAGTATTTGTCAAAAAATGCAGTTTACACCTTTTAATGGAGATCCATTTTCAAATAAAATATTTGACACTTTTAAATTTTCAATTTGGTTAAATAAAATTCTTATTTAGAAATGTGACATAAAATTTTAGTTTGGATAAAATTTTGATACTTTCTGATTACATTCATATTTTGATGAATAGTGAAAAGTTCTAAATTTTAAATGAAAACAACTTTTTTAATAGAAATAATTTATAATGTTAAATTATACATTTTAATGTTTTAAAGTATAATATGATTATATTTTTATCATTTAATATAATGTAGGTTAATGTAAATAATTTCACATTTAAATTAGACATAAAAACATGTCAATCTTTTGATGGTTTTTACTTCTTAAAACCCTATATTCTCTTTTTTTACAATGGGAATTAATTTTAAATTAATTAATGAAAATTAAATGTTTTGAATTTGGTAAAATATAAATCAATTTTCAATTTAGAATATAAAAATGATCTTTGGTTGAATTTTTGGTATTTTTGTAACGTCTTATAATTTCCCTGTAATTTGTTTTATTTTATATGGAATAATTTCGACATCGTGAAATCTGATTGCACGTGATTCCAATGCTCGGAGTGCCCAGAATGATCTGTTGAAAAATTTTTAAGCATTAAATACTGTGTGTGAGAAATTTTCCTGAAAATGTTTAATAACACTTAAATGGGTGCCCGGATCTGAAATCTGAGGGCACCATTGCATTCAGGATGGCGGGTTTACGTTAGGTGCGACTTAAATTTAGTTGGCGCATGTCCCCTGTGAGAAAACCCAGAAATGAAATATCCGTAAATAAAATAATTGAATAGAATTATTTTTTTTCAAAGGATTTTAACTCACAAATGGTGACTCATATTAGAAATTTGAGACCACTGCTGAACTCGTGAGTGTTTTCTTTCCTTTGGCAGATACTAACATTGGCTGGCGCGGGCTGCCAATGGAAGTTAGTTTTTTCCCATAAATAAAATAATTAAGTAAAAAATATTTTACTGTAAAGTCCATAAAATATAAAAAAAGTCATATTGAAAATATAAGAGTACTGTTGAGCTCGTGAGGTCGTGTTCCCATTAGGTGGAACCTAACCGTGACCCGCACGGGTCGAGGGTGACTATTAATAATTTTTGAACTTTTTTTAAGGTATGTTTTGTAAATGTGTGGGTGTAAAAATATGTCTTTTGAACTGGTTATCAGATTAAAAATATGAGGGAACCATTGATTCCACAGTGCCTGGATTCGCTTAATAGAATCATAACTTCAACTGGCAAGGGTCAGATGAAAAGGATAATTTTTAGATATTACAAAAAAAAAACTTTTGGTTATTTTATTTTTTTCTTTTTGAAACCATTGGACAGAAGGTGTTGGGAACATAGGTAAATTTCATAACCTTATAATGACATGACTAATATTTTCTGTAACCACACATTTGGGAGATTTAAAAGATTGTGTAACCACACCGTTGAGATAATTAAAGAGGTTCATTAATTATACTCCTTAGTGAACCTCATTAATTGTGTGGTGCATTGATCCTTTTATCCTATCTATTTAATTGAATCTTTGGAATGGGTTTTTGGCATAGAAGAGGGGAACCTCTGATGATGTTCAATGACGAATTCGACCAACGAAGAACGAAGCTTCGATCGATAGACGGTGAAGGAATCGATGGGCGACAACAAGTGCCGATGAACACCTTTGGTCATAGACACTTCATCCTCATCTGTAGCACCTTCCAACGATTAAAATCTAGGGGTTATATATTTGATTCCTCCCCTTTTTACCCTGTTCTGGAATATTATGAAGAACATAGGTCAACTATCCAATGGGTTGACCCGCGTTTTTTTATTTAATATAGGTGGATAATGTGGGGTTTGATTATAGGAGTTTTTATAATCTAACAATCCTTCTCATGTTATAATGCTAATGCAAAGGGCGTGGACCAAACGAACAAGGCTCAGACCCTCTGCCGAACCCGTTATGGATGCATTATATGTGGGTGTTCAGAAGAAGCGGCAGCGTGATGGCGTCACGTAGTGGGACTGGAAACAAAGGGAGGACCTGCGCTAGTGAGTACGTTGCGGGCCGGTCCACACAGACCGGCTAGGATGTGGGGCGCCATTCGGCGCTGCTGTTGAGACAAGCAGCATGTTGCGGCGGCACGCCATAGAGGAAGGCCGCGTCATCGCGCCATAGTGGAGAGAAGACCCGCGCCCGTGGGTATGTAGAGGTCCAGTCCACATGCACTAGCTAAGAGATGTGGCGCCACCTAGCAATGTGACATTGAAGAGCCAAACGGCTTCAACTATTCGTTTGGGGAGCGGTCCCCCGTGCTCGGCCTAGGGGCTGAGTGATTTTGCAGCCCGGTGGGCCACACCCATCCAGGTGGGTCTGACCAAACCCATGACCAAACAGGTTGAGCCCATGGCCCAATGTTCCAGACCAGGCCTATCCGAACTGGGCCGAGCCCCGCGGGCTGGGTCGAGTCAGTCTGACCATGTTAGACTGGACTCAGACCCACTTAAAACCGAGTTCGCTTAAAACACAATATCTTTTAAAACATACGTCTGTTTTACGAACCATCTAGAGCACAATAACCATTAGGAAGATTCGGTCCTTTTGAGATACTCCATGTGACTTTCAGAGAAATATGGAGTTTGTCTGGGTTGGATAGTACCCAAATATAATCGGTTCTGCGACAATGAAATGCCCATAACTTTCAGATCGGGTGTTCGGTTGACCCTCCATCTGTTGCATTGGAACTCTTATGACATTATGGATAATCAGGTCACTTCCTTGTAGAATTTCATGGAGGTTGAGGTATGAATGATATCCTGATGAGCAGACCTAGGAAATTTCTTATAGTGAGAGTTAGGATGGCTACCCCCTTGATGACTCAAGGCATGAGTATTCCTTACTCCTCTCCTCCGGTAGAGATAGGGCTAACCATGGCATGAGTGCAGGTTCGTTTTCCTCTAAGATGATTTTCCTATCTTTGGATTCAATACTCCTCTATTGGAAAAGGTAGTGAGTCCAAAATACATAACTCACATAGCATCAGGTACTCCTTAACTAGGTGGGGTGTGGGTCCTCTATGTTAGGAGTAGGTACTCCCCTATCAACCCACAGTGTGGGTCCTCTTTATGTAGTGCTATAGTAGAGTCAGTACTCCCCTACAATTCCAGGGTGCAGGTCCTCTAGCCTGGGTTCGGAACTCCCCGGATATACTAGGGCGCAGGTCTCCCATAGTGAGCAATCTACTAGAGCTATAATCCCCTAACTGGTAGGGTGAAGGTCCCCACATATGGAGTATTACTCCCCCATATCTGAGTAGCGATGATGATCAGGTATTTCTAGGGAGTTGGATATCCCTCAATTGAAGGACCCAATTATTAGGATCGGGCCCCTCCACTTGATGTAATTGATACCAAGGGTAGAAGTTAGTACTTCCTCGAGGGACTGAGGTGCAGTCCAATTCTTACTAGGGAGAATAAGATATCTTGGTTTAGACTGAAGCAGTGCTCCCCCAACTGAATGCAATATCGAGGAATGGGACTCTTCACTTGGTTTCCCTTGGTCTTGCCTCGGGCGCATGAATATGACTGTGAGGCCTGTAGTGTGTGGCACTAGAAGTAGTTCTAGAAAAAAGTTCTTGATGGAGCATGCCATTTCAAATGTTCTTTATAAATGTTTGAGTTATACCTGATGGAGTACATCTCTCAAGAGGGTGCCATCAGAGATGTCCAGTTCATAGAGCATGTACTCCTGATACTTGAGTAATGAATTGATAATTGTTTGGAAATCCTAGAAATTTCTTGAGGTCGGGGCGATATGTTTCATTGTGGCTAAGATGAGTATATCTGAATGACCAAGATATATGCAATGACATATACCTGAGTAGAGATGACTACACATAATCTTTATGGTTTACTTCTTGGTTGCTTTCTGGTATTTTTCCTTTGTGGATTTCTGAGAGACCATCGAGGGTCTCAGTGTCACCTATAGAGTACTGGGTTACTCACCCCTGGATGGTCTTCTCCTGCACATGTTGTGTTTGGTGGAGAAGTTCGACATTTCATTAAGGGTGCTCATGAAGACGAGACTGAAATAAATTATGATGGTGGACTTGGTGGCCTAGGACTAAGAGGGGTCTAATAGGACCAGATAGACATGACATACTACTTTGGATTCCAATAGCTTCACTACTCAAGTGATCATGTTTAATCTTCCACAGATGGTCTTCGATGCTTCTTTGTGCCCTGCTGTTTTTATTTCTTTTATTTGGATTGTATATTAGCTCGATTACACCACACAGTGCTTTACTTGCTATTTTTCTCTGGATTCTGATTAATTAGATTCCACATTTTTGTTTTTGGTGTTTCTTCATGAGTGAATATTTGTACAGGTATCCATGAAAATGCCTCCCACATGCAGGATGATGCCTTTGGTGCTAGTCTCTAACCCCTGGACTTCGGGACGTGGGCATGGGGTATGTCACAGTATGATCCCTAAGGGAGGGTCGTGAAAAAGTGGTATCAGAGGTGTTCGGGTTTACCTCAATGTCCAATGGACCTTTGTTTTTGTTGTGAGAAACAATGTTAAGTGTTTCGAGTTCATCTTTCACGCTAGGGACTCCAATATTGGACTATAGGACGGCATATTTGTACACTAGGACTATAGACACATGTTACCCGACTCGGTAACTGGAAACACTGGTAGTAGGGAAAACAAGGGAATATGCATTTTGTATTGATGGTTGTGATTTACATATTCCATCTCGAGTCGGCTCTCCAGATATAACCATTTAATCGTGGTACATCTTGATCTATCTCAGGATGCCTCCACGTGGATGACCAGCTAGGATCCCGATATGAGGTCATGATGACTGCCCACCTAGCGATGAGGCATCCGTTTAGGGACCATTAATTGAGAAGGCCCCATCGAGTGGTGTACCAGTGCTACCACCACCCGACCAGATGAGAGTTCTAGATGCAAGACTTCTTCTGTGATTAGTGGGAAGATGTTGGAGTCTGATGATTCCGACTAACAACAATGAGACCCTTACTTAGACAGACTTTGAGCGCCTCTTCAGGGATGTGTTCTTTCTGGAAATTTTTCACTATGTACGCCTACATGAGCTATTTCACATACGATAGGGAAGTATAACGGTAGCATAGTACTCAACGAAATTCACAGATCTTTCTTACTACACTGAAGATATGGTGCGAGACCCTTACATTAGGGCCCGAAACTCCGGGCAGGGACAACGCTGGGAAATCAGGGCATCAGTGATACCTCTCAGCATTCTGACGCATGCTGTGGTACTGGAACAAGATCTGGTGGTTGAGAGATTCATGGGGTAGCACCATGTGGATGTGACCTATGCTATAGGTCACAATGTAGAGGTTTATAATAGAGCATACAGACGGATAGTGATGGGAACATGACATAGGAGGCATACCCATGCCTGGAAACAAATGTGTGGGTTTGTGGCATATCAACAACGCCAATGAGAAGATCAGTTGTAGGGGAGGCAATGTTATGCTTGTAATAGATGGGGGGAATTTATCTAGAGATTGACCAACCCACCGTACTTCTGAGAGGGGGATAAACTATGAAACTCCTTTGTAGAGATAGCGCTTAGAGCATGGAATTCTGTAACTTGGTAGGCAAGGTAAAGGAGCTGGATGAGTAGTATGGGTGGTCTTTTCCATGCATAGGAAATTGGAGGATATGGGCAAGGACATATGCACGCAGTCGTGGCACATGATCAAGAAACTCCATGAGAAGTTTGAGGTACAAACTGTGTCTTCTCTTTTTCTTCCTTCCTAAATAGACATAGGTTCTAGATGTCCTTTTTCGGCAGGAACTGTTGTAGATTTTGAGGTTCTGATTAGACAGTTGACTTGGCCCTTATGCTTAGAGACTTTTCATGAAGGAGACCCGCTGATAGTGTGTCATGGATTTTAGAGCTGATAGATGAAGTTGTGATCTCTTAGTTATAGTATAGATACCTTACGACTTCAATATGGGGATTGAATACTACCATTTATGCCCGAGAAGACAATATTAGGCAAGCAATGCGGCATATATGCATGGTGGATAAGGGCATTCCATTGCAAAAAAGGGGGGAGCAATGACAGAACAGTCTAGATATTCATAAAAAGTCCCGCTAGAGTCATTCTGTGGTGGCGGAGTTACACCACAAGATGTTTTTTCAGTGAAGAATGGTTCATAGCCATCTATACTTAGTGTAGATTCCACAAGTGGGAGTGGTTGTGTCTTGTTTTGACTTTGGGTGAGGCAGCTGATGGTTCTAGGCGATGGGAAGCTAGACCCCACAATTACAGATGTATCGCGATTCTTATTACTTTCTCCACTAGTCACAACTAAAGAAACATGTTCTTATTATGGCACGATGTTGACCTAGAAAGTGTTGGAAAAAAGAGTGGTTGATCTCTATATTCCCTTGGGGTGCGTGCTTAGAAGTAGTGTATGAACCTTTGTTGGAACCAGTTTCTTCCAATGAGTATGGGCCATGGATTTTTGGGGACAAAAACTCTAAAGGTTGGGATAATTTAACGACTCTTAATTTTCATGAAAATTTCATTTTTTTATATGGAATTATTTTGAGAAGGTAAAATCTGATGGTACATTATTCCGATGCCCAGAGTGCCTAGAATGATCTGTTGAAAAAATGTTAATATTTAAATAGTGAGGGTGAGAAATTTTCCAAAAAAAGTGGAATAACTCTTAAATAGGTTCCCAAATCAGAAACCTGAGGCAGCTTTTGTGGTCAGGATGGTGGGTTTACCATAGGCAAGACATAGATTTAGTTGGCCCATGCCCCTTGTGAGAAAACCCCGAAATGGCATAATCGAAAATAAAATAATTAAATAAAATTAGTTTATATTTTAAATTCTTATAACACACTAACAGTGACTCAGATTACAATTCTGAGACAACTCTGAACTTGTGAGTGTATTCTTTCCTTAGGAAGATACTAATATTGGCCGGCACGGGCAACCATTGGAAGTTTGTTTTTGGATATAAATAAAGTAATTAAGTAAGAATTATTTTATTGTAAAATCCATAACTTCTAAACAGAAACTCAGATTGAATATCTGAGAGTACCATTGATCTCTTGACATCATTTTAACCTTAACATGTGCCTAACCATGACCGACACCTGTCGAGGGTGGCTATTAATAGTTTTTGAACTTTTTTAAGGTACATTCATTAAACGCGCGGGTAGAGAATTCTCTATTTTCAACCAATGCTTAGATTAAAAATACTACAACACCATTGAATCTACAACACCAGAATTTTCTTAGGGGAAGCTTAAATTTGACTGGCACGGGTTAGATGAAAAATTTAATTTTTGGACTTTACAAAAAAAATATTTAAATTTTGGTTATTTTATTTTTTCTTCGTGCAACCGTTGGACAAACAGTGTTGGGACTGCAGTGCCACATCAAAACCATTTAATGGCATGACCCATATTTTCTATTACCACACAATTGGGAGATTTAAATGAAAATGTTACCACACCATTGAAATAACTAATGAGGTTCACTAATTATACTCATAAATAAACCTCATTAATTGTGTGGTGTGATGATCCTTTCCTCCCCTGTATTTAAATGAAGCCCAGGACTAGGTTTTTAGCATAAAAGAGAGGAACCCCTAATTAAGTGTAGTGAAAACTTCCACCAACATAGAATTAGGCTTCCAATGATGGATTTTGGAGGAATCAACATGCAAAGACAAGAACCAATGAACACCTTCGGACATGAACACTTCATCCTTATCTGAATCACCTTTCAACAATTACTAGGTAGGGGAATATTTGTTTGATTCCTCCCCATTTTACCCCATTCTTGAATATTATGAAGAACACATGTCAACTATCCAATATGTAGACCCGTGTTTAACTATTTAACACCAGAGGATAATGTGGGGTTTCATTATGGGAGTATTTATAATCTAATAATCCTTCCCGTGTTATAATGCTATCACAGATGGCGCATGATGAATGAACAAGGCTCAGAACCTCTACCAAACCCGTTATGGTTGCATTCTACGTGATCTTCTGGAAGAAGAGAAGGCATGAAGACGACATGTGGTGGGACTAGTGACTGAGGGAGGCTACAACCAAAACTCGCTGGCCGTAAAGGAACGAAGGTGCCTGAAGACGCCGTAGAAGACAAGGGGCATCAAGCCAACATCGTCCAAGTTGAAGTAGGGTGGCGTGCCATAGTGGATGGCCACCGCGTCGAGCCACAATGGAGGGAGGACCCGCGCCAATGGGTATGTAGCAGGCTAGTTCATGCAGACCGGCCAGGAGGTGCGGCGCCATCCCGCGACCCTGTTGAGCCAGGTGGCACGCTGTGGCATCGCGCCCTGGAGGAATGCCACAACATCAAGCTGTGATGGAGAGTGGACCTACGCTTGTGGGTCAGTAGCAGGCCAATCCACATAGACAGACCAAGATATGTGGCTCCACCTGGCGCCACGACATTGAAGACACGAATGGCTTCAGGCATTCAAGAGAGGAGATATCCCCCGTGGTCCCCCAGTGGGCCGAGAGATTCCGTAGCCTGGCAGACCACGCCCAGTCAGGTGGGTCAGGCCGAACTCATGGCCCAACAGGTTGAGGCCACGAACTACTATTCCGAACTAGTCCCAGCCAAACCAGACCGAGCCATGCACCTTCGGGCTAGGCCCAGTGGGCTCGGTCAGGTCGGTCTGACCCTGTCAGACCGAACCCCAACCTACATACGACCGAGTTCGCCTGAACCGACATATCTCCAAAACCAGACATCTATTAGACTAACCATATGTGGTACCATAACCCTTTAGATGAGGAATTCCTTTAGAGATACTCCATGTGACATTTGTAAAATGTTGGAGTTTGGTCGGGTTGGATCGTACCCGAATCCAACGGGGCGCTCGACACTAAAATGCCTATAACTTTCAGAATGTGTGTCCGGTTGACGCACCATCTGATGCGCTAGAACCCTTATGACATGAAAGATCATCGCTTACATCATTTTGAGCTTCATGGCTGTTGAGGTATGACCGATAACCTCAGGAGTAGATCTAGGGTGTTTCTTGTTGTGAGATTTAGGATGGATACTCCATTGATGACTCAAGGCACAAGTATTCCTTACTCCTCTACTCTGGTAGAGATCAGACTCCCCACGTCATGAGTATGGTTTTTTTCCGCTGAGATAGTTTTTTTATATTTGGATTTGATACTCTCTTATTGGAGTAGGGCACTAGTCCCACATACATATATCAAATAGAGTTAGGTACTCCCCTACCTGGTAGGGTGCGTGTACTCTATGTTAGGAGTAGGTACTCCCCTATCAACCGAGGGTGCTGGTCCTCCTTATGTAGTGCTACAATACATTCAGTACTCCCCTTCCATGCCAAGGTAAGGGTCCTCATGGATGGGGTCTATACTCCTCTGTCGTACTAGGGCGTGAGTCCCCCATAAGGAAAAAAACTACTAGAGTTGTACTCCCCTACCGCGTAGGGTGCGGGTCGTCACATATGGAGTAGTAATCCCCTGTCTTTGAGTAGCGATGGGGATCAAGTTCATCAGAGTAGTTGGAGATCCCTCAACTACATGACATATTTATGAGAAGCGGGCCCCTCCACTTGATGTAATCGATAACCATGGAAAATGTTAGTACTCCCTTTACAAACTGAGGTGCATGCCACTTCTTACTAGGGCGACTGAGATATCGTGGGTTAGACTGGAGCAGTGCTCCCCCAACTGAATGCACTTTTGAGTAGTGGTCATCTTCACTTGGTTTCTATTGGGTTCTCCTTGGGTGTAAGAATGTGACTATGAGACCACTAATGCTGGGCACTAGAGGAAGTTCCAGAAAAAAGTTCCCAATGGAGCACGTCCTTTCTGACGTTCCATTAGGAATGGTTGAGTTGTACCTGATGGAGTACATCTCTCAGGCGGGTTCTATTATGGATGGCCAGTGTATGGATCGTTTAATCCAGATCCTTGAGTTACACTTTGTTCCTTATTTGGAGACCCTAAAAAAGTCTTGAGGTTGGGGCCTTATATTTCTTAGTGGCTAAGATGAGTATATCTGGATGACCTAGGTATATGAAATAGAATATACCTGAGTAGATCTGACTATGCATAATCCTTGTGGTTTACTTCATGGATGTTTTGAGGTATTTTTCCTTTGTAGATTTTTGATGGAGAATCGTGGGTATCAGGGTCATCTACAGAGTACTGAGTTACTCACCGCTTCCAGGTTTCAGCCACATATGTTGTGTTTGGTGGAGACGTACAACGTTTCGATAGGGGAGATCAGGATGATGGGACTGAAGGACGTTACGACAGTGGAATTGGTGGCCTAGGACTAGGTGAGATCTAGTAGGACCAGGAAGACATGACATAATACTTCATCTTTCAGTAGCTTCACTACTCTAGTGGTCTGGTGGGATCTTCTGCATGCAGTCGTTGGTACTCCCTTTGTGCCTTGCTGGTTTCGGTACTCTAGCGATCATGTGGGATCTGCTACAGATAGCCGTAGGTGCTCCATTTTGTGAGTGCATGTGTGTACAAGTATCCCGAAAAATGCCTACCACATGCAGGTTGACGACTTTGGCGCTAGTCACCAATGCCTAGCCTTCAAGAGGAGGGCTTGGGGTATGTCATGACATGGGCCCCAGGGGACGGGTCATGATAATTTTTATGAAGACATTCAATTTTTTATTAATAGTGAAAAACACTACGCTATAGATAAAAACCATCCCTTTCATTTAAATAATTATTTTTTATTAAAAATTTATGTTAATGTAAAAATAGATACACAACCATATATTAGTTCAATGAAAATAATTAGAGTCATTTTATAATAAGATTAGTCATAAAAAAATTTATTGAACCTTTTTAACGTCTATTACCCACCTTCTATGTAAATTTGCAAATTTGCATAAAATTTAAATTTACCGCTTTTTTGAATTCAATTTCAAAAATCGAAGAGACACAGTTGATATTAGTAAGTAAAATGTGGTTCAATGGGATGAAAATAAATTTTCTTGAATAATAACTTTTGAATTTAGTTTTCCGAGTTTAAAAGTAAATAGGGTAATTAAAGGTAAAAATTGTATTATAATTACCCAAACACAGGTCCTAATTCAATTAGATATGTGTTTTTTGACCAAAATAAACCATATAAATAAAACATGATCCTCTTTGATCCACCTGGATTAGATGAGTACATTTATTATTATTTTATTTAAAGTAGAGTTAAAAGTGTAAAATTCAAATTTTAATAAGTAAAACATTTTTCATATAGGGTTACACATAAGATAATTTCAACTATAAATATTAATTATAAGGATAAAAACATTTTCTACATAATATTATTTTATTTATAATTTTTACACATTAAATAGTTAAATTTATTTATGACTCAATTATGATGTAGTAATTACATTATTAATAAAATAATAAAATAATTGACATTCTAAATTTCCAAATAAATTTAAATTAATATTTTTGATGAATTAAAATAATTTTCTAGGTTAATATATCATGGTAGGGTTGATTAAATGTATTTTTTTCGAATTAATCATGTTTTTTTTACATTCACAAAAACCAAATACTAAATAGTGTCAATATTGACATAAATGAGTTTTTAAAACAAATACTATATTATTAAATTATTTAATTATCCTAAAAATATATGGTTTGGTAAAAGGACTTATAAAATGATATATATTTCATTAATTAACTACATGGGTTTTCTTCCATTTTATAGTAAGTTTATTAACCATGTAATATAAAAATACAAGAAGAGATAGTAAAAGATAAACTATTTAACTAAGTGTTAAATCTAAACGATAAGGTTAATATGGTGAAGTAAACATGTCTAAAACCTATGGGTTGAAAATATTTTGACCCATACATACCTTATCCATGAAATATATCCATTTGGAGCCATTATAACCTGAATATATTTTTATAATTAAATAATATTAAAATATTTTCCTAAAGTACCCCTCGCCTCTCATATAAAAATATATTTTACATTATCATAATTTCACATCTCCAAATAAATTTGTATGGGACAAACCATGATACAATATCCTCCCAAATACCCTCACCTAAACCCAGAGGCCTTACATTTATCATAAATCCATCCTAAGGAGCACTTTTGATCAAATCAAAAGGAATCACCTGAAAAAGAGGTAATAATTTCATCCCCTCTTTCAATGTTATTTTCTTCTTCCACATTCCCTATATTTGTAGATTCCATAAAAAAATAACTCTAGTGCCTTGTACATACAATGATGTTATTATATTTATGGTACAACCTTATTTAGTATTATATCAATCCAATGAATGACAAATTCACAATACGT
Source organism: Viscum album (assembly GCA_963277665.1). NCBI lineage: Eukaryota > Viridiplantae > Streptophyta > Magnoliopsida > Santalales > Viscaceae > Viscum > Viscum album. The sequence goes on from OY728165.1 coordinate 1,563,255,278, forward strand.
GCACACGTATGGCTTACCGTCTCCACGTCGTGGTGTAGTTTGTTATTCAACACTAAATTATTTGGATGGGGATAATAATGAGTAAAATTTATGTAAATAACAAATATAACATATTAGGTATTTTTATATACAATTTACCATCCAATTACATACGATTTCACCATAAATAGAATGATATTGTCTCTCATGCATAAGTACAGATTACCGTCTCCACAAACGCGATGAGATTCATTCCCCATCATATCCATTAAAGAATGATTTTACTTTTAGGATTAAAAATAATGTTTAAGAATGTAATATAATTATATATATGAATCAAATATATCCTATACATAACAAACATGACTTATGTAACAAAACATATGAAGGAAAATGAAACGGTTAGCACCTGAAACAATGATACAAATGAAATATTATTAACAATGCGATATTTGAAGATCATATATGATATCATATTTATATATGTGGTTATTTTATAACTTAATAACTATAATTTAACTATTATACATGAGGTTAACGTACCGTCAACTAAGGAAAAGTAAAAGGTAATGGTTAATTTTACAATTTCTTTATTATCCGTGGTTTTTTTACGTAAGTATCTTCTGGGACTTCATTATCATCCACCTATGTGTTTCATAAAAATATACTTTAAAACATTTATAATATTTCATAGAACATGTCTTAACTTCATTTATACCCCTGTTTGAATTTTTTTACTTTTTTTGAAAGGAATCTTCAGTCATTTTCCTAAAAACATACTTTATGACCTTTTCGAAAAATTAAGGTAAGAATGTATTTTTAACTTATACAGAGAGAAAAAATATTTTCTACTGTTATAATACATTAGAAGATTCCTTTACAATATTATAAGAATATCTTCAAAATTAATGTTTTCTTTTCTAAATACGTGATTTTAAATGATTTCAAAAAATAAAGAGATATTTCTCTCAAATAGTTATGATTTATTCTATGTCAAAATATTTTGATAGATTTGAAACTTTTTAGAAGTTGATTTATTATGATAAAATCTTCCATATTCTATTAAAGGGTTTGTGATATGTTTGATTGTGGATGCATTAGTTTTATTCCATTCATGGTTTATGGTTAAAGTATTAACAATTTGAATGCTAGTTTTAATACGAATATTTCTGATATGTTTCAATATTTTCATATGAAGAATGCATTGGACTTAGTAAGTTATGGGTGGATCCCTCTATAGCTCCCCAATGCATCGGTAATTCTTATGAGACAAACTAGTGTATTGGCATAAGGCCTTAATAAAATTTTAGTTGTTGTCTTGGAATGAGGCCTTGACTATGTGGTTATGATGTCCATCATTGTGAATTCCTTCATTATGAAATTAGTTATTGCTGTTAAATTTTATTATTCTACTAGTAGAATATCTATTTGAATAAGTAAATGGAATTATTTTATTTATCATTTCCATGTAATTCTGAAGTTTATGTTTTAAATGGTTGTGTTTTAGTCTTATAAATTTACTTAAATATTTATTCTTATTTATGATATTTTCCGCAATATTGTTATCCTTACCGAGCATATGAGAACACCCCTTTATTATGTTTTATTTTTCCCAAAATGTGAAGAAGTATATTAGGATTGACCTGTAGGGATTGGCTGGGGGATATGAGTGTGTTAAAAGGAGACAAAATGTTGTATTTTTGATTTATGATGTAATGTAAAACTTATGTATGTATCTAGTACATCCAAGGATAATAAACTAATCAGTCTTTAGAGACTTGATCTATTGTGATCATTCCAATGTTCTGTAATAATACACAGACTATAGGTAACTAGGTTATTGGCATTACAGTTGGTATTAGAGGAAGTTTAGTACAATGCTTGGAAAATATATTTAGATAAAATCTAATTAGAGAACATTACCAAAATATTAAATTTTAGGATTAATATAGATGTACATACCAAAATTTTTGTAGTGTAAATATTATGTGTGTTTTAAAAGAAAATACATCCCTTTTTGGATACAAACAGGTATAAGTGGCTCTGGGATAGATTTAACTAGGAGTAAAAACTCAAACAAGGAGTTTTGTTCATTACCCAGGATATCTTGGTACATGAAAACAGGCCTTGCTGCACTCTGGGTTTTGACACTCACGTGGGATATGCTTATGATAATTCACATTTTCTTTACCAACCATTATGAAAGATTTATGAGTAAATAAACCCTTGAATAAAACATTTTTATGATTATGGATTATATGAACAAATTTTTACCATTTAGGGTAGGCATTTAACAATTTTGAATTATGAATTTATATTAATAAACTAATATAGTGTATTCTATTATTTAGAAATGGTGCTTAGTATAAGGAATGAGAACTCCAGAAATACACACGATCCAATGTGTAAGAAAGATCACATATTTCATGGTGTTAAGCCAATATTTAGAAGGGAAATAGTCCCCCATGTATTCTCATCATATGAAGAAATAATGTCATGTGTTAATAAGATAAGTAATAAATTTTATGATTCCTATGGTGTTCAAGGGAAGCCAGATAAAAAAGGATGATAGAGAGAAAGATAGGTAAATAGAAGAAGGGAATGAAGGAATTTTCCCATATGTGAAAACTATGGAAATAATCACCTTGGTAAATGCATAAATGCAATGGAAGTTCATTATATGTGTGGAGAAAAAGGAAACCAAGTACGTCATTAAAATGGTATGAAAAAGGTTTTAAATGTATAATGCTTTTTCTGCATAGAGTTAGGACAATACACCAATCAATCCCCCAATCATCAGAGTATAAGAGAAATGATGCTATTGGATTGTAATCATGTTATGATACTACCACATATGAAGAGGAATAATTAGTGTTCTAATATTTTTATTAATGAATTATGTCATTTTATTGTTGTATAAATGATGTATTGGTTATATTAATTATGGAAATAAATAAGGATTATACTGTAGTACTGTTTCATTGAGGATTTGAGATTATAGAAGTGACTCAACAACAATTTAAACTTTTTTTAAAATACATGGTTGAAGGAAAGATAACCCTTAATATGGTACTGATACTGAGGTTTTGGTTTTGGAATACGATATGGTTGACTTGGATAAATTATATTGGATATTCTTGACTACCTTGGAACTGATTAATGGTTTGTTTATTCTATCATTGTTTTAGTATTCAAAATTTTTTGATATAAGGAATATATCTATTATCATATAAGGAATAAGGGAGCATGAATTTAATCAATTAGGATTTTTTGTAATTCAAGGTGTTTCTATGTTTTAATAAAATACATGATGAAGGTTCTCACATATAATTATTTAGCCAAGAGAGATCTTCATAATGTTATATTGACCAAATTTTTTTTTAGAAATATGAATTTGGACACAAGTATTTTTGATAAGTCTAAATGTTAGAATGGATTAAGTTCGACATTGGATACTACAGTTTTTTGTTAAAATATTTCATAAGATTATTTTTGAATTTTTTATAAACAGGTCAACCTGAAGGTCGGGTGATAACCCATTGCATCTGGTAAGACCGCAAGACATGAACCCCCAACCGAAGGGCGACAAGGGTGCATCACCTAACATTATCCAATGTGATGTCCTTGTTTGTATATTGTAGTTTTTCTAAATTATCTGATAAATGAATTATAAACTCAATTTTTTAAAACTGTAACACCCCAAGCTTCCACAGTATGCATCTCTTTGAATATTGCAATAGCGTGTGTTGTACGCAACTTCGACTTCTAGCACACCAAGAACAATCAAACTAGCTTTTATGAATAGTAATACCCATTTTTTGAAATTTTATAAATTTTATTTTTGAAAATGGACTTTTTTTATTCAGAATATCAAAATTTTCTAAGGGTTACTTTTTTGTATTTTCCTGAAAACTTTCAATTTTTTAGGAAAAGTGAAAAACACTACACTATTGTTTAAAACTGACTTTTATTTAAATAAATATGTTTTTTATTAAAATTTATTTTCAAGTAAAAATAAATACCTAATACCTAAAATAGTTCAAATTATTTCATTGGAGTTATTTTATAATAAGATTATATATATAAAATTTTATTGAACTTTTTACCATCTTTTTCCCACCTTCTAGTAACATTATGAAATTTGCTTAAAAGTAATTTTATAACTTCTATGAATTGAATTTTAAAAATCCAAGAGACACCATTGAAACCAGTATGTAAAATTTGGATCAATAGGATAAAAATAATTTTTGGTGAATAGTAACTTTTGAAATTTATTTACCACGGTTAAAAGTAAATAGGGTAATTAAAGGTAAGAATGATATTATATTTACCCTAACACATGTCATAATTATATTTGATAAGTGTATTACCACCTAAATCAAACATAGGAATAAAATATAATCCCTTCTGATATACATGGATTATATTTGGACATTTATTATTATTTTATACAAAGAAGAGATGAATGTGTTAAATTCAGATTTTAATAAATAAACCATTTTTTATATAGGATCATACATAAGATAAAATCGACTATAAATATTCATTAGAAATATAAAAATATTTTCAACATCATGGTATTTGATTTAAAATTTTTAGACATTAAATAATTAAATTTATTTATTACACAATTATGATGCATTAATAAAATTATTAATGAAATATTAAAATAATTGATATTATAAATATTTAAATAAATTTAAATTGTGACTTTTGATGCATTACACGAAATTTTTTATATGACATGTTATGGTTGAATAATAAAATTTTTCTAAGTGATAATGTTTTAATGAATTTCACAAAAATCAAATACTAAATAGTGTCAAAATTGACATAAATGAGTTTTTAAAACAAATACTATTTTATTAAATGATATTATATTCATAAAAAAATTCATCCATAGAAATTAGATAAGGTTAGATATGTCAATAATGAACCACTAGGTTCTCTTGTATGTTTATAATAAGCTTATTAACCATATAATATAAAAATACAAGTTGACATGGTAAATGTCAAACTAATTTACGAAGAGTTAAATCTAAAGGACAATATTAATATGGGGACCTGAACTTGTGTAACAGATATTGGTTGAGAACGTTTTTACCCATCCCCACCATAGACTTGAAATAAATCTATTTGGATCCTTTAAAACCAGAAAATGATTTTATAATAAAATATTATTTCAAGATTTTCCTAAAGTGACCCTCACCTCTCTTATAAAAGGTTACTTCCCCTTCTCTCAAAATCGCTCCTCCAAAGCAATTTTTCATGGCCAAACCCTGATCAAATATCCTCCCAAATACCCTCAATTCAACCTATATTCCATACATTGATAAAAAATCCATCCTAAGAATCCCTTTTTATCAAATCAAAAGGAAGCACCCGAAGAAGAGGTAATTATTTAATCACCTCTTTCAAAGTTCTTTTATTCTTCCACTTGCTATTTCTATTTTATTTCTATACCAAAATAATAAATCCAGTACCATCAACATATTGCGATGTCATTATAAATATGGTACAACCATATTCATTATCTATACATCCTATGAATGACAAAGTCACCATACGTGCGTACGTACGGCTTACCGTCTCCACGTCGTGGTGTAGTTTGTTATTCAACACATCATTATATGGATGTGTATAATATTGATGTACAATTTATGTAAATAATAAATATTTATTTTTATTTATATGTGATATAAGATCCAATTAAATATGATTTCACTATTAATAGAATCACATTGTCTCTCGTGCGTACATAAAAATTACTGTCTCCACGAACACGATGTGATTCATTCCCTATCATAACCATTCAAGAATAATTTTCATTTGCTAAAAAAATAATTTTTAATAAATTAATATAATTTTGGATATGAATCAAATAAATCCTATCTATAAAAAACATGGATTTTATTACAAAACATATAAAGGAAAACAAATCAGTTAATGCCCAAAACACTGATAATACTGAGATTTTACTAACAAAAAAATATTATAAGTTCATATATGATATAAAATTTATGTATATGGTTCATTTATAATTTAATATCCATGATTTTACTATTATAAAAGAGGTTAAATTTCCCTCTATATAGGAAAAGTCCAACATAAGAGTTACTTTTACAATATCTTTATTATCCGAGGGTTTTTATAAGTGAGTATCTTCTGGGACCTCTTTAACATCCACATCTATGTTTCTTAAAAATTTATTTCAAAACATTTTTACTATTTACTAGAATATGGGTTAAATTAATTTATACCCTTGTTTGAAATTTTATAAAATGGTTTGAAAGGAATCATTCTGTCACATTCAAACGAGGTACTTTATGACATTTTCGTCAAATTAAGGAAAGAATTTTTTTTAACTTATAAGACTAGTGCGGAAATTTTCTGCCACTATAAGACCATAGAAGATTATTTAATATATTATAATAATATTTTCAAAATAAATATTATCTTTACCTTTGAATGATTCCATAGTATAAATAAATATTTTACTCAAATATTTTTTGGATTCATTTCATCTATGTTCGCATCCTTCAATGAATTTTATGTTTCTTTGAAGTTAATTTATTATTATACAATCTTCCATATTGTATTGATGGTTTTGTGATATTTTTGACTATGGATGTGCTATTTTTATACCATTCACTATTTATGGTTAAATTATTGACATTTCATATGTTAGTTTTAGTATGAATGTTTATATTATGATTCAAATTTTTCATATGATGAATGCATTGGTCTTAATAAGTGATGGGTGGAGCCCAAAATAGCTCCACGATGCATTGGTAGGTCACATGAGACAAACTAGTGTCTTGTAATAAGGCCTTAATAGAATCTTATTTTTAGTCTTTGCATGAGGCCTTGACTATTTTGTTATGATATCCCACATTATGCATTTCCATCACAATGAAACTAGATATTGATATTACATGTGATTATCTGACCTGTAGAATATGCATTCGAATAATTAAATGTCATTATTTTATTTATCTTTTCCATATTATGCATATGTTTACATTTAAAAGGCTTCTGTTTTAGTCTTATACATTTCCTTAAATGATTATGCTTATTTCTGAGAATTTCTGCTATATTTTTATCCTTCATGAGCATCTGATCTCACCCCTTTCTTATGTTTTAATTTCACAAGATGTGTAGAAGTATATTATGATTGACCTTAATGGATAGGCTATGGGATATGATTTTATCCAAAGGAGACATAATTTTTTTTATTTGATAATGTAATGTAAAACTTATGAATGTATCTAGTACTTTTAAGGCTACAAAATTTATTGGTCCTTTAAGACATGATCTCTTTTGATAATGCTAATGTTAGGTAATAATGAACCGAATCTAGGTAACTAGGGTTGGTCTATTACAATTGATATCATAGGATATTTAGTACAATCCTTGGAATCTAGATTTAGAAAAAATCTGATTAGAGAATAGTACCCTAATATAGACTTTGAGGATTAATATAGAAGAAATTTCTAGAATTTTGGTAATGTAGAGATTTTTTACATTTTACAAGTAATAAAACTCTATTTGGATACGAGTAGGTTTAGTTGGCTCTATCACAAACGTACCTAGGAGTGAAAACTCAAACAAGGAGTTTTGGGCTTGACCCAGGTTATTCTGGTACATGAAAATGGGCCTTGTTTCACTATTTGTTACGACACTCCCGGGGGATATGCTTAAGATAATTCATATTTTATTTAAAAACAATTATGAAGGATTTATGAGTAAATACTTCCTCAATGAAAACAAGTTTTTATGATTATGGATTATATGCATAAAATGTTCCATTTATGATAGGTATTTTACAAGTTTTATATTATGTATTGTGATTCATAAAAAAATCTACTATACGCCATTGTTTAAAAATGGCATTGAGTTGATGAAATGGAAACCATATCATCTTACATAATCCATGTAGATATTTCCCTCCTTCTCAAGATAATTATATTGGAGATTGTGATTCAATTGGGGTTGAACATCTTATAACCATACTGGAACAACTCACTCAGGTTATGAATAATAACCTTACCCATATAGAGCACCATGATAAACTACATGGAGGATCAATGTTAGACCACTTAATGAGGCACCAACCACCAACATTAAATGGGACTAAAAATCCCTTTTTAGCTAAGAAATGGATATGTTTTTTTGAGAAAATATGTCATTATTTTGGGAGTAGTGAATGAGAAAAAGTTTTCATGGAATTTTATCACCTCACAGGAGATGTAGATCAATGGAGGTCGTTGATTCAAAACAAAAAGTAAGATGATGAAGTATAAAATATAGAATGGAGTGATATTAACATACTTTTCATAGAAAAATACATTCCTCTTGAACATAAATAATATATGGAAAAAAAATTCTGAGTCTAAGGAAATAGGAGGATGAGAACATCGCAATGTATGAGGCTAAATTACAAGGTTAGAAAGGCATGTTACCGATTATATACGTAACCCAAGGATTAAGATTGATCAATTATTTTATGGTTTAAAACCATTTCTACACTGAGAATTAGTCTCACAATCCTTCTCATCATACGAAGATATAGTCTCATGTGCTATCAAGACAGAAAAGGAATTCTCTATGTCTTACGACTTTAAAGAAAAGAAAGAGAAGTGGAGATCTACTGAACACTCTAGAAATGAAAACAAGGGGAAGAAGAGAAATTTTGAATTTCCATCCTACAATATATGTGTGAAGAAACACCATAGTAATTTCTTGAAGGGAAAGAGAGTTTGTTACAAGTGTGGTAAAAAATGGCACCAATCCCGTGATTTCAAGTGAATGAAAGTGGTTTTATATGTTTAATGCTACAATTGTAGAGAAATAGGGTATTGTACAAATGAATGCCCTAAGTGCCAAGGAAATTAATATTAGGAAAGGGAAAGGGAGAAAATACAAGATTATGAGATCACAAGTACTAAAGTTGAAGTTCTGAATGATGTGGTGTCCGATACTTTAATCATTTCCTCAAAATTAGGCAATGATTTATTGGATTCAGGATCATCACATTATTTCATTTCTTCTTAGTTTTCCAAGAAAATTATATATTTCCAATTTGAATTAACAAGGGAGTTTTCAGTCAAAACTCCTAAGGTAAGTATCATTGTAATAATGTTTTGTCAATCAGTTACCAATATGGAATATAAACGTGCATTATCTATTGATCTTATTTCCATACCCATGATTAAATTTGATATAATTCTTGGTATGAATTGTCTTTCAGACCATGATGTGAATTTTATTGTAATAATAAGGTGGTTACAATTTTTGATGATGATAAGAAATACCTTATCTTTAGAGCCGAAACGTCACCATTTGATTCTTATCTAGATCCACCCATATTAGCTCTACTAAATTAAATTATTAGTGAGGAAGGGAGTTAAAGAACTATGGATGAGGAAAGGAATGTTCAAATAGAGTATGTACCTATTGTTCAAGAATATGTTTATGTGTTTCCATAAGATTTACCTAGACATCATTCAGAATGAGAAATTGAGTTTTCCATTGATTTAATTCTTGTTTCAAGGACCTTGTCAAAGACCCCCTTATAGAATGGCCACTATGGAATTAGTGGAACTAAAGAAACAACTAGAGGAACATAGTAATAAAGGATTCTTTTCTCCCTAATGTTTCTCCATTGGGAACCCGTGATCTTTTTGTTAATAAGAAAGATGAATCTATGAGGTTGTGCATTGACGACAGGGAGGTCAATGCTATAACAATAATGAACAAGTTTCCCCTACCTCTCAATGATGATTTATTTGATCAACTTCATGGTGTTCCATATTTTTTAAAGATTTATCTTCTATATGGATATCATCTATTGTTCATGAAGAAGGAAGACATTCCAAAGACTACATTAAAGATCGGCTATGGGCACTACAAATTTACAATAATTCCTTTTGGAATGACTAATGCACACTTAATTTTCATGGATATAATGAATAGAATTTTCAAGTAACATCTTGATGACTTCATAGAGGTATTTATTGATTATATCTTAGTATACTCTCAAAGCTACTAAGATCATGAAAATCACTTGCACACTATTCTAAAGACCCTTAGAAGAAATTAATTATATGGTATGTTTAGGAACTATGAATTCTGGCTTCAAGAGATTTCTTTTCTTGGACATATTGTCTCTATGTATGGAATCTCTATTAATAATTCAAAGATAATGGAATTCCAAAAATGTACAGAACCAATGAGTATAACTGAGGTACGCATTTTTATTGGTTTAGTACGTTATTATTAGTGTTTCATCTAGAACTTTTCCCGATTGGCTAACCCATTAACCAAGATCACTCATAAAGGGGTTAAATTTCTTTGGACAAAAGAGTGCGAAGAATATTTTGAGGAATTTAATATAATATTGGTCAATTCTCCTATATTAACTCTACCATCAGGGAATGATGTGTTTTTTATTTATAGTGATGTTTCAAAGAAAGGACTGGGTAGTGTCCTTAGGCAGAATGATATGTTTATTACCTATGCATCATGACAGTTAAAATTCATGAACAAAACTATCCCACTCATGATCTTGAGTTATCAATTATAATATTTTCTCTAAAGATATGGAGACACTATCTCTATGGTGAAAAATGTGAGATTTATACTGATCACAAGTGTTTAAAGTATATTTTTTCACAGAACGAACTTAACATGAGGCAAAGGATATGGCTCTAACTACTCAAGTATTATGAGTGAACCATAAACTACCACCCGGGGAAGGAAAATAAGGTTGAATATGCTTTGAGTACAAACGATCATGGAGTCCTGAACAATATTAGTGTTGAATAAGATCCTACACACATGGATCTAGTAAATATGGATATGGGAATAACCATGGAAGTTGAAACATCAATACTTTTTCAAATGGTTTCCAAACCATCAATATGATAAAGCATATAAAGTTTTCAGACAGATGATGAGGAGTTTCAAATGAAAATTAATGATATGAACAATGGGAGATTTATTGACTTCGTATATGAAGATGGAATTTTGAAATTTTGGAGGAGGCTTTGTTTTCCAGACATACTTGATTTAAAAAAGTAATTATTAGATGATTCTCATAGATCCAATTTCTTTATACACCCTGGTAGTACTAAGATGTACAGATATTTGAAGGAACATTATTTGTGGGACAACATGAAGAGGGAGATTAATGATTATGTGTCAAGATGTATGGTTTTTCAATAGATGAAGGCTGGAAGACAACATTCTAGAGGAGTACAGCTACCTCTTACCATACTTGAGTGGAAATGGGATGATATTATGATGGAATTTTTTATATGAAAAAAAATACTCCGAGAAAGAATAATGCAACATGGGTCTTGGTTTCTCGTCTTACCAAGTCAGGGAATTCACATGCCATAAGATAAGATTTACCACTTGAACGATTAACAAGACTATATATTAATGAAGTTTTAAGACTTCATGGTGTACCAATATCTATTATTTCTGATCATGATCACTATTTAACATCATGATTATAGAATAGTCTTTTGAAATCCTTGGATAATGAACATCATTTCAGCACTGACTACCAACCTCACACTGATGGAAAATTAGAATGAACTATTAAAATCTTATAAGACATGTTGAGATATTACTCACAAAACTTTAAAGTTATGTGGGATTAGTATCTACCTTTGGAAGAGTTTTCCTATAACAATAGCTTCCATTACAGTATTTTGAGGGCACCATATGAGGCATTATATGGAAAGAGATGTCACAAAAAAACTTTATGGGATGATGTTGTGAAAGAAAACTCATAGGTCCGGAACTTCTTGAGGAAACAATGTAAAAGTTGAAGATCATACAAACCCACCTTAAAGAAGCTCAAATTTGAAAAAAGATCTATGCTGATTACCAAAGGAGGGATTTGGAATTTCAATTAGGTTATCATGATTTCTTGAAGGTATCTCCATGGAATGGTGTTATACGATTTGGTAAGAAGGGAAAATTAAGTCCCATGTACATCGGTCATTTCAAAATTCTAGAACTAATTGGAGTTGTAGCTTACCATTTAACAATTTCGCCAAGTCACTCCAAAATTCATGACGTGTTCCACGTATCACTGTTGAGAAAATTCATGCCTTACCCAATGCATGTACTCACCTATGATGAAAAATACTTGGAACCCAATATGTCTTATTGCGAAGTGCCTCTCAGGATTCTTGATACCCAAGAACAAGTGTTGAGAAACTGGACAACTCTTCCAGTAAAAGTTAATTGGAGAAACCATAAAATGGAAGAGGTGACGTCGGAACCCAAGGATCTTATGATGATGAACCACCCAAATAATTTTATAAAGTTATATTCTAGAAATTTAAAGGAGGAAATTATTTTAAAGGGGGAGAATTTAATACCCCAAGCTTCCACGATACACTTCTCTTTAAATAATTAAATAACTTGTGTTGTACATAACTTCAAGTTTTAGCACACTACGACCAATCAATATAGAGGTTATGAATATTATTAAACAATTTTTAAATTTTATATATATTATTTTTTAAAATGGACTTAATTTTTGGATTTGGAGTATCAAAATTAGCATAGGGTGAATTTCTGGTATTTTTTTCTGAAAACATTCAATTTTTGATTAATAGTGAAAAACACTACGTTATTGTTAAAAACAAAATTTTATTTAAATAAGTATAAATTTTATGTAAATTTATTTTAATGTAAAAATATATACCTAATACATATATTAGTTCAGTGTAAAAACCATTGGAGTCATTTTATAATAATATTAGATATAAATTTTTTTATTAAACTTATTACTGTCTTTTACCCACCATCTAGACACATTTGAAAATTTTCATAAAATATAATTTTACCACTTCTGGTAATTGAATTTTTAAAATTCGAGAGACACAGTTGAAATAATTAAGTAAAATTATGGTTCAATAGTATGAAAATATTTTTTGGTGAACAGTAACATTTAAATTTTATTTATGAGGGTTAAAATAAAATAAGTTAATTAATGTTTAAAATGGTATTATAATTACCGTAACACATGACCAAATTATATTAGAAAATTTTATTTAGATCTATATAGACAACAGTAATAAAATAAAATCCATTTTGGTCAACTTGGATTAGATTAGGATATTTATTATTATTTTATTTAGAGAAGAGTTAAAAGTGTTCAATTCAAATTTTAATAACTAAACAATTTTTCATATAGGGATATACAGAAGATAAATTCAAATATAGATATTCATTATAAGTCTTGAAATATTTCCTACATCATGGTATTTTAATTATAATTTTAATAAATTAAATAATTATATTTATTTATGAGACAACAATGTTGTGGTAATTACCTTATTAATGAATTATTAAAATAATTTATATTATAAATATTAAAAAAAATTCAAATTCTAGATTTTGATGCATTACACGAATTTTATAGGTTAATATGACATGTTAGGGTTTATTTAATAATTTTTTTTCAAAGTGATAATGGGTTTATGACTTTCACAAAAATAAAATACTAAATACTGTCAAAATTAACATAAATGAGTTTTTAAAACAAATACTATTTTATTAAATTATATAGTATTATAACAAATATAGGGTTTGGAAAAATGGCTTATATGAGTTTATATATGTCAATAATTAACCCCTAGAAGTTCTCTTGGAAGTTTATAGTATGTTTATTAACCATATAATATAAAAATACAAGGAGACATGGTAAATGTCAAACTATTTAACTAAGAGTTAAATATAAAAGATAAGCTTAATATGGTTTCCAAAACATGTATGAAACATAATTATTGATAATATTACAACCAATACTAACCTTATTTTTGAAATAAATCCATTTGTATCCTTTAGAAATCAAAAACTATTCTATATTAATATAAAATTTCAAGATTTTCCTAAAGTGGCCCTCACCTCCCTTATAAAAGGGTACTTCCCATTCTCTCAAAATCACAGCTCCAAATCCATTTTACTCAGCCTCACATAAATAAATGTCATCCAAACGACCCTCACTTAAACCTAGAGGTCTTAATTTGATTATAAAGCCATCATATGGATCCATTTTCATCAAATCAAAAGGAAGAACCTAAAAAAAGAGATAATTATTTCATCACCTCTTTCAAAGTTCTTTTCTTCTTCCACTTACTCTTTATTTGTTGTTTAAATACCTAAATAATAAATACATTACTATATACATACTGTGATGTTATTATAATAATTATACAACCATATTAATTATTCTATCCATATAATTAATGACAAAGTCGCCATACATGCGTACTTACGACGTACCATCTCCACGTCATAGTGTTGTTTGTTATTCAACACTTCATTATTTGGATGGGTATAATAATGATGTATAATTGACTTAAATAATAAATATAATATGTTTATGATTATTTATACATGATATAACATAAAATACATACGATTTCACTATCAATATAATGATATTTTCACTCATGCGTACGTACGAATTACCGTCTCCAGAAACACGATGAGATTCATTCCCCATCGTAACCATTCAAGAATAATTTTAATTTTATGACTAAAAATAATGTTTAAGAATGTGATATAATTCTGGATATTAATCAAATACATCCTATCGATAAAAACATGGCTTATTTAAAAAAACATATAAAGCTAAACGAATTAGTTAACACCCGAAACATTGATACTATTGAAATATTATTAACAAAACAATATTAGAAGATCTTATATGATATCATATTTATTTATATAGTTCTTTTATAATTTAATAATCACTATTTAACCATTATAAAAGAGGTTAACGTACCATCGACAATGGAAATGTACATCGTAAGGGTTAATTTTATAATCACTTTATTATATGAGGTTGTTTATACGTGACTATCTACTGGGATCTCGTTATCCTCAACATCTTAGTTTCTTAAAAATGAATTTCAATTTTTTTTAATATTTAATAGAATATGGTTGAAATTAATTTATACCCTCGTTTTACTTTTAATAAAATGTTTTGAATGGAATCATTCTGTCGCTTTCAAAAAAAGGTCCTTTATGACATTTTCAACAAATTTTGGTAAGACTATTTTTAACTTATATGGCGGGTGAAAGTTTATTCTGTCATTATAACACCTTTGAATATTCCCTTACAAGATTATAATAATATTTTAAAAATAAATGTTTTCTTGCATTTTTAATGATTTCATTGTGGAAATAAATATTTCACTCAAATATTTTTTTGATTGATTTCGTCTATGTAAACATCCTTCGTTGGATTTTACGTTTGTTTAAAGTTAATTTAATATAATACAACATTCCATATTGTATTCAAGTATTTGTGATATTTTTGATTGTGGATGTTCTAGTTTTATACCATTCATAGTTTATAGTTAAAGTATTGACATTTTGTATGCTCGTTTAAATATGAATGTTTATATTATGTTTCAAACTTTTCATATGAGGAATGCATTGGATTTAGTAAGTTATGGGTAGAGAACACTATAGATCCTCGATGCATCAAAAGGTCTCATGATACAAACTGGTGTCTGGGAACAAGGCATTGGCAAATTCTTATTTGTAGTCTTGGCACAAGGCCTTGACTATGTGGTTATGATGACCGACATTATGAATTATTTCTTTAGGAAATTAGCTATTGATATTAAATGATATTATTCGACTAGTAGAATATCCATGTGAATAAGTAAACTCCATTATTTGATTTATATTTTCCATATTATACTGAATTTTATGTTCCAAAGGATTGTTTTTTAGTCTTATAAATTTTCTTAAATGTTTATGCTTATTTATGGTAGTTTCCACTATATAGTTATCCTTAAAAAGTTTTTGAGATCCCCCCTTTCTTATATTTTCATTTCAAAGGATTTGAATAAGTATATTATGATTGACCAGTAGGGATAGGATATGGTATATGTGTGTGTCCAAACAAGACACATTGTTTTTTTTATTTCATAATGTAATGTAAAACTAATGAATGTATCTAGTACTTCTAAGGATATTAAACTAATAGGTATTTCGAGACTTGATATTTTGTGATCATGCCAATGTTATGTAATAATGCACCAATTCTAGGTAACTAGGGTTAGGGTGTTACTGAAACCCTATATGATTAGGATAAATAAGAATATTTTTTAGTTATATTATCTTTTAGAGTGAAAGATGAGTTTCAGGAAGAAATAAGTTAATTTATTGGACTCTATTTGTCATATTTTTTTTCTTATTCTATGAATAAATTAATTCTTAAAATTTTGGGAAAGTCTCTTAAAACCAAAAATGTTTTATCCTGGTACCTTATGTTTTGATGAACCAATGACATTTTAAGTCATCGTAGATTTATGGCATTGAGGCCCTCAATTTTCTATTTCTAGTTCACTTTTTAGTGATTGATGACCTCAATCACTCCCTATAAATATTTATGTTTTTCCTCCAATTATGTGTCTCAAATCGCCATCAATTTTCTCCAATTCGAACTCATCATTTTTTGGAGACTTTTTCATTTCCATTTCCTTCTTATTATGATTAAATTTTATTAACCCTATTTCCGATGTGGGTTTTCCTCAAAGTTATTTTCTATTTTCAGCCTTTTATATTTGAATAAAAATTTCAAATTTATGGGAAAATATTTATTAAATGAGGGTAGAATTTAACACCCCATAATTTCATAGTACATTTTCTCTTTAAATTAATTCAATAGCTTGCGCTACACGCAACACTGAGTTCAAGTGCATCATGACAGATCAAACTAGCCATTTTAAAAGAGGTTATAAAGAGTATTAACCAAATTTTGAAATATATATATATATATATCCTATATAATTTTCACATTCATATTTTGTGTTTTTTAGATATAATATAAAGATAAATTCATTTTTTGAGATAAAACAAGTATTTTTCAAAAAAATGCAGTTTTCCTCCTTTTAATGGTGAAGCTTTTTTATATCAAATATTTGATACTTTTATATATTAAATTTAAAGAAATAAAATTCTTCTTTAGAAGCGGGACATAAAAATGTATTTTGGAAGAAATTTTGGTACTTTTTGGATAACTTTCATTTTTTGATGAATAGTGAAAAACACTAAATTTTAATTGAAAAAATATTTTTTAATCGATATAAATTATAGAGATAAATTATTAATTTGAGTTATTTAAGTATAATTATATAATATTTTTTTCAATTAATATAATTTAGGTCATTTTAAGTGATTTCACATTTAAATTGGAAATAAACACATGTCAATCTTTAGGTAGTTTTTACTTCTTAAAAACTCGTATTCTGGTTTTGACAACGAGAATTAATTTTATATTAATTATTAAAACATCTATATTTTGAGTTTTTTAAAATTGACATAATTTTTAAATTTGGAATATCAAAATTATCTTTGTGTGATTTTCTGGTATTCTTCTGAAAACATTCAATTTTTTATGAATAGTGAAAAACACTACGTTGTCGATAAAAACTGATTTTTTCATTTAAATAATTATTTTTAATTTAAAATATATCTTAAATTCAAAATAGATACATAATAAATATATTAGTTCAATTTAATTCATTGGAGTCACTTTATAATAAGAGTAGACATCGAAATTTTATTAAACCTTTTTAACGTCTATTACTCACCTTCTAGGAAATTTAAAAATTTGAATAAAATGTAATTTTAAAAATTTTATTCATTTAATTTCAATAATAAAAGACAAAATATTGACATTAGTAAGTAAAATTTGATTCAATTGGATGAAAACAACTTTTGGTGAATAATAACTTTTGAATTTTATTTACCACTGTTAAAACAAAATAGGGTAATTAAAGGTAAAAATGATATTATAATTACCCTAAAACATGTCCTAACTATATTGGATATGTGTTTTTCCACCAAAATAAACCATATTAATATGATATTATCCTCTTTGACCCACTCAGATTTGATTAAGACATTTATTGTTATTTTAAAAAAAGAAGAGTTAAAAGTCTAAAATTCAACATTTAATAACAAAAGAATTTTTAAAATTGGGTTATACATAAAATAATTTATACTATTAATATTAATTAGAAAGATAAAATTATTTCCTAAATCATGGTATTTTATTAATAATTTTTATACATTAAATAATTAAATTTATCTATGACACAATAATGATGTATTATTTACCTTATTAATAAAAGATTAAAAAGATTAATATTATAAATATCAAAATAATTGTTAATTTTAGATTTTCTTGCATTCCACTAATTCTATAGGTTAATATGACATTTTAGGGTTTAGTTAATGTTTTTTTCTAAATTAATCAATTTTTTTTTATTTTCACAAAATCTAAATACTAAATAGTGTCAAAATTGAAACAATTGAGTTAAAAAAAATACTTTATTATAAATTATATTATATTCCAAAAAATATTATGTTCAGCCAAAGAACTTATATAATGATAGATATTTCATTAATGAACCACTTAAGGTTAGATTTCTATTTTATAGTTTGTTTATTAACCATGTAATATAAAAATACAAGAAGATATGGTAAATGATAAACTATTTAACTTAGAGTTAAATATAAAAGATAAGGTTAATATGGTGACCTAAACTTGTCTAAAACCTATTGGATGAGAATATTTTGACCTATACCCACCTTATCATCGAAATAAATCTATTTAGAGACATTAGAAAATGAAAACAGTTTTCTAATAAAATAATATTTCAATCTTTTCCTAAAGTTCCCTTCACCTCTCTTATAAGAGGGTAATTCCCTTCATTTAATTTCACACCCCTAAGAAATTTTTCTCCGAAAACCCCTTCTCAAAACACCTCCCAAATACCATCAATTCAACCTATAGGTGTTACTATGATCATAAAGCTAACAGAAGGATACCTTTAGATGAAATCAAAAGTAAGCACCTGAAGAAGAGGTAATAATTTCATCCCCTCTTTCAAAGTCATTTCTTCTTCCACTTCACCTTTATTTGTTGTTTCCAAACCAAAATAATTACTCTAGTACCTTTTAAATACTGTGATGTTATTATAAAAATGGTACAACCATATTTATTATTCTATCCCTCTTATGAATGACAATGTCACCAGACCTGCGTACGTATGACTTACTATCTCAACGTCGTGGTGTACTTTATTATTCAACACTTCATTTTATGGATGGGTATAATAATAAGTATAATTGATGTAAATAATAAATTTAAAAAGTTAATGGTTATGTATATATAAAATAACATCACATTACATACGATTTCACCATCAATTGAATAATAGTGTCACTCGTGCATACATACAGATTACCGTCTCCACGAATACGATGAGATACATTCTCCGTCGTAACCATTCAAGAATAATTTTAATTCTATGAATAAAAATAATTTTTAAGAACTTAATATTATTCTGTATATGAGTCAAATAAATCCTATCCATTAAAAACATGACTTACTTAACAAAACATATAAAGGAAAACAAATCAGTTAACACCCAAAAAATGTTACTACTGAAATATTATTAACAATGAAATTTTATAAGATCATATATGATATCATATTTATGTTTGTTGTTTTTATATAATTTAATAAAAATTATTAAACTATTTTACCGGAGGTTAACGTACCCTTGATTAAAGAAATGTACAAGGTAAGGGTTAATTTTACAATCTCTTTATTATCTGAGGTTGTTTTTACATAAGTATCTATTGGGACTTCTTTATCATCCACCTTTGTGTTACATAAAAATATATTTCAAAACATTTTTACTATTTCCTAGAATATTGGTTAATGTAATTTATACCCTTGTTTTATTTTTTTTAAAATGTTTTCAAATGAATCCTTCCTTCATTTTCCAAAAAATTTACTTTATAACCTTTTAAAAAATTAAGGTAGCAATGTTTTTTAACTTATATGGTGGGTGAAGGTATTTTCTGTCATTATAACACCTTCGTAACTTCCCATGAATGATTATAAGAATATTTTCAAAATAATTTTTTTTATAATTACATGACGTTTAGATGATTTTAAAAAAAGAGATATTTCTCTCAAATTGTTTTGATTTAATTTCTGTTAACATCCTTTGATGGATTTTACACTTTTTGTAAGTTGATTTATTATGATACAATATTCCATATTATATTGAAGTTTTTGTTATTTGTTTGAATTTGGATGTATTATTTTTATACCATTCATGGTTTTTGGTTAAAGTATTAACATTTAATATGCTGTTTTTAATAAGAATGATTATGTTACGTTTCAACCTTTTCATATGTGGAATTAAAAGGACATAGTATGTGAGGGGTGGATGCCGCTATAGCTCCTCGATGCATTAGTAGTCCTCATAAGACAAATTAGTGTCTTGGAAAAAGTCCTTGAAAAAATATTATTTGTTGTCTTGGCACAAGGCCCAGACTCTTTAGTTATGATGTCCGACATTACGGATTCATCATTATCAAATTAGATATTGATATTTAATGTTATTAGTCAACTAGTAGAATATCTATGTGAATAAGTAAATGGAATTATTTGATTTCTCTTTGACAAGTTATGAAGAAGTTTATGTTTAAATGGATTGTGTTTTTGTCTTATGTATTGCCTTAAATGTTTGTGCTTATTTATTATAGTTTCTACTATATTGTTATCATTAATGAGAATCTGAGCTCATCCATTTCTTATGTTTTCTTTTTCTCAGGATGTGAAGAAGTATATAATGATTGACTTATAGGGATAGGCTAAGGGATATTAATGTTTTCAAAGTTAAAACAATGTTTTTATTTATTTATTGATGTAAATTAAAACATTTTTATATATCTAGTACTTCAACGACTACTAAACTAACTGGTCTTTTGAGACTTGATCTCTTGTGTTCATGCCAATGATATGTAATAATGCATTGACTCTGGGTAACAAAGGTCATTGTATTAAAAAAGTAACTATTGGTAATATTTTTTTTATTTGAAACATAAGTATTTTCATTTATTATCATACTATGGGTATAGATTTGTAGGTTGTAGGCCTGATTGGAAAATCACAACAGATATGTGTCATTTTCTATATGAATATTTAGTTTCATGTAGTTCTAAGAAACAACAATCAGTTTCATTATCTAAAAATGATGCCAGTTATGTTGTTTTTCTAAAATTATAAGTGTTAAACAAACATTATGTGATTTAAATATTTGTTTAAATAAAATTCCACCTTTCTCAGATAATTCCATTGCAATCTCAATTTATAAAAATCCCTTGAAATACCCTTGAAATCAAATCATATAGATTTCATATTTATTTTTTAAGAGATCATGTAAATAAAGTATATATTTTTTTTGTAATTAATACCCACTAAAATGAAACTATATGATATAGTTACTAAACCATTAGGTTCTTTATGATTTGAGAAAATAATATTTTAACTTGGTATGTTAGAAGCATAATATTTTTTATTTATGTCTCATTAAAATTGGATATAGTTTATGATATTTTTTTACATGGGTACTATTATTATATGTTAATTTTTATGAACATGTTCTAAATTTTAAATATTGGGTATTTGATAGTTCTATTCTTTAAGTGGGACAATATGTCACATTTTTGATAAATTTCAAAAAGGGGTTATTTTTTAAGAAATGTTTTGTTTTTGAATTTACAATAATGGAGAATATTGATAGTTTTTGTACATGAAAATAAATTTTCTGTTTAAAAATATGCATTTTATTAAATCGAGAATACCTCATATTTATTGTCTAATGATTATAATTGTGATGATCCTTTATCTAGGTTAGAAATCTGTTTTATAATTTTTATATATAAGATTTATTCGGGTTTTATAGAGTATTGTATAAGTAACCATGACCTTTCTAGTCGTCCGAATGGTATGGAAATCAACCGCATATTATATTCTCCACCAATATATATTATTATGTTTTTATGACTAACTTTTGGATCAAAATATATGTTATGGATCGAATGTATGATTTTAGTTAATTTTAAGTCATGGACTAACCATAAGTTGTGTATTGACAGTCCAATAATATGCGTCGACCTAATGTAAAAATAAACTAATGGATAGATTGTGATCCACAATGTGAGTAATGAACCAATGTTTTATCAATGTAATTCCCATATTATAATTATTACTTATAGTATAATAACATTTTAGACCACAATGACATATCTTGATACTAAATACTATGTGATAATTAAACATATTTTTTTCACTTCTATGGTTTGAATTTCAAAAATCTAACATACATGATTGTGTTCAGGGTGATTTTTGGAGTCTAATATAACAAACATTATTTTTAGTGGACAGTAACATACCCTTATGAATAGTAATTATAACCATATGAATTGTGATAAACCCTTATGAATAGTAACCTCACCTAAGATAGTATATATGTAGGATTTAAGTGAAATCCAAATGCACCTATGTTTTGGAATATGTATACAAATGTTTTACAAAATGTATTTTTTAAATAAATTATGATTTTAATTTAAAATTATATTAATCATATTTTGAATTTTTCTTTTGAAAAATGGAATTCATTTTTGGATTCTACTCATCGAAAAAAGGTTATGGTGAATTTTTTGTATTTTTCTAAAATACATGATTTTTTGACGAATAATGAAATACCATAATTTATAAAATATGCTAAATACACTAATTATAGAGTCATGTATTATGTTATGATGATATAAGCCCAATTATTTAAGATTCACATGATAAAAGGGAATTAACTAGTCATGGAGGACATACTATTACTTTTCTTGTGGAGAAATAATAAATAAATTAATATTATATTGAGAAAAGCCCTCTCCCCTCCACAATAAATACCACCATTCACACCCTCATTTACCCACACCCCTCATGCTTCAAGCCTTGTAAAAAATCTATGAAAACATCTTCCCTAGCTCCTCACCTACGTCTAAGAGCTTCTGGTCTCATCAAAAGACCAAGCCTAACTTCCTTTAATAGGATCTTAAAAGAAGGACTCAAGTGGTAAATCTTCTCTCTCACTTTTTCGTTTTAATTCCTTTCAATTTCAAGTTAATTTCATAATATCTCCCCACATATATTCATCCAAATGGTATGGTAACTCAATTATTATATATATACTGGAATTTTATGAGATTAATGGGATATTATGTCATCCAACCCCCTGTACCCCTTTTTATAAAAGAAAACGTTGTTTGTGTGGTGTTAATTTATCACCTTCAAGAATGACTTGTTTTCTCTTATCATGTTATACCTTCAGATCTAGTCATGAAACCACCAGAATATGTAATATTAATTATTTTATATATAATCTTCTGGATCTAACTTCTGTAAATATTACTAAATGATTAACCCAAACAAGTTCATCATGGTAAAAAAAACCCAAAAAAACCCAAACAATCATCAATTAATTATTATCTAATGATTCATATGCATTGTATATAATATAATTAATTATAAGATCTTAAAAAAATTTATTATCATTAATAACATGAGAGATTAGTTATGGAAATTTATCCTTGTTCTACACATACTTTCATTTATGAATACAAGTGAACCACTTAAGAAAACCATAAAAATGAACATTCCCGAACAATGTGTTTTAAACAATATAACTCATCCAAAGGCCCATAAAATAACATAAAAAACCCATAATAAACCATTTTCATGTACTAAATGTTCTATAATTGTTAATTAATGAATCTAATGTGGTTATATATTACATTAAAGTGAAGAAATCATTCTGATACTAGTAAAGGGAAAAATCTAGAACCCAACTTTTGTTCTTCGAGTTATCCCTATTTCACTCCATTTTTTGTATGGTCACTCCTTAAAAATAATTTGTTCATAATTATATTACCTATCCTTCTATACATAGGTTTTCTACTGAAGTTTATGTAAAACAAATGTTTTCCAAAATACTCTTCTTTCAAAAACTCACACTGTACTTCTCACTCAAGGTTGATGGTTATTGATTCACGTATTTTATTCACACATTATTTTGGGAACCCAAAATTTATGAATGTTTTATTATGAGATAAAACCCCTTACTTTACATAAGTTATTTATGTTAATTTCTGATATATGTTCATTGTGGAATGCATGATAATGATAATGTTATGATGTGACGTGTGCACCCGAAATTATATAGCGCAATATGAATGTTTCAATGTGACGAGTGCACCTAGAATTATACAGTTCTCCAATGCATTGGTTAAAGTGATGAATCTCATGAGTTTATATGAAATAATGTGTGAAAATGATGCTAGATTTGTTCAAAAATATGTGTTGTTGTTAACCAATAAGACTTGATGTTTCATTTCATATGCATTTCCACATTTCAAGTGTTTTTTTAATGATTCCATTCATGTTCATGGTATTTTTCCTATGTTATGATTGCGCTCACCCATTGTATACTATTCATATCTATCCTATTACTTGTATTTTAGCTCACCCTTTTTTTATGTATATCCTCAGGTGACTATGTGTATTAAGGAGAGGCCAATACCCAATAAGAAGTTAGAGAAGAAGGAATTAGATAAATGTTTATGTTTGATGCTTTAAATGTTATGTATGGTCCTTGTTTACCTAAGAAACTAATCCTATGGATCCTCATGGAGTAATAATATTATATTATTTATCTTTATAATGATGTAATAGTAATGTAAGAAAAGGTATTGTCACTATTTGGTCACTCTAATACTTTTTCAAAATTTCCATCTTTACTGGAAATAAAAAATATACTATGTTTTAGTGATATTTTAATAAATTTTTTAATTGAATGTTTATTTAATCTATTTTAACAATTATATTGGTTTTTTAAAATAATTATATATTATTTGGACCATTTTGTATAAAATTGAATATAAAAATAGGGTGGAAATAATATTTTTCATACTGTTTTTTATAGTATGATTTTTATTTTTCAGGAATTATCGAATTACTAAAATTTTATAATTGAGATATTTATTATATTAATTATTTGAATAATTATCATTCATTCTATCAAATATATAAGAATTTATTTAATAAGTTTAATATAATAATTAAAGGACTTCAATATTATTTTTGAAAAATGTGAGTTATTATCAGGTAATGAGATTTTTCTAAATTTTAAATATTTCTCAATGTTTTGCGGAAATGATATATTCTGGGAACTATCATGAAATGATAAATGAAGATGTATACTATTGATTACTTGATTAATAGAGAATAAGGAATAAAATTATAATAATAATGATGAATTTTTTATTCATTGATAATTTTTTTTAATTTTAGATAATAAGAATAGTTTCCTTAATACTTGACAATGCTCTTGAATAAATATTATTAGATTACTATGTTCATAAAGAAACTTATACTGATAAATTAATTACTAAAAATTTGATCAAATATCATTGGTAAATATCATGTTTATCTTATGATATCAATCAATATTTTTTTTCAAGATTTCTTCATTTGGTTCTATTTTATTCTATTTGTAATTAGTAACATCGGTTTATTATTTTCCTAATGAATAGCAGAGTGGTCTTTTTTATTCTTCAACTCAATAGGGTGTTCTTGTAATATGAATCCCAAAGAATAGCTATGTATAGACTCTGTTTTCACTCCTGTAAAAAGGAAGGGTTGTTCCATCTGGTATTGTAAAAGGTAGAGTTTGTAAATAGGTTATGACACATTTAAAATTGAGTTATTATTTGTGGGTACCAATATTATTATAGAGTAGATAATAGTTAAGAGAAAACTATGATCTTATTTATATGAACCAATATAAAAATAATTTGTTTATATTTTAATTTCTACTACACTAAATCTTGAACACTGCACTACGCTCTTAATTATTTAGTTAAAACCCTTGAATGTTTATTTTTTAAAAATTTAAAAATACTATTCACCCCACTATATTATGTTTTTTCAATCAATATTGATCCAAAATAGAAATCATGTTAGAGGTAGTGGACTAATCATTTTTGGATGATATCCCTAGTGTATGTTGGAGTCTTGTAGATTTTGTTTCCTAAATCAAGCTATTTTTACTCTTAATTGCATTTTTATTCGAAAAAGTGAATTTTAATTAAAATATATTATTACATATTGATCATAATTCTATGGGAATTCAATGTAATAATGTCTTATAGTATATGTCAAATTGAAAAGGGTATATTAATTCACAATAATAATGAGAACATTGAAATATTATGATGATATTCTTAAAACATATTCTACTATTAGATAATATTATATGATAGGACACATATTATATTGAATTTTAGGTGTGAGTAAACAAATGTGTTTGAGAATTAATTTTATGATGTTCCCACCATGTAATCATTATTATGTAATATTATGAGAATAGTCATGCCTACATGAATTCCACATAATTATATCTTATTTGATATTCCTCTCAAAAGATGTTTATAATGATCATTATACATTAATATTATTATTAATAAATATATTGAATCATGAACATAGATGTATTTCTAGAACTATGACGTGATAGTTCATGGGAAATTTAGGTATGATGGTGCATCACAAATAAAATGTTAGTAATGAATATGTCAAGGAAGGGTTTATCCCTTACATATTTATGGAATTTGATATCTTGACCCTTTGATTGAAATAAAAATTGCATATTAAATTCAATGTATATGGTGTAATGATGTGTTTATTTAAAGTATTCAAAAAATAAGTATAAATAATATAGGTTAATGATATGAGTGTGCATCTGTATTGATGAGATACCGAGACAATGGGATTATATTAAAAAGTGAGTGTTCATTGGTGGGTTTTTCTTTGTGATGTATCTTATTTTTTCTATGGTTTCCTTGGACATTTAGTGAAATTAATATTAGACATTAAACAATTCTTCCTAATTCAATCAAGGAATATTTCTAGAGGGTTATTCTTAAAATGTATCATCTGACCCCAGTTAAGTTTTATGTGTTATTAACAATTGGAATAAATATTATTCTTATTTTATTTAACTAATAAATATTAAGAATTTATTTAATTATCACAAAATATTAAATAAATATTTAATCACAATGTAATTTTTTAATTAAAAAAATACATAATATCTATTTTCTATTATTATTCATGGGATAATAAATTTTTTTATTTATTAATAATCAAATCAGTTAGCTATGAAAAATTTAATTAAATATTCATTCCTCTTTCTTCGAATAAGATACTTATTTATTTATTGAATGAATAAATATTTAATTTCAATATTTTTTTGGAATTTGATAAATATTGAAGAGGATGAGAACACCATGATTATGTCCAATGATAAAAATTTATTTGTAAGAAAATAAAATAATATTTATCATTGTAGTAGTTAGTGAACTCCTGAGAAAATAATGATAATATTTTATTACATGTCATGGGGTCTCATACGAGTTTAATAAATTATAACGACCCTTGTGTTATTGATAAAATATTAAACCCTATTTCTAGGTCTATATATAAACCACTATAACATTCTTGAAAATTTTAATCATTGTGTTCAACATATTTCTCTCAATATCCTCATCCTCCTCTATTCCTCTCAAGACCAAGAAGAACACGATAATAATTCCTTCAAGCCTAATGGAATGTGAAGTTGTCAAGGAAAATAATCCCAGATGATCAATCCACTGTGATAAAACCCATCATTTTAATGATGAAATTTGGATATTGAAGGTGAATTTGTGTATCACTACTAAATAAGATCTACTTTGTGTCCTATAAACATAATAATGCAACACCCTCCTATTCATTTCTCTCTTACACAATCAAGATTAGTTAATAATAAATTAAGATTTCATCTGAAGAACCCAACAGAAGGATCCAAGATCTTTGGCCAGATAACACAAGGTTATATGGTGTGTAATCCTTTATCACACACCAAATATCCTTATTAATTACACCAAGACATTGACATGGAATCCATGTCATCGTGTAATGAATAAAGTTTGTTTTCATTAAAATAAACAAATTTAGACCAACTAGGGTGGAACATGTTTTCCAGACTACACATTGCGTATATTGTCTGTACACAGTGTAGTCTACATATTCAAAATATGATAAACATGGGGTGAAGATAGTTATGGTAATTAATACACAATATTTATGCAAATCATGACATGAATATGCTATCAGTCATGCAACTCGAAGTACATGTCATATATCCTTCCAAACTATCATGTACCTCATAAATTACTATAAGAAGAATACACCGAATCCATAGGCATTAACTTTTTACATCCATACAAGTAATGTATACATCACGTGTCCAATATTTACACACTATTTACTTTACATATTTACTAAAAAATATTAAATTTAATTAATTACTCAATTAAACATCATCAAAATATGTTTTATGAGTCATTAAATTGACAGCACACATCAATTGTTAGGTTTTATATTATGTTAAATGCTAAATTAATTCCATATACTATTCAAAACTATAAGTCATGTTTGTTTATTTTATAAAAAATAATTAGGGTGCATTAAATAATACATGTTACAAAATTTTCATGTGTTTTTTGTGTCATTAATTGGACAACACACACCAAGAAATTATAACACATTCTGTGTACACATATTTTCACATGAGTGAATTATATATAATAAATATGATAATAATTAGTGTAGACCGATACTCATTGTGTTTCTTCCATCTTCAAATTTTAGTATTTTTTTTAAAATTTTAAATTAAATAAAACTATTTATTTAATTTAAAATAAAAAAATGGGAATATTTAGGAAAATTGGTTGGAATAAGAAAAATTTAATTGATTGATTAATAAATTAATTAATTAGATTAATTCATCTGCGTTTTATATTTTCCAAGAAGGAATTGAAATGAATTATAGATATTTGTTTTTAAAGTGTAGTCAATTTTTTTA
The DNA here is from genome assembly GCA_963277665.1 of Viscum album. Lineage (NCBI taxonomy): Eukaryota > Viridiplantae > Streptophyta > Magnoliopsida > Santalales > Viscaceae > Viscum > Viscum album. Next base: position 1,563,284,134 of record OY728165.1, read on the forward strand.
TGACCAATCATGATCTTTGAACAAACCTATGTATGTGTTGGTTTAATTTAATTTAATTTTATTACAAGGGTTTGAGATTATTTATAATTGAACTGTGTGTGATGGCTTGTGTGTTATCCCACTCTCCATTAATATATAGGACCTTTGTGTCCAAGGTTTTTTTATATAAATCCCCTTAACCAATCCTTTTTTCCCATAAAATATGTTTGAGTTATAAAATATATGTAATTAAAATATTATATGAATGTGAAATGACTTAGTTTAAGCAGGAACCGAGGATGATGTTGTTCAAGAAGAACCATGTATGAAGCCAACACATCCATTACATTGGTGGATAGGTGGAATGTTGTAACTCAGAATAAGACCATCATAAAGAATCTCCCATTAGTGTAGTATGTTGATTTATTTCATGCTTAATAAATCAACAATTAAATAAAAATCATGATAATGACATTTTTTATTTATTTTATTTATATCTCATGTATGATTTATTTTTAAAGAAGAATGACAGTGATCAAAATATGAAATAGACTAATATGAAATGAATGAATTAAAATTAATGGATTATGTGTAAATGCTTTGTTGAAACAAGGTTAATCCATTATTTAAAATATAATTAACATTAAAAAGACATATGAAACATAAAATAATAGAGTTTATATATTATAAAAAATCCTTCATGTTAATATTATGTTATTAAGACTTTCATATTATAAATTATTATGAACCCCTATTTCAAGTTTCGATTCATCCTCCATTAGGGGATATTTTAATTATCATGAAGTCTAAAATAAGACAATGGGTCTACTTAATCAAATATGTATTGGGTTTAATGGTATTCATCTATCCAATTCACATTTGGATGTAAGTGTTAAATAAATATGAGTTAGGATTTCAGGATTTGGGAGTCCACTCAAAAGTCCAATGATGTCACTATTTATAATAAAAAAATTCAACCTACAAAAATTATTTCATATAATTTTCGTCACTTATATTTGGATTTTAATAAGCTAAATAAGGATTCTATCCACTTGAAATTCCACATGATGGGGAATTTAAAGTTCAATGGTGAGGGCTGTTGGGACTTAATAAAATAGAGAGTGACTTAATTAAATTAATAATAATATTATTATGTATCACATAAATTATAACACATAGTTGAAAAAATAATATGCATTGATATTTTTGAATAAAGAAAGCATCCTCATCCACCTTATCCCTATGATAAATTTTGGAGAAATACAATCTGTTATCTGGTAGTAACTTCTAGGACTAGTTCAGACACATATGGTTAGTTTTTCATAGTTAATTATTTTCATACATGGTAGAATACTCAATCAATAACCCACCTACTAAAGAGATGAGTGATGAGGAGTTCATTGTCTATGAAAAACACCAGATCAATGCACTTGAAGTTTAGTGTTTAATGTTTTCATCCATGTATAAAGAACTCAAGAAGTCATATGAAAACACGGATGCCAATAGCATGCTCAAATATATCCATGATCAGTATCATGAAAGTGAAATACATGAATGGTTTGAGATATCTATTTCACTATTCATGAAAATTCTTTGAGAAGGTGTTCTATATGGGTTCACATAACAAAACTTATTGGGTATATTGTCAACATTGAGGTTCTATGGTTTAAGATACTCAAATAACTATTCACCAATTTTATTATTCCATCACTACCAAATTGATTCTATCGGTTTTCACTTTAAATAAGAGAGTAATAGATAAGAATCTCCCAAATATTCTTAATATACTTCTTCAAGTTGATAAGGAAATTAAGAGTAAAAATACTTATATCCTTGTAGTTAATGAATGGAAAGGATAAGAAAAGATCTACAATACTAACCATAATTATAATTATTCTTCATAAAGACCATCTTAGAAGAAGAGGTTCAAGGGAAAAATAGTCGAAAAATCCATTGTCTATTTTACATGTGGAAAGAAGGTCCAATGGATGAAAAATTTTACCCAGATAAAGGAGGAAGGGGAAGATTTGTGTGTGTTTTTTATCATGTGTAACATATCCATTTCCACAAATTGGGTATTAAATATAGAAATTTGTTATCCTATATGTATTCAAATACAAGATCAAAGTATATTTTTGAATATTACCTTAGGTGATGAATATATATAAGTTATTAACATGTCTATAATTACTGCTATGGATATTGGGGCCTATCACCTATTTTTTTATTATAATGATCATGAATTTAAATAATAGTTATTTTGTGACCTCATTCACCTAAAACATTATTTTTATGTAAAGACATGATACCTTTGGATATAATTTAAATTTATAAATAAGTGTTTCATTTTTTATAATGACATCATTTGTTATGGTAAGGCATATTTAAATAAAGAACTTTATGTTTTGGATTATACAACCATGTATTGAAAATTGATAATTAAGAGAGTTTAAATTACTCATACCACAACAAAATATATCATAAAAGACTAGGTCATGTAAATGAAAAGTGATTGACTAGATTACACAAAGATGTATATTTGGATTAATATTAATTAATACCATTTTGTGTGTGTCATGATTGTTTTTAATGATAAATGAACAAATCCCCATTTTATTTAAAAGGTAAAAGGGCCACTGAGCATCATGATTGAGTTTATCTTGATGTGTGTAAACCATTTCCTATTGTAGGTGGAGGAGTGTACTCATGCTTAAAAACTTTTAATAATGAATTTAATATATATGTATATATATATATACATATGTAACTATGTATAAGTGATATTTCCTTGATATATTCAAGGAATATAATGATGAAGTTGATAACCATCATGGTAAGATGATTAAAAAGATACAATCAAACCATGGAAGAGGATATCTTAATGAAGACATCATTGATTATTTATGGGGTTTTGGGATTCTATACAAAGTTATCAACCTTAATAAATTATAATAGAATAGTTTAATATAAAGGAGGATCCACACCCTGATAGACATGGTGATATCAATAGTAAGTCATATGAATATTTTATTATCCTTTTAGTGACATGATTTGTAGACAAATAAAATATTTTAAACCAAGTTCCAAATAAAGTAGTAAAATATATTCCATAAGAACATTTGTATGTAAATAATTTATATATATATATATATGAGTGTGGGGAGGTAAAGTGTTTATTATCGTTATTTCTAGAAATAAACATATACCATGCATAAATAATTTTATCTTTATATGATAATGTGTAGAAACAAGGGGATATTAACTATATAACCCATCATATAATGAATGTTTTGGTTTAAAGACATCCTACATTAATTTATAAGTATAATATATCTATAAGTGATATTTTGAGTGATATAGAAATTTATGACGTTATTAGTCAACATATACAACAGTTGGCACATAAATAGATTACCCTAAGTCATGTGGAAAGGGACATTCCAAGGACAGAAATACTGCATAAGGGTATAATAGAGATTATAAAACTATAATGATATGTTTTTATAGTAACTTTAGATGGTGACTCTTTATTAGTTAGTATTATTGATCATGTATCCTATAAGTAAGTACTAAGAGACATAGGTGCTATAAAATGGAAAGAATACATGAGTTATGAAATGGATTCCATGTATCAAAACCAGGTCATGGTTTTGGTATATCATATGATGGATGTAAAGCATATCAGTTTTAAATGGATAATAAACATGAATCTAGAAATGAATAGACAATTCATTACCTATATGCAGTGATTGATTTAAAAAGAGTTCAAAAAGAATCATGGCATAGACTACGAGGAAACCTTTCCACTGGTTTCTATGAAAATATATATTGAAATCATTATTTCCATAGTATCTTTCCAATACTATGAGATTTTTAATATGGATGCAAATATAGGGATCAATAACTAGAACCCTCATAAATATATATAAATGATTCAACCTGATGTGTTTATGCATCAAAAGAATGTGAAAAATTTATGAAAGTTATTGATATCCATTTATGGATTAAATTAAGCATACTGGTCATGTAACATTTTTTTAATGAATAGACAACGTAAATTTTTTTCATAAAAAAATATTTTTAATCTTATTCCTCTATGATTTTTAGTGGGAGTGAGGATATTTCCATAATATTTTATATTGATGAAATATTACTTAATGGAAATGAATTAGTTATCTAACCGTCTATTGAAGCATGGTTGAATACGTACTTCTCTAAGAGGGGATTACGTGAAACAACATATATTTTTATGATCAATATCCATTTTGATATATCTAAGATAAATTGTGGAAAACATCAAAGTATATACATTGATAATATTATAAAGTGATTCTGTATTGAATAATCCAATAGGGAATTGTTTCTAGTGTCACAAGAAATGCATATTTCCAAGAAAATGTTTCCTCACAAACATTAGGAAAAGAATAGGATAGTAAGGATTCCATATATATTAGCGATAAGGTTATTCATATGTGCTATTTTGTGTACAATGATAAATGTCTTGTATACCTTGTGTTTTTAGAAAATATCATGATTATCTAGATGAACACTATTGGATTGTGGTCAAGAAAATCCTTAAATATCCAAGTCATACTAAGTAGATGTTCTTAGTATATAGGGGAGAAGAGTAACAAGTCAACAGGGGATATGAAGATGCTAGAATATAAACAGTTCAAGATTATATGAAATAATAGTGAGGATACATCTTCAATCCCAATTAATGTGTTATGTAACTAGTGAAAAATATCGAGTTCTTGTAGTTTTTTTTGAATTTTAACACTAGTTAACTAATGATGATATTTTATGTGAATTTGTAGATAATTTTTTCTGGTCAGTTCTAAGAAAATTGAAATTATAAATGATAGATATTTGAAGGTGGTTTTCTATATTGGTTATAAGAAAATCGATGTGGAAATCTATTTATCATATCAGTTTTTAGAAACAAGACCTAAGTGATAAATGCATTATGATGTGGATTTTGAAATAACTAAAATGATATGATCTCTATAACCCATCATAGAATCTATCATTAAATTTCAAAAAATCATATTTTGAAGAGGATTTTCATGTCTGTTATAAGAAAATCAATATTTAGAACTATATTTTAAATTATTTGTTTCCATAAACAAAAGTGTTGAATTCATTATCACATTAGTTTTAAAATAAATGATGTGATAAGTCACATAAACTTGTATAAAATGTGTATATTTCCTGATTTTTTATATGAAAACTGATGTGGAAAATCATTTAGCATGTATGTTTTTTCTAAAAACATGGATGATAATATATTTATCACATCCATTATTAAAAAACCGAACTGATAAATACCACCTTTCAATTTTCCAAATCAGTTATAATATAACCAATGTCAAAAATATTTTTTTCAATTAAAATCAATAAAATAGTCATATTAGTATTATTAAAACATCCCATAAATAGATATAATGTTTCAGAAGACCCTAAAACAATATAAAATATCCATTCATTTTAACTTTACAATTTGGAATTTAAACTTTACAATTTATATTACAAATAAAATAAAATTTAATAAGACATATGAAATAATCCTCCTGTTCTCTTTTTAAGTTTCTTTTCTCTAATCCAGTATAAGTCATAGGTTCATCAAAAAGTTACCAATAAAAAAGAAATCTTTTCAGACATATTATGAATATAATGAAGGAAAAATTAAAGGAATGTTTTACAACAAAATCAATCCTTTTTAAATTTTGTAACTTTCCCAGTTATAATTATTTCAATCATAAATATTAGAACATAGTATCCAAATTCATTTACTCCTTTAATATGACCCTTCTGTTTAAAAATAATTTTTCAATTATAAATAAAATTTTATATACATACCCATAATACAGTTAATATATATAAGAATGCACTATTAATTTTTCCTATGTGATCTTTTAAAACTTATTTCATGGTGGTTCTCTAATGTAATCTCATACACTATTTAAAAATAATATTTTCAAAATAAATTTATATTATGTTACAATATATACAAGTATTAAAATATTCTAACTTATGTGTTTAATACATTCTTAAAATTATCTCACATGTCAACATGGATGGACATAACTAGTAAGTTTTCTTGTCACTTGGATAAAAAATATCCAACATCCAATGGCCAGTAATATACAAAAAATATATAATGTTAGTGTTTATTTAGTTAAGATATATAACAATTTTTTAATATATTTTTTATACCATTTAAGATACTGAATAATCCAACATAAATTCCAGGATTTTGAAATATTTATACAATATAAAATGTTATTTTGGTATCACCAATTGTCCTTACTGTTGTTAAAATAAATTATGGGTCCATAAATCTATATACCGATGTGATATCGTGTAACATAAAATTTTTATAAATATCCCATTTATAAAAATATAAGTATTAGGTTTCAATATATTAAAATAAATATATATAATAATCCACATACATGGAAAATAATTTCATTATGTTGATGTCCAACTCATCTCTAGTTATATTATCCATGATATATTTCCTTAAAATAATCACACTCATTGTATTCCCAGAAATTTCAGAATCCTTTGGAATGTCTTAAACTTTCATAAATTTTTTTTAATATGTTGATAGATAATCAAGTGAAGAAGAAGTTACATTTGAGGTCGTTACAGACTATAATTCTTGTTTTCTATAAAATATTTCTTTACCATTATAGAATTCCAATAAAAAATAGATAAATATATAAATTAAAAAATGTTAAAAACAATTTAATAGTAATATTAAATAATGGATAAAATCAATACATACCTCAATCGTAATTTATCAAATAAGTCCTGATGGTAAAAAAATGGTTGATACTTTTTCTAACTGTAGTAACATCATCTGTAGAAAATGGTATTCTTATTGATCTCTATATAATATCAAGTACAATGACCCTAAGCTTAACTATCTCTATATCACGATGATGAATAATATCCCCAATATAATATATAATTACATATGATACAATATGATATTAGGGAACCTCAACGTATTAATCATAATAAGTTGGATTCCATGGAAGAGGTGGTGTAGGAGTTGGATAAGTCAGAGGAGGTAGAGGAGTGGAATCTATAGGGAGAGGTGGAGGAGCTGGATCAGTAGCCTGAAATAGTCTTTGCATGTTTTCAAACATGGACTGTACTAAATATATGATCCTTTCCTCAATCATATCACACATATCCTAAACATTAGCTTCTAATATATATATATATATTTCTTTTATAAATATCCTCTATTTAATAATCGTCAAAATGACCAAACATGTTTTATACAAATACACTAATTGGGTATCCTAATACACAACATAGGTGTTAAAGCATTTCCAATAAAATTGCTAAAATATTATTCTTACCTTCTTCTATGAAGTTACGTGTGTGCTCCAATCCTCAAGGTATTACATTATAGAATATTTGAACAAGTCAGTTGTGAATCAAAACATATAATTAAATGATTTAACTTAAATAAAAAACAAAATGAAATAACTTCTTATAATTCGTTTACCCAAAAACCTCGACTCTTCTATAAGATGTTGTCCCATTATGCTCATCTTGTCATCTTCAATTTTTAGGTCATGTTGGGGGGAAGGAGGGTCAAACTATATAGAGCCTGAAGACTCATCTCTCAGTTATTTGAAAATTTTAGCTATAATTTGTTCTCCTAATAACCTATACCCTCCATGAGATAATGTACAAGGGTATATGTTTTTGGTTTGGACCGCTTGATAATATCTTATAATTTACTATAAATTAAAAAACAGATCATTAATAATATTATTAATATAAAAAAAATTCAAAAAGGAAAAATTTCACATACCAAGAACAATTCTTATCGTACAATTTTAAAAAACCACTTCAATGTATCTTAATCTAGAAATCGATATATATCCCATGGATTTTGATATTGTCTATCTATAAAAATTAAATCTGATGTGGTGGTTGATTTAATATTCATCAGTCTCCAAGTAGGAAATCCTAAACATTTTATCCTAACTCATCTAGTGTCAAGCATATCATATATCATCTGATAAAAAGGGGAAACCATATATTTGTAAAAACATTTCATCATAACCAAAATAATAAAAAATAAACTTACCAAAATTTTCCCCAATAATTTAAATTATGTCAAAATTTTAATACATCTGTAATTAGAAATCAAAATACTAACTTTACCTTTAGCTTTAAATATAATAAAAAGACTTAAATTGTGTTGAATTTGTACCCCTAGGAATATCATTATCATCAAACTCAACTAGTATCCCATGTTCACAACTATGGGCATCTAATAATTTTGGTTAACGTGTGATACCAAATTTACCAGCAATCGATGTATACTCTCCTCCTATAGAAGTATATGTCTACTATGCAGAAGGATGATGAGGCGCCTCAATATAAGTATATTAACAGTACCCCTAGATGTATGCATAGGGTACTACATATAATCTCATGGTGAATATGATGTTTCATATTCTAGTATCCTAAAAATAAAATTAACAAACAATAAGTAAAAAATATACAAATACAAATATTACTTATAAAATAAAAAAAATGTTAAATTATGCAAAAAAAAATTTTTTTATTCATATTTTTTAAAGTAATTAACTATAATTCTACCTACATTAATGAGAGATTAAATGATATTAAAAAATGAAAACAAATCTAGATGTTATATAAAAATTTGAATATAAATTTTTAAACGATACAAACTGAAGAAAAAAATACTAAACAAACCACAATTTATCACATTTTTTAGAGAATATCCATTATAATATACCATTATGGAGAAGAGTTACTCAAAAATGGGGAATGAATAGTAAAAATGATCCAATGTATTGAACTGTTTTTTATTTCAAAAAGAATATTCTTTGAATATTCCATTTTATATATTTTTTAAAATATCAAATTTAAATTACTTTTTTTCTGAAAAATAAACAAATAATAAACTTATCTAAGGGAAAAAAGAAGTTATATAAGGTTAAAATAAACAAAACTAAACAAATTTAAACAGAAAACTTATCTTATTAATTAAAATATGAGTTTTAATAAAAATAACTAATATATCTAATATTTTATGAAATTATAAAAATTAAAGAAAAATAAATACATGTTACCTGTAAAATTTGGAAATTACTAAAGGATTGTTATCCCAAATTCCTTCTTCGTGATCATTATATATGGTACAAACCATGTATACAATGCTATCATAAATATTATTTATTAATCATTCCATGTAAGTTGGGATATCACATAAATCGACATATTCGCCAATTTTATCATCACCAATATAGTATTTTTTTCCTTGTAAATTGATTGAACAATGCATATTAGATAGATCGAGAACATAAAAAATATGTTTTCCTTGTGTTTCTATGAAAAAGTGATCAACTGTGCATTCAAATCTATTCAAATAAACTAGTGTTATAAAAAATTTATCGTGTCTAAAACTATTATTACTGATAACCTATTTGAATTTAAACACTAGAACATTAAATTTAATGCAAATAAAATTTCAAATTTTCTTCAAAGAATAGGTAATATTCACTTGATGTACATATATATTTTTTATAATTGTCACTCAAAAAAATATGTGCTTCCATGAACACCAATAATCTACTATTCTGAACTACATTTCTATTATCTTGATATTTTGTATGAAATTAAAATCCATTATTGTCATACCCATACCATGTTATCAAATTGATAATTGGAGTACCCATTAACCATCTCAGTGTTCCTGATACATTTTATCTAACTTGAATTTTTTCCTTAAACCAGGAAAAAAACTTAGTTTTTCTCATGAAAAATCCATATATCATTCTTCTTTGGATAACATTGTTTTAATACATAAATATGAAATTTTATATATGTATTAGAATCATATATTTTATTTAAGATGTATAAATTCATCTTATTTACCTATTCACCTATTAATGATTTTACTTTCAATCCATGCATAACCTTCCCTCGTAATTGATTTATCCATTGAGAGATGTAGGAAATTCGATGTGCTCCACTATATACAAGTTTCATGTAAAAAACTCTGCAACATCCTCAGAGGTATACTTATCAATAATAGTTTATTTAGGTTGATATGGATTCGTAATATATTCCTTCATTATATTCAAATTAAATTCAAAAGGACTCATCTAATGATGATAAATAGGTCTAAATATATTTACTTATCTCACCAAATGAACTATTAAATACACTATAAAATCAAAAAAGATGGAGGATAATAAATTTTTAGCTAAAAAAGTACAGAAATAGTATCACTATCCAAATTACAATTGAATTGAAATCAGTCACGTTATTATAATTAAATTGAAAAAATAAGACACCTTAATGATAATCATTTTGACATATATGGGAAATATTCCATGAAAGGAAAATGTTGAGAGTTGTTGCATCATGATGTGACAATCATGATATTTCATACTTGTCAAACTCAAATATATTATCAACAATTTTTTTACATTTAAATAACAACCTTGCGACAACTTGATATAATGAATACATTAACCAAAGCTATGTTTCTCCCTCTTTTATAATGTATGAGAAGCATGTGGTTGGTATGTTCAACTTCAAATAGGGGAAAGAGATAAATCAAAATATATTCCCATTGAGAGTATGTCCAATATCACAATCATCCCATTTTTAGTCTTTCCATTAATATATATCAATGTTTCAATAAATCTATCAAAAATATAATTATCTACATTCATGAGAGCAATTTTATGTTTGACCTAAATATATCTCAAATATGTAACATCAAAAAATATTTACCATTTCTTCCAAATATTTCTATCATTACCTTATCTTTTTGTCTTTTCAAATGCGACATCAATGTTTTTACATTTTCAAAATACTGATCAGTGGAAAAATGTTTTTGAGAAATATCAATTTATAGTGAGTCTTCTAATGAAATTTTTAATCTTTAATAAGAGTGATAACTAGTTGAAAAATGATTTTTAACATCGAAAATATGATTTCAGTTTCTTATAAATTGATATAAAATATGTTTGTGGAAAATTTTTGGCATCATATTTTTTAAAAATCGACGCAAAAAATAAAAAATAGACTATTTTTTGTGTCGTTTTTAAAAAAAAGTGGCCCTAAAAATAATTTTTTGTGTGTCAGTTTTCAAAAAAACCGACTCCAAAAATAATTTTTTAAAAACAAAGTTCTTGATTATTCCCTAATCTTCGATTTTAATGGTCATGAATCTAAAATAGTGTTACCGATTAAAAGTTATGGATGTAAAAAGTTTTTCTTCTTTATGGGAAGTCTTAAAATAGTGAAAATATTGAATTCTAGAACATTTAATATGTAAATATTTTTTAGCTCCACAACCTATCAAATAGAAGGTAAAGAATGTTTCTAGAACATTATAAAAAGGTAATTAATTTTTCTCATTGGTTTATATGAAAACCTATTCCAAAACTATTTTTTTTATTTTTGGCGTAGTATTTTTTAAAAACCAATGCAAAAAATATTTGGTTTTTACTATTTAGTGTAGGTTTTTTTAAAAATCAATGCCAATTTTGTTTAATTTTCCCATTATTTATTAAAAAAACTATGTGAAAATATTTTTTTTAACTTTTTTTTGTTGGTTTATTTATAAAATAATGCCGAAAATTATATCAATTGGAATTTTTTGCATCGGTTTTTTAAAAAACGATGCCAAAAAAACCTATCTTGTTAGTTAATAAAACAGACTCCAAATAGTTTTGACAAATACATGGGATTTGTATTTCAATTATTTTTTCACAACTTGCATTTAACTTTTTAATGTTCCACCTACATTTTCATACAACACAGTTGTAAATATTATATTTTACTATACATAAATCCATATTCTCTTTTATTCATCATTTTGACATCTTTTCTTCAATCAAGTCTTCAATGGAGCTTCATTTGAAGATTTGAACATAGTATCCATTCTAATCATTTATTTCTTGGTTTTTATTTTCCATATTTATAATTAGCTTGAATAACATTTTTAAAATTATTAATTATTCTTATGACCGTGTTAAAAATATAAAACATCTGGATGAGACTTAATAAACGAGCTGTAAAATTGATTATCAGTCACGATTTTTATTGTCGCATGAGTTCTACCCTAAATATAAAGTTTATGATGATAAACAACATATCATTTTGATGGAAAAACAAAAAACAATTGAAATATGTTTGAAATATTATGTTTTTTCATTTGGTGTATTTTATTTTCATTTCTTTTTATTATGTATTTTTGAAATCAGTTGAATCAATCGAAACAGTGATATGCTCAACTTCATACGACCATAAATTTTGATCTGTAACTCAATTTTATCTTCCTGACCAGTCAAATAGAATTTCAAGAAATTATCTAAAACTTAAAATAAATGAAGAATATATTTTTTTTCGGTTTATGTAAAAACCAATGCAAAAAAAAATATATTTTTTATTTATTGAATTAGTTTTTTAAGAAACTGACGACTTTTTTATAGGTTACTTTTTATAGAAACTGACGCTAAAATTGACACCAATGGGTATTTATGGAATCTCTTTTTTACAAAAAAGATGCCAGAAAATAAATTAAATTACCTTTTGATGTTAGTTTATAAAAACCGACATCAAAACTCATATTTTTTTATGTTAGTCGCATAAACATCGGTTAAAATCAGCATCCAAATATAAAAAATATGTTAAAAACCATATTTATACTAGTGTATAAATAGAAAGAAACATTTATGACACATTTATAACATATTTTACCCTTCTTACAGTTGATAATATGAATTTCTTCCATAAATTGAACATTATTTATGTCCATTAACATTGTATTCATTCAAATTTCCATATACTAGGAAGTAATATATAGAAAACATAATTAATACATGATGTTTAAAATATAATATAAGGCCCCAGCCTTAAACCTTACTTAATCTCGAGTTATTACAAGATTACACATTGAGGATCTTTTCGGGATTAGAGTTTTAGAGAATTAGATCATAAAAATTGCATTACAATCCACATATAAACAAAGTGGTTACATAAAGATAGTATTCTTCATTCCCATCAATGGAAACATATTTAAAATAAAACATGGATTATTTCTTGACACTTCCTTGACACTATCATCATATCATGTACCTTTCCCTTGACCTGTGAAAAACATTTCAAAAAACATGGGATGAGCATAAAAAGCTCAGTAAAGGATATAAAAATATGGAAAGGAAACATGGGTACATATATACATAAGAATGAGATCATACTTTACCCATAAAACATATGCACTTTAACATAGCTCATCAAATCATGAATAAATCATAGAAATAATAAGACATAAAGGTAACTTGAGGCATTCATAACATCCTTACGTAGGGAGTAACCCTCTTGGTTACGTTTGGAATACCCATCACAGTATATTCCCTAAATATCTTCGGAGAAACCTTAACGTTTCACTCCTTCGCGTTACCCAATGCATTGGAGAGCTATATCGGGCTCACCCGCCGTTAGTTTATCACGGAACCACCCGTCTTCATAATAATTCCCAAGAAACTCAACATAATCGTATCACATAAAACATGCATAAAGGAAACATAACATTTCCACCTTTCAATCATAAGATATCAATACAACACATTGATATAAAAACATCATGAAAACCATTTTCAATACCAAAATAAAAGAAAAGTAAAACATGATATTTATTTTTCTTTTAAAAACAAGGTATGGCTTGTAGAGGAAGCCGAAACTCAAATAATGGTCATGGCGGCAGAGAAGTCGTTGTCGCCGCATACGTACGACAAAAACATTCCCTTTTTTCGTTTAGTAAATGCTTCGTATAAAAAAGATTCATTTTGAATAAATGTAAAAGTCAAAGGGGTTTATACATCATATAAAAGAAGGTTGTGTATAAAACAAAATATGCCTCAATGAAAGGAGATTGAGACGAAGTCCCATACCTCGGGTCCGACTTGACCCAATCGTTCTTTAATGTCCTGAATAATAAACTTGAGTTAATTTATACTTGCTTAAGAACCTTTTTTAAGTTCATTATTCCTTTTATATAACTTATTACCATTTCATGAACACTATGCAATTATTTAAGTTAATAACGGTCATTTTAACGATCATTGGTACTTGAGTAAAAAATAAACCCTTTATAATTACAAGTTGTTCATGTATCCATTATATCCAGAATGGTATTGATGATGTAGATATCATATATGTCATATATATCCAGTACATGCATGCATTTATAATATTACATAATCATTTAGAGGTAAGAAATGAAATGCACCGTTCATGGAGACGGTAAGCCGTACGTACGCATGAACGCTACTTTCATTTCTATTTCGTATTTTATAGAATGGAATCATAATTATATAAAGGTATATTATAATTCCAGTATAATATCATATATAATATCATAGTTCCACCCTTTATACGTCCCACATATGGTATTTAACGAATCAAATCACTTTGAGGGGGCGGTAGTCCGCACTTCCTTAAATGAAGATATCGTGTTTACCCATAATGGAAACCATAAAGGTGTGACCAAAAAGAAAAATACAGAAGATTAAGAAAAACATAAACATATTATATATCATATATAAATATAGTGACATCTTAATGGCCACCTTTTAAAGTGTTAAAATAATGTTGAACAATCATCATTTCGGGAGGCATAAATTCACCATCCACGGAAACAATATGTTCGTTAACCATTAGATGTAGGTGTGTGTAAGAGTTGCTCAAATACTTATTATAACAACATCCTAGTATATTGAGTATACTGTATTTGTTACAAAAGAAAATAATAAAAAGAGTTTAGGGGGTTGGAGAAGCAAAATAAAACAAAAGGACTCAAAAGAAGACATTACCTTAAAATCGGGTAACTCTCTTAGATTTCAGCTCAAAGGCTTCCTTGGGAAGACTTCTGCCCAAAGTGAGGCTTCAAGGAGTAATATAGGGATGTGGAGAGACAAAATGTGCAGGGGTTGGCTGAGCCAAAGGCTTTGAGAGTGTGGGTAAGGAGGTAGAGGTGGGGGCCTTTTATAAGAAGAGAGGAGGGGCACTCTTGGAAAGTAAAGATAAGTTACTTTATTTTAAAATGAGTTTCGGATTCAAAAGGTACCACATTGATATAATTAGAGGATAAGGTGATAAGGGTTCGAAATCCACTCATCCAATTGGTTTTTTCCATGTGTAGGTTTTAGATTTTACATTATCATTCCATTTTATTTAAATCGTTAAATAATGAGGTCATCGTTGCATCATCATGATGTCATAAATAATTTAATTTATTTAATGTCTAAAAATTATAAAAAAAATACTATGATGTATGAAATCTTTTTAGATTTATAATGAATATTTATAGTAAAAAATATGACTTTTATAACCCCATGTAAAAATTGTTTTAGTAAAACATCTCATGTTTGTGTCATTTTTACTTTAACATTAAATAAAAAGTTATTTATGTCATTTCCCAACCAAAGTGGCTCCATGGGGTCCCTAAGTTGACCCATGGATTGTCTTGGTCGGCCATGCCACATAAAATGAGGGTAGGACATGTGTCAAGCTCATCTCATATTATTAAAACATTATTTTTACCTTAAACTACACTAATTACCACTAATCGCGATTAAAAACATAAAAGTTACTATTCACCAAAAAATTATTTTAATCTCATTGAACCACATTTTACTTCTTAATGAAAACCATGTATGTCGGATTTTTGAAAATCAAATCATAGAGGTGGTAAATTTTCATTTAAACGAAAAATCATTTTCTTTAACTACCACTTAGTGGTTTCACTATTCATCAAAAATTGATGTTTTTCAGAAAGATACCAAAACTTCACCCTAAGCTATATTTGATATTCTGAATTAAAAAATGATGTCTATTTTAAAAAATTCAAATCATATAAGTTACATTAATTAATTTAATAATTAATTCCCGCTATCATGACAAATAGCGGGTTTTTTTGAAACAATATCTATGAAAAGTTTGGCATTAGTTTATGACCAATTCCAAAGTGAAATTAATCCTAATGAACACCATTGGATTAAATGGTAAAATATATTCAAATTACACTTTAAGACCAATTAAAAATATAATCTAACCATATAATTAAATTAAATGAAAAAGCAGTTTTGATGTAAAATGCAGTATTTTTCACTATTCATTAAAAAAATGAACATTGTCAGAAAAATACCAAAAATTTATCCAATGTAAAATTAAATGTCCCAATCATAATGAATATGTTTATTTTAAAATATATAGATTATAAAATTGTGAAAAGATTTATTTAAAAAGGGTTTTCCATCAAAAGGGAGTAAAACAATCTTTTAAGAATATTAGTGTATTCCATGCTTAAGATTGGATTTATTTTCATTTTAAGCCTCTAAAACACTATCTAATTCATTAATAGACATAGATAAAAATATATATTATTCATTACTTACTTGGGATGTTACATCCTTCCCCCATTTATAAAATTGCGTCCCCGCAATTTATTTACTTATCAAATAAATGGGGGGTACTTATCCCTCATTGCATTTTCAGATTCCCATGTTGCCTCTTCCATCATGTAGTTTTTCCACAAAACCTTTACCTGATTAATCACATTATTCCATAACACTTTCTCCCTGTGGTCAAGAATCTGGACCAGTTATTCCTCATAAGATAGGTTCTCTTCCAGCTGAACTACCTATGGACTCAAAACATGAGATGGATCTGGCATATATACTTTCTCAACATCGAAACGTGAAAAACATTGTGTACATGAGATAAAATCGGAGGTAAAGCCATCTGGTATGCAACTGATCCAACTCTTTCCAGAATTTCATATGGTCCAATAAACCTTGGACTCAGCTTTCCTTTCTTACCAAATCTCATCATACTTTTCCAAGGAGAAACCCTGAGAAAAACATGATCACCTACCTCAAAAGATAGATCCTTCCTCCTATTGTCCGCATAACTCTTCTACCTACTCTGAGCTGTTCTCATGTGCTTCTGAATCAGCTGAAATTTTTCTGCCATCCCTTCTACCAATTCTGGTCCCATCAACTTCCTTTCACCCACTTCATCCCAGAAAGCTGGAGTTCGACACCGCTTCCCATATAATGCCTGAAATGGTGCCATCTGTATGCTGGAATGAAAAGTGTTATTATATGAAAATTCAACCAAAGAAAGATGTTGGTCCCAACTTCCCTGATAATCCATAGTGCAATAACGTAGAATATCCTCCAATGTCTAAATTGTTCGTTCTGACTACCCATCTGATTGAGGATGAAAAGCTGTACTAAAATTTAATTCAGTACCCAAAGACTTCTGAAGGCCTTTCCAAAAGTAAGAAGTGAACCTGGGATCACGATCAGATACAATGGAGAGAGTAACTCCATGTAACCTGACTATCTATTTAAGATACAAACGGGAAAGTTGATCTTGGGAAAAATTATCTCGTATAGCAAGTAAATGAGAGGATTTGGTCAAGCGATCAAAAATAACCCAGATTGCATTATTACCTCGAGATGTCTTCGGTAATCCCACAACAAAGTCCATGGATATATTCTCCCATTTCCACTCTGGGACTGGTAAAGGCTGAAGCATCCCTTTAGGTAACTTCCGCTCTGCTTTAACCTGTTGACATGTCAAACACTTCACAGTAAAATCAGCAATATCTCTTTTCATTCCATCCCACCAGTAATACTCCCGCAGATCTCTGTACAACTTAGTACTTCTAGGATGAACTGAAAACAGAGAACTATGAGCTTCACATAACAACTCTCTCTTCAACTGTAAATCACAAGGCACACACAATCTCTTCCTAAATCTCAAAACTCAATCATTATCAATGTTGAATTCAGGCAACTTACCTTTCTGAACTAGCTCTACCTTTTTCTGCAACTCACTGTCTTGATTCTGTGCTTTCTTGATTCTATCTGATAGAGATGATCTCACCGATACCTGAAACAAAACAGAAGAAATTCCTGCACCAACAACTTCTACGCCAAATTTCATCAAATCCTTAACCAAAGGATCACGTTCCAAATGCAACATTGCTAATGAAGCATTACTTTTTCGACTCAAAGCATCAGCCACTTTATTTGCTTTTCCCGGATAGTAATGAATTGTAAAATCATATTCCTTGATTAATTCTATCCATCTCCTTTGCCTCATGTTCAATTCTTTCTGAGTGAATATATACTTTAAACTTTTTTGATTGGTATATATTTCACACTTTACTCCATACAAATGATGCCTCCAAATTTTTAAAGCAAAAACAACAGCAGCTAATTCTAAATCATGTGTAGGGTAATTTACCTCATGAGTTTTCAACTGTCGTGAAGCATAAGCAATTACCTGATCATTCTGCATTAGGACGCAACCAAGTCCTTTCAATGAATCATCACTTTAGATAACAAACTCACCATTCCTGGAAGGTAGTGCCAAAACTAGAGCATTCACCAATCTTCTTTTCAGTTCCTGAAAACAATCATCACATTCTTTTGTCCAGATAAACTTAACACCCTTCCGAGTTAGCTTAGTCATTGGACTAGATAACCGTGAAAAATTTCTAACAAACCTTCGGTAATAGCCTGCCAAACCAAGGAAGCTACAAATCTCAGTTACATTTGTGGGTCTTGGCAAGTCTTCCACAACTTTTGTTTTTGCAGGATCAACAGTTATCCTATATTTAGAAACAATGTGACCAAGGAAAGAAATTTGTTGCAACCAAAACTCACACTTGCTGAATTTCCAATACAATTTCTTTTCTTTTAAGGTTTTCAAGATAACCCTTAAATGTCTTTCATGCTCTTCTTTACTTTTAGAAAAAACCAAAATATCATCAATAAAAACCACCAAAAACTTATCCAAGAACTCATGGAAAATTCTATTCATTAAGTCCATGAATACAACAGGTGAATTGGTTAGCCCAAAAGGCATTACTACAAATTCATAATGTCCATATCTTGTACGGAACGTGGTCTTCGGAATATCTGCCTCCTTTACCTTCAGCTGATGGTACCCCGATCTCAGGTCAATCTTTGAAAAAAAACTGAGCTCCCTGGAGCTGATCAAACAAATCGTCGATATGAGGCAAAGGATATTTGTTCTTAACAGTGATATTATTCAAGGCTCAATAATCAATGCAAAGTCTCATTGAACCATCTTTATTTTTAACAAACAAGACAGGATCACCCCATGGTGATGTTCTAGGTCAAATGAAACCTTTCTCTAATAAATCTTGCAATTGCTCCTTCAACTCTAAAAGTTCAATTTGAGCCATCCGATAAGGGGGTTTTAAAATTGGCTTAGCATCAGGAACTAAATCAACAGTAAATTCCACTTCCCGATCTAGTATTATTCTAGGAAACTCATCAGTAAAAACATCAGGATACTCATTTACCACTGACACATCATTAACCTGAACATTTCATTTATTTTCAACGATGTGTGCAAGGTAACATTAATTTCCATCTTTTACAAGTTTCTCGGCCTCTTGATAAGTTATCAACAGTAAGGGTTCATTCTTGTACACAAACTAAAAGTCTTTCTGAAAAGAAACTTCTTTAGCTCTATAATCAATCTTAGCATGGTAAATAGAGAGCCAATCCATACCCAGGATAACATCAAACTCTACTAGAGGTAAAACAATAAGGTTTGCAAGTAGGTTCTTTCCACAGATAAGGATAGGAATATTCTTATAAATTCTTTTTGCCTCAACATTCCCCCCAGGTGTTTTAACCAAAAGTTCAGGAGTCATTTCTTGAGATGGTATTCCCATTTTACTAGAAAAGGTTTCAGAGATGAAAGAATGTGTAGAGCCTGAATCAAACAACACACTGGGATAATCTGAAAAAACAAACAAAGTACCTGATACAACTTCATTTGATGGCCCGACATCTGCTGAAGTAGTTGCAAAGGATTTCACCACCCATTTCTGCTTGTAGTCTAACTGCTTCCCATCACTCAAGCTCTTTTTCGGACACCCATTTGCATAGTGACCCATCTCATTGCACTTAAAACATTTCACTAACTGTAAATCAAATTTGGTCTTACCTTCACCTTGATCCGTTTCAGTGCAATCACGAGCCTTATGTCCCATCTTACCACATCAGTAGCACTTTCCAGAATTCAGAAGACATTCCCCAACATGCCTTTTGCAACATTTATCACAAACTGGAAACTTAGTTTTCTTACCATCAGACTTTTTTGAAGAATTCTTACCTTTCTCCTGCCACCTCGGTCTCTTCTTCTGTTGGTTGTTATAGAACACTTGATCATCGACAAACTCCATTTCCACCTTCTCAGCACATCGGAAAATCTTTTCATAACTTTTAAACTCACGAGAAGCTAATTCCCTTCAATATTTTGGCTTTAATCCTGAGTAAAAACGATTGATTTTACTATCAAGGTCTCAGATAAAATTTGGAGCATACCTTTCCAAACGAGTGAACCTTTCTTCATAGGTAGCCAATGAGTCTTCCTCTTGCCTCAATTCCAAGAATTTCTTTTCCATCCTAAGTCGAACAGCCTTAGGAAAATACTTCTCAAGAAACATACCTTTGAATTCATCCCAGTCGAGAGCATCAATCTCATCAGCGTCCCTGATATTTTTATCCATCGACCACCACTGATCTGCTTCACCCTCCAAACGATAAATAGAAAGACTAACATTTTGATTGTCTGAAACCCGCATGACATCTAAAATCTTCTCCAGTGCTTTAATCCACCCTTCAGCTAACACAGGGTCAGATGATCCTCTGAAAGATGGGGGATGTTGCCTCATGAAATGTTCCACCACTGACATGTTCCTCTACGGTTGATCTGGCTGATCTCATGTATGGATACCACCACCATTTATCGCTTGAGTCAACTGCTCCATTACTGCAACAAACTTTTCAGTTCCAATTACGACCATCTCAAGATGCTGATTCGGAAGGTTATTTCCTTCTGCATGCCTTCCTAGCACTGCTTCCCTGTTTCCTTTGTGGAAAACCATTCTGAACAAACATGTCTTAGATGAAGCAACATGGTAATCCTCAAATACTATATCACTTCAATTTGACAATAAAAAAAATATTTTTGGAAAGTCATTTAATAGAATTCTAACTCCTAAAGTTATCTAAACTGACCTCTGATACCAACTATAAGGCCCCAGCCTTAAACCTTACTTAATCTTGAGTTATTACAAGATTACACATTGAGGATCTTTTCGGGTTTAGTGTTTTAGAGAATTAGATCATAAAACTTGCATTACATTCCACATATAAACAAAGTGGTTATATAAAGATAGTATTCTTCATTCCCATCAATGGAAACATATTTAAAATAAAACATGGATTATTTCTTGACACTTCCTTGACACTATCATCATATCATGTACCCTTCCCTTGACCCATGAAAAACATTTAAAAAAACTTGGGATGAGCATAAAAAGCTCAGTAAGGGATATAAAAATATGGAAAGGAAACATGAGTACATATATACATAAGAATGAGATCATACTTTACCCATAAAACATAAGCACTTTAACATACCTCATCATATCATGAATAAATCATAGAAATCATAAGACATAAAGGTAACTTGAGGCATTCATAACATCCTTACGTAGGGAGTAACCCTCTTGGTTACGTTTGGAATACCCATCACAGTATATTCCCTAAATCTCTTCAGAGAAACCTTAAAATTTCACTCCTTCGCGTTACCCAATGCATTGAAGAGCTATATCGGGATCACCCACCCTTAGTTTATCACGGAACCACCCATCTTCATAATAATTCCCAAGAACCTCAACATAATTGTATCACATAAAACATGCATAAAGGAAAAATAACATTTCCACCTTTCAATCACAAGATATCAATACAAAACATTGATATAAAAACATCATGAAAACCATTTTCAATACCAAAATAAAAGAAATGTAAAACATGTTATTTATTTTTCTTTTAAAAACAAGGTATGGCTTGTAGAGGAAGCCGAAACTCAAGTAATGGTCACGGTGGCGGAGAAGTCGTTGTCGCCGCATACGTACGACAAAAACATTCCCTTTTGTCGTTTAGTAAACGCTTCGTATAAAAAAGATTCCTTTTGAATAAATGTAAAAGTCAAAGGGGGTTATACACCATATAAAATAAGGTTGTGTATAAAACAAAATATGCCTCAATGAAAGGAGATTGAGACGAATTCCCATACCTCGGGTCGGACTTGACTCGATCGTTCTTTAATGTCCTGAATAATAAACTTGAGTTAATTTCTACTTGCTTAAGAACCTTTTTTAAGTTCATTATTCCTTTTATATAACTTATTACCATGTCTTGAACACTATGTAATTATTTAAGTTAATAACGGTCATTTTAATGATCATTGGTACTTGAGTCAAAAATAAACCCTTTATAATTACAAGTTGTTCATGTATCCATTATATCCAGAATGGTATTCATGATGTAGATATCATATATGTCATATATATCCAGTACATTCATGCATTTATAATATTACATAATCATTTAGAGGTAATAAATGAAATGCACCGTTCATGGAGACGGTAAGCCGTACGTATGCATGAACGCTACTTTCATTTCTATTTCATATTTTATAGAATAGAATCATAATTATATAAAGGTATATTATAATTCTAGTATAATATCATGTATAATATCATAGTTCCATCCTTTATATGTCCCACATATGGTATTTAACAAATCAAATCACTTTTAGGGGGTGGTAGTCCGCACTTCCTTAAATGAAGATATCGCGTTTACCCATAATGGAAACCAGAAAGGTATGACCAAAAATAAAAATTCAGAAGCTTAAGAAAAACATAAACATATTATATATCATATATAAATATAGTGACATCTTAATGGATACCTTTGAAGGTGTTAAAATAATTTTTAACAATCATCGTTTCGGGAGGCATAAATTCACCATCCACGGAAACAATATGTTCATTAACCATTAGATGTAGGTGTATGTAAGTGTAGCTATAATCCTTATTATAACAACATTTTAGTATATTTACTATACTGTATTTGTTACAAAATAAAATAATAAAAGAGTTTAGGGGGTTGGAGAAGCAAAATAAAACAAAAGGACTCAAAAAAAGACATTACCTTAAAATCGGGTTACTCTCTTAGATTTGAGCTCAAAGGCTTCCTTGGGAAGACTTCTGCCCAAAGTGAGGCTTCAAGGAGTAAGAGAGGGATGTGGAGAGAAAAATGGGTAGGGGGCCGAGCCAAAGGCTTTGAGAGTGTGGGTAAGGAGGTAGAGGTGGGGGCCTTTTACAAGAGGAGAGGAGGGGCACTCTTGGAAAGTAAAGATAAGTTACTTTATTTTAAAATGCGTTTCGGATTCAAAAGGACCCACATTGATATAATTAGAGGATACGGTGATGAGGGTTCTAAATCCACTCATCTAATTGGTTTTGGCCATGTGTAGGTATTAGATTTTACATTATCATTCCATTTTATTTAAATCGTTAAATAATGAGGTCATCGCTGCATCATCATGATGTCATGAATAATTTAATTTATTTAATGTATAAAAATTATAAAAAAAATACTATGATGTAGGAAATATTTTTATCTTTCTAATGAATATTTATTGTCAAAAATCGGACTTGTATAACACCATGTAAACATTTTGTTTTAGTAAAACATCTCATGTTTGTGTCATTTTTACTTTAACATTAAATAAAAAGTTATTTATGTGATTTCCCAACCAAAGTGGCTCCATGGGGTCCCCAAGTAGACCCATGGATTGTCTTGGTCATCCATGACACATCCAATTAGGGTAGGACATGTTTTAAGCTCATCTCATATTATTAAAACATTATTTTTACCTTAAACTACACTAATTACCACTAATCGCGATTAAAAACATAAAAGTTACTATTCACCAAAAAATTATTTTAATCTCATTGAACCACATTTTACTTCTTAATGAAAACCATGTATGTCGGATTTTTGAAAATCAAATCACAGAGGTGGTAAAATTTCATTTAAACAAAAAATTAGTTTCTTTAACTACCACTTAGTGGTTTCACTATTCATCAAAAATTGAAGTTTTTTCAGAAAGATATCAAAACTTCACCATAAGCTATATTTGATATTCCGAATTAACAAATGATTTATATTTTACAAAATTCAAATCATATAAGTTACATTAATTAATTTAATAATTAATTCCTGCTGTCATGAAAAATAGCGGGTTATTTTGAAACAATGTCTATGAAAAGTTTGGCATTAGTTTATGGCCAATTTCAAAGTGAAATTAATCCTAATGACCACCATTGTATTAAATGGTAAAATTATATTCAAATTAAACTTTAAGACCAATTAAAAATATAATCTAACCATATAATTAAATTAAATGAAAAAGCAGTTTTGATGTAAAATGCAGTATTTTTCACTATTCATTAAAAAATGAACATTGTCAGAAAAATACCAAAAATTTATCAAATGTAAAATTAAATGTCCAAATTATAATTAATATGTTTATTTTGACAAATATAGATTATAAAATTGTCAAAATATTGATTTAAAAAGGGTTTGCCATCAAAAGGCAGTAAAACAATCTTTTAAGAATATTAGTGTTTTCCATGCTTAAGATTGGATTTATTTTCATTTTAAGCCTCTAAAACACTATCTAATTCATTAATAAACATAGATAAAAATATATATTATTCATTACTTACTTGGGATGTTACATCTAAGTTTTTATTAGAATCATACACTCTAATACCCTCCATCCAAAAATGTTTTAAATCATAAATGGATGGTGATAAAAAAACATCAATATCATATATAAGCAATATTGGTCTAGAAATTCTTAAACTCGACATGATTTGTTTCCACTTCATATATAATTCAATAGATATGTTTGAAATTACTAATTAAATAGTCCATGAACTATGTTTTATATTAATTCATTGATATGGATTCATACCATCTATGAATATTTAAATTAATAGATTTATAACATCATTTGCAAACATGGAAAACAATAGATCAAATATCTTACACTATGAACAATATATTGAATGATGTAATTTTCCATCAGATATCCTCTCATATACATTCCATATTTAAATTTCTTTATTCCTTTAATATTAAAATAAATATTTAAAATGAAATATTATTGGAAAATAACAAAATTCATTATAATGAGTCTCTATGATAAAAAAATAAAACTTTGATTTTTCTTTCAGATTATACCATGATGTCCCAAATATAGGACTCTCTAATAAACCTTCGTATTCATTCCCATATGGGAAATAGTAATATAGGTATGCATGTATATTCTTGTACCGCAAACCATTCGGTAATAATATTTTCATGGAATAATAATGTTAATAAATTAGATTATTATTTTTAGGAAATATATCTTACAATAGTGGTAGAAACATTGTAAAACTCTTATCACACCATAAATTTTCTTACTACTAGTTAATCAATATTAACAAAAGTGATAAAACCGTAAATTCGATAAAAAATGGATACAATGGTTTTCAATATAAACATATAGATTCTAAATTAATTTTTCTTTCCCGATTAATTCAACATTAATATCCTAAATCATTCCTTCCATTTTATTATAAATATTATAAAAAAATCATCATCATTAGTAGATGATAAATTCTACCTAGTTTCACCCTTCCAAATCTAATGGATGTAACTTAGATTAATAACATGACCCATTCAATGAGATTTTATTTCTCTACTTTTCAACTTCTTCATTTTTAAAAACTTCATGTTTGGATAGAAAAAAAGTCATTATTTGGAACATTTAATTTAGAAAATTCCAAAAAAGCATCGATTTCATCCTCATATTCATCACATGTTCATAGTATATTAATCCAATTATGAATCCTTATTACTTATAAAAAATATCATGATCTTAAAATATGTTGTTATATTATGTAATTTAATTTCCAATTGAATTTAAAAAATTACAAAAAAATAATTATCAATTTTTTTTCATATATAAAATAAATACGACATATTTGATAAAAATATCACATTGACCATTTTTAATTACCATTATTTTATAAAAAATAAAAAAATATCATACAATTAGTATGATCACCTTAATATATTCAAACTCTATAATCCATTATAGACATAAATTTCATATTTTAATTTATATAAAAAACATTCAATAGAAACACATTAATCATTAAATAAAAATTATTTATAACAAGAATTCATCAAATAATCATCTTATCCAACCATAATCTCAAAATTGTCATACATCTATTAAAAAATATCTCATACGCATGGATAATTAGGATGTGAAATACAAATATTAATGAGATTAAAAATTATTAGAGGTGAGATAGATCATTAAAGAAAAAAAATGTCAAAATAACATTCATTAATTAAAACATACATCAATTCATGTAAAATCAAAAAAATAAATACAAAATGAAAGTATATACCAGATGGGGGATGAATGTGAAGTCATCCACAATGGAAATATAGTACAAAGAGAGAAAAAAAAGTTATGATAGATAATAGTTGACTGTGGAAGATGGTGTAGATGGAAAATTAATGAGACAAGAGTCCATAAGATTTAAGAGTGAATGGTTAGAGCTCACTGTGTTATAGAAATGAGAATGCTTTCATAATAAATACTGACCCTGAACTCATTCCACCTTATGTTTCATAAAAATTTAAAAGTTTTATCATGTTTTTTATAAAATAACCAACATAATACCAAACATGATAATTTTAACATTTAATTTCATTCATTATATAAAAGATAATGAAAAAAAGGCTACATTTTTTTCTTGTTGTAAAATAAAAAATGTGAAAAAGTGATTATTAGATCATTTATAAATAACCGACTTGAAAAATGAGACATGATAAATATTTGTTTTCCTTGTGTGAGTAGGAAGTGATCAAATAATGTCTGGGTTGGTGATTCTATAGTATATTATGAGTATATTACAACTTATATTGTAGGTAAAGAAAAAGTTTTAATTTTCTACATCATCTAAGTGTTTGACAGGAAACCAAGCATTAAAGATCCAATCACACTATATTACAATAATACTGGAGTAACTCATCTTACAAAGGAGACAGCGTCACATCTGCAGAGGAAGAATATATTTTGAAAATATGATCTATTAAGGGATTATTATGAGAGAGGTGACTTAAATGTAAGAACATTTTTTAGGGAATACAATTTAGAAGGACCCTTAATTAAAGACATAAAATAGTATAAACGTGAATATAATGTGAGAGCTAGAAGACTGAAATCCATTGGTAACTAGCTTTAGTCTAAGAGGGAGTCTGTTGGTGTTGGTGTCCTAAAACCAACTATTAATAATCATTATTTGATATATATTTAATTAATTAGATATATATTGAAATATCTTATTACATATTGTTCATAGTTCTACATGTCTTTAATGTAATAATGTACTATAGTACATGATTCATTGAAAAGTGCATATCAATTCCTCTCTATAATGAGAACCTTGAAATGATATGATGATATTCTTAAACTATGATCTACAATCATATAAAATTATTTGAATGGACACATAGTATGATGACTATTATGTGAGAGTACTCATAAGTAGATGATACTTCGTCTCAGGAATTTTTCATATAGTAATCCCCAGGATGGAAGATTATTAGAACAGACTCACATATCTTAATTCTTCCTGTTTAGGTGCAATTGGAAATTCCTATATATAAGAATGTGTAATGATCCTTAGGAATTAATGTTATTAGTAATATATATTATGACTCTGAAACTAATATTTATTTTCATAAACCATGAAATGACAATTCATGTCATTATTGGGTACGTTGGGTGTGTCATGAATTATATATTATTTATGAATAAGTAGAGGATTCATTTTTCAATTATATATTTATATAAGTTGTTATATTGAACCTTTTATTGAAATAGAATTCCCACATTAAATTCCATGGTCATGATGTAATGACGAGTTTTTTTGGTATTAAAAGAAAGACGCATCAACAATATATATTGATGAAATGAGTGTGAAAACTTATTGATGAGATTGCAAGAAAAATGGATTATATTACATAGTGAGTGTTTGTGCTTGGTTTTGTTATTGAGGTATATCATATTATTCTTTGGGAGCCTTGAACCATTACTAGATAGTAATCGTAGACTTTAGGTAGGCATGCCTCATGCCACTGTGTAAGAATTCAAGACAGTCACACACAATGTTTTTCCTTTAATATCAGTTAAATATTATTTATATTTAAAAGTAGGAATAAATATTATTCTTCAGAATTAGAATTAGTATTCATTAATTTTTTTTAAATGATTACAAAATATAAAATGAATATTTACATGCAAGTTAATTTTTTAGTTACATTTATATATAATAGTAAAATCTCTCTACTTATTTAGGACATAATAATCAACTAATAATTTGTTAAAAATAACAATTTATTTATTTAAATATTAAAAATACATTTACCCATCGGTCAATGAATAAAATATTTATTTATTTATGGAATGAATAAATATTAAAAAAAATATTTATTTCAATATTCGATAAATTGCATGGATGAAGAGTAGACCAAGACTAGTTCAAAAAATAAATATTAATTTAGAAGATAGTAAAATAAAATTTATTATTGCTCCATTTACCATGAACTATGATAAAATAACATTATCATTTTATTACATGGTATGGGGTCTTATATAGGATTAGGAAATTATTAATGGACCTTGGTTAATTAATAAAACATTAAAATACCACCCTAGGTCTATAAATAGACTATTATCAATATATATAGAATATTAATTGTTGTGCTCAACAGATTTATCTCAAGATATAACCCCTCCTCTATTACACTAAATACCAATAACAAAAAGTGAAAAATTACATCATGCTCAAAGGAACATGAAGTGATCAATACAAACAACACAAAATGATCAATCAGTCAAGCTAGCACACGATAGTTAATTGGTGACAATAGGATATCAACAGAGAATGTGTGTATCCTTACAATAGGGGGTCTATGTTGAGTCCATACAATGAAACGATGATAAAACGAGTAGTTGAGAATGATGAAAATCCTTAATGATGATATTTTTCTAGACCGAGGATAAATTTCTTCTTGTGATTAAATTAAATATAAGATATAAGAGGGAAAATATCCCCTTAGTTACAACATTTTATTTTTAAATATTATTTAGAAAAACATTCATTGGTCTTGATGTTTATGTCCTATACATTGAGAATGATTTTTCAAATAATATTAATATATTAGTTGACTATATGCCCAATATGCCATTCAATTACATCTAGAACCATCTAGAATGTGATAGAAACATCTTCTGGAGCTAGTGTCGTATAAAATGTTAATCATTGACATAGAACCATTTATATTCTAATATAACCAACATTTTATCACTCAGAGGAAGTATTAATAAGAAAATAAAATATGATGTTGAACCATTATTGATCAGACTACATGGATTTAGGGACCATGGGACAATCATGCAATAATTCCTTAGAGGTTTCAAGAATGAGAATTTTTTCACTCCATATATTCTCATATTGCGCAAGCCTACCTCAAACCATTAATCCACTTTCTATATCAATCCCAAAATCTAAACTCCCCCCAAGGAAACTCATTCCATGCCATAAGGGTCAAAACCACCTACAATAATCAAAACATAATCATAAATTAAAAACATAAATCCCAAGTATCCTTGGATTCTTAGCCATCTTAATGATAGTTGTTAATCGGTCACCCATTCATGACCATCAAATTGATTCCCATTGAATAATTCTAACTCAATCCAACCTTGAATCCCTAAATAACACAAGGTATACTCATGAAAAATTGGTTCCCACTATAAAACATGGGTTCTGATACGTTTTTTAGCATACCATTCTGGGTCTCCATCCAAACCGGCTCCCAAAATGATCCACCATTGGCACAAGGACCTCCTTCAAACCCCACGAGCTAGAGAC
Source organism: Viscum album (assembly GCA_963277665.1). Taxonomy (NCBI): domain Eukaryota; kingdom Viridiplantae; phylum Streptophyta; class Magnoliopsida; order Santalales; family Viscaceae; genus Viscum; species Viscum album. The sequence goes on from OY728165.1 coordinate 1,563,314,114, forward strand.
AAGAACCTACGAATCATATACAATAATGGGAATTATTTCTCTATTGAATCAGAGTTTAATAATGATTGATTTGTCCCAAAAATACATTATGACATATCTATAAGTAAGACATCCATTATAAATAATATAAGAAAAAATAAATATAAAATTGACATAATAGATATAGAATAAAATCTCTCAACACACCACTCCAACTCCCTCAAATATTTTATCATCAACAAATCTCCTAAACCTTTATATATAGAATTCACCTATAATAATAATAAATGAAAGCAGTAAATCACTCATTTAAAGGGAAAAATTCTTTAGGAATTTTATTAAAGAAAAAGGAAATCATAACCATATAATTTAAAAGAAAAACTTGGATGATGTGATAAATAAAATAGAATAACTCACTAAATAAATCCTAAAATTAATAAGACTCCAATATTAGTCAAAAACTAAATAAAATCCTAAAAATAAAATGATAAATAAGAGTAATATAGATCTAAATAATAATGGAAAATAGAAACGACATTTCATGTATACGATTTAAATATAATATATATTTAGTGCTAGTTAAAACTATATTATTCGAAGATATCATTTTATTATAAATTTTTTAATCCAAATCATTTCAAATTCCATTTTAAAAACTTTCCCTTTTCCTTTCATTAAAAATAATAATAACTTTGAAAATTATTATCATGCTTAATCCCATTTTTTAAAAATATACATTTGAAAACAAGTGTTAAACAACTTTATAAAATAATCCTTTTAATAGTTTTAGAATAATCTACTTTACTAAAAGGAATCCAAATTATAAAGGAAGAATGATATTATAAAATTAATAATAAAACTAAAATTGAAAAAAGGTGGATTATAGTACCTTGATAATCCATGTTTAGAATGATTTATATAAATTTTAATTTTTAAATAGTAAAAATGGAAAAACCGCCAAAGGACACTAGGGTTAGGGTTAGAAAATATTTATATGACACTATCACGGAGGCCCTTAATTATTGGATAGATAACTACATTTATTTGTCCAAGTAGTGTAATTTTTACATCACTGAATAGGTGAGATGTGCACATCACTGTGTCATTGGGTAGGTGGAATTCTTACGTCACTTATCCATTGGAAATGAGGTTTCCTGATCTATGATTTCCAACCCAGGTACTCAGGAATCAAATTATGATAAAAAATATTTCAACTCTAAGCTCTAAACACACCATTTCTATAAAATAATTCATAATCAGTTCTAAGTACATGTTAAACCACACAATTACCATTTTCAAATAACAAGGGACATTGAAAATAGAACACCACCAATAATAATAATAAAACATCCAATTTGTTTACAAAATGTTAAATAAGGTCTTTGAATTATATTTTTAAAACTAGAACTATAATTCCACCATGGGATTCATCTTGAAAACTAAAGTGAAACATCCTGATTAAATTTGAAATTTCCTTTTTTGTTGTTTTACTTATATAAAATTTCACACACACACACACAATTATTTATATATATTATTTTCACAATAAAAGAAATATTCTCCTGGGAATTTTTAAATATATATATATATATGTATTTATTAATTTATACCCATGTATATGTGTAGAAACATTAAATATATCACAATTATTTTAATAAAACTCCTTTTTTATTCAATTTTTTTGAAATATATAACCAATACATGTAAATTCAATTGTTTCATGAAATTTCAAGAAATATATTCAATATACATTTAAAAATGTATTTCCAAAGATGTTATGAAACAAGTTACTAAAAAATCACTTGAATAACCTTTGAAAAAATAAATCCAATTTTGATGCAAGGCCTCAAAATTCCAAAAAAAAGCTTATAAATTTATTTACGGACACAAATGGGTTCAATCCATTTTAAACATATCAATAAATTTTAAAAAATAATATTAATAACATTTAAATATTTGTAATTTTAATTACCACATGAAATTACAAGTAAATTATTTATACAAAAGGGAAAACCCCCAGAAACTGCCAAGAACCATATAGGACCCTAGAACACCATGAGAGGGGAGGGGTGAATTAGGGTGTAAAATTTTTATTTTAAATAGATGGATTTTTCCCACATTTTATGAACATGTAAAACCTATATGAAAGAATCATGTAGTTAGTAAACATACATATTCAGATACAGAACATAACAATTTTACATGGTTCTCCACTAAGGTAAAGCCCATGAAGCATATGTAGACAGTGTGTCACTCATACCTAAATACACTAAGATTCACTATTTATTGTTGAGTATTTAAGACCAGGCACAATCACTCTATTCCAGGCACCCTTCCCTTAGGAAAATTTTAGGGGTAGAACACTACCTTTCTCAAAACACTTCTTTAATATCCCCCTATCTCACTACATTGGGTGAAGTCTTACTCCATTTAACAACATAAAGGTTACTTCAATATATTAAGAATGTAGGTCACAGTCCCTAATTAACATGAGGCTCAGTTTTTACCATAGTCTTGAGTAGCTGCACTTGAAAGCATATTTCACAAAAATCAGATGTTCAACACTAATGTTCACAAAGCTCCTAGACTTGGGAAATATCTCATCATTTGAAAAAATCTATGTGTTTGCAAAACTCCAAGTATTATAAAAACATCCTTTTCTAAAATTCTTTCCCATGAGTTAGGTATTCACCATTATTTTCATGATTCTTATCCTCAAGAAGAGTTCCTGATCTGTGAAGCTCCCGAACTTCATGAATTCAGTGTGGTTCACCCCTTTCACAAATTCTCTCTATGTATAATACGAGGGGAGACCATCTATTTATAAGAATATACCTTTAGGATGCTTCCAATATCCCAGTGGCCTTTTCATGTACCTCTTCATTATTCTCATGAATATCCATTATTCATAAATCTGTAATGAAAATATTCTATTCAAGAATCTTCTCATACTTCTCTAGATTATTATCTGCCCATCGCAATTCATCTATTTTTGTGAAGCCTCTTTCACAAAACATGAAACATTCATGTCCCCATATTAAATTATAAATCTAAATATCATCATGAAACTCAAATATTCAAAAACTTCACGCCTTCTCAAAATATATGAATATTCATTCATAGAGAACCACCTTTCAAAAATATTTTTATTTAATCCTTCTTTTGAGATCAAAATATTTATAAAACATTGGGAAATGATGCCACTTTCATCATTGAAGCCTCCTACACCATGAGATGAAATTACTTAAAACTCCCTGATCAAACTAGTTTTGATTGAAAATAATAAAAAATACATACTATTTACAATAGTGAAAAACCTTTGTTCCAACAATCTACCCCTTTGTTCATGTTGGAAATCTTCAAATAATTTCAATAACATTCCAGCCTTGATAAGAAACAGGATAGTCCTAAAATAGAAGATTTATTTTCAGGAACCATCCCCCAGGGCCCGTGTAGTGACAAACCCACTCCCCCCTTCCATAGGATAGGTGATAGAGAGTAGCATCGAGTAGGAATATCCCAAAAAGGGAAGGCATTTTCCTTAAAGACCGTACAGACACACAAATATCATAATGAAAAAAGTAAAGACAAATTAAATCATAATTATCACTGAGGAAACTACTGAGAGAAAAATATAAACTGAAAGAATAATGGTGTCAGAATACAAGCCCAAAACCACAATGGAAATTACAACTCCAATTCTCCATCCACTCGAGACCCCACCTGAATGGTAGGTTAATGGTATCTTCTTGTATCCATAGAAGCATGCTCGTCCATCCCATCTCACTAAGCTCCCGTGGTCCCAGACTACCATGTTCTCCGTTGAAGAATTCATCCATCCCATCTCACCGAGAACCACCTGGTCACAGACCACCAAGGTCTTCATTGAAGTGTCGATCACCTATACCATACAAGATATGCACGCGCAGAACCTATATAGAGGTGAGTACCAAAATACTCAGCAAGGACACCAAAACCCAGGGGAAAGACCACAAAATATGTTATTGACAAGGTAATTCCACCTCATATAGGTATAAACTATTGTATGGAAGGCAAGACTATAATTCGTAACACTGAACACCTTGGACAGGTCAGGTACTCATCCCAGATAAGTACCATGGGTTTTCTGGGTCACACAAAGTTGATCCCCACTATGGGTCTGCCAGGTCACATAGATCCACTCCCCACATAGGCCATCATAGTTGGTCCACATAGTGTCACTTATAGATTATTGAAATAGGGCCTCTTATAATAGGTCTAGATAGGACCGCGTCTAGATGGTTCACATAGAGCTTCTTGTAGCCGATACAGACAGACCTGCTTGTAGTTGGTTCACATAGGGACACTTCTAGGTGGTCCACAAATGGTCGATTGTAGATCATTCACAATTATACACTAATATCTTGTTCACATAGAGCTGCTTTTAGTTGTTCTACATAGGTATTCTTATCATCTAAGACTGTAGGGACACTTAGACCTTCTCATCAGTAGTCTTTGGGTCTCATCTAGCCCTAGGATTCCTGCCCGTAGTGCACTTGATTCTAGGAGAATCTAATCCTCAAGCCATATATTGCATCTCAACTACCACAAAATATCACATAGAGTGTGACCAAAATACCGTCTCTTCACATGGGTTCCAATTCCATAGATGGAATGTACATCATACAACATATTTGAAAGATATTGGAATTTTAGAAAATAGGGGCCGGTTGTCTCCAATATCAGTCTAACCTAGTCAGACCGACCCAACCAACCCACCCCTGGGGTCCTGTATGAGCAAAACCGGTTCGGACGAACCGACCTGAATGGGAATGGTCCAGCCTAGTTCAGCTTAGAGTGTAGCTCACAGGGTTTCCAAACGACCAGGTTTAATCTGGTCGGGCCCACAACTGGCGGGTCAGAACATTCCTATCCCGGGCCACCCAGCATCCCGGTTTCCCCGTCGGCCTGGCCCACTCCATTGGTCTAGTTCTCATCCATCTTGGGAATCACAGGAGCACAGTTCACGCACCGGGATTGGCCCGCATGGTGGTCCAGTTATCCCACTTCCCACTTCGCGAACGTCGCACTGGTGTCATCTCCATCATCTGATTCACCGAAAATCGTCATTGGAGAGGTTGTCCTTCTTTATTATTCACCCACCAAAGCCTCAGAGCAATTCCAAGATTGTGGCAACCATACTACATTGCATGTTAGTCTATTAATTGACGAAACCCGAATCAAAATATCTATTATACTATGTTAAATCATTGTTACGTTGTGTTTCCACATTGTTACACTAAGTCATTCATGAGGTTAATTAATATGATTCATCGTCGCCTCATCGCTGCACTGTAATACTAACATGCCACTTCTCTATGATGAAAAAAATAACTTTTTACGTAATTTTATTTCTCTTCAAAAAAGTGAAAAAAAAATAAATTTAACCCTTCACCCATGCTAGTCGAGGTTGAGTACTTCTTAAAGAGTACATATCATTAGGTAACTCAACAGTGGTCTTGTATTATTAAATGGAGTTACCGTTTATGAGTTATGAGTATTAAAAAATAAAATAACTTCTATTTAAATTATTTTATTTATGGTTACGTCCCAAAAACCAACACTCACATCTAGCTCGTGCTGGATGATGTTAGGATGTTCCTAAGTGAATCATATCCTAATGAACTCCACGATACTCTCAAATATACAATCAGAGTTACTGTTTACGAGTAATAAAGATTTGAAAATAAAATATCTTTATTCAATTATTTTATTTACAACCAAAAACTACTTTTCCCTATTGACCTATTTTGGCCAATGCTAGGATATTCCTAAGGAAATAATACCTTCTTGAGATCAACTATGGTCTCATATTTTAAGTCTACATCATCATTTCTAAGCTATAAAGATATGAAAAATAAAATAATTTTATTTAATAATTTTATTTACAATTTTTCCATTTTCTTGTTTTCTAACTGGAGGTCCACAAAACCTAAACAGAAGTCATTCCTATGGTATACCCACTATTCAAAATGTAATGGTGCTCTCTGATTTCTAATATGAGGACCCATTTAATAGTTATTCCACATTTTTAGGAAAATAGCTCTGGCATGCTATTTAACATTCAATATTTTTTGACGGATCATTCCTTGAACTCTAGGCCTCAGAATCACACATATTCTAAGTGACTTATCTCGGAATAAACCAATTTAATATAAAACAAATTAGGGAATTTTGGGGTATTACATTACTCCCCATTTAGGGATTTGAGTCCTCATAAGCCAAAAAAGGGGATAATAAAAAAAAATTGGGTTACTGAGCATGAATCTAAGCCTCCCACTCCCACACACTCTTCTAGATATTTTCATGATTCCAAAAAACATACACCAGAGTTATCGACCATCCATAAAGGATCCTCTCATATCAATCCTATATTTCTATAGGGTACTCTACGAATGTCTCCCCTTCATCAGTCTTCTGCTCAGGATAGTCAATGATGTGAGAAGCGCAGTGCACATATCTCCTCAGTTGGGATACGTGGAGGGATTCATACACCCTCTCTAACTATGATAGTATATCCAAGTGGTACACCACCTCTCCCGCTCTACCCAGTATCAAGAAAGTCCCAATGAATCTAAGATATAACTTGTCTCCCTGGACAAATCATTGTATCCCTCATCAAGGAGAGACTTATAGGAATACATGGTCCCCCTCCAAGGACTCCAAGGGACTATGTCAGCTATCAACATATGACTTCTTTCGGCTCTGTGCAGTCATCATCTACTCTCATATAACCTACGGCTTCTCATTGGTCTCATGTACGATCTTTAGACCCATGAGTGCAAACTCCCCATGGTCTGTCCAGTATAATGGTGACCTTCCGGGTCATCCAAACAATGCCTCGAACAATGCCATACCAATGGTGGAGTGGTTTCTATTATTGTACACAAACCCTAACAGTGCTAGATAGTCCTCCCAACTACAATAAAAACCAAGTACGCAAGAATGAAACATATCCTACAAGGTATGTGTGGTCCACTCTGTCTAACCTTCAGTCTGTGGGTGAAAGGTTTTTCTTAAGCACAACTGATACCTAATAGCCTCCTGAAATCCCTTCCACAATCTAGATGTAAAGAATGCATCACAATCATAGACTATTTTATATGATACTACATGGATTCAAACTGTCTCTTTCATGTAGATACATCCTTTTCTCTTTACTGAACCCATTTTTCAAATGGGTAGGAAGGGGGTCAACTTGGTAAGTCAGTCTATAATCAACCAGATGGTATCATGCCCCCAAGACATATGGGGTAATCCAATCATGAGTTCCATTGATAATCCATATAACATAAATTCTGGTTCCTCAAGGTGTTGTGTCAAACAAGATGGAACCTAGTGCTGATCCTTCACTTGTTGACAAATGATGCATCTGGAGACAAAATCTTCCACTACTTTCTTCATCCCCATCCACCATTAATGACATCTAAGATCCTAGTGTATCTTCTCCTCACATGGATTTACTACTAAAGGGGGTGTATGGAACTCCCTCAACATGTCATCCTATTACAGCACTAGTACCATGGTACGTCCTTTGGAAAGGATAACGTGCTCCCCACTTTTAGAATCTCTCACAAAGGCATGCCCTATGGAAATCTAGGCACATGCAGTCTCACAGCTAACATCTCCGAGTTGCGCTTACCTGACTCCCTATATGAGTTTAGAAGAAAATACCATCGACTAAAGATATGATACCTCATCTCTATCCACAAAGGATATTTGAAGTGAGGCCAACTACTCTAAGGACTCATTCAGTAGCTGTGAACTTGATCTCCTGCTGAGAGAATCTGCCACCACATTCCCCTTCACAGGAGTATAGACTATCTCGAAGTCATAGTCTGAGAAGAAATATAGCCAATTTTAATGCATCAGATTCATATCATTCTGAGAAAATATATACTTGATAATCTTGTGGTAAGAGTAGATGATGAATTGCTCGCCCATAAGGTAGTGTCACCACATCTTCATTGAGAGGACTACCGCTGCCAACACAAGGCCATGGTTTTATTAATTTGTCTCATATTGTATCAACTGTTGTGAGCCACAAGAAATCACTACATGCCCCTACATCAAGACACAACCATGCGTAGTTTCTGATCTGTCATAGTAGAACACGTAGTCAGTTACCTCCTCTGTAATATTCAAGATATGATCACTCGTTAAGATCTGCTTCAGCTACATAATCCTTTTCTGGAATCCTTCTATCCACACTAAGGGTATTCTATTATTCTTCAATTTAATTATGGGTGCTTCTACTATGGGTTTTTTTGGTAAAAACCTCTGATAGTACCCATCCAACCCATGGAAAATCCTCACCTCGGTAATGCTCTTGGGTGGATCCCAATAAAGCACCACTTATTTCTTCATTGGATCCACCACAACTCCAGCTTCTGAGAAGTCATGTCCTAGGAAATGGACCGTTCGTATCCAAAACCCACACTTTGATAGCATAACATAAATTTGGTGCTTTCGTATTGTGTCCAAAACCATCCTTGGGTGTATCTCGTGCTCCTCCTCCGACACTAAATACATTAAGATTTCATCATTGAATACCACTACAAACCAGTCTTGGTATAGCTGGAAGATCATATTAATGAGTCCCATGAACATAGATGGGGCATTTGTCTCTCCAAATGGACATATTAAGTACTTATAGTGGCATAGGGAGATCTGAAATCTATCTTTGAGACGTCTTTATCTCGCACTCGAACATGGTGATAGCCCGATTTGTGGTCTATCTTTGTGAACCATCACGCTCTAATCAACTGATCGAAGATGCAATTAATCCTTGGTAGAGGATACTTGTTCTGGATAGTCACCTTAGTTAAAGAACTGAAATTACATGAAGAACCCCATGATTTTTTCTATCTTCTTTGAAAACAACACTGTGGCTACCCATGGTGAAACGGTGGGCCTTACAGTCCCCTTCCTCTACATGTCCTCCAACTATACCCTCATCTCCCCGATCTTTACAAGAGTCATCTGATATTCAGTTGTAGATTTTGGTGCCGACTCAGGGTATAGATCAATTCATAAATCTACCTCTCTATAAGAATGTAGTCTTAGAAAATCCTCTAAAAATACTTCCTCATACTCGTCCAAGTTTTTGAGACTGACGTCGGTTTCTTTATTTCCCAATACCTACATACACTAGTTGTACATGCTTATCCAATGAACATCCAGTCACAAAGGTTCTCTATAACACTATAACATAAGAAAAAATATATATAGGAATAGTGATTTTATGGATATCCCAAAACAAAACTCTCTGGGAGGTCCGAGCCATGAAGCATTGGTCACATATCCTTCCTCGAGTATCCGGAAGGGTCAGTATGCCACAATGGATACTTATCTACTGATGTGTCATCCCGCTGAAGCTGTAGAAACTATTTGGAACACATATCCCATAGATTTTTTGGGCAAGTTACCCTTCTCAGAGAGATGTTATAATGCTCTGTCCATGGAAAAGTCACTTCATCGTAAGATCATGTAATCTAAACCCACTCATTTCCCTACCAAGACATGTGGATGAATCACTACCAGGACTACTATCTGATCTAATATTACCCTAAATTGTGAAAAATCATTCACCATCTCAAGACAATCCCTAGCCACCTCTGAGTCGGCCTCACCTTGGAACCTGAGGGGTCTCGGTCGTTGAAACTCATTTAAGGAACATATCCTACATGTGTCCGCTACCCATAACGCCAGTAGTAACTACTGACCAATGGGCATTGGTAATGTTGGGACACCATATGAAGGTTCCATATTAAGAAAAGGTATAGGTACCAAAGCCTCATCACTCTTTGGACCATCCTTGTGATCACGAACTAGAATCCTGGATGGCTATCTGCATGGAGGCATCTTGAAAGAGATCACAATGAATCACGATTAACATATTATACCCGGTGAGCTAAATCTGGCTATGAAGGATCATGAGAAAACATTTAAACATGCTTGCTTCAAATGTTTTCATGTACCGAGTCAGAAAGAATATTTCAGGGTCCTCGTGTATGGAAATGTTTCCTGTCGTACCATCACTGGACACCATAGATGGAATGCTGAACAGGAAACACATAACATTGTGGCCCCACAAAAATTTACAGACCAATAGTTATTTTGGTAAAAATGATCGCTTCTGATACCACGTTTTCACGACCTTCCCCCTAAGGCCCATGCCATGACTACCCCATGCTCATCATCAGTATTCAGGTCTCACCTAGCCACAAGATTCCCACACGTAGAGCACTTGATTCTGGAAGAATCTACACCTTAATCCATCGGTCGCATCTCAAATTCTACAAAATCTCACTTAGAGTATTCCCAAATTACCATCTCGTCTCTAGGGTTCCAAAATCACAGATGTCAAGTCAATTGGATACATGATATGAATGATATTCTAGTTTTTGAAAACTAGGGATGATTGTGCCTGAGCCAGGTCTGACCTGGTTGAACCGACCCTACCAAACCAGCCCAGAGGTCCCTACATTACCTGACCTGGTTCAGGCGATCAAACCTGAACTTACCCGGTGTAAGAACCCAAACCTTCTTTTCAGTTATGTTTTTCCTTTTCTGGTCGTTTTTTGGAAAAGAGGAGAATCTGGAAATTTTCTCAGTACACGCCGTGTACTTTATAAGTACACGCTGTGTACTTTGATGCCACTCGAGGACATGTGCTGGCCATGTCATGTCCACACACATGGCCATGTAGGGGTGATGTGGATGCTTCTTAATGCAGAGTATGGAAAAGCCTAGTACATTCCATGTACTCGAAAAGTACATGTCGTGTACTCCCAAAGTACAGGCAGTGTACTTTCTTTTTTTTCATGAAACGGACCGGGGTTGCGTCTTAACCCCCAAAACACCTTCTTCTCTAGCTTCTTTGACCGAGAGTAGGGGTACAACCATAGATCTTCTCCAAGCCACTGATCAATCACTGGTTATCCGAACCGAGCACCGTCGGTTGCAATAGAATCGTAGCGATGAGTTCTTGGTTCTTCTTTGGCCACATTTACTGATTCTTTCTCTTATGAGAGTTACCAAAGGTTGAACATTTAAGACGCATTTTCAGATCTAGTCCATTCTTGACTGATTCTCAGGCTGAGGTTCAAGTATATCGATCTCCTAGGATTGAGGTAGGTGGTTTTTTTCCCTACGTTGAATGTCTTTGAGTTTTTGTGCAAATGTACTGGATACCCATGTATCAGTTATCTCAAGTTAGGGTTTTGATCCTGCAGTTTTATCTTCCTTATATTTTTTGTGTGCTTGAGGATATTAGACAAATAGTGATTTCTTGTTATCTTTTTTGAGGATCACCCCATGGGTGTTCTCCCTTATTTTGGCTATTTATTGCCGTTTGGCTTAGGTTTCTTGTGAGGAAGACCTTGTTGCATTTATTGTCTACCTTGATATAATTGATTGCATGTATTGCCTATTGTTTATATATTTTTAATGCATTGTATCTATTAGACAAGTAGTTTTTTGAACTTACTTCGGGCTACTGACCGTCGATTACGCACGACTAGACTGCTTAGGGATGTGTGAACCTGGTGCGGTAGAATAAAGAGGGAGTTGACGATTAAGGGGTTTCCAAGAGAGTATATTATAAATTAGTATCATTCGAAGGACCTACGAGAATTGGACTTTGTTCTTCCTCAGAGTGTCCATAGTTACGTATCGAGACTGCAGGAGGAATTAGATGTAAGTGCTTCCTTAGAGAGTCTATAGATGTCGTTGTGAGACTATAATTGAATTGACGGTGAGTGCTTCCCAGAGTGTCTATTCCTTGTATGATTATTTGACTAGAGGGTTCTTCCAGTAAGAGCCACCTAGAGAGTCTGTGTGAGTATTGTTTGGTTGGTTGTGATGAGTCCACCAAGCCAGAGAACAAGCTTGGGTTTCGTACTACTTTTTGGTTAGGTAGTCTACTGAGATACCTGTTGTGTTACATGCTATTCTTTGGGATTATAGAGTTGTTTGATAGATTCCTTGGTTAATAATTAAATTATTGAATTAAATTAATAAATAAATGTGAATGAAGATTTGTAGGATTGTTTACTTACATGTAGTCCTGTTTCTCTGCTGCATTTATTTCTATTTCTTTTGCTATATTTCTCACTGGTAGTAGGGCACCGATCTTGTGGTGGTTGCCTACTAAGATTAGTCTCACACCCCGTTTAGGTCCTACTTTTCATCCCAAATAGGTTATATAGTTGCAGGTGTGGATAGGTACTATGGCCCCTCTACATCAGGTACATGATTGCTGGTTGGAGCTGGAGAGTATAGGACCAAGCTTAGGCTTGCGATGATGATGGAGTTACTACTTACTTTTAGTGCTGTGTTTCTCAGTTATATTTCAGCATGTTGGTGTGTTTTTATGCTTTCCTTAGATTCTTATTCCTACTGCATCATTGAACACTCCATGAGCCACCTAGAGAGTCCAGGTAAGGCATGTCTAGTACATGCCATGTCATCATGGAACACTCCTTGTAGGTTTTTCTTAGAGGAGTTGTGTAGCTTAACCGTGTAGAAGGACACAGATAGGGAGGAGGATTCAAGTACACGCCCATGTGAATGACCTAAGGAAACACACTGTGTAGGGAAAGAACACACTGTGTATTCATGTTTTTCTTAACTTTAATGCCTTCTTTCACTGTTCCTTCTTGTTCCTTCAGTTTTTCTTCCCTAGTTAATCCTGAATTTGAGGTGTGCTTTTGACCTTTCAGAACTATGTCACTGAGACGTCCTCCCATTTTCCGTTAGGAACCAGGCAGTGACTGTACACCTGATAGGGCAGATCAGGGACCACCAGTAGTTCCGCATATCATTCCAGATATGGCACCTGCAGTGATTCCAAACACTGGTGTTGATTCTCAGTTCAAAGAGGGTTTCATGAGATTCATGCAGACCTTCCAGGGAGCTCAGCATCCTACCCCATCTATGGCAGAGCTAAGGTTATTTTTCAGTAGCAACATCCACCCATGTTCACAGGGGATGGAGGACCACAGGCTGCAGAGTCATGGATAGAAGCCATCCTATCCATCTTCGAGCACATGGAGATGCCTCCAGAGAGGAGAGTGAATCTCACAACTTATATGCTATGAGATTCCACTAAGAGATGGTGGGATGTGGTTTCACAGGCAGGGAACTAACAGGTTATGGCTTGGGACAAGTTCCAGTGTATGTTCTACGACTACTTCTACCCGGTGATGCCGAGGGATGACAGAGCCAGAGAGTTTATGAACCAGCAGCAGGGTACTCTCACAGTTATGGAGTATTCCTCTCGCTTCATAGATTTATGGTGTTTCTCTCCCGTTCTGGGGAATGACGAGATTTTTTTAGCAAGGATATTTGAGGAAGGCCTCATACCAGACATCAGATCATAGGTGGACGTCTTTTAGTTGACTTCTATTACACTGATAGTCAACCAGGAACTTATCGCTTTAAGAAATCTTAAAGAGACTGGATCTTTGGACCAGGGAGGTTCAGCACCCAGGGCTGATTCATTTCAGATAGAAAGCAGGAAGTACCACCAAGAGTCTACACGAGGTGACCCGAGGAAGCGAGGTATTCCTTCTGGTAGACAGGATCTTACTTCTGGAAACCAAGTGGTGTGCTATCAGTGTGGAAAAAGTGGTCATAAGAAGCCTCAGTGCCTGAGAGACCCAGTGGAGTGCCGATCTTGCTGCAAGATGGGTCATCTTCAGTGTTTCTGCATGGTTCTTCTTCCAACGGATAGAGAAGGAGGATCAGTTTCAACTCTACATACAGGAACAAGATTACCAGTTCCGTAGCAGACTGGGGGATGGAGTTCTTCAGACTGTTCAGGCTAGGGTAAAGGCCATGGACGTAGTGGTCAGGCTCAGTGAGGGTTATCTTAAGGATCTGAGGCTGCTACACAGGGCCACGGTGCAGGTTAGACTTTTGAGGTAGAGAAGATCCATCACAAGAAGGATCCTAGACCTTCTATAGTTCGAGGTATGATTTTAGTAGCCTCAGTTTTATCCTCTATACTTTTCGATACAAGAGCTTCTCATAGATTTACTTATGTGCATACTATGGAAAGCCTTAGACTTACTGTTTATACTTATGAGGACATGTTGACGCTAGACACACCGTTGGGGACTAGAACATCTAGTGTACGACAGTGCAGGGAGTGCCCTCTAGCGGTGGTTGGGTATCACTTTCTATGGGACCTCTATGTCCTAGAGATGACATGCTATGATGTCATTATTGGAATGGAATGGATCATTTCCTTCTAGGCAGTCACTGACTATTATTGTCGCAGGGTGAGTTTCATATCACCAGAGGGTGAATCTTTTCTTCATAAGGGAAAGTGGTATGTCCAGGCGAGTAGAGTAGGACCAGAGCATCATGGGCTAAGAGGAGTTACAGCTCAGATTTCCAGTCTGTATCTGGAAGACCAAGGGACTTCACAGTTAGACTTTCCTCCAGTGCTGGATTATTTCATGGTTGTCTTTATAGAGTAATTTTTAGTTTTGCCTCTAGAGCGTGAGGTAGAATTTTTTATTGAGCTTGTGCCAGGAGTGGAACCGGTGTCCATTCCTCCTTATAGTATGGCTACACCTGAGTTGCAGGAGCTCAAGAAGCAGTTGGAGGAGTTGCAGAAAAAGGGTTTCATCTGACCCAGTACTTCACCTTGGGGTTCGCCTGTCCTATTTGCGAAGAAGGCAAATAGGAACCTTAGGATTTGTGTGGATTATTGGAAGCTAAAACAGTTGAAATTCAAGAACCGATAATCCTTTCCTAGAATTGATGACCACTTTGATCAGCTTATAGGAGCCCGAGTGTTCTCGAAGATCGATTTGAGGTCCGGTTATCATCAGTTGTGTGTTAGACCATCTGATATACCTCTTACATCTTTCCAAAGTAGGTATGGAATGTATGAGTATATGGTATGTCGTTCGGTCTCCCAGACACGCTAGTAGTTTTCATGGCACCAATGAACTGAGTGTTCCATCCATACTTAGATTCTTTCGTGGTGGTTTTCATGGATGATATCTTGGTGTACTCTCACACTCGACACGACCATGTTACCCATCTTGAGATCGTTTTGAGTACACTGAGGGTGCATCAGTTATATACTAAGCTCTCAAAGTGCCACTTTTGGATGGATGATATTCACTTCCTGGGTCATGTAATCTCAGATACAGAAGTATCAGTATACCAAGAGAAGGTGAGAGCAATAGTTACTTGGGAGCAACCGAAGTATGACTTCAAGGTGAAAAGTTTCTTAGGGATGGATGGTTACTAGAGGTGGTTTATACAGGACTTCTCACGCTTAGTAGCCCCGTTGATGGGATTGACTAAGAAGGGGGTGAAGTATGTTTCTTTATAAGCCTGCTATTCGGCCTTTCAGAAGATGAAGGGGAGACTGAATTCAGCACCGATTCTAGTTTTGCTGGAGCCTGGAAAGAGTTATACAATTTTTTGTGATGCATCTGGCATCGGGCTTGGATCAGCGCTTATGCAGGAAGATCGTGTTGTTGAATATGGATCTTGGCAGTTGAGGCCACATGAGAGGAACTATCCTACACAGAACCTGGAGTTGAATGTAGTTGTTCATGCTTTGCATTTTTGGAGACATTATCTTCTGGGAGAGAATTTTTTGGTATATACTAACCACAAGAGCCTCAAGTATATCTTCACATAGCATGACATGAATCTAAGACAGCGAAGGTGGGTTGATTACCTATAGTCTTTCGACGTAGACCATGCTTATACGCCTGGGAAATGCAATGATGTGGTAGACACACTGAGTAGGAGGACACAGGTACAAGAAGTTAAGGAGTCCAACAGCGAGTGGTAGCTTATGGCTCTATTCTCTGAAATGCATTTGGAGGTGCACGACAGACAGGGTCAGGCTTTTCTTTATTCTGTAGTTGTTACCTCCACCCTTCTTGATAGAGTTCGAATCAGGAAGCTATCAGATTCTGAAGGCTTAGTCTTACTAGAAGGCATGTTAGCATAAGACCCTCTTCCCGGATGGACCATATGCGAGGGAAAGATCTTGAATTTCTAGGGACGTGTATGGGTACCAGCAGATATACGCGAGGAGCTGATGCAAGACTTTCATTCCTCAGTTTGGGAAATTCATCCTGACATCCCCAAAATGTATCGTGATCTACACCACCAATATTGGTGGCCAGGAATGAAGAAGGATGTTTCTGGTTTTGTCAAGAGGTGTTCCACCTGTCAGCAGGTGAAGGTGGAATGCCAGTGACTAGCAAGGATTTTATAGCAGCTACCCATTCCTGAGTGGAAGTGGAATGATGTCGCGATGGAATTCGTGATAGGGTTACCGATATCACCTCGAGGAAATGATGCGGTATGGGTTGTCATTGAGAGGCTCACGAAGGTTGCTCAATTCCTAACAATTAAGGGTCCTTTGGTGTTGATGAGCTTGGACAGTTGTACATCCGTGAGATTGTATGCTTGCATGGGGTTCAGAGTACTATCATTTTTGATAGGGACTTCCGCTTTACGTCACATTTCTGGAAATGGCTATAGAGGGCTTTGGATACACAGGTACTTATGAGTACATCTTACCATTCCTAGATAGATGGCCAGTCAGAGCACATGATTCAGGTGCTAGAAGAGAGTTTACGAGCATGCATCCTCGATTTTAGAGGTTCTTGGGAGAGACATGTTCCTATAGTGGAGTTTTCCAACAATAATTGTTTTCAAGCAACCATTCATATGGCACCTTATGAGGATTTGTACGATAGGCCATGATGATCACCCTTTTGCTATCTGGAGGTAGGAGAGGAAACTATGATGGGACCTCATCTTGCTCAGGAGACAACAGAACAAGTGGAGTTGATTCGAAAGAGGATGGGTACTACACAGTCTCGGCATAAATCTTATGCTGATCAGCAGAGACAACCTTTGGAGTTCAAAGTCAGAGATAAGGTTTTCCTACATTTTACCCCGAGGTTGGGAAAAAAGAGGATCAGGAGATAGGGAAAGCTTTCAATGAGATACGTCTGGCTGTTTGATGTCTTGGAAAGAGTCAAGCTGGTTGCTTATAGGTTGCAGTTACCTCAGAGGTACCAGGTTATGCATGACGTCTTCCATTTTTCTCATCTTCGACGCTATTTCTCAGACCCGTATCATGTTTTTCAACCCGAGGAGGTTGAGCTGGAGCAGGATGCATCATTCAAGGAGTATCCTATTATTATTTTTGATCATAGTGCAAAGGTACTCCGTGGTCGGTCTATTCCTCTGGTATAGTTTCTATGGTAGCACAACCACATACAAGATGAGACATGGGAGAGGGAGGCCGATATGCGATAACTGTGGCTAGAGTTGTTTGAGGATTATTCTTCACCGCCTTGTTAGGGAAATTTGGGGACGAATTTCTTTAAGGGAGGAAGTTTTTATGAACCCGGACCTTCTTTTCAGGTATGTTTTTGTTTTTCTGGTTGTTTTTTGGGAAAAGAGGAGAATCTGGAAATTTTCTCCGTACATGCCGTGTACTTTATAAGTACACGTCGTGTACTTTATAAGTACACGCTGTGTACATTGATGCTGCTCGAGGCCATGTTCTAGCCGTGTCATGGCCACACAGAGGACCATGTAGGGGTCATGTAAGGGCTGCTTAATGCAGAGTACTGAAAAGCCAAGTACACGCCATGTACCCTAAAAGTACACACTGGGTACTTTATTTTTTTGTTAAGCGGACTGGGGTTGCGTCTTAACCCCCAAAACACCTTCTTCAATAGATTCTTCAACCGAGAGCAGGGGTACAACCGCAGATCTTCTCCGAGCCACCGATCTGACACCACTTATCCCAACCAAACACCGTCGGTTGAAATAGAATCGCATCAGTGAGTTCTTGGTTCTTCTTTGGCCAAGTTTCCTGATTCTTTGTCTTATGAGATTTATTGTAGGATAAACATTTATGACGCTTTTGCAGATCTACTCCATTCTAGACCGATTCATGGGTTGGGGTTCAAGTATATCGATCTCCTAGGATCGAGGTAGGTGGTTTGTTGCCCTACATTGAATGTCATTGAGTTTTTGTGAAATAGTGTCGGATACCCATGTATCGGGTATATGGGGTTAGAGTTTTGATCCTTAATTTTTATCTACCTTATATTGTTTGTGTGCTTGAGGCTATTATATGAATAGTTATTTCTTGTTAGTATGTTTGAGGATCAACCCATGGGTGTTCTCCCTTGTTTTGGCTATTTATCGCCGTTTAACATAGGTTTCCTATGAGACAGACCTTGTTGCACTGATTTCCTTTCTTGATATAATGTATTGCATGTATTAACTACTATTTATATGCTTTTTATGTATTGTAGATATTATCCAAGTAGTTTTTTGAACATACTTTGGGCTATAGACAATCGATTATGCACGAATAGACTGCTCAGGGTTGTATGAACCTGGTGCGGTAGAATAAAAATGGAATTGATGATTAAGGGCTTACCTAAAGGGTCTGTTATAAATTAGTATAATTCACAAGACCTACAGGAATTGGACTTTGTGCTTCCTCATAGTTTCCTTAATTACGTATCAAGACTGTAGGGGGAATTAGACATAAGGGCTTACTCAGAGAGTCTATAGCTATCATTGCAAGACCATAGGGGAATTGACGGTGAGAGCTTCCCAGAGTGTGTGTGCCTTGTACGATTATTTGAATAGAGGGGTCGGCTAGTATGATCCACCTAGAGAGTCAGTGTGAGTATTTTTTGGTTGGTTGTGATGAGTACACCAAGCCAAAGAACAAGCTTGGGTTTCATACTGCTTGTTGTTTAGGTAGTCTACTGAGATACATGTTGTGTTACTTCCTATGCATTAGGATCATAGAGATGTTTTCTAGATTCATTGGTTGAAAATTAAATGATTGAATTAAACTAATAAATAAATATGAATGGATATTTGTAGGATTTTTTATATACGTGTACTCCTATTTCTCTACTGCATTTATTTCCATTACTTTTGCTATATTCCTCACTGATAGTAGGGCATAGATCTTGTGGTGGTTGCCTACTAGGATTATTATCACACCCTGTTTGGGTCCTTCTTTTCATCCCAAACAGGTTATATGGTTTCAGGTGTGGATAGAGATTGCGGCCCCTCTACTTCAGGTACATGATTGATGGTTGGAGGTAGAGAGCATAAGACCGAGCTTAGGGTTGCGATGCTGCTGGAGTTACTACTTACTTTTCGTGCTTGGTTTCTCAGTTGTATTTCAGCACGTTGTTGTGTTTTGCTGAATTTTTTAGATACTTGTACCTGCTGCATCATTATCATCATTACTATATATTCATTTCTTCCGTTGTTTAGTTCAGTTACTGTATTCCATTTACTGTTTTCTCTATTGACTGTTATTTCCTCTCCCTTGTATACTTTACCAAATGAGGGCATCGTTTCCCCAATGACTCACCAAGGCCCTCGTTGCTAGTCAGAAGCCTATAGTGTTTGGGGAAATGCACTTGAGGTCATGTGGTGAACCAGGCATGGGGAACCCGTTGAGTGACTCCGGATTTGGGGAAATGTGCTTGAGGTCAGGTGGCGAACCGGGCACGGGGCACCAGTTGAGTGGCTCCGGATTCAGGTCGTTACACCCGGTTGGGTATTGGCCGGCCTGATCCCTCCTAGATGCTCTTCCAGGTCCATTGGTCCTTGCTAAACCTAGCCTAGTTCATCGATGAGTCCAACCCACTGAGCCACCCAGTGATGCAGTTTCATCTGGCGTGGCCCGCAATTGGCGGACCCGTTCTTTCTCAGCTTAGGATGCCCATCGACCCTATTTTCCCCATCTACCTGACCCGCAGCATCAGGTTGGTTCTCCTCTAGACTTGGCCACTTAGTGGCCCAGTTTTCACCAATGGCCTAAACCACATTGCGGTCCAGTTCTCCACATACACGGATGCCATGCTGGCATTCAGTTTGAGCGGCTATGTGGACCATTGATGCCGACCGTCTCCCCTCTACATGCAGTCCAGTGAGGACCACGTTCCAGCTGCACACCACTGCCTGCGTCCGTGTGAAATCCTTCAATGAGGAACCTAAGCAGCACCATTTCTCTATATCTATCAGGAAGCATGGCCTCTGGCACCTCGACACATGGCCTCCTTCCCGTGGCCACTGCCGTTAGCCTCCAGCGCGCCGATAGTATGTTCCACAGACCACCGAGGCTACTCTAGTAGTCTGATTCTCGAACCATGTGCACCCTCAAACTTCTCAGGACACCGCCATCCCTGTTACAGCATGGAGTTATCCTTTCCATTAATTTGGGGGTTCATCCATGAAAAACACATGAAAACCCAATGACGGAGGAATCATGGCCCTGTTCATGTTAGCCTGATTCCTTTGCATTTGAGTTTTGTAATAAGGGACGTGAGATAAAGTTTCTAAAAAGGATTATCTCGATCCAAAACCCTTAGATCAAACCCTCATATATAGTTAATTGATCTACAGGTCACCTATTTGTGGGTTGACCCACATTCGTCGCTCAATTCCAAGAATAAGAAGCAAAATATATTCACAAAGAATTAAACACCTACCTGAGAGAGGAGATTTCTCGAGGATGATCATTCATCATCGTCCGTAGATCTCCGATCCTAAATTCTCTCTCCAAGGGTGTCATTTTTGTCATGATATTCAATAGAGTTTCTCATTGGATAGGTTTTCCATAGTCATTCACCACCCACCAAATCCTAAGAACAATTCTAGGATTGTGCCAACCATCCTGAATAGTTTTTTAGGCTATTAATTGATGAAACAAGAAACATTATTTTTTTCATACTATGTCTCATCGTCGTTACACTGATTCATTAATGTGGTTCATTAATGGGATTCATCGTCACCTCATAACTGAACCACAGTTCTATTATTCCACTACTCAACAATGAAGAAAAAATAATATAACATTTTAATCCATTTTATTTCTCTACAGGAATGTTCAGAAAGTAACTTTCACCCTCGACCTGTGTTGTTCAAGGTTATGTACTTATTAAGGAGAAAATAAAATTACAAACTCAATGGTGGTATCATATTTTTAATCTGAGTTACCATTTAATAGTTATGAGTATTAGAAAAAAAATAAATTTTATTTAAATTATTTTATTAGAGTTACGTCCCAAAAAACAATTTTCACAGATAGCCCACAACAGCCAATGTTTGGATCTGCCTAAGAGAATCATACCCGAAAAAACTCAATAGTATTCTCAAATTTCCAATCTGAGTGACCATTTATGAGTTGTAAGGATTTTAAAATAATATAACATTATTGAATTATTTTATTTATGTCCAAAAAATATTTTCCACCGTTGACCCGGGACATCCCATGTTAGGATTTACCTAAGTAAATAATACTCTCAGGAGCTCAACAATTGTCTTATATTTTCAATCCAAGTCACCGTTTGCGAGTTATAAGGATCTAAATTATAAAATAATTTTATTTCATTATTTTCATTATGGTTATGCATTTTCAGGTTTTCTCACTAGAGGCATGCACCGACTAAACTTAAGTCGCATCTAAGGTAAACCTGCCATCCTGAATTAAATGGTGCGCTCATATTTATGATTTGATCACCTATTTAATAGTTATTACACATTTACTGAAAAAATATAACCTGTTATATTTAAGACATAACATTTTTTGAGGGATCATTTCAGGAACTTCGGGCTTCAGAATCACACGACGTCTTAGTGCCTGGTCATGAAATAATCCCATTTAATTTTCAAAAATCAATTCATGGAATTAAAGTGTATTAAATCCATAGCTCTAATTGAATGTGAGAAAATATCATTGTAAAAAATAAGAGTGGAAAAGAGTATTTCATTCCTCAGTAAACCACTGACGAATCCTACAAACCCAAAATTCACTGAATTCCACTTATATCCCATTTGGATATAAACTGAAAGAACCTATATTTTTTTAATTTAGAACTCAAAACAAATTTCCCTTAGATCGTATCTCCCCCATAGACTTTCATCACATCCATTGACATATAAAATAGTTTACACAAATGGGGAGAGGTGGAAATCTGAAACCTCTTCATGAAATAGGAGGTGGATGAACACTTAGGTTCAACCAATGTTTTTTGGAACATTAGTAATGCCAAAGGATTAGTCAGTATGTTAACCACTTGGTCATTATTTCCAAAATTCTCTATTTTAGACACATCTTGTTCAAATTTTTCTTGATTATTTGATATCTAATTTCAATATACTTTTTATGAGAGTGTTGAACCAGATTCATTGAAAGATATATTGTGCTCTTGTTGTCATAGTGTATCACCATTAGCTACTTCACCTCATCAAAAAAATCAATAAGTTATTTCTTCATCTATAATAGAAGAGTGAATTACTTTTTCACATAGATGTACTATGCTTATGCCATACTAATAAAAGTTCATTCTCATTTCTTAATAAACCAACCCAAATATTTGTTACATTTGAAGAGAGAACCAATACATATAGAATTTAGTTCCATGACATCTCTAGTCCAGTAAGTATTAAAAAGTACTAATAATTCTTTATCCCTTCCTACTGAAAAGAATAAGACAAATTGAAGAGTACCTTTAATATACATAATGATTATTTTTATGGATACAAAATGTTCTTCCTCAGCATTACTTTGGAAATGAGATGGTAATAAAATTTCAAATACAATATCGTACATTTTTTTAGTCAATTATAATAATATTCTAATGATCATACTATAAAGGTTGGAATCCATAGATGTCTCATCCTCAAGCTTCCATGTTTTGTTCTAACTACAATCAGTGTGGACAACGGTTTGGGGTCAAGCATGGCGAATTTCGTTAGAATATCTCTTGTATATTTGTCTAGAGAAATTATGGTTTAATCCTTCATTTGAATCACATATAGCCCCAAAAATTATGTGAATTCACCAATACAAGACATTTTAATCTATGATTTCATATTTACAATTAATTGTTGCACTCATATCTATCTAGTTATGATAATATTTATATCAACCACATACACATTCACCATAAATTGATCTTCCTGAGAATTATTCACATACATATTATGGTGGAAACCTCCTCTTTTAAATTCTATATTCTTTAGATAATCATCCATTTGATAATACCTTGCTCATGATTCCTTATTTAGACAATAGAGAGCCTTTTTTACTCTAAAAATCTTGGATTTATCATTTATAATTAGAAACCCCACCATTTGTTAAATGTAGACTTATTCTTCAAGAACACCATTTAAGAATGTTGTTTTGACATCCATCTGATTAAAATTATACCCTCTTTGAATATCCATGGAAAGGAAGATTCGAATAAAATCTAGTTGAGATACTGAATAAAATGATTCTTCAACAACAATGACTTCAATCTATACATAGCCTTTATACCCCATGTGTTCCTTGTTTATGATGATATTTCCATGTTCATAATTTTTATTTGTGAAGATCCACTTTTTTGTGAATCACATTGTGATTTTCCATTATCTTAACAATATCCCACATCTGGTTTTCATCAATATTATCATGTTATTCATCCATTTACTAATACAATGATTCATCCTTCATTCATTCTTCAAATGAGGTTGGTTCAACAATTGATTGGAAGGCATAATATGCTCTAGTCATCATTATACTTATATGTGTAGGTGTGGTCCAATAACCAATGATATTGGATTGATCAATTAATTATCTTCTATTTATCCTATGAGTTTATTATAATGTTTCTTCAACAATGGTTTCCTCTTTGGATTCTTCTCCTAAACAATCATCATTTTGAGAGCATAGAATGTTATGCAAGCCTTCCACTATTTCTATATTTGAGTCTATACCTTGTACACTATCTTCTTTGTATTATTAAATAATATCAACATATGATATCATCAAGGTATTTATGCTTTTATCCTCAATTATCACAACATCATCACTCTCCATAATATTTATATGACATTGTAACATTTTCATGCCTTACTCTTTATTGAATATACAAGGAACATTCCCTCATCCGTAGTATCAATATACGTTCCATGATTTACTTCATTGATTTAGATGAAACATTTAATTCCAAATACATTAAAATAAGGATGGGATTCCTTCCATTACATACCTCATATGGTGTCCTCACCTCTCCTATAAAAATCGATGATCAATTTTGAGTGTACACCACTACTTGAAAAACCTGTTTTGGGTAACGATGAGATACCCAACTCTAAATCCTCATAGTTCTAGACATATTATTGACCAATTTATTTTTTCACTAAGTGACCCCATTTTATTGATGGGTTATCACTAAAGACCCCTTATTCATTATGCCATGTTTTTTAAGGTAATATTAAAATTCAATGGATGTGTATTTTGTTCCATTATCATTTCATAAAATATTGATTGTGCACACATTTTCTTTATCAGCTATTTGATTATAACTATTCATGAAATATAGAACATTCCATTGATTATTCAAAAATATCCCACAAGACATTATATTATAATAATATATAAATCGAATGAAGTATATATCTTTATATGTTCAAGGCACATTTATTAGACCACAAATATCTATGTGGATGAGATAAAGATGATTTTATGCCCTTTTCTCCTTCAGCTGATATAAAATCTGAACTATCTTTCCTATCTTATAGGAATCACATATATTTTCTCTATCAAAATTTAGATTGGGAATGTTGATAATAATATTTAGCTTGGATATGTATTCCATGCTCTTTTGATTCATGTGTCCTAATCTCTAGTGCCAAAAGTTGTGTTATTATTCAAATATTATGAAATAAGTGATTTATTTTCTCTCAACCAGCTATAAATTTCTATTTGGTATGTATCCTTTCATGAGAGAATTATCTATCATTCGCTTATAGTGAACCCCATATGATTAAATGTTACTACCAGTCATGATTCATAGAGTTGACTCACACTCAGGATACTGTGATGAAAACCATCCATGTAATGAACTTCTGTTTTCATTAGCTATTAATTTTGTAGTTATGTATTTCCACTACCTTTGACCATTAAGACACCTTCACTATGGAATATCACTATTACATAAATTATTTTCTTATCATTTTTCATAAAATATGCATTTACTATCATGTGGGATGAGTATCCACTATCAACAATCCATGTTCAATTTTTCTTTGTAACTTTCAAATAAATTAATAAATTTTTGGATCTCTCAATATTATTATTTTTCATCCATGAGACAACAGATTGAGTGGATAAAAAATACTACTTTCCTGATATCTTTTCAATATTCATGGGTTAATCATAGTCTTATTCTTCTCCTTCCATAGTACAATACTTATTTTGAAGTGAAATTATTCTGGATTGATAGTTAATGACTTGTCTTAGAGTTTTTGGGTTATTATTCCCACCTTTTATCTTCCAATTATTAATATCTTTATATCCATAGTTAGAATAGTGAAAACAATATCAATAAAAACAACTTCTTCTGTATGATGAAGTTTATGGTCTCATTATCCTTTTTAGACTTCCAGGTTCATCCCCATTTAGATATATCATTACAACATCACATTAGGACATGATATTTCCTAAAAATCCACAAACATGACATTTCATGAGGGGAATCATCTTCTCACTTCCTTTTCTCAACATGTCCACTTTTTTGTAATGGTTTCGACTAGATATCCTCTCTTGATACTTGTGGATTATTTTTAGCATTATTTTGTGTTTGGTATGATGTTTTCTCTATTAGGACATTTGGAACCTTTTTGAAATGTACAAATTTATAATTCCCTTTACTATGGATCATCCCATTCCCATACTTTAATGTTTTGATATCACAACCAATTCCACTTTTCACCACTAATGTGTATCTATGATCATTCAAGTCCTTATGTAATCCTTAAAACAATGTTTATCTCTTTCAAATATCTATACTTCTAAAAATATTGAAAACTATAATTTCATATTCATTTCCCTCAATTTTGATTTAGTTTCCAATTTAATACATAATGTAACAACTTCTTCAAAAAGTACCTCATCTATCTTAGTCTTTTCATCCAATATCGATGTAAGGTCATTGATAAATTTTTCCTTCGCTTCAATCATGAGTTTAAAATCTAAAACCACTTATAAATTTTCAAGAGTTTTTAAATGTTATTTTACCTCTCCTTATAGTTGATCAATTTCTTCTTCAAGACGATCCACATACTCTTATGGATCTTTCAACTAGGCTATTATCATTTTTCTTCATTGTATTAATGTCAATATCATACAGAGATCCCTCAAGTTCCACCTTGAGATTAAAAACACCAATAGACTAATTATCTTTATCTTTTTTTTAGGTTTGACCATTTCAAATTTATAAATAATGGACACTTTGGGATCAGGTTTAAACACTGGTTCAACATCCTCCAAACTGTCATTATCATCTTATTCCTCATTTTATACAAATCCCTTTCTCTATAATTTTTTTTTTCTATTCGATGTATCCATTTTTAAGAAACCTTTACTGATAAATCTTCATGATTTTTACTTCACTATTTATATCATCTAATTTCCTTGATCACAGAATGATAATTTTCTCTACTCTACCACACTGAAAAAATCCAACAAAATATTGCCACCCAATCACCATTTTCCTCCCTTTAAATTATTGACAAAATGAGAAATAATTTCATCACCCACATAGTATCCATCATCAATATCAATGGAGATGTCACATTTTTCATGGATTTTAATTACATTTCTGTTCTTACTCATATTATTTGATCTTTTTCTTTGACTATCAATTCATTATCCACTAGATTGATTAAAATACCAAAAATAGAAAGATGGGAAAAATATATTTCTTCCAGGGATAACACTTTAAGATTGTAAATTGATATAATTATTCTCATAATTTTATTCACAATTTAAATATCCTTAAATTATTCCCCAAATAATTAAATAGATACAACAAATTTAGTAATTAAATTAAATAAATCACATGCACTTTCAACTGGTTTCAATTTCAGATCATCGAACATATTGTGAAACACTTGATGTTTGGCCAGCTTCAAATTTTTATTACCTTCAAATATATTTTATAGTATTTACTACATGGACTTTGGTATAGTGAAACTCATAACCTTTAAATATATTTGATCAAATAGAGTAGAAGTAAGATAATTTTGAGCTTTTTAATCTACATAAAGCACCCTTTGGTCTGTTTCAGTCGGAGAGAGAAATTTCATATCACTAACTAAGTCCCTTGATAAATGCGAAAGAGAAAATCCATTAAAAGGTACCACATATGAGATATCATTATATTATTTTAAATATAGATGTTTCATCCATAAAATAGGCGAAATCCCCAAAACTCGTTGAATTGTCTATGAACAGAATTAAGGATTGATTTAATAATTATAACCTTTTTGATTTAATACCAATTATAGTACCCTAGAACACCCTGATATGGGAGTGGTGAATCCGGGGTCCACTTTTTCTTTTAATGCGATGGATCTTGTTCTTACATTAGCAGGAACTAGTAAAACCTGTCTGATGGAATCATGAATCTATAAAACATCCATATGAAGTGATACATCATAATATTTTTACATAGTTAACCACTAAGGGATATTCCAAGGAGCATATATAGATAGTGTTTTTGTTATACAGAAATCCAAAAATCATTAGTTGTTATTGTGGTGTTTAGAATATCAGATATGATCACTCTAGGCCAATAACACTTCGATTACATGAATTGTTGGGGTAGAATATGGCCTCCCTCGAAAAAATTTCGTTAAATCCACCAAGCTTATTTCCTTGGTGATGTCTTACTCAATTTAATTACTTGAATGTCACTCTAGTAGATTTTGAATTTAAATCTTTGTCCCTAATTATCATGAGACTCTAATTTCACTACAGTCTCGAGTAGATGAACTTGAAATCACTGTTCATTAAAACTATATGCTCAACACTATTGTTCATGAATTTTCTAGCCTTCATAAAATAAAAGTTTTATTTCAAAAATATAATTTCTTTCTCGAACTTGAACACGATTGTAAATCAGCCAACCTATGAGAACATCTCCGCCTTAATAGAACTCTATGTATTTGAAAAACTCATAGTCTTTCAAAACATTCTTTTTTAATATTACTTATAATTAGCTTAGATGTAACCATTCTTTTCATGATACTTATTCCTATGAAGAGTTCCTCTTTTGGAGATCTCTAACCCTTAAAATATTAATAGATATTCTCCCTTTTCACAAATTATCTCCATGTTTGAAATGAGGGGATGATTCTTATTTTTATACCTATCCATTGGTCAAGATCCTAACCTCCCCACATCCTTTTAGATAACATCTTAAATCATGCACTCAAATATCCTTTATTGGTAAATCTCTAGTAAAAATAATCCATTTTTATTCTTATAATAGTAACATACATTACCATCATCCCATCATGATTCATAAATTTTAATGATTCCTATTTTGAAAACCATTAAACCATCAAAATCATATGTTCCTTTGAGAAGCTCTAAATCTCCATGAAACTCCAATCTTTGAGAAATCAATTGCTTTATCATATATATAGAGTCAGTCCTATAATACCATAGTTCCAATGATTTATCCTTCCTCTTAATTTTGAGTTCCAAAATTTTCAAAAACACTATTAAATGCTGTCATTTGAAAACACTAAATTCTCTTACATAGTATGATCACTTACCTTGAAAACTCCCTGATCAAACTAACATGTATTTGAAATAAACTCAAAATTCCCTCCATATGAAATTTTGAAAATAATTTCTTCAATAAAAACACTTTTAGACATTCAAAAATAGTAAAAATTTAATAATTTAATCATTTAAAACATCATTAAATCAGTTCTATATTAGTTAAAATATTAATCATGGGGAAACATACATGGAATTGGTTGTGATATTGTTAGAATTATTCTCTTTTGATGGTAGAGGATAAAAATAGAGAAGTGGACGTACCCAAATTCTTTGAATCCATGGAAATACAACAATAATTTCAACCCATTCACTTAGGATTGGGATAAAACAAATTATGGAGAGTAGATATGAAAACCATGATGAGTGTGAAAAATAATGGGAGAATATATCTTATACCAAATTTTTTTTATCTATAATCAATTCTTCTAACAATTAAATAAAATTAATGAAAAATTAAAAAGGGAGTGGTGGGGAAAAACCATAAAGTAATTATATTGAAATTCCATAGAGAGGGGATACTAGAGAATGTGGAATTTCATGATCAAGGGGGATCAACCAGGGGAGGGTACTAATGCTAAGGAGTGAGGTGGCGAGAGATATATGATGGGAGGAAGGAAAATATTGGAGTAGGTCTTAAAAAATGGAATAATATTAAAGATAAAAAATAATATTGTAATTCCGGGCTTAGTGCATGGTTAACTAACATCACGTCACACATTACACAATATAAAAGACACGAAAAAAACACAACTCATAGTTACTCATAGGAGAACACACGGTTTTACTATCTAGGTGTTGCCCATGATAAATATAATTTTTGGATACATAATCTATTTGACTGGTTTTTTATACCATCCTGGTTAACCCTACAACCAATTTTTTTTTTGAAAATTAAAATTTCTATGCCAAAAATTTTAAATCTCTAAATAAATTGAAAATATTTTTATATAAATAAATAAATGACACATTCTAATGTGGGGTGTTAAAATTCATCCTCTCCATTACCTCTTAATTTTACTAATCTTATAGATATACGAGTAACATAAATTGAGTGACTGTATATGTAATATCTTGACAAAACACCACCTCATGGTTCTCTACTTTGAACTACTAATTTGGTAAGAGATCTGGGGAAAAAAGAGGAATCCATTCATATTTTTACCCCTCATCATTGATGAAAAATCCTAGACATGAACTCTAAAAATCATCCCATAGAAGAACTGACTCTTTTGACTATTTAATTTACAAGATCCACTAGTGATGGGTTGCTCCTATAATCTAACCGAATTCCATTAGGGAAAAAAATCTACTCTAGTGTGAATCAAACTAATGGATCGACCACCTATGAACAATATTATATATCTAGATCCAACACAATCACCCCATTCATCTCAATGACCTGATAGTATAAATCTTGACATGTCATTCTTTTAGACCACACTCCACTATAGGATGGACCCTTTTACGGGGAACTAGATTAGCTTACCACAACTTAGTACCCTAATCATCATGTAGAATAATTGCAGGATCCATATCTATAAGCATGAAAGGATATTTTTAATCCATATATTATAGAATATTTTAAGACTCATTTAATTAAGATTATTTAATTTCCCATATTCAACCCATTCAATCACATCTGAAAATAAAAAATGATGCATTTACCTCTCCACAGTCACTACCCCACAAGTTTCATCACTTCTCTTTATACATTCAAAGAGATTATGTTTCTCTTGTATGATTATAGTTGGCCCTAAAATCCCAGGTCAGAGACATAATCCCTTTCTTACATCACATGTTAAGGTAAAAAAACATTTTACCCTACCAACCCATGTAATACTAAAGAGTTCCTAATTTTAATATCTATCCTAATTCGTAAATTTTTTTTCTAACTACACATTTTTACAAACCAACACCATTTAAAACCCCACAAAGTCATATAGTGAAGATAAGGGTGACCCTAGAAGCACACCTCCAATAGGCACTGGGTTTGTGACTAGAACTGAGGGAATAATGGCTTATATAGGATGGATTGCCTTCATAAATTTGATTAACAAAAAATGAAAATAGAAAATAAATCCAAAATAAATAAAAATGAATAATCATTCAACCATTAATGTCAATGTAATGAAATAAAAAACCATAAAATGTTACAAATAGAACTCTTATGTCAAAAAACATCATAAAATCCTACTCTATGAAAATAATACCCATTGTAGTCTCACAATCTCTCATGGAAACTGAAAAAATGGTTTATATATACTGGTGTGGGAATACATGTGTAACTTATAGGATCACACCCAATATCTCTTGAGCATATGTAAAAACATTATACCAATTATTCCATTGATAAAATTCATTACCAATAAGATCCTACCAAAGGTTAACTATACCCTAACCTCACAAATGATCACTGACCAAGTATCACATCTGACATAATAACGTAATATAATAAATTAACTCAAAGTCACCGTAAAACCTTTTCACCACCATTTTCTCACATTCATTCCCTAATAGAAAATGAATTGTGTTTCTATACCTTATATATCTAAAAATAAAATAATAAAACAAATCCATATTTAATATATGTCATACCATCAACCTACACATCCCAATATTCTGTAAGGTCCAGTATATCATGTAGGCATCATTCCAAATACTCATTTCATAGCCAATGTGGGTTATACCACATCCCTCTCTATACCAACTTCCATAAAGGTATAATATCGCATTTTGGAATCAAATCATATCTACAAATCCATATCCACATCCATATCTATAAAAATACATATCCATATTAATATCCATCATAGAAAGGTAGGAGGAACATAAAGAATATTAACCTCATTCCTTCCTCCTTCCATGTATGACACCAACCAATTACAACATAAACAATATACAATTCGTAAAAGAGACAGAGAATGTGGGAGTAACTATTCATCTGTTCCCTCATAAACCTGGATACTAGGGAAAAAAAATCCAAAACCCTTGGATGATAGAAATGATATCAAAAATTGGTGGGATTCATAGAAAATAAAAATAGAATAAATGTATTGAATAATGACAGACAAAAAAAATATCTTTATACAAAAAATAGAACTATACGTGCCCAGAGGTGTCACCAAATTTACACGAACTTCAACCATACACAGTTTACATCTCCAAAACAACATTAAATCCACTTTTCAAAAAAATAATAGAAATGAACAAATACTAATTTTTCAATCATGAAATCAACTAATTCGAAATTTAATATATCACTAGCCACCTTATAATCATTGTACCATTCATTTTCTATATTTAATAGAATCCCATTATATTTTTCCATAAACTTTTCATTTTAGCCATTAACCTTCCATTTAAATAATTAAATTTTTTATATATATCCCATAACTTATTCAATTTCATCCCACACCCATTTACTATATCGATATTACTAACCAGATGTTCCAAACAACCAGAAATATAGAACACAAACCCATATTAAAACATAGTCCAACAACCACTAAATCTATCACAATTTCATTTTATTCCAACATAACAATCCCTAATATATTTTCCTCCTAAACTATCGAATCATACACTACCCAAAACATGCCAACATTCCCCAATGAATCCATATCTACCCACAACAAACCCCAAAAATAAAAAAAGAATAGGAATAATGAAAAATAAGAGTGGTCACACTCAATTAATGAAAAGAAAACTCATCGAAGTGTTTCTTTTAACAAGATTTTAAATCTATTTAACATCACTTTTTTAATCAAACACAAACTTATTCATGGTTTCAAACAACTGATCCATTACATCCATTAAATGATTATCCATTTTATGAATAGTGATTCCTTCAATCAATTTCATTAATTAATAAACATTTGTCACATCAGTAATGATAATATGTCAGTGGTAATAACATGAAAATCATCAACCGAAAGAAATATAATCAATCAAGTAAAATGATTTTGAATCACCCCTTTCCCCTTCAAATTCATTATGTACAATTCATTATATTTCTTAAGTAAATTATTACCACACACAAAAATGAAGAAAAACAATGTTCCATCAACAATATATAAGATATAAAATATATTTCTTGAATCCCCTATCTCATTAAAAGTGTTACAAATCATAATGTTAGAACAAATTTAGGAATATAACACTAAAAGAATAAACTTTTAAAAGGAAACCAAAATTAATTTAATGATAAAAAATAATACCATAAAATCATAGGCCTAATATCCTCAAAATCGAAACAAAATCACTGATAACAATTAGTGATGAATAAAAATGAGGAAACCAAGGATAAAGGGGAATGAACTCACCAGATATCACTAATAATTTATCTCTAGACACTTTTGATAAAAGGAAATTAAAAATGGGCTAGAAGGCCTCCCAAAATAACACTAAATCCCCCAAAGGTCGATTTGGTCAGAGGTGGAAGAATGGAATTCAACGGGATGAAAGAATTTATTCCTAGTATGAAAAAACATATTTTCATTGTGAAAGGGTTAGAGACCACACCATAATATTATTAAGTCAGGAGAATACATGAAATAATGTTGTGTTCAACAAATATGTTTGATAAAACTGAGGAATAACCATAGTGAAATGGTTGTTCGCACATCATTGAATCTAATTCCTCAATATTATAACAATGATAAGAAATTGGGCAACAGTGAAGCTCATGAACTAGGGAATATTTCCACCAAAAATTGTAAAATGGATCAAATTATCCACCTAGAATCCATGATGTAGTAGTGAATACCACATAGAAATACCCTAAACATTCCTTCTTCATGATCAAACTTAAAACCAAAATCATAGAACATTCGAAGGGACATGATGCAAGGGTTCCTAAAATGAAAAAACACTAATAATTAACCTCTGATTTTACACACTATGATGGTTATGGAAACTATATTAGGTCCTTATATAGAAAATAAAACAAACTCTCCATGCACATACACACTATATCTAAAGGATCCAAATCTAAAAAATCATCCTATAAATAAAATCTCAATAAGAACTTTAGATTTCTTACTTTATCCTCATCCTTGGCCCCAACACCCAAAATACACAATGTAATGGGTCAGGAAGGTTTGTATCGTTACATATTTAGTGGCTGTTTTAATATGATGGCTCCTCGTGAATTTATGATTGTATTCAAAGGTTGGTTTAACTTTTTTTTATATTTAACATTTTTAAGGAGTAATGGTTTTGTTTTGAAATCATTTTATATGAATTATAATTTTATAAATTCTTTAAAAATGGTGATGTGAGTAATATACTTAGTTTTACCATATTTTTAGTATATAATTGGTCTTAAATCGTTTATCAAATGTAGAAATTACCTATAATTATGATTTAAAGAGATTGAATAAAATTAAATTAAAATTATTATTACACAGAATTTTTCCTGAAAAAAGTGGTATAATAGATATTATAGATTTGTATTAATGATTACAAGTATATATTAATGTTGAATTTTTGATTCAACATTATAATAGACATTTTAGGAGTTTTATTTTATTAAAATCATGATTCATGTTTTTTATCATAGAATATATTTTTTAGTATTTGTTTTTATTAAAAATTTTAATCACATGAAGTAGTTATTTTATTAGGATCATGTCAAAAATGGATTCTGAAAAGTGAATTTAACATGTTTTTTAATATTTTTAATTTTTTATGTGAAATCTATATTAAATATAATGTTGTATTTCTTATTGATATTGAGATATTTGAAATTGGAATCAAATGACATAGATTGTTCAATGATAATTTTTATTGAATATATAATTGTTTAAAAATGTGAGGTACTAAATAAATATGTGATAAAATGTTTAGTTTTTTTAATTCCCCCTAAGAGTTCGAAAAAAACATTATTTTTTGTCTGATATAAATTTTTACTAAACATGATATATGTTGGAATGTTTTTTGAATTTTATTTTGAGAGATAATTTTAAGAATTATGAATATGATTTATATAATGGTATATGATTTAATCTAAAAAATATATAAAAATGGGGTTAATGATTCTGGAATGTTATTATGAATGAATAATAAATTAGTATATCATATTTTTTATTCGTGTGAATTTATTAAAATGTCCCATATAATTAAGTTAATGTGAAATGATAATATTAGGGGGGTTTTGAATAATAATTGATTATGTTTTTAAATCTATCATGTACGATGAAGATTTATATTACAGGAATAAATTTTTATTTTATAGTATTACTGTTTGGTTTTGAAATAAAGGCCATCAATATTGAATTTCAAATTGATATATATATATTGAAGTTTTGTCTTTAATAGTGAAATAAAATTATTTTACACTTAAATTAATTTTGTTTTATTCCTTAAATTTGTTTTTTCCAATTTATAAAATCTATTTTATAGGATTTTAAATATTAATGAATATATAATGTTTCTAAATAGATTTCATGGGATATTATTCTATGAAAATTAGGTATATCATTATCAAAATAGAAATTTATATTTTTAATTTGTATATAAAATTGATTTTTAATGATGGTATAAAATTACATTGTTCTTAAGGGGTTTTTTAATTTTAAAAAAATGATTTTAAAATATTATATATTTATGATCCTTTTATAATTATATATTGATATATATATCATTATAAATTATAATGGGATATGTAGTTATTTATGATAATTTAATGATTTTTTATGGTTTATAAGGAGAAGGTGAAAATGATATTTATATTAATGTTTTATTTTTTTATTCATTGATTTTATATTGGGTTATCTTGTGGGTCGATCAATTTTTTTTGAAAATGAGTCTTTTATTTATAGTGAATCACTTTACTCTTATGTTATAAATTGTGTTTTTAATTTATGTATATTTGATATGGATTTATAGAGTGTTTAGAATTATTTCCAAAGGTTATATGTTAATATTTCTAAAATATAGAGCCACATGTTGTCTGTAAAAAATACTTTTTTATATTGGTTTTGCACGAAGATATTTTTTAATGGTATTTGATTAACAATTAGTAGTGTTTTGGATATAGGGGATCATTTTCATGGATATTTTAGTAATATTTAAGAATTTTTTTTATCATTAGTATATTTATAATGCCTTAGAACCATATTATAGGAGTTTTTAAATGATTTGAGGGTCTTTTTATATTGTTTAGGCCTTTATTTGGGTGTTTTTAGAAGGAATTTGATATATATTGTCTGTTAATAATAATTACCATATATAGGGATTTTAAAATCGATACAAAACTTCTGTCAAAAGCACTAGAAAAGCGTTATTAATCATGCCGAATATAGGGGGTCCCCTTTATCAATGCTAAAAAGGAGATGATAAAGGGTTCCCTTTAACCACACTTAAAAGGTACTGATAAAGGTCCCCCATTAGCAGTGTTTTTTAAAGTAGATATAGGTCCACCTTTATTAGTGCTATTTTGAGTGCTGATAAAGGAACTTTTTATCCGTGCTATTTTGAGCACTGATAAAGGTTACCTTTTTCCGCGGTATTTTGAGCACTGATAAAGGGGACCATTATCAGTGCTCAATTAGCATCGATAAAGGCCAATTTTACTGAGAAAATGCATCACAAGCACAACACCAGCACACCTAAGACCACACCTGCACACACAGCACAAAACAACACCTACACACAAAAAAATGTACAAAACAACACCCACACACACAAAAATCATATAAGAAAAAATTAGCACACACAATAGTTTCACAAACAATTCTATATAAATTTACTTAAAATCGTTAATAGAAAACACACTACTATATACATTTCAAACAATGTTTTATATGGTTACAATTACAATTATCCAATAAATTGTTAAAATATTTATGTTTTATCATTTTTTCATCTCTGTTCCCCTATCAAAAATTGTCATCCATAGTATTAGTTTCCGAACAAATCCTCCGAACTCAGTAAATAAATTCCACCTTTATATGAAAAAAATATTATGTTTGTAATAAAATAATTATATAATATAAACATTAATGTGAAGTAATATATTAATAAAATGAAAATTTTTAATTAAAAAGAAACATTTGGTTAGGTAGGGGGCCATAAGACTAGACGATATTTGATAGATACCCTTGATATGAGAAGGTAGGCAGCCATGGTATGCTACTAGAGTAATGAAAAGGAAAAGAGTCCACAAAGTAAAACCGTTAATGATTTTAGAGGTTTCTTAGTCTATAGACTTTCCCACTTTCTCTTCTTAGTCCTCTTAGAAGAAGGAACACAAATAAGATAAATTGAGGTGCCCAATGTGGTGCTGATGGAGGCACAAATAGTTTTTCCTTTGGATCAGAAACAACCACATCCATGAGCTCCATTTGACTTGGACAACCCTTATCATGAGCCTCTTAGTCGCTTTTTGAACCAACAATGGCCACCATGTCCTCATGAAAGTATACTGGATTGGTGGATGGTGACAAAATTTTACCAGCCCCGTAAAATATCCAAGGGAATATAATGTTCACCATTGTCCTAACAATATCAATGAATATATAAAAGCGATGAAAAAAATTATCTTACCACTTCACTAAAGCTATCCTAGTCTCTCTTATCTTTAATAGTTACCATTGTTCTTGGAATTATCATTCCCTAATCTTGGAGTGTGTAATGGACTTGGACTTTGATGAATGAGTCACCACACTGTGTTCTTAGAGAAGTGATCTGACTTCAATGGTCTTTTGTCCATAGAATATTCCATTGGGATTGATAAAACTCCCAAATCCCTCTAACTCTATTTGCATAAGACACAAAACCCTCTAGG
Source organism: Viscum album (assembly GCA_963277665.1). Lineage (NCBI taxonomy): Eukaryota > Viridiplantae > Streptophyta > Magnoliopsida > Santalales > Viscaceae > Viscum > Viscum album. Next base: position 1,563,351,592 of record OY728165.1, read on the forward strand.
TGTCTATGGTTAATGAATTCCTCCTCTAGTTTTCTCAGTATTGTAATGCAATGGTAAAAACCACCATAATTTGAACAGACCACCTATGAATGAAAGTTCTTTCATGGGAAACCCATAAATTGTAACCAAATCCACATGCACCCTCCTTGTTGAGGGTGTTGGATCAAAGTGCCTAATTTTCTTCTAAAAAATCTAAAGAGTTGTGGGTCTTCTGGAAGATGTTTTTTTGTCTGGAATCTATCTTTTTTATGATGCCAGAGCCCCTATGTCGACCTCCTCATCCACAGTTTTAAGATCTAATTGCTTTATCACCAATCAAACCAACTGACTATTCGAGTATGATCAAACCAAGGTATCAACATATTCCTTGGAGAGGCCAAAACCTAGAGTATCTAGAGGGAAGGTCACCCAAACATAAGTGTCCTATCACGTGAAAATTATCCACAATTAGTGAGCCACTTGTGGAAGCATTTCTGAACAGGTGTGGGGAGGAGTGGGGAATTTCATCTGAATGCACTGAACTATATCCCAAAATGAAATAATGAATACCACCTGTAGAATATGTTTTAGTTAATACAAGTGTAAAAAACACCCTCACATATGGATAAATTATAGGCTTATCCTACATGATCACCATTTACATTATTGGTAATTTCACAGGTTGGTGCTCCGTATGGTATAAAATAACCTATCATACTTGTTCACTTTTCTCTTGATCTCCTAGTTCTTTAGTGTGATTATCCAGACCCCACTGATACTTTATAGAAACTTCCTGAACTGGTAAATAGGAATTTTTTGAGTATTAAGTAACTCATATCCACCAATGTGGGACCCCATCAAACCCCACCATAGCTGGAAGGTGTTGAATATTCTGAATGGGTCATACCGCTATAGATGTGGTGAAGTTGTCAATATAACTTATCCATGATGGAAAAAAACAATATGATCATCACACAACCTAAAATCACATCTACCTCCATTAAGGTGGAGACCATAACTCCACTTTTTTTCTGCATTGTGAATAAGTACCTGCTTAGGTACATTGCTAAAAAGCTTACTTATGAAGAAGGTGATGGTCATGGGTGGTGACTGATGATCCCTAGTCATTTAATTGACACTCTTAAACTATTTAAAAGAAATAACACTCTTCCCTATAGGATTCCCGTGATGGAAATGCCTTGGCTTTCTTATTCAGACACTCATGTCGAGTCTTCTTGAGGAGCAAGTCAACCCACTTTTTAAAGGGGATGTCAACCCCTAGATATGACACTTTCCCAAGGGATGATCTAGCTAGATTGATGAGATCCTTCATAATGGGAGGATTATATTACATTTCACCTTGAGTATATGGGGGATGAATTTACTCATCATACTTTTCTTTTGAAATCATCGCACCATAGATCATCTTATTTTCCCATATAATAATGTCTAACTCACCATACATAAAATGAAATGTGTTCATGTATTGACTCTCTGAACTGAACAAGTTTACCATAAATATTTTGTTTCAATAAGTAAGGGTTTGGGATGCCTAAATAGATTCATAAAATCATATCTTTTTTTATCTAAAACACAAACTCTATTGCAGTAAACCAAACCAAGAAGGGACAACCCTAGTTCATCCCAAAGCTTCCACTGACCGAATAACCCAACCAAATAACCCCCCAACACATTATTTGATAGATAATTCAACAGTTTTGATATTTAAATATGGTTTTAAGCTCCAAATATTGTTAGAACCCTTTAATATAAATCCTCATAGGCTTCAAAATTAACCGTAAGAGATTTCTTCTTTGGAGATGAAATTACCCCCATATGAGATGTTATCTCTAAACATATTATTAGTCATAAGGATGTAGAAGGGAGGCATGATACCTTCATGAGGTGGATATATCATAGTATCATTTCAAATAACAAACCCATATAAGGATAACTAATTAGAAAATTTAAAATCCAATATATTGGTTCCCATCAATAATTTATGATGCTTGTGAGTTGACTGAATGACTATGCAGTGGTTGAAATCCACAATATCGACCATTGTAGTTGAAGTAACTATAGCCTCCTCATCTTCAATTCATGAATTCATTAGTATCATATGAAAGACATAATTTATATTAATTACGAAAATGGAGGATTTTGGGTTAAAAAATGGACTTGATTAATAAAGGGGAACATGAATAATTAGAAATATCATATTAAGTGCATGACTTGTTCAAAGTCATGTGATCACATAACCACAATATGATCATGTGATGAAATGAACATGGGGGATTTATATGATTATATGAACCTTGATGATTTATGTGATCATGTAAATTAGACATGAATACACGAATCACAGTTCAATTGATTTACTTTGATTATGTGATTTGTTTATGTGATTTGATTTTGTGATGAGATCACACGATCATTTCACATGAAGAATTCATACATAGGAGATTATGTGACATGATACCTTGAAGAGGCTTATGTGAAGCTGAGAAAAAACCTAAGAGTTACAATAGATATATTATATATTGAGTCATTAGGGAAATAGATTTACCATTACTCTCATATATATCGGAAATTTCACGGAATACCATGAGTATCTTCGTATAATAAAATAAAAATAGAAGCCCAAGGGAATCAGTAAGGCATTCACTTATTTATATTAATGTCCTTTTTTCTTCTTCTGGAATTTGTATTTGTGGTGTGTATGCGGGGCATTGAAGTGATGAAGGTTCTATATGAGGTGCGTAGGCACCCATATTTTGATGGGAATTCATTTTTATATATGTTGTGGGTTTATTTGATCAATTGTTGAGATGAAAGATCTATGGACTATGATTTTACTATGAAAACATCCAGATTACCTAGGTGATTGAGTAGACACAGCCTCATTTCTCTTCCTATAAAGGCATGTCACATGGACAAAAATCGTATTAAATAAACAAACCCTGCAAGGAATAATGAAAATCAAATCAATGTTTCATTATATAATGTTTCATTAAAATAGACATATTAGATCGTAACAGTACCTATACATGTTTCCAAATGGTTTATTTGGTCCGAATATATGCTAATAACAAAACTAATGATTTTTTTCCACATTACTACTGCTGGTTAACAACCGATTAACATTGAATATGATCTGAACATCTGATCTTCTATCCCTGTGATTCCCTCATCCAACACCATCTCTATGATATTGCCATTCAGCATTCTCTTTCCCTTCTAGTCCAGAATCCATTTACAAAGTAAATGGGTGTAGGAATAGAATTCAAACTGAAAGATGAGTGATGATATCGTAGACATGGTGTTGGATGAGGGCATCACGAGGATGCTAGATGGGATGTTAAAATCAGATGGTTTACTAAGCAGTAGTTGACCAAAATTAGTGAAGAATACTTAGTTTTGTTATTAAATTTGAGAGTGGTGGACAACCAATATTCTTCCTACACTTTCACAACCCATCCCGTCGGGCCCGTGCCGTGACTACCCCAAGCCCGCCTTCCATAGGCCAGTGGTTGGCGTCTAGCACTGAAAGGGGTATCCCCTAAAACCGGGAAGGTATTTCCTTTATATTTTTTAAACACACTCAACCAAGAACACGGTAAGATATGAACACAAGTAAAATGTATAACAAAGAGTAGTGAAAGTAACTAAAAAGGGGCCAAAACACAAGATCAACTGGAATGTACAAGAAAACTGAAAGGTACAAGTAAACTGAAATAGCTCCTGTGAACACCCGCCAAGGATCCTATCAGAAGGGTACATACAGCTCTCGAACAACCATTTCTACAATACACCTCGTCTAATGTACACCTTCGATCTACCTCCAATACTGGTACTCTCATCCTCAATCAGCGATGTCCATCTTATGCACTGAACACAATAAGGTGATGGCATAGCCCGTGCAGGGGTGAGTATGACGATACTTAGTAGGGAATATGAGACCCTCAAGGTCTCACAAAATCCACAATGGATAAACCTGAAATCATGATATAAACTGACAACCTTACTTATATATAAGCCCATAAATATACCTGATTATCAAGTATACCCATCTCAACCATGAGGAAACACAGGGTCCAACCCAAAATCCCAAAGATTAACTATTCCACAATGGTAGGAATACCATGAAGGTAAGTACCCCACTGGTATGCCACATAGAAGAATACCACAAAGGTATCATCATGAAGGTATGGAATCAGCTCATACCAGATATAACTTAGGTACAATAGTAGAGATAATTAGATGTAACAACTGAATCACATAACACTATTAAGAGGCAGACCCATGAAAGATCCTAAATTGTAGACCCAATGAGGATCCTAGTACATCGTCCGGCCCACACATCATCCTAGTACACCATCAGACCCACACAGGATCATAGTTAAATGTTAGGACATCATAAGACCCACACATGATTCTAGTACATCATCAGTGCATCGTCAGACCCACACAAGATCCTATTACACCGTCAATACATCGTCAGACCCACACATGATCAAAGTACATCCTCAGTCCATTTTCAGACCCACACAAGATCCTAGTACATTTTCATTACATCGTCATACCCACACATGATCCTAGTACATCGCCAGTACATCATCAGACCCACACATGGTCCTAGTACATCATCAGTACACTGTCAGACCCACACATGATCCTAGTACATCATTAGTAAATCGTCAGACCCACACAGGATCCTAGTACATCCTCAGTGCATCTTCAGGAGCACACAAGATCCTAGTACATCTTCAGTAAATCGTCAGACCCACACACGATCCTAGTACATCGTCACTACATAGTCATACCTACACATGATCCTAGTACATCGTCAGAGCCAACTATAGGTTAACCACACTAATCATACTCATCTCTAGGAGTTTTTTCTCCTCAAACTACTAGTTGATACACCAACTACCATAAATTCCCTCAAAGTAGTATCCCAAAGGACCTCCATGTAATAGGGGTCTCAACGCAATAGACAACACGTCAATCAGATGTGTGGTCTATAAGTTATTATAATTTTAGTTCTGAGGGCCTAGTTGGATTCGTGTTCGATCCAACCTGACCATACTAAAAAATTATCCAAATCTCAAGTGAGGTATACCAAAAGGACTGTCTCCCCCAGAGGTTTCCGGTGCCATATGAAAATTCATCAAACGGATGCCCAGTACCAAATTTACGTCCAAAAGAATGTATAAGGTCAAAACTAGTCCTGGTCCGGTCCAACCCGGTCGGGCTTCCCCGACCCGACCCGGTCCGGTTCTAGTCGTCCTAGCCCATGGTGCGGGCTGGCCAACTGGGTCTGGTCTGGTCAACACTGGGCGGCTTGGCCTGGTGGCTTGTGGTGCAGTGGGGCGTCCGCGGTGCGGCGGGGTGGCCGCGGAGAGGTGGTATGCCGGGGTTGGATGGATGGTCATCCGTCCACTCTGCACGGTGGGGTCGCACGCCACTGCCCCCATCGTTCCGCTGGCCTCCGATTTCCATCTTCCACATGACAAATATCTCACCAAAAACCACTAGGTATTGTAGATAGGTCAGTACATGTTCGTTTGGCCCGCATCCTCCGCGTTAGAGCGGTAGCAAGCAATTCGCAGCTTTTGAATCATGAAGAACATCAAGAATGGGTAAGGAAGGTATTTATAACCACAAACCTACCTAGAAGGATTGTTGTTTTGTTGCGATATGAAAATGGTGATAGTGAGGAGGGTGAAAATGATCATCGCCTCCGCAACACGCATCCAAATTCTGACTAGTTCATCATCCCCTTTCATGGATCCAAAGAACATTATTTGATGGAGATGGTGTTCTTCGTTTGGAGGAGAAGATCTTTGTTGGAGATGAGTTTCTCCATGCTCTCCCAAGATTCTATCTTTACCAACAATTTCAAGCCTAGAAAAAAAGGAGGTTCTGAATTATTAAATTGTGTCTATCAATTTAATTTACGTTGGCACAATTAATTGTACCACATTGGCATAATAAATTTGAATGATATACATGGGTTAACTCTTCATTAATGAGGGAGTTTAAGGGGTTTGTCCCTTGAAGAGGGTTCAGGTGGTCCACACCTTTAGGATTTCAAAATGGGGTTTTAATTAAGGTGGTCCGCACCACTTTAAAATTCACGTGGGTGGTTTTGGTTAGAAATAAAATATGATAAAATTTTATTTTATTTCTCATTTCCACGAAAAACAAAAAATATATCATTTACATTAGACCAACTGTGGTCAAGGTGAAGGTCTCTTTAAGCAAATAAAAGTGTGGAAAATTTGATGGTTCCCTTAGATTTTAATTCTGAGCACCAGTTAAAAAGTTACAAAAACTTGCTCGTATGTTTACTGAACATACCTAAAAAAAATTCAAAAATTCATTCTGGGCACACCAGGACTTGGAATCACGCACTGTTAATTTTCCTATACTCATAAAATTCCCATACAATTAAAAATTATTAAATGGAAATTCTTGGTCTTTAAATTCTCCCCACCTAAGGAAATTGCATCCCAGAAAGCCACATTGAAAAACTAGGAAAATAAGTGGGGGTACTAAGCAAAAATATGAGGCTTCCCCTCACATGTTCTCTCCTAGAGGTTCCTGTGATGCCAGTGAACATGAACTAGAGTATCAACCACCCATGAAGGACCTGATCTTGTTGATTCTCAATCACTACTAGAACCTCCATAAATGTCACCCGATCATCAACGTCCATCTCCCCATGGTCGATTATGTGAGAAGGGTCATGCATGTATCAACTCAGCTGGGATACGTGGAAGACGTCGTGAACCTGGTGAAACTGAGGGGGAAGTTCTAGGCGGTAAGCCACCTCGCCAACTCTTCTGAGGACCTGGAAGGGTCCAATGAACCTTGGATATAACTTGCTGCCCTGGAAAAATCTCTACAAACCTCGTTGAGGTGAGACCCATAGAAAGACGTGGTTACCATCCTCAAACTCTAGAAGTCTCTGTATCCAGTCAGCACAAGACATCTACCAGCTCTGTGCAGTCTTCATCCACTCATGTATGATCAGCACTTTCTCTGTGGTATCCTGTACCATCTCTAGTCCCACGAGTGCTGACTCCCCTGGGTCAGTCCAGCATAAAGGTGAACTGCAAGGTCACCCATACAATGCATCAAAAGGCCCCATCCCAAAGGTAGAGTGATAGCTATTATTGTATGAAAACTCCACTAAAGGCAAGTTATCCTCCCAGCTACGACTGAAGCCGAGGACCCAAGCATGTAGAATTTCCTCGAGTGTCTGAATGGTCTGCTTAGTCTGGCCATACGTCTCAGGATGGAAGTTCGTGCTCAAACAAAGCTGTGTCCCAAAAGCCTCCTGCAACCCCTTCAATTGCTGGGAAGTAAAATGTGTATCTCGATCAGAGGCAATCATCGAGGGTAATCTATGTAGCTGCACAATCTCTTACACATAGAGGCATCCTAAGCTCTCTACTGAACCCTTCTCTCTAATATGTAGAATGGGGGCTGACTTGGTTAGTCGTTATATGACCAACCAGTTAGATTCATAACATCTGGATGTATATAGAAGTCCCATCACAAATTCCATGTATATACCATCCCACTTACACTATGGGACCTTTAATGGATAAACCAAGCCTGCTGGTACCTAATGCTTCACCTTCACTTGCAGACAAGTGTGGCACCGAGAGACAAAATCTACTACTGCTTTCTTCATTCTCGGCCACCAGTGCAGTATTCGGAGATCCTGGTACATATTTTTTACTCTTGGATGTACTGCTAGAGAGGATGTGTGGAACTCCCTAATTACTTCCTCCTAAACCGACATTGGTACCATGGTACATCCACTAAAGTGGATGACGTGCTCCCCACCTTCAGAAAATATATCAGGTGCCTGTCCTGTGGATATCTGAGCACGTCAAGCCTCACAGTCAGTATCCCCATGTTGTGCCTCCATGACTCGCTATTGAATTGGGGGAGTGAGTCTACGTGACTGAAGAAAATATGCTCCATCTCGATCCACAACGGATATCAACAAAGCGGCCAGCTGCTCCGTCTCCTCGCCTAGAAGCAGTATACCAGATCTTCTTCTCAGTGTATCAGCTACAACGTTCCCCTTCCCAGGATTATAGACTATCTTGAAGTCATAGTCCTAGAGGAACTCTAGCCAAAGTCACTGTCTCAGGTTTATGTCCTTCTGTGATAAGATATACCTGAGACTCTTGCGATCCGAGTAGACTGTAAAATAATATCCCATCAAGTAATGTCACCACATCTTCAAGGTGAAGACCACTACTTCTAACTCTAGGTCATGGTTAACGTAGTTATATTCATGCTCTCTCAGCTGTCGAGATCCATATGCGATCACTTCTTGTACCTGCATCAGGACACATCCGATCCTAGTCCCTGACGTGTCGCAGTAGACTATATACCCTAAAACCTCCCATGGAAGTCGTAAGAATGGGGCACTAGTCCGCCTCTGCCTCAGCTCCGGAAACCTTTGTTGACATTTCTACGACCACATGAAGGGTTTCCCCTTCTTCTTCTTCAACACTAATAATGGTGCTGCAACTCTAGAAGAATCTGGCACAAACCTCCGGTAGTATCCAGCCAAAACCATGAATCTCCATACCTCCGTCACACTCTTGGGTGGCTACCAAACAAGTATTGTCTCAATATTCACTGGATCCACTACAAATCCAGACTCTGAGATGACATGTCCTAGAAATTGAACCTCTTGAATCCAGAACTTGTACTTCGAGAGCTTACCATAAAGATGGTGCTCTAGGAGTGTGTCCCGAACTACCTGCATGTGATAAGAATGCGCCTCCTCAGTAGCCAAGTAGATCAGAATGTCGTCGATGAAGACTACTAAACATTGATCAAGGTATGGCTGAAAGATACTGTTCATGAGTCCCATGAACACTGCTAGGGCGTTGGTCATGCCAAAAGGCATTACCCAGAACACATAATGGCCATACTGACATCTGAAATTCATCTTCTGCACATCCTCATGTCGCACTCCGAGCTGGTGATTGCCTGATATGAGGTCTATCTTCTAGAACCATCTGCCTCCTGTCAGCTGATCAAAGAGGTAGTCAATCCTCGGGAGTGGGTACATGTTCTTCCTAGTCACCTGGTTCAAGCGTTGATAGTCAACACAAATCCTCAAGCCTCCATCTGCCTTCTTGGTGAACAAAATTGGAGTTTCCCAAGGAGAAAAACTAGGCCAAATGAACCCGTTCCCCTGTAAGTCTTCCAATTGTTTCCGTAGCTCACGAAGCTTTGCGGGAGCCATCCGATATGTTGGGGTGGATATCGGTTCTGCCCCAGGGTACAAGTCAATGTAAAAGTCCACCTCTCTCGAGGAGGTAGACCTGGAACATCATCAGGGAATACATCCCCATACTGGTCCACCACTACAGGATAACCCGGACTCTCCACATCAACCACTCTGAGGGTAAGGCAAGCTAACTGATTAGTGATCGGTTTCACTCTCCTTCGGGTAAGTCCACCCTATGCTACAAAGGTTCCCTTATCCCCGATGAAGGTAAACCTAGTTCCATCCATGCGGACACACTACAATTTTCACCAAATATAGTCAATCTATGCTTGGAATGTAGATATCCAGTCCCTACCCAAGATAACATCATAAGGCCTCGATGCTGCTACTAGAAGATCCCAACCGAAGCTCAGTCCTCGTAGAGTAAGCTCACACTGTCGGTATCAGTGTGTAATCATCGAATCCTCTCCCGTAGAAGTCTCTAGCCATATGGATTGAGACAAAAGCTCTGTAGGAATCTCAGAGCTCTGAACGAGGGCAGTGGCAATAAAAGAATGATTGTCACTTATGTCTATAAGTATTGTAGCTAAGGTGGAGTAGACATAGATCATACCACGTATCATCTTAGGAGTTCCATGGTCATTGGTCCTAGATATTTGTAGCTGAACTTTCCCCTATCCACTTACTCCCTGTGGTCAGGGTGGGCCACCTGGTGGTGGTGGCAGTAACATCTCGAATTGTTTCCCACTGCCAGCTACATGACTAGCTCCTCTGCCACCTCTGCTTGGTCCCTGCAGACCTCTTCAGTTGAACCTCTGTCACTGCCTGGGTGGTCCTTCGACCATCATATGTTCATCTATACAGTGGTTCAGATAGTCACGATCCATGTGACCATGCCCGCTGCGTGTGAAACATTTCCCATTCCTTGCATGACTGGCTCTATCTATAGTACCCACACAATCGATCCTGAGTCATGCAGTCGTACACTTGTTGGTTTGATCCTCTGGGACCTCTGTGACATTTTTCTGCTGCCATCTACAGAAGAATCTCTTACATGACGACTGGTGGGGGGTCTCACTGCTGGTGACTACTTAGCAAGAAAACTCTCCACTAAGAGGTCTCTCTCTAACACCCCCTCTTGTGTCGATATGCTGAGAGAAATCCTCAAAGCCCAGATCTCCTGCCTGAGTCCATGCTCAATTTTTTGGGCCCTGAAAAATGGGTCTCACACCATATCATTGGATTAGAGTGATAGGTTGATGAACCTCGCTGTGTACTGAGCCATAATCATGATACCCTACTGCAGATGAAGAAGCTTTTGAATGCGCACTGCATGAAGGGTCATTGGGACAAACTCATCTCAAAACAGGCTCTCAAATTCTTCCTAGAGAAGTGTCACATCATCATGAACCTGGAGTATCAAGGTCCACCATTTACCTGCTGCTACTTCTAGAATACTGGCGGAAAGGATCACCATGAGATCAGCTAGTGTTCATACCATTCAGAAGACTCTCACCATGGCCTCTAGCCAATCCTCAACTGCTTGTGGGTCTGTCTCGACCCAGAACCTCAGTGGCCTCTGGCACTGGAACTTGTGCAATTACCTCAAGAAGTGTGTACCCTCTACTACTGGGGATAGTGGAATCAGTGGCACAGTGGGTAATGGTACCACTGGTGCCTCTGCTAGTGCCTCTACTGGAAGAGGGCCCTACACAGAGGCCCCGTTTCTCGGTGGGTTATCAGGGCGTAATATACCTGGAACCCTAGTTGGCTGTCTGCGTAAAGGCATCCTAAAAAGAAACAGGTGCACCATGATCAATATGTTTTAACTGGTGAGCTGTCTCAAAGAGATCCCAATGAAAACTATTAAAAAACATACACACAATATGGGATTTCGTGCACTGAGTTGGAAATCAGAAGTCAGAGTCCAGGTGTATGGATACGTCGGCCACCGCAGAAACACTGGGTTCACAAAACTGATAACCACATTCACTACACATAACACTATTTCCTTTAAATGAAAGATCATATTCCTATGTTCAATGGTAGAACTGACTCCTATGATACCAATTTGTCATGAACCGTCCCCCGGGGCCTGTGCTGTGTCTACCGCAAGCCCGCCTTCCAAAGGCTTGGGGTAGGAAACTAGCACCGAATGGCATATCACCTAAAACTGGGAAGGCATTTCCTTTATATCCTGTAAACACACTCAACCATGCACTCAAAAATATACAAACACAAGTAAAGTATAATGAAAAATAGCGTTGAAGGTAAGTAAAAAGGGGCCAGAATAGAAGTCCAACTGGAAAGTACAAGAAAATTGAATTGTACAAGTAAACTGAAACAGATCCATTGAACACCTGCCAAGGATCCTACCTAAAGGGAAAGTACAGCTCTCGAATGGCCATCCCTGTGGTATTACTCGTCTAATGTCCACCATCAAGCTACCAATAATACTGGTACTCTCATCCTCAGTCAGTGTTGTCTGTCATATGCACCAAACACAACATGGTGCGGGCATAGCCCATGTAGGGGAGAGTACGACGATACTCAGTAGGGACCCTGAGACTCTCAAGGTCTCACACAATCCACAAAGGATAAACCTCAATGCATGAAATCAACTGACAACCTTACCTAGGTATATGCCCATACATATACCAAGTTATCAAGTACACTCATCTCAACCATGAGGAAACACAGGGTCTAACCCAAAAGCCCAGAGCTCAACTATTCCACAAAGGTTTGAATACCATAAAGGTAATTAAGACACATGTACACCACATAGAAGAATACTACAAAGGTATCACCACAATGATAAGGACTCAGCTCATACAAGGTATAACATAGGTACAATTGTAGAGATGATTAGATGTAACTACTGGATCATTTTACTATGTTAAGAGTCAGACCCGTGAAGGATCCCAAACTGTAGGCCCACACAAGATCCTAGTATATCGTCAGACCCACACAATACACTAGTACTCTGTCAGACCCACACAGAATCCTAGTTCAATGTTAGTACAACGTCAGACCTACACAGTATCCTAGTACATCATCAGTGCATCGTCAGACCCACATAGGATCCTAGTACATCATCAGTTCATCTACAGACCCACACAGGATCAAAATACATCATCAGTACATCGTCAGACCTAGACCTAATCCTAGTACATCATCAGTACATCATTAGACCCAAATAGGAACCTAGTACATCTTCAGTACATCATCAGACCCACACATGATCCTAGTACATTGTCAGTACATCGTTAGACCCACATAGGATCCTAGTACATCTTCATCACACCATCAGACCCACACTGGATCCTATTAAATATCCATAACATCATCATACCCACACATGATCCTAGTAAATCATTAGTACATCTTCAAGGCCACATAGGATCCCAGTACATCGTCAGATCCTGCTACATGGTGCCCGCACTAAGATTGCTAGTCTCTGGGAGAGTCTGCTCCTCAAAATACTTTTCGATAATCAAAATACCATGAAGTCCCACTAAGAAATATCCCAAAGGACAGCCATCTAATAGGGGTCTCAACGCAACAGACGGTGCGTCAATCATATGTCTGGTTTGTATGTTATTAACCTTTTAGTTCTGAGGTCCCAGTTGGATTCGTGCTCGATCTAACCCGACGGTACCCCAAAATTATCCAAATCTCTAGTGGGGTATATCAAAGGGACCGTCATGCCCTAAGGTTTTTGGAACTGAATACAGTTCTTCAAACGGATGCCTGGTCCTAGAGTTATGGCCAAAAGAATGTATAGGGTCGAAACTGGTCCGGGTCCAGTCCGACCCGGTTTGACCAACCCTGCCCGACCGGTCTTGGGATGACCCGGTATGGTTCAGGTTGGCCCGGCCCACTGGATTTGGCTCACTAGGAGGCCTGGTATTTGTTGGGTGACCCACGATGCGGTGTGGTCACGGGGCAGTGAGGCGGTTGCGGTGCGTCGGTCCGCCGCGACTGGCCGGCTGGCCAACCATCCTCCCTTCATCACCGCGACCCCTTGTTCGCCGGGCGACGCGGACACGTGCCACCACCCTCGTTGTGCATCCGACCGCTGATTTCCATCTTCCATGTCACAAATATTTCATCAAAAACCATAAGGGATTTCAGAGAGGTCGGACCGTGTTCGTTTCTCCCGCACCCTCCGCGTTAGAGAGGTAGCAAGCGGTTCACAACTTTTGAATCACTAAGAACATCAAGAATGGTTAATGGAGGTATTTAAAATAGAGAACCTACATTGAAGGGTTGTTTTTGTGTTTTGAGATGAAAATGGTGAAGGTGTAGAGGGTTCCAATGATTTTTTCCTCCATAACACACTTCTGAAGTCGGGCTCGTTCATCATTCTCTTTCTTGGCTCCGAAGAACGTTATTTGATGGAGATGGCATTCTTCATTTGGAGTAGAAGTTCTTCGTTGGAGATACATTTCTCCAAGATCCCCCATTCTTCTCCCTTTTCCAATAATTTCCATCTTGAAAAAAAGAGAGGTTCCAACTTATTAAATGAAGTCTATCAATTTAATTTATGTTGGCACAATTTATTATACCACAGTGGCATAATAAATTTGGAGGAAGTCAATGGGTAAACTCTTCATTAATGAGGGAGTTCTAGGGGTTTCTCTCATTAAGAGGGTTTGAGTGGTCCCCACATTTTAGAATTCCAAATGGGGTTTTAATTCTGGTGATCCCCACATATTAAACATTTATGTGGGGGGTTTTTATTAGAAATATGATAAAAGTTTATTTTATTTTATTTTTCATTTCCACGGAAAACACATAATCTATTTTTCACCCTCGACCTAATGCGGTCAAGGTGAAGGTCTCCTTAAGAAAATACCAGAGTACTGAATTCAATGGTGCCCTCAAATTTATATTCTGACAACTAGTTTAAAAGTTAAAAAACCTGATCGTACGTTTACTGAATGTACCCAAAACAAGTTCATAAATTCATTCTGATCACACCGAGCTTCGGAATAACATGCTGTTATTTTTTGCGGAATCGTAAAATTACCATATAATTAAAAAAACATTTACATGGAAATTATGGGTCTCTAAAATCAAACTAATTCATTATAAACAGAAGAATAAATGATCAAAATACAACATATAAATGATCTATGCCATAATAGTTTAGTTCTAGTGCTTTTGGAAACATGGAAACATAAAAAACTAGTTCTTAAGTGTCTCTCATTGATTTATGTTAACTTGAAATAAAAATAATTTCTAAAACCATTCTTCATAACCTAACGATATAAACCATAATAAAGGGTGGTCATATATGCTCAATAATTGTAAACACGGGTGATATCAATGATCATATATGGATAACATAGGTAGCAGCAATTAACTTTCACCCTATTTTTGTACAATCTTCCATCAGGTATGCTACCCATTCGTTTGTAAACACATCTATATCATCTTGTGAATATGTTTTTTTGTGAAATTCATGGTAGTACTGAATAAATATATATACATAAAGGATTAATAAATATTTTAAATGAACTCATAATTATTTTCAAAAATACATCTTTAGGGATGATAGTTTTTTGATGAATTATGATATCTTTTATAAATTTACAAACATAATAACCACAGTCCATTCCATTTGTTTGTTTGAGACACTAAAAAACATTGAGAAAAATAAGTAATTTTTTATATGTGTTTTCAAAGTGAAAACTTGTTATATATACCATGATTCTTGTCCAGTGGTATATCATGTATGTGTTCTAGTCCTTAGGCCCTATATTAATTCCATAAATTAGATGATATTGATGCACTTCTTTATCAAAATAAAATACTCATTAAAATATAATATAAAATATATAACTAGATGTTTAGATCTAAAATATTGGATCTAGTGTATTAAAAATTGACAAACTCCATCATATGTGGTCAGTTTGTTGCATATCCATGCGTTGAATCCAGAAAATAAATCTTTGGTGTATTCAAATTGACCACAATTGGCATCTAGTTCTACCTAAAACCAAAAACAATGATTATGTAATGAACAAAATGAAAATATCATTGATATGATTAAACTGTAGAGTTTTACCCCTGCATCATTGGTATTAAAAATATTCTTTCATACCTAATTTTGTTTTTTAATGATTTGAGAAGGGATAACATTATTCCAACCCCTTTTTCGTTATTTATTTCTTCTTCTAAAGAGGTGATGTGAGGACTAATGAGGCCAAATTTTTTTCATGGGGAAATCCCTTCAATTGTTTTTCATATATACACCTGTGAAAAATATGAAATGTATTTATTCCTAATTATCATAGTATATCATCTTTTCTAAAATAAAATCATGAAAACATACCTCATGTATACATTTACGACTGAGGTGCCTATCCATTCATTCTTAAGGATTTCATTTGAATTTTTATCAATAATGAAATATGATTTTTCCTCTTTGTACATATTTTTTTTAAAATAAACTATGTGATAATTGTCTTCTACCAACTTTGTATCCACAGGAGCCTATAATTATATTAAATGTGGATATAGAACGGGTGGGGTGAAGGTGATATCAGTAGATCATTTCAATTGGTTAGTTGATCCTTGAGATATTATTGAGATGATATTTAATTTCACCCCCTTGTTTTTGTCATTTTGTAATATCATTATCAGTTCATATATTTTTTTTGATTAAATTATAAAGGATAAGCTTAAAAAATAAATTGGAAATGGATACCTCTTTATCGACATGTTTTTTACAAGAATTGACAGCCATGCGATGAAGGTTACAAAAACATGTTCAAATGTATAAATGATTTCATCATCATTTATAATAGGTAGCTCATCACTCAGCTCATTAGCTATGTAAATTTACACTCTTACATGATCTTTTAGAAGTTTTCTATTGTGTAGCTTGTCGTTCTACATATTGACCATCGTAGACCTCGCTCGATGGTGATAAGTGGGAGTTGATAAATATAAATCACAGTCATTTTAACCCTGTAAAATATCAATACATGAAAGTTATTAGTGTCTATGTGATTCACATTTCATAGAAACAATTATAATAACATTAATTACCTCATCTAAGTCAGGTTTTTGAGGGTAATGGATCACCTTAATGCTAGTGGGGGTGGGGCAGGATCTTCATGCACAAGTTGTTGTTGTGTTGTTTCTTCTCTTTGCCTCCCCCCATCAAACTTTATTTCATCTCTCTATGGTATTGTAATTATTCTTGAAACATATCTATTTTTTCTCTCAAATTTTTCATTTCCACAATTTGATCCTCCTCTTTTTTTCCTTCCTGAAAATGTGTTCAGGGTGTCACCCCAAAACCCACACCTCTAACACAACCAAATTGTTCTGGCTGCATCATAGAAGCTGGAAGTATGTATGCATCTAGTGCGAGTGTTGTTAATTCCTGTGACTATGTCAGATAAATAATAAAGGAAAATAATTAGTCATTTTTATGTAATAGAGATTTAACTAAAATAATTTTTTTATTATATCATACTTACACATGTTTCCCAAACTTATTGTGTGTTTTCATCTATCAGTATCCCCTATTTATTCACACGAGACTCCTTCCATAGCACATGGCATGGGATGGAAGGGGATTTCAATTTTGATTCATCATTCTTCATATAAACACAAGAACATGGTTATGGTGTTGTTTTATGTCATGTAAAATTATTACGGTAGATTGAAAATACATAGAAATTTTTTCTCAAGTTAAGAATACCCTATCCTTGCATTACGGTTGGGGTACACTGAATTTTTTTCCGTTCTTTATTTTCATCACTTAATTGTTGTTTCATAAATAAAAAACTATCAATAAAATTTATGAATACAAGCAATGTCAAGAAACATATTACAAGACAAAATGTACATAAAATGTCTTCTCCCTATGATGGTTGCTAAAAGAATCTCGTGATCCTTGGTATATAAAATGTTTATAAAGAGGAGGTGGGTGTGGCTTGATTTTCCCTTCAGCAACATTATGATGATATTTTGTTAAATTTTTTTGGAATCCTCCATGAATACTTCCTACAAATCTTAATGCATATTCCTTTTGTGAAGAATCTACTATAAATGAACTATAAAATGGATAATGAAGAGTAAGTCAATTTTTGATGTATTTTATTTTATTTTAATAAATTAAAGAAATGATTTCATAGTGTTACCATAATCTATTCCCACATTAGTGTCTTAATCCAAGTGAAAAAATGGTGCCATGACTGTAAATCAATCGACATGCGTTACAGAGTGACAATTCTAATGTAGCTACTAAATATGCATTTGATTGGGTTAAAATATTGTCATTGCTTATTCTCTCCAACCTCTTATTTGATAACTTTTTCTGTTGCTTTAAGGATTTTGGATAAAATTGTCAATGTATGGTTATCTTGTTATTTTGTGCTTTTAGGGTTCCATTTCCAACCATTTACCCAGAAGCATCATCATTATGTTCCTATGGAGTGCTATCATTGACACGAGGACCAAAAAATCATGTTGAGAGACATGTTGTACATTAGCATTGCGACCAGCAACAACAGGTTGAGAAACCTACTGTTTCTCTGCATTAGGACCAACAGAAGAATGTTGAGAGACCTGTTGTGCCTCATGATTGGGCACATCAGCTGGTCCAGAAGTGATTATATTTATAAGTGGATTATCATTTAATTTAGATTACATAAAAAAAGCATTGAACAGATAATAACATAACATAACACAATGTATATTACAATAAACAAATAAACTGATTATTGAACACTTTTTTTAAAGGATTGAGAGATTTGAACCCTCTATCGACTATCTAAACCCCTTTCATTATGGTCTCTTTTAGTGTACAAAATTCTGTCAACATTGGGACTGCTGTCAAATGATAGAAAAATCCCAATGAAAGGGTCATCCTCTATTGAACCTTAATTTGACCCTTCAGTTGTTTTGGTTGATAAAAGAATAATTGAACAGTTGCAGTTTGCAGGATCTAGAACATAAAATACTTGTATTTCCTGTAATTCCATTATAATTGGTGCATATTTTTTTTCCTTACTTAGATCAACTTTCACGAACTTCAATTCATCTATTTTAACAACACTCCTATCATCAATACCCATTCATTGAAAAAACGGCACATGGAATTTCATATAATCCATCTCCCATATTTGTTTGATGATTCTAAAGTATGAATTTTTTGCAAAAAACATATTTCTATCCTTATCCCCAGAAACATGTATCACATTATCCACAAGTGTAACCCCACCATTCTTCATGGTAAGTTCTTCATCATGTTCAATAGTATATAATGTAGAATCATTAATTGCATAAGCATTGTAAGATAATACATACACACTTGCTCCTCTATCTAGCCATCAATGTCATTCTGAAATAGAGTAGGTATTATCATCTAACTTCTTAAAATATTTTCCTGATACCATCCTTTAAAATATTGATTATGTGTATCTGATATCCATTTTTCAGCCCTAGTTGGTTTCCAATACCTATTAATTTCCTTCTGGGTTTGAACATATGGGTAAACGTCAAAACTGTTATGAGAAACATAGAGGTGGGCTAGTTCCCGATCTAAAATACTGATTTTGACAACTTATTTTCTAAAAATTAATTCACCCTCAGGCCACCCAGTGTGATGAGATTTAGGTAGGCCAATGATTTCCACACTAGACATGTATTCAGTACAGAATTCATTGTATTCCTCAATAATATATTGATCCTCAATACAACCATATGGAAAAATTTGATTTTTTGACATACCCTTTCAAAATGATCATTTACTATTCAATGGGTTATATCAATCTATATTGTATAGGACCACATAGTCGAATCTCTCACACAAAATGAACCATCAAATGAACAATCATATCAAAGAATGTTGGCAGGAAGAAAATTTCCAATTCATATAATAAGACAGAAATCTCTCTTCCCATAGTTTGAAATTTCACAAGGTTTAGTACATTAATAGTGATAGATTTTAAGATGAAATAAAACTCTATTAATGTATGGTAAACATTCATTGAACAAATGAAATGTAAAGTTATAGGAATTAGTCTTTCATCAAAACATGGAAGTCAAATGATTTTAGATCCTTTAAGTTTAAATCGCTCAATGGCACAATGTTCTTGATATTTGATGAATACCCCTATGGAACGTTTACTTCATTAATGAAGTTTACAAATTGATATCTCTCATACCTGAAAGGAGTATAAGCCTAAGGAGGAAGAAATGTTCATTTTTCATCCTTCACTAGTACCAGCACTTCTCATATTCCCATATCAATCATGTCCAATCTAGCCTTAATTCAATCATTTGTTTTCCCTGGTGCGTTTTCCAATGTTCTAATTAAACTATCACATACATTTTTTTAACATTCATAACATCTATAAAATGTAGGTCATATAGACAATTCTAGTATGGTAATTGAAAAAAAACCAATCTATTTTTCCAACCGGTTTTCATAAGGTTTTTTAGAAATGGTTTACCAAAAGTATTGTCCACATCTTTTAATTTCTCAAACAATTGATCACCTATTAGTGGAGACTGTGAAGTATATTCTTCTGAACATCCATAGAATTATGTATTCCTAGATCAATACATATGCCATCGAGGTAAAAATATGAAATGTCCTAGAAATACGGTTTTTGATGAATGTTTCATCCAAATTCACTGTGTACCTTATTTGAAAATGGGAAACCCTTGAGTTACTTTAATGATATATCTCAAAAAATTTATACCAGCTAGAATTTTATTTATCATCACATATAACATGGATATCAAATTAAAATCTTCATTTCTGTAAGCATCATACAATGTAACACCAAAATCCCACTATAATTTTAAATCCTCGATCAATGGAGCCAAATAAACATCAATATAATTTTCCGGTTCTTTTGGTCCTGATAAAAGGATAAATAACCTAATGTATTTTCATTTCATGCCTAACCATGGTGGTAAGTTATAATTTACAAACATAAATGGCCATGTAATTTTACTGCTACTTTGAAAACTAGACGGATTCACTAGATCTATAGATAACGCAAGAAGAAGGTTTCTCGACATGTTTCCAAATTTAGGATACTCATGATCAATTCTATTCCACTGAGGAGTGTCTACCAGGTATCATAGTTTCCCATATTTAATTCTTGTATCTGCATTCCATGTCAATTTTCATGGAGTCTTGTCACTTCTATATTGGCGCCTAAACTGTGGAATGATTGGAATGTACCATAAAACATTCCTAAGACTGGATTCATCTTTCATGTATCTAGAAGAAACACACTTTGGGAATTAATTAGGGGATTTTTGGTCCTTGAGAAAAAATATATAGTTATTCGAATATGAGTGAATTATTTTAGAGATCATACCCATCGAGTGTAGCATTCATTTGGAATCATATGTTTGGATCGAGAGGTCATTATCTTCTAGGAGCATGTCATCCCGGAGAGCAAGTAGTTCTGTAAAACTGGTGTCACTCCACCCATTTCTTTCTTTCAAATTATACTGATTCATTATGGCTAACAAGTGGTTCATATTTAGTGAAACCAACATATAATGGAGTATTTTCATAACTCTTTGACTTCTCAAACAATTTTGGGAAATCACGATTTTCTTCTACAATTGTCCTTATCATTTCCTCAATACGATCATCATCATCATTCACATATGTAATCACATAATCCATATGATTATCTTCATTGTTAATGCTTGTAAGCATATCATATGATCGATAAAACATAATTCTATCCCAACCACTACCCACATTTTTCCCCATGTTTATTCCAACAAGTATAACTTTGATCTATTTCGTGATAGATCAGGTGTTCTTCCAACTCTCCAGGACTAATTTGTCTAGAATAATAACTTCTTAAAAAAAGAAAAACAATTTGAGTAGGGTCATATGCATGATCTTTTTCTAACATTATAAACTCTTTAATTCCATCTTCACATGGTTTTGTCAACCGATTCTCATTCATCCATTCTTTTTTAATATTCATCCTATTTGATAAAGTAATTGTAACATCCCCTTTAAATAATGAATATGACATTTTCATATTTATTAATAGTTGTGGATTAAATATTATTTTAACTTGAAAAGGGATTATAATTCTGATTGCATAATCAACATGTAACAATGTGTTTCTTTGAAATCTTATGTTCCCCACAGCATTGAGTCATACTAAAAAATTATAATATATTATTATTATTTTAAATAGTAGTTAGTGCCTAGTCATTGTATTGGAGGGAATGAAATTAAATTACTACAATATGATTATACATGTTTGTTAAATTTTTATACATTTATCAAATATATTTTAGAAGCTTAGAATAAGAAATAATCCAATTTTAAGCATGAAATACTCTAATATTCTTTAAAATATCATTTTACCACCTTTTGATGGAGAACCCTTTTTAAATATATATTTTTTCACTTTTATATAATCTATTTTAAAAAATAATATTATTTTTTAGAATTAGGATATCAATATTTACTTTTGATGAAATTTTGGAATTTTTTTATAATGTTATTTTTTAGTGAATAATAAATAATACTCCATTTTAATTCAAAACTGCATTTTAATATAATTTATTTAAATTGATATATTATCTTTTCAATTGTTTTTAATGTGTAATTAGATTAAAATATTACCTTTTAATATATTTTTAGTCACTGAAATAAATTTCACTATGGAATTGGACATAAACAAGTTTCAATCTTTTGATAGTTGCTATTTCTTAAAAAAAACTTTTTGTTTTGAGAACCGGAATTGATTTTAATTTAATTTCTGCCACATTTTTGTTTTGAATTTTAAAAATGGATTCCATATTTTGAATTAGGATGTACAAATTATGTAAATAGGAAACTTTTATTTTAATACATTATGAATATTTACTTCAGTAAATATTTTATTTACAATGGTTAAAGGTTAAATATGTTAGATAAGGGTAAAACATATCATTCTATTAATATTAAATTGCCCTAAAATGTGTCCTAATACTATTTTTTAATACATTTTAGACCATTGGCATCCTTGGGTCGATTTTGGGACCCCATGGTGCCACATGGGAGTGATAATGACACTTTATTTTAATTAATTTAATGTAAAGAAAAAAATGACACAAACAAATATATGTTAGTAAACAAAATTTTATACAGGGTTATATAAGTAATATCTTTGAATATAAATATAAATTTGGAAAAAAATATATTTCCTACATCATGGTATTTAATTTATAATTTTTATATATCATAATAATAAAATTCATTTGGATACAATGATGATGAAATGATTACCTTATTAATGAATGATTTAAATAAATGAGATTATAAAAATTAAAAAAATATCCAAACCAATATGATTCTTATTGGATGATTTTATTTAGAACAATTGAAATCATACCATAGGATTTAATTAGTTTTTTGACCTTTTGAAAATGAAAAATATTTTATAATAAAATAATACTTTTAAACATTCCTAAAGAGCCCCTCCTCCCCCTTATAAAAGACACAAACTCTAACCTATTACTCACACCTCTCAAGACCCTTGGCACATCCAACATCTACCCAATTAATCTCCCTACGTACATATCTTCCTTATAAAACCCTTCCCATATGCATAAGGAAATTCATGTAAACTGTTTTTTTCAAACCAAATAGAGATACCCTATTTAAAGGTATCATCTTCGCTTAAGTTCATTTCTTTTATTTTCCTTCTCCACCCCTCTAAACTCTCTTTATTCAATTATTTTATAAAATCACCTGAATATTCAATATAATAGTTTTTTTTGAGAATAATTATAACTACACTTACACACACCTCCATCTAATGGATACGAACATACTATTTTGGTGGACGACGGACTACTACCTCAGAAGATGTTGAATGTTCAATATTCTTCTACCACTTCTCATTGTGGCCATTATGATGGAACTGTATTTATATATGATATATATTATGTTTATGTTTTCTCTATTATTCTTTATTTTTTTATATCATACCTTTATGGTTTCCATAATGGGTAAATACAATAATTTCATTTGAGGAAATGCGAACTACCGCCCCCTCAAGGTGATACAATTTGTTCATGACATACATGGAACGTATACATGATGAAATTAAAGAAGTTTTGTTAAATATATATATATAATAAATATATATTATAATATAATAATTATATACCTATTTATCATTAATTTTTCATTCCATTGTATACGAAATAGAAATGAAAGTAGTATTCGTGTGTACGTACGACTTATCGTCTCCAGGAATGGTGCATTTAATTTATTATCTCCAAATGGTATGTAATATTATAAATACATATATATACTGGATATAAAAAATATATACAATATCTAAATCTATAATATAAATATGGAGATAATGGATTTTAGACCACATGGACAACATGTAATTATAAGAAATTGACTTTTGACTCAATTACCACATACCAACAAAACAACCATTATTAACCTAAATTATTACATAATGTTTATTATGTGATAATACGTGATATAAAATGAATAATAAATTTTAAAAATGTTCTGATGAATTTTTAAATTATCTTTAGTTTAGTATTTAGCAGATTAAATAACGAACGAGTCAAGTCAGATAGGAGGTAAGGGGTTTTCATCTAACTTATTTATTCCCATGAGATTCATGCTATATTTTACACTATTTCCTTTTGTGTGGTGTATTTACTGACCATGATTGTATTCATTGTGTAATATAATTTATTTTAATGGTATTTAAATCTGCATTTTATGATATTTCTTTCATGTGGTGTATGTTCCATAATTTACCAAACTGGTAAGGGAACCTTTCACCCTCCTCTTCTAATCAAAGACCTCTTTTTTGTTCTGTATTTTAGATTTCCATTTTATTAAGTTGGGATATGTTATTATATATCCTCATAGATTTATATTTTATGTCCATGTGATGAGAGATTCTTTTCACTCTCATCAACTCATTTTCACATTATTAAAGCGTCACTGTTAGGCTGTCAAACTTTTTTAAGAGAACTTCTTAACCCAATTTCAATTCTTTTGGGTTAAATTACTACTTCTTGATTATTTTGTGCTATGAATATGTTTGAATGACCTATTATTGTTTTATAATTATTATCCACTTATATTGGGTGTATTCTTTTTTGTCACACATAATAATGTCATTGATTTTTCCTTAGTCTAAGGATATGTTTTTTGCAAGGGACTTTATCTCAATTTACCTTCCATTGGGACTTATTTGTTGTTATACACCAATTCAAATTTATATGGTGTATATACTGCCCTTTCACATATTATTTCAGGAATCCCCTTATTCTCAAAATTTTGTAAGATTTGATTAATGTTATTCCTCAATTATTTTTATTCAAACATCTCTCATTTTCTTAGGAACTATGGAACTAAAATATCATTTTTAATGTTTTAATGATTTATTATTTAAAATATTTCACATTAATTTCCATGTTATAAATATTATTTAAGGATTTATTGATATGTACATGAATGCTTTGAAATTAAAATTTCATTCAAAATCATCAAAGTGTCTTGGGACACTTTGATTCAAAAATATCTTTATTAAATGTTTAAATGGTTTTGAAAAAGGTTTGATAAAGCATTGATTATGTCAATATCATTAAATGATATATTGTGATTGCAATGTGAAAATGTCATCTTTCATTTATTCTTTTTTTATTTGTTATGAATATGTTATGGTTATTGGGCATTTTTTACATATACGGGTGGTTCTATGATAAGCCTAGGGCGGGTGAGACCGAGATAGATCCCCAATGCATTGGGTAACATGACAGAGGTAAACATTAATGATTATCCTAATAGATTTAGGGAATATACTATGATGGGTATTCTAAACATATCTCCCTATGTAGTAGTGAAATCTATAATGTATGTATGATATGGATGCCACATGTTACCTTAATGATTTATGATTTCTATGTGTTATTCATAAATCGTATGATTTCATGGGTAATGTTATGATGGAATAGTAGGGTTTCATTGATTTGTATATATTGATAGGTTAATGTTTCCTTTACTTATTTTATAACACCAACTGAGATTTTTATGCTCACCCCACGTTTTGAAATGTTTTTCACATGAGATAAATATGAATAGTGTCAATGATGGGTTCAAGGAAAGGTCATGCTGTCTAAAACATGGAAATTGAGAAGTTTTAATTTTTAAGAGTTTTTACTTTATAAAAAAATGGAAACTGTGTTGAAGTGTCTAAATTATAATTTTTGAGATCTAACATAATAGTTATGGTCTAATTTTAGAAATCTCTAAACCAAAAATTATCCTCAATGTGAATTCTTGACATAACTCAAGATTATGTAATGTTTAAGGTCGGGTCCATATAGTTGGTGTCATAGGTCGGTTTAGACAAATTTTGGGATTATGAGTTTTCATTAAACACATGGTTAGTACCTTTGTCTATTATTTCAGTTAAATACTTGTTTTATAACATTTTTAGATCATGGAAAGTCAGTTAGATATGGAAGGAGGAGGATCTCAAACAACATTCTTATATCTTCCTAATAAATGCTTGCCATAATTATTGAAAAGTCATGTTCAGATGATTGTGATACTTTTTCTAACAGAAAACTCACTCACAAGAAATTGTTTGAGATATCAAACACATTCACTACAACTTGATATCATTTTGGATTATGGGTTGTATTTAATCAAATCCTATTTTCACAATATTCTTATATTTTTTAGAAAGGTAAATATTATCAAGGAATTTTTAAATATTTCACTTTATCAAAGGATTTTGAAGAATATTATGATTTAGAAAAGGATGCCAAAGATAGATACCCTTACACAACCTATTTATATTTTCTTTTTCAATATAATCTCTCAACACATACTTATGGTTTTTTAAAAGGACCATTGATTTAATGTTTCAACTCAAACATGGTTTGACTATTTTACAAAATTCATGTTTTTTCAGATGTTTTGAAATTATATGTCATACATGATTATTTTATGAAAATATTTTTCTATAAATACCTATATGACCCAAGTTTCACAAGGTGTATTTGGATGAAGGATGAAAATTATTTTGAGGGATCTTTAAATCATTGTTGCAATTCATGGAAATTTTACCTATACGAACAAGAGAGTGATAAAACCAAATGAACACCATGATCAAGGTATGATGTTCATTCTATTGGGAATAGTACTATTTTATTATATAGCGGTGAAAAATGAAAATATATAAGATGTTTAGGTATTGATGTATTGGAATGAAAATTAAAGGTATAAGAAAACATTTGGGGTTAAAACATGTTAGGGATATTTTTTTGGGTTTTATAAAAAAAGGACAAAACACAGACCATGTGACAAACTGTCACGTCTGAAAAAGCAATGGGAATCGAATCCACAACCAAAGTGCGATTGGGATTTATCGCCTACCACTGGAAAACATCAAGTACCTGGTTAGTATGACTTAATATTTTTAGTCAAATGATTTTCTTGATCTAGAATAAATTGATTTGGGATATCATGTATTATCAAATGGATATCCTTAGTACAAGAAAATGATTTGGAGATTAATTGATAAAACTTATTTAGGAAGATGTTATTTCATTTGGGAACACAATCTTCCCAATTAAGCTCCCTAAATCCATATATTCCTACTAGTTTTCTACCCATAAGCATAAGTCAATTCTAGTAAACCTTTTCATTCAAACCAAATAGAGATACCCGATTTAAAGTTAACATATTATCTTAAGTTATTTTATTTTATTTCCCTACTACAAACCCCTAAACTCGCTTTATTAAATTATTTTATAAAAAAAACATTATTTTAAATATACTAGGTTGTTGTTATATAAATAATTTGAACAACACTTACTCACAAATCCATCTAATGGATACAAAGATACTGTTTCTGTGGATACGGAACTATTGCCTCATGAAACGACGATTGTTCTATATTATCCTACAACCTATCATGGTAGCCATTATGATAGAAATGTATTTATATATGATATATATTATGTTTATTTTGTATCTACTGATTCTTTATTTTTCTTTTATATATTACCTTTATGGTTTCCATAACGGGTAAATATGATAATTTCATTTGAGAAAGTGCGGACTATCGCCCCATCTAGGTGATATGATTCGTTCATGCCATATATGGGACCCATAAAGGATGATTTTAACAAAAATAAGTAATATATATATATATATATCATATGATATTATATGTTTATTATAGTATACCTATTTACCATTATGTTTTCATTCCATTATATATGAAATAGAAATGAAAGTAGCGTTCATCCGTATGTACGACTTACCGTCTCTATGAATGGTGCATTTAATTTATTGTCTCCAAATGTTATGTACTATTATAAATACATATATATACCTAATATATAAGATATAGAATATAGATATATCATGAATATCATTATGAATATAATTTAATTTTGACTAAATGGAAAACATGTAATTATAAGAAGTTCACTTTTGACTCAAGTACCAAATATCAACACAATGACCGTTATTAACTTAAATGATTACATAATGTTTAAAATGTGATAATAAGTTATATAAAAGGAATAATAAATTTTAAAAAGGTTCTAAGACAAGTATAAAGTAACTTTACTTTAGTATTCATGAGATTAAAGAATGAACGAGTCAAGTCAGACATGAGGTAAGGGGTTTTCATATCACTTTTTTATTCCCGTGATATTCATGCTATATTTTCCATTATTTAATTTTGTGTGGTGTATTTACTGCCCATGATTGTATTTATTGTGTAATATACTTTAATTTAAGAGTATTTACAACTTCACTGTGTAATCTCTCTTTTGTTGTGGTGTATGTTTGGTAAGTTACCAAATTGGTAAGAGAACCTTTCATCCTTCTCTTCTAAAAAAATTCTAATTTTATGTTATGTATTTTAAATTTACTTTTTATTATGTTAGGAAATTTTATTATATATCCTCATTTCTGTACATTTTATTTTCATGTGATTAGTGACCCTTTTCTCTGTCATCAAATCATT
This sequence comes from Viscum album, assembly GCA_963277665.1. Lineage (NCBI taxonomy): Eukaryota > Viridiplantae > Streptophyta > Magnoliopsida > Santalales > Viscaceae > Viscum > Viscum album. The sequence goes on from OY728165.1 coordinate 1,563,379,876, forward strand.
TTCTGAATGTTAAAGCGACACCGTTAGGTTGTCGAATTTCTGTAAGAAAACTTCTTAACCCAATTTCAATTCTTCTGGGTTCAATTTATACTTGTTGATTATGTCGATCTATGAATATGTGTGTATGAAATATTATTGTTTTAAACTTAATATCCACTTATATTGGATGTATTTGTATTTGTCACACATAATTATGTCATTAAATCTTCCAAAATCTAAGGATATGATCTTTGCAAGGGACTTTGCCTCAATATACAATCTATTGAGACTTATTTGTTGTTTTACACCAATTAACTTTTATATGGTTTATATTAATATATTTGACATATTATATCATGAATCACCTTATTCTCATGATTATATAAGCTTTGATTAATGTCATTCCTCAATTATTTATATTCAAGAATCTCTCATTTGGTTAGGAACTTTTTAACTAAAATATCGTTTTAAATGTTAAAATGATTTATTCATATAAATATTTGAAATTAATGTTCATGATTTAAAAATGGTTTTAAGGAATTATTTGTATGTAAATTATTGTTTATAAATTATAATTTTATTCAAAATCTTCATTGTGGTTTGGGAAATACTGATTAAAAAATATCTTTATGAAATGTTTTAAATGGTTTTGAAAATGCTTTAAGAAAGCATTTATTATGTCAATATTTTGAAATGATATATTACGATTGCAATGTGGAAATGTTATATTTTATTTATTACTGTTTTCTGTGTTATGAATATGTTATGGTTATTGTCCATTGTTTACATATATGGGTGGTTCTGTGATAAACCTTGGGCGGGTGAGCCCAAGATAGCTCTCCAATTCATTGGGAAACATGACAGAGGTAAACATTACTATTCTCCTAATAGAATTATGGAATATAAACTGATGGGTATTCCAAACCTAAATCTATATATAGAAGTTAAAGCTAAAATTTTAGTATGATATAGATTCTACAAGTTACCATTATGATTTATGATTTATATGTGTTATTCCTAAATGTTTTGATTTCATGGGGAATGTTATGATTGAAAATTATAGTTTAATTGATTTTTATTTATTGATGGGTTAATGCTTCCTTTCCTTATTTTATAACCCTTACTGATATTTTTATGCTCATCCCATGTATTGAAATTTTATTCACAAGTCATAAAGATTAATAAGGTTAATGTTGGTATCAAGGAAAAGTCACGATGTTTAAAACATTGAACTAGAAATATTTCTGTTTACAAGAGTTTTTATTTTATAAAAAATGGAAACAAAGTAAAAGTGTATAGTTTTTAATTTTTGAGATGTAATGTAATGGTTATGTCCTAATTCTCTAAAACTATAAACCAAAAAATATCCTCACTATGAATTCTTGACATAACCCTAGATTATGTAATGAATAATGAAGAGTCCTTATAGTTGGTATCAGAGGACGGTTTAGACAACTTTAGGGATTTGTTGTTACCGTTAAACACATGGTTCATCCCTATTTCTATTATTTTAGTTAAATATTTTTTTATAACTTTTTCAGATCAAGGAATGTTAGTTACATATGGTTGGAGGAGGATCGCTAATAGCATTCATATCTCTTCCTAATGACATGCTTGTAATAATTACTGGCAAGTTGTGTTCAGATGTTTGTGAATCTTTTTCTAACATACAACTAACATGGAAGAAATTGTTTGAGATATAAAACACCTCCACTATACATAGATATCATTGTGGACAATAAGTTTTTTTAATAGAATTCTATTTACAAAATATTCTATTATTTTCAAGAAAAGTATATATTATGAAGGTATTTTAAATTTTTTTTACCTTATCACTAGATTTTGAAGCATGTTATGATTTTGAAAAAGGTGATGAAGAAAGAGACCCTTGAGAAACCTATTTATATTTGATTTTTCAATAAAGTATCTCAACACATACTTATGGTATTTTAAAAAGACCATTTTTTGAAAGTTTTAACTCAAACATAGTCTGACTGTTTTACAAAAATGATGTTTTATCAGTTGTTTAGAAATTATATGTCATACATGATTATTTTATGAAACTATTTTTCTGAGAACACCCATATGACCCATGTTGTACAATGTGTATTTGGATGAAGGAATCAAATGACTTTGAACAATCTCTAAATCATTTTTGCAATACATGGACCTTCTACCTATGTGAACTAGATGATGACTAAACCATATGGACACCAAGATCAAGGTATAACGTTGTTTCTATTTGGAATTGTAATATTTTATTATATAGTGGTGAAAAAATGACAATATATTAGATGATGATGTCTTAATGCATTGGGATGAAAATGAATGGAATAAGAAAACCTTTGATGTTAAAAGATATTTGGGTGATTTTTGTGTTTTATAAAAAGAAAAACACCCAGAACGTGCGACAACCCATCGCATCAGAAAAAGCTATGAGAATCGAACCCACAACCGAAGTGCGATTCATATTCAGCGTCTACCATTGGACTACGTGAAGTCCCTCATTAGTATGACTTATTCCTTTTAGTAACATGATTTTATTGATCAAGAATAAGTTTATTTTGGATAATGTGTTTCATCAAATGGATATCCTCATTATAGGAAATAGATTTGGTGACTATGTGATAAAAGTTATTTTGGAAGAAGTTCTCTCTTTTGGGAACACTATTTGCTTAAAGAAAATAGAATAATATGGGATCTCATTTGTGGATTAATGGTTGAAATTTTATTTTGTAAGAATATATGTTTTAAATGTGGACATATGGGGATTTGGGATATTTACAGAAATGATTAACCTATCATAGAGAATATGTGATTTGGATAATTACACTTTAGTATGAGACATTAAGAGTATTCAATGTTTTTGGAGATAAATGTTTATATTTACTGTGGATGACTATGTGATTAAATCTTTCAATTTTTTGGGTTTGAATCATAGTTTGGATTATGTTGAATATTTTTAAAGAAAAATGTGTATTGAATGGTCTTTCTTGAACATTGGGTACTTTTTGTTGAATTTTGGAGATTAAGAGTAGTATTTAATTGTATAGTGGATTATCCTTTTTGGGAATTATCTGATCTCATACTAATAATTTTTGGTATTAGTTAATTTATAATGATAGGGAAAATATATAGTTATTATTTTGTGGATTATGTGATTCTCTAGATGCTGATTATAGCACTTAAGGTGTGACCAGTTCATTTTGAATATTCATTATTTGAAGAAAACATGAGTTTTTGGTTGAATCATATTAAATGATGAAACTCTACATGAAGGTTAAGTATATTTCATAATGTTATTATTAAATACCATAAATAATTTTCTCAACATTTTGAAAGGTAATTTAAATTTTTTTTTTGTCTATTTACTTTTTCTACTGGGGAATCAAAGACTATTTAACCCAAAACATTTTTATGGTTTCCAGATGGTTAACTTTCTGCTGATCCTATTTTCTATCAATCTCCATCAAAATTTGATGGTTAGTTTATTTTCCATATCCATGTTTTCATACATGGAATCCTAGTATGTGTTATCTCAAGTGACCATTTTATTTATCTTTATTTATTTTAATGTTATAGTTTCGTTGACACTTTTCTCATTTGGGACTTGTAATGAAGGTTCTGAGCACAATTTTAAAATTGTTAGGACACAATTCCCAAAAGGGGGGGAAGGATGTAACATCCCAGATAAATAAAGAATATAAAATTTTCATATTTATTAATATTTTTTAATTAAATATTAATTTTACTTCAAAGGGAATGCAATGTATTATAGTGTACTTAACATGTAACTATGGGTTTCTTTGAAATCTTATGTTTCACACAATGTTGATTCATACTGAAAAATAATAAAATAATATTATTATTTTAAATGGTAGTTAAAACCATTGCATTGTATTGGCTGAAATTAAATGAACTAACTAAAATATGATTATAAATGTTTGCTAAATGTTTTTACATTTATCCATTAAATTTTAGAGGCTTAAAGTAATAAATAATGCAATTGTAAGCATGAAATACACTAATATTCTTTAAAAGGTCTTTTTACTGCCTTTTGATGGTGAACCTTTTTAAATCTAGTTTTTGTCACTTTTATATGTTTTCTTTGAAAATATAATATTCTTATTTAGAATTGGGGCATAAAAATTAATTTTGGTTTAAATTTTTTAATTTTTCTGATAATGTTTATTTTTAATGAATATTGAGAAATACTACATTTTAATTCAAAACTACATTTTAATCTAATTAACTTATATGGTTATATTATAATTTCAATAGGGTTTAAATTGTAATTATATTATATTTTTAACATTTAATCATGTTTTGGTCATTTTATGTAATTTCACTTTGTAATTGGACGAAAACAAGTGTCAATATTTGGATTGTTATTATTTCATAAAAACATGCTTTTTGTTTTGACAATGGTAATTAATTTAAAATTAATTAATACCACTTTTGTGTTTTGAAATTGGAAAAATTAGATTCCATATTAAGAATCAAGAGGTTCAAATTGGGTAAATAGGTAACTTTTATTTTTAGACATTATGATTATTTACTTCAGTAAATATTTTATTTACCATGGTTAAAAGGGTAAATCTAGAAAATAAGGGTATAAAAATATTATTATAATAATATTAAATTACCCTAAAATGTGTATTAATCCTATTTGTTGATAAATTACTAACCATGGGAATCCTTGGATCGATTTTGGTACTTAATTGAACCAATTGGGAGTGATAGCGATACTTTATTTTAATTAATTTAATGTAATGGAATAAATGACATAAACATATATCTTTTAGTAAAATGATTTTTATATTGGGTTTTCTAAGATATAACTAAGACTATAAATATTTATTTGAAATAAAAAAAATATTTCCTACATCATGGTATTTAATTTATAATTTCTATACATTATATAAATTAAATTCATTATGACACCATGATGATGCAGCAATTACCTTATTAATGAATGTTTTAAATAAATGAGATTATAAAAATTAATAAATATCAAAACCTATCCAATTCATATTGGATGATTTTATTTTGAAAAAGAGTCATATTATATTGTAATTTAATTTGTTTTTGGAATTGTTGATACATAAAATGATTTTATAATAAAATTATACTTTAAAACTGTCCTAAAGATCCCCTCCTCCCCCTTATAAAAGGACACCACCTCTATCCCACTATTCACACCTCTCAAGCCCCTTAGCACATCCAAAAATTGCAAAATTAATCTCTTTACATCCCAAAATTCCTCATAGAAGCCTTCATATAGGATGAATGCAAATAAAGTAAACCTTTTGGTTCAATCGAAATGAAGATACCTGATTTAAAGATAATGTCTTCTCTTAAGTTCTCTTTTATTTTCCTTCTCCAACCCCCTAAACTATCTTTATCCAATTATTATTTAAAATCACCAGTATATTAAATATACTAGTCTTTTTTATGAAAATCACTCTAACTACAATTACAAACACCCCCATCTAATTGATACGAACATACTATTTCTGTGGACAGCAAACTACTGCCTCAAGAAACGATGATTGTTCAATATTTTCCTACCAGATCTCATGCTCACCATTATGATGGAATTGTATTTATATATGATATATATTATCTTTATGTAGTCTCTATGATTATTTATTTTTCTTTTAAATTATACCTTTATGGTTTCCATAATGGTTAAATATGATAATTTCATTTTAGGAAGTGCAGACTACTGCCCCCTCAAAGTGATATGATTTGTTAATGCCATACATGGAACGTATAATAGATGGAGTTAACGAAATTAAGTAATATATTTATATAATATGATATTATACTATCATTATAATATTCCAATGTATCATAATTTTTTCATTCCATTATATAAGAAATAGAAATTAATGTACCGTTCATGCATACGTTCGGCTTACCTTCTCCATGAACGGTGCATTTCATTTCTCATCTCCAAATGCTATGTACTGTTATAAATACATATACATACATGATATATAAGATATATATTATATCAAAATCATGAATATCATTCTGGTGATAATGGAATTTTGACCACATTGACAACATTTAATTATAAGAAGTTCACTTTTGACTCAAGTACCAAATATCAAAAAAATGACCATTATTAACTTAAATGATTACTTAGTTATTATAACATGATAATAAGTGATATAAAAGGAATAATAAATTTGAAAAAGGTTCTGAGGAAAGTACAAATTATCATTATTTTATTACTCAAGAGATTAAAGAATAAATGGGTTAAGTCGGACATGAGGTAAGGGGTGTTCATCTCACCTTTTTATTCCCATGAGATTCATGATATATTTTCCACTATTTACTTTTTTTGGTGCATGTACAGACCATTATTGTATTCATTGTTTAATATAATTTAATTTATGGGCATTTAAATCTTCATTTTATAAAATTTCTTTCATGTGGTGTATGTTTCGTATGATACCAAATTTGTATGGGAACGTTTCACCCTCCTCTTCTAATCGAATAATTCTATTATGTTATGTCCTTTAAATTTACTTTTTATTTTGTTGGTATATGTTATTATATATCCATATTTCTATAAATTTTATGTCCATGTTATGAGAGACCCTTTTCTCAATCATCAACTCATTTTCTGAATATTAAAGCGACATTGTTCAGCTATCAGATTTCAATAAGAGAACTTCTTAACCTAATTTCAATTCTTTTGGGTTCAATTTATACTTCTTGATTATGCCATTATGTGATTATGTGTGAATTAATAATGATTTTTTTACACTTAATCACCACTTATATTGGGTGTATTCATATTTTTCACACATAAACATGTCATTAATTTTTCCTTGATCTAGGGATATGATCTTTGCAATGGAAATTGTCTCAATTTTCATTCCATTTCGATTTATTTGTTGTTATACCCCAATTCACATTTATATGGTGTGTATACAAAAATTTAACATATTATATCATGAATCTATTTATTCTCATGATATTATAAGAATTGATTAATGTTATTCCACAATTATTTTTATTCAAGCATCTCTCATGTGGTGTGGAACTCTTTAACTAAAATATAGATTTAAATGTTTTAATTATTTATTCTTATAATTTTTTTCACACTAATGTCCATGATTTAAAAACGGTTTGAATTTTATATTAAAATGGAAATGAATGTTTTGAAATTAAAATTTCTTTCAAAATCATGAAATTTTTCTGGGACACTTTGATTCAAAAATCTATTTATTAAATGTTTTTACGGGTTTTGAAAATGGTTTGATAAAACATTGATTATTTCAATATCTTGAAATGATATATTGGGATTTCAATGTGAAAATGTTATCTTTACATTATTATTGTTTTAGGTTTAATGAATATGTTATAGTTATTGGTCATTGTTTACATATACGGGTGGTTCCATGATAAACCAAGGGTGGGATAGCCCGAGATAGCTCCCCAATGCATTGGGTAACATGATGGAGGTAAACGTTAATGTTTCCCATAAGTGAATTAGGGAACATACTATATTGGGTATTCTAATCATAACTCCCTATGTAACTGTGGTAGCTACAATGTAAGTATGTTATGGATTCCATAATGTACCTTTATGATTTATTATGTCTTTTTGTTATTCTTAAATGGTATGATTTCATGGGGAATATTATGATGGAAAATTATGGTTTCGTTGATTATATTTATTGATGGTTTAATGTTTCCTTTCATTATTTTATAACCCTTATTTATATTTTTATGCTCATCCCAAGTTTTGAAATTTTTTTACATGAATTAAAGTTGAATAGGGTCAAGGATGGGATCAAGGAACATTAATACTATCTAAAACATGGATCTAGAAATGTTTGTTTTTAAATATTTTTTATTTTTTGAAAAAAATGAAACTAAGTAGAAGTGTTTACTTTTTAATTTTACAGATATAATGTAATAGTTATGGGCTAATTATCTAAAACTATAAACCTAAAAATATCCTCAATGTCAATTATTAACCTAACTCAAAATTATATAATGTTTAAGGTCGGGTCCTTATAGTTGGTATTAGAGGTCGGTATAGACAACCTTAGGGTTTAAGAGTTGTCGTTAAACAAATGGTTAGTCCATAAGTCTATTATTTCAGTTAAATCCTTGTTTTATTTCTTTTTTAGATCAAGGAAATCCAGTTACAGATGCATGGAGGATGATCTCAAGTTACATTTTTATCTCTTTCTAATGACATGCTTGCAATAATTATTGCAATGTCATGTTGGGATGATTGGGAAATATTTTCAAACATACAACTTACTTGCAATTAATTGTTTGTGATATCAAAAAACTCCACAACACCTTGATATCATTGTAGATCATGGGTTGTATTTAATCAAATCATATTTTCAAATTATTCTCATATTTTCTAGAAATAAAAATATTATCAAGGAATTTTCAAATATTTTAACTTATCACAAGATTTTGAAGCTTATTAATATTTCAAAAAATGTGCTGAAGAAGGAGACCCTTGCACAACATATTTATATTATCTTTTATAGTATAGTATCTCAACACATACTTATGGTATTTTAAAAGGACCGTTGTTTGAAAGTTTCAACTCAAACTCAGTTTGAGTATTTTACAAAAATCATGTTTTATCAGATGTTTTGAAATTATATGTCATACATTATTATTTTTAGAAACTATTTTTCCACAAACACCCATATGACCCAATTTGTACAAGGTGTATTTGGACGAATGAAGTATTTTTTTTGAAGTATCTCTAAGTCATTTTTGCAATGCATGGACCTTCTACCTATGTGAACAAGATTATGATGAAACCATATGGACACCATGATCAAGGTATGATGTTATTTCTATTGGGAATAGTTTTATTTTATTATATAGTGGTGAAAAAACTGATAATATATAAGATGTTGAGGTCTTAATGTATTGGTATGGAAATGAAAGGTATAATAAAACCTTTGAGGTTAAAAAATGTTAGGGTTATTTTTGAGTTTTACAAAAAGGAAAACACGTAGACCGTCTGCAACCCATTGTGTTGGACAAAGTTGTGGTAATCGAACCCACAACCAATGTGCGATATGGATTTATCACCTACCACTGGACTACATGAAGTCCTTGGTTAGTATGAATTTTTCTTTTTAGTTAAATGATTTTATTGATCAATAATAAGTTGATTTAGGATATTATGTTTTATAAAATGGTTATCCTTAGTATAGGAAATGTATTTGGTGATTAAGTGAAAAACGTTATTTTGGAAGATGTCCTCTCTTTTAGGAACACTATATATTTAAGGAAAATAGAATACAATGGGATATCATTTGTGGAGTAATTTTTGAAATTTTATTTTGGAAGAATATATTTTTTTATTCTGGACATATTGTGATTTCGGTTATTTTTAGAAATGATTATCCTATCATATGGGATTAGGTTAATTACACTTTAGTGTAAAAAATTAATAGTAGTCGATGTATTTGGAGATACATGTTAATATTTATAGTGGAATTCAATGTGATTAAATGATTATATTTTTTGCGTTTCAGTCTAAGTTTAGATTATTTTGAATAATTTTAAGGAAAATTTTGTATGGAATGGAATTTCTTGAACTTGGGGTACTTTTTGTTGAATTTTGGAGATTAAGAGTAGTATTTATTTTTATAGAGGATTATCGTTTTTATGGATTATCTGATCTCATACTAATCATTTTAGTTTTGGTTAATGTCTAAATATAGGGGAAATATATAGTTATTATTTTGTGGATTATGTGATTCTCTAGATGTTTTTTTATAGAACTATAGGTGTGACCAAGTCATATTGAATACTTATTATTTGAAGAAAATATGATTTTTTGGAAGAAAATTGTTAAAGGATGAAACTCTACAGGAATGGTAAGTATATTTCCTAATGTTCTCAGTCAATATCATAAATAAATTCCTCAAAATAATGTTAGGTAACTTAAAACAAAAACATTGTCTGTTTACTTTTCTTAGTGGGGAATCAGAGACCGTTTAACCCATGACATATTTCTGGTTTTCATATGGTCATCTTTCTTGTGATGATGTTTTCTATGACACTCCATCAGAATTTGATGGCTAGTTTCTCTTCCATTTCCATGTTTTCATATATGGAATCCTAGTATGTTTTTTCTCTGGTGAATTTTTTTACTTCTCTATATTTATTTTAATGTGATATTTTTCTTTACTATTTTCTGATGTTAGACTTTTAATGATGCTTCGGATCCCAATTTTAAAATTGCGAGGAAATAATTCCCCAAAGGGGGGAAGGATGTAACATCCCGAGTAAATAAAGAATATGAAATTTTAATATTTATTAGTATTTTTAATTAAATATTAATTTTACATTAAAGGGGATTCTATGTTTGATAGCATAATAAACATGTAACAATGGGATTCTTTTAAATCTTATGTTGCACACATTGTTGAGTCGTACTGAAAAATAATAGTATAATATTATTATTTAAAATTCTAGTTAATGCCTAGCCACTGTGTAAGCATGAATGAAAATAACTAACTACAATTTTATTATAAATTTTTTATAAATGTTTTTACATTTATCCAATAAATTTTAGAGGCTAAAAATAAGAAAGAATCCAATTTTAAGCATGAAATACTCTATTATTTTTTAAAAGATCGTTTTACCGCCTTTTCAAGAAGACCCATTTTTAAATGTAGTTTTTTTCAATTTTATATGTTATATTGAAAAATAATATTCTTATTTATAATTCGGATATAGATATTTACTTTGGATGAAATTTTTGAATTTTTCTGATAATGTACATTTTTAATGAATAGTGAAAAGTACTATATTTTAATTCGAAGCTGATTTTTAATATAATTTATTTGTAAGGTTTTATTATCTATTTAATTGGTTTTAAAGTGTAATTATATTATATTTTTAACATTTAATATACTATTTCTCATTGGATGTAATTTCACTTTGAAATTGGACATAAACAAGTGTCAATCTTTTGATAGTTATTATTTCATAGAAATACTCTTTTTGTTCTGACAACTAGAATTAATTTTAATTTTATTACTTCCACTTCTGTGTTTTGAATTTGGAAAAATGGATTCCATATTTTGAATCTGGGGGTCCAAATTGTGTAAATAGGTAACTTTTATTTTTAGACATTATGAATATTTACATCAGTAAATATTTTATTTACCAGGTTAAAGGGTAAATCTTGTTAATAAGGGTAAATAAGTATTATTATTATAATATTAAATTATCCTAACATGTGTCCTAATTATTGTTTTTGATACCTTTACGAAAATGGTCATCTTTGGGACAATTTTGGGACCCCATGGAACCACTTGGGAGTGATAATGACACTTTATATTAATTAATTTAATGTAAAGGAAAAATGACATAAACATATATCTTTTAGTAAAAAAAATTTATATGGGGTTATATAAGTTAATTATTTTAATATAAATATTCATTAGAAAAATAAAAAATATCCTACATCATGGTATTTAATTTATAATTTTTATACATCAGATAAATAAAATTATTTATGACACAATGATGATGTAGTGATTACTGTATTAGTGAATGATTTAAATAAATGAGATTATAAAAATAAAAAAAAATCCAAACCTATACAATTATTATTGGATTATTGTTTTTTCAACAAGATACATAGTCTATTCTAATTTATTTAGTTTTTGTACCTTTTGAAATAGAAAAATAATTAATATTAAAATATTACTTTAAAACTTTCCTAAAGAGCCCCTCCTCCCCCATATTAAAGGACACCCCCTCTAACCCATTACTCACACCTCTCAAGACCCTTGGATCATCCATACTCTACCCAATTAAGCTCCCTATATCCTTATATTCCTCCTATAATCCTTAACATAGGCATAAGGAAAGTAATGTAAACCTTTTGGTTCAAACCAAAGGGAGATTCCCTAAATAAAGGCAATGTCTTCTCTTTAGTTATTTTCATTTATTTTCCATCTCCAACCCCCTAAACTCTCCTTATTCCATTATTTTATAAAAGACAAGTGTCTTAAATATAAAATTTTGTTGTTATGAGAATAATTTTAACTACACTTACACACACCTCTATCTAATGGATACGAACATACTGTTTCTCAGGACGACGAACTACTACCTCACGAAATGATGATTGTTCAATATTCTCCTACCACCTTTCAGGGTATCCATTATGAAGGAATTGTATTTATATATGATATATATTAGGTTTTTTTATTCTCTATGATAATTTATTTTTATTTTATATCACACCTCTATTGTTACTATAATGGGTCAATATGATAATTTCATTTGAGGAAGTGCGGAATACAGCCCCCTAAAGGTGATATGATCCGTTCATTCCATACATGAAATGTATGAAGGATATAGTTATTGAAATTAAGTAACATATATATAAAAATTATGGTATAATACTAGAATTATAATATACCTATTTTTAATTATTTTATCATTCCATTTAATACGAAATATAAATGAATGTAGGGTTCATGCGTATGTACGACCTACACTCTCGATGAATGGTGAATATCATTTCTTATCTAAAAATGTTATGTAGTATTATATATATAATTGATATAAGAGATATAAATTATATCTAAATAATTAATATAATTTTGGATATAATGTAATTTTTACCACTATGACAACATGTAATTATAAGAAGTTCACTTTTGACTCAAGTACCAAATATCAACAAAACAACCGTTTCTGACAAAAATGATTACATAATGTTTATAATGTGATAATAAGTGATGTAAAAGTAATAATAAATTTGAAATATGTTTTGAAGCATTGTGAAATTAATTTTTTTTATTTAGGAGATTAATGAATGAACGAGTCATGTCGGACTCGAGGTTATGGGTATTCATCTCACTGTTTTTTTCCTGTGAGATTAATGATATATTTTCCACTATTTATTTTTGTGTGGTGCATGTATTGAACATAATTGTATTAATTATGTAATATAATTTAATTTAAGGGTATTTACATCTTCATTGAATGATCTTTCTTTCTTGTGGTTTATGTTTCGTATGTCACCGAATTTGTAAGGGAACCATCCCCCCTCCTCTGCTAATAAAAGACTTCTTTTATGTTATGTATTTTAAATTTACATTTTATTATGTTGGGATATGTTATTCTATATCTTTATTTCTGTACATTTTATTTCCATGTGATGAGATACCCTTTTCTCTCTTATAAACTCATTTTCTGAATATTAAAGTGACACTGTTAGGTTGTCAAATTTCTGTAAGAGAACATCTTGACCCAATTTAAATTATCTTGGGTTAAATTTCTAATTCTTGATTATGTCATTATATGAGTATGTGTTAATGACCTATTATTGTTTTACACTCAATATATGTATTCTTATTTTTCACACATAATTATGTCATTTATTTTTCCTTAATATAAGGATATGATCATTACGAAGGACATTTTCTCAGCTTACATTCCATTGAGAGTTATTTGTTTTTATACACCAATATACTTTTATATGGTCTATATACTGGTCTTTGACATATTATATCAAGTATCTATTTATTCTCATGATATTATAAGATTTTATTAATGTTATTCATCAATTATTGGTATTCATGCAACACTTATTTTGTTAGGAACTCTTTAATTAAAATATCGTTTTAAATGTTTTAAATATTTTTTATTCTAATTATTTCACATTAATTTCCATGTTTTAAAAATTGTTTTAAGGGTTCATTTATTTCTACATTAATGTTTTGAAATTATAATTTCATTCAATATTATCAAAGTGATATGGGAAATTTTGATTCAAAAATATCTTTATTAAATGTTTTAAATGGTTTTAAAAATGGGTTGATAAAACATTGATTTTATCAATATAATGAAATGATATATTGTGATTGTAGTGTAGAAATTTTATATTTCATTTATTCTTTTTTTATGTGTTATGAATATGTTCAGGTTATTATGTATTTATTACATATATGAGTGGTTCCGTGATAATCATAGGGAGGGTGAGCTTGCTATATCTCTCCAATGCATTAGGTAACGTAAAGGAGGTAAATTTTAATGTTTCTCTTAGTGATTTAGGTAATAAACATTGATGGGTATTCCAAACATAAATCCCCATTAGTTATTAAATATTTAATGTATGTTTGATATGGATTCCACAGGTTACCTTAATGATTTATGATTTTTGTGTGTTATTCATAAATCGAATGATTTCATTGGGAATGTTATGATTGAAATGTATACTTTCTTTGATTTGTATTTATTGATGGGTTAATGTTTCCTTTCCTTATTTTATAACCCTTAATAAGATTTTTATTCACTTCCCTTGTTTTTAAATATTTTTCACAAGACATAAAGATGAATAGGGTCAAGGATGGGATCAAGGAAAATTCACGATGTCTAAAACATTAAACTATAAATGTTTCTTTTTAAAGAGTTTTTATTTTATTAAAAAAATGGGAACTGAGTAGTAGTGTCTACTTTGTAATATTTGAGATGTAATGAAATAGTTTTAGACTAATTCTCTAAAACACTAAACCAGAAAAGATCCTCAATGTGAATTCTTTACTTAACTCATGATTAAGTATTGTTTATGGTGAAGTCCTTTAATAATTTTAATATTTAACAAAATAATTACACAAAAGAAGTTCAAATAGGTTCATTATCAAAATATAATCAATGAAAATTGCTATGGTAGAAATACCCTTACCTCTCTATGAATTACTCCAGAAGAAAGTAGATCACACCCATCATCCCAACCACCTGATCGATGGAACTTGCTATGAGAAGCCCTTTCATTAGAATGTTATAGTATCCCACATGTGATCTATATGCGTTGTTGCAAATAGATTTTTTAGTTTTTCTATGGAAAAATATTATCTCTAGATAAGGAATGTGGTACTAAACTAATAGATTGTATGATTTTCAAGAGGTTTATTGTGGTTGGAAGGATTCTTTACATGTGTTGACATTGTTATTTGAATTGGATGTCCATAAAGTGTCTCATAAGGTCCTCTATTGAAGTGGTATTCTATGATTCTGTGGAATTACACTAGTAACAATGTGGTGGTTCCATTTAAATGGATAATGTTTGGATTTTTATTAAATGGTGAATGAACTACAAAAATGAAATCAAATGGCATACCAATCATTCCAACAAACGAAAGACCATACAAACACACAATCATGCTCACAATCGCAACACCATACAAACCAAAAAAGATCAACTCCATATTTTATAAATAATACCTTATTCAATTCCATTTGTTAATTTTGGGGTTATAATAGAATTTTTATCATCCCAGGGAATTCATTTATTAGTCAGTATAGGTAAATTACCAATTTTATATTCAAATATTTAACCGGAACCAACAAACATGCAATTAATTTAGAGCTCAAACAAGAACCACCAATGGAAATTATTTTCAGTGGGGCATTTAGCTCATACATTTCACAACATAACAATAAATATCAAAAAATAATAACATGAGAACAAGGGGAGACCAAAGATTAAGATGATAAAACTCAACGCGAAGGGGTTGTTCATCACACGGTAGATGTGTATTTGCGGTAGCGGAGAGGTGTGAAACAAAGGAGATTTATAAATGAAAAGGAAAGATAAAATGAGAACTCTGATGTTAAAATATTTTATTGGTTAATAGTGGGATTTTATTTTCCATCAATTATATATGATTCCCTTTTATTTTTTTTGTGTATCTACTATTTTCCAAGATGTTAGACTTATGAATGGGACATGTCTTGTTTTTAGGATAAAGATTGATTTTAATTTACTCTAATTTAAGGGTAAAATATTACACATTAATTTTATTTTTCTTTTAAGGGAATTTTTCTATCCCATTGGGATAATGAACACCTCTTAGGTTAGAGGGAATTTAGGTCAGTTGTTTGTTATAATACCAGCCTTGGTCGTATCATTACATTTCTAATTGTAATTGCCCCATGCCCATTTAAATATAGGATGGGGGGTAATAAATAATATATAGAAGGAATACGAGAGGTAAAAATTACCAAAGTCTCTCCAATAAAAGTGATGAAAGATGAAATATACACCATTTTGGGGGAGAACCACCCAAGAGGAGAGGAGGGAGAGGTTGGCGTAGCGTAAATGGGTTCTAGATGAGAAAACGGGGGAAATCCAGTAAAACATAAAAGGTTAAAAGGGGAAGGGGTGAGATATTCGGGGGGTAGGGGGCTGCATGGGTGTTGGGGAGGGGGAGTGGGATATCTAGGGAGGGGGGTGGGATGTCCAGGAGGGGGTGAGCTGTAGGGGGTGCGGAAGGGGGGTGTGGGTTGTCCAGGGAGGGGGTGGATTGTCCACTCTGAAATGACCATTAGGTTTCCTAATGAGTGAATTATGAGATTGGAAAATAATGGAGAAGAGGGGTTTCAGTGATGGGGTCGAGTGACTAATAAGGAATAGGGGAAACTCATTAGAAAGACCACAAAAATATTTTTTCAATTTAGGAATAGGTTACATTATGGTTTATCCTAAGGGTCTATTGCATAGTGAACCCTATGATGTAACATTGTTGAATTACCACAAGGTATACATTGAAATACTCATCCCCTAGGCAGAACCATTAAATTTTGATCATGAATTGTGATGTGACTTTATGCCACATGGAATAACATCCTCCACCCAAAAAACAGTATAGAGGATATAACATAGCCAACATCCCATATGATCCAAACCATTAACATAAGGTAGGTCCCATGGATAAACTCATATACATAAAGGAGGTACTAAAGAGGAATAACCAATCTAACCTCTAACATAATCTAAATCACTAATACAAGGTATTCCACATGGATAATAATATATAATATAAGAGGATTGTGATGATATAAGGACCCGACATTAAAACTTACTTAATATTGAGTTATTTCATGAATACACATTGATGATCTTTTCAGGTTTATAGTTTTAGAGAATTAGATCATAAATCATGCATTACATTCCACAATTAAACAAAGTGGTTACATAAAAGATAGTATTCATTTTTTCCCATCAACAGAAACATATTTAAAATAAAACATGGATTCTTTCTTGACAATTCCTTGACACTATCATCATATCATATACCTTTCCCTTGACCTATGAAAAGCATTTCAAAAACTTGGGATGAGCATAAAAATATCAGTAAGGGATATAAAAATTCGGAAAGGAAACATTAGTACATGTATACATAAGAATCAATGAAATCATACTTTACTCATAAAACATAAGCACATTAACATACCTCATGAAATCATAAGATTTATGAATAACTCATAGAAATCATAGGACATAAAGGTAACTTGAGGCATTCATAACATTCTTACATAGGGAGTAACCCTCATGGTTACATTTGGAATACCCATCACAATATATTCCCTAAATCTCTTCAGAGAAGCCTTAACATTTAACCCCTTCGCGTTACCCAATGCATTGGAGAGCTATATCAGGCTCACCTTCCCTTAGTTTATCACGGAACCACCCGTCTTCATAAAAAATGCCCAAGAACCATAACATAATCACAGCACATAACTTATGAATAAAGGAAAGACATCATTCACACATTTCAATAACAATATAACATTTTAATATATTGAAATAATGAATCCATTCTAAAAACCATTTTCAAAACCATTTAAAACATTTAATAAAGATATTTTTGAATCAAAGTGTCCCATACCCCTTTTAAGATTTTAACATTTTTAACCCTTAATTTCCATATAAATAAATCATTGAAACCACGTTTAAAACATGGATATTAATGATAAATATTTATAAGAATAAATCATTAAAACATTTAAAGTGATATTTTAGTTAAAGGGTTTTTAACAAAATGAGAGACACTTGAATACAATAATTGCGGAATAAAATTTAATAAGAACTTTATAATATCATGTGAATAAAGGGATTCATGATATAATATTCCAAAGGATAGTATATAGACCATATAATAGTGAATTGGTGCATAACAACAATGAAGTCTCAATAGAAATTTAAAATGAGATGAAATCCCCTATAAAGAAGGTATCCTTAAATTAAGGATAAATCAATCTCATAATTATGTGTGACAAATATAAATACACCCAATATAAGTGGATATTAAGTGTAAATCAATCAATGTTCATTCACACATATTCAAATGATGACATATTCATTAACTACATGTTGAACCCAAAGAAATCGAAATTGGGTTAAGAAGTTCCCTTGGTAAAATTCGACAGCCTAATGATGTCACTTTAAAATTCATAATGTTAGTTAATGAAAGAGAAAATGGTATCTAATAACTTGGACATAAAATTTAAATCAATAAGGATATATAAGAACATATCCAAACATAAAAATATGTAAATTAAAAGACATAACAAAATAAGTCTTTTAAAAATAGGAGGGTGAAAGGTTCCCTTACCGATTTGGGTAACTTTCGAAACGTACACCCCATGAAAGAAGGACTATAAAAAATTGATGTAAATACTCATAAACAAAATTATATTACACAAAGATTAGAATACTGGGCAGTACATATACCACTCAAAGTAAATGGTGGAAAATGTAGCATAATTCTCACGGGAATAAAAGTGAGATGAAAATCCCCTTAAAAAAGTCGGCAGCCTAACGACGCCACATAAAACTTACAAAAATGGATTGATGAGATAAAATAAGGTCTCTCATCATATTAAAATAAAATTTACAGAAATATTAATATAAAAGAACATCCCCCAATATAATAAAGAGGAGCTTAAAGTAATTTACATAAAAAAGAGTACTTAAAAAGAAAGAGAGAGGTAGGATCCCTTACGAAAATTCGGCAGCCTAACGGCACCACATAAAAATTCTTAAAATGAATTGATTAGAGTAATAGGGGGTAACTCATCAAATGAAAATAAAAATTACAGTATGGAGAATATTAAATAACATACTCCAACATAAGAACATGAAGCATAAATGAAATGACATAAAAGAGGGTACTTGAAAAGAAAGAGAGAGGTCGGATCCCTTACCTCAAGTCTGACTTGTCTTGTTCGTTTCTTTATATTATTGAATAATAAACTTTGGTAAATTTATAATTTATTAAGGTCATCATTAAAATATTATTATTCAGTTCATATCACATATTACAATCTTATAATAATTGGTTAATAATGTGAGTTCATATGAGACGTTTTTGTCGATGTTTGGTACATGAGTCAAGAATGAACTTGTTTGAAAATGATTGTCCATGTATTTATAAGTAAATCATATCCAGAATATTATTAATGATTTAAATATCATATATATCCAGTAAATATTCATTTTTTACTATTCCATAACATTTGGAGATAAAAATAAATGAAATGCACCGTTCATGGAGATGGTAGGCCGTACGTATGCATGGATGCTACTTTCATTTCTTTGTCAAATTAATGGAATTACAAATAATTGGGAGATATATATATTATAATTACAGTATAATATATATGTTTTATAGGTCACATATTTTCATTAGTTTCATTCTTTATACATTCCATGTATTGCATGAACGAGTCACATCACTTGAGGGGGCGATAGTCCACACTTCCTTATATGAAATTATCGCAATTGCACAACATGAAAAGCATAAAGGTATGTTTTAAATATAAAATACATAATCATAAGAGAAACATAAATACCATATATATAATATATAAAATACAATTACATCATAATGGCCACCATGAAAGGTGTTAAGAGAAGATCGAACAATCATCGTTTCGTGAGGCAGTAATTCACCATCCACAGAAACAATATGTTCTTTAACCATTAGACGGAGGTGTGTTTAAGTGTAGCTAGAATAATTAGCATAAAAACATCCTAGTATATTGAAGATACTGGTGTTGGTACAAAAGAATGTAATAAAAAGAGTTTAGGGGTTTGGAGAAGAAAAATAAAACAAAAGAACACAAGTGAAGACATTACCTTTAAATCGGCTAACTCCTCTTGGTTTTGACCAAAAGGGTTTCTTGAAGAGAATTATGCCAAATGTTAGGATTCAATGATGAATAGAGGGATTTAGATAGATTAAATTTGAAGGTTTTGGCCGAGACGAAGGCTTGAGAGGTGTGGCTAAGGTGGTAGAGGTGGGGGCCTTTTATAAGAGAAGAGGAGGGGCACTCTTGGAAAGTTTTAAACTATTACTTTATTATAAAATTATTTTCGGATTTCAAAGGTCCAAAAAGGATATATTTAAAGGATAAGGTGATAAGGTTTCTAAATAAACCCATATAATAGGTTTGTGACAAGTGTAAGACTTATATTTTACCCTATCTTCTCATTTTATTTAAATCGTTCATTTATGAGGTAATCGCTGCATCATCACAGTGTCATAAGTAAATTAATTTATTTAATGTCTAAAAATTATAATTTTATTTTCATGATGTAGGAAATAGCTTTATCTTTCTTATGAATATTTATAGTCAAAAATATTACTTGTATAACTCCATGTAAAAATTGTTTTAGTAAAACAATACATGTTTGTGACATTTTAATTTTAACTTTAAATAAAAAGTTATTAATGTCATTTTACAACCAAAGTGGCTGCATGGGGTCCCCAAGTTGACCCATGGACTGTATTGGCCGGCCATGACTCATTAAATAAGGGTAGGACATGTGTCAATGTCATTTCATATTATTCTAACATTATCTTTACCTTAAATTACACTAATTAACTTTAATCGCGATTAATAAAACATAAAAGTTACTATTCACCAATAAATTATTTTAATATCATTGAACCACATTTTACTTCTTAATGACAACCATGTATGTCGGATTTTTGAAAATCAAATCACAGAAGTGGTAAAGTTTCATTTAAATGAAAAATCAGTTTCTTTAACTACCACTTAGTGGTTTCACTATTCATCAAAAATTGAAGTTTTTCAGAAAAATACCAAAAATTCACCCTAAGATATATTTGATATTCCAAATTCAAAAATGATGTCTATTTTACAAAATTCAAAATATATAAGTTTCATTAATTAATTTAATAATTCATTCTCGTTGTCAAAAATAAATAGCGTGTTTTTATGAAACAATATCTATTAAAAGATTGACACTAGTTTAAGTCCAATTTTAAAGTGAAATTAATTCCAATGACCAATATTAGATTAAATGGTAAAAATATATTCCAATTACACTTTAAAACCAATTAAAAATATAATCTAACCATATATTTAAATTAGATGAAAAATCAGTTTTGATGTAAAATGCAGTATTTTTTCACTATTCATTAAAAAAATGAACAATGTCAGAAACATACCAAAAATTTAACCAAAGTAAATTTCAATGTCCCAATCATAAAGAATATGTTTATTTTGAAAAATAAAGCTTATAAAATTGTCAAAAGTTATATTTAAAAAAGGTTCGCCATTAAAATGTGGTAAAACAATCTTTTAAAAATATAAGAGTATTTATTTTTAAAATTGGATTCATTTGGATTTTAAGCCTCTAAAATTTATTGGATAAATGTAAAAATATTTAACAAACATATTTAATCATTTTGTAGTTGTTTCTGTTCATTCCCGCCATTACAATGGCTAGGCGTTAACTATTATAATATTATTATATTATTAGTGTGCAACGTAAGATTTCAAAGAAACTCGTTGTTGCGTATTGGGTATGCCATAAAGCATAGAATTACCTTTAAAGTAATATTAACATTTTATTCACAAATATTGATAAACATTAGAATGTAATATTATTTATTTACCTGGGATGTTACAGATGAGGTCCTAAAGGAGCCAAATTACTACCTAATAAAGACTACCAATGTAAGACATATCACTTGGCTAAATGAACATACATAAAACAGAAAAAATAGAGGGTATACCATAGATAACATTCAACACAATCCGAACCTCTAACATAATTCATATATTTTGGAAAATCATATCTAACCCATGATGTATATCCAAACATTATCATTGAAAAATTTGATAGAATGTTCACCTTGGTAGAGTGTCTATAAATTATAATCTCTAGGTCTATAGGACTAATTTTAATCATAGATATATAATATATATTATGATATAATGAACGAGCATGGAAGATAAGCCTCATCCAAGATCTTAACTTGCTAATGATTGATACCTAACATCAAGCAATATGCACTTTCAAAAAAATATCATACATGACCCATCCTAAAAAGCCTCACTAAACATATCCATCATTAGCATATCCTATAGTTATAAAATATATCCTGATGATCCCAACACAAAGGTATAATATCCCTAGTCATACTCACACAATATAATGGGTATATCATCCCTCAAATTCATTCATTTAATATAACAATATTAATGGGAAATTAATGTCAAACCATTTGAATATTTCTTAATTGGTATAGCATCTTGGATCAAATTATTATATTGTATGTGTGAAATAAAACTCATACAACACATCACAATATCACATAATGTATATCAACCCATTATTTAGGCATCTTTAACAAAAATTTTCTTAACATCCTATTCCATATGTCATGTCGGAGTGATTAGGCATGTCATCCCACACCCAAACAAAGATATTAATCATGGGGTAACACTTCTACCACATAAAAATAGAATTATTAATGGGAATATCATCTTATTGTATATAAAGAATATAAAATAGCATAATAAACATCTTAGAAAATACTAAATCAAACATAACCTAGTTTTCCTAACATATGACTCACATGAGAAGGCGGATGTGGCCGAGGAGGATGAGTCGCTGGCTAGAAGAGGAGGAGGCAGAGGTAGAGTAGGAGGAGAAGCAGGTTCATGGAGAAGGAGGGATCACAGAGGAGGAGGAGGAGAAGGTAACCATAGTAGAGGTGGAGGAGAAGGGTCTTGGTGGAGGAGGAGGACAAGGCAACAACGACAGTGGAGAAGGAAGAGGAGGAGGGGTTGTAGAGGATGAGGATGTGGAGGAGGATAAGGTTGATGGTGGTGGTGGTCACGGCTTGGGATTCAGCATCCACGAAGGCTAGAATATATGTGATTGAGGAAGGGACTATTAGGGTTATTTTATAAAAAACACCGGAACCTTTATCATCAATTGTGAAAAGAGCAGATAAAGTTATGTTTTATCTGCACTAAAAAAGAACTCATAAAACATACATTTATTAGTTGTTTTTAAGCGCTGAGAAATAGGGCCTTTATCAGTGATTTTTTTAGCACCAAAAAATAGGTATTTACTCATTCTATTTTAGCGCTATTAGAGGCATATCTTTTTCAACACTCAAAAGTGCTAATAAAATAACAATTTATCAGCGATAAAATTATATCACTGATAAATCTTTATTTTATCCATCCAGGTATGATAAAAAAAATTTATCAGTGCTAATAACAAAACTCATAAATTTACACTTTATCAGCGCAAAAAAATGCGATGATAAAGGGTACACCTTTATCATCTATTGTTTTATTACTGATAATGTTCACATTTATTAGTGCTTTTAGATAACGCTGATAAAGGCACACCCCTTTATCAACACTTTCTATTAAGCACTGATAATGGGAAGCACTTCCCCTGACCTATTTTTTGGTAGTGAATGTTGTACTCATTTTATAAAATGAATTTGAAAGAGGTAGAGCCATATATGATTTATACGGATTTTAAACGTAAGTGCTCACAAGGAATAAAGTTCTTTTTCAATTTATGGTATAGTTTAGTTAAACCATTATTGTTCTATTAATATTAACATTGATTAAATTATTTAAGTAATATGTGAAAGACTTTTAGAACATAAATGGAGAATGATATGTATCCTTTAAAGGCTTATTTGGTTGGGTTTGATAGATTGAGTTTTATTATATTTTAAATTGGCATACTAAATATTGGGTTTTTATCTTATTTAAATAAGATTGATTTTTTTCTTAATTTATGTGTATATATTTTAAAATTTAAAAATATTATTAAATTAAGTATATAATTATATTTATTTTGGTATGTGAACCCCGTTTTTTAGAAGGTTTCTTGTTATGGGTTATACTGGTTTTTCAAGAATAAATATTCATTTTAATGCTCTATGTTTTTTCTTTAAGGATGAGAATAATTATGGTGTGTATATTGTAACACCCATAGTTTCACAAATATTAATTTCAATTTTTAATTTTTATTCAAATGTAAACATTTTTGGAATAAACAATTAATGGGTATTTGGATTTAATTTCTTAAGTGTTCATGTGTTTTTTATTTATTAATATTTGTGAGTTATTTCCCTTTAAATAAAAGATCATTTAATTTCATGTCAAAAATTATATTATTTTTTTAATGAATCAAATCGTTTAAGAGTAATATTATTTAAAATTTTCAACAATAAATTAATATTTTTCAAAATAATTGACCGTGTTATTGTAATGATTAATAGTAAATAAAAAAAATATAAGGGATATTATTTATGTTATTTTTACTGGGGGTATAATTTGTGATTAGTTACATTAGTTTCTATTATTGGGTTTTTTATTATTAATATACGGAATTTTTTATAACAATAATAAAAACAAAAATTGATGATATGTAGTATGGGTAAAACTTGGGTGGTAAACCCTACAATCCTGAATCCAAATGACACTGTTTTGCATCATGGTATGATCATTGGTGGATTTACGTCACAGGTTGTGATGATGGCATGGTGAAGGTAGATGGTGATGCAAGCCTGATGCGAGCAGGATGATGTAGGAATAATGTTACATTAGGCCTTCAGGAAATATTTATGGGCCACTTGGCCTTTGGCCTATAGGCTATATAATGGCTCTCCCTCTACCCAGATATAAAAAGTTATTTTATTTCATAATAAAATGTCTCTTCGACCCCCACTTTTTTTCAAAAATATATTATATTATTATTATATTTTTTTAATATAAATTTATCATGTGTTGTCTATGTGTGATTGGGAGGGGCATAGAGGGAGAGTTATAAAATAGGAAATAATAGAAGTGGTGTTTAATGGGTAAAGTGTTTAGAGAGTTTTTGCCTATACTAAGAATAATATAAGTATTTGTATGTGTGAGTGATAATTTTAAAAATACAAAAATGGGGGAGGAATATGTTGATTTATAAAGCACAGGTTCGGGTTTTGTTGAGGGTGGTAGAGGTAAAATTGATTTTAAAGATAAGGGTAGATTGTAGTTCAAAAATTATTAACATTTTATTTAATTAAATTACATTTTAGGAGTATTTTTTTCACATGAGGATAACCCCTCATTATTTATTTCAATCATTATCCTCTATTATTCTCTCTATCTCTCCCTAAAATTACACTACCACTACAATATCTCATATGATTTTAGTATGATGGGAAGCTATTTGTAGTGTTAGAATCACATAGTTCAGAAAGATATAATCTCTATAGAATCACTTAAAATTGATTGTGGTTCATAAATGTTTTACATTAAATGTTAATTTATTTATAGATTGGCATATTTTTGGAATTTCTGAGGAATTATTGGATTTATTTACCTGTCTATTAAAGTATAAAATGATTTATAATTATGTATGATGCTTATGTCATTTTAATGGGGTTTAATTAAATGTTTTTATATGTTTTTAAAATATTATTAATTATAATTATAATGTAAGGTCATAATTAATTGCACACTTTTAAAGTTTTGAGGTTATTTGTTAACACATTATTCATTATTTAGCATTTATTTTTCAAATAATAGTTTTCTTTAAAAAAATGTTAAAATAATGATAAATCATAAATAATCTCATGATGAAAATATGGAGGATTTGCTGTTATTATTGTTGAATATAATAGTGGAAGTATTCATTCTATAAATCATGTTTGTTTTTAGCTAAAAAATATTATAAATTTTATATTGTTGAATTTTGATATTCATTATAATTATTTGAATTAATGTGATTGGATATTAAATGATGTAAAATTTATAATTTGTTATACATTATTATGGGCAATAAAAGTGTATTTTCTTTTTGAAAATACACGTATTTATATTTGAAACTATTGAATGGAACTTAAAAATCCAGTATTAGGATACAAATTAATGATTATATTCTAAAATGATAATTTTTTCTCTAATTGTAAATACAACTTGCTAATATAAATGATTGAGTTAAGAAGTTGTGTTTTAATTATATTTCTTTTGAAAATAATTGAATTTCATAAATTCATTTGGAATCTTTTGTATTGACAATGAATGTAATTGTGTTTTTTTATATTATGTGATAATAATTATGTTAGTAAATATTTTTATTTTACATGGGATTGGGAAAGATAGATAATTTCAATTTTATGTGATTAGAAGGGACATTAATAATCCGTGATTTAGGATTGTTCATATTTTGGAATACATTCAATTCATACACTGATAGTGAAATAGTTCTATCTAAATTCATAATCATTACAATAATCACTTAAAATTATATCTATAATCTATTTATGGTTTTATAGAGTCATTTAATAACATTACACCAGTCATATTGGATAATATTATACTACAGTTATTGTCTTAGGTCTTAGTAGTTTCCACAAGGATAATTTTTCTTCACTTTTACATCCATAACATGCCTATGTTAAAATTACATGAATGATAATATAGGTAAAGGAAATGGACCTCTCCATATGAATATGATTTTCTAAAACATCATAGATGTGATTTTTTATATATTTTTAGAGTAATATGAGGGGGAAAATGGTTATTTTACATTGAATAATTTCATTTGTTTTTTTTTCTGGTAGGAATGATTTGTTTGATTAACACTTTAATTACAATAATTTTTTCATTAGGGGTTTCTATAAAATAGTTTTGTTTTTACTCTTAATGTTATTAATTTACTTTTATACATATATCATTTAACAATGTTAGGTTTTTCATGGTATGATTCGTAGAGGGTAAATATCACCAATGTCATAAAAAACCCTTAATGATTGTTTTAATTTTATTCACTTGTGTCCATATGGAATTCAAATCAATTTTATAATCATGGTGTGGAAGGAAATTACAAATAAGCAATTAATTAACCATTTCATGATCATGAATTAAGATACTCCAACCGATATGGTCTAAAAGGAAAGAATATTCTATTGATTCAAACATCATATTTTTATAAATAGTGGATATAGAGATTTCTTTTCTAGAGATTCTTTAAAAATCTCCATGACCTCTCCTTTTATAAATTATATTTAATTTAATTATATGATTTACATTTTATTATCTATTGAATTATATTAATTTTCATTAAGATTAATTAAACATGACCATGTATGTGGATTAAGATAATATATTTCATCCTTCAACCACAATATCATTCATTTAAATACCCATTATCTGTAATTCCTTAAGACACATTATATATTTATCTTAAAAGGACATGTTATAATAAAAATTCACAAATTCAATTATTTAAGAAAAAATTTACACGAAAAATAATGTCAACAAAATTATAGAACCTTATTTATATAATTATTTATGAATTTTATGATTCACATTTTCTATTAAATAATTAATTATTTAATATGATATTTATTAATTTATGTGTGGAGTTTTTGAAATAAGTATACGATTTAAAATATAAAGAAATCCATCTAATTGATTTTTCCTACTAGAGTTAATCTCTTTACCATTATGGGGAATAACAATAGGGATTTTAATGTTTTTATTTTATTTTATTTGAATTCATTTGAATCATGGGATTGATTAATTGAAAGATGATGAAATATTATGAATCACATCGTAGAGTTTTCGAATCTATTATGTCATGAAAATGGTTCAATTGATGATACAAAACTCATGGAAATGGTTGTCACAATTTTTTTTTATAATATAGTACCCCAAGGATAGAAAAAATACATTGTTTTAATAGAGTTTCCACGTCATGGTGATTTTGAGATAATGATTAATGAGGGGATTTAATTGTAGAAAGATAAAATATATGGAGGTTCTCCTTTAAATAGATCCTTTAATTTGATTAGAGATATGAAAAAAATGACATGGAAAGTTAAAAAATTTAATTGATCATGCCTGGTTAAATTATATTTATAACATTTGATGATATAAGTAGAATAAGTCATATAGGGTTTCCTAGTTCCTGGAATCGAACAATTACTTGATTAAGACATCTTTTAAAGGATCATTTAGGTGATTGGTATTGATGTATGTTTACATTTTGGAGTAAAATTGCTTACATATTATTGGTTAACATAAGATTTGGTGTGGGTTGTTTCACTAAGTAACTAATAATGAGAACATTTGCATTAAAGAAATAGTACAAGTTATTTGACCTTATTTTTAAATTATTATAAAAATTTTCATTTTTTTAAAATAGTTTATATTTAGTTAATAATTATTTTCAATTATTCATTTATGTAAAAATGTATTCCTTTTAAAATTCATGTTTTCTTTAATTGTAGAATTTTTCATGTATTTCATAGATGTTTAGTTTAAAATTGAATTGTTGTTTTATATATTGTTCATTGTTTTTTATATTAATTATAATTCATTCACACTTAATTAATTTTTTTAAACTGATTTTATTTAGTGAACAACTTTGACTAAATAAACGCATGGGGGAATGTGTAATACAAATGGAGTCATACTTATAACTCAATCTCTACTATGATTAATGATATACATTATTTATTAGTAAATAATAAATATATTTTTTTATTATTGGATGGCCTATAATTTTAATTAAGTCATGAACATTGAATTGGATTCTTATTTTAAAATTTTGATAAAAAATTAGTGCATTTTATTTAATTTTGAATCATTTGATAATAAATAATTTAAATTGATTATATAAATATCGAATATATTAATAATAACATAACTATTAAATTTACTCAATCTCAAATTTATGTTTTTGAAAAATAATTATTATTTTATTCCATGAATATTGAAAATTAATAGACCCTTGATAATAAAAGAAAAAAATTACAACAAGGCTAATAGAAAATAGTATTATGATCATTTAATGAGGTCATTCAATGGTGATTCTGCAAATATAATGAACCATGAATGGATCTGTAGTATGGTAGAGCATACAAAGACATATTTTCGATTGTAGTAATAAAAAAACATATAAAAAACTAAAAATGAAAAATAGATATCCCATCCAACAACAGTTGACCCCAAACTAATCAAAACAAAAAACCCACAACAATTGAACCAAATAGTTAGATTCACTTATAGTGTTCCAGGTTTATTATGTGCTAACCATTATTATCACAAAATAAAAAAACATTGATAAATGGAGGGGTGGAGGTGCGATTTTATCATTGCTAACTAAAATAACTGAAATTTGGGACCTTTATCAGTGTTAAAAAATCTTTCATAAATTGGAACCTTTTTTTAATTTATTAATTCTAATAATGGTACCTCTTTATCAGTGCTTTTAATAATTCTAATAAAGCCACATCAACCCCCCTTTAATAGTGTGAAAAATTTTATAAAGGGAATAGTGAATAATTTAATTTACATATACATATTTATTTATTTTTAAATATGATTTTCATAATATATATATATATATATTTGTGTGTGTGTGTAAATATAATATATAAATATTATTATATAAATAAATTATTAGCAATCTTATTTTCATATTTATATATATATGTATCAATTTATATTAGTTAATAAAAATGTTTATTAATATATTTATATAAATTAATTAAAAAAATTATATATAAATAAAAAAATTAATTATTTTATTTAAAAAATCTATAAATATATAAATGAATATATTTTATTTAAATATAGTTTATATTGGAATTTATATATTTATGTTAATATTTAATAATTTTAAATATACACATATATTTATATTTATATGTTTGAAAGTGTATATATATATATTGTAATATGAGTACATCTATATATGCATGCATGTATGTGTTTGTATATGTGTATGTATGAATTTTTTGTGTTTTATGTGTATATATGTGTTGTGTATTTTCATCATGATCATGATTCTCTCAAAGGTGATTTCTATCCAAATCTTTGTGAATGAGTCAGAATCTCCCAAATGATCACCGAACTTATCCTTATCACCTTTTAAACTCTATAACTCCACCAATATCCACTGTCACTCACTGGTGATGAAATTTTATCACAAATGACATCCAATAATAATTTTTGAAAGGTGGATGTCATGGACCAAGAGTTTGTTCAATTTTTTTCCCTTAAATGGTTGTTGAAGGAGACCATCCATAAATTCTTCATATCATGGGACCTGTACAAGTCTCATCTGGATAGTTTGGTGTCAAACCCAATAAGACAATGATAAAAGATGATTGAAGTGATACATGGATAGAACAGTCTTATTTTAATATATATATGCACCATTTGATATCATCATTGATAAAGGGAGTGATCCTTAGAGGGAATATATTATTTTCTTTTCTATATTAAAATTATATTTTTTTGAGAAGTATAATTCTATTATATTTTTGTGGAAGTATGTTCTAATAGGTTGGTGGTGGTGATGATGAATTTGGAATGATCTTTTTGATATCTGGAATGTTGAATGGGTGATGCTTCAGTTTGAATTTGGGAAGGTATATTATTACTAATGGGGGTTTTGTGTCTGGTAATTTTTATGAGGGTTCCCAGAAACCTCCTAAATTTGGGTTGTATTTAAAATAAAAATTGTGAGTTGTTATATATGTTGTTGTTGTTGTTGTTATTGTGTGTGTGTGTGTTTATATGGAAATATTTTTATTTATGTGTATGTTCATATTCTCATGTACTCTGTGTATGTATGTAAATATGTAAATATATATATATATATATGTGTGTGTATGCTTGTATATGTACAATCATTTATTTGTATGTATATGTATAGGTGAATGTGAATGTTTATGTGTATATATTTGTTTGTTTCTGTATGTATGTGTATGTTTGTATATGTGTATATGTATATGTATGTGAATGTTTATGTATTAGGTGAATATTTATGTAGTATGTGTATTTATGCTTATGTATATGTATATATGTGAATATAATTATAATTATATTTATCTCCATAAATGTGTGTATGTTTATGTATGATTATATAATGACTGAAAATTAATTTTTTGTTAGAAAACCCCTTTTAAGGGCTGAGGGGGAACCCGACATGACATCAACCACTTAAACAAAAATCATGCCTCTAAAGTTTGTTCAAGACTAAAGAAAACATAGTCAAACTACAAATAACGGACCCTACCTAGTAAAAAAAATCAATACCGGCTTCCCCTTCTCATCACAGCTCGAAATGGGTCTCATGCATGGATGCACATGCCTTCTACCAATGGAAATGACATACAATCTCAAATTTATGAATCCTAATAGCAATGATAAGTGAATGATCACTACTCTGAACCACCTCTGGGGAACCCCCTTGTAGTTGAATTGGTTATATATTTCTTGAAATGAAAACTGTCAGGCCACAATGCAAACACTTCCCCAACATTCCATGAAGAGAACCGTCCAACAATAATCACACACAAAAACATCACAGGGTCATATCCACCATCACCAACCTTGTGAACCAAATAGAGGTGCCCCTCTATCTTTGACATCTCATACACATCATAAACCATCGGTAACAAACAAGAATCAACATCATCATCCAAAAGAAACAAAATCAAGAGCAACCGACACAGAAGTGGAAACATCCATTCAATGTACCATCCTCCAAAACCAATGATAAATAACCCCACCACCACCACGAGACCTACCCCAACATCCCAGACACGGTAAAATCATGAAGGGGAAGGCATCTCATAGAATGAGGAGCTGAACCACCATCTCCCTAGACTAGGAGGCCCAACATCCTGCCGAGGTAGTCACCGATGAGGCAATCCGAGATGATCTGACCTAAAAACGCTACTCTAAGCATAGATCTGAATAGATTTGAACTGCATGAGAAATAATTCTGGAGTCCAAATCATTCCAACCACTAGAATAATGAGAATACAACAATTTTGGAGAGGAGCACTAATGTTGGAGGCACCTCAAAAACACATCCTGAGCTCAATCATCATAGAATCAATACGGTTCACCTGCATCATGAAGACCACTGAGAACCAAACTATGAGAAAAAGGAAATAATAGGGGTAGAGGGAAGGGGAAGGTGTCATTGTATCTCCACACAATCCTGAGCCTCCCCCTCCCGATTGAAGCTCGAGAAAATCCCTATAATGAGGGGGGGGGGGGGGGGCGGAAACCACCGCTCAGAGGATTTTACCCATGTATGAGTATATATATATGTATGTTAATGTATGTGTATGTGTATATGTATGTGTATGTGTATATGTATGTGTATGTGTACGTGTATGTAATGTCCTTGAATATCTGTGTAATTTATTTTATTTATAAGCACATTTTTGAGACCAAGCACTGAGACGACATGTGATTCTGAGGCCCGAAGTTCCCTAAAAGATCCATCGAAAAATGTTATGCTTTAAATAGAATGAATTAGATACTTTATTAAAAAGTGGGATTACTCTTAAACAAGCATGCGAATTAGAAATCCTAGGGAATAATTTTGTTGAGGATAACAGGTTTACCCCATGCATGACTTATGTTTATTCGGTGCATTCCTCTAGTGAGAAAACCCAAAAAATAGAATAACCTTAAATAAAATTACTAAATAAAATTATGTTATTTTTCAAATGCGTATAACTCACCAATGGTGACTCGGAATAAAAATTTGAGACCACAGTGGAACTCATGAGGGTATGCTTTCATTAGGTAGATCCTAACATTGGCTAGTGCTGTCCAACAATGGAAATTAGTTTTTTTCCATAATTAAAATAATTAAGTGATAATTATTTTATCGAAAATCCTTATAACTCCTATGTGGTAACTCAGATTAAAAATCTGAGACTACCATTGATCTTGTGGGGATGTGAACCACTTATGTATAACCTAACCTTGACCATCACGGGTCGAGGGTGAATGTTAATTTTTGAAATTTTCTTAAGGTTAGTTTAAATTTACGTGTGAAATGGTTTTTCTAACATTTAAACTAGTGTTCGGATCAAAAATATGAGGGAACCGTTTAACTCATAATGGAAGGATTCGCCTAGAAAGGAATTAACGTTAACCATCGAGGGTCTGAAAAAATAGATGATTTTCAGACTTTTCGGGTAATAATAAAATAAGATAATAAGTTATTTTATTTATTTTATCATTGTTGAGAGGCAGGCGACATAGCAACAATGCAGTGACAAGGCACATTAAAGGAAATTATAAATGGAATGTTTTTGTGCAAGTGTAACAACTACACTATTTTTATTTATGATACAACATAACAACACAACGTCACAACGTAACAGAAATGATGTGACATGTTTTATTTTTAATAACACGTTGAGGAAATCAGTTGGGGGATTTTGTTTCTCTAATGATGAACCTAGAACTCTCTATACCTCTCCCATCAACAATTAATGCTATCATTGAATGCTGGTTCGAGGGACTTAAGAGACAACGAATGGCGATGAATGATAACAAAGAAAGGATCAATGATGACTCAAGGATTCATCAGTCATCGACGACAGAACCTCAAACTAGGTAAGAGTTACCTTGGTGTATTCATTTTACCCTATTCTTATTTCCAAATGACGAACATGAATCAACCCATGAACAGGTTGAACCACGACTCGATTGTTATTGCTGGTTGGGAATTGATTATTGTAGAGAGTTTCAGGATTTGAAATATGTGTTAGAATTATGAAACCCCATTGATATCTATTGTAAATTTTATCACTTAGGGATTAGTACAACACAAAAAAGTCTTGGATCCATCCATTATCGGTTGTTCTTGTTTTCTACATGACTGAAACCCTAGGATGATAGAAATTCTCCACCAATGTCATTACAGTGATGGGGGCAACACTAAAAGGATAAGGGCATGGATGGATCATAGATCGAACCACATGATAGGAACCAGTGGCCTAAGAAAGATTCCACCAACAAGGAACCACTGGTGCAGAGGCATCAACATGTAGGGTCCGGTGTCCCCATGGCGCCACATGTGGAGGGAAGCGGCCGACCGTCGCCGACCACACTGGAGGAGGCGGCGTTCCCCGTGGTGGACCCTGGAGGAATATGGCCGTGACCCATCATCCACATCGATGGGAGGATGTCGTGCCAGCGTGGCGCCACATGAGAAGAGTGGGGATCTCATGATAGCCACGTGTAGAGAGGAGGGGAAGACAGATTAACCAGCCACCACACCCACATCTGGACTGACTGAATCGGTCTGTACTAAACCTGACCGACTGAGACCGCCCAGGCTAATCCAGGCCGGCCCTTCGGGTTGAGACGAATTGGCTGGCCCACCGAGTTAGGCCCGTATAGTTGTACCGGGTCGACTGAGTGTTTCGGTCCGTCCTTTGAGTCGGTCCATTTTAGTGGATTAGGCCGACAAGTTATTTTCGGGCCGCATAGGCCGCTATGCGGCCTGGGCTGAAAAAACAGACACGCATGCCAGTGCGGGCAAGACCTGATAATCATGGGTCACTATGTTACTCGGTAGACTGGAACCACAACCAGCCTATCTAGGGACCAGTGAGGTCTAATAGACAAGGGAGACCGAATGGGTCTTATGGGACCTAGGGCTGAGTTGGTCGGGTTGGTCCGAACCAGTCAGACCAAGCCTGAACGCAATTGACCCTTGTTTACAAAAACAACCTATATTTGTCAAGGATGGCATCCGATTGTCCCACCATCAGTTGAGTTAGGACCCTTGAGACATGGAAATACTTCATAGATACTCTACGTGAGTTTTGGGTGGAGGATGGCATATGTACCAGTTGTATCATACTCGAATACAACTTGGACTTTTTTAAAAATATTCCCATATCTTACAGACTGAGTGTCCATTCGATGTGTCATCTATTGCATTGAGACCCTAACAACGAGACAATACATTGGGACACTCTACGTGGGAATTATTTTTTGTTAAGGTATGACTGATGGATTGAGTAGTAGATCCTATGGAAGTCAAGTGTGCTACGTGTGGGAATCGGGTGGATGGCCGTGACATGAGGAATGAAGAGAGACCCTTTATGGATCATCATAAGAGCGACCATTCGTGGCCCAACATAAGAGGGACCCATGTGGATCTGCATAAGGGCGACCCTTTCTGGATTTAAATTAGAGATACCCATTTTTTATGATCATAAGAGAGACCCTTCATTTATTAGAAGTAGCAAGACCTGTCATGGATCATACATAGAGCGACCCGTTGTAGATCAACAATATAGAGACCCTTAGTGGATCAGCATCAGAGCGAACCTTCATTGATTATTAGAAAATCCTCTCAATATAATAAGATGATATAACTTCATGACAAATCATATTTACTTATGTACTTATGTTATACCTTGTGTGAGCTGTGTCTTTAGCTATGTGCTTCACCTTGTGATCTTTCTTTGATGTGTTTTCCATTATGAATTTTTCACAGACCTGAGTTTTTCTTGGGGTCCCAACTAAGTATTATTATAATCAACCCTAAACAGGCTTTTCCTCCACCAGTTGTGTCTTATGCAGATAGCAGATAGCTTCAATTGATACTTTGGGGAGCCAGGGCTATACGGTGCTCGAAGGCGGAATGTTAATCATGGTTTTCTACAGTGACATTCGATTGTGAGTTGTACCTATACTTAAGGTATGATCCTTAGAAGAAGGCCTCTGGATCTTTTCCTTCCTTTTTGTACTTTATATTCAGTTGGGCTTGTATTCTAGCCCATTTACTTTCAGTTTACACCCTTTACTCTCAGTGTTGGTACTTTGTGGTGGTTGTAATTTTCATTCCTTTATGGGATGCTTTGTGCAGTATGTCGTGGCTTTCCTAGTACAGGTTTAAAGGTAATTACATCCCTTTTTGGGATATACCTTTCCAGTTCTAATCAATAGCCCCTGACCTATGGAAGGTGTGCTTGGGGTAGTCATAACATGGGCCCCGGGGGACGGGCCATGACAATGTATGTGTATGTGTATCTGTATGTGTATGTATTTGTGTGTGTGTATGTTTATGTGTATTCGTATGTGTATGTGTATGTGTACCTATATGTGTATGTGCATGTGTATGAGTATGAATGTGTATGTGTATATCTATGCCAATGTATGTGTGTATGTGCCTGTATTTAATAGGTATGAAAGTTTATTTAATTAATATTATTTATTTATTTTTATTATTTTACACTATTCAATATTTTCTGTATTTTAATCATTTTAAATATTTATTTATTTAATATTTTGGTAATATATTCAATTTTGATAGTTATTTATACATTTCTAAATATTTATAAATTTAAATAATAATAATTTTTTAACTATTATAAATAATTGTAAAGGTTAATAATTAATTATATTTTTATATACAATCAAAACAATATATTCATCAATTACTCAAAATATTATTATTAATTATTTATTCATTTTTACGTGGTTGAAATTCATTTAATTAATGTTATTAATTTAATTTTTTTTAATATAATATTTTTTTAATTTATTAATTTTTTTTTCATTTTTAGTATTCATTCATTATATATTTTGTTATCATTTTGATTACTAATTAATTTTTAATATTTCTGTAATTTATTCATTACATAAAATTTAGAAATATTTATTTTTTATGTTTTAATATTTTCATTATGTTTTTAATTAATAATTTAATATTAATTCTTGTTCATTTATCATTTTTTAATATTATTAATATTTTTGAAATATATATAATTTATTTTTTAAAATTAATTTTAATTTTAATATATTTGTATAATCAATATAATTCATTTATAATAATTTTATAACTTAAATAATTTATAATATTTATATATTAATTTTTATTCCCATTTTATGTGATTTAAATTCATGTAATTAATGTTATGAATTCAACATTTAATTTTTTTTAATTTATTCATTTTTGTTTATTCAAATTAAATATTCTTTCATGAAATATTATATATACATTAATATATTTATTAATATTTAATATATTTTGAATTTAATCATATTTTAATATTTATTTATTCATATTTATTTATTATGTTTTAATATTTTCTATATGTTTGTAATTTGTAGGATTAATATTTAATCATTTTAATATTTTATGTTTTAATACTTTTTAAATGTTTGAGACTTATATAATTAATTTTTATAAATTATTTTTAAATAGTTTTTTAAATTTAAACTGATAATATAATTCATTTTTTAGAATTTGAATATTTAAATAATTTGTATTATTTATATGTTAATTTTTATTGTTTTTTTGGAGTTTAAAAATCCTGTAATAAAAATATAATTTTAAATATTCTTAAAATTAATATTCATTATTCGTTTTTAATATTTCCTCATATATTTTTGGAATTTTTTCTTTTTTTTAATTTTTTATACATATTTACATACTATTTTTAGTATTTTCAATATGTTTATAATTTATATGATGAATATTTATTCCTTTTTTGTTTTATTTTAATATTTTTAATTTTATTGAAATATATATAATTAATTTATTTAAATTTATTTTTTTAATATTTTTGAAATATAAATATTTTATATTACTCATTTTTAATAATTTGATTAAATTATATAATTAACATCATTTATTTATTCATTTTTATTCATTTTTAATTTGATTATAATTTATTTAAATAATGCATTAAATTTTATTTTATGAATATTATTGTAACTTATTAGAATTTATTTATTCTAATTTTAATATTATATTTTTAATACTATTTTATTATATTTAATAATTCATAATATTTCCATAATTTATCCATTTTTTAATATTTATTTGTAGAATTTTTTTTGTTATGTTGGAATATTTAATGTATTTATTTAATTTATATAATTAGTATATTTAAATGAATCTTTTAATATTTTATGTAATTAAATAGATACTGTAATTCATTTTTAATAGTTTTCATATTTATATACATAGTTATTTTATTTATTCATTTTTATTCTTTTTTTTACAATTTCTCTAATTCTATATTAAGAGATGGTAATTGTTTATTTTATCTACAATAAACCATAAGCACTGATAAATACAACTTTTGTTAGTGTTTTTTAGAGTGGATAATAGTGTTTATTTATCACCACAAAAAATGTTCTGAAAAAATAGATATTTTTGACTACATATATTTTTAACAATGATAAAATGGTATTTCTTTTTTGATTTTATATAATCGCTAATAAAAAAATAAAACATTTCTAAAATGCATCCTAATAGATCGTTATTCTCGAGATGCCTTCAAGCTCCCACAGAGCGGGTCCTCTACAATAGTTGAAGCCATTTTTTTACAAATAAAACCTCAAAACCATAGGTATAAAATTTAATACTTGTTTTTAATGATCCAAAATTGATTTTTCATGTCATTTTAATGATTTATTTATTTTTTCTTCCCCGGTTCATCTATTAAAACCATATATTTTTTTTGGAAAAATCAAATATCTTAACTGAATGTATTATATTTTGAACTTGTTTTTAAGGATTCGCAGTCATTCATTCCTATGTTTTTCATGATTTTTTTGCATTTATCTTCCCTTGTTTGTATGTAATGGTTCTTCCCTATTGTGTTCATCTATAATCAGTTTTACACATTTTTCCCTATTATTTTAGGGTAAATCATCCCTTTTAGGGTTCTTTTCTTTTCAGTTCATCAATATTACTTTATTTTATTTATTTTTTTGATTCTTATTCCACTTTTTATATATAAATATAAATTATAGATCGGGATTTCCTATATAGTAATTAAAATAATTTCTTATTTCATTTTAATTGAAAATTTTAATGGGGTTCAATGGAATGAAAATGGTTTTTATCGATTAGGTGGTGAATTAATAGCTGGATAATATTTAGATAAGAAATCAATGTTCTTAATGTTATTAATAAGTGCATGCATTATAAATTCTAATGGATTCAAGATTATTCATAGGGTTATGGTTTTTGTTACACTAGTAACTATATTTGAAGTTAGAATGATAGAACAGTATGACTAGTGGGTTTTTTATAGAAACATGACATGAGATATGGTGTTTTCTTAGAAAGAGATATATCGATATATAAATTTATTTTTCATTTGTTATATATATATATATATATGTATAGAAATAGAGATATATATTTTTATGTGTGATTGATTATTTATATATCTATGTTTGTCTATGTATATATATATTTATTAAAATTATTAATATTAGATTATTTTATAATTAAATCCTTAATCATGGATGAAAAAACCATCATGTTATATCATCTCATTGTCCATGAAGTTACCTACACCATACTAAGAAAACTGTCCACACAAAGAGAGAAGCCTTAATTCTTTCCAAAACATATGCTTTGTTATATAACTAAATATATATGTGCATCAATGAGTATATATGGAAGTGGTAGTTTATGTTAATTTTTTACAATCATGAATGAATTTAGTATGTGTAAATATGTATTTCTAATGAAATACAAATATTGAAATTTTTATATTTTCTAAAATATCGAATAACTATCTAAAAAAATTATCCTGGAAATGTTATTAAATTGTTTAATCCAAATTTTGGGACTTAATGAATATGTAAAAATTTTACCAATTATTTGAGGGGGGGGGGTGTTTTTATATCACAACACCGTCATTTGGAAATACCATAATATAATGTTGTATTAAAAAATTTATTTTGTGAAAAATTGTTAGACCAATGATGATTTAAGATTGAGGTTATTATATTAATTTGGGATTATGATCTGGAAACAATTACATTCAAAGGTAATCATGTTCTATGTATGAAAAATCAAAATACACATTATGATATGTTGAATTGAAAGAAAATAATTTTCTGTATGTATTTTTTATTCAATGTGAACTCCAATCACTTTTGATTACCTTGACGACCTTTGATGAAGTGAACTAATAGGATATGGAAATATCCATTTAATAAGTATAAATTGTTATCTCATTTGATTAATCCATTTAATAAAAAATTATTTATGACATAAGAATTATTTTATTAACAAAATTTGAATTATATTACTTTATGTTCATATAATTTATGGTCTTAATATGTTCACTCATGTTGTTGACACAATGATAATTTAAATAATATATGATGAATATATATGTGTGTGTGTATATAGAAAATACTTTTTGGATTATTGCCTCATACCTTCAATATATATAATTCATAAATATGAATATTAATTAAAAAAATATGATGTATATGAATTGAAAATGGATGGATATCAATTGAATGACAAATTTTTATGAGGATCAGGTAAAAGTGCTTATCAAGATTGTAAAAGGTCGTGCATTTGACTCTTATCAAATCTTTTGTTCATGTTCATGCTATTGTTATTCAAGGCTAATATTTCTTGAGGTGTATTGAGAACACATGATTTGTTATAGAATAAATCAAAGTTATTAATGATGGACTAAACATGAGGAATAACTGAATATAGCAGGTGACTAGGATAACATTGCATTTTATAGATCATCTAATTTTACTACCTATGTGAATGATGATGAAGATCATACCAAGGATATGATTGATGGTGTTAAAAATTATGAAGATCATATTGAGTAAATGATAATGAATGTTGAAGATAAACATTGTGATTTTCTTGTTCTATTTTAGAGGATAAAGATATTTGAAAAGGTTCCATTGTATATTGGTTGTACTAAATATAAAACATTTTAGCCATACTAAATCAATATAATTAAAAATTTATTAATAAATAGAGACTCAACAGCTTTACTAAACATGTTACCCTCTTGAATGATATTATACAATAAGATAATGAGCATCCATTCACTACTGGACCACCATTTTATCCCAATAGAGCTATATCCATGATTGTTCTTAACTGTGGGTATATAATTTGTGGCCAAATTCATATCAACTGTTTTAATAAACTATTGGTATAGTATGGTCTATACCAATGGTTTGTTAAAAACTGTTGGTATAAAGATGAAAATATAGATGCCCGATCGAGCTTCCCTCTCCTCATTCATACCCTAACTCCCCCTATGAATCCTCACGTTTCCCCTCCCATCAGCTGATTTTTGGCCGCATCCCTCTCCTTATCAACAAGATTTGGAATCCCCTCCCTTCGATAGGTGTGTTTGGCCTCCCTAGTGCTACTCTGGAGAATTTTTCATCCCCATGGAATTTTCTTCCCCTCATTATTGTAATTGTTTTTTTTTCTGATTTTTAGAAGTAATATTTCCATGAAATCACTTATTTATTATCTTGTCTTCCTTTATTTCCATGGGAATGAGTCATTTTATAATTCTACTTTCAGTCGACCTGTGTATTTGAAGATATTTTTGGATATTTTTAAATTTAATTTGTTTTCACTGTATTTTATAATACTTTTCAATTATTGAACATTACAGAGGCAGGATTTCCTATTTTAGTTTGTTTTTTTGGAAAAATTGATTAAAAATGGTTCACTATTCCATGGTTTTTATCTCAATTAGGTTTTATAGGATTGTTTTGATTTTATTTGATGTTGTATGAAAATATATGGTTTTATATGGTGGGATATTTTTTAGGCATTTATTTTTAATAAATTCTCAAAATTTTATAACCTGTCACCATAGGTATTGATACATAGGAAATTTATTATAATGTAAAATATAATTTTTTTGTGTAAGTAGTTTTGTAGATTAAAAATTAAAAGATAAGTATAAGTGTCAATATATACTATAAAAAAAATCCCTAAACTATATATAAAATCCTAAAAACCTAATCCTATAAACCTTATAACCTAAATAAACAACCCATAAATTTAATCCTTAAACTATAAAATAAACATAACCCACAAACTATATCTTAAATTCTAAACACCTAAGACCATATACCATAAAACCTAACACCTAACCTTAAAACTAATCCTACAACAAATATATAATCACTAACCAATAAACTCAATCATAAACAAAAAAGCTCATTGACCATAACATCCAACCCCTAATCTTAAAACTAAACCTATAATCCCCTACCCCCGTAACATTTAAACTAAACCTATAATCCACCCCATATAATATTCCTTACCATACTCCCTAAAAATATAACCCTAACCACCATCCTAAATCCAAATCACCTGATCCCCCAAACCTTAAAATATAACCCATAACCGTAAAAATAAACCTATTATTCACACATAAATTTTATCATTATCCTACATGCTATACATAACCCCTAACCAACATTCTAAATCCAAAAAAACTAAGACCATAGATTATAAAACCTAACCCCTACCATAAAAAATTTATATTTAAACTACACATAAATTTTATCCTAAACATAATCCTTAATGTTAAACACTAAACCCTATATAAATTGAAAATAAACCTATAACCCACCCATAAATTAATTCTCAATCTACACACTAAATATACCCCTATACATTAAATCAAATCCCATGACATTCAAATGAATTAAATCCTTAACTGACACCCAATACCTAATTTATAACATATTCCCTAAATCCTAAATAACTAATCCCCTCTGACGTAAAACCTAACATCTAACTAGAAAAATAAAATTATAACCCACCATTAAATTTAATCCATAACCTACACAGTAAACCTATCCCTAACGTATATCTTAAATGATAAATTATTGAGACCCTAGAACGTAAAACTAAAACCTATAATGCACTCAAATATTTAATCATTGACCAACACTCTAACATATATCCTACATATTTAATATCTAAGACTAAGAAATTAAATTATAAATCTATATCCCATACTAAAATTCAATAATTGAACTACACTATAAACATAATACCTTACCTAAATTCTAAATCCAAAACACCCAATCTTGAAGACAAAAATCCTAACTCCTAACATTTAAAACTAAATATTTAATTCTATACACCTAATCCCCTAGACCCCAACACCAAATTATTAACCTTAAAACTATACTTATAACATTAAACCCCAATCACACACAAAACATTAAAACGAAAT
Source organism: Viscum album (assembly GCA_963277665.1). Lineage (NCBI taxonomy): Eukaryota > Viridiplantae > Streptophyta > Magnoliopsida > Santalales > Viscaceae > Viscum > Viscum album. The sequence continues at coordinate 1,563,422,811 of OY728165.1, forward strand.
TTATGATCTACACCTAAATATAACACTTAACATACACCCTAAACCTAATCACTATCCTGCAACCAAATTGAGTAGAAGAGGATAATATGGATTATAGTTTCAATTTTATACAATTTATCCTCCATGAGAGTGAATTATAATATTATAGGGATACCAACCTTGGTCTGTTATTGGTATTCATCAATTATATCATTTGTTATTCCTATTTTTTTCTAACTACTAGTATACTTTGATGAATTTAATATTAAAATTGAATGAAATGAATTATTTAATTTTGTTTCACCTTTTTCATTGGAAGATAATTTTTTTCCTTTTTATAGAATGGATTGAAGCTTCATGTATCATTCTAATCATATTTTAGTCGAGTTTCAAAATAATTTTGATTTTTTTATATTTTTCAATTAACAATTCTTCATATGGAGGTTGTGTGCAGTTTCCATTATATAATTGTGTTGGAAGACCATGGTTAAACCTGTATGAAATTCTCTACCATATAATGAAATATGGATTTCAAAAAAAAAAATCAATTTGGTATCACTATCGAGGGATGGGGCGATCTTCTATTATTCATGAAGGAATATAAAGAAATGTTGCAGTTAATTTGATATTTGATCGATTTCCATTTGTGGATCATTATGAGAGAGATAGTATACAAGTTTAAGAAGATAATGATGTAAATAAACTTGCGGAATAGAATGAAAATGAGGATGTTGAGAGAGTAAAAAATTTAATGCATGATGCCAAAACACTATTATATTAGGAATGTACTAAAATGTATAAGTTGGAATTTTTAATGTAGTTATATCCTAGAAAAAACATGTATAGAATGTATAAGATCACCATTGATTGTATTCTTACCTTGTTGAAGGAATTTTTCCTAATGGTGTAGATATTACTTCAAATCATTATAAGGTATTGAAGTTAATTAAGAATCTTGGATTTTATACTAATAATGTTTGTTCTTGTCTGAATGATTGTATTTTATTTTAGGAGGAAACAACTGAATGTTATTAATGTAAAGAATGTAGTAAATCACTATAAAAAGAAAATATAGATGTAACACTATCTCATGTTCCACAAAATGTCATTTGAAACATTCCATTTATTCCCAGACTTCAAAATATATTCATATCTACAGAAAAATCAACCAATATGTGATGGCATGACGATGAGATAATTATAGGTAATGATGAGTTGGTTCATACTATAGATGGATTATCAGGGATTACATTTTATAAAAAACAACTTGATTTTTCATCTGAGATGTGTAATGTTTGGTTTGGTTTATCCCATGATGGTTTTATTTTGTTTGGTCAGAAGTTTACTACTCACAACATGTTGATAGTTTTTATTCAAGTTTATAATCCATTTCGCATGATGTGTTTGAAAAAAAAATCACTTGATTGATTATACTAATATATGTACCTTCTAATCCTAATAATTATAGATACATATACTTTTATCCTATTATAAGAGAGTTGAAGAAACATTGGGAGATGTGTGATCATACATTTGACACATCTTCAAAAAATGTATTTTAGATGTGTGCTAAACTTATATGGACTATATATGTTTTCCCTACTTATTAAAAGATATATGGTTATATCATGAAGGGAAAACAAGTATGTCATGTATGTATGAAGATTACATGATCAATAAAGCTTAAATATCATCACTATTTTAGTTTCATGGGAAATCGAGGATTTGTACCCATGGATTATAAATATAGGAAGAGTCATTTGAGGTTTGATAATACTATTGGCATTGAACAACCACCACAACCTAAGTCATGTATTGATGTTCTTAATGAATTGAAATGTTTCTGTTTTTAGGGAAAGGCCACCTAAAATCAAAAAAGGTGAATAATTTTGACACTGAATCCCCTAACAATTTGAAAAAGAGAAGTATCTTTTGTGAGTTTCCATACTAGTTTACCAATTTTTTTAATTCATTTTTTAGACGTAATGAACAATTAAAAAAATGTGAAATTTTGTTCCAATTTTTCTATATATTATGTGGATGACCAAATATGACAATCGATCTTGTAAGGACTTGTTGGATTTGGGAATTCAACCAAGAAAACATGCTTTGTGTATCGGTGAAAACAAGTGAAAAGTTACTTGTGCTTCTTATGTGATGACACCATTAGAGAAATACAAATTTATAAATGTATTCGATAATATCAGGCTTCCTCATGGCTATTCGAGCAACATATCAAAACGATTCACGTACAATGATATCATTCTGATGGAACCGATCTCATGGTGACATATAAATAAAAGACTCATTTTAACTTTCCTAATGGTGAATCTTCTATGTATGCTAGGTTGACTGATCTTGGGGAGTTATGGTGAGAATAGAAGCATGAGTTTTATAATGTTTGGAAGAGAAATGTTGGTTATGATTTAGGGGGTGCACCCATATTCCCCAACTATCAAAAAACTCATTGTAAAAAAATGATTGTATATTGTATGACCGATGAGTTTAAGGTATTCCAAATATTTAATGGTTTTCATATATAATCAAATTCATATTTCTTATATTGGATTTTTTAGGAGGCATCAGGGAAAATAAAAAGGAAAAAATATTCAATGACATATTTTCACACATTGGGGCACCGTACAATTCCCGACCATGAGAAGCACCAGTTAAATTAATCTTTATTAAATTAATTTCATTTTTTATATTGTTACTAAGTTATCTTTTCATGATAAATAATATGTTTTAGTTTCATTAAACCCTTCAATATAAGGCTGAAAATACCCCTTTCAAATTTCTAGGAAAATTGGCATATAGGTCAAATGGCCATTAGACCTAATTAGCCAAATTTACATTAGACAAATAGACCAATTGAGCATTAGGCCTAATGTACAATTATCAAATAGTCTTAATGGCCAATTTTCCAATTAGGCCTAATAGTGACTTTTCCTACTAGGCCCTATAGTCAGTTGGATTATAGGCTTTATGGCCAATTAGCTAACTGAACATATCGGTAAATTATCGAGTACGCCTAATAGGCATATTGGCTATTGGGCCTAATAGGCCAATTAGCCATTGGGCATGTAGGTCAGTTCTTTATTAGGCATAATAGGTCAATTGGCCATTTTTCTATATGGACATTATTCCTAATAGCTAAATGGACAATTAGTCATAAGGGCCAATTGGACTATATGACTAGTGGTCAATTGGCTTAGAGTCATAATGGAAAATGTGATAATAAGCATAATGTCCAATTGGAAAATTATTCCTAAGAACCAATTGGCCTATTAGGCATAATGGTGAATAGGCCCATTAGGCCTAATGGATAATTGACCATTTTGCTTAATTTTCTAGTTCACAATTAGGACTACAGTAAAATAGGCCCTTAGGCCTATAAGAAAATTGATTATTAGGCATATAGGCCAATTAGAATTTGGGACTAAATGTCATGATTTCTATTAGACCGAAGGGCCATTTGAACATTAGTCCTAAGGGACAGTTTTCCATTAGGCATATTCTCCAATTGACCATTAGCAATATTGACCAATTGAACATAAAGCATAATTTCCAACTATCCGAATGTACAATTCTCCATTAGGCCTATAGGAAAATTGGACATTGGGAATATAGGCCAATTGGCCCTTCAGCATATATTCCAATTGGCCATTTGGCATAATGTCCAATTGACCATTCAACATAATTTTCAATTGGAATATAGGAATAATGGCCAACTGGCCTATAGATCTAATGACCAATTGACCAATTAGGCCAAATGATCAATTGGAATATAGGCCTATTTGATCTTAGGCTTAATGTCAAATTTTCCTATAGGCATAATGGTTAATAGACTAATTTGGACTAATGACCATTAGGCTTATATGAAAAGTGGTCGTTGAGCCTAATTTCCGAATTTTCCATTATATTTATAGGCCATAAAATGAATAATATGGATTTCATATTATGAAATGATTAAAATTTATTCATATTCAAAATTATTTAATGTTTATAATGAGTACCTAAAATTATAAATTGTTTATGATTATTTTTATATATTAATTTTTCATGAATATTTATCATAATAATTTTGATATTTTCAGTCATTTAAAATTTATTACATTTAATTGTAATTAAATATTATAACATGTTTACATTGTGATTATTTTTATAGAAATTAGTATCATTTTCAGAATTATGTGTTGGGCATCTTGGTTCATGTACGACATGATAAATTATTTAGTTCAACTAGAAAGAAAAAAGATAGAAGTGTAGTAAATGCACTGACACACGAAAAGATTGTATTTTTTTTATATTTCAAATATTTAAATGAAATTAATAACTAAATATCTTGTTTATATTTTCAACAGACTACCCTAGAGTCCTTTGATGATAAATAATATGACAACTTTAGTCTTAATGATCATTTGATTTAGGAATTAGGTGATGAGCACAAGGGAAGAGTCTGATATTGATTAGGAAAAAACATCACCCCCTATAGGTATTGGTCCTCATAGGTCTCCTCTCAAGCCTCTTAGACCCCCGATATGGAAATCACTTGTGAAGAAGCATCTATAGCATAAACATAGCTTTATAGGGGTAGAAAAATATTAAATAAGAGCATGAAAAAAGTAAGATAATCTCCAACCATTCCCCGAAAGATATTTCGGTTATAATTTAATTACTTTTAACAAATCCTGTCACTAATATTGGTTCATATATGGAATTTTGGGTGATTTAAATGATTCCTCAAGTGATTTTAATGAGGGTCCTAGTGGTGATTGAGTTGAACGTGGTGGAAATGATGTTGTTTATGACACTATTGTTGGTGATGATATTGTTGCTGCTAATTTTGATGATGTTGTTGAGGATGTTTCTTCTACTACTAATGATGATGATGTTGATGATGAAGAACAGAGCTATGGAGGAGGGGGATAATGATCCCATCCTATTTTGACTTATAAGGAATGAGTATATGAATTTTTTAATGAATGAAATCAATTTAATTTATGGATTTATATTTATATTGTATTATTTTATATGATTTGAAAACTATTACATGCTATTGGTTAGATGATAAATGTGGAAATTTTTTTACTCCATTGAATGTATATTGTATGTTATTTTTAATTATAGGTTGTGGAATTTGGAGAAAAATATGGGAGTGCTGATTTTTCTAAAAGTAGGCCACTAGCTATACCCTTGGCTTTTAAAACCATGGGTATAGGTTTCTATATTTGAAAACATGTAACTATGGTTTTAATAAAATCACACATATAGAAAAATATGTATGAACTATAACCAATATTTTTTAAAAATTGTGGGTATAGGTGTATATCGATGAGTATGATCTATGGAAGAATACATTCTTATCTGGATGACTATATATAATTTCCTAAGGACTATGAATCACTTCAAAAATTTTAAAATTGTTTTGAATATTGATACAAGAATTTTTTATCATTTACTTTGAATGTAATATCATACATTCCAATTACTTAAAGGTTTAGGATCTTATATGAAATTTATGATACTATAGGATGTTTATGTTGTACATAGATACATTAAATCAAGATGGGAAACATTGTCTCCCAGATGAATCTCCTTAGTTGAATAAAATTGATCAAGGGTATCCTAGATTTTGAAATTAGTTGAGAAACCATCATATTGCATTATCTATATATTTAATGAATCCTTTTTTTATACATATAGGAAAAAATTGTACATTTTTAGTTATATTGGTAAATTTTAATTTTCCACCATGAGTATGCATGAAGTGAAAATACATTATGTTTTTTCTGTTTATATCATGAACAAAACTACCATGTGGTGATATTCAAATTGCACAAGAACCTCAGCCTAGTTGGTGAGGAATCGAAAAGTGCGTCAAAGAGACCAGAGTTAAAAACTAGACAGAGACATCTTTCATGGATGTTGTTGATGTATATTAGAATTCATTTTATCAGGAACTGTTTAGTACTCTAGCAGCCGAAACTATTCATCTGTTTGGGTTTTCAGGAAACCAGTTTAGTCTTCATATTGTTCAAGGCCTTAGAGCCACCCAAGGAATTTGGGACAGTAAAGGCCTTCATGCCACCTTAAGGCCTTTAGGCCACCCCAAGGCTTTCAGGCAACAAGAACATGTACTGAATGGACCATGCATACTGAAGTGCCCAGATCAGTGTGAATCACTGAGAGGGGGAGGGGGTGAATCAGTGATCCCTTAAAACTTTTTACTAATTGATTCTTTATCAATTAAACCTCTATGGCTGGTTAAAGCCTCGATCCACTCTTCTTGTATCTCTCACCTTTCCACGAATGATGCAGTAAATGTAAAGGCACTGGACACAAGGATTTACAAGGTTCGGCACCAAAGGCCTACATCCTTGCCATGCTCTCTCAGCATGGATCCTCCCATTATAACTTGTTAGAATTACAATGGTCGATACAGAGTCCCAATGTATCTCTCCTGAGTCCCACAGGAGGGTCTTTATACTGCGTCCCACAGTGTTACCAGAGTCCCACTGGCCTGCTCCAGAATCCCACTGAAGACTTCTTCTCCCTGAGTCTCACAGGGATCTTCTCCTGGCTTCTCGAGTCACACGAGTAGCTCTTCTTCTTGTTCAGCTCTTCAAGTATCTTCAGCAGCCTGGGATAAAGGCTGCTGGCCTTGCTCTTCTCTTCTGATCACTTGTGGTTGATCAGGGCTTCTCGTCTAGCTCAGGCTTTATCTCCTTCTTCAGGATGACCTGGCTTCTCTCTTCAACTACTGAATGCTCAGACAACTGCTATCTTTATCTTCGGTCTGGTCCAGTCTTAGTTCACTTCAACTTCATGCACTGATAGCATGGCCTTCTTAATTCTTCAAGATCCTCTGTCTTGGTCAACTCAAAATGCACACAATCTGGTTTGGCTTTGTTCACGTGTGCATGTGCATTCATGTAAGCATGCACTCCCCTTTCTTCCTTCTTGGTGCAATAAACCCTCAAAGGGTGTAATCAATTATAGCACACACCTTCTACGAACTTCACACACTTTATCCAATTTGTTTACACACTTAGAGTGTGTTCTACTTTAGTGTGGGTCACTCCTTCTTCTTCTTCTAATGTGTATACACTTTTAGTGCACACACTAGGTTCGACCACTTCTTTAATTTGCACACACAAATTCTTCACTTAGCATACACTTGTAGTTACCTTCCTCTTCTTGCACACAATAAATGCCCGTAGGGTGTTCCTCTTCAATTTGCACACACACACACTCAAATGAGGTGTGATCTTCACTTCACCCACACAAGGCTACGGCCTTTCACTTCCTTTGCACACACAATTTGTTCTTTCTCTTTTAATCTTCAAGTGTGCACAACCAACAAGGGCTACGGCCTCTTCTTGTTCTTTTTGCACACAAGGCTCAAAGCCTTGGCCTTCCTCTCTTTGCACACACACAAATGTGTCTCGGCCTTGTTGTTTCTTTTGTGCACACACACACAAGCCGTAGGGTGTTCTCACTTGAACCCTTTCTATAAGGAGGCGCGCAAGGTGTCTTGGTGCAAGGGGAAGCCGCACAAGGTGTGGTGGGCTTCGGTCGCGCAAGCCACAAGGGTGCAACCAGTGCAAGGCGCGCAAGGCCTCCTGCCGCGGGGCGCGCAAGTGCTGCACCCGCATGCACTTCCTCCTGCCACGCAGATACACGGGCAGTGAGGGTGCCAACCTCGAGCGCGCAAGGAGATGCGGCTGGGGTCTTCCTTTCGCGCAAAGGAGGCGCGCAGGGGACCTCCCTTTCTTCTTTCGCGCAAGAGGTGCGCAAAAGGAACCACTTCGGGCCTCCGGTGGCACCGGGAACAATAGCCGCGCAAAGTTTTTGCGCGGTGGCTTCTTTCTTCGCGAGGCAGAGAGCTCTACGCGGATCTTCAAGTTTTCAGCAAACATCTCAATGCCTCGGGCTCTCCTTATATAGGCAGAGGCATCTCGTTCAATCCGCGTGGATAAATCTTTGATCTCCCGAAGATTTCGGATCTTCAAGATTCTTTGAAATCTTCTTAATTTTCTCCTCGGTTCACCGCGGGTTCTTTTATTTTTAATTTCCTCTACGTGCATGCGACTTAGAACGCATGCACGGCCTTATTTTGATCCAAAACATGCACGCATAAACACCCCACGGCCTTCGGCAGCTTTGCTTGCCTCGGCCTCGACCGAAATTCCTCATTTGTTGCATGCAAGTCTCTTTTTTTGCATGGTTGTGTTCAGTGTGGCCAGACGAGCCGAATGGAGGTCTCGGTTTCGAAAATGGTGGCCGGGAACTCGAAATAGGTCGTCGGGGAGGCTCTGGTTCAGCGGCTGCTCGCGGGTGGCTTCGGCTCGAGCTCAAGGTGGAAGATAAGCCGGGAGCCGTCGGATCAGATCTTCAACGGCCTGGATTAGATCGCGGCGCCGCGGATGGATCGTGCGGCGCAGATCAAGCGCGCGATCAATCGAGCGGCTCAGATTCGCTCCCGGGAATTTTTCCGCGTCCCACATCGAAACGGGCCGCGGAATTCTCGCGCTTTATCACCCTGGCGCTGCCGGCTCCCCATCAGTTGCACTTCTCCCCTCCCCGTGCCGCCCCGCACCGGGTTCTCTCTGCGGGCGCGCTCTTGCGCCCACTACGCTCCCTGCGGGCGCGCCACTGGCGCCCACTATGCACGCTGTGACACTCGCGGGTGCGCTCATGCGCCCCTGCCGCGCTCCTCCGGGCGTGCCCCAGGCGCCCATGCGGTGTCTTGGGTGTGCGCCCTGCCGCCCTGGCTCGCCCCACGGGTTCCCCCGGGCGTGGTGCCCTAGTGCCCATGCCTTGGGGTTGAACCCCCAAGGTGCCTTGGCTGGCCACATTTTTTGGCAAAGGGACAGAATAATAACTTTGTTAAAAACAAAGTATTCCATGAGTTCAAGCCATATCAAATGCCAAATGCCAAGCCACTTCAAGCCATTCTTCTTCCCATCTCTATTTCTTCTTCTTCATAAGAATTCCTCCATTCTTCTCAACAGATATTCATTACTTAGGAGTGAATTCTTGAAGGTTCTCCATCAACCGAAGCTCCTGAATCAAATATTTCTTCAATGTGCTTCATTGATCCAATTAGAGATCAATTGGATCACTTCCAATTCACATGCACTAAGAGTTAGTACATGGACTACTTTAAATCCACTTCATCCACTCAGTGGTTGTGGATGGATCATCTTGCTTCTTCAACTCCTCATGCATTGTCACTACAATGCATGGTCTTCTAATCATGTTGTGACATTGTATCGAGTTGATACAAGTTCTTGGAACTTTAAGAGCAGCTCAACAATCGTCAGATTTTCCATGGAGAATGTTTCAACCACAATTTCCAATACCACTTAGTGAATCTCCTAAGTGACATGCATCTTAGTACCATGGCCATTCTCCTTCACCACCAACACCATCACAACCTTTGTCATTCACACCTGGACATTCCCTGACTTCCATTCATTCCAAGACAGCTTCATGCCTCATTGACAACAAATGCAACACAATGCACTTCAATCTCCCCCTTTGTATTTGTTGTCAATACACCACTTCAGCACATATGAATGGGTCAATATGTGTGCCAATATTTTCTCCCCCTTATTGGCAATCAAATGCAAAGGTGTGGTGTGGTTCACTTTCAAAATATCACTTCCTCCCTTCGAATAGAATTTTCTTGAAAAACACTGAGAGAGGGATGATGTCACGTGTTCTTCTTTAGCAAAGAACCTTTAGTAAATCAACTCTAAGTCTACTTGGGCTAACCCGGTGTAGAAAACAAGAGTGATGTAACCAAGGAACTGAATGCTGTCCAACATTCACTATACACGTGAGATCATGCTTCAGGGGTTTGAAATTTTTCAGATATAACAATGAATTGCTAAATCCTGCACCTTCTTCACAAAACTCATTAGAAAGTTCAGTGCAATGATAAAGATCCCCCATTCATCCATTTTTCTTCAATCCATACTCCCCCTTAATTGACAAGATAAACTCAATTAAGAAACAAGGGATGAAAGTATGATTGGAATACCTTCACTTTTTCAAGATGGTATTAATCAAAGAATCCCATCTTCTTCAGATTGGCTCCCCCTCAAGGGGTGCACTCCATTCTTTCCAAACCACTCTCCAGATGAGAATGATCATCATCTTCAATTCCCTGCAATGTTAGCACATGTAAATACCAGAAGTATAAGGGAATAAGATGGAACCTCCTTGGTTCATCAATGTGAACAACAAGGCTGAGAAGATTCTCTCAACCGAGATGTCCCATTTTCACCAGTCTTCACACTTGCACATTTGATCTTCTTTGATGTTTGTGCTGGTGTGGATCTCAACACATCTTCATGTGAAATCTTCTTCTTCCCTTTTGCCTTAGCAATTGCCAGAACTTTATCTTCAGCTTTTTTCAGATCTTTGGCAAGTTGCAACTGATGTGGCCATATGACAAGTAAATCATTTGGAAGAGTGGCCCCAGTTCTGGAAGTTCCAGATGGTTCTTTGGATGCTGCTAAGCTACCTCTCTTAGGCATCTTATTTTCAATCAATCCCTTCTTCTTCTGGATTGATTGTCTTTTGGAGTTCAGTCTGCTTCTATTTAGTTTCATGACTTCTTTACAAAGGTCCATGATGTGTCCTTTCTTTCCACAGTAGAAGCATGTTTTCTTGGTGGTCCTTCTGGATGCATCACCCTTCTTGGATTTAGACTCCAAGGACTTCTTTTCCTTTTTCAACATCTTCTTGGGAGATTTTTCAGCTTTCTTCTTCTTGCTTCCCAAGGATTCCTTTTTAGCCAGATTCTGTGATCTTTTCTCCTTTTGAGCTCTGGATACAGTTGGAGATTGACATGTATCTCTTTGACCACTTTTGCAAACATCCCAGATGTTGTCAAGTAATCCAAATCTGTTAGCAGTAAACAGATGTCTCTGGACCTGTGGATGTTGCTTCTTTTCTTCTGGATTTCTCCCCCTAGGCATGGGCTTCCTCTGTGCTTTGACATTCATTGGATTGTACCAACAATCCTTTGCACAATGCCCATACTTGTTACAACACCAACATTGACCCACAAATATTGACTTCTTCAGTCCTTCTGATTTTAGGGTACTCTTCTTGACCTGTTGTGCTGTTTCAGGAGAGCTCTGCTTCTTTACTGTCTTCATCCATATTTGTTTGGAATTATTCTTCCATCCTGCACTTTTTGTGGAAACACAATTAGAAGCATCAGTACAAGATGGTATGGATGGTACCTTCTTTCTAGAAGATGTTTCACTTTTATTAGAGGATGTCTTTCTCTTAGAATCATCCTGCTCAATGCATACTTGAGTAGCAACATTTCTCCTTTCAGCTGACTGGGAGGCTTTGTCTTTGGGTGATTGCTGATTGTTCAATATCACCTCTAGTTCTAAGCACTTCATGTTAAGGGAGTTCTTCTCATACTCAACAGTTCTTAGCCTTCCTTCCCAATTTTCTTTCAGCTGTTCTAACCGGTCTTCATGCACCTTCTTGATTTCAAGCATTGAGTTGTCAAGCTCCTTCACCCTTTTGACTTTATCTTCTAGTTGAGCATCTCTGACATTCATTGACACTTTGTGCCTCTTTTCCAGTGCATGGAAAACATCTGTGATCATTATCATAAAAATTTCTTTCTCAGAAAGGCTTCTTTGCAATTCTTCAGCAGTGTCTTCATATCTTTCATTGCAAAGAGAAACTATTTCATCTTTGGCATTTACCAGCTTTCTGAGAGTGTTGGTTATGCCAACCCTTTTTGCCAATTGATCTTCCATTGCATTGGCTTCTTCTTCTAACTGTGATTTTTCTTCATGAAGATCATGGATGCCTGTAGCTATACACTTTGCCACTTCCAAGGGAACTGTCTTCTGAAGATATTTGAGTGCACTCTGAAGATCATTCATTGTTTCAACTTCATCACAGGTTGGACATGCTTTCTTCATTTTCTTGGCCTGTTTCTTCTTTCTATTTTTCTGAGTCTTGGCAGATATCTCCATTTGAGGCTGTTCTTTCATTTCCTCAAATCTGCACTTCATAAAGACTCCCTTGGATCTTTTAGAGGTAACCTTCGCTCTCATACCAATTGAAGTGCCCGGATTAGTGTGAATCACTGAGAGGGGGAGGGGGTGAATCAGTGATCCCTTAAAACTTTTTACTAATTGATTCTTTATCAATTAAACCTCTATGGCTGGTTAAAGCCTCGATCCACTCTTCTTGTATCTCTCACCTTTCCACGAATGATGCAGTAAATGTAAAGGCACTGGACACAAGGATTTACAAGGTTCGGCACCAAAGGCCTACATCCTTGCCATGCTCTCTCAGCATGGATTCTCCCATTATAACTTGTTAGAATTACAATGGTCGATACAGAGTCCCACTGTATCTCTCCTGAGTCCCACAAGAGGGTCTTTATACTGCGTCCCACAGTGTTACCAGAGTCCCACTGGCCTGCTCCAGAATCCCACTGAAGACTTCTTCTCCCTGAGTCTCACAGGGATCTTCTCCTGGCTGCTCGAGTCACACGAGTAGCTCTTCTTCTTGTTCAGCTCTTCAAGTATCTTCAGCAGCCTGGGATAAAGGCTGCTGGCCTTGCTCTTCTCTTCTGATCACTTGTGGTTGATCAGGGCTTCTCGTCTAGCTCAGGCTTTATCTCCTTCTTCAGGATGACCTGGCTTTTCTCTTCAACTACTGAATGCTCAGACAACTGCTATCTTTATCTTCGGTCTGGTCCAGTCTCAGTTCACTTCAACTTCATGCACTGATAGCATGGCCTTCTTAATTCTTCAAGAACCTCTGTCTTGGTCAACTCAAAATGCACACAATCTGGTTTGGCTTTGTTCACGTGTGCATGTGCATTCATGTAAGCATGCACTCCCCTTTCTTCCTTCTTGGTGCAATAAACCCTCAAAGGGTGTAATCAATTATAGCACACACCTTCTCCGAACTTCACACAATTTATCCAATTTGTTTACACACTTAGAGTGTGTTCTACTTTAGTGTGGGTCACTCCTTCTTCTTCTTCTAATGTGTATACACTTTTAGTGCACACACTAGGTTCGGCCACTTCTTTAATTTGCACACACAAATTCTTCACTTAGCATACACTTGTAGTGACCTTCCTCTTCTTGCACACAATAAATGCCCGTAGGGTGTTCCTCTTCAATTTGCACACACACACACTCAAATGAGGTGTGATCTTCACTTCACCCACACAAGGCTACGGCCTTTCACTTCCTTTTCACACACAATTTGTTCTTTCTCTTTTAATCTTCAAGTGTGCACAACCAACAAGGGCTACGGCCTCTTCTTGTTCTTTTTGCACACAAGGCTCAAATCCTTGGCCTTCCTCTCTTTGCACACACACAAATGTGTCTCGGCCTTGTTGTTTCTTTTGTGCACACACACACAAGCCGTAGGGTGTTCTCACTTGATCCCTTTCTACAAGGAGGCGCGCAAGGTGTCTTGGTGCAAGGGGCAGCCGCACAAGGTGTGGTGGGCTTCGGTCGCGCAAGCCACAAGGGTGCAACCAGTGCAAGGCGCGCAAGGCCTCCTGCCGCGGGGCGCGCAAGTGCTGCACCCGCATGCACTTCCTCCTGCCACGCAGATACACGGGCAGTGAGGGTGCCAACCTCGAGCGCGCAAGGAGATGCGGCTGGGGTTCTTCCTGTCGCACAAAGGAGGCGCGCAGGGGACCTCCCTTTCTTCTTTCGCACAAGAGGTGCGCAAAAGGAACCACTTCGGGCCTCGAGTGGCACCGGGAACAATAGCCGCGCAAAGTTTTTGCGCGGTGGCTTCTTTCTTCGCGAGGCAGAGAGCTCTACGCGGATCTTCAAGTTTTCAGCAAACATCTCAATGCCTCGGGCTCTCCTTATATAGGCAGAGGCATCTCGTTCAATCCGCGTGGATAAATCTTTGATCTCCCGAATATTTCGGATCTTCAAGATTCTTTGAAATCTTCTTAATTTTCTCCTCGGTTCACCGCGGGTTCTTTTATTTTTAATTTCCTCTACGTGCATGCGACTTAGAACGCATGCACGGCCTTCTTTTGATCCAAAACATGCACGCATAAACACCCCACGGCCTTCGGCAGCTTTGCTTGCCTCGGCCTCGACCGAAATTCCTCATTTGTTGCATGCAAGTCTCTTTTTGTGCATGGTTGTGTTCAGTGTGGCCAGACGAGCCGAATGGAGGTCTCGGTTTCGAAAATGGTGGCCGGGAACTCGAAATAGGTCGTCGGGGAGGCTCTGGTTCAGCGGCTGCTCGCGGGTGGCTTCGGCTCGAGCTCGAGGTGGAAGATAAGCCGGGAGCCGTCGGATCAGATCTTCAACAGCCTGGATCAGATCGCGGCGCCGCGAATGGATCGTGCGGCGCCGATCAAGCGCGCGATCAATCGAGCGGCTCAGATTCGCTCCCGGGAATTTTTTCGCGTCCCACATCGAAAGGGGCCGCGGAATTCTCGCGCTTTATCACCCTGGCGCTGCCGGCTCCCCATCAGTTGCACTTCTCCCCTCCCGGTGCCGCCCCGCACCGGGTTCTCTCTGCGGGCGCGCTCTTGCGCCCACTACGCTCCCTGCGGGCGCGCCACTGGCGCCCACTATGCACGCTGTGACACTCGCGGGTGCGCTCATGCGCCCCTGCTGCGCTCCTTCGGGCGTGCCCCAGGCGCCCATGCGGTGTCTTGGGTGTGCGCCCTGCCGCCCTGGCTCGCCCCACGGGTTCCCCTGGGCGTGGTGCCCTAGTGCCCATGCCTTGGGGTTGAACCCCCAAGGTGCCTTGGCTGGACACATTTTTTGGCAAAGGGACAGAATAATAACTTTGTTAAAAACAAAGTATTCCATGAGTTCAAGCCATATCAAATGCCAAATGCCAAGCCACTTCAAGCCATTCTTCTTCCCATCTCTATTTCTTCTTCTTCATAAGAATTCCTCCATTCTTCTCAACATATATTCATTACTTAGGAGTGAATTCTTGAAGGTTCTCCATCAACCGAAGCTCCTGAATCAAAGATTTCTTCAATGTGCTTCATTGATCCAATTAGAGATCAATTGGATCACTTCCAATTCACATGCACTAAGAGTTAGTACATGGACTACTTTAAATCCACTTCATCCACTCAGTGGTTGTGGATGGATCATCTTGCTTCTTCAACTCCTCATGCATTGTCACTACAATGCATGGTCTTCTAATCATGTTGTGACATTGTATCGAGTTTATACAAGTTCTTGGAACTTTAAGAGCAGCTCAACAATCGTCAGATTTTCCATGGAGAATGTTTCAACCACAATTTCCAATACCACTTAGTGAATCTCCTAAGTGACATGCATCTTAGTACCATGGCCATTCTCCTTCACCACCAACACCATCACAACCTTTGTCATTCACATCTTGACATTCCCTGACTTCCATTCATTCCAAGACAGCTTCATGCCTCATTGACAACAAATGCAACACAATGCACTTCACATACAATACAAAGGAGAACACTATAGATAAGGATTAAGAATAGGTATATTCACTAGAGTAGAATGTAACAAATTCATAAGAAAGAGAGGGTATGGTGTTTCCATTGGAAATATCTTGTGCATGGATGGAAATCCAAGCTAAACGGTCATGCGAAGGTCGAGAGATGATATCACGATATAAATGATGGGGAGGAGCAGTTCCATGTTGTTATAGTTTAGATATTTTATCTAAGGCCTACATGTCATGTAATATCAAAGCCAATGGGCCTTGTAAGGGTTCCACATCATCCCTTGAAATAAGAGTCATCAAAAATCAATAAAAATAAGGCCTTTGGTCTATTCGGGTAATGATATACACATTCATTTGGATCCATTGATAGAAAATGAAAAATTATTTTAGGATTCAGGTGTTATATTTTATTATGATTAAAAAATGAATATTTATCATTGATAACCATGTTTTCAAGGATTATAAATTAATTTACTACTTATGGATAATTTTCAGGATATAACATTAATGGAACTCTAGGGTGCCCATTTTTGAACAAGGTACACACTCTATTATGCTGAAGCATTCCTCACAGTCTTTGTTTCTAGGATAACAAAACTTTAATCCCCCAAAAAACCAATATTTGATAATATCATTAGATAGGGATTCAAAATAAGGTACAACACCATCTCCACTAATAGTTGCTATCTTTTTTAAAAATAATGTATATAGTTACAACTTTTGGAAAATATTCTTCAAAAAAACTTCGGAAAATAAGATGGAATATTAGATTGATTTTTTTAATTAATGTAGTATAATTATTAGTATATAAAATAATTTATTAATGTGATGCATATGGGAAAAAATATATGAGATAATGTAATTGGAATATTACAAAAATTCACTTTGTAACACCCCAAGCTTCCACGGTATGAATAATGCAATAGCGTGTGTTGTACGCAACCTCAAGCTCTAACACACACCGCAACTAATTAAACTAGCGGTTGTGAATAGTAATACCTACTTTTTGAAATTTTATAAATTTTATTTATCAAAATAGACTTCATCTTTGGATTCGGAATATCGAAATTATCCTATGTTGAAGTTTTGGTATTTTTCTGAGAACTTCTAATTTTTTTATGAATAGTGAAAAATAGTTAAAAACAACTTTTTAAATCAAAATAATTTATAGTGAAAAATTATACTATTTAGTGGTTTTAAAGTATAATGGGAATATATTTTTACCATTTTATCCAATGGTGGTCATTATAATTAATTTAACATTGAAATAAGACATAAACAATTGCCAATCTTTTGATATAAATTGTTTCTTAGAAACACGCCATTTTTTGTAACAGCGGGAATTAATTATAAAATTAATTAATGCAACTTATATGTTTGGAATTTTTTAAAATAGACATCATTTTTGAATTCGGAATATCAATTATAGCTTAGGGTGAAATTTTGGCTTTGTTCTGAAAAACTTCAATTTTTGATGAATAGTGAAACCACTATGTGGTAGTTAAATAACTGATTTTTCATTTAAATGAAATATTACCACTTCTGTGATTTGATTTTCAAAAATCCGACATACAAGGTTTTCATTAAGATGTAAAATGTGGTTCAATGAGATTAAAATAAATTTTTGGTGAATAGTAACTTTTAAGTTCTTAATCGCGATTAGAGGTAATTAGTGTAGCTTAAGGTACAAATAATGTTTTAATAATATGAGATGAGCATGAAACTTGTCCTACTCCTATTGAATGAGTCATGGCCGACCAAGACAACCCATGGGTCAACTTGGGGACCCCATGGAGCCACTTTAGTTAGAAAATGACATAAATACCTTTTATTTAATGTTAAAGTAAAAAAATGACACAAACATAAAATGTTTTACTAAAACAATTTTTACGTGGGGTTACACATGTCCCAATTTTGATTATAAATATTCATTAGAAATCTAAAAAGATTTCCTACATCATAGTATTTTTTTATAATTTTTATACATTAAATAAATTAAATTATGTATGACATCATTATGATGTGGCGATGACCTCATTATTTAACGATTTAAATAAAATGAGATGATAATGAAAAATACAAGGATTACACTTGTCCAAAGCCTATTGGATGAAGATATTTCGAACCCTTATCACCTTAGCCACGAATTATATAAGTGTGGGACCTTTAGAATCCGAAAAGCATTGTATAATAATGTAACATTTCAATCTTTCCAAAAGAGCCCCTCCTCTCCTCTTATAAAAGGCCCCCACCTCTACCACCTTATTCACACTTTCAAGCCTTTTGGTTCGGCCAAACTATGCCCAAATACTCTCCCAACTTCTCTCCCTTAATCCTAGAAGCTTTACTTTAGTCAGAAAGCCATCCTAAGGAGTCCTTTTGATCAAATCAAATGGAAGAACCCGAAGAAGAGGTAACATTTTCATCACCCTCTTTCATGTTTCTTTCTTCTTCCACTCCCTATTTGTTTATTATTTCAATTATAAAATTATAACTCCAGTATCTTCTATATACTGTGATGTTATTATAAATACGGAACAACCATATTCATTATTCTACCCATCATTTGAATGACATGTCACCATACATGCATACGTACGGCTTACCGTCTCCACGTCGTGGTGTAATTGTTATTCAATATATTATTATTTAGATGGGTATAATAATGATATGTAATTCATGTAAATAATAAATATAACATGATAATGATTCTGTATATATGATATACTATCCAATTATATATTATTTTAATATCAAAATAATGATATTGTCGCTCGTGCGTACGTACGGACTACCGTCTCCACGAACGCGATGAAATTCATTCTCCGTCGTATCCATTCAAGTATAATTATCATTTGATGATTTAAAAATAATTTTTATGGACATGATATCATTCTGGATATGAATAAGATACAAACTATCCATGAAAAACATGACTTACGTAACAAAACATATAAGAAAACGGGTAAGTTAACACCCGAAACAACGATAAATCTAAGATATTGTTAACAAAGCAATGTTATAAGATCATATATGATATCATATGAATGTATATGATTCTTGTATAATTTAATAACAATTATTTCACCATTATATAGGAGGTTAACCTACCCCAACCAAGGAAAAGTACAAGGTAAGGGTTTACTTCACAACCTCTTCATTATCCAAGGTTGTTTATACATAATTATCTACTGGGACCTCGTTATCATCCACATCCATGTTTCTTCAAAATATATTTCAAAACATTTTTATTATTTACAAGAATATGGGTTAAAGTCATTTATACCCTTTTTGACTTTTTATAAGAGGAATCTTTCCGTCGTTTTCAAAACAAGGTCCTTTTTAACCTTTTCGACAGAATTAAGGTAAGAATGTTTTTTTAACTTGTACGGTGGGTGCGGTTATTTTCCGCCATTATAAAATCTTCAAAGCTTTCCTTACAAGCTTATAAGAATATTTTCAAGAAAATGTTTTATTTTATATGGCTCTTAAATGATTTCAAAAATAGAAAGAGATATTTCTCTAAAATGTGTTTTGATTTCATCTATGTCAACATCCTTTGATGGATTTTACGCTTATTTGAAGTTGATTTATTGTGATACAAAACTTCTATATTGTATTGAAGGTTTTGTGATATGTTTGACTGTGGATGTCCTATTTTTATACCATTCATAGTTTATGGTAAAATTATTGACATTTCGTACGCTAGTTTTAATACGAATGTTTATGTTATGTTTAAACCTTTTCATATGGGAATGCATTGGACTTAATATGTGATGGGTGGAGCCCGCTATAGCTCCTCGATGCATCGGTAGGTCTCATGAGACAAACTAGTGTCTTGACACAAGGCCTTGACAAAATCTTATTTGTAGTCTTGGCACGAGGCCTTGGCTATGTGGTTATGATAGTCTGGCATTATGCATTCCAACATTATGAAAGTGGTTAGTGATTTTGCATGTGATTATTCGATTAGTAGAATATCCATGTGAATGAGTAAATGGAATTATTTCATTTTACTTTTACCATATTATGTTGATGTTCAAGTTTAAAAGGCTTTTGTTTTAGTTATACATTGCCTTAAATGTTTATTCTTATTTATGAAAGTTTCCGCTATATTGTTATCCTTACTGGGCATTTGAGCTCACCCCTTTTCTATGTTTTATTTTTCCCAGGAAGTGAAGAAGTAAATTATGAATGACCTACAGGGATATTATGAGGGGATATTAGTGTGGACTGTGTAGACATTATGTTGTTGTAGTATCTTTTTCATTTTATGATGTAATGTAAAACTTATGAATATATCTGGTGTTTCCAAGGCTACTAAACCAATCGGTCTTTCGAGATTTGATCTTTCTTCTGATCATGCCAATGTTACGAAGTAATGCACCGACTCTGGGTAACTAGGGTCGGGGCGTTACAGTTGGTATCAAAGGAAGTTTAGTACAAACCTTGGAAGCTAGATTTAGATAAACTCTGATTAGAGCACATAGACCTAAGATGAACTTTGAGGATTAGTATAGAAGAACTTCCTAGAATTTTGGTATTGTAGAGATGTTGTGAGTTTTCCGAGCAATACATCCCTGTCTGGATATGAGCAGGTAGAGGCGGCTCTGGCACAGATGTACCTAGGGGTAAAACCCAAAAACACTACTTTGAGCTAGACTCGAACGGGAACTGGTGCACGACAACGGGCCTTGCTGCACTCTTGGTTATGACACTCCTGGGGGATATGCTTAGGATAACTCTCATTTTATTTACAAATCATTATTAAGGGTTTATGAGTATATACATCCTCAAATAAAACATTTTTATGATTATGGATTATATCCACAAATATTTCTATTTATGTTAAGTGTTTTATAAGTATGGGATTATGTATTTTGATTCATAAACTGATCTAGTTTATGCCATTGTTTATAAATGGCGCCTAGTGGAAGAAATGGAAACCGTGTCAATGCACGCACTCCATGTAGGGATTTCCCTCCTGCTCAAGATAATTATAGTGGGGCTGGTGATGCAACTGGTGCCGATCAGCTAATCACCACACTGGGACAACTTACTCCGGTTATGAATAATAACCTTACCCGTATGGAGCACCCTGATCCACAACGTGGAGGATCAAAGTTAGATCGATTCATGAGGCAACAACCACCAACATTCAACGGGAGTAAAAATCCCTTAGTAGCCAAGCAATGGATAAATTCCCTAGAGAAAATATTTCAGGCTTTGGGGAGCAGTGAAAGGGAAAAAGTTATCATGGCAGTTTACCGCCTCACTGGAGATGCCGATCAATGGTGGTCACTAATTCAAAACACAAAGGAAGATGATGAATTAACAAACATGGAATGGCAGGAGTTCAAAGAGCTTTTCTTAGAAAAATACATTCCTCGAGACCATCGAGCGGATATGGAAAGGCAATTTCTGAGTCTGAGGGAGAAGGAGGATGAGAATGTCGCAAAGTATGAGGCTTACTTTACATGGTTAGCCAGGTATGCTGCAGATTACATACGTAACCCAAGAAGTAAGACTGATCGTTTCTTTGATGGGTTGAAACCATTTCTCCATCGAGCTTTAGTATCACAAACCTTCTCTTCATACGAAGGTATTGTCTCGTGCGCTATCAAGACAGAAAAGGAATTCTCTAAGTCTTATGACTTTAAAGCAAAGCAATAGAAGAAGAGACCTGCTGACCAATCTGGGAATGGAAATAAAGGGAAGAAGGGAAAGGTTGAATATCCATCTTGTGGTAAATGCGGGATGAAACATCCTGGTACTTGCTTGAAGGGAATGGGTGTCTGTTACAAGTGTGGTGAAAAAGGCCACCAAGCTCATGATTGCAAGGGGAAGAAGGAAGCTACCAACGTTCGGTGCTACAATTGCAGGGAGATGGGGCATTATGCAAATGAATGTCCTAAGCCTCAGGAGAACTTACCTCAGAAAAGGCCAAGGGATCAAGGCCAGGCTTATGCTATCACTACTGCTGAGGTAGAAGCTCCGAAAGACGTGGTGGCAGGTAATTTAATGGTTTCCTCAAGTTTAGCAAATGCATTATTTGATTCTGGATCATCGCATTGTTTCATATCTTCCCAGTTTTCTAAGAAAATTAGATATTTCCAATTTTATTTAACAAAGGAGTTGTCGGTCAAAACCCCTAAGGGAAGTATTGTTGCAACAATGTTTTGTCGATTAGTTCCCATTAGAGCACCTAAATGTTCTTTACCTGCTGATCTCATCATCATACCCATGATTGAATTTGATATAATCCCCGGTATGGATTGGCTTTCAGACCATGATGCAAAAATTTATTGTAAGAGGAAAGAGGTTATGATTATTGATGATGATGATAAGGAACACCTTATCTTTAGAGCCGAATCGATGCCACACAATTCTTATCTAGATCCACCCCAGTAGCTCAACTAAATTAAATTATTGGGGAGGAAGAGAACGAAATTACTGAGGGTGAGGAAAGGAAGATTCAAATAGAGGATGTACCTATTGTGAGAGAATATGTTGATGTGTTTCCGGAAGATTTAGCTAGACATCCTCCAGAATGAGAAGTTGAGTTTTCCATTGATTTAATTACTGGATCAAGGCCCATATCGAAGACCCCTTATAGAATGGCCACTGTGGAATTAGTTGAACTAAAGAAACAACTAGAGGAATTGAGTAATAAGGGATTTATTCGCCCTAGTGTTTCTCCTTGGGGAGCCCCTGTTCTTTTTGTTAAGAAGAAAGATGGATCTATGAGGTTGTGCATTGACTATAGGGAGATCAATGCTATAACAATAAAGAACAATTATCCCCTACCTCGCATTGATGATTTGTTTGACCAACTGCATGGAGCTCAATACTTTTCAAAGATTGACCTTCGGTCTGGATACCATCAGTTGTGTGTGAAGAAGGAAGACGTTCCAAAGACAGCATTTCGAACAAGGTACGGGCATTACGAGTTTACAGTAATGCCTTTTGGATTGACTAATGCACCCTCTGTTTTCATGGATCTGATGAATAGATTTTTCAAGGAATATCTTGATGACTTTGTAGTGTTATTTATTGATGATATCTTGGTATACTCCAAAAGCCACGAAGATCATGAAAATCACTTACGCATTATCTTGAAGACTCTTAGAAGACATGAATTATATGGGAAATTTAGCAAGTGTGAATTCTGGCTTCATGAGATTTCTTTTCTTGGCCATATTGTCTCTAAGGATGGAATTTCCGTTGATCCTTCTAAAACCAAGGCAATCCAAGAATGGCCAGCACCGACAAGTATAACTGAGGTACGCAGTTTTATTGGTTTAGCAGGTTATTATCGACGTTTTGTCCAAAATTTTGCCAGATTGGCTAACCCATTGACAAAGCTCACACGTAAAGGGATTAAATTTGTCTGGAAAAAAGAGTGTGAAGAATGTTTTGAAGAACTGAAGAGAAGATTAGTCAACGCCCCTGTATTGACTCTACCATCGGGGAATGATGGGTTTGTTATTTATAGTGATGCATCGAAGAAAGGACTTGGTTGTGTCCTCATGCAGAATGATAAGGTCATTGCCTATGCATCACGACAGCTAAAAATTCATGAGAAAAACTATCCTACTCATGATCTTGAGTTAGCAGATGTGATCTTTGCTTTAAAGATATGGAGACATTACCTCTATGGTGAAAAATGTGAGATTTATACTGATCACAAGAGTTTGAAGTATATTTTCACACAAAAAGAACTCAACATGAGGCAAAGGCGATGGCTTGAACTACTCAAGGATTATGATTGCACGATACATTACCACCTGGGGAAGGCAAACAAGGTGGCAGATGCTTTGAGTAGAAAAGACCATGGAGTTTTGAATGAGATGAGAATTGAAAGGGACCCAATTTTCTTGGATCTAGTGAAGATGGACATGGGAATAACTAGGGAAGGTGAAACATCAATGCTTTTTCAAATGGTTGCCAAACCATCATTAATACAAATGATTAAGAGTTCTCAAACCAATGATGAATAATTTCAGAAGAAGATTAAAGATGTGAATGATGGAAGATTGAGGGACTTTGTGTATAAGGATGGAATTTTGAAATTCAGGAAGAGACATTGTGTTCCCGATATAACTGATCTAAAAAGGGAATTGTTGGATGATGCTCATAGTTCCAATTTCTCTATACACCCAGGTAGCACCAAAATGTATAGAGATTTGAAGGAACATTTTTGGTGGGACAATATGAAGAGGGAGATTGCTGATTTTGTGTCGAGGTGTATGGTTTGTCAACAAGTGAAAGCTGGAAGACAACATCCTGGTGGAGTATTGCAACCTCTTCCCATATGACAACCCTGCTTTTTATTACAACTTAAACATGCTTTACTACATAAAACTTCACTTGATACAACAAAGAAGATCGAGAGGTTTAGTGTCTTTGGGGCTTAGGATCATTACATAAAAACTTTAAACATGAAATACAACATCCTTATTGAAAACTTCCTTTACATGACCACTACAATCCTTCGTACTTAGCATTGCATGGGATAACCTGAGGACATGAATAAGAAAAGGGTGAGCTATAAAGCCCAGTAAGGGAGTACACAATGAATAACATGAGGAGTACAATACATGTTAGGAAATAGGCATATCAATAGAGCATAAGAGAGACATGAACATAAAGGCATGATAAAGCATGATAATCATAACATGGAAATGTGGCAACAACACTTAACATTGAATTAGCATGAGCCAAGGCTCATTGCACATGGAGCATGAGTAAACCCTCATTGCACTTGAAGCACGAGTAAACCCTCGTTGCACTTGAATTAGCATGAGTCAACACTCATTGCACATGACGTATCATGATACTATACTTTACCCAATGCATTGGAGTGCTATCAGGGCGCACCCTTCTTAAACATTTCATTTCATGCATAAGTGTGCCACATGGATCATAAAACATGGATTCATAAAACATAATCATTTATTCCACGATAAAGGAATGTGGAATTAATACATGAAACTTTACAATCAATACGTATATGTGCATAAAGGTGAATACCCTTGATGGAGAAATGGGCATGGTATTCACTACACAAAGACATTGGCTTAGAAAATTGGTGCGATTTCGGCAGCGTAACGGCGTGACATAAGAATTCATAAAAAAGGTTGATGAGAGAGAAAGGGGTTCCTCATCATATTTACATGAAATGGACAGTAAGGAGATCATATATATATATGTCCCAACAACAGAAATGGAATTTAGATTCATGATACAAAAGTATTGCTTGAATATAAAAGAAGAGAGAGAAGTTCCTTTCGGAATTTCGGCATAGTAACGGGTGTACATGGGAGGCATTTAATGAGAGAGAAAGGGTTCTCCCATCATTCAAACAATAAGAGGTCAGTATGGGGGAGGTGCGAAACCATACCCCAACATTCATAAATTAAATTAAAAGGGCAATACAACTTAAAGAAAATTGACAAAAAATGAGAAAGGAAGAAAAAACCCTTACTTGGAAGTGTGCTTCCAAAGGCTAGAGAGAGGCTTGTGAGAGGCTTCTTGGGAGCTTGGGGCACCTTGAGAGGATTCTAGAGAGAGTAGGGCAGAGGTTGGACGAACTTCAAGGGCTTTGAGTGAGGAGGAAGTGGGAGCTTGGGTGGGTTTATATAGGAAAGGTGAGAGAATTCTTTATTATTTAGGTTTGGGAACCCTTATATTAAAATAATCCAAACCACAAACCATCCCATGGTATTTGCCCATGGTTTCTGAAAAAGGAAAGAGGAAAACAATATTTTACAAGTCCAAGGTCCGAACTTATTAAAAAATTAGGGTTGCTTATGTGGTGGTGAGTCACACTCCCATGGAAATTAATTTAAAAAGGCAAAGTGTTGAATAAGTCTTGAGGGCTCCATTAATGCTTTGAAAAGTGAGTCAAACAAACCCAAAACCTCATTATTTTAATGATAAAACATATATTGGCCGAACATATGGATTATGGTATTTTATTACATCACCATCGGGTCATTATGATGTCATAAAACACATTATATATATAAATGGTATTTAATTTTTACCCAAAAATTTGACTGTCTCAGAAAATTATGAAAAATTCACCGTTGGATAATTTCGACGTCCTGATTCCAAAAATAATATTTATTTTATCTAAATAATTTTCTAAATATGTGAATTTTCACTTTTAAAATAAAAACCGACATTTATAAAGAAATTCACGGGTTTTGACAGAAATGGCTTTCAAACCTTAATAAACATTTTAATTGCATTCATAAAATTATAAGATCATTTATATTTAATGACAATTAATTTAATATTAATAATAATATTTTATTAAAATATTATTTAATTCAAAAATCCTCTAATTTAATAAAATATAATTCTTAATTAAATAATAACTAAAAACACCATTTGTACTTTAAAAACTAATTACAATGTATCAAAAATGACTAGAAATTATATTCATTATTATATATATATAAAAAATAATGTACATGAACATGGTTCTACTTATTTGTTACATAACCCCTTAAAATAGCCGCATAAGACCTAAGGGTAAGGTGCGCGATGGTGACAGACTCTTGGGGCTGCTCGGATAACATCGCTCGAGTGGTAATCTCTATCAACTTCCATTTTTCCCGTAGACGATCACGTTTGAGCTTGACTTGATGAAGCTCAGCTTGGGCTTGGTCAAGGGCAAAGCCCAAAGACGCCACCTCTTTACCGAGCTCCGACAAATGGGCTTCGTAAGGGGCAATTCTACTGGATGAGGCCATCACTTCCTTTGTCTGAGTAAAAATGGTTTCGTTAAAGCCTTATATTTAAACTACCCAGATGATCAATGTTCAACGGCTATGAAAGTAACGGTCACAAATCTTAACGTAAAACTAAATAAGTTGACATCTTATAAAAACATAAAGAAACATTTAACTGGATCAAGAGGGATTTTCCATTAATGAAAATTTGGGTCGTTACAACATTCCCCCCTTAAGAAATTTCGCCCTCGAAATTTTCCTTTTCCCACACTAAAACAAATGTGGGTAACTTAGCTTCATCATATCCTCCGACTCCCAAGTTGCTTCTTCAAACTTGTGGTTTCTCCACAACAACTTGACGAGGGGCATTGTCTTATTTCGTAGAACTTTTTCTCTACGATCTAAGATCTTCACTGGTAGCTCCTCATAAGAAAGATCGTCTTCTAATTGTACCACCTCAGAAGAGAGTACATGTGAAGGGTCTGGTATGTACTTCCTTAAGAGGGATACATGGAAGACATCATGCACCTTGGCCATAGTAGGTGGAAGTGCTAGTCGATAGGCCACAGCCCCAACACGATCAAGAATCTCGAAGGGGCCGATGTACCTTGGACTTAACTTCCCTTTCTTTCCAAACCTCATGACCTTCTTCCACGGAGATATGCGTAAAAACACCATGTCTCCGACTTTAAACTCAAGGTCTCGTCGACGATTGTCTGCATAACTCTTCTGTCGACTTTGGGCTGCCTTGATATGCTGCTGAATGGTTTTCACCTTCTCCACCATTTCTTCGACCATTTCCGGTCCAAGCAGCTTACGTTCACCGACCTCATCCCAACATGCCGGTGTTCTACACCTTTTCCCATACAGGGCTTCATATGGTGCCATTTGGATGCTCGAGTGGAAACTATTATTATAAGAGAACTCAACTAGAGGAAGATGTTGATCCCATCCTCCTTTAAAGTCCATTGAGCATGATCTCAACATATCCTCAAGTGTTTGGATAGTCCGCTCGGATTGGCCATCAGTTTGAGGATGATAGGCCGTACTGAAGTTCAGTTCAGTATTCAGAGCATGTTGAAGACTCTTCCAAAACTTAGAGGTAAATCTTGGATCTCGGTCCGACACAATAGATAGTGGTACTCCATGCAATCGTACCACTTCCCTGATATATATCCGTGCCAGTTGATCCAAAGAGAAATCCTCTCGAATAGCAATGAAGTGTGCAGTCTTTGTAAGACGATCCATAATAACCCAGATTGCATTGTTGCTTTTGGATGTCCTTGGAAGTCCAGTGACGAAGTCCATGGTGATGTTCTCCCATTTCCATTCTGGTATGGGCAATGGTTGCATCATCCCCTTATACTTCTGTCTCTCTGCCTTCACTTGCTGACACACCAGGCACTTTGATGTATATTCGGCGATCTCCTTCTTCATATTATCCCACCAAAAGTTTTCTCGGAGATCTCGATACATCTTTGTGCTCCCTGGGTGAATAGAGAAATTTGAACTATGTGCATCATCCAAAAGTTCCTTCTTCAGCTCCGAACTTGATGGGACACATAGTCTTTTCCCAAACCGCACAATTCCTTCTTCATTAACATTAAACTCTGAGGATTTTCCCTTTTTGATAGCTTCCACTTTTTCTTGGATTCTCGCATCATCCTTTTGAGCATCCTTTAACCTTTCCAAAAGAGATGGTTGAGCAATCATTTGTGAAAGGATTGATGATGTTCCCTTCTTTATGATTCCCACGTCCATCTTCATCAAGTCTAAGAAGATTGGATCCTTCTCAATTCTCATCATTGATAGAATTGCTGGATCCTTTCTACTTAGGGCATCCGCTACCTTGTTCGCCTTCCCAGGGTGGTAATGTATTGAACAGTCATAATCCTTTATGAGCTCTATCCATCTTCTCTGGCGCATATTAAGCTCTTTCTGTGTGAATATATATTTAAGACTCTTGTGGTCAGTATATATCTCACATTTCTCTCCATAGAGATAATGCCGCCAGATTTTCAAGGCAAAGATCACCGCCGCCAACTCCAGATCATGCGTTGGATAGTTTCTCTCATGGATTTTCAACTGTCTTGAGGCATAGGATATCACTTTATCATTCTGCATCAGCACACATCCTAAGCCCTTCTTCGAAGCATCACTGAATACCACAAAAAGCTCTCCACTTGTGGGTAAAGTGAGCACAGGTGCAGTGATAAGCCTCCTTTTCAACTCCTTGAAGCTTTCTTCGCATTCATCACTCCAAGCAAACTTTACTCCCTTTCGAGTTAGCTTGGTAAGAGGGTTGGACAATCGTGAGAAGTTTCTCACAAATCGTCGATAATATCCAGCTAACCCCAAGAAGCTACGGATATCAGTTACCGATGTTGGCCTCGGCCATCCCTCAATTGCATCTGTTTTGGAGGGGTCCACAGATATCCCATTGCTTGTGATGATATGGCCCAAGAATGAGACCTCCTTCAACCAGAACTCACACTTGCTGTACTTGGCATAGAGCTTCTCCTTGCGCAAAGTCTCCAGTACAGTTCTTAAATGCTCCTCATGGTCCTCCTTGGTTTTGGAGTATATTAGAATATCATCTATAAAGACTACCACAAATTTATCTAGGTAATCTCTAAAGACTCTATTCATCAAATCCATGAATATTGCTGGAGCATTGGTGAGTCCAAAAGGCATTACTATGAATTCATAGTGCCCGTACCTTGTACGAAAAGCAGTCTTGGGGATATCTTCCTTCTTCACCCTTACTTGATAATATCCCGACCGCAAGTCGACCTTGGAGAAGTATTGAGCTCCACGCAGCTGATCAAACAAGTCATCGATTCTTGGGAGAGGATACTTGTTCTTTATCGTGATTTTGTTAAGTTCACGATAATCGATGCAAAGCCGCATTGACCCATCCTTCTTCTTGACGAAGAGGACTGGTGCACCCCATGGTGATGCACTTGGGCGTATAAACCCTTTATCCAGATTCTCCTGTAGTTGTTTCTTCAGTTCTTCAAGCTCAACCACAGCCATTCTATATGGAGTCTTGGATATTGGTAGTGCCCCAGGTATAAGTTCAATTGAGAACTCAACATCTCTTCTTGGAGGAAGACCAGGAAGTTCCTCTGGAAATACTTCAGCGAATTCCATCACAATAGGCATTTCTTCAAGGGTGGTTTCTTCCTTGGACTCAATCATCTGAGCCAGATATGCGTGCTCATAAGGCAGTAATATCCATGCTTGAGATGATGGAGCTAAAAGAGATTCATCTTCCTCCTGACACTTGTAAAGAATCGGGGGTCGATTCTCCATATGGAGTGTGATTTCCCTCTCCCGACAATTTATGTTGGCTCTATATAAGGAAAGCCAATCCATGCCAAGAATTGCATCAAATTCCACCAAAGGGAGTATGACGAGGTTCGCCGGGAAATTCAATCCGCAGATTATAACAGGGGAGGACTTATACTCATGGGATGCAATGATTGCCCCATTTGGCGTACTCACCGACATCTTTACTTCCATGGTTTGTGGTGGTGCAGAGATTGTTCTACTGAACTTTTGAGATATAAAAGAATGCGTAGAACCTGAATCAAAAAGTACGTTCGCTATTCTTGAATGAATAACTAGCGTACCTGTCACCACTTCGTTGTCGGGGTTCACTTCGGCAGAAGTGATGGAAAAAGCTCTTCCTTTCTGTCTTGGAGGTTGTTGATTGCCTCCGATAACCCTTGGATTAGGGCACTGATTCGCAAAATGACCCGGTTCTTTGCATTTGAAGCATTGAACAACGCGTTGAGGTTCGAACGGAGCGTTCCTCCCCTCCGTTGCAGCCGCGGGTCCTTCTTGCTGACAGTTAACAGCTAGGTGCCCTTCTCTTCCACACTTGAAGCATTTTCTTGTCCCCCTAAGGCAATTTCCAGGGTGCTTCTTTCCACACTTTTGGCAAGTGGGGTGCTGGAATTTCTTAGCGCCGTTGGATTTATCCATCGGACCACCAGCATTGAAGTCCACCTTCCGCTTCTTGTCCCCATGATACCCCTGTGATTCTCCGATCTCCATTTCAACCTTAAGGGCACATCGGACAATTTCCTCATAGCTGTCGAAGTCACGGATCGCTAATGCTTTCCGCAAGCTAGGCTTCAGCCCACCAAAGAAGCGGTCAACCTTGCATTCGGGGGTAACGACAAAGCCAGAAGCGTATCGTGCAAGCCTTGTGAAGTTTGCCTCGTACGCTCCCACAGATTCCTAATCTTTCTGCTTGAGGGAAAGGAAGTCCCTTTCCATCTTAAGACGGAGGGTGCGTGGAAAATATTTATCGAAAAACATCTTCCGGAATACCTTCCATTCCAAAGCCTCGATCTCCTCCTCAGGCTTCGTATTTTTGATCAATGTCCACCATTGATCAGCTTCACCCTCCATACGATAAGCCGCCAGGAGAACCTTCTCTTTTTCAGAGCATTGGAGGATGGAGAATATCTTTTCAATGGAGTTGATCCATTGTTCAGCAATCGTGGGATCAGATGATCCACTAAAAGTAGGAGGCCTTTGTCTCATGAAGCTTTCAATAGCGACTTGTTCTTTCTTAGGGGGGGTTGAACGTTCCTCTTGACCAGTGTTTCTATTCAAAACTTGAGTTAACTGAGAGAGAAGCGTGACAAAGTTCGCGATTCCCGCTCCCATTGGATTGGGCATCTCATTGGTACAATCATCACACTGATCTTCACAACGGTTGTTAGCCCGAGTTCTCCTATTACCGGCCATTGGCTGGAATAAAAGGAAAGTTAGGGGTAACACATAAAGGGTAATCCAAAGACAAAAGTTGATGACTTATAAATAAACTTTAATATCTTTAACTCATGAGTCTATAGGATTAAATCCAGGCTTTTCATGATCTTCCTTCTAACATATATTCTTAGGGGCATTTTTCCCTTAATAAGGGTTCATACTAAGATTGTGAATTTATCAAAACATATCCCCCGGGAGTGTCGTAACCAAGAGTGCAGCAAGGCCCGTTGTCGTGCACCAGTTCCCGTTCGAGTCTAGCTCAAAGCGGTGTTTTCGGGTTTTACCCCTAGGATACATCTGTGCCAGAGCCGCCTCTACCTGCTCGTATCCAGACAGGGATGTATTTGTTTGATAAAACACTTACTTAGTATTTACCAAAACGTAGGGATGTTTTTATTATGCTTAGTCTTGTATCTAAGGCTTTACTAGGGTTTCCTAATCCCAAAAATAACTAAACCTATCCTCTGATACCAACTATGACAACCCTGCTTTTTATTACAACTTAAACATGCTTTACTACATAAAACTTCACTTGATACAACAAAGAAGATCGAGAGGTTTAGTGTCTTTGGGGCTTAGGATCATTACATAAAAACTTTAAACATGAAATACAACATCCTTATTGAAAACTTCCTTTACATGACCACTACAATCCTTCGTACTTAGCATTGCATGGGATAACCTGAGGACATGCATAAGAAAAGGGTGAGCTATAAAGCCCAGTAAGGGAGTACACAATGAATAACATGAGGAGTACAATACATGTTAGGAAATAGGCATATCAATAGAGCATAAGAGAGACATGAACATAAAGGCATGATAAAGCATGATAATCATAACATGGAAATGTGGCAACAACACTTAACATTGAATTAGCATGAGCCAAGGCTCATTGCACATGGAGCATGAGTAAACCCTCATTGCACTTGAAGCACGAGTAAACCCTCGTTGCACTTGAATTAGCATGAGTCAACACTCATTGCACATGACGTATCATGATACTATACTTTACCCAATGCATTGGAGCACTATCAGGGCGCACCCTTCTTAAACATTTCATTTCATGCATAAGTGTGCCACATGGATCATAAAACATGGATTCATAAAACATAATCATTTCTTCCACGATAAAGGAATGTGGAATTCATACATGAAACTTTACAATCAATACGTATATGTGCATAAAGGTGAATACCCTTGATGGAGAAATGGGCATGGTATTCACTACACAAAGACATTGGCTTAGAAAATTGGTGCGATTTCGGCAGCGTAACGGCGTGACATAAGAATTCATAAAAAAGGTTGATGAGAGAGAAAGGGGTTCCTAATCATATTTACATGAAATGGACAGTAAGGAGATCATATATATATATGTCCCAACAACAGAAATGGAATTTAGATTCATGATACAAAAGTATTGCTTGAATATAAAAGAAGAGAGAGAAGTTCCTTTCGGAATTTCGGCATAGTAACGGGTGTACATGGGAGGCATTTAATGAGAGAGAAAGGGTTCTCCCATCATTCAAACAATAAGAGGGAAGTATGGGGGAGGTGCGAAACCATACCCCAACATTCATAAATTAAATTAAAAGGGCAATACAACTTAAATAAAATTGACAAAAAATGAGAAAGGAAGAAAAAACCCTTACTTGGAAGTGTGCTTCCAAAGGCTAGAGAGAGGCTTGTGAGAGGCTTCTTGGGAGCTTGGGGCACCTTGAGAGGATTCTAGAGAGAGTAGGGCAGAGGTTGGACGAACTTCAAGGGCTTTGAGTGAGGAGGAAGTGGGAGCTTGGGTGGGTTTATATAGGAAAGGTGAGAGAATTCTTTATTATTTAGGTTTGGGACCCCTTATATTAAAATAATCCAAACCACAAACCATCCCATGGTATTTGCCCATGGTTTCTGAAAAAGGAAAGAGGAAAACAATATTTTACAAGTCCAAGGTCCGAACTTATTAAAAAATTAGGGTTGCTTATGTGGAGGTGAGTCACACTCCCATGGAAATTAATTTAAAAAGGCAAAGTGTTGAATAAGTCTTGAGGGCTCCATTAATGCTTTGAAAAGTGAGTCAAACAAACCCAAAACCTCATTATTTTAATGATAAAACATATATTGGCCGAACATATGGATTACGGTATTTTATTACATCACCATCGGGTCATTATGATGTCATAAAACACATTATATATATAAATGGTATTTAATTTTTACCCAAAAATTTGACTGTCTCAGAAAATTATGAAAAATTCACCGTTGGATAATTTCGACGTCCTGATTCCAAAAATAATATTTATTTTATCTAAATAATTTTCTAAATATGTGAATTTTCACTTTTAAAATAAAAACCGACATTTATAAAGAAATTCACGGGTTTTGACAGAAATGGCTTTCAAACCTTAATAAACATTTTAATTGCATTCATAAAATTATAAGATCATTTATATTTAATGACAATTAATTTAATATTAATAATAATATTTTATTAAAATATTATTTAATTCAAAAATCCTCTAATTTAATAAAATATAATTCTTAATTAAATAATAACTAAAAACACCATTTGTACTTTAAAAACTAATTACAATGTATCAAAAATGACTAGAAATTATATTCATTATTATATATATAAAAAAAATAATGTACATGAACATGGTTCTACTTATTTGTTACATAACCCCTTAAAATAGCCGCATAAGACCTAAGGGTAAGGTGCGCGATGGTGACAGACTCTTGGGGCTGCTCGGATAACATCGCTCGAGTGGTAATCTCTATCAACTTCCATTTTTCCCGTAGACGATCACGTTCGAGCTTGACTTGATGAAGCTCAGCTTGGGCTTGGTCAAGGGCAAAGCCCAAAGACGCCACCTCTTTACCGAGCTCCGACAAATGGGCTTCGTAAGGGGCAATTCTACTGGATGAGGCCATCACTTCCTTTGTCTGAGTAAAAATGGTTTCGTTAAAGCCTTATATTTAAACTACCCAGATGATCAATGTTCAACGGCTATGAAAGTAACGGTCACAAATCTTAACGTAAAACTAAAGAAGTTGACATCTTATAAAAACATAAAGAAACATTTAACTGGATCAAGAGGGATTTTCCATTAATGAAAATTTGGGTCGTTACAACATTCCCCCCTTAAGAAATTTCGCCCTCGAAATTTTCCTTTTCCCACACTAAAACAAATGTGGGTAACTTAGCTTCATCATATCCTCCGACTCCCAAGTTGCTTCTTCAAACTTGTGGTTTCTCCACAACACCTTGACGAGGGGCATTGTCTTATTTCGTAGAACTTTTTCTCTACGATCTAAGATCTTCACTGGTAGCTCCTCATAAGAAAGATCATCTTCTAATTGTACCACCTCAGAAGAGAGTACATGTGAAGGGTCTGGTATGTACTTCCTTAAGAGGGATACATGGAAGACATCATGCACCTTGGCCATAGTAGATGGAAGTGCTAGTCGATAGGCCACAGCCCCAACACGATCAAGAATCTCGAAGGGGCCGATGTACCTTGGACTTAACTTCCCTTTCTTTCCAAACCTCATGACCTTCTTCCACGGAGATATGCGTAAAAACACCATGTCTCCGACTTTAAACTCAAGGTCTCGTCGACGATTGTCTGCATAACTCTTCTGTCGACTTTGGGCTGCCTTGATATGCTGCTGAATGGTTTTCACCTTCTCCACCATTTCTTCGACCATTTCCGGTCCAAGCAGCTTATGTTCACCGACCTCATCCCAACATGCCGGTGTTCTACACCTTTTCCCATACAGGGCTTCATAGGGTGCCATTTGGATGCTCGAGTGGAAACTATTATTATAAGAGAACTCAACTTGAGGAAGATGTTGATCCCATCCTCCTTTAAAGTCCATTGAGCATGCTCTCAACATATCCTCAAGTGTTTGGATAGTCCGCTCGGATTGGCCATCAGTTTGAGGATGATAGGCCGTACTGAAGTTCAGTTCAGTATTCAGAGCATGTTGAAGACTCTTCCAAAACTTAGAGGTAAATCTTGGATCTCGGTCCGACACAATAGATAGTGGTACTCCATGCAATCGTACCACTTCCCTGATATATATCCGTGCCAGTTGATCCAAAGAGAAATCCTCTCGAATAGCAATGAAGTGTGCAGTCTTTGTAAGACGATCCACAATAACCCAGATTCCATTGTTGCTTTTGGATGTCCTTGGAAGTCCAGTGACGAAGTCCATGGTGATGTTCTCCCATTTCCATTCTGGTATGGGCAATGGTTGCATCATCCCCTTAGACTTCTGTCTCTCTGCCTTCACTTGCTGACACACCAGGCACTTTGATGTATATTCGGCGATCTCCTTCTTCATATTATCCCACCAAAAGTTTTCTCGGAGATCTCGATACATATTTGTGCTCCCTGGGTGAATAGAGAAATTTGAACTATGTGCATCATCCAAAAGTTCCTTCTTCAGCTCCGAACTTGATGGGACACATAGTCTTTTCCCAAACCGCACAATTCCTTCTTCATTAACATTAAACTCTGAGGATTTTCCCTTTTTGATAGCTTCCACTTTTTCTTGGATTCTCGCATCATCCTTTTGAGCATCCTTTAACCTTTCCAAAAGAGATGGTTGAGCAATCATTTGTGAAAGGATTGATGATGTTCCCTTCTTTATGATTCCCACGTCCATCTTCATCAAGTCTAAGAAGATTGGATCCTTCTCAATTCTCATCATTGATAGAATTGCTGGATCCTTTCTACTTAGGGCATCCGCTACCTTGTTTGCCTTCCCAGGGTGGTAATGTATTGAACAGTCATAATCCTTTATGAGCTCTATCCATCTTCTCTGGCGCATATTAAGCTCTTTCTGTGTGAATATATATTTAAGACTCTTGTGGTCAGTATATATCTCACATTTCTCTGCATAGAGATAATGACGCCAGATTTTCAAGGCAAAGATCACCGCCGCCAACTCCAGATCATGCGTTGGATAGTTTCTCTCATGGATTTTCAACTGTCTTGAGGCATAGGATATCACTTTATCATTCTGCATCAGCACACATCCTAAGCCCTTCTTCGAAGCATCACTGAATACCACAAAAAGCTCTCCACTTGTGGGTAAAGTGAGCACAGGTGCAGTGATAAGCCTCCTTTTCAACTCCTTGAAGCTTTCTTCGCATTCATCACTCCAAGCAAACTTTACTCCCTTTCGAGTTAGCTTGGTAAGAGGGTTGGACAATCGTGAGAAGTTTCTCACAAATCGTCGATAATATCCAGCTAACCCCAAGAAGCTACGGATATCAGTTACCGATGTTGGCCTCTGCCATCCCTCAATTGCATCTGTTTTGGAGGGGTCCACAGATATCCCATTGCTTGTGATGATATGGCCCAAGAATGAGACCTCCTTCAACCAGAACTCACACTTGCTGTACTTGGCATAGAGCTTCTCCTTGCGCAAAGTCTCCAGTACAGTTCTTAAATGCTCCTCATGGTCCTCCTTGGTTTTGGAGTATATTAGAATATCATCTATAAAGACTACCACAAATTTATCTAGGTAATCTCTAAAGACTCTATTCATCAAATCCATGAATATTGCTGGAGCATTGGTGAGTCCAAAAGGCATTACTATGAATTCATAGTGCCCGTACCTTGTACGAAAAGCAGTCTTGGGGATATCTTCCTTCTTCACCCTTACTTGATAATATCCCGACCGCAAGTCGACCTTGGAGAAGTATTGAGCTCCACGCAGCTGATCAAACAAGTCATCGATTCTTGGGAGAGGATACTTGTTCTTTATCGTGATTTTGTTAAGTTCACGATAATCGATGCAAAGCCGCATTGACCCATCCTTCTTCTTGACGAAGAGGACTGGTGCACCCCATGGTGATGCACTTGGGCGTATAAACCCTTTATCCAGATTCTCCTGTAGTTGTTTCTTCAGTTCTTCAAGCTCAACCACAACCATTCTATATGGAGTCTTGGATATTGGTAGTGCCCCAGGTATAAGTTCAATTGAGAACTCAACATCTCTTCTTGGAGGAAGACCAGGAAGTTCCTCTGGAAATACTTCAGCGAATTCCCTCACAATAGGCATTTCTTCAAGGGTGGTTTCTTCCTTGGACTCAATCATCTGAGCCAGATATGCGTGCTCATAAGGCAGTAATATCCATGCTTGAGATGATGGAGCTAAAAGAGATTCATCTTCCTCCTGACACTTGTAAAGAATCGGGGGTCGATTCTCTATATGGAGTGTGATTTCCCTCTCCCGACAATTTATGTTGGCTCTATATAAGGAAAGCCAATCCATGCCAAGAATTGCATCAAATTCCACCAAAGGGAGTATGACGAGGTTCGCCGGGAAATTCAATCCGCAGATTATAACAGGGGAGGACTTATACTCATGGGATGCAATGATTGCCCCATTTGCCGTACTCACCGACATCTTTACTTCCATGGTTTGTGGTGGTGCAGAGATTGTTCTACTAAACTTTTGAGATATAAAAGAATGCGTAGAACCTAAATCAAAAAGTACGTTCGCTATTCTTGAATGAATAACTAGCGTACCTGTCACCACTTCGTTGTCGGGGTTCACTTCGGCAGAAGTGATGGCAAAAGCTCTTCCTTGCTGTCTTGGAGGTTGTTGATTGCCTCCGATAACCCTTGGATTAGGGCACTGATTCGCAAAATGACCCGGTTCTTTGCATTTGAAGCATTGAACAACGCGTTGAGGTTCGAACGGAGCGTTCCTCCCCTCCGTCGCAGCCGCGGGTCCTTCTTGCTGACAGTTAACAGCTAGGTGCCCTTCTCTTCCACACTTGAAGCATTTTCTTGTCCTCCTAAGGCAATTTCCAGGGTGCTTCTTTCCACACTTTTGGCAAGTGGGGTGCTAGAATTTCTTAGCGCCGTTGGATTTATCCATCGGACCACCAGCATTGAAGTCCACCTTCCGCTTCTTGTCCCCATGATACCCCTGTGATTCTCCGATCTCCATTTCAACCTTAAGGGCACATCGGACAATTTCCTCATAGCTGTCGAAGTCACGGATCGCTAATGCTTTCCGCAAGCTAGGCTTCAGCCCACCAAAGAAGCGGTCAACCTTGCATTCGGGGGTAACGACAAAGCCAGAAGCGTATCGTGCAAGCCTTGTGAAGTTTGCCTCGTACGCTCCCACAGATTCCTCATCTTTCTGCTTGAGGGAAAGGAAGTCCCTTTCCATCTTAAGACGGAGGGTGCGTGGAAAATATTTATCGAAAAACATCTTCCGGAATACCTTCCATTCCAAAGCCTCGATCTCCTCCTCAGGCTTCGTATTTTTGATCAATGTCCACCATTGATCAGCTTCACCCTCCATACGATAAGCCGCTAGGAGAACCTTCTCTTTTTCAGAGCATTGGAGGATGGAGAATATCTTTTCAATGGAGTTGATCCATTGTTCAGCAATCGTGGGATCAGATGATCCACTAAAAGTAGGAGGCCTTTGTCTCATGAAGCTTTCAATAGCGACTTGTTCTTTCTTAGGGGGGGTTGAACGTTCCTCTTGACCAGTGTTTCTATTCAAAACTTGAGTTAACTGAGAGAGAAGCGTGACAAAGTTCGCGATTCCCGCTCCCATTGGATTGGGCATCTCATTGGTACAATCATCACACTGATCTTCACAACGGTTGTTAGCCCGAGTTCTCCTATTACCGGCCATTGGCTGGAATAAAAGGAAAGTTAGGGGTAACACATAAAGGGTAATCCAAAGACAAAAGTTGATGACTTATAAATAAACTTTAATATCTTTAACTCATGAGTCTATAGGATTCAATCCAGGCTTTTCATGATCTTCCTTCTAACATATATTCTTAGGGGCATTTTTCCCTTAATAAGGGTTCATACTAAGATTGTGAATTTATCAAAACATATCCCCCGGGAGTGTCGTAACCAAGAGTGCAGCAAGGCCCTTTGTCGTGCACCAGTTCCCGTTCGAGTCTAGCTCAAAGCGGTGTTTTCGGGTTTTACCCCTAGGATACATCTGTGCCAGAGCCGCCTCTACCTGCTCGTATCCAGACAGGGATGTATTTGTTTGATAAAACACTTACTTAGTATTTACCAAAACTTAGGGATGTTTTTATTATGCTTAGTCTTGTATCTAAGGCTTTACTAGGGTTTCCTAATCCCAAAAATAACTAAACCTATCCTCTGATACCAACTATGACAACCCTGCTTTTTATTACAACTTAAACATGCTTTACTACATAAAACTTCACTTGATACAACAAAGAAGATCGAGAGGTTTAGTGTCTTTGGGGCTTAGGATCATTACATAAAAACTTTAAACATGAAATACAACATCCTTATTGAAAACTTCCTTTACATGACCACTACAATCCTTCGTACTTAGCATTGCATGGGATAACCTGAGGACATGCATAAGAAAAGGGTGAGCTATAAAGCCCAGTAAGGGAGTACACAATGAATAACATGAGGAGTACAATACATGTTAGGAAATAGGCATATCAATAGAGCATAAGAGAGACATGAACATAAAGGCATGATAAAGCATGATAATCATAACATGGAAATGTGGCAACAACACTTAACATTGAATTAGCATGAGCCAAGGCTCATTGCACATGGAGCATGAGTAAACCCTCATTGCACTTGAAGCACGAGTAAACCCTCGTTGCACTTGAATTAGCATGAGTCAACACTCATTGCACATGACGTATCATGATACTATACTTTACCCAATGCATTGGAGCGCTATCAGGGCGCACCCTTCTTAAACATTTCATTTCATGCATAAGTGTGCCACATGGATCATAAAACATGGATTCATAAAACATAATCATTTCTTCCACGATAAAGGAATGTGGAATTCATACATGAAACTTTACAATCAATACGTATATGTGCATAAAGGTGAATACCCTTGATGGAGAAATGGGCATGGTATTCACTACACAAAGACATTGGCTTAGAAAATTGGTGCGATTTCGGCAGCGTAACGGCGTGACATAAGAATTCATAAAAAAGGTTGATGAGAGAGAAAGGGGTTCCTCATCATATTTACATGAAATGGACAGTAAGGAGATCATATATATATATGTCCCAACAACAGAAATGGAATTTAGATTCATGATACAAAAGTATTGCTTGAATATAAAAGAAGAGAGAGAAGTTCCTTTCGGAATTTCGGCATAGTAACGGGTGTACATGGGAGGCATTTATTGAGAGAGAAAGGGTTCTCCCATCATTCAAACAATAAGAGGGCAGTATGGGGGAGCTGCGAAACCATACCCCAACATTCATAAATTAAATTAAAAGGGCAATACAACTTAAAGAAAATTGACAAAAAATGAGAAAGGAAGAAAAAACCCTTACTTGGAGGTGTGCTTCCAAAGGCTAGAGAGAGGCTTGTGAGAGGCTTCTTGGGAGCTTGGGGCACCTTGAGAGGATTCTAGAGAGAGTAGGGCAGAGGTTGGACGAACTTCAAGGGCTTTGAGTGAGGAGGAAGTGGGAGCTTGGGTGGGTTTATATAGGAAAGGTGAGAGAATTCTTTATTATTTAGGTTTGGGACCCCTTATATTAAAATAATCCAAACCACAAACCATCCCATGGTATTTGCCCATGGTTTCTGAAAAAGGAAAGAGGAAAACAATATTTTACAAGTCCAAGGTCCGATCTTATTAAAAAATTAGGGTTGCTTATGTGGAGGTGAGTCACACTCCCATGGAAATTAATTTAAAAAGGCAAAGTGTTGAATAAGTCTTGAGGGCTCCATTAATGCTTTGAAAAGTGAGTCAAACAAACCCAAAACCTCATTATTTTAATGATAAAACATATATTGGCCGAACATATGGATTATGGTATTTTATTACATCACCATCGGGTCATTATGATGTCATAAAACACATTATATATATAAATGGTATTTAATTTTTACCCAAAAATTTGACTGTCTCAGAAAATTATGAAAAATTCACCGTTGGATAATTTCGACGTCCTGATTCCAAAAATAATATTTATTTTATCTAAATAATTTTCTTTATATGTGAATTTTCACTTTTAAAATAAAAACCGACATTTATAAAGAAATTCACGGGTTTTGACAGAAATGGCTTTCAAACCTTAATAAACATTTTAATTGCATTCATAAAATTATAAGATCATTTATATTTAATGACAATTAATTTAATATTAATAATAATATTTTATTAAAATATTATTTAATTCAAAAATCCTCTAATTTAATAAAATATAATTCTTAATTAAATAATAACTAAAAACACCATTTGTACTTTAAAAACTAATTACAATGTATCAAAAATGACTAGAAATTATATTCATTATTATATATATAAAAAAAATAATGTACATGAACATGGTTCTACTTATTTGTTACATAACCCCTTAAAATAGCCGCATAAGACCTAAGGGTAAGGTGCGCGATGGTGACAGACTCTTGGGGCTGCTCGGATAACATCGCTCGAGTGGTAATCTCTATCAACTTCCATTTTTCCCGTAGACGATCACGTTCGAGCTTGACTTGATGAAGCTCAGCTTGGGCTTGGTCAAGGGCAAAGCCCAAAGACGCCACCTCTTTACCGAGCTCCGACAAATGGGCTTCGTAAGGGGCAATTCTACTGGATGAGGCCATCACTTCCTTTGTCTGAGTAAAAATGGTTTCGTTAAAGCCTTATATTTAAACTACCCAGATGATCAATGTTCAACGGCTATGAAAGTAACGGTCACAAATCTTAACGTAAAACTAAAGAAGTTGACATCTTATAAAAACATAAAGAAACATTTAACTGGATCAAGAGGGATTTTCCATTAATGAAAATTTGGGTCGTTACATCCCATACCTGAGTGGAAATGGGATAATATTACGATGGACTTTGTCATGGGACTACCAAAGACTCCTAGAAGGAATGATGCAATATGGGTAATTATTGATCGTCTTACTAAGTCAGCACATTTTCTGGCTATACGGGAGGATCTACCACTTGAACGTTTAGCAAGATTATATATTAATGAAGTTATAAGACTTCATGGAGTACCCCTATCGATTGTTTCTGATCGTGATCCTCGTTTTACTTCAAGATTCTGGAAAAGTCTTTAAAAGGCCTTGGATACTGAACTTTGTTTGAGCACTTCCTATCACCCTCAAACAGATGGACAATCAGAACGGACTATTCAGACCTTAGAAGACATGTTGAGATCTTGCTCTCTTGACTTTCAGGGTATGTGGGATCAATACTTACCACTAGTAGAATTTTCCTATAAAAATAGCTTCCATTCAAGCATTCAGATGGCACCTTATGAAGCGTTATACGGAAAGAGATGTCGTACACCAACCTGTTGGGATGACGTTGGTGAAAGAAAACTTGTGGGACCAGAACTGGTGGAAGAAACAATGGAAAAGGTGAAGGTAATCCAAAACCACATCAAATTAGCTCAAAGTAGGCAGAAGAGCTATGCCGATAACAGAAGAATGGTTTTGGAATTTTAGGTGGGAGATCATGTTTTCCTAAAGGTATCTCCATGGAAGGGAGTTATACGTTTTGGTAAGAAGGGTAAGTTGAGTCCCAGGTACATCGGACCTTTCGAAATTCTAGATCGTATTGGGGCTGTAGCTTACCGATTGGAAATACTGCCAAGTCTCTCCAAAGTTCACGATGTTTTCCACGTATCTCTGTTGAGGAAATACATGCCTGACCCAACACATGTACTCAAATATGAGGAAATAGAACTGGAACCCGATATTTCCTATTGTGAAGAGCCCGTCAGGATTCTTGATGTGAGGGAGCAGGTGCTGAGAAACCGGACGACTCGTCTGGTAAAGGTTTTGTGGAGAAATCATAAAATGGAAGAGGCAACGTGGGAACCTGAGGAACTTATGATGAAGAACCACCCGAGTCTTTTTATGCAGTAATACCCTAGAAATTGCAAGGACACAATTATTTGAAGGAGGGGAGAATGTAACACCCCAAGCTTCCACGGTACGAATAATGCAATAGCGTGTGTTGTACGCAACCTCAAGCTCTAACACACACCGCAACTAATTAAACTAGCCGTTGTGAATAGTAATACCTACTTTTTGAAATTTTATAAATTTTATTTATCAAAATAGACTTCATCTTTGGATTCGGAATATCGAAATTAGCCTATGTTGAATTTTTCGTATTTTTCTGAGAACTTCTAATTTTTTTATGAATAGTGAAAAATACTTAAAAACAACTTTTTAAATAAAAATAATTTATAGTGAAAAATTATACTATTCAGTGGTTTTAAAGTATAATTAGAATATATTTTTACCATTTTATCCAATGGTGGTAATTAAAATTAATTTAACATTGAAATCAGACATAAACAATTGCCAATCTTTTGATATAAATTGTTTCTTAGAAACACGCCATTTTTTGTAACAGCGGGAATTAATTATAAAATTAATTAATGCAACTTATATTTTTGGAATTTTTTAAAATAGACATCATTTTTGAATTCGGAATATCAACTATAGCTTAGGGTGAAATTTTGGCTTTGTTCTGAAAAACTTCAATTTTTGATGAATAGTGAAACAACTATGTGGTAGTTAAATAACTGATTTTTCATTTAAATGAAATATTACCACTTCTGTGATTTTATTTTCAAAAATCCAACATACATGGTTGTCATTAAGAAGTAAAATGTGGTTCAATGAGATTAAAATAAATTTTTGGTGAATAGTAACTTTTAAGTTCTTAATCGCGATTAGAGGTAATTAGTGTAGTTTAAGGTACAAATAATGTTTTAATAATATGAGATGAGCATGAAACTTTTCCTACTCCTATTTGATGAGTCATGGACGACCAAGAAAACCCATGGGTCAACTTGGGGACCCCATGGAGCCACTTTAGTTAGAAAATGACATAAATACCTTTTATTTA
Source organism: Viscum album (assembly GCA_963277665.1). Taxonomy (NCBI): domain Eukaryota; kingdom Viridiplantae; phylum Streptophyta; class Magnoliopsida; order Santalales; family Viscaceae; genus Viscum; species Viscum album. Next base: position 1,563,466,707 of record OY728165.1, read on the forward strand.
ATGTTAAAGTAAAAAATGACACAAACATAAAATGTTTTACTAAAACAATTTTTACGTGGGGTTACACAAGTCCAAATTTTGATTATAAATATTCATTAGAAATCTAAAAAGATTTCCTACATCATAGTATTTCTTTATAATTGTTAGACATTAAATAAATTAAATTATGTATGACATCATTATGATGTGGCGATGACCTCATTATTTAACGATTTAAATAAAATGAGAAGATAATGAAAAATCCAAGGCTTACACTTGTCCAAAGCCTATTGGATGAAGAGATTTCTAACCCTTATCACCTTAAACACGAATTATATAAGTGTGGGACCTTTATAATCCGAAAAGCATTGTATAATAATGTAACATTTCAATCTTTCCAAAAGAGCCCCTCCTCTCCTCTTATAAAAGGCCCCCACCTCTACCACCTTATTCACACTTTCAAGCCTTTTGGTTCGGCCAACCTCTGCCCAAATACTCTCCCAACTTTTCTACCTTCATCCTAGAAGTTTTACTTTAGTCAAAAAGCCATCCTAAGGAGTCCTTTTGATTAAATCAAAAGGAAGAACCCGAAGAAGAGGTAACATTTTCATCACCCTCTTTCATGTTTCTTTCTTCTTCCACTCCCCCTTTGTTTATTATTTCAATTCTAAAATTATAACTCTAGTATCCTATATATACTGTGATGTTATTATAAATATGTAACAACCATATTCAGTATTATACCCATCATTTGAATGACATGTCACCATACGTGCGTACGTACGGCTTACCATCTCCACGTCGTGGTGTAATTGTTATTCAATATATTATTATTTAGATGGGTATAATAATGATATGTAATTCATGTAAATAATAAATATAACATGATAATGATTCTGTATATATTATATACTATCCAATTATATATTATTTTAATATCAAAATAATGATATTGTCGCTCGTGCGTACGTACGGACTACCGTCTCCACGAACGCGATGAAATTCATTCTCCGTCATATCCATTCAAGTATAATTATCATTTGATGATTTAAAAATAATGTTTAAGGACATTATATCATTCTGGATATGAATAAGATACAAACTATCCATGAAAAACATGACTTACGTAACAAAACATATAAGAAAACGAGTAAGTTAACACCCGAAACAACGATAAATCTAAGATATTGTTAACAAAACAATGTTAAAAGATCATATATGATATCATATGAATGTATAATATTCTTGTATAATTTAATAACAATTATTTCACCATTATACAGGACTTTAACCTACCCCAACCAAGGAAAAGTACAAGGTAAGGGTTTACTTCACAACCTCTTCATTATCCAAGGTTGTTTATACATAATTATCTACTGGGACCTCGTTATCATCCACATCCATGTTTCTTCAAAATATATTTCAAAACATTTTTATTATTTACAAGAATATGGGTTAAAGTCATTTATACCCTTTTTTACTTTTTATAAGAGGAATCTTTCCGTCGTTTTCAAAACAAGGTCCTTTTTAACCTTTTCGACAGAATTAAGGTAAGAATGTTTTTTTAACTTGTACGGTGGGTGCGGTTATTTTCCGCCGTTATAAAATCTTAAAAGCTTTCCTTACAATCTTATAAGAATATTTTCAAGAAAATGTTTTATTTTATATGGCTCTTAAATGATTTCAAAAATAGGAAGAGATATTTCTCTAAAATGAATTTTGATTTCATCTATGTCAACATCCTTTGATGGATTTTACGCGTATTTGAAGTTGATTTATTGTGATACAAAACTTCTATAATGTATTGAAGGTTTTGTGATATGTTTGACTGTGGATGTGCTATTTTTATACCATTCATAGTTTATGGTAAAATTATTGACATTTCGTATGCTAGTTTTAATACGAATGTTTATGTTATGTTTAAACCTTTTCATATGGGAATGCATTGGACTTAATATGTGACAGGTGGAGCCCGCTATAGCTCCTCAATGCATCGGTAGGTCTCATGAGACAAACTAGTGTCTTGGCACAAGGCCTTGAAAAAATCTTATTTGTAGTCTTGGCACGAGGCCTTGGCTATGTGGTTATGATAGTCTGGCATTATGCATTCCAACATTATGAAAGTGGTTAGTGATTTTGCATGTGATTATTCGATTAGTAGAATATCCATGTGAATGATTAAATGGCATTATTTCATTTTACTTTTGCAATATTATTTTGATGTTCAAGTTTAAAAGGCTTTTGTTTTAGTTATACATTGCCTTAAATGTTTATTCTTATTTATGAAAGTTTCCGCTATATTGTTATCCTTACTGGGCATTTGAGCTCACCCCTTTTCTATGTTTTATTTTTCCCAGGAAGTGGAGAAGTAAATTATGAATGAACTGCAGGGATATTATGAGGGGATATTATTGTGTACTGTGGAGACATTATGTTGTTGTAGTAGCTTTTTCATTTTATGATGTAATGTAAAACTTATGAATATATCTGTTGTTTCCAAGGCTACTAAACCAATCGGTCTTTCGAGATTTGATCTTTCTTGTGATCATGCCAATGTTACGAAGTAATGCACCGACTCTAGGTAACTAGGGTCAGGGCGTTACACACTTGAATGTATAAAGGATGAAATTATGTTTAGTTTAGAAATTATTTACATGAGGATAAAGAATGAGTTGGCACCATTGAGGGGCGGGAAGAAGAAATTTTTGTCCATGTGCTTATAGCATTCCAAGAAAAAAAGCTATCATTTTTGGTGAATTCATAAATTAATTAAAGGTTATAGAGGGGTATTCATAAAATATCAAAAATATCATGCCAACTACTGATTTAATGATAAAGGTCTTGAAATAACATGACCTTAATGTTTTGTTACAAGAATTAATTCTTTTTTCTTTAGGTTTTATTTTGAAAAAAAGGGTTTTCATATATTAACTGATATTTGTTTATTTTTAAATTCTATATGTTGTAATGATATAGAACCATAGAAATTTAAAGATATAGATTTTTTTTTTTCATATTATGTGAATTAGATATGTTCTTCCCAATTTAATTCTTTGATATGACTATTCACTTGATGGTTAACTTGGTTAAAGATATCCAACTATGTGTTCATATACATTATAGATGTATGTACCAGATAGAACTATATATACATATTTTTAAAGGATATATTAAACTCATAATTCATCCATAAGTATGTATTGTAGAGTGAAATATTACTGAATAAGTAGTTTATTACTATACTAAGTAGATATTTTTTGCCGAGAGAATTTTTTTACCAAAATATTATCATAGTGAGTGACTTGTGGTGGATGGAATGTAACAATTAACCCCTCTCCTATTGGGTTGGTAAGTGGTGGAGGAGCCAGTCACCTTATATGAAATTCCAATGGCCCAAATGGACAATAATAAATAAAAATTTCTTAGTATAATTTTGGAGGATGATATTCACTGAAGAACCAGAAAAATGAGATGAAATACAGACAATAAAAACCATTATATGATGCATGATTAATAATAGTACAAACTAACAAGAGTTTAATGAACAATAACATCATATTAATAAGTAATTAATAATATATGATATAAGAAAACAAAATATTTCTAGAAAAAGTAACACTCATGTGGAATCATCCACATGACACCAAGATTTATATCCAAGCTTTAAAAACCAACTGAGGTGGAAAAATCATGTTGAAAAAATAGATAAATGAGTAACCATTACCTTATCTACATCTAATTGTACAATATATAAAAAGACATGAAATTTCCAAAGCATGGGGTGAGTATAAACATAGCATGTAAACCCTAAATACTTCCCAACACATTCCTCTCGGAGAAAAAAAAATTAATATAATTTTTATATAAAATGTAAGAGATATAGGTAAATTATTTAACAAAAATCCTTAAACAAGTTCCATGTATGAAAAAACATTAAAAAATATTTTCTATCAATTTTTTACCTCTTTGAATAATCATCACATATTCACTATCACACACTAACATGCATGAAACCATGAGCCTTCATATACTCATGAGTGACATGTAATAATTTCCCAATCATATCTCTTGGTGATGTTATTTGAGGATGAAACTATCAAAAATTATATTACAAATTTTGTCCTTATTGAAATTATCACTTACAACCATGATTCATCATCGAATTACCATGCACATGCACAAGCATGTATTCCATGTTCTCATATAAAATCATTCCACATAAAATATTTATTTTGAAAACTAATATTTTTCAATAATTTCATAAAACAATTTATACCCACCATTTATAAACAAATGATTTAGATACTAAAACCAAGAGTGTTCTCCTATAAAATTATAGACACATGAATTTAAACACTAATAATTTACGTTCTAGAAAATGTAAAATGGAACAGAATCTATGAACCTCACAAAAATTGATGAAAATGATGAATGGCATAAGGAACCTCCAGTTCTGGCCTTGAATATTCATTCCTTAATTATATACCAAAAATATCATTAAGATCTATAAATAAAGACATATAACTATCCATGAAATAATAGATCTAACGATTTTGTTGAGAGAATACGATATGATCTGTAGATAAAGGGACAAAATGAGGAATTACCATTTATTTTGAAGATCCAACACTGTTGGATTCATAAAAATATACTTTAAAATTAAAGGGAATGACTAAGAAAGCCTAGGAGAGAAGTAGGGTTCTAGATCTAGAGAGAATAAGAAAAAATGAGGTTTATGAGGCCTTAATATGAATTAAAATTAATTTTAAAAGCCTTAATAAAAATTCATATGGTTAATATGGAAATTTTTTCAAAAGTGGTTCCAAACTGTGCCCATTACATTGGTAATCAACTAGGTGACCACATTATTGTGACACATTATTTTTAAAAATATACACTAACTGTGAAACAATACTATCTTATGGATATCCTCTATCATGAATGGATGTAATAATTTTATAAATCAAGAACTTGGGATGTTTTTTTGACTAAATCTATTCAATAAGATTCACCAAGAATTTGAAAGATTTGTAAAAACCATGTGTCAAACATGAACCTATAATGTGAATAATAGCATCACCTTGCAAGTTTCCTAGAGATATTGCATGGTTTCCACAAACCATTCTCAGACCATGCACCCTTTAATGCACTTCCAAAACATGAGAAAAAAATATAAAAGTTCATGAAACTCAACTAAATAATTATATATCTTGAAAATTCATAATAAAAGAGTAAATAAATTCAGAATAAGGGTTTTAAATTTTCTCCACCATTGGAATTTCCTTCATTTGAATGCTTGATGTTTTAGGTTCCTTAGAAGAGCCAGGGGAACCGCTTCATCATTCCTTTCTCACATTCCCATGTCTCTTCATAAATCTGACATTGATTTTATAAAAACCACCCCAGAATAATACATCTGAATGAATAAGAAGGATGGAGAAATCTCTCTTTAACGGAGAGCTTCTCTCTCGTGAGAATTGCTCTTCCGATGGAAATTTTGTTCAGCGCGTTCCAAACGAAGAAATTGTTGGGCATTTCCAGATGTTTGCAGCCTGTGGTGTGGGGAAATATTGGGGGAAATATAGTGATATGGAGGTGTTTCTCCCTAATGGGGAGGTTTCACCTCTTAAAGAGGATCTGGTTCCAGCGAACCCAGATATCAAAGTTGAGGCCAACCATGCAGATGATGGCGGCATGGATCATCGGATGTTGTATGGAAGGTTTCCAGTGACGTACATCGTGATTAAATTTGGTGGTAAGATGGCAAATCGAGAGGTAGATGATGATGGCTGCAAGATGCATGGATGGAGGTCGAGTGTGCTCCCGACCGATAAGGGTGATGATGGTCGTTTTTGGGGTGCTGGTGGAGGTGATGCATCCCCGTTGCAGCGACTATTAACATCGGTGTTATCCCGGTGGGTTTGGGACCCCAACGGTGCCTTTGGGGTTATCGATCTCGTGGGGGCGACAACGATTGAGGCTGACCAGCGAAGGGAGGCTGCTACGATGGGATGACGTTTTGCGCAGGCCGGTGATGAAATCGGTGACGGCTGAAAGGCAACTCATGCGGTATATCTGGAGACGATGCGGCGTTCTTGGGAGAGACCCCAGTGGATAGACACAAGAGGGATGGTTTTTGTCAGTCTTCTCTGGTAGAGGTGCTGACGACACTCCGGCGAGATGATGGTAACGATCTTGGGTTGGCGATGGATCAAGACGGGGCGACCTTAGGAGTTTGTATGGGCGAGACTGGCCTCCACGACGTGAGCAGCGCTGCCGGAGCGGTCAGTTCCGGGATGACGGTGAGGATGGCCGGTTTCAGATCGGTCACCATCTTGACATGGATAGGCGAGATGATTTCTGGTCAAGGGCATGATTGACGGTGCAGAACGTGCTGGGTGAGATTCTCGGGATGCGGGTATTAACTGGGTTTTTTCTCAGACGGCTTTCGGTCGCATGTGATGACATTGGGATGAGGGTTTGTGATGACCTCGGGATGCTGGTATGCATTAACGGTCAGTGCATGCTGGATATCCATGACTTGCAAGGCCGGCTGGCACTTAAATTATGGCCTTTTATGGTTTTTTTAGAGTCACGTGACCGATATTTAGGATTTCTGTTTTTTATTTTGTGTGGGTCTTTGGATCATGTTTGGCTTGGATGACAATGACCTGTCATTTATCTGTTTGGTGGTAATTTTGTACCACACGTCTTATTGTATCTTATGCATTTTTATTTTTAATAAAATTTTTAAGATCGAGTACGCTCGGTCCTGAACTTTCCTGGTATAAAAACCACCCCAAACAAATTTTTTCCCACAAAATATCTTGTATTCCCTTTCCATAGTCAGTATTTTCTCTCAAAACAAAGTACCATCTCGTTCATGTAAAATAACATACCATTGATTCACATTGTTAGGATCATGCTTGTACGTTATCAATTTAGATACAAGAAACAATTTTTTCACAAAAATGATCCTAGTTGGTAAATCCAACTGATAATAGATAACCATAATTTAATAAAGTATCTCAGAAGGTGCATTGTATATGGGAAACAAATTACCTTGATTACCAAAAATATGATGCCCTATACATTGAGTGATTATAAAAGAAACATAACTAGCCACAACCAAAAAAATAGTTCATTGTTATTATCCACATATTGTTTTTGACGGATTTGAGATGTTTTCCCCCTATTTAGGACAACTTATATATTATTCATCATTTCATGTAAAAGGTTGGGTCTATTAAGTGTTCTATCAACTGCTTCCTCCAAAAAACATTCGAGAACAATATGGATGGTCTTAAAAATAATTTTAATGAGCCATATGTTAGAATCAAATATGTTATTATAATAAAACTCCATTAAAAATATCTATCCCTTCAATGTGCCTCCAAAATCTATCACACAATCTCTACGAATGTCTTTAAATGTTTGGATCATTTGTTCAGACATTCATTTATTTTGAGGATAATATTCAATGATCATCTTCAACTAGTTTCCAAGGGCTTGTTGTAGGGACTTCCAAAAATAAGACGTACACCTGGGGTCCTGGTTAGAAACTATTGATACTAGAACATCATGAAACATTAATACTTATGAGATATATATTTTTTATATAACTTTCACAATATTGAATTCAAAAAATGGGGATGAAGAGAGATGACATCATGGGGTGATCGATAATCACCCAAATGGAATGTTGTTTTTAAATTGTTGTTTCTAAACATATGATAACATTAGTAACTATATTCTCCAAGTTAAACATGGGTATATATAAAAATTTCAACATTCCAGTTGGAATTTGTTCTCTATGTTGACATTCTAGAAGGTAAGGAATCCTGATACAAAATTTATCACTTTCCTATTCATGATAGACCACTAAAACTATCCTATAAGTAACTTATACTTAATTTTAATATGAAGATGAATAAAACATCTAAAATAGTGGTATATTGAAATAATATGTTCCTAATAAGTTAGATAAACCATGATCCAATCTCTAAAACACATCCGAAATTTTCCATCTAACATCTATCCCTCAACGGTCTCCCAACCATTGAGTTTTAACATCATGGTGATAAATTTAGGATCAGATATACAAATATTTAACATTATAAAAAAATACAGGTTTAAAATAAATTGGAAATAAATCAAAAAAATTACATTATTTATCCAAAAACCTGATACATATCAGTTATGAACAACATCAATTTCCACTAATATGAAGCCTCAATAGTGAGATGACTAGGATACATCATACTTAATGCACCATCCAAATAATTTCATTTACATGGAGTATACATAAAGTTTAAGTAAGACATATTCATACACTCCATCTATCTTCATTTCCCTAGATTCAATATCTCATGATTTTATGATTCATGAAAACTATAAAATTATCAAAAAAAAGATAATGTAGGTTGGACTACATGGCAATAACTATAGTAGATAACTCCAAATCATGTGTTGGGAAATTATTCTCATGCACCAGCAACTATCATCAGAAGATAAAACAACATGATATCTCTATATGAGAACACATCCCAACAAGAGGTTTTATTGGGCAATTCTAGAATATATGTTGTCACAATTACTACTACTGAGCAAGAGAAGGCTCACCATTACATTTTACCTAAAATATTATTGGTTTCACACATGGTTGATACCCAAAATGTAATTATTAGAAATTTTAATCCACTAAGGGTTGAAATATGGATAATAAAGACACATAATGAATAATTTATAGGATCATTTAGAAACTATATTTTAATGGATTTGACATTAAATCCAAATTCAATTTTAGAATAAATTTGATGGCTGACCAGATAACTAAGTGTACTTGTACTATATTTTAATGGTTATGTAATTAATGGTTAAATGTTTTATATAATGTAAAATGATAAATGTAGTACCATTAAAATGAGTGTAGTTACTGTTATGGTAGAAGAGATATATGTATATGTTTCCAAGGATTGAAATATAATTTATTTGTATATGTCATACTTTGGAATCATCGAACGAATATGGGAGTGGGATTATATAATATTCCACATGTTTATTTTTCAATGAATTTTTTTTGGCAACATAAGCACAGTTAAAATCAATGAATTGGGATTCCAAATAGAAGATTTCAATAGAGACGGTAAAATTAATAAACATTCCTAAAAGTATCACAGGATGTACAAGTATTTAATATCCTAGATCCTACAAACATAAATTGGTCTATTTTTCTTTTATCAACAAAAATATTATGTGGGGTTTTGGATACTCTATAGAGGGGTAAAACTTGATCATCCAGTAAATAAAAAATAGTATGTAATAATTTGGTCAATGTTTTCTTTAATATAAATTTTTACATCCCAATATTATGTTTTAAATAATGTATTTACTAAATAAAAATTAAAAGGTCAACCACTTCAACACATAATGGTTTCTCTATATTTTGATTCTCTTAATCCTAAGGTTCAATAATTTTCTCAACAAGTTGATGTCCCCAATCCAGATGAACAATAGTTTTCTCTATATGAAGATACTTCCAATACAGAGGAATAACATACTAAAAATGTTGAATTTTATGAAATGGAAGAATGTGAAAAATATATAACTATGAAAAAAATAAGATCATCGTATTATGACAATATTAACATAAAATATGAATGTGAGAATACAAGGCATAAAATTCATGCTTGGATGGACAGAAATTGGCTAGCATGTGAACCCCAATGCCTTAATGAACAAGATGATTGATGTCGATAAATGATACAATATTATTCCCATAATGACTGAAATTATTTCGGAATAGATCAGCATGACATTATGATATACTTTAACTATTTTACTAAAAAATGAAAATAATGATACATTGATCTAGTCTTCATTTTCCAATATAGTGTGCATTTATACTAGATGAATATCAAATGAAATTTTTATTGATGGTAATTGGAAGGGGTTATAGATAATTTTAGTAAATTCTTATAAAAAATCATTACATGGATTCTAAGGTGAAAGTAAACTCGGACCCACCACAAATATATGCATACATGATATACCAAGAAACGTAGAGTGTATTTATTGGTCATCTCGAGGGATAATCATTTATGGTATATTGTGATTATTAATTATTTACATTGATGTGTTTATATTAATCACATTTATTAATAATTTTTAATTTATGAAATAACAACTGAGTTAAGAAAATATGAAATATTCATTAAATCCAATGTACTCCTACTTTAATGAAAGGATGGGGTATTATTAGATTGAAAAAATGGTATGTATTTTAAATTAATATAAAAAACATTATATGGAATGAAACGATAATATAATTATGTTCTTTTTTATGTGAATATTAATTAATTATAATAAAAATTCAATTCCATCCAACATAAAGTTCTATAGAAGGAGGATAACATAACTAAAGACAAAATATTGTTATTGAAAACACAAAAAGTGTATGAGAATCATGTGTAAGTATGACGTAAAAAAATATTCTTTGAAGTAGTAATACATAACAGTAATTTCTTATTTACCTATATTTAATTTATTTTATCTAGAAATATGAATCATCATCAACTATAACCAATGAATGACAACATTTTGTGGATTTTAAGGGGATATAAAAATATGGTTTCATCAAAGGAATATGTTTTGAAGTGTTGCCTCAAACCTTTTTTTTGAAAGGAAATACACAAGAAGATAAAAATAAGAAAACAAATGAAATGTAGGTATGACTAAAATTTATATAAGAAAAACATAATTGTAAATATTAGTTATTATTGATTTTTTTGGGAAGGAATCATATATAAGAAATAATAAAACCACCACCATTTCCTGAAGATCTATCCCCACATATTTATTGCAATCCATTCACCTTAAAGGCCTACCATACAAGATGGAATTTGTTTTTTCATAACTATTTCTACAAAATGTGGACCTATATGATTTTGATACATCTCCTATAATAATATTATATAAGGTAAAATTGACTATGATTTATATCTATCATCACCTAACCATCACCTTATTGTTGGGAGTACGTTATAAAATATCAAAGGGGATATTCTAAAAAAATATAAAAGATCATGTGAGAGTAGGGATTCATGTAGATTGCATGTCATGTGTCAGGCTATATATTCACCTTGATGATATGGATGTTCACCCGGTCATGCTTTCTTTTCAAACATTCATAGCATGTTCATTTGATCTTATAAAATACATGTTTTCAATGAGTTATGCCCTATAAAATTTATTTTTATGTAAAACCTTTAAAAATAAATGAAAAAAGGTTTGAGATGAGTAATTTTATTACAGATGGAGAAAAAAATGGGGAAATAAAAGGATGAATCAAAACACCCTAAATGGTCAACCAATCAATTAAAAACATATTTAGGGAGTACCATTACCCCTCAAATTCAGTAGCCTTATTTACTAATATTATAAGTTCAGGAGGATATGACATTCAAATATGGTAATGTGGCCACTCTTTGTTTTTAATAAAAAATATACATGAATATAAATACATTATATTTTAGGGTAAAACAATGTGAATAAAAATTTGGACTCATTTTCCTCCAATTAATTCTATGCAACCATGTCACTGGAAGAATAATAATTTTTTAAAATAGAGGAAGAACTGGCCATACAGTTTGAATAGAAACATAAAAATGACATACTATTTTTAATACATAGGTTGTAGGGATGGAACTATATAATCTAATAATATCAAATACATTATCATTTCATTCATTACTTAATAATTTTTTTATGGAGTATTGGATGCTCATTATAATCATTTTCGATACTCTTGATATTTATTATTCTAATTTAATACGTTAATTTCACAAAAATCAACTACCCATGTTGTTTTTAATCAAATTTTAATAAAAAAATTCATCTTTTTATAAATAATCATCAATTTATACAATTCCTATTTTTAATGATTTTTTATGATAGAGTAGTGTTTAAATATCTCCAAAATCATGCTATGAGGATGGTCTATGAGCACAAAAATCCTATCAAATTCCATAACTCGATAAGTATTAGGTTATATATAACAATATTTATCTGTAAAAAAATATATCAAAACATATTAATAATTTTTTATAAAATTTCCTATAGATTTTGAAACAAACTAATGTTAAATATCGTGGTTATTACATTTGAAAATTTATGAAGATACTGTATTCCATTATTAGACTAGCTTCTCAGAAGACATATTTCTGATGATAATTATAATTAAATTTATAATAATAATTATTAAATTAATAATTTATTTATTTATAGTACTAATTGGTTATTAAAAAATTGTTACATTTAAAACAAGATATATATTTTTTAGAAATGGATTGGTAGAATGCATGGTGTCTGAATGTAATAATAGATCCTTAATAGGTGAATTCCGACTACTTATTTAGTAATTTTTCTAATCATTTTATCAATATATTTTTTAAGATAATTTTATATTCATTTTTATCTACTTATAATTTATTTAATTTTCAGATAGATTATGAAGTGGTGACTTTATTAGGAATTTATTTTTCTCTATCCGTTTGTGTGATCTATAAAGAGTATAAAATTCTTCAACAAAAATCAATTCCTGACATGTTATTTTATAATGATTATTCACTCATGTTTAATTTGTTTCACTTCATAGAGTTATTTTTTATTTATTTGATATATTTATGATCATTATTGCATGTTTATTGTTTACAAATTACACAAAGTGTGTGTCTTTATTTAAAAAATGACATTTTAGTTAAAAATGTGTGTCACTCTCTAAAAACCAATCAAACAGGGTTGTATTGTCACAATAATTTTTTAAAATAATCCATAAGTCATTATTGACATGAAGGAATTTACATCACATTAACCCAACACATGGTGTGATTGATATAACTCAAAGTGAATGTTATCAATTTAAAAGTAAAATTTTAGATCAAAATGTGCATCACTCAATGGAAACCAGGAAAACAAACTCAAATTATTTATATACTTCAAAAAATGTTCCATAATTCATTTGTGATGTATAAAAACAAACCGAATAGTAACATGATACATGGTGTGAATAGTATGATTGAAAGTGATTTCTTTTTTTTATTAGTTTCATTTTAGGTCAAAAAAAGACACACTCACTAAGAAAATAAAATGAACTCAAATTATCTTGATACTTTAAGAAAATGGTTAAAAATTTATTTTTACAAGCATGAATCAACCATTAATCAATCGAACACATGGTGTGGCCAGTATGATTGAATGTGTGTGTTTTTTCAAAGTGAAATTGTAGTTGACAACATGAATCAGTCACTAAAAACCATGAAACAATTCTCAATTTTTTTAAATAATTTAGTAAAACCATCCATATATAATACGTGACTTGTAAGAACTAACATCATGTAAATCCAAAATATTGTGTGCTTGGTTTGACATGATGTGCAGGTTTTTTGTTTAAAACTTACATTTAAGTGCACAAAATTTGTCACTCACTAAAAAAAATTAAACAAACAATATTGGGCTTGATTATTTTTTAAAATAATCCATATTTCATTCCTAACATGTAGGAAACATCCACATGTAAATCAGTCACATGGTGTTCTTGGTATGACTTGAAGTGAGTGTTTTAAATTTAGAATTGATATTTTAGCTAGAAATGTGTGTCTATCACTGAAATAGTTAAAAACACTCATATTTTCCTGATATTTCTGGAAAATAATCTATATCTCATTTTGACATGTAGGAATCAACCACACATCCGTTAGACACATAGTGTGACTCAAAGAGTACTTTTGTAGATTTGGTATTTCAGTTCAAAGACACACATCACATACTAAAGATAAAAAATATATATTGTTGCTGTTTTGATACATTAAGAAAATTATCCATATCTCAGTTGTGATGTGATGTTATTATCATCCCCATAATCAGATATATTTCATGACTCGTTTGACTAGAAATGTTAGTTTTTATTTTCAAAGTGAAATTTTAGTTTAAAATAATGTAACTCATAAAAAAATCACACTTATGGTCTGGATACATTAGTAAAATGATCCAAAAGAAATTTTTGATGTGAAATAATTATCCACACATCAAAAAAATACATGGTGTGATCAGTATGACATAAATTTCATGTTTTTAGTTCTAAAATGAAGTTGTAGTTAAAACGATTCCACTCATTGAAAATCATTTAAACAACATTGGATTGTGTTTATATTTTAGGATAATTATACATATGTTATTTTTATTGAGTAGGAATCATCCTCACATCAATATGATATTGGATGTGACCAGTATCACTCAATGTGGGCATTTCAGTTTAAAAATTACATTTTAGTTCAAAGCAGGTGCCACTTACTAAAAACAAAGAAAAAAAAGTCTGTTGTATTGATACATTTTTAAAATGACATGGATCCCATTTTTATTGGTAGGAATCAACTACACATCAATAAGAGAAATGGTCCAACAGATATGACTCAAAGTGTGTGTTTTTATTTAAAATTGTTATTTTAGTTTAAAACATGGGTCACATAATCAAAACCAAGTGAAATGAAATTATATTATTTTTATATGTTAGGAAAATGATCTTTAAGTAATTTTTGATGCGTAGGAATTATCCACGCAACAATTTGAAATACGATGTGACCAATATAACTCAAATTGCATGATCTCAGTTTAAAAATAATATTTTATTAAATAAGGCCACTCAAACAAAATGATTAAAATACAATTATATTTTCTTGATCTTTTAATAAAATTAACCACAAATTATTTTTTATTTTTAGGAATCAATCGCATGTCAGTATAATAAAAAATGTGACTAATATGACTCAAATTGTATGTTATCAGTTTAAAAAAAGGAATTTCAGATAAAAACGTGCATCACAAACTAAATTATAAGAAAAAACACTCATATTGTCTTGGTAATATATGAAAATGATCCACAAGTTATTTTTGATGTGTGGTAATCAGCCACACATCAATTAGACACACGGTGTGATAGATATGTCTCAAAGTGTGTGTTTTTATTTAAAAATGACATTTTATTAAAAACTGATATCACATACTAAAAAATTAGCAATAAAATTTATGATGGTTTGATATAATAGGGAAATCCTCCATAATTCATTGGATAAATTTAGGAATTATCCACTCATCAATATGAAACATGTATTGATTAAAATGTCACATCGTACATGTTTTTTAGTTTAAAATCCAATATTAGTTAAAAACGTGTTTCACTCAATGAAAAAACAAGAAAACACAGTAAAATTATCTTGATTATTTATAAAAATAATCTATAATAAATTTTTGGCATGCAAGATTTATCTTCACATAAATCTAATACTCAGTCTTATCGATATGACTCAAAGAGCGTGTTCTCAGTCTAAAAATTTCATTTTTGTTAAAAATATTTCACAAACTGAAAACCCAAAAAACCCCTCATATTAAATTGATATTTCTAGAAAATTATGCATAAATAATTTTTGATGGTTAGGAATCACTTACATATTAATCTGATACATCATGTTACTAGTATTACTCAATGTCCATGTTTGCTATTTAAAATTTTTATTTTAGTTCCAAACATGTGTCACTAATTGAAAACTAAACCATTACACTTTATTAGCCTTGATACGCATGGATAATGATCCGTATTTCAATTTTTGTTGTGTAGGAGTCATATTCATGTCAATCAGTCACATGGTGTGGTCGATATGACACAATGAGTGTTTTTTATTAAAAATTGATGGTTCAGTTCAAAATACGCATCATATATTCCAAAATGAGGAAACCATTCATACTATTATAAAAATTTTAGAATTAAACCCATAATTTATTTTATGTTTACGAATTATTCATTCATCAATATGATATATAGTTTAGCTAGTATAACTCAAAGTACATGTTTACAATTTAAAAAATTTATTTTAAATACAAACGTGTCAGTTACTAGAAGACATGAAAGCACACTCAAACTGCATTGATAATTTAGGAAATATAATTCATGATATAACATATATAACTCATAATGTGTGTTTTCATTTAAAAAATTACATTTTAGTTTAAAATGCATGTCACTTATTGGAAATAAAAGAAAACATGCTAAAATTGTATTGATTCATTAAGATCATGAACCATATGTTATTTTCTATGAAAAGAAATAAAATGAACATAAATAAAACACATGGTGTGACCGATATATATCTAATTACATGTCTTTATTTATAATTGATATATTAGGTCAAAACACATGTTACATACTCAAGGAAGATAAAAACATTCATATTGTTTTATTACAATAGAATAATGATTTGTAAATTATTGTGACATGTAGAAATTAATCACACATTAATCTGATCCACAATGTGACTTGTATGAATTGAAATGTGTGTTTTCTATTGAAAAGTTACAATTTAGTTAAAAATTATTATCACTCAATTAAAATTGCGAAAACAGTAAGAAAAATTATTTTATAATTATAGATATATAAAGATCCACATAGCTAAAAAAACTAAGAACCATGTGGTCTAAAATAATTCAAACTAAGGGTCTACTCTCAGTCAATATCCACCCACATGGGTAGAAGGTTTCCCATGATAGAGTATATAATATGTGGATATTCTAGGTTTCCCCATGAAGCTATAAAATCTTCCACTTGTTTTCCTTCTTTCAATGATTGAATAAATCCTACAATGTTAGAGATATGAATTTTTAACCATCGAATCTGGTATGTGATGGAATAAGGGAAGTCATTCATTCCATGGATGCAACTGTGAATCAATTAAGAGTCCATTTCTATGGTGTAAAGTGAGATGTTATAAAAAAGGCATACCTAAAACCTATTAATAATTTCAATGAATTTATCCATGAAAGAATCATAACAACCATAGAAACTATTGAATGCTATTGGAAACAAACCATTGTGATTCATGATGATAAATCCTCCTTGCATAAGCCTGAGATTGTTTGAGCCATCAACATTGATCTTGAGACCACATTTTGGAGGTTTCTAGCATACAAATATCCCTTTTTCTGGGTATATATGATGTAAGAGGAAAGTTCCTTCTACCTTCTATGACCAGTCTCAAAGAGTTTATATTATCCCATCACTTAACTAGAGAACCCAACTCCACCATGAGACCTATAGACCAAACCTTCATAGACAAGGATTAGAAAAACTTGTGTTCAATACAATCCTTATTTCTCATGTCCCAGATACACCAATCATATTGAAGTTCTAATGCCCATCCAGACCACTCCAACCCAGTCACCTACTAAGAAAATATGATTTAATGTTTCATTAATGGACTTTTAAAAGCTATATAATTCCCAAATAGATTTATCCCCTTCCCCCTAATCAGAATTTCTTTGGAACAATATGATTTTAGATCCTCTAGAACAAGAATTTTTATTTAATGGGTATTTATATAAAATAAAACAGGTCCCATCCTTCAGTTCTCCCAGTATTGGTTAGGTGGACACTCGTATGGTGTTGATACATTAGGAAAATGACCCATAATTTACTTTCAATGTATATTAATTATCAACATATTAATATGATACATGATGTGATGGGTTTAACATAAATTTTATGTTTTCAGTTTAAAAATGAAATTATTGTAAAAAATGTGTGCCATTCACTAAAAACTACGTGAACACACTCACATTACCTTTATATTTTTTAAAGTGATCTATACATAATATTATATGTGTAGGAATAAACCAAACATATATGTAATAAATAGTGCAGATGCATGACACAAAGTGAATATTTTTATTTAAAATTAACATATTAGTTCTAATCATAGGTCAAAAACTCAAAACATTGAAAATGGAATTAGATTTCAGTGATACATTAGGAAAGTAGTACATAAATTATTTGTGATATTTAGGAATAAAAAAACATAATCTGATACATGGTGTTCCTGGTATGACATTATGTTTATGTTTACATCTAAAAAGCAACATTAATTCCAAACTTGCATCACATATTCAAAACCAATAAAATATATTCATATTATTTTGATACTTTAGGACCATGCCCTATAATTCATTTATGATGTTTATGAGTCACCCACTCATTAATACAATACATAGTGTTTCTAGTATAATATAATGTGCATGTTTTCATTTAAAAAATGACATTATTGTTAAAAATGTGACACTTACAGAAAACATAGAAAACATACTCGTGTTATCTTTTTATTTCAAAGAATAAATCCATAAATCATTGGATATAATTATGAATCATCATCATTTCATTTCAATACTTGATGTGACCAATATTACTCATAGTGCCATTTTTAGTTTGAAAATGACACTATTTTTAAAATCGTTCTCAATTACATAAAACAAATAAAAAACACTCATATTGTGTGGATAAATTATAAAACTTATACATATATTTTTTATGTATAAGAATCCACCACACATAAACGAGATATATGATGTGACTGATACAACTAAAAGTGATTTTTTTATTTAAAATTATCATTTTAGATCAAAAAAGTGGATTATAAAAAAAAAGAGAACAAATTCATGTTGTTTTGTTACATTATAAAAATAGTCCATAAGTCTTATGAAATATGTAGCAATCAATCACACCTCAATCCAATATATGGTGTGACCATTGTAACTTGAAACACGTGTTTTCACATTTAAAGTGACATTTTAGTAAAAAATATTCATCATTCACTAAAAACCAATGAAAAACACCAAAATGGTCTTAATACATCATGAAAATGATTAATAAGTTATTCGTGACATATAGAATTTTTTGATACAATAATTCGATTCATGGTGTGATTTCTATAACTCAAAGTTCATGGTTTCAGTTTAAACATGAACTTTTAGTTCAAAACAAGTGTTAGTAAATGAAAACCAAGAAATCACACTATTATTGTCTTGATATTTTACAGTGGTGGTCCATAAATCATTTATGATATGTAGGAATTAGTTACAGACCAATTTGACATACGGTGTGGCTGGTATGACCTAAAGTGTTTTTTATTTTATATTATATTGACATTTCTTTTTAAAAAATGAATCACATACTCAAATTGAATAAAATGAGATTATAGTTTCTTGAAAAATTCTGAAAATGATCCACAATTAAATTCTAGAATATATAAATCAACTTCATGTTAATCTGAAAAATGATTTTCATAGAATGACTCATAGTGTATGATTTTTGTTTAATAGAAATTTTATTAATTCATTATATCATATTTATGTTTATTTTAGTTCTTTATATTATTACTTAAGTAAGAATTTTCATTTACTGGTATACTATTTTGTTGATGTTGTGGTATTTTTTTTGGAAATCAATAGTATGATTAATTTTCTTGAGAGGGGGTTCAAAGACAAAAATCTGCAGATGATATGAGGGTGGGGAATAATGGAAATAAAGAGGGAGACACAAATGATTGAACGAAAGACCTACCCAACGTACTTCCATAGGTATAGTAGGGGCGTAACCACTAAAATTTTTCCTATGGGGTAGTGGGTCCAAAGAAAATATAATAATGTTTTTGAATTTGTTGATCATTATGAAAAAACATATATATATGTAATTGTACATACCAATGTTTGAAATTTCAATAATTATTGTATAGTTTAATATTTAATTACGATTTACAATTCATAAAATTAAATTATATATTTTTTGATGTTGTGTGATGTAATTTTTGTAGAACACAACTACAATATTGTTTCTATTAGTGCTAAATATAGTGTTGATGAAAGGATCGTTGATCAAGGCATTTTAGTAATTATGATGGTCATTTATAGATCTGATAATGTATTTTTCTGTATTTGTAGGTATTTTTATTCATATCTATTTTTAATTCATTAAGAAATAAGTTTGCATACAAATTCATCGTCCCCATAATGTTTTGGAAGATCTATCATTATCCTAGGACTAGAAATATAATGGGGGGGGGGGGCGTATCGTCAAGTGTTCCTTCTTTTACAAGATAGTTTGGTGACATGATGTGATCTTAACACATCACCATTTTTACACATTGTAGGAGATTATTGAGGTGTTTTCTATGAACGAATTTTCATCTCATGGGAAATGAGACTCATTAAATAAGGTGCACCAAATGAGGTGTGAAAAATGACGAATGGTGTGGAAGATTCTAGAAATTTCAATGGGGTTTCATTGGGAAATGTCATTTTGTTTCACCATAGTGCGAAGCATTGAAGTCATTGCAAGAAAATTTCCCTAGCGTCATTTTAGAGAAGTTTTAACTATGAATTCCATTTTTATAGGTTTCACCATTATGGGGGGGGGGGGGGGTTGAACGAGGTTTTATAGGGTGAGGTTGCTAGATTTCACTGCAATGTGATTCATCAGAGTCGTTGGAGGCTCAGTTTTCTAAAATCTTTGGAGATCAGTTTTGATTGTGCATGTTATTTTTTATAGGTTCCACTAATGTGTGGGAAGTAGGCTTCATTCTACTGTATTTTTGATTTTTTTTATTTTTCGTATAATGTCCATTGAATAAAGTATTCCACAATATATTCAATGTTTTTACATGTTACATTTGTTATTAAACTTGAATTATTATTTTTTCAAAACTGCACAATGAATTTTACTGAAGGGATGACATTCAGTGGATGTTTTATGGAAATAAATTGTTGAAATTGATGTTAAATATTACTATAATGGTTTCAACATTCTTTGAAAGTAAAACATTCACTAAACGTTTCACTGCAATTTCATTGAAATGTAATTTTATATCTATACAGATTTTGTAATAAATATATTCAATATATATTAAAAATTATTATATTATAAATTTATTTTAATTTATAATTTATGAAATATAAATATATTTTATTTATTTGTAAAAAAATAATATCCTAAATATATAAATTTTATATAATTTCTTATTCTTATAGTTTACACATTTTAAAATTGTAAATTAATTTTTTAAAAAAAATTATTTAACAAATGTAATAATATTTTTTATAATTTTATTTATTAAAAATACATTTATAAAATATTTATTTTTATTAATAAATTCAATTGTTCTATAAATACACAAAATTGTTGTATTGTGTAACTTCAATTAGAAGTTCCATTGGAATATCCACCGGAACATTTTTTTTGAATAAAACAGATATCATTAATGATGAAAATCTGCAGAAGTAAAAGTACAAATCCAAGCAGGGAAATTGTCCAACCAGAGTTGGGTGGAGTCAAAAGGGCATGAGGCCGCCCAATGATGGGCCACATTGTTCCCTTCCCTTTTTGTAAAGGAGAAGGTGCAAGAAGAGAAGCACTGGCCAAGTGAAAGAATCCTCCGAATGATGGTACCAAAGGCCTAGAGTCCACCAACATTGTTGTTGATAACATTAATGATGGTAAGGAAGTCAGACTCCACAAGAATGTCACTCCATCCATATTCCAAAGCGAGCAGCAAACCATCAAGAATGTTCATGGCCTCAGCAACCACAGGTTCCCAGAAATCATGGTGTGGAACATATTTTGCAGCGAGAATATGCCCCAGATGATTACGGACCAGAAGGCCGAGGGCAACAAGCCCATAATTTTGGAGAGACTCTTCCATGTTGATTTTAAGAGTCCCTTACGATGGGGGATCCAATGAGGGGGTGAGATAAGGGAAGCACCTATAAAAAAAGGTCCTTATGGTCTTTCCATCCCTCCATCCAAGAAGAAACCTTTTCAATCAAGAATCCGAGAGGTTTGCGAGCTTGATGAAACACAGCATCGTTGCGTCGAATCCAAATAATCCAGGCCAAAGTGCAAAGAGAACATGAGAGAGCCGAGGGAAGAGAGGAGCACCAACGCGTCAGAAAATCGGGAAGGTCAGAGGCCAAAGCCCGTAAATCGGAAGAGGTTGGTCCCCATTTAATCCAAACATTCTTAGATCTCGGGTAGTGAATGATGCCATTCAAAGGAGTTTCAATAGTGATCGGGAAAAAAGGGAAAAAGCAGAACTGGCCATATGACGATAAGCGAGAAGGCTCATGGTTGGAAGAGTACTCGTGCAAGCCTGCCACCAAAATTGGATAATTTTAGGGGGAACGTTGAGTGTCCAGATCGATTTCCAAGGTTCCTCATCCCGGCCAACAGGGTGGTGGCCAAGGGCCAGTTTGTATCCAATCCTCATTGTGTAATCGCCCGTGATGTCATTGGTCCAGAAAAGGTGGTCAGGGCCTACATCAGGGATCCCGAGAATGCTAAGGACGATTCTTTGGTCCCTTTCGTTAAACCAATCATGGATCCCTTCCACACACCACCCTTGTCCCTGTTCGGAAAAAAGGCAGCTGACAGTGGCATCTTCAACACTTGGTTGGATGGGGGATGTAGCCCGCAAACCATCCTTATCGAAAAGCCAAGGATTAGTCCAGATATTTACCGATGAGCCAGACCCAATCCTCCATCCCAATCCTGTATCCAGGGGCCTTTTATTTTTTCATTTTTGTATGAAAATATATTAAATATATCATATAATGTTTTTATAAATTCAGAAATATACATATATTTTATATATTTATAAATAGTTATTCTCCAAAATAAATAAATTTTGTTGACATTTTTATTCATATATATTATACACAATCAAAAGGTAAATTTATTTATTTTTATAAAATTTATGGAAAAAATGTAACACATATTTTTTATAACTCTATTTAATAAAAATTTATTTATTAAAATTTATTCTTTGTTAACATTTTCGGTATTATTATAAATATAAACTATTATTAGACGGAGAAACTTCTCCTAGAAGTTGCACTAAAACTTGGCTGGGATGTTTCACCAAAAATTGGCCTAGAATATATATTGGAACATGGTCTACAACTTCTAGTAGAACTTACACTAGAACTTCTACCAGAAGTTTCTCTCGAACATTCACTGGAACATCCATTTATATAGTTTGTGGATTTATAATTATTATTTATAGAACATTAAAGGGATTTATAATTATTATTTATACATATATTTTTAAAATATATTCCACACAACATTTAAAGTTATTTTTATTTATAAATTTATAAATATAATTACATTTTATATATTTGTAAATAATCATTTTCCAAAATCCAAAAATTTTATATACTATTTTATTCATATATTTTATAAAATTGAAAATAGAAAATTAAATTATTTTTATAATAATTAGGTAACTAATGTAATAAATATTTTTTTATAATTGTATGTAATAAAAATATATTAATTAGAGTTAAATTTTTATTAATATATTCTATAGTTTTATAAATATATTCTATTTTTGTGCTGTGAAACATCTACTAGAAGTTACAAAAGAACATTTCTAAGAGGATCCATTGGATTTTGTCCTAGAATCCACACTAAAACATTCACTATAACTTTTATTGGAACCTTCCATGTATGTTACAAGAAAATTTCCACTGGAACTTCCACTGGAGCTTCCATTAGAT
The DNA here is from genome assembly GCA_963277665.1 of Viscum album. NCBI lineage: Eukaryota > Viridiplantae > Streptophyta > Magnoliopsida > Santalales > Viscaceae > Viscum > Viscum album. Next base: position 1,563,490,113 of record OY728165.1, read on the forward strand.
GTTTCCCTGGAACATCCATATCTAATTCAAGTTGAACATACAGTGAAATAGTTAAAGTATATTTTTTAAAAAATATATTCAATATATCTTTTTTTTTATTTTTTTATTAATAATAGTTTTTATATTTTATATATTTATATATATTTAATTTCTTAAATGTATACATTTTTGTTACATTTTTATTCATATAGTTTATACACTTTCAAATGTCAAATTATTTTCCTTTTAAAAAATTATGTAACAATTATAATACAAAGGTTTTATAATTAAATTTAATAAAAATATATTTATATAAATATAGTTCTATAAATATAAATTTTTAGTGTATTATGTAACATCCATGACCACTTCTACAGGAAGTTACATTAAAAATTTCCTTGGAACTTATATTGAAAAATTCCATAGAACTTCTACTAGAACATTCAATGGAATTTTCACTAGAAATATGTCTAGATTTTCACTGGAATGTTGACTAGAGTTTATAGTGTAAATGTTAATGGATCTTCATCTAAAATTTCCATTGATGGTTTTGACAAGAGATTTACAATTTTTTTATAATCGATATTTTAGCATTATTTTATATGTATTTTCATTTACTTTTCATGAACATATGTTTTTATATTATAGGTTTTTCCAATGTTTGCGATGTTGGTGTTGTATCATCAACTATTAAACCAGCTATAGGGATGATATTCAAATCACTTGATGATGCACAATGTTTCAATGTTATGTGTGTGGGAGTAAATGGGTTTAGTGTATGCTAACAACACATGAAAAATGGATAAAGGGGAAATAAATCATCACATCATGACTTTATGGATGTAGGGTAGAAGGTAATATAATTTTGGAAAAACATGATAGAGTGGTGAAATTTAGTTAGGTTGATATATGTATTGATTTCCTTTCTAAAATGGAAGATATTTTGTTGTCTTTTGGGAAATATGAATGTAAAATATATATGGATGGAATAATAATCCCTTTAAAAATCTTGAATCAATTCATATGATGACTTACCAATGAATTATAATAGAAACAAAAGAAGGTGAGTTATATTTAAATGATTTATCAAGTATTAATCCAAATGATTCCTTCTCATTGGCGACAACTATTATAGGGGGTTGAGATGTTCTTGGGTAAACATGTGTTTACCTGTTGAATTTCGTAAGGTATAAATAAGAAATATAATTAGTTCATTAGTATTAGTGTTGCATGTTTGAGTACTATGAAACACAATGTTTGGATAATACATCGTTTTTCTATACAATGATGTTTAACTTGACTGAGAATATTTCTAATATTCTAATGGATGATCCAAAATTGAAGATAAATTTTGATTTACTTGTATATGTTTTTTTTTCTTACCCTTATTTACAAATTAATATCGAGTACATGCCATTAAGAATCATTTTGGGATTCAATCATCATTGGGTGATTATTGCTTGTTGGGGAAGCTTTTTTATATGAGGAAATCATGAGTTTCTTCTCTTGGTTTACTCAAAAAAATACCACAGGTACATCACATGAAGCGACCAAAAATTATATTTACTTATTAGGATGTGGTGATGGGAAAAGCCATTTCTGAATTTTTAGTGGGAACTCAAAGTTTCCATTGTACATGGCATTTTATGCAAAATGGTATTAAACATTAGGTGATTTGATGAAATATTGATTTAATTTTCAAACCCTATTTAAGATGTGTATGATACGATACCATGATGCACATCATTTTGATTAAAAATTGGCCACCCTTAGAGGAGAATCTGGGGATGTGAAATCACAATGGTTAGATGATGTATTCATGTTATGAGAAATGTGGGAACATTACATTTTTAAAGATTCTATAACATTTTGCATTCACATTAGTCAATTAATTGTATGTATTAATGGAATAAATAAATATCATGTTCATAAAAAATAAAAGTGTTGGCAATTTAATTAATGAATTTGTGATATTGGAAAAAATCGATATCAAAAAAGAAAGGTTGAATTTGAGATTTCATAGAAGTTTCCTTGTGTACTTTATCATTATTGTGTATTGATGTACCTTGTTTCTACTAGATATACACCTATGTTTTTTGATTTATTAAAACCTGAATATCAAATTATTGGTTCTTATTTTTTGATACCATATATTGAATGATAAGTTCAGTTTATGCATATTCTTTGAATGGTTGGATATGTAGATCAAATCTATTCATTAAATGAATCTTCTAATGAACTGTTTCTATATTATTATCGATCATTTGATTCTTTTGAGTATCATTTTAGTTATGTATTAAATATTTATGATTATCATGATGTGTAAATAATACATTAAAAATATTATTTGGGGAGGTGGACCTGATTAGCTAGAAATATTATAATGTTTAAAGGATATTAAATTGATGTCAATGATGATAGAAAGTTAGTTATAGAAAAATGTTACAAATAATTTCCATGAATGAGAATTATGTTGATCACCATCGCTTGTGAGACAAATGCAGGTTATGAAATTATATCCCCTAATTTTAACATGTCTTCCAAATAATTCACTACCATAAATAAATCTATGGATATATTTGTTTTTCATAATACTTATATGACCATTTTAATAAAGTCTAATTTTTAAAGGAAATAGAACATGAAAGTGGGTGATATAATCAAGGTATTTTTTTTGGAAATGGTTGCTAAAAGTGGTCTCAATTGAAAAAACAATAATAATAAGTCTAGTTCTATGATAAAATTATGATTTATTTTTATGATTAATTTCATTTCCAAGAGAATTATTCTAATGGCAATGTGGTACTCGATATCAATTTTGTTTTCACACAGAGAATTTTAGATCAATAATGATCATATTTTTCTGTTGATAAAAAAGAAAACATCATTAAATTTTATTTCATTAACACCATAATTATTATCGAGAAATCTTGAATTTTTTCTCTGTTATTGGAAGAATATTAAAAAAATACGGTACTTCATAATTGGTGGTTTAATTCCATTGAATTGGAAGATTTTAAGTAGAGAGAACATTGGATGAATGTTATTTGGGTTGAATTGTGATGTCTCCACACCATGTACAAGGTATTTTAAATTGTAATGAATACAATAAATCATTTATAGAATGGTTTGAATTGTATTAGATCATGAAACAATTTTATGAATTTGAAATTTTATATAGATGTGCTATATGATGATTTTTATATGAATCTATTGATTAATTTATAAGGTGGTTTGAATTTTAATGGATTGGGATACCATTTTAATGAACTGAAAGTTTTATGCACATAGGTTATATGAGAGTTTTTATACAAATCCACTAAATCAATTATAATGGGAAACCATTTCAGTATTTCTAAAATAGGCACTTTGTTATTTGAAACCATATATAGAATGGTTTCAATTGTAATGGATTGCGATACCATTTTAAGAAACATCACTTGAATGAATGAGTGATATACGATAATTTATATACATCTAGTAACTGTTTTTATTAAAAAAAATCATTTTGGTGTTTGAACCCATTTATAATGGCATCATGATTCAATGTTGTTTGAAAACTGCCGACATAACTAGACAAAATGTTCTATTTCGAATTGCAATGAGTCCAGTTTGGTATTTGAAACCACTAATCTTATAGGATAGAATTTTTTAATTCAATTTTAGGTAAAAAACTACTAAAATACCAAATATATTAACAAATACATGAACCTAAGAACTATATAAATTCTATTTTCCTGCCTCCCCCACAAAATCAAGCTGTTTGACTATTTTTGTTAATGTTAGTGTAATTGAAAAATATAAGAAAATAATTCATCTAAATGTTTTTTATAACTAATTATTAGCAGGCTTGGTAAGTGAGGCATGTTCCTTATAAATCCATAGCTCATAAAATTTCTATTTTTCTAGATTATTCTTATTTTATTGATATGTTTCTAACTTCTTCATGAGATAGAAAACTATTATTTCATAGTGCAAGAATGCATCACACTATTGAAGAGTATCTTCCAATATGAATGGGTAAGCTATCATTTCCAACTAATTAGGGATCCATTTTTTTATTATATGTTCGAAAAATACTTTTTACATGTTATACAAATTTAATTATCTCAGTTTATTTATTTTAAAATATATTTCAAGTCAAAGAGGAGAGAACATATCATTATTAAAGCATAATTCTAATAAATATCTTGTCCACCACCACCTAACCAAGGATGCATCAAATTTTATTGTATTAAATATTGTATCTCTATATTAAAAATGAGAAATGTACAAATTTACATTTCTAGAGTTTATGGGGATGGAAGGTTTTCCATTGAACTCTAGTTCATCTCTAACTATTTTCTCTTCCATCATCTATATCAAATTTTTATTTTTCCTAGAAATTATGCCCTATAAATATGAATAATTTTAGAAAAAATATTAATTAGTACATTTGAAAGGTAACTATTGCATATGAAAATATATTAACCATTAAATAACCTGTAATAATCGTTGATTTATTTGGTAAAATTATGGTCTTCTTACCCAATTCAGACAAGTTTTTTTATTTGACCATATGAATCTATTACCTGAAGTCATTAAATTGTATTGGAGGAAGTGAATATAATTGAGTATTATTTTATAATAATATGGGTTAACTTATATAATAATCATGCTAATTTTCAATTTTTTGTTGAAAAGAGAGAAAATATCATCCATTTCTATTAAATATAACATGTTTCCTAATTACTAGAAATATTCAATTTACAATAATCATGGAAATTTATATGATAACAAGTATAGTTAGTGATACATTAGTAAAAAAATTTAAATTAAGGGATTTCATTCACTTTGTTCCTAACAACATACCAAGCTAGATCCAACTCTAGAATATTTTCAAGGTGCTCATAATTAGTGTTTTGGAGTTCCCAACTCTCCCTGAATCAGTTTGTTATAATAGCTATACCTATGATAACCCTTTTATGTTTTGGTTTATATAAAATACTATCTAGGTTAATGTTATTTTCTACTTATCTTTATCTTCTTATAATATTTATTGTATAATTTATAATCTTTTTATTCCAGTTTGTGTTTGATAATCATAAGCTGAATCCAATTTCTTTTCTTTTCTTATTCTCGATTTCAAAATTTTAACCAATTATATTATTTTACAATTATCTATTTTCAGTTATTCTTCTTATCTTATATCTAGGTTAGGTGTCTTTTTTTCAACTGGTTCTAATTGGTGTTCAGCATCATTCACGAACCAGGTTTCCTTTGGTAATGCATTTTTGTTCAGCTCCATTTTATTAGGGTTTATTTCCTCACAAAAATGATAGTTTCTTTTTTTTACTTTCATCTTTCTTTGGATTTTCAGTAATCAATTGCTTCAATTTTTTATAATTTTTATCTTATTTTCTTACTTTTTCTCCCATGGTCCCCATTTTTCTTTTAAATGTTTAATTTTTTTCTTTCAGAACTTATATTATATCCTTGTATTCCATATTTTGATACTTTGATACAACAATATTAATGGTGGGTGTTTTCTCTGAAGAACCTTCTTTAGGTTTCATCATTAATCATATATTTATTTTTTACATTATTGTGTGTATACAAAATAATTAATTTAAGAATATAATGGGTAGACTACCACACTATCAACAACTCATTCAAACATTAGTTTTTTAATAGAAACATCACAATCTGAGAAGCTCCATTTTGTGAAATGTAGATTTCTAGCTTCTATGTTTCCTTTCAGAAATTATATTCCATTAAAATACCACTGCTATAACTATAAAAACTCTGTGATGACTAATTATACATAGAAGTGAAAATAAGTTTTAATTAATACCAGTAATACAACAATAGCCACCATAATCTTTGACCACAACTTATATAATTATTTTAAAAAATTCATTAATAATTAGTGGATTGCATGTGACCACTTTAGTGTTATCATGTCTATCAAACTATCCACATAATTTATGAAACCCAAACTCAAGTAAGAACTTGTAGTTGGAAAAAACATGGTATCATAGGTGTAAAAACATATGAGTGAACCTAATAAACATGATCCTATTATTCAATTCCCATTAGATGTTAAAAAATATATTTTTTTAATTTCCTTCGTTTTCAATAATCTAACACCTTATTTAAATCTTAATATATATATATATATATAATAATGCCTTAGTTGGTTCAAAATAATATGAGTCTTCCATTTATCTTTCTTCTTAATTTATCCCAAACATTAATCAGACATCACCTTCATAGAAGTTTCTTCTCACACAACCAATTCAAAAATAAATTTTCAAGGAATCATTATTATCAAGTATATAAAAATGCGGGGTTAGCTTTGTCACATTCTGATTTTGATACAATATTGGATATTAAAACCCATAAAATATTCCAAAAGGACTATCCCACAATGAAATTGTACAACCATCTTTCAAATGTGGATATATTTATTATAATGATCTTTAAAAATAGGTCATATTTGACATGAAATGGACACCATAAAATTAAAAGAATAAACTTTCCTTATAAATTGTAGAACATACAATAGGACAAGAATGAACTAAAACATTTATGGCTGAATCCTTTATTTTTTTTTCATATTATAGAAAACATGTTTTACTGGGATTACACAAATTAAAGTATAGGTTTCATCCAACTTCCACTCTATATTCCCGTGGATGGTCCACTAGAAGATACAATGTGAAAATAAAAAAACAAAATTCCCAACTGAATCCTATAAAAAATTTTATGTAATATAGAAAACATTCTTTTTTGGTATTTTAAAAATTACATTATAGGTTTCAGTCATGTTCCACTAAAAGTTCTAGTGGATACTCAACATGAAGTTCAAGTGGGGAAATGAAAGAACAAAATTCCCTATTATAGCATATAAAAACATCTGTGTAACATAGAGAATTGTTTTTTTGTGATTACACAAATTATAGTATAGGTTTCGGTCATTAATTAAGGTATAATAGGAATGTAACGCCCCGAACCTAGTTACCCAGAGTCGCTGCATTATTTTAAAACATTGGCATGATCACAAGGAATCAAGTCCCCAAGGACTGATCGGGTTAGCTGTCTTGGAAAATAGATTACATACATGAATGTTACATTACAATTCATAACATACAAAACAACATAAATAATCCTTCCATAATGCCATTATTCCCATGGCTTAACCCTACATATCAATCACAATACACTTCTTGGAATACTGGGAAAAATAAAACATAGAAAGGGGTGACCTCAGATTCACAGTAAGGATAACAATACAACAGAAACTTTAATAAATAAGAATAAACATTTAAGGAAATGTATAACTTAAACAAAATCATTTTAAACATGAACTTAAACATAATAGGTAAAAAGTAAAATGAAGTAATTCCATTTAATTATTCACATGGATATTTTACTAGTCGAATAATCACATGCAATATCACTAACCACTTTCATAATGATGGAATGCATATTGCCAGACTATCATAACCACGTATCCAAGGCCTCATGCCAAGACTACAAATAAGAATTTTTCAAGGCCTTGTCCCAAGACAGTAGTTTGTCTCATGAGACCTACCGATTCATCTAGGAGCTATAACGGGCTCCATCCGTCACTTATTAAGTCCAATGCATTCCTCATAAGAATAGGTTTAAACATAACATAAACATTCATATTAAAACTATAATATGAAATGTCAATAATTTCTCCATAAACCATGAATGGTATATAAATAACACATCCACAGTCAAACATATCAATAAACCTTCAATAAAATAGGGAATTTTTGTATCATAATAAATCAACTTCAAATAATATTAAAATCCATCAAAAGATGTTGACATAGATGAAATAAAAACTATTTGGCAGAAATATCTCTTTTTTGAAAAAATTTTAAAGTCACACATTTATAAAGTAAGTAATTCAAAAGACATTTTTGAATCAATGTTTCCCATACCACTTTTAAACTTTTGAAAAGAAATATCATTTCAAAACATTCATATCCATATAAATAAATCCTTAAAAACCATTTTGGAAAATAGACCATAATGATAATGATTTAGAAGAATAAATATTTAAAACATTTAATATGATGTTTTAGTAAAACATCCCTTTGAAAAAACTTTTCTGAAACATTGTCATTGATAATAAATATGTCCCAGTAGATACTTATGTAAGAATAGCCTCAGATAATAAAGAGATTGTGAAATTAACCCTTACCAATTTGGTAACATTCGAAACATACACCCCATGAAAGAGGTATCATACAATGAGTATGTAAATACACATAAATTAATGTGTATTACAAAAATAATACAATTATAGTCAGTATATACGCCACAGAAAAGGTAATATTGGCAATATGGCATGAATCTCACGGGAATAAGGAGTGAGATGAAAACTCCTTACCTTGTAATTTTCGGTTTTTGAGGGTAGGTTAACCTCCTGTATAATGGATAAATGATTTTTATTAAATTATACAAGAATAATATATATTAATATGATATCATATATGATCTTTTAACATTTATTTGTTAATAATATCTTAGTATTATCATCATTTCAGTTGTTAACTTACTCGTTTTATTTTATATGTTTTGTTACATAAGACATGTTTGTTATGGATAGGTTGTATCTTATTCATATTCATAAAGATATCAAGTCCTTAAAAATTATTTTTAATCATAAAATGAGAATTAGACTAGAATGGATATGAAGGGGGATGAATGTCATTGCGTTCGTGGAGACGGTAGTCCGTACGTACGCATGAACGCTACTTCCATTTCATTTTTCATTTTAAAAAGAATAAAAACCAAATGATACATAGGTATATTATTATTCCAGTATAATATAATATCTTATATGTGTTACTTAAGTTCACTAATACCATCCTTTATAAGTTCCATGTATGGTATGAACGAGTCATATCACTTTGAGGGGGCGGTAGTCTGCACTTCCTCAAATGAAATTATCATATATATATAAAACATGAAATGAATAATGTAATTCTATAAAATGGAATTACAGAAGCTTATGTATAAAGTAAATATCATTAATATCATATTTAATTATAGTGCCATCATAATGGCCACCATGAGAGGTGGTAGGAGATAATTGAACAATCATCGTTTCGTGAGGCGTTTGGTTTCCATCCACAGAAACATTATGTTCTTCACCCATTAGATGGAGGTGTGTGTACGTGTAGTTTGAATAATTCTCATAAAAATATCCTAGTATGTTTTTATACTGTTTTTGTTACAAAAGAAAAGAATAAGAAGAGTTTAGGGGTTAGAGAAGTAAAATAAAAGAAAAAAAGCTAAGAGAAATCGTTACCTTTAATTTGAGTAACTCCCTTTAGATTGAACCAAAAAGGACTCTTGATATGCCTTATGCCTAAGGTAAGGCTTCTAGGAGGATTATAGGGATGTAGGGAACTTAATTGGGACGATTTTGGATGATCCAAAAGGCTTGAGAGGTGTGAGTAATTGGTTAGAAGTGGTGTCCTTTTATAAGGGGGAGGAGGGGCTCTTTAGGAAAAACTTAAAGTATTATTTATAATAAACTCATATCCAGTTTATAATGGATAAAAAGTTAATTATTAAAATTATTATATTTGGAAAGGTCAAAAAAAACTTAACCAATAGGTTTTAGACAGGTTTGGGTCACTTTATTAAACTTATCTTTTAGTTTTAACTCTTAGTTAATTTGTTTGACATTTACCATGCCTCTTTGTATTTTTATATTATATGGTTAATAAACATACTATAAACATTCAATAGACCCCCAAGTGGTCCATTAATGATACAGATATCATGATATATGTACTTTGGCTGATCCTTATATTTTTAGGAATAGAATACCAATTAATAATATAATATTTGTTTTAAAAACTCTTTTAATGTCAATTTTGGAACTATTGGGTATTTTGTTTTTGATAAATTCATAACAGCATTATTACCTCGAAAAAAATTCATATAACCAATCCTAAAATGTCATATTAACCTAGAAAATTATTTTAATTCATAAAAAGTCTCAAATTACATTTATTTTGGTATTTATAATATCAACTATCTTAATCTTTAATTAATTTGGTAATTACTGCATCATCATTGTGTCACAAATAAATTAAATTATATAATGTCTAAAAATTATAAATAAAATACCATTATATAGGAACTCTTTTTATCTTTCTAATGAATATCTATAGTAAAACATATTACTTATATAACACCATATAAAAATTAATTACTAAAAGGTTTTTGTTTATTTCAATTTCTCCTTTACATTAAATTAATTAATCTAAAATGTCATTATCATTTATAAGTGGCTCCATGGGGTCCAAAAATAGACCCAATTATTACCATGGTCGGCCATTACTCATCCAATAATATTAAAACACATGTTAAGGTAATTTTGAATTATTACAATCTTCTTTTTACCTTGAATTACCCTTTTTACCTTTAACCATGGTAAACAAAAGTAAAAAGTTACTATTCAAAAAAAATTATTTTTATCTTATTGAACCATATTTTAATCCTTGATAATAACCAGGTCTCTTGGATTTTATAAACTCAACTCATAGAAGCGGTGAAATTAAGTTTTATGCGAATTTTCAAATTCACCTAGGAGGTGGGTAAAAGACGGTGAAAAGTTCAATAAAATTTTTATATATCTAAAATTATTATAAACTAACTCTAATGAATTACAATGAACTTATATAAGTATTATGTATCTATTTTTACATAAATTAATTTAAATAAAATAAATAATTATTTAAATAAAAAATCAGTTTTAACCAATAACTCATTGTTTTTCACTATTCATAAAAAATTGATGTTTCTCAGAAAAATACCAAAAAATATGCCTAAGCTATATTTTATATTATGAATTAAAAAAAGATGTCTATTTTTCCAAATTAAAAACATATAAGTTGCATTAATTAATTTAAATTAATTCCCGTTGTCAAAACAAATAGCGTGTTTTTAAAAAATAATAACTATCAAAAGATTGACACTTACTTATGTCCAGTCTAAATGTGAAATTATGTCCAATGACCAAAATTGTATTAAATGGTAAAAATATATTCTAAATATAATTTAAAAACACTCAAATTCATTACTTATCACTATTAATTATTTCTATTAAAAAAGTTGTTTTAATTAAAATTTAGTAATTTTAACTATTCATCAAAATATGAAAGTTATCCGAAAAGTACCAAAATTTCACCCTAAGATAATTTCGATATTAAGAATCCAAAAATGAAGTTCATTTTGAATGATAAAATGTATAAAATTTCAAAAAGTGGGTATTACTATTCTTAATGGCTAGTATGATTGGATGTGGTGTGTTAGAACAAGAAGTTGTGTATAACACACGCTATTGTATTATTCAAAGAGAAGCGTACCATGAAAGCTTGGGGTGTTAAATTATCCCCTCCTTCAATAAATTTCATCCTCGCAATTTATGCTCTGTATTTGAAACTTGGGGTTGAAATTTCAAAATATCATAGTTGAAATCCCACATCAAAAAATGGATTAATGAGGCCTCTATTTAAAATAAAGAGTGGTAAGTATGAAGTTTACCGAAAATAACACATACTAGGGTTCCAAGTAGGAAAACTTGGATATGGAAGAGAAATTTAACCATCAATATCTGATGGAGAGTGGTAGAGAACATGGCTATGAAAAGCCCAACAATCACAAAGCCATAAATTTGTGATGATCTAAGGTACCATCTAGGACATCATTTTTGTTCTAAGTTCCTTTTCATAATGTTGAAGAATTTATTTATGAAATTATATAAGATTATAATGAGATATACTTACTTTATAATTATAGTTTTATCCATTAATAATTTTCTACCACAAACTCATCTTTCACTACAAAACATAATACATCTCAAAAATACTCTATTTATCCTAATCATATAGGGTCCCAAATATAATGAATTTATAATTCACATATCAGACCCTTTAAAAAAAGAAACTACATTATACAATCCAGGGACTTCACGTAGTCTAGTGGTAGGTGATAAATCCCAATTGCACTATGTTTGTGGGTTCGATTCCTGCAGCTTTGTCCGACGCGACGTGTTGTCACACGGTACGCGTGTTGTCATTTTTATAAATATCGAAAAATAACTTTAACAATAGTATCCAATATAATCGATTCCAACCATTATGCTTATCCAAAATACTTCTATAAACTCTCAGTCCAAAATTTATATGAAAGGTAAACAAAATTTAGATCCTTTTTACCCCGTAATAGCATGTAAATACCTTCATTATGTATTATTTTAAAACACTGAAACATCCTGAATTACCATAAAAACATATTGATTACATTTATTCTCCCGTATTTCTTATAGAATACTGGATATACCTAATCATCCAAAAATGTTGTAAACTCCAACAATGATGGAATATACAAATCCTTAATCAGTTTCAAGGTAGTCAAGAATATCCAATATAGTTTACCCAAATCAACCATATCTAATTCCAAAATCAGTACCTCAATATTAGGACCATATTAAGGTTTATCTTTCCTTCAACCATGTAATTTCTAAAAATTTTAACTCGCTATAGAGTCACTTTTCTTAGAACCATAAAATCTCAAATCCTCAATGAAATAGTACTACAGTACAATTCTTATTTATTTCCAGTACATCATTGATACAACACTTCAATGAAATAATTCCAAAATAACAACATAAGAACACTAGCCATTCCTCTTCATCTGTGGTAGTATCATAACTTGATTATTATCCAATCGCATCATTTGCGGCATAGTCTGATGGCTGGGACATTGGTTCGCATAGTGTCCAAACTTATTGCAGATGAAGCATTGTACATTTGAAACCTTTTTCTTACCCTTGCAGTCATGTAAATGGTGTCCTTTTTCTCCACACTTATAACATACTCCCATTCCCTTCAAGCATTTTCCAAGGTGATTCATTCCACATTTATCACATATGGGAGAATCCTTCTTTACATTCTTCCCTTTATCCGTCCTTCTCACTACCATCCTTTCCTTCACTGGATTCCCTTCAAAGCCATAGGACTCCGAGAATTCTTTACTTATCTTATCAACACATGATAATATTTCTTCATATTATGATAATACGTGGGGGACTATTTCCCTTATAATTTCTGGATTAAGACCATGAACGATATGATCCTTCTTATTCTTTGGATCATGCGTACTGTTGGAGTTTTCATTCCTTATACTGGCCGCCATTTCTAAACAATGTAGTACTATATATTAGTTTATGAATAGAAATAACTAATCCCAAACTTGTAAACCACTTAACATAAATTAAACAGTTTATGGATATAATCCATAATAATAAAAATTTATTCTTTGAGAATGTATATACTCATAAACCCTTCATAATGGTTTGTAAAGAAAATGATAATTATCCTAAGAATATCCCCCGGGAGTGTTGTAACCAAGAGTGCAGCAAGGCCTATTGTCGTGCAGTAGTTCCCGTTCGCGTCAAGCTCAAAGCGGCATTTTTTGGTTTTACCCCTAGGTACATCTGTTCCAGATCCACCTCTACCTGCAAGTATCCAGATACGGATGTATTGCTCGGAAAAATCACAAAATCTCTATAGTACCAAAATTCTAGGAAGTTATTCTATACTAATCCTCAAAGTATATCATAGGTCTATGTGCTCTAATCAGAGATTATCTAAATCTAGCTTCTAAGGTTATTTCTAAAATCCTCTGATACCAACTGTAACTCCCCTACCCTAGTTTCCTAGAGTCGATGCATTATTTTAAAACATTGGCATGATCACAAGGAATCAAGTCCCAAAGGACCGATCAATTTTTCAGTTTGGAAAATTGATTACATAATGAATGTTACATTACACTTCATAAAAAACAAAAAAAACATAAATAATCCTACACGAATGACATTATTCCCATGTCTTAACCCTGCATATCAATCACAATACACTTCTTGGAATCCTGGGAAGAATAAAACATAGAAAGGGGTGAGCTCAGATGATCAGTAAGGATAACAATACAACGGAAACTATCATAAATAAGCATAAACATTTAAGGCAATGTATAACTAAAACAAAACCCTTTTAAACTTAAACATAAACATAATATAGGAAAAATAAAATGAAGTAATGCCATTTACTTATTCACATGGATATTCTACTAGTCGAATAATCACATGCAATATCACTAACCACTTTCATAATGATAGAATGCATAATTCCATACTATCATAACTACGTAGCCAAGGCCTCATGCCAAGAATACAAATAAGATTTTGTAAATGCCTTATTCCAAGACACTAGTTTGTCTCATGAGACCTACCGATGCATCGAGGAGTTATAGCGGGCTCCACCCGTCACTTATAAAATCCAATGCATTCCTCATATGAACATGTTTAAACATAACATAAACATTCGTATTAAAACTAGCATACAAAATATCAATAATTTCTCCATAAACCATGAATGGTATAGAAATAACACATCCATAGTCAAACATATCACAAAACCTTCAATAAAATATGAAAGTTTTGCATCATAAAAAATCAACTTAAAATAAGCTTAAAATCTATCAAAGGATATTGACATAGATGAAATCAAAACTATTTGAGAGAAATATCTCTTTTTTGAAATCATTTAAAAGTCACACATTTATATATGAATTAATTTAAAATAGATTTTTGAATCAAAGTTTCCCATACCACTTTGAAACTTTTGAAAATAAATATCATTTCAAAACATTCATTTCCATATAAATAAATCCTTAAAAACTATTTTGAAAACATGGACATTAATGAGAATGATTTAGAAGAATAAATATTTAAAACATTTAAAATGATGTTTTAGTAAAAATTCCCTTTGAAAACACTTTTATGAAACATGGTCATGGATAATAAATATGTCCCAGTAGATAGTTATGTAAAAAAAATCTCGGATAATAAAAAGATTGTGAAATTAACCCTTACCAATTTGGTAACTTACAAAACATACACCCCATTAAAGAGGTATCATACAATGAGTATGTAAATACACATAAATTAATTTGTATTATTCAAAGTATACAATTATGGGCAGTACATACACCACACAAAAGGTAATAGTGTCAATATGTCACGAATCTCACGGGAATAAGGAGTGAGATGAAAACCAATTACCTTGTACTTTTCCTTTTTCGAGGGTAGGTTAACCTCCTGTATAATGTTTAAATTATTTTTATTAAATTATACCAAAATAATATACATTAATATGATATCATATATGATCTTTTAACATTTATTTGTTAATAATATCTTAGTATTATCATCGTTTCAGGTGTTAACTTACTTGTTTTATTGTATATGTTTTGTTACATAAGTCGTGTTTGTTATGGATAGTTTGTATCTTATTCATATCCAGAATGATATAAAGTCCTTAAAAAATATTTTTAATCATAAAATGAGAATTATACTTGAATGGATACGATGGGGAATGAATCTCATCGCGTTCATGGAGACGGTAGTCCGTACGTACGCACGAACGATACTTCCATTTCATTTTTCATTTTAAAAGGAATCAAAAACAAATGATACATAGGTATATTATTATTCTAGTATAATATAATATCTTATATTTTTTACTTATGTTCATTAATACCATCCTTTATATGTTCCATGTATGGTATGAATGAGTCATATCACTTTGAGGGGGCGGTAGTCTGCACTTTCTCAAATGAAATTATCGTATATATATAAAACCTGAAACGAATAATGGTATGCTATAAAATGGAATTTCAGAAGCTTATATATAAAATAAATATCATAAATATCATATTTAATTATAGTTCCATCATAATGGACACCATGAGAGGTAGTAGGAGATAATCGAACAATCATCATTTCGTGAGGCGTTTGGTTTCCATCCATAGAAACATTTTGTTCTTCTTCCATTAAATGAAGGTGTGTCTAAATTTAGTTAGAATACGTATACTAACAATATCCTAGTATGTTTTTGATACAGGTTTTGTTACAAAATAAACGAATAATAAGTTTTTAGGGGTTGGAGAAGTAAATTAAAAGAAAAGAAGCTAAGAGAAATCGTTACCTTTAATTTCAGTAACTCCCTTTGGTTTGAACCAAAAAGGACTCTTGAAATGACTTCTTCCTAAGTTAAGGCTTCTAGGAGGAGGATAGGGATATAGGGAGATTAATTGGAAAGATTTTGGATGATCCAAAATTCTTGAGAGGTGTGAAGAATTGGTTATAAGTCGTGTCCTTTTATAAGGGGGAGGAGGGGCTCTTTTGGAAAAACTTAATGTATTATTTTATAATAAAATCATATTCAGTTTATAATGGCTCCAAAGTGGATTATTCAAAGTCTAAGGTGAGTATAGGTCGAAATAAACTTAACCAATGGGTTTTAGACAGGTTTGGGTCACTTTATTAACCTTATCTGTTAGTTTTAACTCTTAGTTAATTTTTTTGACATTTACAATGCCTCTTTGTATTTTTATATTATATGGCTAATAAACTAACTATAAACTTCCAATCGACCCCCAATTGGTCCATTAATGATACAACTATCATGATATAAGTCCTTTTTCTGAACCTTAGATTTTTATGAATAGAATATCAATTAATAATATAATATTTGTTTGAAAACTCTTTTATATCAATTTAGGCACTATTTGGTATTTTGTTTTTGATAAATTTATAACAACATTATTACTTCAAAAAAATTCGTATAACCATTATTAATATGTCTTATTAACCTAGGAAATTATTGTAATTCATAAAAAGTCTCAAATTACATTTATTTGGGTATTTATAATATCAATTATCTTAATCATTCTTTAATTTGGTGATTACTACATCATCATTATGCCATAAATAAATTAAATTATTTAATGTCTAAAAATTATAAATAAAGAACCATTATATAGGAAATCGTTTTCTATTTCTAATGAATATTTATAGAAAAAAATATTACTTATATAACACCATATAAAAATTAATTACTAAAAGGTTTTTGTTTATGTCAATTTTTCCTTTACATTAAATTAATTAATCTAAAATGTCATTATCAATCATAAGTGGATCCATGGGGTTCCAAAATAGACCAAAATATTCCCATGGTCGGCCATTACTCATCCAATAAGGTTAGGACATGTGTTAAGGTAATTTTTAATTATTACAATATTCTTTTTACCTTGAATTACAATATTTACCTTTAACCGCGGTAAATAAAAGTAAAAAGTTACTATTCACCAAAAATTATTTTTATCTTATTAAACCACATTTCACTCCTTGATATTAACCATGTCTCTAATATTTTCAAAATTAAACTCACAGAAGCGGTAAAATTAAGTTTTATGGGAATTTTCAAGTTCTCTTAGGAGGTGGGTAAAAGACGGTGAAAAGTTCAACACAATTTTTATATATCTAAAATTATTATAAGCTGACTACAATGAATTAAAATGAAATTATATAAGTATTATATATCTATTTTGACATAAATTAATGTAATAAAATAAATAATTATTTTAATAAAAAAATCTGTTTTAACCAATAACTCAATGTTTTTCACTATTCATCAAAAATTGATGTTTCTCAGAAAAATACCAAAAATTCTGCCTAAGCTATATTTCATATTATGAATTAAAAAATTATGTATATTTTACCAAATTCAAAACATATAAGTTAAATTAATTAATTTAAATTAATTCTCGTTGTCAAAACAAATAGCGTGTCTTTATAAAGTAATAACTATCAAAAGATTGACACTTACTTTTGTCCAGTTTAAATGCAAAATTATGTTTAATGACCAATATTGTATTAAATGGTAAAAATATATTCTAAATATAATTTTAAACCACTCAAATTCATAATTTATCACTATTAATTATTTCGATTAAAAAAGTTGTTTTTAATTAAAATTTAGTAATTTTCACTATTCAGAAAAATATGAAAGTTATCTGAAAAGTACCAAAATTTCACCCTAAGTGAATTTCGATATGCCGAATCCAAAAATGAAGTTCATTTTGAATGATAAAATGTATAGAATTTCAAAAAGTGCGTATTACTATTCTTAACGGCTAGTATGATTGGTTGTGGTGTGTTAGAACTCGAAGTTGCGTATAACACACGCTATTGTATTATTCAAAGAGAAGCGTACTGTGAAAGCTTGGGTGTTACAAGGAATGGAAGTTCCCATGGATGTTCCAATGGATTCTCCACTATTAGTTCTAGTTGAAGATCTACTAGAAGTTATATGGTGAAGGAATAGAATGCAATTCTCTACTGAATCGTATAATTTTTTTACTAAAGTATATAAAACATGTTTTTTGGGGAATCCAAAAATTATAGTACAGGTTTCAGTCAAGTAATATTGGAATCTCCATTAGTATTTTGAATGTGGAAATGAACAGAATAAAATTCCCTAATGAATCCTATAAAAATTTCAATTGAATATTTAAAACAAGTTTCATTGGGGATTCATGAAATTTTATTATTGGTTTCCGTCGTAACAGAAGGTATAATAGGTTTTGATGTTCCACTAGATGTTCTACTGGGAGTTTATGTGGGTAAAGAATAGAAAAACAATTACCTACTGAATTCTATGAAAACGTCACTACAACATAAAAATCTTGTTTTTTGGGATTACAAAAATTATAGAATAGGTTTCATATAAAGGTATGTCTTCACTAAAAATAGGTAGAACATGACTAGAATTTCCAGTGGGAGTTCCAATAGATCCTACACTAAAATTTTTAGTTTCACCACCAATTGAAGTTCCAATAGAAGTTCAAGTCGATGTTGTAGAGGAACTTATAGTGTCACCTCTAGTGGGTGTTCCAGTTAAAGCTCCACTAGAAATTTCAGTGAAATATTCATTGGACGTCCTAGTGTTAAAAAATAAAATAATACCCCACTAAATTATATGAAAATTATAGTATAATAGGAAACATGTTTGTTTATGGATTCAAAAAATTATAGTACATGCTTTAGTCCAAACATAAGGTACTCTTCCAAGAATATGATAAAATTTCTACAGGACGTTCTAGTGGATATCCATGATAATTTATAGAGTAAATTCCATGTAAAATACAAAGAACAATGAACTCATAGTGTAACTTTCAGTTGAACTTGTAGTAGACCATCGAATATAATTTCGAATTGAGTTTTCTATGGAATTTACAATGGAAATTTAATCCACAAAAGAGTAAAATAGTTTTATTCCTTTTCTTTCATGGGATGATGTTGCTTCTAAATAGATTATCATTGAATTTTAAAATTATATACATACATGATGTAATGAAATTTGTAAATAATAGTGATATATTAAAAACTAATTATAAAAATAGAACATTTAGTATTTTATAAAATAGAGAATATTTTTTCGACTGATAAGGAAAATGCATATTTTAGATGAAATAGATAGTCTACACCACCATATTCCATTGGTGACTATTTTATTAAAAAAAAGATAGTGAATGAGAATACGAACCACATGAGTCACCAAAAATCTCAAGGACAATGAATCTGACATTTTCGTTATAGGATGATTATGGGAAAGGAAACACTACATTTAGAGTGGTATTTAGTGTCACTGAATCCATTTTAACTGCTTAAGTCATCTCTAAATTCATCATTGAATTTTTCAAGAGTCTTAGGAGTCATCAATGACATAAGAGGTGTCACTATATTTATAGTCACTGGAGTCATAGTAGTTAAAAATAAATCTTTCTTAGGGATTTACCCCAATAAATGGGAAATATCTCTACAAATTTAAATACGGGGAACTCTATACACAATTGATTCGATAGATGAAAATAAAACACGAATCATGTAATAATACTATTCAGGTACTATAATTTCTTGTTAAAGGGGTACCCAGAGATGAAGCTTAATCGGTTGGTGGCGGGGGGGGGGGTGTATCTTGAATAACTCTTGGAATGCTTGAAAAAAATCATCAAAATAATGATGAAAAAAATGATGTAATATAATTTTTTTTGTAAATATTTTGAAAAATGAGTTTGATGTTTTATAAATAAGGATCCTGATAATAGTATCAATCGATTGGTAGAAATTTGGCTAATTTATATTGATTTTGAGGAATTGGACTGATTTCTTTATGGGTCATGGACATCAAAGAAGTGGTTGTATACATTGGGATAAAATGGAAAATAACAAAAATCCCGGTTAGAGTGATAGTTGTGTGAATTGTAGACATTTGGGCCAGAATTTGGATCTCCCAAAATGTTATCAATCCTGGATAGACACATTGATTATCTTACACTTAATAAAGGAAACCAATCCTGAACTGACCATTCATAGAGATATAATTGGTCTAAACAAGGATGATCATAATCTATTTCACCCATGGTTTCTTTACTACTAATATTTGAATATATATGGATGATATGATTTCTTATAATTAGAAAAATGAATACCACGAAATTATGATCCTAATTTTTTAATTTTAAATCAAATAGTTTGATACATGACTTTGATGATAATGCCTTTGAATAGAAGGCACATAGAATCAAATGAAGGTAGTTGAATTGAATTTTTTTAAATTTCAAGTAGATCCGAGGATTGGAAAGAAGACCATACATTCCATTTTGTTTTAATTCCCCAATAATACAATATTTTTTAGTATAATAATTATGATTATCATAATAGTCCTTTGATATAATCATATTTCTAGACATTACAACATTATATTTAAATTTTCAAAGCATAATGTAATTTTTTTAAAAAGTTACATTTAATTATTTATAATAGTGAATTATCATTTAAAATTCCCATTGAATTTTCTATCATTTATATTGGAGATTATAATTTCCATTAGTAATTAAAAATTTAGATTCATTAAAAACTAAATACTGAATAAAGATTTATATAAGAGATAGGAAATTTTTTATTGTTAATTTTCATTTAAAATGATTTTTTTATTTTCAATGTTCAGTTTTGAAATTATATATGATAGTGTGTAAATTTTCAATAATAAAGCAAAATTTTCACTATAAATTTACATTATAATTTTTTTGTTATTTTTGAATGATAGATTTTGAAATTAAATCTTTCACAAGAATTACAACAAATAACTATTTTTTCTGCGAATTATTACTTGAAAATTACAACTGATAGCCAACCCGTTCCATGAAGAGTTTGTTATGGCATGGATGGAACATTATTCAATGGGACAAAGCGTTGGTTTTATCATGGGGGATTGAAAGGTATTTTTTGAGAAGTTCTACTAATTTTTTATTTTTTTTGTAGCATTGGGGGGGGGGTGTGGTTCTTGGAGCCCAAAAGGGAAGTATTTTAGTGGTTTTGTTGATTACATGTCCATTATATGATGGATCTAGGTTGTAGTGTGTTATTTTATTGATTAGGAGTTCCATTTTGTGAAGGCCGCTTATGGCATTGTCCCTTTTCAATGATTATAGGATCATTCCAGGGACTAAAATATGTTTATTAGACACAATTTTGACCATCCTCACTATGGTTTTGTCCCTTACCTTGCACCATTGTATTTTACCATAATAGTACCATTATTCCATGGTGTAGTGCTTTTCATTGTGTCACATTTTCTCCAAAGTACAAATAAATTTTTGGGTCCACTCAAACGCTACCTTTTCCCAGATTTTCATTTTGAAACATAGGAAACTCTAGGACAGAAGAAATGGTATTTTCTGTGCACAAAATCTTCCCTTAATTTTCATATTTAGAGGATCAATTCATAGTGATTCAAGTTGAGTTTATATCATTTTCTATCCAGTCCCCCCATCTATCTAGGTTTTCTCTCCATCATCCTCCTATATGGGGGATATGGTTGTGGAATATGGTTAATATATGATTTTTATGGGAACAAAATAATAAAGGATAATCTATTTGGGTTGAAAACATCACCTTTATGCAATATTGACTCACCAATCACCATTTAAACTAGTTCTTCACCAACTCGAGAAAAAATCATTCTAGTGATTACCATTGGGTAATTGGAATGTGAGTCTCATCCCCGAGCAATAGGTCTTTGCATTTATGTTCAAACACTATTGAGGTAGGAATATCCATACCATTTTTCCCTTGTATATAGTTGTTTGCATGAAATGATGGTATATTTTCATTTTCATTGAGACCCATTATTTCTTTATGTTCGTTTTGGGTGTTTGGGTAGCCATGTGAGAATAAACCTCGATATGACTAGTTATTCTTCTTATAAAATGAATTTAATGTGGGGTTTTTATATCTTATGGAAAATTACTTTAGGAATCATGATACTACGTTGGATGGAATTCTCTAAAAATCCCCTTAGAGGAATAACTAAAAAATGGGCCTTCAAACATATTTTATAGTGGGTCCAAAGACAATATAATAATTTTTTTCAATTTTTTGATGATGGTCAAAAAATGTATATACAAATGTAATTATACATACCAATTTTTAGAATGTCTATAATTATTGTAATGTTTTATAATGAATTTTTATTTACATTTTATTGAAATAAAATTATATATTTGTTGATGTTTTGTGCTGTAATTTCTGTTGAACATAACTTTAAATTGGTATTTATTAGTTCTAAATTTAGTGGTGATGAAAAAATATCTGATCAATGCATTTTAGTAGTTACGATGGCCATTTATAGAGATGATATTGTATTTATCTATATTTTTAGGTATTTTTATTCATTATTTATTTTTAATTCATTTAGAAATTATATTGTATACCAATTCACCATCCCCATAATGTTTTGAAAGATCTAACATTATCCTAGTACTTGAAATATAATGGGAGGGATATCATCAATTGTTATATCTTTTACAAGATAGTCTTGTGACATGATGTGATCTTAACACATCACCATTTTTACACATGGTAAGATATGATTGATGTGATTTCCTGGTTGGAAATTTCATCTAATGGGAAATGAGACTCGCTAAATGAGGTGCACCAAATGAGGTGTGCAAAATGAGAAATGGTGTGGAAGATTTTGTAATTTTCATGGGGTTTCACTGGGAATGGTCATTGTGTTTCTCCATTGTAAAAAACATCGAAGTTGTTGTAGGCCAATTTCCCCAGCGTCATTTGATAGAAGCTTCAACATTGAAGATCATTTTTACAGGATTTTTCATTATGAGTGGGGGGGGGGGGGGTAGAATGAGGTTTCATTAGGTAAGGTAACTAGATTTCACTGAAATGTGATTCATCATAGTCATTGGAGGATAGATTTTCTATAATCATTGGATACTAGTATTGACTGTGCATGTTACTTTTTACAGGTTTCATGATTGTGCAGGATGTGGCCTTCAGTCTGCTGTATTATCAAAATTGTTTTTTTATTTTTCATATAATATCCATAGATGAATGTTTTCTATATTATATTTGATGTTTTTTCATGTAATATTTGTTATTAAACTTGAATTAATATTTTCCCAAAACCGTACATTGAATTTTACTGAAGGGATGACATTCATTGGATTTTTTATGGATGTAAATTGTTGAAATTGTTACTAAATATTACTCTAAAGGTTTCAACATTCTCTGAAAGTAAAACATTCACTGAAAGTGTCACTGAAATTACAATGACATGTGATTATAAATCTATAATGATTTTTTAATAAATATATTCAATATATATTTAAATTTCATATATTATAAATTTATTTTTATTTATAATTTATAAAATAGAATTATATTTTATACATTTGTAAAAAAATTATATCTTAAATATATAAATTATATGTAAATTTTTATTCTTATAGTGTATTCATTTTGAAATTGTAAATTTACTTTTTTATAAAAAATAATTAACAAATGTAATAATATTTTTTAGAATTTTATTTAATAAATATATATTTATAAAAATTAAATTTTTATTAATATATTCTATTTTTATGTAAATACACACTATTTTTATATTCTGGAAATTCCACTAGAAGTTCCACTAGAACATCCACCAGAACATCTATTGGCATGATGCATGGATTTATAATAGTTATTTATAGATTATTTAATGTAACTATAATTTTATTTAATCATTTTTTTAAGGAAATATATTCAATATGTCATATAAAGTTTTTATAAATTCTGAAATATACTTATATTTTATATATTTCCAAATAGTTATTATCCAAAATATATAAATTTTATTGACATTTTTATACATATAGATTATAATTTTTTAGAAGGTAAATTTATTTATTTTTATTAAAATTATGAAAAAAATGAAACACATATTTTTTATAAATATATTAAATAAAAATTTATTTATTAAAATTTATTCATTATTATCATAGTTAGTAGTTTTATAAATATAAAGTATTAGTGGATACTGAAACTTCCTCTAGAAGTTCCACTGCAACTTGGCTGAGATGTTTCATCACAAATTGGTCTAGAAGATCAATTAGAACATGGTCTGCAGCTTCTAGTGAAATATCCACTCGAACTTCCACCAGATGATTCACTGGAACTTTCACTAGAATATCCTTTAGTATTGTATGTGGATTTTTAATTATTATTTATAGAACATTAAAGGGATTTATTATTTTTATTTATACATATATTTTTAAAAATATATTCAACACAACATAAAAAATTATTTTTATTTATAAATTTAGAAATATAATTATATTTTTTATATATGTAAATAAATATTTTCCTAAATCTATAAATTTACATACATTTTTATTCATATAGTTTACGCATTTTCCAATGGAAAATTAATTTATTTTTATAAGAATTATGTAACAAATGTAATACTTGTTTTTTTATAATTATATGTAACCAAAATATATTTATTAGAGGTTAATTTTTATTAATATATTATATAGTTTTATAACTAAACTCTAATTTTTAACTATGAAACATCTACTAGAAGTTACAGAAGAACATGGCCTAGAGGTTCTATTAGAATTTGGCCTAGAATCCCCACTATA
Source organism: Viscum album (assembly GCA_963277665.1). Lineage (NCBI taxonomy): Eukaryota > Viridiplantae > Streptophyta > Magnoliopsida > Santalales > Viscaceae > Viscum > Viscum album. The sequence goes on from OY728165.1 coordinate 1,563,515,016, forward strand.
ACATCCACAAGAACTTCTATAGAAAACTTCCATGAATGTTACAGGAAACGTTCCACTGAACATCCACTAGATCTTCCATTAGAACATTCTCTGGAACATCCACTATGAATTCTAGTGGAACTTCCACTGAAATAGTTCATTTATATTTTTTAAAATATAAATTCTATATATCTTATAATTTTTTTATTTTTAAATTAATAAATATAATTATATTTTATATATTTATAAATGTTTATCTTCCTAAATGTATAAATATTAATTACATTATTATTCCTATAGTTTATACATTTTCATATGTTAAATTATTTTATTCTTATAATAATTATATAACAAATGTATTAAAAATGTTTTCCAATTTCATTTAATAAAAATATATTAATTTAAATATTATTCTATAAATATAAATTTAGAGTGTATTGTGGAATATCCGTGAAAACATCAACTTGAACTTCCATTAAAAATTTCCCTGGAACATCCTTTGGAAGATTCCATAGAACATCTACTAGAAATTTCTATGGAATATAGACTATAGGTTATAGTGTATCTTTTATTGGATATTCATTTGAAACTTCCATTATAGGATTTGACATTAGATTTACAATGTTTTCATAATCAATACGATTGCTTTATTTTATATGTGTTTTCATGTATTTTTCAACAACATACGTTTTTATATAGTATGTTGTTACAATGTTGAAGATGTGGATGTTTTATCATCAACTATTAGGCTAGTTATTAGGATAATATTCAAATCACTTGATGATGCACAATGTTTCAATTCTATGTATGTGGGAGTAAATGGGTTCAGTGTATGCTGAAAACACTTTTAAAAATGGATAAAGGGTAAATCAATCACTACATCATGACTTTATGGATGTAGAGAATAAGTTTATATAATTTTTAAAAAAACATGATAGTATGGTGAAATTTCCTTAGGTCGAGACATGTATTGATTTCCTTCCTCAAATTGGAGTTATATTGTTGTCTTTTTGGAAATATTCATGTATAATATTTTTTTGAGGGGATATTAATCCCTTTAAAAATATGGAATCAATTCATATGATGAATTCCCAATTAATCATAATTGAATCAAAAGTAGGTGAGTTATATTTGAATGATTTAGTATGTATTAATCCAAATGAGTCCTTCTCCATGGAGAAAACAATTACTAGGGGGAGAGATGTTCTTTGATAAACCTATGTTTACCAATTAAAATTTTATGGTATAAAAAAGAAAAAGAATTATTTCATTGGGATTAGTGTTGCAAGTTTGAGTAATAGGAAAGATAATGTATGGATAATCCATCAATTTTCTATAATATGAAGTTTAACTTGACTGAGTAAATTACTAATATTTTCTAGGCTGATCCAAAAATTAAGAGAGATTTTGAGTTACTTGTATATGTTATTGTTTCTTAAACTTATTTCATAACTAATATCGAGTAAATTCTATTATAATTAATTTTTGGATTCAATCATCATTGGTTGATTATTGTTTTTTGGGAATCTTTGTTATATGATGAAATAGTGAGTTTATTCTCTTGGTTTTTTCAAAAAATATTATAGGTGGGTCACATGAAGAGAACACCAATTATATTTACTGATCAGTATGTGGCGATGGGGAAAGCCATTTCTAATTTTTTTGTGCGTACTCAATATTTCATTTGTACAAGTCATTTGGTGCAAAATGGTATTAAAGGTTTAGGTAACTGGATGAAATATTGATTTAGTTTTCTAACTCTAATTATGAAGTATATATTTCAATACCATGATGCACATCAGTTTGATTAAAAATTGGCTACCCTTAGAGCAGAATATGTGGATCTAAAATCACAATGGTAAGAGGATGTATTCATGTTGTGAGAAAAGTGGGAAAATTGATTTTTGAAATATTATTTAACATTGGGTATTCACATTACTCAATTAATTGAATGTGTTAATGGAATACATAAATATAATGTTCAAAAAAATACAAGATTCGATGATTTATTTCACGAATTTGTGATATTGTTGAAGAAAATCGATATCACGAAAGAATTTCTGAATTCAAGATTTGGTAGAAGTTTCATTGTATACATTTTCATTACAATATATTCATGTTCCTAGTTTCTACTAGATATAAATCTATGTTATTTGATTTATTAAAACGTTAATATAAAATTATTGGTGCTTGTTTTTTGATAGCATATACTGAAAGACAAGTTAAATTTAGGCATATTCTTTGAATGGTTGGATATGAAGATCAATTCTTTTCATTATATGAATCTTCTAATGAAGTGTTTCAATATTATTATAAAAAATTTTAGTCTTTTGAGTATCTTTGTTTTTAAGTAATGAATATTTTATGATTCTCATGATGTGAGATTAATACATTAAAAATATACATTAGGGAGGTGGACCCGATCAGCTAGAAATATTCTAATGTTAGAAGGATATTCTATTAATTTAAATGATGATAGAAAGTTAGTTATAGAAAAATGTTACAAATACTTACCCCGAATGAGAATTATGTTGATCACTATCGCATGTGAGATAGATGCAGGTTATGAAATTACATCCCTCAATTCTAACATGTTTTCTAAATAATTCACTACTATAAATAAATCAATGGATATAGTTGTTTTTCATATTACATTATAAGACCAATTTAATAAATTCAAATTTTAATAGGAAATAGAACAAGAAAGGAGGTGATATAATCACATGATATTTTTGGAAATGCTACTTGAAAGTGGTCTCAATTGAATAAAAATAATAATAACTCCAATTCTATGATTAAATTATTGGTTTTTATCATGAATTTCATTTCTAAGAGAATTATTCTAATAGTAATGTGGTAGTTGATATCATTCTTGTTTTTACCCAAGGAATTTTAGATCAAGAATGATCATATTTTGATGTTGATTAAACAAAGACATCATTAAATGTAATATCATAAACACCATCATTATTTTCTATAAGTCATGTATTTTTTTCTCTGTTAGAGGAAGAATATTAAAAAAAAATCGAACTTTATATTTTGTGGTATAATTCCATAGAATTGGAAGATTTTAAGTAGAGAAAACATTGGATGAATGTTTTTTTGGGTTGAATTGTGATGCCTTCACACCATGTACATGGTATTTTTAATTGTAATGAATCCAATAAAGAATTTATAGAATGGTATGAATTTTATTAGATAATGAAACCAATTTTTGAATCTGAAATTTTATATAAATGTTCTATATGATGATTTTTATATGAATTTATTGATTGGTTTATAGGGTGGTTTGAATTTTATGGCATTGGGATACCATTTTGATGAACTGAAAGTTTTATGTAGATAGGTTATATGAGATTTTTTATATGAAACCACCAAATAATTTATAATGTGAAACCATTTTAGTATTTTTTTAAATATCCACTTTGGTATTTGAAACCATATATAGAATGGTTTCAATTATAATGTATTGAGATACCATTTTATGAAACATCTGTTCCATGCATGAGTGCTATATGATAATTTTTATACATCTAGTAACTATTTTTATTTGTAAAGAAACTATTTTAGTATTTGATACCATTTATAATGTCATCATGATAAAATGTTGTTTGAAAATTGCTGACAGAACTAGACAAAATGTTGTATTTCAAATGGTAATGAGTCTAATTTGGTATTTGAAGCCACTCCCCTTAAATGAGTGAATTATTTTATTCAATTTTATGTAAAAAACTACTAAAATACCATTTTTTTTAACAAAGACATGTTCCTAAGAACTATTTCAATTTGGGTTTCATGACACCCCCACGAAATCACGTTATTTGATTATTTATTTTAATGTTAATGGAATTGAAACTAATAGAAAATACATTCTTCTAAAAGATGTTTCTAACTATTTGTTAGCAGGTATTGTAAGGGAGATGTTTTCCTTATAAATCCACATCTTATAAAATTCATATTTTTATATATTATTCTTATTTTATTGATATGTTTACAAATTCTTCATAAGATATAAAACTATTGTTTCATAGTCAAAGACTGCATCACACTGTTGTGGAGTATCTTCAACTATGAATGGGTAAGCTATATTTTCCAAGTGATCAGGGCTCCATTTTTTTATTATATGTTTGAAAAATACTATTTACAAGTTATAACCTTTTAATTATCTTTTTTTGTTAATTTTAAAATATATTTCAAGTCAAAGAGGAGAAAACATATCATTATTTAAGTATAATTTTGAAAAATATATTGTACACCACCACCCAACCAGGGATGGATCATGTTTTATTGGATTAAATATTTTATCTCTATATTAAAAAGTAGCATTGTACAATGTACATTTGTAGTGTTTATGTGGATGGAATGTTTTCCATTGAACTCTAGTGCATCTCTAACTATTTTCTCTACCAACTTCTGTAACAAATATTTATTTTTCATAGAAAGTATTCCCTATAAATATGAATAATGTTAGACCAAATATAAATTAGTATATTTGAAACATAAAGAAGGTATATAATAATATACTCATGATAGAATAATATGTAATAATCATAGATTTAATTGGTAAAATCATAGTATTCTTACCCATTTCAGACATTTTTTTATTATTTGACAATTTAAATCTATTACTTGATATCATTGAAATGTATTTGAGGAAGTGAAAATAATTGAATATTATTTTAAAATAATATGGGTTAAATTAAATATAAATGCTTCAAATTTTTGTTTTCTTATTGAAAAGAGAGAAAAAATCATCCATTTCTATTGAATATAACATTTTTTTAAATTACTAGAAATATTATATATAGAATAATCACAGTAATTTATATGATAACAAGTATAGTTAATGGGAAATTAATAGAAAAATATAAATTAATGGAGGTCATTCTCATTGCTCCTAACAACATTACAAGCCAGATCCAAATCCAAAATATTTTCAGGGCCCTCATAGTTTGGTTTTTGGAGTCACCTAATCTGCAATAACCATTTCATTATAATAGTTAGTTGTATGATAGCCCTTCTATGTTTTTGGTTTATATAAAATATTGTGTAGGTCGATGGTTTTTTTTGCAGCTTATCTTGATCTTCTTGTGTTATTGATTGTATAATTTATAATATTCTTCTTCTAGTTCTTGTTTCATAAACATTTTCTAAATCTAATTTCTTTTCATTTCTTATTCTTGATTTTAAAATTTTATCCAATGATCTGGTTTTACAAGTATGTGATTTAATCTATTATTTTTATATTCTATCTGGGATAGGTGTCTCTTTTTCAACAGGTTATTATTGGTGTTCAGCCTCATATTAGAACCTAGTTTCCTTTGGTCATGCCATTCGGTTTAGCTCAATTTTATTGGGGGTTATTTCCTCACCAAAATGATAGATTCTATTTTACTTTTTTTCTTTCTTTGAATTTTTACAAATCAATAGCTTCAATTTTTTAAAATTTTCATCAAATTTTCTAACGTTTTCTTCCGTAGTCTCTAGTTTTCTTTTTAATGTTTAATTTTCTTCTTTAAGACCTTTTATTCTATCCTTTTCATCCATATTTTGATACTATGAGACATCATAATCCATGGTGGGTGTTTTCTCCTCAAAACCTTCTTTAGGTTTCTTCAGATATCATATATTTATTTTTCACATAACTGTGTGTAGAGAAAATAATTAATTTTTGACTTAAATTGGTAGACATACCCCACTATCAACAACTTTTTAAATCTTTAGTTTCTTAATAACAACATCATAATATAACAACTCGATTTGGTGAATGTTAGATTACTAGCTTGTCTATTTCCTTTCATAAATTATATTTTCTCACAATACCAGTACTAAAACTATAACAACTCTATGATGAATAATTATACATAGAAGTGAACATAAATTTCAATCCATACCAATAACACAACAATATCTACCTTAATATTTGACCAAAACTTATATAATTAATTAAAAAAATTCATTAATAATTAGTGGATTAAATGAGACCTCTTCATTTTTGTCTTGTCTATCAAACTATCCACATAATTGATGAAACCCCAACTATAGTAAGAACCTGTAGTAGGAAAAACATGATATCAAAGGTGTAAAAACATATGAGTGATCCTAGTGAACACGATCCTATTATTCAATTCCAATTATACCTTCGAAAATTGTTATTTTAATTTCTATATTTTTCAATAGTCAAACACCTTATTTAAATCTTCATATATATAATGATGCCTTAGTTGGTTCAAAATAATACGATTCTTCCATTTATGTTTCTCCTTCAGTTATCCCAAATATTCATCAGACGTTGCCTTCATAGATGTTTCTTCCCACAAAACAAATTAAAAAAATAATTTTTAAGTAATCATTATGCTCGAGCACATGAAAAATTGGCGTTTTCTTTGTCACATTCTAATTTTGAAATATTATTGGATAATAAACACTAAAAAAATATTCCAAAAGGACTATCACACAGTGAAATTGTGCAACCATCTTTAAAATGTGGTTAGATTTATTGTATATATCATTGAAAATATGTCATATATGACATGAAATGGACACCTCAAACTTGAAAGCAACAAATTTATTTATAAATTGTAGATCTTATAGTAGGACTATAAAAAACAAAAAAATCATGGATGAAGCCAACGAATTTTTTGCATATTATAGAAAAAAAGTTTTATTCGGATTCCAAAAATTACAGTATAAGTTTCAGTAAAGTTCCACTGTATGTTAATGTGGAAGATCCACTAGAAGATCTAGTGTAGAAATAAAAGAACAAAATTCCTAACTGAATCCTATAAAAATTTTCATATAAGGTAGAAAACATTCATTTTTGTTATTCTAAAAATTATAGTATAGGTTTTAGTCATGTTCCACTACAAGTTCCAGTGGATACTCAACTGGATGCTCTATTCAAGAAAGTAGAGAACAAAATTCCATGTGGTATCCTATAAAAATATTAGTGTAACATAGAGAGATATTTTTTTGTGATTCCACAAATTATTGTAATGGTTTTGGTCATTAATTAAGGTAGAATAGGAATGGATGTTTCCCTAGATTTTCTAATGGTAGCACTACTAGTAGTTACCTAGGAAGATCTACTAAATGTTCTATGGTAAAAGAACAAAATAGAATTCTCTACTGAATCCAATAAAATTTTTACTAAAATATATAATTTTTTTAGGGATTCCAAAAATTATAGTACAGGATTCAGTCAAGTTCTACTGGAATCTCCATCAGTATTTCTAGTGGGGGAATGAACTGAATAAAATCCCCTTCTGAATCTTGTAAAAATTTGAATAAAATATATAAAACATGTTTTATTTGGGATTTTGGAAATTATAGAATAGGTTTCGGTCAAAAAATTAGGTATAATAGGTTTGTAAGATCCACTGGATGTTCCATAGGAAGTTCCTGTGGGTAAATAGTAGAACAAATTACCTAATGAATTCTATGAAAACATCACTACAAAATAGAAATATTGTTTTTTTGGGATTAAAAAAATAGTATAAGATTCAAATTAAGGTATGTATTCACTATAATTAGGTAGAACATGACTAGAATTTCTAGTGATAGTTACAAAAGATCCTCCACTAAAATTTTAAATTGCACCACCAATTGAAGTTCCAATAGAAGTTCAAGTCGATGTTCTAGAAAAATTTCTAGTGACACCTCCAGTATAACCTCTAGTTGATGTTCCAGTTTAAGGTCCACTAGAAACTTTTGTTAAATTTTCATTGGATGTCCTAGTGAGGAAAAAGATAATAATTCACCATTAAATTATGAAAAATTATAATATAATGGGAAACATGTTTGTTTACAGATTCAAAAAATTACAGTACATGTTTTAACCAAAACATTAGGTACTCTTCGTAGAATAGGATTGTAATTTTTACTGGATGCTCCATTAGATATACACTATAATTTTTAGAGTGAATTCCATGTAAAATACAGACACAAATGAACTTCTAGTGTAACTTTCAGTGGAAATTTTAGTAGAAAATCGAAGAGAATTTCTAATGGAGTTTTCAGTGGAATTTCCAATGGAAATTTAATCAATAAAATAATAAAATAGTTTTATTACTTCACTTTCATGGGATTAAGTAGCTTCTAAATATATTATTTTAAAATTTGAAAAATATAGACATACGTCATTTAAAGAAAATTGAAAATAACTGAGATATATTAAAAAATAATTATAAGAAGAGAACCTTTTGTTCTTTTAAAATAGAGAAGTGATTTTTGACTAATAAGTTCAACACATATTTTAGTAGAAATAGTTAGTATACACAACCATATTCCATTGGAGTCTATTTTATTTAATAAAACGTTACAGTGAATGAGAATAAGAACCACATGAGTCACAAAAAATCTCATAGAAAGTCAATCACACTTTTTTATTAGAGGAGGCTTAGGGAAATGAAACACTACATTTCGAGAAATATTTAGTGTCACTGAATCCATTTTAGCTACTGAATTAATCTTTAAATTCTTCGTCGATTTTTTCATGAGTCTTAGGATTCATCACTGACATAGGAGGTTCAACTATATCCATATTCACTAGAGTCACGGTAGTTAAAAATAAAACTGTCTTAGGGATTTACCCCACAAAAGGGAAAATTTCTCTAAATATTTAAATATGGGAAAATCTATACACAATTTATTAGATAGATGAAATAAAACATGAAGCATGTAATAATCCCAGTGTGGTACTAGAATTTATAGTTAAAGGGATAACCAGAGATGATGCTTATTCGAGGGGGGGTCTTGAAGAACTCTTGGAAAGATTGAATAAAAAATCTTCAAAATAATGATGAAAAAATGATGTAATATAAAAATTTATTTTAAATGTTTTGAAAAATGATTTTTATGTTTTTTAGATAAGGATCTTAATAATTTTATCAATCTGTTGGGTAAACATTTCGCTAATTTCCATCGATTGGTTGTAATTTGACTGATTTCATTATGGGCCATAGACATCAATGGAGTGGTTTTATACATTGGCATAATATATAAAATAGCAACAATCTTGGTTGGAGTGATAGTGGTATGAATTATATACATTTGGCCTAGAATTTGGATCTCCCATAATGTTATCAATTTTGGACTTATGCTTTGATTATCTACCACTTATTATAGTTTACCATGCCTGAACTGACCATTCGTAGAGATGTAATTAGTCTAAACAATGATGAGGATCATCTGTTTCACCAATGGTTTCTTTACTATTAATATTATAATATATATGGATGGTATGATTTCGTAAAATAAGAAAAATGAATCCCCTGAAAATATGATCACAATTTTTGAATTTTAAATCAATTGGTTTGATACATGACTATGATGATAATTCCTATTAATGGAAGGCACATAGAATCAAATTAAGGTATTTGAATTGGATTTGTTTACTTTTCAAGTAGATATAAGGATTGGAAGGAAGACCCATCATCCAATTTTGTTTTAATTTCCATCTAATAAATTTTTTTAGTATAATAATAATTATTTTCATATTGTTGATTTCATATTCTCATATTTATATATATTCTATAATTATGTAAAAATATGAAAAGAATAATTTAATTTTTTTAAAAAGATATATTCAATTATTTTTAATATTGAATTATCATTTAAAGGTCTCATTAAAATTTATATCATTTCTTTTGGAGATTAAATTTTCCATTTATAATTGAAAATTTAGATTCTCTAAAAACTAAATTCAGAATAAAAATTTACATAGGCGATAGGAAATTTTTTATTGTGAATTTTCAGATCAATTTATTTATATTCAATTTCTAGTTTTGAAATAAAATATTATAGTTTGAAAAATTTCAATAATAAATTAACATTTTCATAGTCAATTTACATTATAATTTTTTATTTTTGGAAGTTACCATTGGAAATTAAATATTTCATAATAATTTCCACTAATAACTATTTTTTCTGAGAATTATTACTAGAAAATTACAACTACTTTCCTGCCCATGGCATGAAGAGTTTGTTACGACCTCGATGTAACATGATTCAATGGGACAAAGCATTGGTTGTAGTATGGTGGCTTGAAAGGTATTGTTTGAAAAGTTCTATCAAGTTTGATATATGTTTTTTAGAATTGGGGGGGGGGGTGTTATGTCTTGGAGTCCTATAGAGAATATTTTTATTGGTTTTGTTGATTTCAAGGCCATTATGTGAGGGATCTAGGTTTGCGGTGTGTTCTAATCTTGATTTTTTGTTCCACGTTGTCATGGTCCGTTATAGAATGGTCCCTTTTCCAGGATTATATTAGCATTCCATGGACTAACATATGATTCTTACACACAATTTTTACTATCCTTAATATGTTATTGTCCATTACCTTGCACCATTGTTTGTTCCCATAATTGTCCCATTATGCCACGGTGTAGTTCTTTGAATCATGTCACTTTTTCTCCAAATTAAAAATAAATTTCTAAGGCCCCTCAAACCCTACCTTTTTCTAGATTTTCATCTCAATTATTAGAAAACATTAGGATATAATCAATGGTATTTCCAACCCCGAAACTCTTAACTTCATTTTTATATTTATATGATCAACTCATAGGGATTCAAGGTGAGTTTATATCACATTCTATTGAGTCCCCCATTCTATCTATGATTTCCCTCCATCATCAACCTAGATGGGGGATATGGTTGTGTAATATGGATAATATATGATGTATATGGGAACAAAATAACAAAGGATAACCTATTTGGGTTGAAAACATCACCTTCATGCTATCACGATTCATCAAATACCATTTAATCTAGTTCTTCACCAACTCGAGAAAATTTCATTCTAGTGATTACCATTGGGTAATTGGAATGTGAGACACATCCCTAAGAAATCATCATTAGCATTTATGTTATAACACTCTTGAGGTATGAATATCCATAAATTTTTTCCCTTGTATATAAATGTTTGCAGGAAATGATGGTATGTGCTCATGTGTATTGAGACCCATTCTTACTTAGGGTTCGTTTTGGGTTTTTTGGTGTCCATTTGAGAACCAACCTCAATATGACTAGTTATTATTCCTATAATATTAATTTATTGTGGGTTTTTTATAGCTTTTGGATCTTTACATTAGAAATAAGGATATTAGGTTGGATGGATTTTTCTAAACATCCCTTTAGGGGAATAGGTACAAAATGGGCCTTCAATCATTGTTTATAGCCACAGTTTAACAAAACCATGTCCATATGTAATCCTACATACTAAAAATTTCTAAAACATTGAGATTGGTCTCCCAAGGTAATCCTCTAGCCATGGGTTTACATGACTATGGTGGTAGGTGGGCCTAAGAACTGCCAAAATCATGTGGGAAATTAGAACGAATTTCCTATTGCCATAGATTTGAAAAAAAATCAGAAATAAAGCTTGCGTACAACCATGGTTTTTGGAAAACCATGGAAATATCAAGAAACCAAGGCCACAATTTTAGAAAACCATGAAAATAACCCTACCCATGACCACCATTTGAGAAAACCATGGTAATACAATCGACTATTTCCATGGATCATCAGGTGTGTAGGTGGAAATAATTTTATTTAAGGAGAGATGACTAACTTTGGATGGAGTGCAAGGTGAATTTTTAAGGAGGAATGAAGACATATAACGGATGGGAATAGGGCGTTGACCTGATGCATGGACCTTGTTTCATGTTTCAGGACATTCAATAACTAACATTGACATCATTACTAACATATAATCGAATTAGGTGTGGTCAGGGTTCATGGAGCTTGGTTATTGCACAATGAACCAAAACTTGTGTTGTTGATTGTTTACATATAAAGTACATCAATGTTGTGAATACACACTATATATAAAAAAACTTATTACAAGGATGTATTGGTGGTGTCCTATTGGGTTTTATACTAACACCCTATATATGAATCTAGATGTGTGTGAAGACATCATAACCACAGATCTAAGAAATGGAAATGGTCTGATTGGAGTTTGATGAGGTGATGGTTCATGGTAAAAGAGGTAGTATTAGGGAAATATTCATATAGTGTTGTAGTGTATTTATTAATTTCATATTGCTTGCTTGTACACCTGTTTTATCTTCCACATTTCTTTCCTAGGATTATTTCATTATATAAATATGTGACACATGAAATTCCATATCATATAAAATTTATTATTTTTCCAGCAATGTTATGCTAAGATGTTTATTTATAATTGTTTATTATAGAGAATGGAATTTGATAATGATGTAATTGTCTCCCCACTTCAATATTGGGAATCTCACTGTTAGTCAATAAAATATTTTTTAAATGGAGGAACACATGAGGTAATGTAGCTCACCAGACTAGATAAGGTGATTTGGCTCAGGGTGTTGAAAAATAGTATCTGATCCAGTTTCATTTCTTTTACTTTTCATAGATGCCTGATAACATAGTGGTAATGAGTTAGGAATTGTAGAACATGGTTCATAGAGTTGCACCTATTCCTTGAAAAAATATGTATATTAGACCTCTGAGTTATCAGTGATGGGACTAATGTTACATTTGTGGCATTAAGGTTTTATGTTGGTCTTGAATATGTTTTACTGTTACTGTTTATTGATTTAGGTGTGTTCATACATCATGAATTGAAAAATAAGACCACATGTCATATATAACTATTGATTATATGCAAAGTATCTCACCTAATTAAATATCGTGAACTACACACTGTACTTATATGATATATTTTTTGGACATTTATATTTCTTGAACATGGGTATGATTTTTTGTTATTTACAAGACTATGTTAATTGTACAAGCAAAAAAGAAGTAAACTAGAGTCATGGGTAGAGATTGGAGGGTTTTAACTAGTGGTTTTTCATAGCCACCTAGGATATATCTTCCTATATAAATCAATGTTCTGCCTATGAATTTCTATGGATGTTACCTTAAGGGAGATACTATATGAATTCAAAGTATTAATTTCACATTTTAAATAATGTTTCATCAAATACATTTGAGGAGATCCCATTAAAAAAACAACAATGAAACTCTCTCCAAGGAGGAAACACATGTTCTACCACTAGTTAGTCATGGGGATACACTTTATCATGCTCCTTCTCCCACTCCGATGTTTCAGTAAAAAAACCATTAAAACCAAGAGTTTTCAGCTGGTGATAGTTCAAGGTTGAGGGGTAGAGAAGAAATGTTAATATGTTTCAATGACATTTAAATTTAGTATAAAATAGTCTTCCTGGGTAATGGGGGTCATCAAGATGTTTAGGTATGGCTCAACATATCTAAGGGAATATTCAACCTGGTTAAAACATCAGAGGATCGATGAGAAAAGATGTCTGCTTCCATCCATCAAGGAAACACCTAGATATGGTGGGGTGTTATGAACCAGGAAGGTAGGTATGAGGTTCTTACGAAGTAGACATTTAAGAAGATATTTTATTAGGTTTTATTTATAGACTCATTGAAATAATACTGTGATCTAGAATTCATGGATACATAATTGAAAACACAAACAATAGTTGCATATTCTAATCATTTCATTGAGGTACTCCACTTTTATACTATATTGGTTAGGAATGATCCCTAAAAGGCCTGAAATTTTGACATGGTGCTTTGAATAGAACTGAGGATCCATATCTATTCCTATGACTGGATGATATACTCAAAATTTCTTCATAAGTACCTTTCCTTTGAGAAGGGTCTGGAGGAGGATAGTGGTGGTGGTCATCTTTCTGCTTTCAAAAGACCAATTAGTGAACTACCTAGTGATGTTGTGGGTGAATATTTCTATATTAATAAAAGGATGTATTATAAGGAACTCCATGGTTTCAGTAGGAAAATAGAGTTGGGAAGGATTACCAATGATCCCTCTATGAGAGGTGGTTCCATCAGGTGCTTCAACTGTGGCAAGAGTGGGAACCTCAGTACGACTTTTTGGAAACCTCTAACAGAGTGTCACCGATGTGGAAAAGTAGAAAATCATTATACTCATTGTTTTGGATATTTTAGAATTAATTTTGAGAGTTTATTATTGAATGGGGGTGTAGTATGTCATCAGAGGCTACAAACATCATAGTCTCTTTTGGCTTAGGTAATCCAAGGGCCTTAGTTGAAAGGTAGTAGACCTAATAGTGGAAGGATGTATGAATTGGACCATATTACTACATAAATATATAAGAATTAACAAATTTTTACTATTTTAGGAATATTACATATTTAATATACACCATTTAATTCATTTTTTGACACAAGTTCTTCCCATTCATTCATATCTACCCAATTATTGTTTTTATTGATTTAAAAGATAAGTTATCTTATCAATTTATTTATCTTGGCACACCTATGGAGATTAAAGTGTATTATATCTTGAGAAGTATTGAATTTTCCATATTAGGGTCATAATATGAAAATATATTGGAATTTAATATCTTAGAGATAATTATCTTTGATGTGATCTTCAACATGGACAAGATAACTTCTTATTGGGAACACAACAACTGATATTAGAGATGAGTATAGTTTGTCCTTTCCAAGAGGGGGAAGTTTGTTATTAATGCAGAAGGGGATATTTGAGAAAGAATAATGGGACTATACCTTATCTAGATTGGGTTTATTATGACACATGAAGAATGCTTGTCTCTTTCGTAAAAACCAATAACATCCTCCTCATATCATACTCTAGGGGTGGAAATCTATTTGAATGTTTTTCCATATGAATTTTTAGATATCCCTACAGATTTGGGAAATGAGTTTGAGATTGAACTAAATGAAATAGCGAATAAAATATCAATTTACATACATCATATGGAACTATCCGAGGTGTAGGAGCTTAGGATACAACTTTGGGATTTATAGGTGAATTGTTTTATAAGACTGAGAATATCTTCATGGGGTGATCCATTATTTTCCTATAAGAAGAAAAATTGTAGTATATAGATATGTGTGGAACTTATGAATTAAAATTAGATCATATTAAATAACATATACCAATTAACAAGTACTGATTATCAAGGATCAATGGATTGTTTGATCAATTATGCGGAGCTTGATGGTTCTCTAAAACTTATTTACAATCACACTACCATCAACTTTGGATCAGAGAGGAGGATATACCTAAGGTTCCATACATGAGCATATATGGACAGTTTTGTTACCTAATGATGAATTTTGGGATGAAGAATTCACTAGTAGTGTTCATGTATCTCATTAATAGGATATTTCATCCATACCTGGACTCTTTCATCATGGTGTTCAGAAATGTTATCATGATATACATGAGGATATTAGAGTTTCATGGTAGAAACATTGAGTTCATGATGAAAATTCAAGAACATTACTTTTATTCCATGCTATCAAATTTTTTACTTTGGGATTGAAGAGGTGTGTTTATCATCCCGACACTCGGTCCACTTAACCCGTTCCCCAATACAATGGGTCACATGGACTCAAGAGTGCCTCCCTGTATTCCAGAGGTTATCGACCAACAGAAAGGGTGTAATGGTGATACATTGGGGAGAGTACACCCTCATATTAGTGTGGCACAATGGATACAAAAGATAACAAACTACCATATAAAAAAATATATAATATATATAATAAATAAGAGAATAAATCATAGATAATGAACAAATAAATAAAAACCCATGCCATAATGTAGTGTCATATACTTGGATGCATGGAACATTGACATACAAAAGGGGATCATGGGATAAGAATATATTACATGATATACAAAAGTTAAAAAAATAAAACAAGTATAATACAATAGAATCTATAACACATGCTTGGTCCTCTTCTTCTATGCTCTGACTATAGGTAAATAATACCAAATATCTATATCAGGGTGCTTCCCCTTATCCATACCCACAGAAAAGTAATCTACTTAGGTACCAAAGGCAGTGCGAGTAGGGTGTCAGATAAAACACTAGTAGGCCACCACCAATGGTGTCTAGAAGTAATCCAATAATTTCTCATATCTAAATACTATTGTTTAGGTATATAGAATAACAGAGATCAAGAATAAGTAAATGAAATCCCACATAGGTTCCTAAAGGACACTTGGTGGCTCAACCTACTTCAAATCATGGCTAGAATTAATTTCTAATCAGTCACTATATATATTGTAGTAATATATATCTCATATTTATATATTTAATCCTCATATATGGACCAATTATATACAGATGTAAGTGGCCACTTACCTAGAGTAGTAGGTGCTGGATGGACCAGAGCATAACTCAATCATCCTTAACTAGTATCAATGATCCCATAAGCCCAAGTATAGGGTATAATACCTCTATCTCATAATGAGTGGGATATTTTATGCTTTTCACTTGAGATGGTTGGTGTGTTGTCTTTCGAACACATGAAACAAGGGACATGGGGCATCATACCCACCCTCCAATTTGTGTTAGTGGGGTGAGATGTCATTCTCATCACCCAATATAAGGGTGTGTGAATATTCATTCCCAAAAAACCCTTACCATCATTACACAACCAATAAACGATGAATAATAAAATTTAAAACAATATCCATGAATAATTACCTCTCATGCATTATATTTAGCATGCCCATTATAACCAAGGAATGATAATTCAATTAAATCACTTGATGAAACATGATATAATCTATGTGGACATACCACCCATTATAAGTTGATTCAATGAAAATATTTAATTTATTTAAGGAATAAACCAATCATGAATAATCCATTCCATCTAATACAATCCATTTAATCAAACAAAATGAATAAATTACATTTATAAGTCACAAAGGGTCACTTAGATAGTGCCATTTCCAATTGGGAAATTACATGTATGGTTAATTACTCTCCAGAGTTAGTCTAAGAATTTTGGGTACAATTAAACAATCATATATAAAGGTACATTCAACTTCAAATCAATGATTATCACTTATATGTCATTCTAGACATTGAATCCTTTAATTATGAAAGGGTAACTCAAGTCGGCACACCCAAGGGGTGTCCGTGATTGAGGATGGCAACCTTAACTTATATAATAATGATCACTGAGTATATATCAAGGGGACTAAATAATTTTAATTTTAATACCTCAATTAAACAATGATCCGTGAAATTGGATGGCATGCGCTACAATGGAAAATCTATGAATACCACAAAACTCTTTTGGAAAAAAATGATATCACCTATCAAATGGAAGTTTGTGACTCCGCATATGATGGAAGCCTCGTATTTGATGTATTTTGGGATAAATCAATGAAACAATCCAATGACATAAAATTAGAGAAAAAAAGATTACAACAAAATAGAAAAATGGACCCAAATATAAACTTAGATAAGAAGCATGAGGATTGTAGATATTACCATGATAGGTCTGATGATTTAAACTAATATTTATTTTGTGTTCGAATGTGGGAGATATCATGGATACAATATGAGAGGCATTGGGAGTTCATAGGAGGTGGAGGAAAAATGCATTCTCTAGAATGTGGAGAGTGGAAAATATAATTAAGTTTAAATATTTATTTAGGAAATTTTGGACATTTCAGCATCAAAATAGGGGTTACACAGTTTGGAAAATCTGTGATCATGACATTGTACAAGGAAAGATCCCACATAGTTAAGAAACACAATTTCCCTAACCATGTGAAACATGTGTGAAATCCCACTACCCAAACTCTAGAGTTATTTTCATGGGCATGCACTTGGACTTACATGGTTATTGACAAACTTTACGGCCGATTCTTCTCCTCTATCTCTAAATGCATGGTTATTAGAGACCATGCAGTCTCGACTTTACAGATTCTTCTAACTGTGCGGCCGATTTTGATTTCCAAAATCCTAAGTATATGAGCTCTAAAAATTCCCTAGATATCATATTGACATCCATGACTCTTTTTAGTAAGACTATAAGGTATATTTAAATGAATTTAAGCTAAAAACAAATGATCCATACCATCATTAAAAGGAAAGTAATTAAAAACTCCCATCCATAAAGAATCTCATCCTCTTATTGTCCTTCTAAGAGTAATGATGTATCTTCAGTAATGAGTTCTGTCTACCGAGAATATATATAGGCTTCACATCCCCAGGTCTTATCCTATACTTAACCTTTCTTCTATCTCACCCATATCATTGGAATTTACCTTACTCAGAGAGCCTTCATGCTACAATCCATAATTCCAAATGGATATTCCTCAAATGAAGAATCTACATACAACTCAACCTCATTAGGTTTAAAGACATGTGATGGGTCTTGATAATATCGGTGAAGCTATGTTACGTGAAAGAAATCATGCATTGAACGATATTTTTATAGAAGTGATGTCTAGTAATCCACTAGAAAAATCCATTTCACTAACTAAAATGTCACAATAAACCTTAGTGAGAGATTAACATGCATTCTAAAATTCCTATGGACCAACCTGGTAGAGACTCACAAGAAAACCCAATCCACGACCTCAATAAAAGAGGTTGTCGACATCTGTTGGCATATGACGGATTTCTGGACTGAGTAGTCATCATGTGCTTTCTGATCAACTAGACCTTGTCTATAGTATCCAACACAAGATGAGGTCTATGAAAGGCTACCCACACAGCCTATAGACAACACATAGGTGAAAAGATAGGCCGACCATATAATGCTTCATAAGGATCCCTCTCAATGGTACCCTGGAAGCTGTTATTATAAGTGAAAAATACGGGAATATATTTGTCGAAAGAACCAACAGAGTCAAGGACACATTACCAAATCATGTCCTCTAGAAAATATATCATACAATATATATTTCTATCGGTCTGTGGGTGGTAACCCATTCTCAAAAGAAACTATGTATCTAAATACATCTAAAACCCCTTCCAGAACAGTGAATTAACATGAACATATCAATAATAAATGTTATAATGTGGATCTTCATGAAGATTTACAAAATCCATAATGTACAACCTCCTAATCAAATCCACCATGAATGTATCTCACATATGAAAGAAGTGTGAAACCTTCATCCAACGGTCAATGATAATCTAGGCTATATTATTTTCACAAGTTGATCTAGGTAAACTATTGATGAAATCCATATAAAATTCATCCCATTTCTCCTCAAAAGTGGAAAATGACTATAAAATCCCTCCAGGACACTAATGATCCCCCTTCACATGCTGAAAGGTGGAACATTGTGTGATGAAGATGACAACCTCGCGTTTCATACCAAGATACCAATACAAGAGACAGAGATCCTGATACATCTTTGTGACACTATGATATAAATTCCATATTGAGTCATTAAATTCCTACTATAGATACTCTATGATGTTTATTGGGATGCATAAATTCCCTTGGAATAGTATTTTATCATCCCCATAAACAGTCTAACTTGTAGATACATCTTCATCTAAGATGATTTCCCTTATGTCGAGGCCTTCAAAATCTGATAGTCTCCTCATTCTTATCCATTCAAGATGAGTAGAGGTCATTGATAAGGATAGGAGGATAATATGGAGATGATCCTCCTGAACCTAAATTTGAATAACTGAGAATAAGGCCATAAGATTCCATCCTTTACTATCCTCTTGAAGCACCTGATTTTGAGTCATCTGGCTTAGAGCATCAACTACTATTTTACCTTTTCTAGGCGGGTATGAAAGGTTGAAATCAAACAATTGTAGATAATCACCCATCTGTGCTGCCTGAGACATAGATATCACTGTCTAAAGATGTACATGAGGATTTAATTGTTTGTTCCAACTAAAAAACTATCTCCAAGAAGATAATTCATAAAAAATATATATATATATTATCAACTAAAAAACTATCTCATGATCTTATGTTATGTAATTTCATTAATTAGGCCTCAACTGAAAAGACCCGTATACAAAAGGCCATTCACCCTGCATCTGGATAGCTACCAACCTAATACTTGATGCATAAAAATAAATAGTATAACTCAATCCTAGATCTTGGAGAATTAATATCCGTGATAATGTCAAATCATCCTTTAGCCCTTGAATGGATGCTTCAGAAGACTTTGACCAAACAAACTACAAACCCTTCTTTATCAAGGTTGTATGCGATGCTGTATGTTGGGAGAAATACTAGATGAAGTGTAAGTAATATATAGCTATCCCCAAGAAAATTTTTATATTAAATATGTTCTTAGTATTCTCCTAGGAAACTACAACTCTCACTTTCTCTGGGTCTAGTGAATATTTTAACATCAAGATAATGTGACCCAAGAAGATTAATTTATCGATCCAAAAGTGGAATTTACTAAGCCAGCATAGAGCTAAAACTTTATTAGTGTATATACGATGATATCAGTATGGTATTAATGATCATGTATGAAACATGAATACATGATGATTTTATCAACAAATACTACCACAAATTAATCCAAGTACAGATGGAAAACCCGATTCATTAGAGCCATAAAATCTATAGGTGCGTTCGTGAGACCAAATGACATGTATTGGTTCTCATAAAGACTATAAATGCTCCGAAACGATGTGTGAGGTATGTCTGAATACCATAAATGCACTTGATAAAATCCTGAACTCAATTATATCTTTGAAAATACCCTCAATCCTCGATGATAATCAAATAGGTCTTCTATTCTAGGATGTGTATTACATTTCAAAACAATTAATTGGTTTAGCTATCTATAATCCACACAATGCTAGAAAGAATCATATTACATCCTGTAAAAAAGGACTAGTAAACCCTAAGGATAAGTGATAGGGAGTATAAAACATTTTTCATTCAAATACTCCAATGATTTCATGAGCTCCAGAAGCTCCCTAAGTGACATTCTATAAGGAGAAATGGCCACTAATGCCACTTTTGGAATAAAATCAATGATAAATTCTACCTCTCACACTGGAGGTAGATTATAGAATTCATCATGAAATAAATTCCTAAAACACTCCACTAGAGGAGTAAAAACAGTAGGTCATAACCCCTTGTCATCCATGAAAAGACTAGTGAACGAAGCTATCACACTACCCAACCTCTACTACCTAGGTCATGTTTGAGTCGCATGAATATACATTTCCACCATATTAATGTTCATATTATCCTATGGTGATGTAAATGTCACCCTTTGACAATTTAATAATATTCTTCCTTGATAGGGTACTAACCACTCCATCCTAATTATTATGTTAAAGGCCACTATGTCAAGGAAGAGAAGATTCCATACGAAGAGGTATCCTACTATCTCAAGGGGACACCCATTAAAGGAATGAATTATTTATTATCAGATACCTATCAGGGTATCCAATGTCATAACACTATATAAAATTTCGATCTCAATGGCCAAACTATTCATGATTGCCTCAAATATAAATGAGTGATACATACCTGTGTCAAATAATGCAGATACTAATGTGGATGCTATAATAATATTACATATAACAATAGAAGGTATGAAAATATACTCAACCAAGATAGGTTGAAGTACATATAACCAGGCTATACTACATCCCCGCTTCCCTGCTAGACTGCCTTGAGCAAGCCTAGTCCGCTAGCACTAAGAATAATGAGTGTGACTACCGTTTCCTTGAACGCCACCTCAGCCTAAGTTGCCAGTGGGTTTCCAGCTTCATTCTTATCATGATACTACATTCCCTACTTTGAATTTAGGGTATGTGTGGATCCCCATTCACTAGGAACTGTTAGAAAATTCCGACAAAAGCCCTGAATACGGCCCATTCTTCCATAGCCTCTGCATTACAATGGATATCATAAGCACAATTGTTTTGTATGACCCAACTTTCTACACCGGTGACATATGAAGAAAATATTTTCACATGAAGGATGAATAATTCTACCCCCATGAGAAACTTTGAGGATATTCTTATACCTAGAACAAGAATCACTTATAGGTTTAGGTGCTGAATTTTCCTGACTCACACCATCTTCTTCCCTCAAATTCCTATTTTTTATAAGGGCATGGTTGATTATTTCAGAAATAATTGCCAACCTAAATACATTGAACTATGATTAGATGGAGTACACCAGACCATCATCAAATCACATCCCAGTCATTAGATCATCACCTTCTAGAGTAAGAGTGGAAATTTATAACTTAGTAAAACAAGAAGATTATTACAAAACTGTATTTCCTCCCCACTCTAGGTTCATGAATTCAATATATTTGTCATCCTTTAGATTCTGGGGAAAGAATATCAAATAAGAAAGCCAATAATTCCTCCCAGATCATATGACGATGAAAATCTACTTGGGTGATAACATCCCATCATTTAAAAAAAACTGTAATATATAAGATGCATGCATGACCCTCCACTCTAGAGGCATCACAAGTTTGTAGAATTTAGAAAAAATAGATTTGATCCATGAATCGTAAGTTTTTTCATCATCCCTTGAATAGGTGGGAGGATGCTACTGAAATAACTCTCGATTCAACCCTTATATACTTGGGGTAGGCCAGGAAACGCCTTTTGTAGAATTAAAATGCAATAGAATCCCTCTCAGAACCGAGCATCAGTACCTATAACAAGTATAAGAAGAGGTTCCACAGATGGAACTATAAGAGGGACCAATGTTGGATTAAGGCACATCTCCTCTTGTTCATGGTCATAACTTCCTTTAGAGTGTGAAAATGGAGAAAATTATGGTGACATGATACTATAATTCATGACACATGCCTCAGAAGAGATCTTCATAGTTAAAAAGATTGAAGATAGAAAAAAGGACCTGCACATAATCTTCCTATAGGCAGATCATTATCCTCTGCCTACTCCTAAGTAAAAAATGGGAAATAGATAATGAAAATAGTAGGCCATAGGAATATAATAGGTACCCCACAACAAATTACTATGGCTGGGTTTGGGCTTAGGCCTTTGTTCCACAGTGTTAAGATGCTTATTTTCACTTTAAATGTCATATTTTTTTTAAATTTGTACTCATTCTAGTATTTTAAT
The DNA here is from genome assembly GCA_963277665.1 of Viscum album. Classification (NCBI taxonomy): domain Eukaryota; kingdom Viridiplantae; phylum Streptophyta; class Magnoliopsida; order Santalales; family Viscaceae; genus Viscum; species Viscum album. Next base: position 1,563,537,881 of record OY728165.1, read on the forward strand.
CCCTTTATTTGGATGAATTAAATGGTTCACAATTTCAAATCCATAAGGGCCCATACTCCTCATAAATGAAAATATAGCATTCAATTAACACACACCATAACCATTTTCGGACCATGCGACTAATGGTTTGTGGATCAATGCATCATAATTGTCTGTTTAAGGTGTCTAAATTGACCTATATAGAAAAACTGTTAGGTTAAGTGTGACACATTAAGTGCCAATAATCTTTGAAAATCCTTGCAATAAAAATCATCACATTTCAATAAACAATCAAGATACTATCGATATGAAACAGGTAAATACAATCTGAAAATAGACATGGCATGGAAAAATGGATTGCATATCATCTCTATTGTGGATATAATGATGAATGAAATGAAACATCCACATTTGAACAAGACATGGTAAAAGAATTCTCATTTCAATAATGCCAATACCAATAACGTCACAAGACATGTGAGTCACCCAATAGTGAAGTCATATCAACCAAAACAAGCATAATCAATTACTATAATTACCCATCCCAAGACATTTGGTTTTCCCCTCTACACGGGCTAGCTAAATCCAAACATAAGGTCAATTATAAAAACCATTAAATCCTAGTCTTCTGTAAAATTCCAAAACTATAATAAAAAGGAAAAATAAATACCTGATACCACATTTTAACATCCCGACCTGGGTGTCTACTTAACTCGTGCCCCAAGACGGTGGGTCACATAGCTTCAAGCACACCTCACCATATGTCAGAGGCTATTGGCTAGAAGTGATGATGTAAAAGTGGAATAGTTGGGAAACTATACTCTCATATAATAGTTACGCAACATATACAAAAGATAATAAACAACAACAAAATCATAATATGTGATAGATATAATAAAGAAGTGTGGAAGTCACAGATAATGGAAATAAAAATAATAATCAAATCAATAAGGAAGTGTCCCATAATTGGATGTGAGGAATGAATTTATAAAAAGGGGAATATGTGTGATATATATAAAACATTTTATACACAATGGTACAAAAGAAAAAAAACGCTACTCTACTGGAATCTCAAGCATATTACTAGTCATCTTATCCTATGCTCCAACTATAGGTAAATTTTTTTGAAGATCTGTAGTAGGGTGCTATCCCTTATCAATACCTATAGAAAAGTAACCAACTAGGGTACCAAAGGCATCCTAAGTAGGGTGTGAGATAAAACCCCAATAGGAATCCTCCAACATTGTCTAGAAGTCATCCAAGTAGTGATAATAGCTAAATAGATGTTTTAAGTATATAGAATAAAAAAAGATGCTGAATAAGAAAATGACATCCTGGTTAAGATCCTAAAGGAATCCTAGTGGCCCGACCTACTTCAGATCATGGACACAATGAATGTTTTATTAGTCAAAATTTATATACATTTGTAATATATGTAATATAGTTAAATATGTTATTCACCTATATAGTCCAAGTATGTGCGGATGTAAGTTTCCATATACATTGAATACTTCGTGTTGGCAGGACCAGGGCATAACAGAGTCATCCATAGCCAGTCTAAATAAGCCTATAAGATCAAACATGGTGCACTATACCTACATCTCATAATTCATGTGACACATCATGCTCTTCACCTGAGATGATTGGTGTGTCATCATGCCAACACCCAAAACTAGGGATGGGTTGAATCATGACCACTATCCAAATGGTTTTAGTGGTGTGATATGTCATTCCCATCCCTTTATTTAAGAGAGTGTGAATCATTATGCAAAAAAAGAACCCATAACATCATTCTATAACCTATAACTAAGTCCTAATCATATTTACAATAATATCTTTGATGCATTACCTATCATGCATTATATTTACCAAGCCCATTATAACCAATGACTTACAATTCAGTTAAAGCATTTGATAAAACCTAAGGTAATCAGTGTGGCCATACGACCCTTCATAAGTCAATAAAATGAATCCTCTTAATTTATTTACGGAAGGAAATTGATCCTAAATAATCATTCCATTCCAGAAAATAAATATAATAAACCAAAACATGGAAATTACATTTATAACGCATTTAGGGGCACTTATAGTTATCCATTTCCAATTGGAAAATTTCATACATGTGTCATTCCTCTCTTATGTTTGGCCAAGAACATAGAATGTTCCCTAAGACCAATTAAACACTCATATAATATGATAAATTCAATTTATAATACAATTAAAATGATTATAAGGTATTCATTACATTTAATAATTTAATTATAATAGGATAAATCAAGTTGGAACACACCAAAGGTGTCATTGATCGAGTTTGGAATCCTCAATATACACAGTACTAATCTATGGGTGTATATAAAGCTATGTAAATAATTTTAATATGATAAACTCAATTAGATAATCTCACATGAAAAAGTATGGCATTCATCACAACATAAAATCTACAAAAACACCATAACTCTTGGGTAAAATAATCATACCACCTACCTTAGTTCTATTGACAACACCTCACTCGTTGGGAGCCACAAAGATGAATTAGCTTGGGTAAAATTGAAAAAAATGGTCCAATAACATAAAAATAAGAAAAAAAATCTTGAACCTAAATATAGTATTGGATCCAATGATAATTATAGATCTTGATAAAGATTACTATAGATAATACACATAGATATTAAATTCTTCTGATGGATCTTTATTTGGAATCCGGACATGAGAGATATTAGGAATCATATATTGGAAGATATGGGTGATCATGGGGGCAGGAAGAAGAACTCATCCACTGGAATGAGGATCCGGGAAAATAAAATTATGTTTAAAGATTCATTAAGGTATATTTTAAAATTTAACCCTCAAAATATGATTCATGTGGTTAAGCCGCACAATTAGCCTAGCCATGCGCAAATCATACGAAATGAAACATTCCAAACTTTGTTGTTTTTCATATAGGTGTGCGTTTGGTGTTGCACGATTATAGACAAACCATTTATCCGTTTAGTTTCCTCTTTCTCAACACACACATTTACTATAGACAATACATGATGGGATGTATGGTTTCTACAAACCACGAGTCCTAGTTTGATTTCTAAAATCCCATTGTTTTTTAGATCTGAGAAATCCCCAGACACCCTCATGACCTCAGTGACTCATTTGGGAATAATTTTATGAATAGATTAAATGAATTTAAACTAAAAATATCATTACCTTTTTAAATTATGGGTTTTTATAGTGTTATTCCTTACAAATGTAATTTCTATGTATGGAATTTTAGGTTATCTAGGGAGGTTTTAGTTGGCGACTTATTGGACACACCCTTGGAATGTGTTTGAGATTAGGTTATTCCATGGGTTGTAAGGGTACAACATGTGGTTCATTTAGAGATTATACAATTTATAAGAGCCTATGAAAAGGCTTAAAAATAAAGGGGTGAAGCATTAGTAGACAGATCAATGTGAGGAGGCCTTCCAATAGTTGAATAGAGACTTTTATTAGCTCTGATTTTGACATTTTATGAGATTGGGATTCGATATGTGGTCTATTGTGACACCTCATGTGTTGGGTTGGGAGTTGGGATTATTTCTAGGGGCCATGATGTAGATTATTGGTCACATGAATTAAAAACCCATGATTTTAACTACCGTACCCCTAAATTAGACTTAGAAAATATCGTTCATGCTTATATGTGAGGGTGACATTATTTTTTTGGGGAGAAATATTTCATTTAAACAGACTAAAATATCTTGTGATATATCTTCTCTCATTGAGACCCAAATCTTTAATAGAGACATTTTTTGTATAATCTCTAGATTTTTTACATTGAGATGAATTTTTCTTTCAAAAAAGTGAATGTTGTTACATACTCTCTTATTATGAAAACACACGAGAAAGGAGAGAGAACATTATATGAGGAATGGTGTCTAATGTGTTTGAGTGTTAAGTGAATTATATATTCATATGCTTATCTTAGGGTTATGAAATGTTCACTTTAAGTAACCATGTATGCATTAGTGGAATAGGTGAAGTATATCTTGGAGTCACACCACGAGTGAATAGTGATGGGCGGGTGATTAGAAAGGAGAGCCCTAGTTCCAAAACAATCCTTAGATTGGGATGATAGGATCCATATCCATGGGAGATTTTTATTTTCTACTTCCATGATTGTAGAGATAGTGATGGAATCACATGTATCATAGTGGGTGGTTCATCCAGGGATAATGAAGAATTATCATTTTATTATAAGGTATTTTTGGTGGTTGGGTACGAATAAAGACATCACATGGTTTGCCTCATGATGGTTGAGAATTAGTGTCTAGGAAGATTGCTTCTACCACATCTAGTGCATGTGTGGAATTGGGATTATCCTATAATATACATCATGACGGGGACACCTATAATCCCGAGAAGTTGAGATGCTATTTCGGTAATAGTTTATCGACTTATGGAGTTGTAACATTTCATGATAATCCAAAGAAATCAAACTATGTAGATGACTTTAGAAGGATTCATGTTTGAGATATTGTATTAATAAGAAGAGTTCCTTTTAGTATTATATTAAATTGAGTTATGTGTTTTTCAATAGGTTTCTTAACTGGGATTGCAAAAGGCTTTGGGGTCTTCGTTAATGCTGAGTACAACATATCTTTTTTAGACGTATGGGTTAATCGGAGAGAAAACAACTTATTTTGGGGTATATTCATCAGGAATGAATCTCGGATTTCATTTGAGCATGGGTTGATCATATATATTTGGTGGATTTCTTATATAATATTTGTTTCTATGCTACGACTCATATGAATCTTTTTGGGGTTATGTATAGTTGGCTATGACAGTCACTAAATTATTGGCATGAGGCATATATGGTTTATATCATTGGGCTAATTATGGTTCGATAAACCTCTAAGAGGGTTAAGTATATTTGAGATTAGTTCTTTATATCTCATAGATATAGTGGTCATATGATAGTTGGAGGAGATAACCTGGGAGATCATTATTGGTGACTGTGTTTTCTTATGGGTGTCAGCACAGTTTGGGAATCACTATTTTCATAGGTAAGGGATGATATTACTACAAATTTTGGGATTATTTGAGGCCATTGATAATATAAGACTAATAGATTATTTAATGGGTCTTCCTCCATGATATCAAATTATACATTATGTGTTCCATGTTTATCAGCATCTAATGTTCAATATAGATTCTATGCATGTTATCAACTCTATGAATGTTTATTGGATCAATATGTATATTAAGGAATTTAATGGTGAGAATTTTTAACTGAAGTGACTAGGTTTTGAGAGGGAAGACTATAATATCTCAGGTTTTTTAGCCAGTCAAAATTCCTAAAACTTTCATATTTTTTATGTTTTGTTGTCAGGCCAACACTTACCTCGAATTTTGGAACCTAATTCCAAGAGTTTGAATACTTAAATGAATTATTTTCTAGATGGGTTCTATGGAACCTCAAGTTCCTCAAGAGTTATAATGGGTTTCAAAATCAATGGAAAATGAAAACCCAGTTTCGGGAAAAGGAATACAAGGTGCACAATTGGCACACGGTCTATCTAACCATACAAGTTTAACCAAACATCCTTTTTTCAAATGGTATGGTGTGTTATAACCATACAGACCCCACTAGTATTGTATGCGTAGAGGTATAAGTTATTAGAGTTTCCCATAGAGTTGGTGGATTGTTTGTCAAACCATGTAGCCAAATAATGTATGGGGTCTGTCCAATTAGAGAGTGATAACCTCATGGTTGGTATATAGTTTTCCAAACAGTATAGTAACTATGCAACTTTTTGAAGTGTCCAAAATTTCATTTCCCCCCTTTCTCCTTTAAGATGTATTCTACCTCATTTCTCATCCCATTCTTGACACAACTCCTAAGATCTATGAACCTCTTCTCTACTCATTACTAGGATTTTGTCCTCCTACTTTGATTGTAATTTGTATTATGATCTCTTGGTAGATACAAATTCTTCTTGGTAAGTCCTTCAATCAATTAGAACTCATTTTTCCCTTTCCCTTTCCATGGGTTATGATAAATCTATGCAAGCACTTTCCCCTCATTTTAGGGTGTTTGTATAAAATCTATATTTATCTTGACTCAGCTCGTGTTAGTAGACAATATCAGATGAACGACGACTTACTAGTCTAAGGTATGTGGTGCCACGATTTCTCCTCATTTTTATGGGTGTTTTGGGGGTTCATTCTAAATAATCACTTGTGTATAGTATAATAGTTACACTTAAATCATTTATAATTATTTTAAATTGATTTTTGGGTTGTATGAGATGCTGATGTACCTGATATAACCAATTTACATATTCTAATATGTGTTATGGGATTTCAACCAATAGGGGTGGATATGTCGGTTATGCATTTTGAATTAATTAAATTATTTAAATTGATTTCAATAGTTCCTTGGAAATGTGATGGGAATTGACCAAGGTAATTGAGCTGATATTGATCATTGGGATTGAGATGAAATGGTCATCAGGTTTTTCTTAGACTGAGACACATGGGATGATGATTATCAGTAGTTTGAGGTTATATTGTGGTCATTTTGAAGTGACAAGGTTGTTAGGATGAGGGTATGGACCATATTATTTGGGATTGTATTTAAAATTGGTATTTAATTACATAATCATAGAGGGAGGGGTGTCTTATAATGTGGAATATGAGTTGTTGGTGATTTACACTCACCTTTTCTTGAAGACATGATGTTGGAGTGCTATGCACTTAGATAGGTCTCAGTCGAGGTGATGTTAACCACTCAATGTGGGTTGAGGCCCCATTAGATATTGATCCTTAGGGGATGGTGATAGAGATAATATTTTTTTATTTTTCATATGTTTTAAATGATTTAATCCATTCCAAATAATCAATGTGAGGTGATTTTCTTCGGTTTAGGATTTTTGGTTTGTTTTGATCTTAAATGTGAAAATTTGTTAATTCATGAAATTTATCAGTTTTTTGTGTCTTTTGTTTTTGAAGAATAGCTTATACAATATTGATACAATTAAAGTGATTCATTTTTTTAGGCTTCCAGTGTTTGTGGGATACAAATTATTCTTTTGGACCCAGTTCCCATTCAAACTCCCACAATACCAAAAAAATCTATAAATGGGAACACTTATCCCGATCAGCAAAAGGGACCCTACCGCATTCAAAGAGGCATATATCAGGCTACCAACATCAAAATTATTTGATTACGGATGGGTTAAAAATATGACTCAAAGATTAGGTTTCCCATTAAAGTATACGATGAATGTTATTCATTATGTCTGACATTGAATGAGTCATAAGGGGGTTGGTGAAATATTAATCAGTGGCCATAAAAAGTCATCTCTTTTAATACAGCCATAACTTCATGCACACATTTTCAAAGGCATTTAAATTTCAACAGTAGATATAAAAATCAATTAATAAACTATTATAAGAAGATGGATTCCCATTTTTGTAATATCTTTTGTGTAGTACATAAGCAATCTTCTTTGTGGGCAGATTCTAGGGGAAATTTTTCTTTCCTTCATTATCCCTCTTTTCATTCTTTTATGTTTGGTAATGTATTATTCTTCCCACTTCTTCAAGGATACTCATCACAAGGAGAAGAAAATATCTAAGTTAATGGGGAAGGATAGGTTTTCCCCTTTGTTATTTTTGAGTTCATGAATTAATGGTTTGAAATATTTCTCTCTTCTATTAATATGGTTTCAAATTATAATAAGTTGTTTTATTATATTATTTGATCATATTGGATTTTATATTCATTGGTTATTATTTCATTGCTAAATGATCATTTTTACTATCCACTAGATTACGGTATATAAACACTGGAATATATTATGAATTAGTGGTAAAGTACTTAATGATCATATGTATGTGTGTGAAGCATAGTGTATATTCTTGATTATTTGGGATAAACAAGACCTCATCTGGAAATTCCTAATTAAATTAAAGTTAATAACTAAATTCGTTTCACCAATAGGAAGGATATTAGACTGAGTTGATATCTTGTTATGGTTTTTTATCACCATCACCATTAACCAAGCATGTGATAGGAAGGAATTCTTAAATATCAAATAAATCAGTTTAGTACAAGAGAATTGGATAAATTGAAACTATGATAGCATTGCAATTGGAAAACAAAACCAGACATGATCACCCAATTCATATCCATATTTTCAACCACTTACCTTTTCAAATCTATTTTAATGTTTTTGTTATTGATTTAATTTTTTTAATTGATTTATTTATTTTTCTAAATGAAATAATTTCAAAAAGAACCTCTACTTCATTATGTAATTTTAATGTGGAAAATTAATTTTTTTATGATCCTCAGTAGAGAAAACTTAAGATGACCAGTTAACTACATTTTATCTTAAAAATTATTGTTTTTTCCAAACCCCATGAGAAGCACATGTAAAACATTGCTTTGTTTCTATGGAGGTAGTGTCAACATTCTTAATTTTAAATATTACACTATTTTGAAATTTGAAAAAAAAAAATAATAATTTTTAATGATGTTTCCAATTTTTTATTCATTTTATTCGTGGACCAATTAACCACAATATAAAAAAATAATATGAGATTTATTAAGATATAGTTGAAATTCAAGAACTTCGAAAATACATAGATCAACTAGAGGGAAAAGTAAAACTTGCATTTGAATATGTGCATGAATTGATGGATAAACCAAAACTTGAGAAAGAATGTAAGGAGGCCAAGTAGGAAGGCATGCCTATAGGGCTATATGTGGGAGACTAAAAATATTTGTATGGCCTTTGTAATTAGTGTGAATAACTAATTGATTACACTATCCCTTAAAAAGTAGAAGAGCCGAAACTATTGAAGGAAGACACCACCAAAGTAGTGTAATTATAAGAAAAGATGGTGAAGCCTGACTACCTACCCCTATCAAGTGAAATTATACTTCAAGAAGCACCTCCCACAGAAGAAGCAATTGAATCCAAAAAAAATTAGGGATATTTTTTTTCTCAAGACCTTTTTATTCTAAATTTATTAAATCTGAATTTAGTATTACCTCCCATTGTATTAAATTTTCCGATTCATCTAACAATTGTGTTTCCTTGGTGGATGAGAAATAAAAATAAGCTTCTCCTCGTAAAGAAAAAATAGAGCTCCCAGAACATGATGAACACTTATATGATGGAGTTCAAGAGGACACCCAATTGAACATTCCTACGAAAAAAGAGACACAAACTTCTTACTTAGAAAGGGGAATAATTTAAAATTGATTCTTAATGATTTAATTTTATTTAAATAGAAATACAACCTTATTTTTTCAATTATTACTCCATTACTATAGAATACCTTTAGAAATCAATGGATAATAAAGAAGAGGGTTTTTAGGGGAAACCAAGATAGAGGAAGACTCATTCTTTGTCCTAACCCCAGTATAAATGATGAATCACATTATCATGTGATGGATTTGGAGTACTATATCTATGTAGTCCTCACAAAAAAAATAATTTTGATATGGAAAGAAGAAGTGTTGGTGGTTCATCTCAAAGAAAATACACCCACCATCAGTTTGGGGATAACCAACTTAAACTACCCATCTGGAGGAAGTGAAATCCTAGGGTGAACTTGTGGGTTAAAACAAAGATCTATCCCTATTTTCCTAGTCTATACCTATTTTATTTTGTTTTTATAAATTTCTTATGTTAATTTATCTACTTTTGGTTGTAGTTTTTCATTTTGTATCACTTAGGAGCTTAAATCATCATTGTACTGCAAATAACCCAGGTTGTACCTCTCTATAACAAATTCTAAATAGTTGTGAATCAACTAAAAATATTATTAGATTTCAGATTAACTTGAATGTATTTCAGAAATTTCATCATTTATGTGTGTCGGATGGAATCATTGTCGTTTATTAATTTCAATTTTTGATTTTGTTTTTTTCAAAAAAAGTGTGTTTTCATTTTTTTATTATTATTTTGATTATTTTTATATGTCTCTAAAACATTTGAGTGGAAATTATTATCATCTCCTTTTTTTAAATCCATGTAAATGAGTGAAAAACATTATCCTATGAATCTAAGATTAAATGAATGGTGAAATTGACTTTGATTCAAATTCAAAACTTTTTTAATTTCATGAAAATTACCCTAATTTTTGAATCCCATGCCACATTTCATTGTTTTTATATTTTAAAAACCTTTATCATTAGGCATATTAAGCACTATTTTCATATTCTATTCATTCACCTCACTTCTTATGAGAACCAATCCATTATTGTTTATTTTATATTTTATTTGTTCCCGTCAAAACATCAAGGATTAAGGTACATGTGTTTCAAATGATTGCAGAATTTATTTCATATTTGAGCCCTTTTCAAAATAACAATTTCTAAAATAACCTACCATGAAAGTTTAATCCTTGTATCCCTTATAAGAGACAAAATACCTGTTAGGTTATCCTCATTAAAAGCCATTTTTTATCCAGCCTATTCTTGAAGTGAAATTGCATAATCAAGTAAAACATAAGTGTGGGGGGATGTGTGTTTTATTTTGATAAGTAATTTGGTGATACATTGGTTTGAATATAAAATTTCTATGAGATGATTTTTTTTAAAAAAAATCAATTTTTTAATGATGGGAATTTCTAGGGCTTAGATGATAAAACAATCTATACCTTTCCGGAACTTTTAATGGGGAAAGAAAGTTGATCCCAACAAGAGTTTTCATGAAAAATTATGTTATATAATATTAAAATTTTTTATACTAAAATGATTAATGTTGGGAATTTTTGTTGAGTTTTTATGATTGTGGAACTTATTTTCTTGTATGGGGAGTGAGGAATAGACCATACTTGTGTGAAAATTAGAGTAATACAATTTTTCTTCAAAAAGATCCAAGCGCTCCTTATTTTTCCTCATAATCATTGACCTATAAATACTACCATCCGGAAGCTACAATAATAACCTCTATAAGACCTCATGATAAATACATTTACATGACTCTAATTGGGTGGAGATTTAGGAATTTATCACGCCTATGGTGACCCTTTTATGAGTTTGTATGAGAAAGTCATTTCTGAAAAATTATAATTTCAGGGAAAAGATAAAATGAATGAAAGTTAAGTGTTTTGTGTAAATTAGAGGATAAATGAAGTGGAAAAATATTGAATGATATAAATGGAGTACTTGAAATAAATATTTGAGAAGTCATGATATTTTATTTCTTGTGTTACATTTGTGAATCTCATGGATATGTGTTTTAAATTTTCATTGATTGCATTTTGACGTTTACTTGTCCCGAATTCTAAGTGCTAAGCCTAGGGTAATTTATAGAGATAAATTTTTAATTATTTTTCATATTTTTTTCAATGATTTAATCCCTTACAATTAATTAATGTGATCATATTTTCATCATTTTTTGATTTTTGGTGTGTTTTGAGGTTTAATGTGAAAATTGGTTAATTTGGGAAATATATCTGTTTTATTTTACTTCTGTTTTTTGGAAATAAATTATAAAATTTTGATCTAATTAAAATTATTTTTTTGTTCCAGTTTTAATTGGATAAAAATTATTCTCCAAGATCCAGATCCCAATCGAACTCCCATAATCCATAAAAATCGATCAATGTGAAAACTTATTCTAATTAGCAGAATGGACCATACCTCATTCCAAGAGGAGTATATCTTCCTATTGGCCTCTAAATGATGATATTAAATATATAATAGAAATATTACTCAAATGTTAATGTTCCAAATAAATTACATGGATAATTTATTTCATTAAGGCCACTCTTGGATGGGTCAAATTGGGGTTGGTGGAATAGTAATCGGCAGCCAGAAAAATTCATATAATGTAATGCAGCCATAACATCTTGTAAACATTCTCAAATGATTTGAAATTTAAATTGTATATATAAAAAACAATTATGAAAATATAATAAGAAGGTTCCTCCCCATTTTTTGACCATCTGATGGGTATAACAGAAGCGAGCTTCTAGAGGACATATTTTAGAGGAAATTTTGCTATTCTTATTTTTCCTACATTTCATTATTTTTTTAATGTATTATTATTTCCACTTATTAATGGATAACCATCACATGGATGGGTTATCCTATGAATTATTGGGTAAATATAGTTTATCTCTTTTCTAATATTTGAGTTCTTTCATTAATGGTTTGAATTCATTATCGCTTTTACGAAGTTGTTTTCAAATTCTAATAAGAGGTTTCATTATATTATACGATCATAATTTATTTTATATTATTTTTTTATTAATTATTTCATAAATTATTATTATCTCCCTTCACTATGTTCTAGTATGTATAAGATGGAATGGATCAGGGCTTACTGGTGAAGTACACAGTGATCGTCAGTACATGTGGGAGGCGTAGTGCATATATTTGATTATCTGAGATAAAAAAGACTCAATCAGGAATTTCTTAAACCGATTGAGGGTATTAGCAACATATGTTTCCCACATTGGAAGGAGATTATATAGATATAATATATTATATGATTTACTCTCCCCATCACCATTTACCAATGGACTGATAGGAATAAATTGTGAAATATCACTTAAATTGGTTTAGAAAAAGGGAATTGGATAAATTAGAACTATGATATAATTGAAATTGGAAAACTGAACTTGAACAAATCACCATATTCACTTCACTATTTTCATTTATATAATTTTTAAAATTGATTTTACTATTTTTGTTATTGATTTATTTTATTTCTTGGATTTATTTTTTTCTAAATCAATGAATTTAAAAAACAACCACCAATTCGTTCTCTAAATTTAAGGTGATAGCTTGATTTTTGTGTGATCCTTTCTTGAGACAGCCTAGGTCACGAACATTAATACATTTTATCATAGTAAATAATTTTATTTTCAACTCTCAATGATAGGAATGTGTTAAATGGTGTGGACCATCGGTTGTGTTAAAGGTTCTCACTATACAAATCATTGGTGTATTGTGATGGATCATTGGTAGATGGGGTTTAGACCATTGTTTAGGGGATGAGGCTTGGTATTTAATTTTATGTTGATGGTTTAATATTATTGGAGGATAGATATATCCATGACTTGGGAAGTAGGATGTTGAGATATTGGTGATTTATATTTTGTGGGATAGATATTATCGTTCCTTAGGATGTCATGTTGTTGAGACGAAATTAATTTTATAAGCTGAGGTCCAAGGGAACATTAACATATTGATAGGTATGTCGTTCAGAAGATAATTACATGACTGAGGAATAAGGTGCCGGTGGTATATTTTTGGGAGGTTCCTAATGCATACCTAGGTATGATATTATTTAGTGTATGCCTGAGCATTAATCCATGCTTTATCACCACTATATATATATATACAGACATGTATTGTATGCCATATATATATTTAGGGGAACATACAACGAGATATACCAACATTTGATAAAGCAAGTAGAATTCTCACTTATGGCTATTTAGCATAAGTGGGGCATGTTAATTATTTAATATTTATTTACATTTCGTTTTATTTATATTTTTCATACACCTGTATAATTATTGATGTAGGATAGGCACACATTGGTGGTGGCCTACTGATTTCATACTCACACCCAACATGGTCCCCTTAGGATGAATGTATAGTTTATTTTTTTGATATCATGTAAGGATTCAAGCTTACGAGATGGACCTTAGTTATTGAAGATGAACTTTTCTCTTGGGGTAGATGGAAATGGACCATGGTGGTTCCTGTGTCAAGCTATTGTTTTCGTGTTAGATTTTTCATGATTTATATATTTACCTATACAGTCTTCCACAGGATACCCTACTTGTATATTATGTTTTATGAACTATTATTGAATGTTATTAACTGCAAATGGTATGATTCTTTTAGACTTATTACTACTAATTTATATTTGATCTTAAACTATGGTTTTTATGATTCTACTATTGTTATTTTCCTTTATTCAATTATGTTATATATAAGGAACAATATATTTATAACCACTAGAGGGTATATTCTCCCAAATTTTACCTCATTAGACCCTCACTACTAGTTAGCATCCTTGGGTTATGGGGAGGCATGCCTAAGGATTAGTGTCCAACTATCCCAGAGCACTGTTTGACAAGAAAATTGGGTCGAGATGCAAAAAAACCTATCAAAATAATTTTTTTTAATGGTATTAATATTTGGGATACAGATGACTAGATATTGGGATATAGTTGGAACTGGGTAAAGTGGTCATGTTTGGGTCCCTACAGCCCCATGGATGGGGGGAGAATATGTTTCCAGGGGTGGGAAATTGATATTTAGTAGTCGGTTCAACTCTTCTCTGGATATTTGGAACCTAATTTAGAGGGTATGAACACTATAATGCATTATTTTAGATGGTATATAAGGATCTTCATGTGCTTTGAGAGTTTTAATTTGATTTGGAAGTGTTGTGATCTGAAAACATATTTTCATGAACATAAAGACAATGTGCATAGTTGGAGAATGATATGCATAACCTTGCAGCCTTAACCATGAACACTCTTTCAAAGGGGCATGGTTTGATTTAACAATACAGCGTCCTCTAGTCAATCATGCATAGTGGTAAAGGTGGATTGATTCACTTGTATTGTTTGTCAAACCATAAGACCAAACCATTTGAGGGGTCTATCCATTTGGATAGTGGGAACCTCACTGTTGGTACAAGGTTTTCAAAACCATGTGGTAACCATGCTGCTTTTTAAAGAGTAAAAAATGACCTTTTCCCTTAATTTTTTTATTGTTCTTCTCCCTCATTTCTCTTCCCATATGGGAAGAACCTCTCAGCAATCCTTAACCATTTTTCCTCTAATCACTAGGATTTCAACCTCCATATTTGATTGGACTCCACATCAAAATCCATTATTGGATATGGATTCCTCTTAGTAAGTCCTTATATCAATTATCATTCCTTCATCATTTCTCTCTCCATATGGTATTCTAAATCTATGAGATCACTTTTGCTTTTTTTTCAAGGATTTCTTCTGAAAGGCCAATTTCTATTGATTTAACTTGAGTTTGAAGCAGATATCATGTCAGAGAGTACCTACAAATATAATGTTTCCAATATTGATCATTAATTTTATGGGTGTTTTAGTGGTGTGTTGTTAATACGTCCATTTGGGTAGTATGAGAGAGAACCTTAATTAATAAAATAAAATTTTAAACTGATAACTGGGTATTATGAGATACCTATGGAAATTTTCTGACCGATTCACATATACTATTCTGTGTTAGGGGATTTTTAAAAATTTGGAAGGATAGTCTCGTTGTGTGTTTTAAATTAATTAAATTGTATACAATGATTGAAATGGTTCATTGGGAATGTGATAGGAATGTCTTGAGGTAATTGAGGTCAGGTTGATCATCGGGATAGAGATGACATGGTCATCTGGTTGGGCTTAGCTTGAGAGAAATGGGGTGATGATGATGACTAGGTTGAGGTGATCGGTTTTTTATTACAATGAGGTTTTCAAGACGGTGGCATGCCCATGGGATTTGGCGTGGTGTTGATCATCAGGATTTAGTGAAATGGTGATAGGGGAATGAGGTTACATATGATTTGGAATAGGTGTTGAGTGTAATTTACTCTCACCATTATTGTCCAACCAACTGTTGGAGTTGTGTTCACTCAAATATTACTTAGTTGTGGTGGTTTTGACCACTAATTTTGGGGGAGACCTATCTAGATATTATGTATTAGGTAATGTGTTGGTCATCAGTTGTGTTGGAGGTGGTCACCATAGAGTGCCATGATGGATAGTTTTGGACCATCATGAGATATTTTTGAGGCCATTGGTTGGGGGAGAAACTCGCCATTAAATTTCAGGCTAATGGTTTGGGATTATTAGAGGATGTATATTACCATGCCTTGGGATGTCATCTGTTGAGCTGATGGGGATCTATTTATTGAAGGAAACATATCTCTAGGCCTCAGGAAATGAATATGTTCCATTGATGATGATTTTAGGATATTGATTGAAAGGGAATAAGGACATATTAATTGGTGTTCCATTTAGATAATAGTTACATGAATGATGGAATAAAGTACCAACAATATTGTTAACGAGCGGTTTCCGAGGGATCTATTGGTATGATAATCTTTAGGGGTTTCCTAGGAGTTAATCCATGTGTCGTCACCAATATATATATATATATACATGAATTTTATTCCCTATATATATTTGGGGGAAGGTGTTTAGAGATACACTGGAATTTTCCAAAGTAGGTAGAATTCATAATTTTGGTTTTTGAGAACAAGTGGAGTGGGTTAATTATTAAATGTGGGTTTTCATTTTCATTTATTTATATTTTTCATAAACCTCCATAATTATCGATGTATGTAAGGAACATTTTTGTGGTGGATTATTGAGTTCATACTCATACCCTACATGGGTCCCTCAAGACATGTGTAGACATTATGGTTTTGAGATTATGTAATGTTTCACACTTGGAAGATGTACCTCAGTGACTGTAGATGTAAAATTTTCAGGGGATGGGTGGAAATAGACCATGGTGGTTCTTGAATCGATATGTGGTTTCTTTTTGAGATTTTCATGCATTATTTATATACCTATATAGCCCCCATAGTTGACCTTTCTTGTCTAATATTTTTTGTGAAATGTTATGTATTGTTATTATCTACAAATTGTATGATTTTTTTGTACTTTTTATTACTTCTTTCTAATTTTCCTTCTACTGAGTTTATTTTGTGCTTCCATTTTGGTCATGGTACTTTCTTACAATATGTTATAAATACGGAAAAATATTATTATCACCACTATAGGGTATATTCTCTACAAAATAACATCATCATACCCTGATTTATTTTTAGGGGACTTTGTAATATGTGGATCTATGTCAAAATCCAAGTGGCCAACCATCCTGAAGCATTGTTTGAATGGAAATGAGGGCCTATATGCTACATAAAGAACACAAAATATTTGAGTATTCTGGCATCATGGATTGATCTAAGATGATAATTGAGAGTGTGTGTTTCTTTTTTAGTCAAAATCATTTAATTGTTTTGATCTAGAACGCAAAGGGAACTTATCAAGGGAGATAAGTCAATAAAGGGGATGATTTTTGACACCAACAAATTTTACTATGTGATATGGATTATTTTCATTATTCAATTATATATCAAGAAGATATTTATTTATTAATGTTTGAAGAAATATCCTAGGGTTTATATTGGGGGAGAAATAGTTAATTTGAATTTATTTTTTAGAAGGAATTGGATTCCATTGCATGAAGTTTTGGCTATATAAAAGAAGGAACTGGTTTCCATGATATAGATTGTTGGGTGTGACATGGTGTCATTGAAGGTCATGTTAATGTATTGTGAATTTTTTTTTGTGTTGTTGTATTGTGGGGGGAAGGATATGTTGTGGAGTACTAGAGGGGATAATTTTGGTTGGTTTATCAATTTTGAGGTTGCTACACCATGGTTCTATGATACAACATGTTATTATTCTCTAGACATTGAATTCTACATCTCGGTGGTTCCTTTGAAACATTGTCCAATTTCTTGGATTATAGGGTCTATCTATAGATTATATTGTGTTTCTCAATCATGGATTTGAGAAACCCAACAATGGAATGGTCCCTTCCATTGAACTATTGTTTTATGATGTGCTAACCCCTCTAGGGCATGGTGTAGGGCATTTCCCTGTGGTGCCTGATTTTAAAGATTTATTATAATTTTTTATGTTCCTTCATTCCCATCCTTTTAAAAACATTCCTATTGAATCTTGGGAGACTCTATTGAATCATCAAGAGAACATAAATCTTCAAGACTCTTGGATTGATTCCCAACATTATAGGATAAAATAATTCTAATTCTAGTTGACTTTCTCCACCGTTCTATTTTCTTTTACTCCTACATTCTTCTAAGAGTTGGCGAACTATAACCAACTAGTTTTACATTGATTAAATGGATATTTAATGTATTATAACATATTGTTCATTTTACTACATGACTATGATGTAATAATGTCCTAGAATATTTTTTAGGTTGATAAGTTCTTGGAAATTCCCCATTATGAAGAGAACCTTGAAATGAGATAAAAATATTCTTAAATATAGTTTTGTGGTTGGATGACATACTAGGATGGGACACATAGCATGAAAATCATCAGGTGAGAGTACTCATAAGCAGATGAGGCTTTATCAAATGAACTTCTCACTTTGTAATCTCTAAGATACAAGATTATGAGAGCAGACCCGCTAGTAGGAATTTCGCATGTTTTGGTGTCCTTGGATTTTTTATTAGCGAGCATGTGTTATGATCCTTAGACTTTAAGATTATGATTATTATGGTTCATGAATCATGCACTTTTATTTACTAACAAAAAGTATCACGCAGATAGTTGTGGGAATTAGGGTATGTTGGTTGCGTCACGAGTGGCATATTATTAATGGATAAATCGAGGAATGATTTGTCGCTTCCAATTATGGAAGTTGATATCTCATACCTTTGATTGAAATAGAACCTTCGTGTGAAATTAAATGTCCATGGGGTAATGATGAGTTTATTTCATGTAGTCAATGAATGATGTATCAAGCATTAAAGTTGATGACACTATCATGAAACCTACTTAATAAGATATTTCAACAAAGGGATTATATTACCCAGTGAGCATTCATGGGAGGATGTTATTGTTGCGACTTTCTATTATTTCTCTTGGGTTCCTTGACCAGTTGCTAGATAGTACTCTTGGAATATAGGTAATACTACTTAATGCTAATGAGAAAGACTCCTAGAGGGTCACACACTAAGTGTTTTTAGTGGTCTCTATTAAATTCTATTTGAATATATTAAATGAAATAATCATTATTCGCATGACTGTGGAATAAATTTATTCCAGTTAAAATGATCGCATAAATGAAATAAAATTTATTTTTATTATTTTATTGAAAATTTAATAAATATTTGTTTAATTGTTTGTAAATAAAATATTTATTTAAGAGAATAAATTCTCTATTTATTTATTTGGGTGTTCAATAAATGGAAGTGGAGTTCGAGTAGACCAAGGCGATCCGGTGGTAAAATAATTATTTTCAAAATTGTTCGTAGTTATTTAACTAGTTTTCACATGTTAAAATAATAATGACGCTACTATTACTTTATGTCACAGAATTTTATTTATAATTAAATTTTGGGAAAGTCGGCACACCACCAATAATGACGCGACATTATTATTATGAGAATAGGTTTCCTTTAATTTCATGAATGTATTTAATTTATTTTATGAAATTAAATATTATAACTGATGTTACATACATATAAATATAGAAGCACTCTTATTGGGCCAAAAAAGACATGACACTGCAACCTTTGTGAATTGAGAATTGTTGAACCAAACAATTTCTATCTCAAATCTTCCCATTCCCCCTCTCCAGAACGAGATATGTTCTTCAAGGATGAATAACAGGCAATCAAGAATGACCGACAGAAGACACTTGCTTCACCACGCTAGCACCCAAAGAACCAGTGGTGTCAATCAAAGGCCATTAGAGCACATGTGGATCACTGCTAATGGGATTCTAGTTTGGATCCATACAAGTGAAATGAGATAATAAAAAAGTATCATTCTCAGAGATCAACATCATCAACAACAAAAATACCGAAGATCTAGGAATTAATTTCATTATGAAAGTAATTAAATTAATTATAAACATAATGTACAATATCCTCTGTAAAGGTTTCGGGCCTCTTACTTCCTTATCTAAATATTTGATTATATTCCATGGAGATTGGAGTTCATCATTGTATTTATACATGAATAATAATTGATCATGATAAAAGTATAGTTGGGTGTCGTCCCATCCATGCTTCCACTATTCCCAAAACCATAAAGTGGTATCAGAGGGGTTACATCATAGTTTATAATTATTTAAATATTTATTTTATGATTTATGCAATTAAAATTTTTGTTGTTTCAATTCAAGTTAATTTTTCTAAAAATCTGAATCTTGAGATCTATTCCTCCTCTTTTATTTCTCGTTCTCCTAGAAGAAATAATATTTTCTTTTAATTTTTTTAAAATATAACAGCGGATCTCATCCGGAGGTGCCAAACATTCATGCACATAAAACACAAGAACACATGACATGTATTTGACAGTACACAATGTGAGGCCAATGTTCAATGCATCGCGTCTGGTCTGCCAAACCAAGCCATGTCATTAGAGTTTTTCTAAGTCTTCATGAATCTGTTTTCTGAACAGTAATAGGCGGTACACGATTTTTGGATTACACCTTGTGTGGCCCACTGGATATGACATGTAGTCCCTTCAGGTTAGGGTTGGACCATGTACCCCATACATAGCTTGACCTATTGGAGACCATGTAACGAGGAACTATAAGGCGTATGGCCCACTGGACTCGCTGTGCACTCTGATGATTTATGAAGTACACTGCCACGCTGTTTCCCCAGTCATGTACTTCAGGATGAAAATAAACAATAGTACACGCTGTGTAGTTGGAACTACATGTTTTGTAGTCATCCAAATTATGCAGATTTATTAAAATTTATTACAAAATAATAAAAACCATTGAAACATGTACTATCGTACGGGCGTAAAGCCGAGGAAAAACACTTGATAGGTGTTATATATATATATATATATTTAATTTAACATCTGTGTAATGTTCATTTCTACTCATTGGGTAGTTATGAATAGGAATTCACCGAGTTGCCTCCAAGGTACAAGTTACATTGAAAGAGAATTTTAAATGGATTTATTTTATTAAAATTAGGATGGATGAGAATCTCATGAAAATTCAAAAAAGAGTTTAAGATAAAAGGATTGATTAATTAACGATTATAATTAATTAATACGATAATGGTTTATCTTAGACAAGAATGATTAAATAATTTAATACTAGTTTTATTTATGAATAAATATCATTGCATATATGGATGATCATGATCTAGACCAAGACCATTGAATGTAGATGGTATTTTAATTAATTTATTTAAATTAAATTTGTTGGCCTACGAGCCTTCTGATCATTAATATTTAGTGTCTGTGTTCCCAAAGTTTATTTTATATAAAACCCCATTTTATCCCTCACATGCATGTGAGTTAAAAAATGGAATATGTAATGGATGGAACTCCCTATATAGTAGAGGTTGTTCAAGATAGAGTCGAGACAAAACAAATCACAGGTAATACAGAGGTGGGCAGGTGGAAAGTAGTAAACACAAACCCAAAAGCTTCAAGATGTTTCTCCCCTAGGTCAGGGTTAGTTTATCAACCACTAGATAAAAAAACCATTTGAAAAGTTTGTGGTCATTCTCTTTATATTATTTCTGTCACTTTCATGGTTTATTAATATGGATGTTTTGTTAGAGTCAAATAATTAATGAATTAAACAATCATGCGAGATAGAACAGAAATAAACCAGACTTATGTGTAAATATTATCAAGACATGGTTAATCACTTATGAAAGTTCCACTTAATATTAAAAATCATGCGATAATTATAAAATGAAATACACACATAAGGGGTAAAAATACCTCAAATAAAATATTAAGTCAGACCAAGCTTTTCATTACATGATTAAGGTAAAAACTCAATAAAACTATCTGTTTGACCAACCCTTGTTGGGACACATACTTTAATATAGGAAGACCTTATTAAAGGTTTCGGGTTGACTTAACCATATTATATCAAGAGGAGTATCCCTTGATATACATGGTGTAATATTAGAGGCAATACATGATGAAATAAAAAAAGTCATGATTTCCAGATTGGGGAGTCTGATCAACAGATCAAGGAGCTACACGCCACCAGTTTTCAAGGACTTGTCTACCTATATACCTTCTAATAGATTGACCAAACCCAGTTGGGGTTATGATAAAGAGAAATATGGATCCTTTCCAATATAATTTCAAGGAAACTGGACATTTTGAGTTCAACGGTGAGGACCATTAGGACTTGATAAAATAGTGGGAGACTAAATAGAATTTATTATTTCTCATCAAATGTAATCAATAAATTACTAATGATCTTCTATTTTAAAATGTATCCAAATTATCCCTACAATCAATTATGGATAATGAATACATATTCAATAGCAGTAACATCCAGGAATGGTTTATTCACCTTCGGGTTATCTAACACCATGAATGGACGTCTTACGTACTAGAGTCAGCATTAAATGATCTGTCGGCTAATGTGGCGAGTGATAAGAATTTTTTGGTCTATTAGAAAAATAGTAATGATGTGGTCTATGTCCAATTTTAGATGTTATCATCAATGTCTAGCGAGATAATGAAGTCTCATGAAAACATGGATGATTATAGCATGCTCTAGAAATGTTTTGGTCGTTATCACGAGAGAGAAAGAGATGAAATATTTTAGATCCCTAAGGAACTCTTTTAGAGTAAGCTTTGAGAAGGTTCCCTAGCTGGGCCTAATGTAGTCAAGCTCATTGTCTATATTGAGCGCCTAGAGGTTCTAGGGTTTAAATTCCCAAAAGAACTGGGCACTGATATAATTCTCACATAACTCCCTCATATATTCTCTAAAATTGTAGTCAATTTTAATATGAACCACATTGGGAAGCCTATATCTGATGTTCTTATCCTTATTCTCCAAGTGGACCAAGATATGATGTGTGAAAAGCCTTCTGTCCTTATAGTGAATAATAGGAATGGGAAGGTGAATAACTTTAAGCACAAAGATTCTTCACAACCATCTAGGAAAAGGAAAATAATAAGCGAGGGAAGGGAACATGAGGCTATTTGTTTCTCATGTGGAAAGAAGGGCCACTTGAAGAAGAACGACACCCATCCTAAGAAGCAAGGGGAAGCTTCAAGTGCGTTTGTTATCGAATGAAATCTATCTGTTTATAAAAATTGGGTATTAGGTATTTCTTTTGGTTCCCACATATGTATCCAGATATATGATTCATGTAGATTCATGATGATTGATTGAGGGGAGGTAGATTTACGAGCAACCAACAGAGACAGAATTTCCACTATAGTTGTTGGTGACTAACACATCACATTGTCAACTGGGATGATCTTGGTGTTAAAGGGTTTTTTTATATGTGACATATGAAACCAAAAATATAATTTATGTATCCATATTAGATATTTATGGATTTTCTTTCATGTTTGGAAATGAAATTTTCTTATTTTATAAAGATAGAATTTTTTTTAGTAGGGCACATTTGTACAATGGTCTTTATGTGTCAGATTACACAAACCAAGTAATGTCAATCGATGAAAAAGATACTTCACATGAATAATACCACACCCATCTTTGGCATTACTAGCTAGGTCATGTAAATGAGAAATGCATCACAAAGTTACATTGAGAAGTATATTTAGATTCTTTTGAAGTAAAACCACTTGCCATATGTCATGCATCTTTACAAGGCAAAATGACCGAAACCCCATTCGGTAGGAAAGGTGATAGGGGAAAAAGGTTCTTGAATTGGTTCATACCGATGCGTGTGGACCATTTTTAGTTAAATAAAGGTGTGGGTAATAACACATAATTACTTTTACTGATTATTTTAGAAGATATGGATATATATATACATGATGAGGTATAAGTCAGATTCCTTTGAAAAGTTCAAGGAATACACAAATGAAGTTGATAACTAGCTTGGTAAGAAGACTATGATACTCCACCCAGTCCTAGGTGGGGAATTTCATAATAAGTACTTCATTGATTTCTTATGAGAGTTTGGGATCATATCCCAACTCACTCCTCTTTACACACCTCAATGGAATGGTGTAATCGAAATGAGGAACCGCACCTTATTGGACATTGTGAGATCAATTATGAGTCATGAATGTCTTCCATTATCCTTTTGGGGGTATTCATTACAAACAGTGGCACACAGTAAACCATGTACCAACTAAATCGATAAATGTTATTCCATACAAGTTTTGGAGTGGATAAAGAGCCATATTATCTAATTTACATGTGTGGGGTAGCGGAGCTTTTGTTAAGGCCTCTTTAAGAAACAAACTCATGCCCCGAGGTAGAAAGTGTACCTTTATATGATACCCCAAGGAACCAAGGGGATATTACCTATACAACGCCTTATACAAAAATGTAATAGTGGATAGATAGTCCGTAATCCATGAGAGGGATCACATCTCCAAAAGAGATAGTGGGAGTGATATAGACTTATATGAAGTCAAGCCTCAAGGAAAACAAGAGTTTGTACATGAATAGATTCCACCAAGACTTTTGGAAGAAGAATCTGTTCCAGAGAAAAAATTAATGGGTAGGAGTACAAGAGAGGTTACATAATCTGAATGGTATAGTTTTCTAGTAATCGAGGATGGAGACTCATTATTCGTTGATAATAATGATCCTATAACCTATAATGAATTTGTAAGTGGCACAGATGTTTCCATGTGGAAAGAATCCATGAATTCTGAAATGGATTACATGTACCAAAACCAAGTCTGGATTATGGTAGATCCACCAATTGATGTAATGCCTATTTTATGAAAATGGGTATTCAAGAAGAAACTGAACATGGAATGAATAGTCAGTACCTATAAGGTATGATAGGTTGCAAAAGTGTTTAAACAACGTCACGAAATTTACTACGATGAATCCTTTTCACAAGTTTCAATTCTGAAATCCATCATAATTCTACTTGCCATTACGGCGTATGATGGCTATGAGATTCGGAAAATGGATGTCAAAATATAATTCCTTAAATAGAAAATTCAATAAGGTGTCAGCATGACACAACATGATGGGTTTGTGACTCCAAATGATTCCAATAAGTCATGCAGGTTGCAGAAATCCATTTATGGATTAATGCAAGAATCCAGGTCATGTAACATTTGTTTTTATGAGCTATAATAGAATTGAGTTTTATCGAGAATAAATGTGAGCCTTGTATCTAGAAATGGTTTAGTTGGAGTGCAGTCGTTTTCCTAATAGTATATGTGGATGCCATATTTCTTATTGGAAATGAGATACCAATATTACAGTCTGTTAAGACATGGTTGAATCAATGCTTCCCCATGGAGGATTTGGGAAAGGTAGCATAAATTAATGGGACCAGGATCCATCATGATAGATCCAAGTGATTTATGGGCCTATGTCAAAGTAAATACATTGATATGATACAAAAGAGATTCAGTATGGAACAATCCAAGATGGTATTGTTGCCAACATCACATGGCATTCATCATTCCATGAAAAGGTGTCCTCAGACACATAAGGAATTAAAGATAATGGAAAGGACTCTATATGCATCAGCGATTCGATCAGTCATGTATGCCTTGCTATGTAATAGTCTCGATGTCGCCTATGCGTTGAGTACGGTAGGCTGATATCATGCTGACCCACGTGACCACCATTGAATGGCAGTTAAGACTATCCTAAATTATCTGAGGAATACTAAGGATATGTTCCTAGTTTATGGAGGAGATGAGGAACTAGTAATCAAAGGATATGCAGATGCTAGTTTCCAGACAGATCAAGATGACATGATGTCACAAACGACATACATCTTCACATTTAATTGAGGTGCAATGAGTTGGAAGTTCTCAAAGCTGATTATGGTCACAGATTCAATAAAAGATTCTGAGAATATCATTGCTTTTGATGCAGCTAAATAAGCATTTTGGATGAAAATATTCTTCTTAGAGCAAGATGTGATACCTAGCAGTAAAGATCCCATCACACTGTATTGTGATAATACTACAGTGATGAATCTCGCAAAAGAGACAAGGTCACATTAGCATATGAATCACATACTTTTGAAGTATCATCTCTTGAGGTATTTTTATCAGAGTGGTGAGGTTGAAGTGAGTATTATTTCCATAGAAGAAAATGTGGATGAATTCCTGACTAAATCTTTGACTCAGCAGAAACATGATCACCTTGTGAGTTCTAGCGAACTAAAAGTCATAGGTATATGGATCTAGTACACGTATGAGTTTTTAAGAGTTAGTGTCCTAGGACCAACTGGTATTAAATTTATTACAAGGATATTTAATGTATTATTTCATATTTTCCATTTTTTGCATGACTATGATGTAATAATATCCCAGAGTATTTTTTGCATTGATAAGGTCATATAAGTTCCCGACTTTGATGAGAACCTTGAAATGCTATATCAATACTCTTAAATATATATTTTTTGTTGGATGAAAAACTATGATGGGACACAAATCATGCAGGCCGTCAAGTTAGAGTACTCATTACTAGATGAGATTTTCTCTCATGAAGTTCACACATGGTAATTTCTGAGATAAGAGATTATGAATACAAACCCACTAGTAAGAATTCCACATGTTCTAGAGTCCTCTAATTTTTCTATATTTGAGCATGTGTCACCATCCTTAGTCTTTAAGATTATCATTAATATGTGTCATGACATGCGTACTTTGATTTACTGACGAAAACCATCACACATACAATTGGTGGGAAGTAGGGTAAGTTGTGTGCGTCACCAGTGGCATGATATTAATGGATATGTCGAAGAAGGATTTTTTCCCTTCTATTTGTGGATGTTGATATCTCAACCATTTTATTTAAATAGAACTGTCACATGAAATTCCATGTCAATGGTGTAACAATTAGTTAGTTTCAGGTATTTAAAAAATGATGTATCAAGCATAACAGTTGATGACACTATCATGAAACCTTCTTTATGAGGTATTTTTTAAATGGGATTATATAACATAGTGAGTGTTTCCAATGTGGATGTCATTTGTGTGACATTACGTTCTTTCTATAGGGTGCCTTGACCCATTTTTAGACAATACTCTTGGACTATAGGTGAGCCTACTTAATGCCAAACAGAAAGAATACTAGAGGGTCACACACTAGGTGTTTTTGGTGGTATCCGTTATATTCTATTTGAATTTAATTAATGAAATAAATATTATTATCAAGACCATGGAGTAAATTTATTCAAGTTAAAATGATCGTATAAGTTAAATAAAATATATTTATTTATATTATTGAACATTTTAGAAGAATTTATTTACTTGTTTTTAAATAAAATATTTATTTAATAAAATAAATTATTTATTTATTTGTTAGGGTATTGAATAAATGGAAGTGGAGTTTGAGAAGACAAGTCTATTCTGGTAGTAAAATAATTATTTTCAAAAAGTTAAATAATTATTTTACTAGTTGGAACACGTTAAAATGATAATGACGCTACTATTATTTTATGACGTAGAATTTGATTTATAATTCCATTTTGCGCAAGTTGGTGCACCATGTATTATTATTATGAAAATGGGTTTTCTTTAAGGTCATGAATGTATTTAATTGCTGTTATGAAATTAAATATTGTAACGGAAGTTAAATACATATAAATAGGTAATTACGCCTATTGTGCCATAAAACACACAACACCGCAAGCTTGGTGAATTTAGAATTATTGAGACAAAAAATTTCCCTCTCAAATCCTCTTCTTCCCCCTCTCAAGTATGAGTGATTTTCATCAAGGCTGAAGAACATGCAATCAAGAACGACTGACACAAGACACCTACTTCACCATGGTAGCACCTAGAGAATGAGTGCTGTCTATCAGTGGCCATCAGAGCACATTTGGATCACCACAAGAGGGATTCTAGTTTGGATCCTTATAAGTGCAACGATATAATCAGTAAGGGTAATTCGAGACAATCAAAATCATCAATGAAGAACAATACCAAATATCCAGGTATTATTTTCATTATGAAATTAATTTAATTAATTATAAACATGATGTGAAAGATCCTCTCTAAAGGTATCGGGCCTCTTCCTTCTTTGCCTAAATAATTGATTATATTTCATGGAGATTGGATTTCATCATCTTATTTATCCTAGAAGAATCATTGATCATGGTAAAAATTATAGTTGGGTACCTTCCCAACCATGCTTCCGCTGAACTCGGAACCATCAATTCGTGGGTTGTATCTCCATTATACAACCAAAAGGGGAATTTATTCATAAACTATTAATGAACCATGTATTCTCTAGTGTCAACATGATGAAGATAAATGTTTTCTAGGTTAATGAAATTTCCATAATGTAATCTATACTATCCATCACCATTTATTCTAGATTCCCCAAAAAATTAAGAACCATTCAATATAGAGATTCTTCTTTCAGAATTTGTGTGTGAGTCTTATACATGGATATGATTCTTGTAATTTGGGTTTCATCAATCTTTGTTTATGATGATACTTACAATCTAGGGGCCTTGTATGTACCTGTTTACATGATATGATGGTATGTTCTTATGTGCATTGAGACCCATGATTGATGTGTGTTTCTTGTGTGTTTGTGGACCTATGAGAACCAAGATTTATATGACTTGTTTTTTTCTATTATATTACATGATTATTGGTGTTTCATATCCTTTTTATCCTTGATTTAGGTATGATGAAGATTATATTTCTTAGAATTGGAAAAAATACATCTTGGATAGGAAGCATGGGTGTTGTGATGAAGGCCAAGGACATGGGATTGTTTGAAGTTGTTACTTAGATATCATGGACATGATCAAGTGATGAAAGAGTAGACCATACAAGGGTGAAGTGTGACTAATTTTTTTAAATGGTGATTTTCAAGAAGGACCAATCATGGGTGATTGTGATCCAACTCGTCGAGCATTTTTGGTGGACCTACCATCATGTGAGAGGAGAAGTCCACCTTAGGGTGGGGATTGAGGAGTTGCATAATGGTAGAATGTTGAAATATTTCTAATTGAAATATGTGATGAAATGATGAATAGAACATATTGAATGTTCTAAGAAAAGAAATATCTGACACTTGAAATCTTGCCAACATAGTTCCAAAGATAGTGAGACCAGAGTTTGTGGTATTCCAGTTAGTGCAAGATGACCTACAAGCTATGTGGTTGATATTATACATTTGAATTAATTCAATGTTTTGGAATACCCCCAATATATATATATATATATATTCACTTGTGTTAAGGAATCATTGGTGGCATCTTTATGGAATTTATACTCACATCATGAATAGGCATCTCAATACACCTGCATATTTCATGATCAGGGATCCAGGAAAGGGAAAGTGCCCAACATCAGGTTACTGAGGAGATTATACATGGTGAAAGAGGTAATACTATGATATATTTCAGATCGATGTTGTGGAACATTTATTTTTTTCTTTTGGAATCCTTATAAAATGGTTGAACTTCCATATTTGGGGTCCATGCTTTGTTTCATTATATGAATATATGAAACACAACATGTAATATAATATAATACTTATTATTATGTTGTTTCTGTTTTTGAAACTCTTGATGGTACAATGTTTCATCGCTGCACCCGACTTCTATTTCCATGCATCCCACATTCCAATGGCGAGAATATTTCAACACTTTCATTAGTGATGTATGCCCATTGATTGAGAAATGATGATTGATTTTAGTTCCTCCTATAATGGATTCCTCCATGGATCTATCCTGCTTGTCTAGGTCTCCCTTGTATATTATGACAAGTTCTGGGAATTCATTCTTGATGCCATATCAATATGGACACTGATTAATTACTCTACTTATCTCTTAATAGGGCAGAAACCTTCACTCAAGAGAGTAGTCACGTTGGGAATTTTTGGGCATCTCTAGACATTGGGTATACTAGGTACCAGTGAATATTATTTTTTGGAGGGAATCTCATTTGATGTATCATTGGTTTGGAACCCAAGGAATCTCTTATTGATCAAGTGGTAATTTAAACTAGGGGAATAATTCTTCCAATGATTTTACCTCATAAATCACATGTTTATTTCATGGGGTAGGTATTCTGGATCATATAATGAGCTTAACATATTGTGGAGGCAGACACATGTCAATGTATTTTGGGGATATGATGGAGGGGTTTGTCTAAGAAGATTAATTCCTTACAAAGATACATTATGATTATTTATTTAGGTGGATCAAATAGGTGTTCCCCTAGGAGAGAATATTCCACACTTGGGTGATGGGAAATATACTATAACTATAATTTCTCTAGGAGACATACCCGAACACACAATTGAGGCAAATCCAAGAGATATTTCCCTAGGAGTAAATATTTCACACTAAGGTAAAGGGGATTTTCCTGCATGTTTAATGTCTCTTAGAGATGGATCATAATTCCCTGTTGATGAATATCAAGGAGGTGTGGCCCTAGGAGAGAATATGTCACACATGGGTGAAGTATCATGCCCCAAAGATTTAATGGATCATAGAGACAAATTAGAACAAATTATTGTGGAAGAACAAGGAGGTGTTTCCCTAGGATGGAAGATGCCACACTTGGTTGAAGGGGTGTATCTTGAAGTTTAATATCTCATGAATATGGATCAAAATTCCCTGTTAAGGTGGATGAAGGAGGTTTGTCCCTATTAGGGCAGATGGATTAGAATTCCCTATTAGGGTGGATCAAGGATGTCTTTCCTTTTGAGGGAAGATGTCACACATTGGTGAAGGGGTGTGTCCCATATGTTAAACATATCATAGAGACAATAATAATTATCAATTGAGGTTGATCAAGGAGGTTTGTCTCTAGTTTTGAAGATGTAACAACTAGGTGAAGTGGAATATCCCACAATTTTAACATCTCATAGATATATATCAAAAAACCCTATTGAGGAAGATAATGGAGGTGTGTCCCTATGATGAAATATGTAACAACCTGGTGAATGGGCATGTCCCTCAGGTTTAACATATCACCAAGATAGATTATAATTCCATATAGAGTCAAATTAAGGAGGAGTGTCCCTAGAAGGAATGATGTCACACTAGGGTGAATGGGTGTTTCCTTTAGGTTTAACATCTTTCAAGGACAGATCAGAGCACCCTATTGAGGTGGATCAAGGATGTGTTTCCCTAGGAGGGAATATGTCACACCTGGATGAAGGGGAATTTCTCATAGATTTAATGTCTCAAGAATAGGAATGAGACCAACCTATTGAGGTGGATTAAGGGGGTGTATCCCTTGGAGGAAAGATGTCCCACTTGGGTGTGATGGTTTTCAAGATTAAACCTTAGGGAGGTACCAAAAATACTCTATTTAAGATAAATGTATAAAAACTATAGTTTTATGCCACAATTTAGGGTCTTGTGACGAGACCAATTCTCACAGTTTAATGACATGTGGTAAGGATGCTTGTTTTGTGAAAGGAGTGTCTATGAGGGATGGAATGTGGATTACATGTGGAAGCTTCCCTATATGGGTGACTCATATACCATGTAATAAGTGATTTACTCATCCCATGATAATCATATATAGGTTATTCTTTGTTTATCTCATAGGTTAAGTCTATAGTTTAATGTCATGTGCTGAGGAAATTGTCTTGTAGTTTAACATTTCATGACCAGGACATGGGGCTAGTCAGTTTTACATGATAGAGCTCAAACATTGATGAGGCTCTCACCTCAAGGAGGACATAATAATTCTAGAATATATATTTTTTATAGGGAAACCTCACAGATAAAGGTATTTTGTTTCTCTCAAAGATTCCCCTAATGATTACACGACCACCGATCATTTGCCTCTGGGACGGTCAAGGAATTTCTATTTACATAGAGGAATGGGAATATGAAGGCAAAAAATTAGGGTCTTTATGATTATGAGAAATTATAATTATCGTACCCATGCTTAGGATAAATAGTTAAGGTAATTCATGTAGTAGAATCATAAGGAAAATCACGTGGGGGAGTAGTAAGTTGTTGCACAATACTTTTTTTGTGGTTTCCACAAGAGTTTCATGATCATGGGGATTTATAAAATGGTGAATTATATCTTCAAGAGGCATATTTGATTCCAATGTTTGGGGTTGCATACAATTTAGGGCTGCGTTATGGACAATTATCTTTGCACGAACTTGACCATTTATAAGAGTATTTATATGAGGATCACTCCACCACATTCCAAGTCATGTTCCATATCACATGAGATTTTTCATGAAAATGTTTTACCACTGAGGGTCCATTATATCTGGAGTTTCATGGTGTTGCGGAAGAGAGGGATTTTCACATAGTATAACGTCACATCATCTTCCGGAGATCCCCTTTATGGGTGGGGGTTTGGTTCTATTTACTGTCAAAATATTCGTCTTTGGGCACCAAACATCAGGGGAATAGAACTAGGTTTCTTTCTTCTCCACCATTTGTCATTAGAGCTTGGTCGCACAAATATTTCGGTTTGACATCACCATTGTCGTGGAACAAAATGGTTGTGTGAAAGGATTTCATTCAATGATCATATTTTTTTATGAAGAGTGAGTTTAGTGGATCTAATAAAAAGAAAATAAAAAGGTTAATGCAATTTGAAGGAATGAATTTTACATTTTCCCATTGAAAAATGGGTAACATTGTAACACCCATGATTTTATGAGAAATATTTTGTTTTTATGTATTATGTTATATGCATCACTAAAGGAATCTTCCACCACACACAACACTGTCTTGGCTTACGTTACACGCACGAACAACCTTCCCCAATAGCTTGCATTGTACGCAATACCGAGTTTCACTAAATAATGATATGTTATTAAAATATTATATAAAGTAGAATTTATGAATAGTAATACACACTTTTTAAAATTTTATAAATTTTATCGTTCAAAATGGACTTCATTTTGGGATTCTCAATATCGAAATTAGCCTACGGTAATTTTTTGGTATTTTTCTGAAAACTTTCAATTTTTGATGAATAGTACAAAACTGAGTTATTGGTTAAAAATGACTTTTTATTTAAATAATAATTTATTTTATTTAAAACTATTTTAGGTAAAAATAGATACATAATAACTATTTACGTTTAACGTAATTCATTGGATTCATTTTGTAATAATATATATATATATATATAAATTTTATTGAACTTTTTGACCGTCTTTTACCCACCTCATAGGAGCATTTCAAATTGTACATAAAACATAATTTTACTGCTTCGGTGAGTTGAATTTCTAAAATCCGAGAGACATGGCTAATATCAAGGAGTAAAATGTGGTTCAATAAGATAAAAAAAGTTTTTGGTGAATCGTTACTTTTTACTTTTATTTACCACGGTTAAAAGTAAATAGGGCAATTAAGGGTAAAAATGATATTATTATTACCCTAACACATGTCATAATTCTGTTGGATAAGTTTAATTCGACCAAAAACAACCTTAATAATAAAATATTACCCTTTATGTACACTTGGGTTAGATTAGTACAATTATTATTATTTTATTTAAAGAAGAGTTAAAACAGTTAAAATCAATGTTTAATAAATAAAACTTTTTTAATATAGGGTAATACATAAGATAAATTCGACTATAAATATTCATTAGAAAGATAAAAATATTTCCTACATAGTGATATTTTATTTCTATTTTTTAGACATTAAATAATTTAATATATTTATGACACAATAATGATACAGTAATTACCTTAGTAATGAAATATTAACATAGTAGATATTATAAATACCTAAATAAATGTAATTTTAGACTTTTTATGAAATACAATAATTTTATAGGTTAATATGACATGTTATTATTGATTTTTTTTTAGAACTAATTATTCTTCTATTATTTCCACAAAAATCAATTTCCAAATAGAGTCAAAATTGACATAAAATAGTTTTTTGAACAAATATTATATAATTAATTGTTATTCTGTTCCTAAAAATATAAGGATCAGCCAAATGACTTAGATAAGGTTATATATGTTGATAATTAACCACTTGAGGATCGTATAACTTGTTATAGTATGTTTATTTACCATATAGTGTAAGAAAACAAGAAGACATGGTAAATGTTAAATTATTTAACTTAGAGTTAAATCTAAATGATAAGGTTAAAATAGTAACCTAAACTTGTCTAATAACTATTGGTTGAGATCACTTCAACCCATACCCACTTTATCTTATAAATAAATCAATTTGGAGCTATTATTAACTGAATATGAATTTATTATAAAATAATATTTTACGTTTTTCCTATGGTGCCCCTCTCCTCCCTTATAAAAGGGAACCTCCTCCCTCTCCACTTTACACAATTATGAGCTTTCATGCTCCGTAATACCCTGAACACTTACCTTATAAACATCCCTAGAAACATAATAGAGGATATGGTCTTCTTCAATGTCCATCATTAGTGCCCTAAGGGGAGGTTTAGAAGTGGCACGTCAAAGAAGATGTAATATCCATGACCAATTCATTAAAATTCATTTCTTCTTCTACTTCTTCTTATTTTTTTGTTTCATAATAAAGTAATAACATAAGAAGCACTCATATACTGATATGTTATTATAAATATGAAACAAACCTATTTCAGCATCTATCCATCCTATGAAAAACAAAATCATCGCACGTGCGTACGTACGAAATACTGTCTCCACGCTGTGGTGTAATCTGTTTTTCCAACACCACCTTACATGGATGGGTATAATGGTGTAACAAATAACTATATATAGTTATTATGACATGATAATAAATTTGAGATGTTATATCATTAAATTTAATACAATTCCACAAACATGTTAATGATATCATCGCTTTTGCGTACGTACGTCATACCGTCTCCACGATGTGATGCGACTCGTTCTACATGATATTCATTGAATAATGACTATGTAAATGAATCGAATGAATAAATATTATAGATATTACACTAATACCATTCTGAAAATGATGTATCTATAACCTAAAAATAATAATAAGAGTTTATTCGACAAAACCCGCATTAGAACATAAAACAATGAACACCTTCATAACAAGTAGCAATGAAATATTACTAATAAGAAGATAAGAATATGACCATATATGATATAATGACAATGAATATGATTATATAATAAGTCAATGATATTATTTAAATCATCATACAAGAGGTTCGAATAAGTACGAAGGATATCAGACCTAAAGTAAGGGAAAATCTCACAATCTCATTTTTATCCAAGATTGTTTATACTTCAGAATTTACTAGGGCATATTTATCATCCACATCCATGTATCCTTAATATGTATTATTATTTATATCCTCCTACAATTTTTTAAATCCAATTTTACTTATTGGTGAATTTTAGTAAAAGATATGCAAGTAATATTTTGTCGTTTTCAGTACGAGATACTTTTTGACTTTTCCAGCGAAAGTACGAGAAGAATGATTCTTTTTCTAACTTATATGACAGGAATGGATTTTTATGATTTAATAGAACATTATTTCCATGAAGCTTACTTTACATGTTTTCATGTTTTTTTAATTAACTTATTTTAGTTAAAAAATTAAGAACATGTTAAGAAAGGAAATTAAATTTTGAAGTGGAAAGGATATTTTCCTCAAGATTGGAGTTCAAGTGTTTTATCAAAATTATTTTCCATATATGATAATATAGGGTTCTATTTATATTCCGTTTATTAAATTTATTTGATTATGTTATTATGGAATTATTTTTATGAAGTCATTTTATCATATATGGATTTTGTTATGATAACATGACGTTCAAGAATCCCATTTTTATTACATGGGTTATACTGTGTTGTATGATTTATGATTTTGTGGAACATATAAGAATTGTATCATTATGAGATGGGTGGGACCTATATCTCCCTCCAATTAATTGGGTAAAGACTTATATCTCATGAGATAGACATGGATGGAACGATAGGTTAATCCGGTTCAGTGATACAGGACTGAAATGAGGAGTGAAATCGGTTCAAAAATGGAATTTGTCTGCAAGGATAGTCATGGAAATGAGTCTTGACTACTAAGAAATTGTTCTCTATGATTATGTGTGTATGAAACAATGTTTCATGTTTTATGTTATGATTATTGCGATTACATTTCACTACCATGATTTATTCCATGTTATGATATTATGATCTCTTTTGCAGGTTAATATTTTCAAAATGCTATGTTATTATGAATATGATATTATTGATATTTCAATTTTTTACCCTTACTAAGAATTTGAGCTCACCCTTTTGTATGTTTTATTTTCCCCAGGTTAGGAAGAAGGGTATTAAGTAAGATATTCCAAAAGAGACTCTAGATATGGTAAAATAAAAGGGATACAATATAGATGATTTATGAAGCAGCTGTTTATGTTTCCTAGTTTCTAAAGACACTATAACTATACGATCCTTTCATGGTTTTGTTATATGTTGTATTAAGTGTGCTTCAATTTTGAAGTAATAATAATGTATGTAATGTACGGGTTGTTATAGTTGGTATCAAAGGAAAGGTATAGTCAAACTTTGGAAACTAGGATGTGAAAGCCTTAGTAAGAACCCTAAGGATATTTATAAGCATAGAACACGATCTTAGTGTTTTAGAAATGTCCATGGGTAACCTATGATAAGACCTAAAGTGTGAAATCACTACCACAAATACAGTTTTTCCCAGCCCCCCTTTATGAGCGCTCAAAAAAGCACTCATAAAGGGTGCCTTTATCAGCGCTAAAAAAAGCGCTGATAAAAGTACCCCTTTATCAGCGTTTTTTTATCCTTGATAAAGGCCTCCCCCTTTATTAGCTCTTTTTTTAGCGTTAATAAAGAGATCCCCTTTATCAGTGCTTGTTTAGTGGCACTGATAAGGGGGGGGGGGGCTTTATCCGTGTTTTTTTAAAAGCGCTGATAAAGGGTCAAATTCAAAAAAAATTAAAAATAACATTATTATATTAATATATAAACATAGTTATATTGATATAAAAATAATATATAATTTTTAAATATATTTTAGATAAGTATAAATGCACATTTACACTTAATATACTTAATATATAAGATATTTAGTGAAAATGGATTCTTAAAAAATTAAAAAAATATTTTTAATTAATAATTTGCTAATTATTATGGAGTAATAGTAATTTTATAACAATTTGAAGACTAAAACAATTAAAAAAATTAAAAAAAGATGAAAAATATGTTGAAAACGCAACTCAAACTTCAAATGCCCATAACTTTTGATCCGGGTGTCCGTTTGAGCTCTACCACATATCAAATCGAAGTCTGCGATGAGCTCTACATCGTTATGATTTGGGGGACCTTTGTCAAGCGGTTTTCGAGGCCAAAAGTGGCCTAGAAGGCCTCAAAAACTGAGTTTTTAGTTGGGGTACCCCGGTTTTTTAACATTTTGTGGATTTTCAGCCTCGTGTAAGGGGGTATTATTGACCTTTTTTGGTGGGGACTAAATTTATTCCAAGGTATTACATTCATATTGATATTATGACTTTGAAATTTTATTGTTTTTTATAATTCACTGCTATTTATAATCAAATATATAACAATATATACATATTTTTTATATATTCGCACATAAAAATTAATTATAGATATAAATAATAAAATATATTTACATATAAAATATATTATCTTTATCTAAATAATAACTAATATCCATTTTATTTAAAATACAAATATATGAATATTTATATACCTATATATTAATCTAACTATATATATATATATTAATCTAGCTATATATATATATATTAATATAACTACATATATATTAATATTACTATATATATATATATTAATATCACTATAAATATATATGTTAATATCACTATAAATATATATATATTCATATAACTATATATATATATAAATATAAATATATATTACTAGACGAATAAATATAACTAAATATATATATATAAATAGAGATATATATTAATATAACTATATATATATATTAATATAAATATATATTATTATACGAATAAATATAACTATATATATATAAATAGAGATATATATTTATATAGCTATATATTAATATTAATATAACTACATATATATTAACATAACTATATATATAGTAATATAAATATATATAAATATATATATTAATATAACTATATATATATATTAATATAAGTATATATATTAATATAACTATAAATATTAATATAACTATATATATATTAATAAAAATAAATATATATATATATATTAATGTTACTATATATTACTAAACGAACAAATATAACTATATATATATATATAAATAGTGATATCATGAAATAGTAAACAAATCAAAATAGAGTAGTGGTAAGGGCTTAGGCGTGCAAGGGGGAGGTCTCGAGTTCAAAACCTGTTGGAGGTAGAGGCGCACGCATGGGGGTGGATGTGGGGGTATAGTGCTGATAAAGGGTGGAGGGGGTGCTTGTGGGGCACTGGAGGGGGTGGAAGGAGCTATTAAATGTGGGGATCAAGCGTTATAAAATCCCCCTGGATTGGCATGATTTTTGTAATTTTTTGTAATTTTTTTGTAATTTTTTTAATTTTTTTTAATTTATTAAATTTTTTGTAACTTTTATCAGAGTTTTTTAAAAGAGCTGATAAAAGGGTCCTTTATCAACACTAAAATGAAAACACTGATAAAGGAAGCGCTGATATAGGACCCCTTTATCAGCGCTTTTTTTGAGCGCTTATAAAGGGGTCCTATATCATCGTTTTTTTGAGCGCCGATAAAGGGGACCCCCCCCCCCTTTATCTTCGCCGGATTAAACAACGATTTTCTAGCACTGTTAAAGGCCATTTTTAGTGCTGATAAAGGGAATATTTGTAGTAGTGAATATTATTACTGATTATGTTTCTTTCCTGTTATAATTAGTGTTTATCACACTATTCTTCTTAGTTTTAGTGAATGGCTGGAAACCGAAGGAACCGTGTTAATACAGAATGTGATGGGCAATGCAATGATTGTCCCCCTGAGCAACCAAACGTTTTGGGAGCTGGAATTCAAAATCTTGTAGCCATGATCAAACAAATTTCTCAAGATATGAATCATGAAGGACTTCCAAATGAGAAAAGGAAGGAGTAACATTCTATTGAATCCTTCATGAGGCAACGTCCACCCTCATTCAGTGTGTCTACTGATCCATTAGTGGCTGAACAATGGATCAATACCATTCTACAATGTTCTAAACATGATAAAGTCATCTTAGTAGTATATCGTTTGGAAGGAGAAGCTGATCAATGGTGGAATCTTATCAAGAATACAACGCCCCAAGATAAAATTGAATCCATGGAATGGGATGAGTTCTAGAACTTTTTTTTCAATAATTACTTCCCTCGTATTCTTCCAAAAAATATGGAGAAGGAGTTTCCTGAACTAAAGAAAAAGGATGATGAATCTGTTAGTAGCTACAAAGAAAATTTTACAAGACTTGCAAGGTATGCTTCCAGATTTATTATCCAACCTGAGAGTAAGATCGATCGATTTTTTAGTGGCCTAAAACCAAGTCTTCGAATGGAATTAGACATAAAGGACTTTAATATCTACGAAGAAATTATTTGATGTGATCGCAAGGTTCATATGAGGATTGGAGTAACCCATCAGTCATATGGGTTAGATAAAAAGAGGAAAATGGAATTCAAACGGAAATCTAATGAACACACTAAAAAGAAGATGAGTTTTTCCTTATGCTCAATGTGTGGAAAGAAACATGGAGTGAATTGTCTTAAAGGGATAAGTAAATGTTTCAAATGTTGAAAAGAAGGTCACCGGGCTTTTGAATGCTGCAATGATGGGAAAAAGTTTTCTAGTGATGCAAACAAAGAAATGGCTACACAGAATGCACCTTCTACACATCAATGTTACAAGTGTAAGGAAATGGGGCATTATGCTAATCAATGCCCTAATCCAAGGGTCGTTGATGATGATCAATGTAAACAAACTCCTAAGGCCATTAACAAAGTAATGTCACATGAAATTTCTATCGGCGATGTGGAGTACGATAACGAAGTGGTAAAAGGTACACTTTCCATCCACTCTAATGTAGAAAATGTTTTATTTGATTCTGGATCCACCATGTCTTTTATTTCTGAAGAATTTTCTAAGGGTATCATCATATTACCTCAACATTTAGATGTTGAGTTAGCTGTGACAACCCCTAATGGCACAACAATCACGCCAAAAGTTTACATTTCTTCTCAGATTGAAGTTTGGTGGAAAGTGCTTCATGAAAATCTTATGATCCTTCCTATAGTGGAATTTGATTTGATTCTTGGCACAGATTGGCCTTATTTATATAGATCTCATATAGATTTCCATAGAAGGTAAGTCACAATTCAATTCATGATCAATCAACGATCATCTATCGATGCAAGGATGAATATAACCTTCCAGTGGAAATTTATTCCATATTATGGGTCTTTATCCCAATAAATGAAGGTTATTTATCCCAAATGGTTGGAGAGAATCTCATGATTAAGAATATTCCCAATGTATGAGAGTTTGATGATGTCTTTCCAGAGGAATTTCCAGGTCTTCCACCAAACCGTGCAGTCGAGTTTTCAATAGAACTCATACCGGGTGCTTTACCCATTTCAAAGACACCTTATAGAATGTACTCAATTGAGTTGTAGGAATTGAAGAAGCAACTCCAAGAGAATCTTGATAAGGGATTCATGTGCCCTAGTGCTTCACCATAGGGAGAACATGTTCTGTTTCGTAAGTATAAATATGGATCAATGAGACTATGCATTGATTATTGAGAACTTAACAAGATCACTATCATGAAAAAATATCCTCTCCCCCACATTGATGAATTATTTGACCAACACTGCGAAGCACAATACTTTTCCAAGATTGATCTTCATTCAGGGTATCATCAATTAAGGGTCAAAATGGAGGATATACCAAAGACGGATTTCCATACAAGGTATGAACACTATAAATTTATAGTGATGCCATTTGGTCTTACTAATGCCCCTGCTATCTTCATGGATCTAATGAATAGATTCTTTAGAGACTATCTTGATCACTTTGTGGTAGTATTCATAGATGATATTCTTGTCTATTCAATGATCAAGGAAGAACATGAAGATCACTTGACAATTGTATTAAAGACCCTAACAAAGGAGCAGATTTATGCCAAATTTTCCAAGTGTGAATTTTGGCTTCAAAAAGTTTCATTTTTGGGTCACATAATCTCAAAAGAGGGGATATATGCGGATCCAGCAAAAACAGAGGTTATCGAAATATGGCCGAGACCAACAACAGTAAATAATATCCGAAGTTTTCTTGGTTAGGCTTGATATTATCGACATTTTGTGAAATATTTTTCATGATTATCTAATCCACTCCCGAGTTTGACTCGAAAAGGAGTTAATTTCGTTTGGACGGAGCAGTGTGAAGAGAATTTCAAGGAGTTAGAAATAAGATTATCCAGTGCACCTGTGCTCACACTGCATTGTAGTA
Source organism: Viscum album (assembly GCA_963277665.1). Taxonomy (NCBI): domain Eukaryota; kingdom Viridiplantae; phylum Streptophyta; class Magnoliopsida; order Santalales; family Viscaceae; genus Viscum; species Viscum album. The sequence goes on from OY728165.1 coordinate 1,563,579,020, forward strand.
GAGAATGGTTTGTGATCTATAGTGATGCATCCAAGAAGGGATTGGGGTGTGTTCTCATGAAAAACGATATGGTGATAGCTTATGCCTCACGACAATTGAAAATACATGAGAAAAATCACCCAACTCATGACTTGGAGTTAGCTGCGGTAATCTTTGCATTAATGATTTGGAGGCATTATCTTTATGGTGAAAGGTGTGATATTTATACTGATCATAAAATTTTAAAGTATATTTTCACACAAAAGGAGTTGAATATGCGGAAAAGAAGATGGTTGGATCTGATTAAGGATTATGACTGCTCAATTCATTATTACCCAGGGAAAGAAAACAAGGTGGAAGACGCATTAATTAGAGAAGACCATGCTAGCTTATCCATGACGAGGATCACAAAAGATCCAATATTTATGGGTTTACAAAGGATGGATCATGGAATTATAATGGAAGGGGAAAAATCTTATATTTCTAAAATAAATGTTCAACCATCTATACATGTGAAGATTGAAGAGGCATAGAAAGAATATGTAGAGTTACAAAAGAAGGTGAGAAATGTTCTTGAATTCCACATTTATTATGATGAAATAATAAGGTTCGGGAATCAGGTTTGTGTTCCTCCCACCCCAGAATTAAAGAAGGAAATATTGGATGAAGCTTATAGTTATTCATTCGAAATTCACCCCGGAAGCACGAAGATGTATAGGGACCTGAAAGGGTACTTCTAGTGGGATGACCTGAAAAGATATGTTACTGAATATGTCTCTCGATGCTTGGTTTGTCAACAAGTTAATGCTGAGAGAGAGAATTATAAGGGGTTGTTACAACCATTACCCATACCAGAATAGAAATGGGAAAACATCACTATTGGACTTTGTCACTGGACTTCCTAAAACATCAAAAGTCAATAATGCTATATGGGTTATAGTTGATCGTTTTACGAAGTCTTCACACTTCATTTCTATTAGAGAAGATTTTTCTCTTGATCATCTTGCTAAGATATATGTAAAGGAAGTGGTAAGATTTCATGGAGTACCACTTTTCAATATATATGATTGGGATCTGAGGTTTACCACGATGTTTTGACGAAGTCTTCATCATATTCTAGATACAGAGTTGAGTTTCAGCACTGCTTATCATCCTCATACAGATGGTCATTCTGAGAGGAAAATTCATACTCTAGAAGACATGTTGAGAGCTTGATCTATGAATTTAAAAGGTGTTTGGGATCAACACCTAAATTTGTTTGAGTTTTCTTATAATAATATCTTTCACTCTTGTATTTAGATGGTTCCTTATGAATCTATCTATGGAAATAAATGCATAACTCCAACTTGCTGGGATGAAGTTGGGGAAAAAAGATATTAGGACCTGATCTTATTAATGAGATGGCAGAAAAGGTTAGATCTATTCAACAACACATAAGAGCAGCTCAGAGTCGACCAAAAAGTTATGCTAAAAACCGAAGAAAAGACCTACAGTTTGAAGTGGGTGATAAATTGTTCTTACGAATATCTCCTTGGAAGAGAGTAATGAGATTTGAAAAGAAGGGTAAGCTAAGACCTCAGTATAATGGTCCTTTTGAAATACTGGACTGTGTTGGGAAGGTAGCTTACCGATTGGCGCTTCCACTGAATCTCTATCATGTTCATGATGTGTTCCATATATCTCTCCTGAGAAAGTACATACCCAATCCTTCACATGTACTCAACTCAGAAGTTGTACTCATGGATCAAGATCTTTCTTATGAAGAACAGCCAGCAGAGATTTTGGATCGTAGCAAAAAAGTCATATGGAACAAGACCACTCGCTTAGTGAATGTTTTATAGAGGAACCACCGATTATATAAAGCTACATGGGAACTTGAGGATATGATGAGGGAGAGGTATCCGCATTTGTTTGTTACAAAGTGACAAATTTCGAGGGCGAAATCCATTTTAAGGGGGTAGAATGTAACACCTAAGATTTTATGAGAAATATTTTGTTTTTATTTATTATGTTATATGAATCACTAAAGGAATCTTTCACCACACACAAAATTGTCTTGTCTTGCGTTAGACGCAAGAGCAACCTTCCCCGATAGCTTGTGTTGTACGCAATACCGAGTTTCACTAAACAACGATATGTTATTAAAATATTATATAAACTAGCAGTTATGAATAGTAATACCCAATTTTTGAAATTTTATAAATTTTATCTTTCAAAATGGACTTCATTTTTGGATTCACAATATTGAAATTAGCCTAGGGTGAATTTTTGGTTTTTTTCTGAAAACATTCAATTTTTGATAAATAGTGAAAACACTAAGATATTGGTTAAAACCAGATTTTTGTTTAAATAATAATTTATTTTATTTAAATTTATTTTTGGTCAATATAGATACATAATACCTATATATGTTCAATTTAATTCATTAGAGTCATTTTATAATAATATAGATATATAAAAATTTATTGAACTTTTTTACTGTCTTTTACCCACCTCCTAGGAGCATTTCCAATTGTACATAAAACATAATTTTACTGCTTCTGTGAGTTGAATTTCGAAAATCCGAGAGAAAATATTAATATCAAGGAGTAAAATGTGGTTCAATAAGAAAAAAATAATTTTTTGTGAATAGTAACTTTTTACTTTTATTTACCACAGTTAAAAGTAAATGGGGTAATTAAGTGTAAAATTGATATTATTATTACCCTAACACATGTCCTAATTCTATTGTATAAGTGTAATTTGTCCATTAACAACCTTAATAATAAAATATTACCATTTAGGTCTACCTGGATTAGATTAGGACACTTATTATTATTTTATTTAAAGAAGAGTTAAAATAGTTAAAATCAATGTTTAATAACTAAAACTTTTTTAATATAGGGTTATACATAAGATAAATTCGACTATAAATATTAATTATAAATATATAAAGCTTTCCTACATAATGTTATTTTATTTATAATTTTTGGACATTATATAAATTAATTTATTTATGACACAATGATGATGCATTAATTACGTTATTAATGAAATACTAACATAATTGATATTATAAATACCCAAATAATTGAAATTTTAGATTTTTATGAATTACACTAATTTCATAGTTGAATATGACAGGTTTTCATTGATTTAATTCTCTTTCCTTGAACTAATCATGCTGCTATGAGTTTCACAAAAATCAATTACCAAATAGTGTAAAAATTGACATAAAATAGTTTTTAAAACAAATATTATAATATTAATTGTCATTATATTCCAAAAAATCTAAGGTTCAGCCAAATGACTAAGATAAGGTTATATATATATTAATAATGAACCACTTGGGTTTCTTTTGGCTTGTTATAGTAAGTTTATTTACCATATAGTGTAAGAAAACAAGAAGACATAGTAAAAGTTATATTATTTAACTTAGTGTTAAATCTAAATGATAAAATTAAAATAGTAACCTAAACTTGTCTAAAACCTATTGGTTGAGATTATTTCGACCCATACCTACTTTATATTCGAAATAAATTAATTTGGAGCTATTAAAAACTGAATATTACTATATTATAAAATAATATTTTATGTTTTTTCCTAAGGTGCCCCTCTCTTCCCTTATAAAAGGGCACCTCCTCCCTCTCCTATTTACACAATTTTGAGCCTTAATGCTCAGAAAAACCCTCCATATTTCCACTCTAAACATCCCTAGAAACATAATAGTGGTTCTGGTTTTGTTCAGAGACCAACTTTAGTGCCTTAATAGGAGGTTTAGAAGAGGCGCGCCAAAGAAGAGGTAATGTCCTTTACCAATTATTTCAAATTCATTTCTTCTTATACTTCTTAATCTTTTGTTGTTTAATAATAAAGTAATAACAACATTATCACTCATATACTGATATGTTATTATAAATATTAAACAACCATATTTCACCTTCTATCCATCCTACGAAAAACAAAATCACCGCACGTGCGTACGTACGGAATACCGTTTCCACGATGTGGTGTAATCTATTTTTCCAACACCACCTTACATGTGTGGGTATAATTGTGTAAAGAATAACTATATATGGTTATTATGACATGATACTAATTCTAATCTGTGCTATCATTCAATTCAATACAATTCTACAAACATGGGAATGATATCATCGCTTGTGCGTACGTATGGCATACCGTCTCCATGATGTGACACGACTCGTTCAACATGATATTCATTGAATAATGATAATATAAATGAATTGAATGAATAAATATGATATATATTATACTAATACCATTATGTAAATGTTTTATCTATAACATCAAATGAATAATAAGAATTTATTCGACAAAACACGCATAAGAACATAAAGCAATGAAGACCCGAATAACAAGTAGCAATGAAATGTTACTAATAAGAAGATAAGAATATGACCATATATGATATGATAACAATGAATATGATTATTTAATAAGTTAATTACATTATTTAAATCATTATACAGGAGTTTCAGATACGTACGAATCATATCGGACCTAAGGTAAGGGAAAATTTCACAATCTCATTTTTATCCAAGATTGTTTATACTTCAGAATTTACTGGGGAATATTTATCATTCACATCCATGTATCCTCAATATGTAATATTATTTCTATCCTCATAAAACCGTTTAAATCGAATATTACCTATTGGTGAATTTTAGTAAAATATATGAAAGGAATCTTTTGTCTTTTTTAGTATGAGATACTTTTTGACTTTTCCGGCCAAAGTACGAGAAGAATGTTTTTTTAAATTATATGACATGAATGGATTTTTATGATTTCATAGAACATTATTTCTATAAAGCTTCCATTAAAAGTTTTCTAGTTTATTTTTAATTAACTTCTATAAATTTTAAATTTCAGAACATGTTAAGAAAGGAAAAATGTTTTTGAAGTGGAAATGATATTTTCCTCAAGAATGGAGTTCAAGTGTTTTATCCAAATTATTTTCCATATAAGATAATATAGTGTTCTATTTCCATTCCTATTATTAAATTGATTTGATTATGTTATGATTGAATTATTTTTATGAAGTCCTTTTATCTTATATGGATTATGTTATGATGACATGATGTTTAAGAATCCCATTTTTATTTCATGGGTTATACTATGATGTATGATTTATGATTTTGTGGAACACATAATAATGATATCATTACGAGATGGGTGTGACCTATATCTCCCTCCAATGCATTGGGTAAAGATTTATATCTCATGATATAGAAATGGCTGGAATGGCAGGTTAATCAGGTTCAGTGATACATGACTGAAACGAGGAGTGAACTCAGTTCAGAAATGGACTTTGTCCGCTAGGATAGTCTTAGCTATGAATCTTGACTACAAATAAATTATTATCTATGATTATGTGTGTATGACACATAGTTTCATGTTTTATGTTATCATTATTGGGATTACATTTTACTACCATGATTTATTCCATGTTATGATATTAGGATCTCTTTTGCAGGTTAATATTTTCAAAATGTTATGTTCTTATGAATATGATATGATTGATATTTCCTTTGTTTACCCTTACTGACCATTTGAGCTCACCCTTTTGTATGTTTTATTTTCCACAGGTCAGAAAGAAGGGTATTAAGTAAGATATACCAAAAGGGACTCTAGATATGATAAAATAGAAGGGATATATTGTAGATAATATATGAACCAGGTGTTTATGATTCCCAGTTTCTGAAGAAACTATACCTATACGGTCCTTTCATGGTTTTGTTATATTTTGTAATAAGTGTTCTTCAATTTTGAAGTAATAACAATGTATTTAATGTATGGGTCTTTATAAACATATCCAAAGTAATAGTGTTAGAGAAGATGCACACATCATTAGTCACACCATTGTTTTTAAGAACATCAGTAAGATGATTGGTTTTATGAAGTATGTGAATGAAGTTGTAATTCATTAAAGATAACTGGTCAAGAAAATTAGTAATGGGAACCATCTTTCTGGGATTCTCTCGCGTCTCTCACCTTCGCTCGGCGGTGATGTCCTAGCCCGTGGATGACTGAGGTTCCGGCCCCCTCCTCCCCGGCGGGGGGAGGGGGGACCCTTCCTTCGTCCTCGTTGCATTGACATTTTTCCCCCTTTATAAACTCGGTTCTTCTCCCGCTTTTCCCTTTGATTCCTATTTTCCCTATGGTCCCCAACCTTCCCGAAGGTTCTCCTCAGCTTGAACTTTCTTCAAAGGAGTTCTTCGCGGCGTCGGATCTTCACAGATCTACACTTGTGGCTCGATTCATGGGTCTTCATCCTTCGGTTGACGCTTTTGACAGGTTTGTATTCGAATCCCGGGGTCTTCAAAATCGTGCAGTGGTGGGTCTTCATGATAGATTCCAGATGATGATTCGCTTCTCATCGGAGGAGGATCTGGTCATCGCCTGGTCCAGTGCTCCTCGGATGCTCGATGGATGCGGTTTTCTCCTCCTGAGATGGTCCTTCGATCTCAGCATGCATCGTGATCCGCCGTCGGCTGTGGTGTGGGTTAGTTTTCCGGAATTGCCTTTGCCTTTTAAAAACCCTTCAATTATATGTATGCTGGGGAACATGGTTGGAAGGTCTCTGTGCTCTGATTATCCTAGATCCATGGTTTTCCATCTAATTTTTCCTCGCGTTTGTGTTGAGGTTGATATCTCAAAACCTCCAACGGAGTGGTTGTGGATTTTGGTCGGTGAAGAGCTAATATGGAAGTAGAGGGTGGTGTTCAACTGGTGGACTGCGTTTTGCTCAGGATGTAGCAGATTAGTCCATTCGGCTTCGGAATGCCATCTTGGGTTCCGAGATAGGTCAAACACGGTGTAGGTGGATCTGGTGGGGCTCTTCCAGCTTAGGGTTTGTGGAGTTTTGGGTGATCCTCAGTAGAAGCGTGGGGTGGACCTTAAGGTAATGGACCTGGTTAGGTTCCAGAATGCTTCAAGTGCTGAGACCTGTTCCCGAGAGGCTCAAAAATAGGGGGCTTCATTGTGTTCATCAGGAGTTGAGTTGAATTCCATAGGATCTGCAAAGTTTGTGGAGCCTATGAAGGAAGAACCACAGGTTGCAGACATTTTCTCTCCACTGAAATAAGATTCGGGGATCAATGGGGTTGAAATGAAGAGTCCCCTGGCAGTGTGTATGGTGCAGCCTTTAGCTACATCCTTTCCTACTGAGGAAGTGGTGGTGACGTCAAAGGACATTAACACACAAACACAGTTTATGGGTCGTGGCTATGAGTAATCCACTGGACCTGATGTGGTGCAGGGGAAGTTTTTTTTGGCGGCTGCATCTTCTCAATGCAGACAAGGGAAGTTGGATGGAGAGACTGTCTTAGGTCCCTTAGATCCAAACACCATCAGTGATATCCAGGCTGGATCTGGAGGGGGGGAATCTAGTTTGGAGGAAAAGGAAAGTAAGAAGGAGTTCCCAGGTAATCATGGGGCACTTAATGTTAGCACACCGTTAAGGGTGGGGAACCGTTTTGAGGGCTTGGAAGTTCACAAACCTCCGTTGTCTCAGGAAAATCCTTTTGATAGTCTGGAAATGCAAGAAGAGGATCATGTGGGTGATGAATCAGGGGATGACGGTCAGAACCATCCCTCCTGGGATAGTCTGGATGGTGCTTATGGGAATGACCCCCATAGCCCAAGAAAGAAAAAAGGGAAGAAAGGTAAAAGTGATGCAGGGAAATGCATTGTTGTCCAGGGGAAAAATCCTAAAGGACGCAAAGACTATTCTCATCTACCAAAACCGATGGAAAAAAATTCATCCAAGAAAGAGGGAAGTAAGGTGAAAAAATGCTCAATGGACAGGGCATGTGGCATCTCAAGTCGAGACACATGTGTGATGGAGGAAGAGGTTAGAGAGTGTCTGAAACTCATTATTCACTCCAAGGAATAAATGACCGGGAAAGACCTTAGACCCAATGCCTATAATGAGGATATTTTATGAATTTATGAAAGAGGTGCGAAGGATGAGGTCAATGATGAGCAAGGAGAGTGGATTGACATGCAAGATCAAATCATTGCTCGGGGCTTCAACCAAGGAAAATCACCATGGAAGAATTCATTCAGACAATGGAAAAAATGATTTCTCACATCAAAGTCCTTATCAGGGAGGATCCAGACACTCAGGTTAGTACCATGCACTGGTAATTATATAGAGTGTCTGACTTGAATCATCATAGTCTCGTGTTTAATAATTTTGTGAGCTCCTTCAGAACATAGTGATCAATGTTTTGTGAACAATGGTTTCCCACTTGTCCTTAAAGTGTCTTTTAAAAAAAATTATATTTGTATGGATGGATAACTATTCAAGACAGATAGACCATTTCAATTTTAGATTTCTTGAGAGTTGAATCTATCCAATATTAATAGATTGAACAATGGTAGTGGAGACACAATCAAAACAATTTTTTTTCTAATTTAACTGTATTTCCATGTGGAAAGAATTGATCCATGTAATAATTTACTCTTTTATGGAAGTGACAGAGCCACAAGGACACAAAATATTTTCAATTACATCACTGTTGTGATCTATAAAGATCACCCAATAACATACTCGCCCAGGATTTCCCCTCAAAGACTCATCAGAATTTCATTTTAACCATCCAAAAAATGGGGGGATCTAAAAGGCCAAAAGAGTGCCAAGTGGTTGAGAAATGTTACAAGGGATTTTCTATTGCCTTATAATATTGATTTCTCTCATCGAGTTTGAACAACAATCTCCATGCAGTGAGATGGGATTTTGAACATACAATATAATTTCAGTAAGAGAAGATTGAGAATTTATGGGGTTCTGGTTGTGAATGGCCTTATTTTTACCTCTACAATTGATGTGAACCAGCTCTACAATGGCCACCATAAAGATATTTTTCAACTTTTTGGACATCTGGATGTCATGAAGTGAAATTAGGAAATACAGGAAAGAGTCAACAAATGCAGGATGCATCCCATAATTTTTAAATATAGAATTCCATATATAAGAGGCTGTTTTGGAATCCTAGAAGGTTATGATCAACATCATTTAGTTTTGATGGAATAAAATGCATCATGAACATAGTGATATGAAAACTTTTTATTGATTAGCATAAACTAGAACCTTGTTGATAGAATGTATCTATAGATGAGTAAACCTAGAAGGTGATAACCACTTTTCATTGAAGTATACAATCCATTTTAGGTTTCCTTATAATAGGTGATTATAAAAATTCTTAGAGTCCAGTAGCCCATATAAAGCTAGTTCCTAGCTAAATTTTTTCTCCTAGTTCAAAAAATCATATTTTGAGATATCAAAGATGATTCCAACAAGCATAGAATCCAAATGGAACATTTAATCATTAATTTATATGTTTCTATTGGTGTCTTGATCAAATGAGATTATAAAATCAATCAAAGGAGCTGTAGTCTAATTTTTTTTCCAAAACCTAAGAGAGGTGTTCACTTTAACCATCCAATAAGAAATAAAACTTGTTTTATAAAGGATTACATTCTCTTTAGATCATATATAAGACTCAATATTACTTTATGTTCATTCTATAAGATTTTCTAAAAACCAAGATCTGAGGAAGCCTAATGACTCATAATTTTTTTCCAAAGAGCATCCAAATAAGTTGAGCTAGAACGGACTTATTGACGATTTAAAACTATTTGATACCAAGTCTTCCAAGAGAATGAGGAATTCAACATTTCTTCCATGGAACTATTTTAATTTTCCTTTCAAGACTCTTGCCACTCCAAAAAAAGTAACTCATCAATGTGTGGAAGATTTTAATAACTGAGGTAGGCCAGGAATACACCCTGAATGAATAAACCTACATTGAAACCAACACATTCTTTACAAGACATGTTATTATTGATATTGAGAGGGAGATACCCTTCCAAGATGCAAGGGGTTTTCTAATCTATCTTAGATAATTGGGGAAGTGAGACGGTTTTGGTATTCCCTAGAACATGGGAACTCAGAGGTGGATGAATGGGATAGTACCATACCTTATTCCTAAATTGTTGATCACATCAGTTTGGTAAGATGTTGGGATATTCATTGCATTGTATATAAATGACTTTTTCTAACTTATTTATTATACAGACACACATTTATAATTTAGAATGTATTTCTTGATTTTTTTTGTATTTATAATTTCTCTATGAGTATATAAAATAATAACATCAGAAAAAATAGAGATGAGAGGGAGAGGAAACACCTATAGCTATCCAAATGGTTTTTAGGTCACCCATGTCCATGAAGTAAAGGAGAAGCCTACTAAGGAAATCTTATACAATAAAAAAAAGTGATAGATGATATAGGATCACCTTGTCTCACCCCCGGGATAATTTGAATAAACCCTATAGGTATATATTTATAAGAATGTAGATATGGGCATACTTGAGGAATCCTTTAATCTAATAGATGAGACACATGCTGAAAGCAAAGTAGTACAAAACATTACATATAAATTACCAATCCATTATGTCAAAGACTTTCTTGATGTCGGGTTTTAGAGCAATATTTCCTCCCCTAGAGGGAATTTTGAGAAGGTTAAGTCGTTACAAGGTAGTAACTAGACATTCCTTGATATTCCTCCCTTTGAAAATTCCATGTTGGTTCCAGGATATGATTCTATCTGAGACTCAAACAAGATTACCCAAAAGGTCCTTTTGGATAGTTTTTGTGTCTGGTCCTTCTAGAACTATATTTAAAATGTCTTGGATGAGATTTTGGTGCCAATAAATTCCCCACCTCAGAATATGGGCTAAAAGAGGAACAAAATGTTGGGTTCTCAGGAAAATGATGAAGAGAGAGGCTCATTTCCATGTCTTCATAGAACTCTAGATTCTGGTCATGCAACCAAACTCTTTGATGCATGAAATCTAGTGGATAATTCATACAAATATGGGTGGTACACCTAGTAAAATATATATACTTCTCACACAACATATTTTTCTCTCATGCATTAAAATCACCCCTTGCACGAAATCTCGTCCCCAGCCGCAACATTCACTAACAATATATTTCACATAGGAAATTACATGTCCAAGGGATAATTGTTTGTGAAATCACCAAATGTTGTGTAATGTTGTATAATTTCACGTCCTAGAGCCACTATTTGTGCAGACCAACCTTAAATCTCATAGATTTTTCTGATATGGCCTACCAACAAAACCAATATGGGATCAACACTGCTATATCCACCCAGAGGGAAGAAATTGCAAGGAACTCGAAGATTACATGAGTCAAGAGGGTCATTCTTGAAAACCAGGATCTTTTGGGCATGCTGAATAAATCTCAAAGGATGTATCTGATGCGAAACCACCTTCCATTGTACTATTTCATGCAGATGGATGAAGAGGTATTCCTATAAATTGAATCACAGACCATTCTATTGATTCAGTTTCCATGATGAGTCCTCCATCTAGAACATCATTTTTCAGGGTCACCCAATTTGGGATGATGGGGAAGTTTAAATCTACATGTTGATTAGATGGATGAGAATATTTACATAAGAGAAACAAGAGGCTGAAGAGTTACTAGATTTATATGATAGTATTTTCTAGATCAATATCTAGGACAATTGAAAGGGCTATAATAAAGACTTGGATCTATGGGCCAGAGGAAACTACATCAAATAATGGGGTTGAGAGTACTTCATAAAACTTCACTTTCTTAGTGTATGGGGATGATCTATGCCATATAATATTGTATGAGGAAGTGTATATATCAAATTTCCACATGCACTATCAACAAGAGAATCTACCAAAGGTCCTCTATTGTGGGTTTCTAGATACCAAAACATTATACTTTTACCTTGGGGATGTGGGAATCTGCCCATGGGATATGATATGCATTAGTAGAATCCCATTAAATGGGTTCAAGTATGATGTGTTTCTAAAAATACCAAACCCTGGGGGTGATAGGTAGTAGATCCTTCTCAAAGTACAACACCTTATAAAGGAATTGAAGATAATGCTAGATCATGACCCCCTTCTACAATGATATCACATTCAATACATGGTTGGGCATGTTCCATTAAAAGGACCCAGCTATGAAAATTTCAAGGTGGTTGAAGTTGTGTCCAATGTTGTCGCAATGTATGAGACCAATATCATAATGGACAATCTTGGATGAAGGGAAATATGATTTGTGGGGCTACAACATGGTAGAAGACTAAAATATGTTAGTCAGTTACACCACATTTCTGGTCACATTCCTTAGAGGCTGGCTACTTCAAGTTATAGATTCTCTCATGGGCCTGTTCTAGGGTACACGTGCGATGGAGGTGATGATGGTGGCCACGATCAGGGTGAATCTATGGGTACTAGTGTTTTCTCAAATTTAAAGCTAGATGGACCATGTGGTGAGGGTGGACATGACCAGGAATATTTTTTCTACTTATAGTTCTTGTATGACTAGATTATGGTACACTTCATAGGATACATTTTTAAGAATGGTACCCGACCGCTAAATACTGGTCTATAGACTTCACTATTCAACATCACCAGGTCCATCCAGTGGAACTCATTGAGATTGGGGTTACAATTTTCATAGAAAACTACATGAATTTCAACATTCACTAACTCTAAACTCGAATTGGTGTGATTTTAGGGAACCTTGACGGGGTATTGGAGTAGGGAGAATATATAAAGACCTTCTAAGGAAATGTGATATTTAACATAATTGATGGAATCACCTAATTAATTTCATACACTCCATCTCATTTCATTCAGCAGTTTAGATGTGTCCAACTGCTTAAAAAGTTAGTCTACAAGGGAGTGTGTGAAGCGTGTAATCATTGTATCCTTCTATAGTTGTGGTGGTTATTCAAAGGTGAGTGCTTGGGGGAGACCATTATGCTACATTCGACCAATGTCAATGCTATTCTATTTTAGGATTATGCAAGAAACTGAAAAGAAGCATACCCCTGAATGAACTTGTATTGACACATAAGGGTGATTGTGATGGTGAGTGAAGGATAGAGAAGTAAGGAGGTAAGTGGGATGCTCTTCAATGGGTGATCGTGGAACCAGGGGAAACTTGAGTTGAATCTGTAGTAGTGGAGACATTTATTCTATTGCACCCTTTCCTTCTAGAGGGAAGTTACAACACTATAAGAATTTGTGAGAGAAATAAAGGGGCTATCAAGATTGACAATGTAGAGTCAGGGAGGGAATTGGAAACAACTTGCAGTATCTATTAGAGCCAACCAATGACACTACTTTCACCACACATTGGGAGGTCTAGTGAATTTTTGGATTTACCTGATGGTGGAGTAGGTATGGAAGATTCTAACCCATGAAGGGATCAAAATATTTGTGGGGGAAAATTACCAGATAACTTCCAAGGTCAAATTACCTAGACAATTGAATATCAAGTGGCCATGGATGAAATTTACCATTAGTGTGGGACACTATAGATTCCATTAGATTAGTGCTGGTGATGTATAGTGGCAATCCGAACTATGATGAGACACCACCTTCTGACGACTCAATATAAAAGGAATCCATCAGTTATGACACACAAGGCTCTAATGATGCAGAATATGGGTGATATTCAACTGAAAAGGAATGTCCATGGGAGATAGGCGAGATCACTCTTTATTATTATGATTTGGTTACATGCTTGAGGTAATAATATGAACTTACTCTTATTTTTCAATATTTCTTCGATATTGCTTATAAGATCCAACTTGTATTTTTATTATACAAGAGAAGGATGATGATATATATAGGGCTCCTATTGGATTATATGAGAGTCCTATATTAGGTTATAGGGAGAATGCTTTAGGGCCCATTTCTGAGGTTGTTATAAATAGAGAACCTATCTATGAGGATGGATCAATGACCTCAAATCCATCAGTTATCATATACATCTATTGGGGACCATGCCCTAACATCCGAACAAAGACATATACTATCAGTGAAGTAGGTCAACAATGGTGGTTAATTATTTAGATCCCCCGCCTCTAGGTAATAAGGATTCTCAATATACCGGACCCTTATCAATATTTAAAAAATATTTTGAGTTTTATGTGTCAACATGTTTTCCTTTTTACTATGTAACTTATTCTCAACCAATGTTGGGTGTTTTGGTGCCAGTTGTTGAGGTGTCGACTAGGTTTGAGTGGTCTCTTGTTCTGGAACTAGTTTTCAAATTTATGAGACCAATCCTGGACCAAACACTCAGTCTCTATAAGTCTTTTTCTCTTAAATGATCCATGTTTTCTATATTTTTCATAATTTATCAAATTGGATGACGTGATTTTATTTCAAGTAGTGCTCGAGAGGGTTCACTCCCAACTAGTGGTTTTTTATAGGGATATGGGGTACCTTCAATGATGTCTACACCATCTCTTGAGGAGAGGATCATTCAGATTATCCCTTCATGGTCTTGGAAGAGTATCCCACCATAGTCAAGGGTGACACCACTCAAGGGCTGTAACTTGAGGCTAGAAGAGGAAGAGTTTCCGAGTAAGGGTTATATGGGGATGAATGTCATCTTATAATGGAAAATAAAATGACTGAAATGGACCTAGAGGAGGATCATGCTGCCACTTTCCTTGAATATTTTTCCAAATATGATCCTGCACCACTAAAGGATCTAGAAGACTCCAATTATAACATCACTAAAGTGAACCACATTGTTCGGCATAGGGAATGGGGCATCATGATGTTCATTTTCACCCTGAGCTCGGATCTTAACCTGGTTACAAGATGTGGTCCCTTTTCCATTTTCTATACAAACTTGGCACCCAAGGGGTTTAAACTCAAGATCTCTATGCACTAGTCCATGACTACCTATTCGATCGAGCACAGGTGGTGAACCAATATTTGGACATTGCCTTGCACAAAATGAAATATAAGATCACCAAGAAGCTCCTTAAGTCACATCACAAAACTCAACATCTAAAGAAGTTGGTTAATGAGATTGTATCCTTACAAAATGATTATAAAGAGTTCATCATCCAATTAATGGAACTGCTAGAGATGACTGAGGATCAATCAATAGAGGTGGTATCTATGATAGAATAGTACCAGGATGACCAGGACCAAGTGAGGATACGGGCTAATGAGATTCATACTATAGTGAGTGAATAGGAATAATATTTTTGAGGTTAGATTATGTCCTAGAGGCCACATGTCATAGGTTGGCTAGGATGAAGCACTCAATTGACGATGCAGAGCCATATGGGCACTATTTTCTTGACTAAATAGAGGCTCCAATGTTGGGATGAACCTCACAAGCCACCATATTTACATTGATGAAAACATCCCTTATTCATAGACATATATTTTTTATCTTATTTTATTATATTACTTAAAAATACTAACAATAAAATCAATTACAAATCCTTAAGCTCATGTGAGTAATGCTCAGTGTGAGAAATAAGGGATGATCATGTGATTTGAAATTTATATGAGAGTTTTAGAACATCTCTGAACACCCATGATCTACAATTTTGTACTGACGAGAGGGAATGTTTGGGATGAGATAGGATTTGCCTATAGAAGGGGAATGCCATTATGATAGAGGATAACTGATGATAATGTTCTAATTAGAATATCCATTATTATTTTATTAAGGATGGGGACAAGAAAATGAGGGTCAAATAATAACCATGTTTGAAGAATGAGACATATCCAAAAATGTAATTTGAAGTCCTACATAGCATGTTTCGATGATGGTAAGTGAGCGAGTGTGTTCAAGAACCATTTCTATTAGGGTCCCCACTTAGACATGGAGGAGGATAATCATCCAAATGAAGGAACACATGAAGTGTGAAGATGAAGTGATGGAATTTTCAAATGGATTTAAAACCTCTTATAAATATGCCACGATTGATTTGAACACATTGTGTAGGCGTATCAGTATGAACAATGTTAAAACTCATCTTCCATGGGGAGCGCCATCTTCGATACCGAGCGATAGTTGAAAAAAATACATGATGCAGTACGTAACCAACTCCATAGGAAATTTATTTTTGAGAAGGGCCTAAGATGCCTCATAGTTTTACATTGTGCATTGAAGATGATAGAAAATAAGTTTAACATTTTATGGCAAAGAATAAATCACAAAATATAACCATGTGTGATTGGGAGATGAATCCAGGAATCATTAAATATTCCAACTCGAATATTTTTAAGAGAGTTTGATGACATATATTGAGGAAAATATATAACTCAATTTAACATATAATGATTTGAACTTGATTATGAGAAATTTTATATCTTACATCTCAAAAAGTGGATACGTAGTATAACATCATATGGTAAGGAAGTTGTATTTTACAAATTTAAATCAGGTGATTTGGACATGAAAAACGTTTTAATGGTACCTACCCTGCTAAAAAGGAAGCAAGCATAGGAGGGTAGCATAATAGGGGTACTCCCTAGGAGGGTCTGTATGGTAATATGAGCTTGGAATATCCTACAACATTATAAATAATCATGGGTGTGCCTTCACAATTTGATTTCAGGATTCTTGAACCATAAAACTTAGTTTAAAGATGTATATATTTTACTATGATCACCCTAATTTTTTTGGCACAAAATGAATGTGTATTAATCCAACATTAATGGGGGGACAAGGGAGCCTTGTTCCACCCAAAATATAAGGGGCGGGCTTAAAACAGTTTAAGGTCATGTTGTTGGGAACTGGGCTTCTAGTTAAGTGTAATATAGTTTAGACCAATGGGAAATAGGTTATGGAATTATTGATGGGACATTGGTTACTACTTTAGGATCATAGAGTTCAGAACTTGGGGTTTCATGCCACAAAGGAACATGCGTGAAATTATAGGAATGTTACCCAGCATGAATGGAGGGGCCTTGGAGGCCACTAGATGCCTCACAAAACACATCTAACCCAACGAATACATAGTTTAAGGTTGTGATTCATGTATGAGAGATGAGAATCTCAAATGAATATTTTTAGTGCAATGGAGTTAAAAACCTAACATGAATTGAGAGCCATGGAGACCCAACACCACCCAACACATTCCACATAAGGATTTTACATAGTTTAGAGTCATGATTCATTTACAAGGACTCATATTTTAAGGACATATAGTTGGAACCATGTGGTGTTCACATGTATTATCCTTGTTTTAGGAGAACCCCTTTCTAATCCATAAGCTCGCGGAGCCATTCTTGGTATGAGAAACAAGGAGGGGTACAAAGTTCAAATTGTTCATAGGGGAGAAAATAATGAGAACTAGAAGTGGGAAACAGATTCCATGAACTAGATTGTGACCTTCAAGACCTATATAATGAATGTGGAGTAATTTAATAGCATATAATAACTATTAAACATGTTTTAAAAATATATTTTGAACACGAGTCAGTTAAGGATGTTGAAAAAAATGTGGGATCGACCACTGACTGAGTTCTAACCACTTGAACAATGGTTTTTTTGAAGAAAATCTTTTGAGGAATGATCATTATATGTTAGGTAAGACTATTATAAATGGGAGTTTATTCAGATCTGTAGGATAATGATTATCAAGATCAGAGAATGTGTGAAACACACAAATAAACATGTCGGAAGGTGAGTTCAAGCCTGGCCCAGAGGGGAAACACCCCCAAGAAGAGTCAATGTAAGGGATATTCCTAAGATAATATATTATAGATCCACTATGTATCCCATAATTATGGGAATAAATACACACAATGTTCTGAGACATGACGTAGTAGGAGACCAATACTGGTAGGTTGATGTTCTATTAGGCGAGGATATCAGATCATCTCGCATTCAGATGCATCATGGTATTGTACAAGGTAGTGTGTGGTTTATCTCATACACATCATATGATGAATAAAATTTTCATATGATGTAGGATTATCTATCATTAAGAGGCATCCGATTATTATATAAGGTGAGACCACAGTTTAATTTCATGCACTGGGGATAATGGTGTGATGGTCATCCCATACTTATTATATAGGGAATCTCAGTTGCATACAGGGTAATAGTTTTCCATATCACCATTTCATACCTAATGCATTATTAATCCTATGATTTTCACAAAAGGTAAGGTTACATTATATCTTCATGTGCTAAGGATGTTGAGATTTGTAGTTTAATGTCATTCATCATGGACTATGATTGGTTGATGTTTTGGCTCATGGAGCTGAAACCATAGAGGATGCTACTGGTTTAAAGTCATAGAGCTTAGAATATTGGGGGGAATGGTTATCCTAAGGGGGTTTTCATGACATGAATGAGCGATAACCAGAAATTAAATACGCGTCGAAGGGGCCCTCTACCACAAAAAACTCATAAAACTGTACCTTGGGTCAACATAAGGACACTGTTTAAGGTAAGGCCTCACAGTGTGTCGATGAAGGGTTCTGGGCCTAGTATGACATACCTAGGAATCACTATATATCCCATGAGGATGGGAATTGAACCAAAAATATATCAGTAACATGGCGTGGAAGTAGAGAAATGTTGGAAGGGGATACCATCTTGAATGAGGATATATAATCTTCTCATATTACAATATGAGGCATCCCAAATATATATAGGGTAAGGGTATAGTTTAATGTTAGGGAATCCCAGTTTTATAAAGTGTAAATAATATCACTTTAAGAGGAATATAATTTCAATACATGGTAAGATCATAGTTTAACAGTGTGTTATGGGGACATTAGTGAAGCATGTGCATTGATCTACCCATTAGTTTCTTCATCACGTAAGATCATGAGGTCATCTAGGAACACTAATATTTCATGGTAAATAAATTGGGATTATTTCTATATTTGAGGCCCGAAGTTTATTTTGAGGTGATTTCATCACAGGTAACATATGGTTTGGTTGTGAACCTATAGCTAGGCCAAGAGGTAGTAGTTCTAGAAACCACTACATATCACATGAGGATAAAAATAAATCCCTATGTAGTTATGGAAATAGAAAATCATATGAATGATAAGTGAATGCACATATATTAGGGTTATAATTATTGGACAGTGGCTCATAGTTTATGGTTAAATAGTTGGACCTATAGAAAATTGTTTAAGGTCATAATTCATGGACAATGGGTAGGGGCTTTGAGAATGATCGTGTAATGAAAAATAGTTATAAGAATAAATTAAAGTATTCAAGGGGTAATGACCCACATAATGTGACCCTATTGATGGTTTCACATAGTTTATGGGTTTTCATCTTGAACCATGGAAAATAGATTAAACACATGATGCTTGGAATATCGACAAATAGTTTAAAATCATGATGCATATACTAGGGAAGTGTTTGTTAAAAAGGAATTTTTGTGTAATGAAATAGGTAGAACCCAATGTGAATGAAGGGATTTCATGACCACGTACAACATATGTACATGGAAACAAATATAACATATTTTTAGGTCATAATTTATAAACCAAAAATACAGATCAAAATAGTTTAATTTCATGATTCTTAGACTAATATGTTGTTTGTACCAATGGTATATATCTGAAATAGAAGAGGTAGGACCTTACATGAAAGGATCCATAGAGTATTTCATACCAAATTCACATAATGTGAGGAACGACACACAATTTAAGGACATAATGTTGTGATCGTAAATGGGGAAATAGGGCCAAATGGTCGATAAATTTGTAGCTGAGCATGAAGATTGGAAGAATGGATATAACTAAGTATCCCATGAGGATTGGAATCAAACAAAAAATTGTTCTGGAACATAGTGTGGTAGAAGAATGTTACCAGAATTTGGGTAAATCCACTTTGATGTGGGAACCAAGGCATCCCATAGATGTCACGTGGAATCCCATTCTTATCACCTGGGATAGGGATACACATTAAAATATTGTGTTAAGGATGATAGTCTTGGTTCATCTCATATCATACGAGGCTTCCCAATTTTAGATAGGGTAAGGTTTTCAACCTTCTCATACTTATTGTTTGAGGCATCCTGATAGTATATATGGTATGTCTTATTGGGTCATCCTATACATATCATATGAGGAATCATGATTTTATACATGGTAAGATCATATCTCATTACGATGAATATTGGTTTTATACTGGGTATGATCGTTGTTTAATGTTATGTGTTGAAGAAATCAATATTTTGAGTTTAAAGACGTATAACTTAGATAATGGCTGCTATTAGTTTAAAGTCATAATGCTTGGACTATAAGGGATACAATGAGTTTAAGGTCATAATTTATGGACCCCTTCAAATAGTTTAGGGTCATGTTTTATAGACCATTGGGGATCCTCGTGAAAATTACTTCTTGAGAAACATGTCATTGGTGGGAGTTTCGATACATTCTCAATCCATTGTGATCAAAGAGTATGCTCCATTACAATATACCTTATAAATGATGAATGTTCCTTCCTAATTGGGTTACAACATTGGTGGATTTTTTCTAGGTATCATTAGGATTCTGAGAGCCTATACCATGTCACCACGTAGGAAGGATAGGAGGTGATCCTTCTTATTGAATGATCTTTCTACCCTTTTCAGATGCCTCTCTAGATTGAACAAGGCCTTGAGTCTATTTTCTTAAAGGGATTCTAAATCATCTAGGAGGACATTTTCCTTCATATCTAACATCTTCTAGTCAAAGAAATATATTTTTATGAATAAAAACTAAACCTTAATGGGTAAGACTACCTCCTTTCCAATAACTAGGGAGTATTGGGTCACTTGTGTGGAATTCTAGGTCATCGTCTGATTGGCCTAGAAGGCCATGGGGAGCTTGTATGGCCAACTCATCGGGTTATAATCCACCATTTTCTACTCGATGGTGAATAAAAACTTTTTTAACACCTCAATAATTCCATTTTATTGTGCATGTAAGTGATAAATAAGGTTGGACTAGATTTTGTAATTGGTGTATAATTTCTTTAGTTCCATAGCCTGGAATTTAGTGTTGTTGTGTATAGGAATAGACTTAGGATCTTTGAATTGATGGAGGATGTGGGAGAATAAAAAATAGATCAAAAACTAGTATTTACCTTCCTTTGGTGGAATTACTTCTTCTAAATTAGAGTATAAGTCCATTTTTGTCAGAATGAACCTACACAGGAGGACTGCTATTAGAGTGCACAACCCTATGATGTTGAGTACCCGTACTAGAATGAGACAAG
The DNA here is from genome assembly GCA_963277665.1 of Viscum album. NCBI lineage: Eukaryota > Viridiplantae > Streptophyta > Magnoliopsida > Santalales > Viscaceae > Viscum > Viscum album. The sequence continues at coordinate 1,563,600,084 of OY728165.1, forward strand.
AATGATTGGTGGTGTACAGAAGCTCTGGAATTAGATGAAAAATGTTGGAATGGATATTACAGACATGAAACCTTTTGGAGAACTCAATTTTTTAAGGAATCATAGTTGGAAGAACTATCCAAATCATTGTATTTAGTGGGAGAGTTTCGATCTCACCTAGGGGCTCCACATGAGTCGACATGGAATTCTAGCATATCTAGGTGTATATCATCTCCTTAGATGAATTAATGGATAATTATATTAAAACCACATATGTAGAGAGTCTTATCAAGGTTAATCCCACTCTGGAATATGAACTATGATGCTTGTCGATGGATTCTTTCATGCTCAGCTCTATCTGGTGGGAGAATGCCATGCTAATATACTCAATGAAGGTAATTGTCCAATCAGACATTCATACATCCATGGGGGAACCTGAGGGACCTTGAGTAGAAGTACTTTTCACTATTTGGTTTATGTGATGGTAACCATCCTACGACGTGGTAGAGGAGTTGGCCATTTGATGTGCCACATGGATGATCAGGCCATCCTGATTAGGACTCAGGAGGGATTTGGATGAACTATCCATGGTTTCAGCCCAACCATTTTGTAAACAGGGAATGTGAGTCAACTCTAGATGGGAAGGGAACTGGGCCATCAAATGATGAGATTGATCCAACAGGGGAACAATATCATTCTCTCTAATGATTTAGTAACACTTGATCTATTTTATAACTAAATCAGAGGCTCCCATTACATGTAAACAGGGGACATAAATCTTGAGGGACTAATTGAGACGAGTAATGTGATTTGGATACACTACCTCATTATTGGTGAAGCCTTATAAAATAAGGAATTAATATTGAAGTAAAAACAATATAGAGATGATGAAGATGATCCCTAGTCCTACTCTATTAATTTTATGAATTTTTATCCTTCTACCAATCTAGATATGAGAGGAACCATCGACGTGAATCTACTGACATGGCATGACCTAATCTACTAAGAGGATAACCTCATCTAGGAAATCAACATTTGTGGGTAGTACATCAGGGTTCGGATGGGAGGGTAGTAATTTTTCTAGTTCCCACCCATTGATAAAATTGTATATAACAAACCTGATGTTGAACTATTGGATGGTCACTACACAGTAACCCAATCATTCCATAAACATGAGGTAACATAGGACATAATTTAGTGAATCCACTCAGGACACCATCCATATCTCATGATGATGAAAATAATGTTGTAACTTATATACTACACAAATTAGTATAAGGAAGCTCTTCTAGATATGAGAGTATCTAACTTACATGTTGAGGAGCATGAAACTGAGATAGTGTAAACTATTTTCTCTAACTTAATTGTTTTTTGGTTTGATGATCCCTAAGGGGCCATTTTGGGCTGGTCAGATATAAGACCATATGATTCTATAAGTCATGTGGCATCATAACTAGAGGTTTTAGTAAATACTACTTGAAGTCCTCAAATATGGTCTAACACACCTCATCCCACTGGTAAATGGTTCCTTTCTTCATGATCATTATTAAGGGATCACACATTCTAGAAAGAAGTAAAAATAAATAGTAATATTTAAGATAAGTGGACTTAGAGGCCTCATAGCTCACTGAGGTTGATCGAGGGAGGCATTTTATTGATGTCATTGATATTCTCCAGATCGATATCAATTCCTTTATATCTTAATACAAAGCCAAGAAATATCCAAGAGGTGGCCTTGAATGCACACATAATGGTGTTCACCATTAAGTATTTGTTGTGGAGGAAGACAGACACTTTCTCAAAGTAATTGAGATGGTACTGATGTGAGTGGTATTTGACCACTGAGTTATATAAGTATAATTGAACCAGTGTCCCAATAATTATATTTGTGATCTGGTTCATGGCCTGCTAATAAATGGATCATGCATTTTTTTGAAGAAGGGAATTACTTGATAGAAAAAGTACCCTGTGGAACCGTGAATGTGTTGGACTCATCATCCTCAATGTATATCTATATATAATTATACCAATACCATCTATCGATGACCATGAGGATATGAATCCCTATTATGGATTCAATCAACATCCCAATCACTAGAAGGGGAGAATCATCCTTTGAAACAATGATAATTATTGTCCTAGAAGTTGATATAGACTTTGATATTCCAGTTCTTCATCTAGATTGGGATGATGTTGGATTTCCATTTGGACTAAAAAATTCTCCGATGAAGTTGGATTTGATAAGTTTATCCACTCTTACCTCGACCAGAGCACCACGAGAGGAGTTCATTTTTCTGGGAGGATTCTTCATCCCATGATTAATCACTCAAGGTCAAGATGGTGAATGATGAACAGAGGATACATCCCTAGAATTTCATCATATTTCAGAGAAATGATGGTGTAGTGTTGTGTCTAGATGGTTACATACCGCCACTTTTCCTCAAAATACATTGATACACTGATCAGAATTTTCTTCTAATCTTCCTTGGTACCAAGGGTCACTTGGGTAAAATCATCAATGGTGGGGAAGAACCCCTCTCCAAATGGTATAGGGTTGTCTTAAAAATCTTCTCCATTATCTAATACATGAGAATAAGTAAGAAGTGGTGGATAGTTCAGTCCAATACATCAAGGATAAGTTCTGGATCTCTCTAGGAAGAAGCAAAATTATTACTGAGGGGTTTTGTTCTCTATTGAAACAGTGGTTACAAAATCAATTTATCCAATTCTATCTATCATATGACCATGATGATCATGATTTATGTAAAAGAAATGGTTTCGAGTCAGCTTATATCAAGTCAACCATGATCTTTGAAACATGAAAGAATTCCATGGATTGGTTGTCAAAGGGATAACCTATCTGTACTTCATAGGAGTAAGGGACTCTAGTATTACCCATAACTATTCGGTTTAGGAGTATGAGGTAATATGAGGATGATTCTTCTTCTTAAGTACTCTAAAACCCATTTTCATTAGGACAATAAAGCATCCCAAGTGTCTGGAATTTTGGCCTTTAATAGATTAATCAGGAGGATGAATATGTCATCCATTTATTCCCATGGATTTACAGTTGGGTTTATCGAATCATTGGGATAATTGATACCTTCAATCCCATTAGTATGAATCTAATTTCCATCACTATTGTAATAATAGAAATCTAGATAGGGGGCTTCACAAGAGTCAAATGGGGATCCATCACCCTAGATAAATATTACTTGACCATTAAGGGAGTACATGAAAAACTAATGACTTGCGGAGGGGACCAATTCATGAAACTGAATGCAAGGCCCACCCAAGAGCATGTTTTATCTTGTATCTGATTAGACTACCATTAATTCAGTACTTGATATCAATCAAACAAAATAGATTTTTAATAGAAATTTTCATTGGTTTCAAATTTATATTATCATGACTATAAATCATCAGGTTGGAGGGAGTTAGATATAATTCATTTTTCATAGCTTGGGGAGCATCTGAGATACGATTTGGATAGTACTAGAACCATTGTCCACCGATATGCAATGGATACTCAAATAGATAAATTGTGTAGTGATGTATAACAATAATTTGTTCCCTTTCATGAGGACTACGCCATCTTCCCCGAAAAAATATTATGTATCGACATTCTTCTTACTCAGCCTCCTCTGTAAAGTATGTCTCTAAATAAGATACCTCAAATTCATACTAGAGGGTAATTTTCAAGGATTTTTCAAAGGCCTCACACATTTCATTTAATAAGTGGAGGTCCTTGAGGATTGAAATCCTTGATGGTTTTTTGGATGGATGATTCAACACATCATTATTTCATTCCAAGGGAAGATTTTTTGTGGTGGAAGGTCACTCCTTGGAAGAAGTAATAATATATTATAACGTCCAAGATAAATAATACACTATGGCCTAGATAGTGATGCCAATATTATTTTAAAGACTAGTAGTCCTACTCTAAACAACAGCCGACTGACAGTCTACTGGTTGAGTATTGGATTTGGATGGATGCATCTGATAATGTTTGGGTGTAGATTAGTTTCTAGGTTATCCAATACTATCAATTATAGTGGTGAACCTGATAGAGTGGACATGCATGAAATTTCTTGCCGAGACCTCTATAGAACCTACTTCATGGTCTCAGTATTATGTATGGCATGGTTTGACTGATCATTTTTATGGATGACATGTGATTTTGATTTTTATCAATGTTTCTAGATTGATGTACTTGAGGGTTTTTATTGAACTCCTCCATACCAGGAATTTTAAATTCCTCAACTAGATCAACTCCATTCATAATAGTTCATTCCTATTCTTCATCCATTTATTTTTCTAGAATGAGACAAACTCTAGGTGAATATCCCTACCCAGGAGGCATTATGTCACCGAGAGTATGAGATTGATTTGGGACCACTGGGTGACTTCGATTTCCCTTACATCATTGTATTCTTCTCCTCATATCCTTGGAAGATTGTTATTTAGGCATGGTGGTGAAATCTAGATGAGGAATTCAAACCAATATAGTTTTTGTATTTCACCAAAAAGCATGAATGACAACATGAGTGTGATCAACTGCCTTGCGACCCAACATGCCATTATATTTATGTATACATCAATTGTGCTCCATCTTCTATTCACCAGATACATTACTACCACTATCAGGATTGGTTGAGAGATCATCCAACAAGAATAGGCAAGCATCCGGTATGTCATGGAGAAAATAACTAAATATGAATCATTCTTTGATGGAGTGTATAAGGATATCCTATGGTGTGGACAATGATTGATATAACCAGTGAGACCATCCACCTGAGACTTCTTGCACTGTGGTAGTTTCAGGATTCCAATCTCATGTACACAAATAAAATAGACCAGGACATGTGATTACTTGGTGGAATTCGTCTAGTATCTTTTATCTGGGAATGGAACTTTGGGAGCCTTGCCTTGATGGGGGATTGAATCCACGATCACTAATCATGGCGGTTGTTCTTGTCGAGGTGGTACCTGATAGTTCAATGTTATGCAATTATTTTCTTGGTAGTGATACACCCGGTATGAATCTTTTAGAAAGGTTTCTAGAAGGTCCACTATCTTTTGAACATTATCATGCATGGTGATAGAATTATCATCATTTTTAGGTCTCCTAACTGGAGCACGAAAGGGAAACAAGTGTCATTATTTCCTATTTTACCAGAAGGATTCATGTATACACTGATAATTTTAATATAACTCTTAAAATACACCATGGTGGTTATGAGTTATGAAGGTAGGGACCAACTCACCCTTAATGTTCACCTCACCCATCATTAATAGCTGTTCTCAGGGCAGCAACATGACGAGTGAATACATGAGGCATTTCATCTTAGGGGAAAAGATGACTACTCACTTATCAGACCTATCCATACACATTAATATGTTTTATGTATATTTATTTCATTTGGTGGAGTTGAAATAATTGAGGAAATGTCTATAATGGTCCTCCCAACAATCAATGGACCCCTATGGGCAGCTGGTTGTACTAGAAAAATATCGATCCCTGAATTGTCCAAAGAAAGCATCAGATCTTGGATTCATACAACTATTCTTGGGTCTCCAACATTAGTCCTCACCTTTAAATTAATTGGTTAATGTTCTTCAGTGGGTGGTCTCTCTTATCATTGATTGAAGTTTTATGCGTCCCAAATTAATTACCCGTTCTTAGAACTTTAGTATAGCTTATGTTTGGGGTCGATCCATAGGGAACCGTGACGTGCATGAATTCAATTGATTTAATACTTAATTAGGTTAAGTATACATAATTTAGATGCAATTGGGTTGATTTTGGGATTTGATTGAAACTAAATTGATTTACATTGAAGAAATGGATACAGTTTGAATGAAAACAACGGGTAAATTAAAAGAGCTTTTAAAATGGGATGAAAAGACGTGTCGGGGTTATGGTGATTAAGGAGGTTTTATGCAGATTGTTTAACTGGTTGTGTCGTTCATTATAATTCAATCATTCTGGATTTCGTTTTGTTACAAGATTTCCTTGGTCCGGTTCCTCTTGTTTGGAATTAGAGGAGCTGACTCCTTGGTCTGGTAGTCAGTGTTCTTAATTCATTACTATGTCCTGTCCATTATTTGAATCAGTGAAAACCTTCCAATGTTCATGGATGTTTTCACCGTTAATTTTCTTTTGTATCGCTGAGAATCCTTCCCTTGGTCCGGCTAAGAATTCTCATTTATATTAGATAGTGGTTTAAGAAGAGTAAGATGAATTAAAACGATTCGAACACAAATATATAAAACAACATAAAAATTATGATCCCATCATCCATAGCCCCAATACGAGGGGTTTAGTTACACATAGAAAGTGGGAGAGAAATAAAACATGTTATACCTGACGGATTCATCATGTAGGTGTTGAGGTAGAGTGTCGGAAGGTGGAATGGCGGAGTGACGACACCTTGGTAGCTTCGGGAATGGTGATAGTAGAGGTTCTCTTTCCTCTAAATGGTTCTGAAGTCCCCACAAATCCATAGGCCAAGGAATTTTTTATAGAAAAATAAAGTACACAGCGTGTATAGAAGGTACATGCCGTGTAATTTTTGTCAATGCCGTTTGGCGCCAGTTTCTCCGCTGGCAGGTGGCCTAACACGCCGTCTTTGACTTTTGAACATGGCACCGCCTACAAGTTGAGTGTACACGGCATGTAGCGCCGCCATACATAGTGTGTAGTATCAAAAGTTTGGCCGCCAGCCCCTTCTACAATAGCAGACACAGGCTGTAAAAGTTCAAACACGCCATGTCTTCATCAACGACCACATGGGTGTGTGGACTTTTCTTCGGCAACTACTGCTTCAACAGAGTAGTACACAGCATGTAGCGCCACCACACACGGCTTGTATCTTCTGTCTTGTGACATGGGCGTGCACTCCCTCCTTTGGTCTGTGTCCCTGCATAGATGTACACGACATGTATAAAAGTACACGCCGTGTAGTTTCAAAATTTTCACAGACTTCACTTGATCTGTGTATTTAGCCAGAAATCTCTTGAAAGTAAAAAGATTTACCAAAATCAAACAATATGTTCATAAAACTACAGATATTTTCTGAAAACATGTTTTTATTTTCAATTATATATATGGAAATATATACACAAATCGAGTGCATCAAATTCCCCCACACTCAGTCATTTGCTTTCCCTCAAGCAAAATCTCAACATCTAATTAAGAGATCCTATACTTTAAAAGGAAGTAATTTAATTAATCAAACGTATAACTAATAATGTTGCTGAGGAAAAATTCTTAAATTCACAAACAAATTCAATTCATAAGATATTAAAATCATGCCTCATATATAATGCAATTAACTACTCTCATCCTCTTTCAACACATTTTTCATCCTTTCAAAAATAAGCATTCCATTTGATGATTTACCATACCAGTCAAAATCAAACTCCACACTCAAGAATTTTTTTTAGATTTATGCTCAATCCAGGGTATATACACTCTATCCATATGTTTTCAAGATATCTTGTTCTCTACTTCAGAAAAATTGAATTACAAAAATCATGAGGGCTTTATCAATAAGGTTCAGATGTTTATGTGGGTAAGGGTTGGTAGGTTCAGATGTGAAAATAAATGATGAGTCTTGAAAAAGGAAGGCTAATTCCTTTAAATAACATTGCATGATATTCAATGTAAAGATAACTGAAAATACATCCTTCAGAAGCTCAGTCAAATGCTTTTGTAATTGTCACCATCTTCCGTAGGCTAGTAGGGTTCCTGGGCAAATAAGCATAAGGTCCCCATGTTGTTTTGTTGTTGTTTTTGTTGTTTTTTTAAACAAAAAAACACAAGGGCATCCCATATGAATACAATGAGTAGATGTTTGGAACCCATTCTGGCCCAAATAATCAAGAGGAACTCCCCCACACTTTATTTCATGGCTGTACACAAAAATATCCCATGTATTACCAAAACCTTCTTTAAAGCTTAAATGAATAATCATGCAAAGTTTAAAAAGAAATAGGGTAGGAAGGGAAATAGGCTTGTAATGTGGCTTCCTATAAAGGATGTTCATGGATTCTATGGGCTTAACGAAGATTAAATGTAGGGTAGGTCTCAAGATAAAGGGGTTGAAACAATCTAATGCCTCAATCATGTTAAAGTATTTCAAAAAATTCTTCATGTTTCAAAATGAAAAACTTGCAAATTCTGGTAGTGATGCATATCATAAGAATCTCTCAAGAAAGAGGGTATTAGAATAGAAATATGAAAATGGGATTAGAATACCTCTTAGGAGTGGAAAAATAATAAAGGGACAATCAGGTCATGACATGCATATAAATGATTACCCTTAATTAATGTAATTTAATAAAGGACGAAAGGTTGCAATTGAAACTATATCACCAATCATTTTAAAATACTTAAAAACTAAAATAAGCATGTAACCTTTCCAAATGTTCCTACTAATAACTATAGCACTTATAATATTGATTAACCAACATTGATTTACATTTTCAATTATAGAATCTAATAATGATGTCTCCTTGGTTAGTTTAAGGGAAAAGACTAACGTGAAAGATTGAGATGCTCCCCCACACTTAATACAACACATGGTCCACCAAGAGAATTACCAAGGTAAAGGGTGGGCAATGGGGATAAATGGTTGACAAAATGAGGGAAAGTAGTGGAAGAAGTAAATCCAAAAATAAAGAAAATAAAAATAGAAAAATACTCCCCTCGTGAAAAGTGATGCCCAAGGCGTTCCATGCCCGTACCTGTGACTGTCGAGAAAAAGGAAAACTGCAAACTTGCATAACATCATAGTAGAGAAAATGACAGAAGATATATATAAGATAAAGAAAAATGTCACTATCATGGGGTTGCCTAAGGGGAGGCATCATCCTGTACAGAAACGACTGGTAGAGATGGCGTAGGAGGCGTGGAAGGGTGAGGCTCTGACTCGGCATCGGGAAGGGTAGCTGAAGAAGGAGGATCCGCAGATGCTAGACTCGGGATCAGAAGCTCAGCAGTAGGCCCTGGCCTAGTAGAAGTGGCAGCAACAGAGCTCAACGTAGTCATCAGAATGGAATCTGTTGCCGGCGCAGGGGACGACGGTGGAGTAGCATCAGAAGGGCCAGGAACGGAGGCAGAGGATGGTGGCTGAGGTAGTGAAACACCAAGATGCTGAGCAACATGCACCAAAAGATGCTCCATCCGGTCCTGCCGGCCATCCAGACAAATCAAATGGCGTGAAATGGTGTCCTGGAGGCTGATGATACGAGCTAACTTTTTCTCCATCATGGCTAGGCGGAGGGAAAGGGTCGGATCGACCGAGGGTGTAGGGGTAGGTGGGATGGGGGATGTGACATAAGATGGAAGGTCAGAATAAGTGGGGTCAGTAGAAGGTGGGTGAGGTGGAGAAGCTGGAGGGGGTGGGGAAGGAGGAGCGGGGTCAGCAGCTGGGGCAGGGTCAGCAGCTGGGGCAAGGTCAGTCGGTGGCAGGGCTCGAGCCTGAGCAAGGATGTAGGCACCCTCCTTCTTCCAGACCAATCCCATGCGAATGAGCATGAGAAAGTCCATCCACTGGGGTGAACCTATCAAGTCATTAGGTAATGAGGGCTCAAATACCCCCAAGTGGAGGGCAAGACGGGTGGTGTAAAACCCGCTGTTTAGGTTTCCTTGACGGCCGATAAACATGGAGTGGAAATAGGAGGCGGCAAGAAAGGGGAGGTCCGGGTAGGCGTTCATAATGACACAGGTAAGAAGCTCCATGTCACGGCTGGTCACGACCCCCATATCCTCATGGAGGGGGAAGAGGATGGCGCTGAAGCACTGGTAGGTGAAGCGAAGGACATGGTCGGCTATAAGAGTGCTCTTCTGGGAAGTGGCGGAGTACCGGTGGTCGGGCACAAAGATCTCCCGCCACATGGAAATAAGGTCAGAGCGCTCGGGCCGGGTCAAGTTAGAAACAGGGGGTGGTGTGATAGGATGGGGGTAGAAGCCGCACCCTCGGCCAAACTCTGTCATTGTCAGAGAAAAACGTCGGCCTCTTAGCCGAAATCGAACTATCGACACCGAATCGCCAGGTGTCTCTCGGTACTCCGATCCATTGAACTCAGAGGAGGCCGCAAACTCCAAAAATAAATCTCGAAACACAGGAGTGCTGACCTGGAAAATCTCAAGGAGTGCGGTGTGCCCAAGAAGTACCTCCAACTCCTACCAAATAGCGAGCCACTGCGGAATGATGCTTTCAAGGTACTGACCGATCAATGGTATCGGCCGACGATAGAAGCGTCAGATCCTGTCGTATGTGAGGTTGGTGACCGGGAAGACCGTGCAGGTATAGGGATGACCTGCATGTCCCGTAACAGGTGCCGGTGTAGCAGCAACATCTGGCTCTGGAAGTGGATCCACCAAAGAAGAAGGTGGCTCAGTGGAAGGTGTGCTCGATGAGGGACTAGCTGCTGAGGATGAGGGTACAGGGAAAGTGGCAGCCAATGCAGCATAAGTAGGCCCAGCCACATCTGAGGGAGTGAGTGCCAGAAGAATGGCCAATGGAGGGAGCTCAAAGACCGGAGCGTCGGGGTCCGGCTACGTAGGTGGTCAGAGTCGGATCCGACGATAACTGGACTCCTCTCCCTCAGTGGAGGAGGATGAACGCTTCCCGCGTGAAGGATCGTGATCTTCCATATCCTGAAATAGAAAGATATAGAAAACAAAAAAAAAGAAAAAGAAAAAGGAAATAAAACAAAACCAAGAAAATGCGAGAAAACTGGAAAAGAAAAGTACACAGCGTGTACTCCATAGTACACGACGTGTAGTCAAAATAGAGAGTATCCTGTGTTCTCTAGATAGACACGCCGAGGGTGAAAATAGACCAAGGAATAGTACACGACGTGTTCCAAACATACACGCCGTGTTCACTCAATGTGTTGGTGGTCATGTGGAACAAATGACACGACCATGTTTTTATTAGTTCAGAGAAAACAATTCATGCGTGTCGGTACTGGACACGGCGTGGACTGCAGACAAAGAACATGGCCGTGTAGAGGGGGAGACACGGGCCGGTCAAACATCACACAGACACGACGTGTACAGAACACACACGCTGTGTAAAGGAAAATAGGGTGATTGTCCATACAGAGGGGAAACACGGGCCGATGATAGTTATAACGGACACAACGTGTACCGAACATACATGTCATGTTCGGGAACATGGGGTGACAGGCCGTGTGATTTGCCACACACAGAGGGTCCAACACAAACAACAGGCACATCATGTACCAAACACACACGCGGTGTAAATGAAAATGGTGTGTGAGTCCGTGTGAAAAGGTGTACTCGGGCACGATGAAAAGGACATGGTGTGTGCCGAACATACACACTGTGTATATTCAAATTTCAAAAAAATTCTATGTAAGGCCATGTTCAGAAGTACATGACGTGTGTTCTTCATTTCATGGCCGTGTACTGCCGGAATCCAAACGGTCGGCCGATCTGAAAACCCCCTAAACGGGTCTAAAAAATTGAAATATAGGGTGTAGAATGGTGTACCAGGATCGAGGATCACAATGTGAGAGGAATCATAACTTGAAATACCCCAAATCGACGGATTTGGAAAAGGGGGGGGGGTTCGGGTGGCGTTCGGGAGAAGAAACAGGAAGAGGGGAGGAAATTGGGATGGTCGTGCGATACGGCCTCAAGCCGGGTGGACCGCGACTTATATAGTCGAGTTACACGGCGTGTATGTTTGGTACACGGCATGTACCCCCCCATTTTTTTAATTAATATAAATAAATATAATCATTATAGTAAACTATATAATAATTATTAATAATAAAATAGATATATCTACATATTCTATTATAAAAACCTATACATGACGTATACCGGGAAATACAGGCCATGTATTTTAAAATGAGAAAAAGAGTAGTACAACCTTTGGTCCGGTGCTTGGGGTGGGATTCGAACTGGCGATCAGCCGATTCGAACGAACACCCTCATCCACTAGAGCAAAGATTGTTTTGCTGTTCATATTTAATTTATATATATATATATATATTTATTCTATATGGCCTATACACACAGAAAGAATGAAAAGCACGGCGTGTGGTTTTTATTTAGGAATGGATGGGGGTGAATCGGGGAGATTAGCGCGATTCAAAACCGGCCCTTTTGAACCGGATTCCGAGACTCTGCCAATCTGCCAACTTCTCCCGCATGTAATTTTTTATTTTTAAAACATTTTTAATTTATATTTGAAAAATCATGGTGCAGACAACATATATCAGAGTACACGTCGTGTGGTTTTATTAAAAGAACAAATGATGGAAATGGGACGGTTGTCTGGATTCGAACCCGTGTGTTTTGAAACCGGATTACAATTCTAGCCAACCGGTCAATCCCCATCATGGGTTTTATTAAACATATATATATATATATATATATATATAGATTGAAAATACCACACACGTCGTGTAATTAAAAGGAGGAACCTCGTGCTGAAGGTAGGTCAGGAGGATTCGAACCGAGGACGGCTCGAATAAACTCCAGTGACTTTGCCATCAGCACCAACATCATCCCTGGTTATTTATTTGTTATTCTATAGATTTATACTATTAAGATTAAAAATGAAAAAGATAAGTATATGCCGTGTAAATAAGTGGGACACGATGTGTAACCTCTGGGTTGTCTCCCAGGAAGCGCCTTTGTTTTAGGTCGTTTGATCGACCTACTTACCATGTTTACCTGAGGAGTATGGTGGACAAAGTTCCCACCATGTTGTTTGCAGGATGGTAATCTTTCAACCGCTGCTCGTTTACCTTTAATGGTTGACCATATTCTCCATAAATTTCTACCACTCCATGATGGAATACGCGGACAACGTGGAATGGTCCCGACCAGCGTGACTTTAACTTCCCTGGAAATAAGCGAAGACGAGAATTAAAGAGAAGTACATGATCACCGGGTTGGAAAGATTTTCCTGATATCATCTGGTCATGAATGGCTCTTGTCTTCTCCTTGTACAACTTGGCGTTCACGTATGCCTCAAATCGGATCTCATCTAGTTATGAAAATTGGAACTTCTGTTTCTCTTCAGCTGCCTTCAAATCAAAATTTAGGGCTTCGACGGCCCAGTAGGCTTTGTGTTCCAATTCTACTGGAAAATGGGAGGGTTTTCCATAGACGAGGCGGAACGGGGACATTCCCAGTGGTGTTTTCATAGCAGTCCGATTGGCCCACAAGGCATCATCTAACTTCTTAGACCAGTCCTTCCGCGAAGTGTTAACTGTTTTCTCCAGGATCTACTTGAGCTCACAGTTGGAGAGCTCTACCTGTCCACTGGACTGCGGATGATATGGTGTCCCCATCTGATGATTTACTCTATACTTTGACAGTATTCCTCTCATCAGTGTATTGTCAAAGTGGGTCCCTCTATCGCTGATCAGTACTCGTGGAAGTCCAATCCTGCTAAAAATATTTTTCTTTAAGAAATTTATGACTACCCTGGCTGTGTCGTGAGCTGTAGCAGTAGCTTCCACCGATTTGGAGACGTAGTCGACACAGACTAGGATGTAAGTGTTCCCAAAAGATGGGGGAAAAGGACCCATGAAATCTATGCCCCATACATCAAAAATCTCGACCTCCAGGATGGGGTGCTGAGGCATCTCGGCTCTACGTCCCACATTACCTATCCTTTGGCACCGATCTAAACAGTAAACAAAGGCTCGGGCATCTCTATGCATGGTGGGCCAGAAAAATCCAGGCTGCATGATCTTAGGTATGGTACGGTACGACCCATGATTTACTTCTACTAGTGAGGCGTGACAGAACTCCAGGACACTGTGAAATTCATTCTCCGGGATGCAACGACAGATCACTCCATCTACAAAGGATTGGAATAGCAGAGGATCCTCCCAAAAGTACCTTTTCACATCAGAGAAAAATCTTTTCTTTTTCTGAAAGGAGAGGTCAGGGTGAACGACACCTGTAACCATAAAATTAGCGATATCAGCATACCATGGTCAAGGTGTTTCACTGATCGAAAAGAGGTACTCATCAGGAAAATCCTCCCTGATCTCCCGATCTTCTTCCTTCTCCAAGTGAGGAAGATCTAGGCGGGAGATATGGTCAGCAATGAAGTTATCACTCCCTTTCTTATCCCGGATCTCAAGATCGAATTCTTGTAGGAGGAGTAACCAACGGATCAATCGGGGCTTCACGTATTTCTTGTTGAGTAGGTACTTTAGTGCTACATGGTCAGTATAAACAATAAATTTAGACAACACTAAGTAAGAACGAAAACTATCAAATGCAAAAACAATTGTGAGAATCTCCTTTTTGTGGCGATGTAGTTAATCTGTGCCTTATTGAGCATCCTACTGGCATAATGGATAGGTCGGAAAATCCATTCAAGTCGCTGGCCCAAGACTGGTCCCACTGGGTAGTCGCTCGCACCGCACATCACCTCAAATTGTTCCTCCCAGTTGGGAGAAATCATAACTGGAGCTTCCACAAGGCGCTGCTTTAGATGCTCAAAAGATCTGACACATTGGTCATCGAACTCAAATATGGAATCCTTGGTTAGAATATTGGTGAGGGTTGGGCTATTTTGGAGAAGTCGTGGACAAACCGCCTATGAAAACTTGCATGCCCCAGGAAGCTGTGGATGGCGCGGATGGAAGTCGGGATTGGTAGCCATGAAATGACTTCAATCATCACCGGGTCCACATCTATCCCCTTCGCTGAAATTCTGTGGCCAAGGACTATGCCACTTTGCACCATGAAATGACACTTTTCCCAGTTCAAGACTAGGTTAGTGTGCTCACATCATTCCAAAACTAGTTCTAGGTGCCGTAAACAAATGTTAAATGATTTTCCATAAACAGAAAAATCATCCGTGAATACCTTTAGGATTCGTTCCACCATATCATGGAAGATGGATTCCATACATCACTGGAAGGTGGCGGGGGCATTACACATGCCAAAAGACATCATTCGATAAGAAAATGTGACGTAGGGGCATGTGAATGTGCTCTTTTCGGATCTTCTAGAGCAATGGAGATTTGGTTGTAACCGGAAAAACCATCGAGTAAGCAGTAGAAGTTGTGCCCTGCTAGCCTCTCTAGCATTTTATCCATGAATGGCAAGGAAAAGTGATCCTTTCTTGTGGCATCGTTTAGCTTTCGGTAATCCACACAGACTCGCCAGCCCGTGATAGTGCGTGTAGGGATGAGATCATTCTTTTCATTTGAAATCACAATGATACCACCCTTTTTGGGTACCACATGGAGAGGACTCGCCCATGGACTATCCGAGATGGGATAGATGATGCCTGCATCCAATAATTTGATCACCTCCTTCTTTACAACTTCCTTCATTGGAGGATTCAAGCGCCGTTGTGGTTGCCGAGATTTCTTGGAACCTTCTTCAAGTAGCACCTTGTGAGTGAAAATGGTAGGGATGATGCCCTTCAGATCAGCGACTCTCCACCCAATAGAATGCTTCCGCTGTTTGAGAACCTATAGAAGTGCATATTTCTATTCCTGTGATATTTATGCATTAAGTATAACAGGAAAAGTTTGATTGGGTCCTAAATACCCATACTTGAGAGAAGATGGAAGAGGCTTCAGTTCGAGTTCAGGTGCCTTTAAAATTGAAGGCACAAGTGGCTGCACCTTGTCCCGTTCCAAACTTTCAGGAAAAACTACACGCTGCCAATAGTGGCCACCCTGGCCTTCTATGAATTGCAAGTCTTTTGGCGCTTCTTCTAATAGAATATCTGGATTAGTTAAATTATTTGAAATAAAAGAACATACCAGATCATCCCCTTTGTCACTAAAATAATTAACCATGGTGGACACTGCATAATAGTCCTCATTCTCTGACAAGGAAGCATGTTTGACGGCTTTGAGGATGTTATAGTAAACTCTTTCATCCCCTACCTGAAAAATAAGCTCCCCTTGGTGCACATCAATCAGTCCCTTTCTAGTTGCCAAGAAAGGTCTTCCAAGTATAAGAGGTGCTTCCTGGTCATCCCCCATGTCGAGGATGATGAAATTAGTGGGAAGTATCAGCCTACCCACCTTGACCAGTACGTCCTCTAGTAGTCCCTTTGGGTGCTTGATGGATCGATCTGCAAGTTGAAGGGCTACGCGGGTAGGCATGAACTCATGGAGTCCCAACTTCTTGAAAACTCTGAGGGGCTTGAGGTTCACGCTATCCCCTAAGTCGCCGAGGGCCTTCCCAAACTCGTAGGATCCAATAGTACAAGGAATGGTGAAACTACCTGGATCTTGGAGTTTGGGAGGAATGGAATGTTGAACCACCGCGGAGCACTCCTTCATTAGTGCAATAACGCTTTAATCCTCCATCTTCCTCTTATTCGAGAGGATTTCCTTCTTGAATTTGGCGTATGTTAGCATTTGTGTCAGGGCCTCTGCAAATGGTATGTTGATATGTAGCTTTTTGAAAACATCCATGAATTTGCTGAATTGGTGGTCTAGCTTCCTCTACTTCAATCTTTCCGGAAAGGGTAAGGCAGGCTTGAATGGTTGGATTACTTCCTTTTCTTTATTCTGTAAAGCCTCCTTCTACGGGATTTTTGATGAGGAAGGGTCGGTATTGGTACCTTTTTCATCAATAGTGGGTGTGGATGCACCTTGCTGTGCTGATTGGTTCTGGTAGAGCTCTTTTCCACTCCAGAGCATGATCGCATTGGCCTCCTCCCTTAGGTTCTTTTCGGTGTTCCCCGGTAGTGTACCGGGCTGCCTCCCTACGAGTTGATTTGCCAACTGGCCAATCTGATTCACCAAGCCTTGAATTGAAGCTTCTGTATTCTGGAACCGAGTCTTAGCAGTAGATATGAACTTAGTCATCAGATCCTCTTACCTTGAGGTGTTCGCCTGCTGAGGTGGTTGTTGAGCTAGTGGAGGAGGTGGCTACCGTGGCTGCTGTGGACGAGGGTTTTGATACCCTGCTGGGGTTGTTGCAGCCTTTGGTATTGGTTCTGATATGGAGGCTGGTTGTAGTTGGGCGGTCACTGGGGTGGAGGATTCTGCTCTTGTTGGCCCCAACCTGTGTTCTATTGATCTCTCCATGCCGGGTTTTGGTACTGCTGGTATTGGTTGGGCCCTTGATTTTGGGAAACATAACACACCTCACTCGTCAAGGGGCCTCCAGCTGAACCCGGGCATTCTCCCATGATGTGGTTATCACCACAGTCGCCACATGCTGGATGGTTCGCTGCATGAACTTGAGATTCTCCTTTGAGGTTCAATTCATCTATTTTCTTTGACATAATGTCCAACTGAGCAGCTGACATAATGGTATCGTCAATGTTGTGCATACCTCGCTTTTGAGTCCCCCGCTCAGAGTGCCATTGGAAGCTATTGGCCGACATGCCTTCCAGTAGTTCGAATAGTTCTTTGGGGGATTTCCGCATCACTGTACCTCCAGCAGCAGCGTCCACCACAGACTTGGTATTCGTGGTAAGTCCTCCATAGAAGTTCTTGTTGTACCTCTCGTACCCCTCGTGGTTTAATTTTCATGATCACAACCACTCTCTTATTTATCTAATCTTGTTTTAATTGTTTTTGGATGATAGGTATGATTTCAGGTGGCCAAGGAATTGGGCCAAGAAAGCAAGAATCCAAAGTGGACTGATTTTCAGTCCACCGGCCAACCGGTGGCTTCACCACCAGCCAACCAATGGAACCCAGACAGAAGGCTGAGCCACTGCCTCAGCACCGGGTTGTACCTCTCGTACCCCTCGTGGTTTAATTTTCATGATCACAATCACTCTATTATTTATCTAATCTTGTTTTAAGTGTTTTTGGATGATAGGCATGATTTCAGGTGGCCAAGGAATTGGGCCAAGAAAGCAAGAAGCCAAAGTGGAATGATTTTCAGTCCACCGGCCAACCGGTGGCTTCACCACCGGCCAGCCGATGGAACCTAGACAGAAGGCTGAGCCACTGCCTTAGCACCGGCCAACCGGTGGCCTCAGCACCGGCCAGCCGGTGGCACCCAGACAGAATAGTGTGAGCTACTGCCTCAGCACCGGCCAACCGGTGGCCTCCTCACCAGCCAGCCGGTGGTGCCTGAGCACGAAGGCCTCTCCTTTTTCAAAGCACCGACCAACCGGTGGCTCTGTACCGGTCAGCCGGTGGAGCCAGTCAAACTAGCCGTTGGGCCTTTGACCAGACCTATCCACTTGCCTCCCAACGGCTCCGAAGCCTTTTCCAACGGCTCCGAAGACTCCCAAAGGCCATTTGAGGGTTCCCCCTCTATAAATAAAGGACTAAGAAGCCCCGGAAACTCAAGGAAGCCCACAGACACATTTTTGATCATTTGGCGAACCTCCGGTGCATTCCTTCCAACGAACCTCACTTGCTCCATCACACTTCCACAACCAAGGAGCACCACTAAAGAAGCTTGGGAGCGCCCTTCATCAACTCCAATCAACCCTTTGGCGCCCAAGGCTTCTCCCATTACGGGTTTTCATTGTTTTATCATTTTGAGCTTTATTTCGGGTTTGTGCCTACAAACCCCCATTTCTCTCATCCTCCTTCCATTTGGGTTTTCACACCACCTTCAAGGTGTGAAGAGGTTGGTCAAGCCTTTCCTTTAAAAGGCTTGAGACAAAGGTGAGCTAGCCTTCACCTGTAAGAAGGCTAGTGGGTTCTTGATCAACCATTAAAAGTAAGTGGGTTCTTGCTCAACCAATAAAAGCAAGCTGTAATAGGTTCTAGACTAACCTTAATGTCCAGTGGGTTTCTTGCTAAAACCATTAAAAAGAAAGTGGTAGTAAATCTCTCAACGGTTGAGTTGGGAGCGGAGACGTAGGCTTGGGTTTAAGACGAACTCCGTTATCAAGTTTTGTGTCTTGCCTCATTTATTTCCGCTGCACTTTGATATTTGTTTTTAAATTGTTAATTAATTTTTAAAAGGCAATTCACCCCCCCTCTTTCCATAACTTCCTTTACTTCTCCGCCCAACAATTGGTATCAAAGGAAAATTTGAGTAATACCTTAACCGGTTTCAAATTCAAGATCCATTGTGATGGCTTCAACCTCTTTCGCCCCCGAAGGCTATTCTTTGGGTCGGGATCCATTCTTTGATGGAACCGACTATACTTATTGGAAAACCCGCATGACCACTTTTCTTAGAAGTATTGGCTATCCTATTTATAAAATTGTCATGAATGGTTATTCTCTTTCTTCTCCCGATGAATCCAAATGGACTCAAGCCGACATTAAAAATTTCGAGCTTGATGGAAAAGCCATGAATGCTCTTCATTGCGGCCTTGATCGTAATGAATTCAATCGAGTTTCCACATGCACCTCATCACATGAAATCTGGAAACTTTTGGAGGTTACCCATGAGGGCACTAACAAAGTTAAGGATACTCGATTGGATATGTATCGCCAAGATTTTGAAAGTTTTACCATGCATCCATCCGAATCTATTTCTGAAATATTTACACGTTTTACTGATGTTTGCAATGGGAGAAAGTCCCTTGGTGATGATGTGTCTGCAGAAACGATGGTCAAAAAGATCCTTTGGATCCTACCAAGCACATGGGCACCGAAAGTCACGGCAATCCATGAAGAAAAAGACATCAAGAACATGCCGGTCGAAGAGCCCATCGGATCCCTCATGACCTACGAGATTACCATGAGTAGGCAAGCTGAAAAGGAAGGCAAACCGATCAAAGTTCCAAATAACATCGCCTTCAAAGCTCAAAAAGAAGAAAGCTCCTCCTCCTCATCGTCCTCCTCCTCATGTGGCGATTCCGAAATGGAGAATCTTTCCCGCAAAATGCACAAGTTCATGAAGAAGCACAAGAAGAAGAAATCCCGCAAGGCTCAATCCAACGAAAAATCCGAGCCCAAGGTAACATGCTACGGGTGTGGCAAGAAAGGCCATTACAAGCCCAATTGTCCACTCAACAAGAAAAAGGCCAAGTAAAAGGAAAAGAAGAAGGCATTCAAGGCCACATGGAGTGACAGCTCCACATCCTCCTCCTCCTCAAGTGACGACGGTAAAAAATGCCTAATGGCATTTCATGAGGTAACCTCTTCCGACACCTCTTCCTCTAGTTCCTCAAATTCTTTTAATCATTTATCTTATGAGGATCTCCAATATGTGAGAGATTAATTGGAAGAAGGTTTTCACGAACTTTCTTCCAAATTTGTTGCTTTAAAAAAGAATTTCAAAAAACTCTCTTTCGAAAAGGAACAACTTCTCAAAGAAAAGGAGGAGTTGTCCCTCAAAGTCCAAAACCTTCCCGATGTTGATTCTATGGAATCAACAATTAAAGATTTAAGGGAATCTCTTGCCAAGTTCACCCAAGGTGAACAAAATTTGACCAAATTACTTGGTTCCCAACGTTTATCTAGAACCACCCAAGGTCTTGGCTATTCCAAGCAAGCTTCCTCTTCCCATGCTCCAACTATTTTTGTAAGGGGGAGCTCCCAATTTAAATTTTGTAATTATTGCAAAAAACCTGGGCACTTAATTTATGAGTGCGATTGCAAAAATGCCCGGTATGGAAGGCCCAAAACTTTTTCCTTTAATGATGAATTTTATAAGAGAAGACCCGCCACTAGAAAAGTATGGATTGAAAAATCCCTTTTAGCAAGTCTTACCGGACCAAAATTTGTCTCGGTTTCAAAAACCTCTCCCCGGTGATTTGTTGTTTTTATTTAGGGGGAGTTAGGATTGTTTAAGCTTTTTGCGTTTTTCAATTCAAAACTTTCAAATCAATTAAAAATTTTCAATTCAAAACTTTCAATTCACATTTCAAAAATTTCAATTGATTTAAAAATCTCTATCTTGTTTTTCAAACCTTTCCCTCAATCATGTTTTATGCCCCGTGCTATTTTGATAATCACAAAGGGGGAGAAATTATTGGTTGATTGGGGGAGAAATATTTCTCTCATGCTTTGATTTACTTTTCAATTTATCCATTAAATCATGCCTTTCATTTCATTTTTACATTGCTTGGTTTGGTGATTGTGATCATCAAAATAGGGGGAGATTGTTGTACCTCTCGTACCCCTCGTGGTTTAATTTTCATGATCACAATCACTCTCTTATTTATCTAATCTTGTTTTAAGTGTTTTTGGATGATAGGAATGATTTCAGGTGGCCAAGGAATTGGTCCAAGAAAGAAAGAAGCCAAAGTGGACTGATTTTCAGTCCACCGTCCAACCGGTGGCTTCACCACCAGCCAACCGATGGAACCCAGACAGAAGGCTGAGCCACTGCCTCAGCACCGGCCAACCGGTGGCCTCAGCACCGGCCAGCCGGTGGCACCCAGATAGAATAGTGTCAGCTACTGCCTCAGCACTGTCCAACCGGTGGCCTCCTCACCGGCCAGCCGGTGGTGCCTGAGCCCGAAGGCCTCTCCTTTTTCAAAGCACCGGCCAACCGGTGGCTCTGTACCGGTCAGCCGGTGGAGCCAGTAAAACTAGCCGTTGGGCCTTTGACCAGACCTGTCCACTTGCCTCCCAACGGCTCCGAAGCCTTTTCCAACAGCTCAGAAGAATCCCAAAGGCCATTTGAGGGTTCCCCCTCTATAAATAAAGGACTAGGAAGCCCCGGAAACTCAAGGAAGCCCACAGACACATTTTTTATCATTTGGCGAACCTCCGGCGCATTCCTTCCAACGAACTTCACTTGCTCCATCACACTTCCACAACCAAGGAGCACCACCAAAGAAGCTCGGGAGCGCCCTTCATCAACTCCAATCAACCCTTTGGCGCCCAAGGCTTCTCCCATTACGGTTTTTCATTGTTTTATCATTTTGAGCTTTATTTTGGGTTTGTGCCTACAAACCCCAATTTCTCTCATCCTCCTTCCATTTGGGTTTTCACACCACCTTTATGGTGTGAAGAGGTTGGTCAAGCCTTTCCTTTAAAAGGCTTGAGACAAAGGTGAGCTAGACTTCACCTGTAAGAAGGCTAGTGGGTTCTTGCTCAACCATTAAAAGCAATTGGGTTCTTTCTCAACCAATAAAAGCAAGCTGTAATAGGTTCTAGACTAACCTTAAAGTCTAGTGGGTTTCTTGCTAAAACCATTAAAAAGCAAGCGGTAGTAAATCTCTCAACGGTTGAGTTGGGAGCGGAGACGTAGGCTTGGGTTTAAGCCGAACTCCGTTATCAAGTTTTGTGTCTTGCCTCATTTATTTCCGCTGCACTTTGATATTTGTTTTTAAATTGTTAATTAATTTTTAAAAGGCAATTCAACCCCCCTCTTGCCATCACTTCCTTTAATTCTCCGCCCAACAATTGGTATCAAAGGATAATTTGAGTAATACCTTAACCGGTTTCAAATTCAAGATCCATTGTGATGGATTCAACCTCTTTCGCCCCCGAAGGATATTCTTTGGGTCGGGCTCCATTCTTTGATGGAACCGACTATACTTATTGGAAAACCCGCATGACCACTTTTCATAGAAGTATTGGCTATCCTATTTATAAAATTGTCATGCATGGTTATTCTCTTTCTTCTCCCGATGAATCCAAATGGACTCAAGCCGACATTAAAAATTTCAAGCTTGATGGCAAAGCCATGAATTCTCTTCATTGCGGCCTTGATCGTAATGAATTCAATCGAGTTTCCACATGCACCTCATCACATGAAATCTGGAAACTTTTGGAGGTTACCCATGAGGGCACTAACAAAGTTAAGGATACTCGATTGGATATGTATCGCCAAGATTTTGAATGTTTTACCATGCATCCATCCGAATTTATTTCTGAAATGTTTACACATTTTACTGATGTTTGCAATGGGAGAAAGTCCCTTGGAGATGATGTGTCTGTAGAAATGATGGTCAAAAAGATCCTTTGGATCCTACCAAGCACATGGGCACCGAAAGTCATGACAATCCAAGAAGCAAAAGACATCATGAACATGCTGGTCGAAGAGCTCATCGGATCCCTCATGACCTACGAGATTACCATGAGGAGGCAAGCTGAAAAGGAAGGCAAAGCGATCAAAGTTCCAAAGAACATCACCTTCAAAGCTCAAAAAGAAGAAAGCTCCTCCTCCTCATCGTCTTCATCCTCAAGCGGCGATTCCGAAATGGAGAATATTTCCCGCAAAATGCACAAGTTTATGAAGAAGCACAAGAAGAAGAAATCCCGCAAGGCTCAATCCAACAAAAAATCAGAGCCCGAGGTAACATGCTATAGGTGTGGCAAGAAAGGCCATTACAAGCCCAATTGTCCACTCAACAAGAAAAAGGCCAAGAAAAAGGAAAAGAAGAAGGCATTCAAGGCCACATGGAGTGATATCTCCACATCCTCCTCCTCCTCAAGTGACGACGGTAAAAAATTCCTAATGGCATTTCATGAGGTAACCTCTTCCGACTCCTCTTCCTCTAGTTCCTCAAATTCTTTTAATCATTTATCTTATGAGGATCTCCAATATGCGAGAGATCAATTGGAGGAAGGTTTTCACGAACTTTCTTCCAAATTTGTTGCTTTAAAAAAGAATTTCAAAATACTCTCTTCCGAAAAGGAACAACTTCTCAAAGAAAAGGAGGAGTTGTCCCTCAAAGTCCAAAACCTTCCCGATGTTGATTTTATGGAATCAACAATTAAAGATTTAATGGAATCTCTTGCCATGTTCACCCAAGGTGAACAAAATTTGACCAAATTACTTGGTTCCCAACGTTTATCTAGAACCACCCAAGGGCTTGGCTATTCCAAGCAAGCTTCCTCTTCCCATGCTCCAACTATTTTTGTAAGGGGGAGCTCCCAATTTAAATTTTGTAATTATTGCAAAAAACACGGGCACTTAATTTATGAGTGCGATTGCAAAAATGCCCGGTATGGAAGGCCCAAAATTTTTTCCTTTAATGATGAATTTTATAAGAGAAGACCCACCACTAGACAAGTATGGATTGAAAAATCCCTTTTAGCGAGTCTTATCGGACCAAAATTTGTCTCGGTTTCAAAAACATCTCCCCGGTGATTTTTTGTTTTTATTTAGGGGGAGTTAGGATTGTTTAAGCTTTTTGCGTTTTTCAATTCAAAACTTTCAAATCAATTCAAAATTTTCAATTCAAAACTTTCAATTCAAGTTTCAAAAATTTCAATTGATTTAAAAATCTCTATCTTATTTTTCAAACCTTTCCCTCAATCATGTTTTATGCCCCGTGATATTTTGATAATCACAAAGGGGGAGAAATTCTTGGTTGATTGGGGGAGAAATCTTTCTCTCATGCTTTGATTTACTTTTCAATTTATCCATTAAAGCATGCCTTTCATTTCATTTTTACATTGCATGATTTGGTGATTGTGATCATCAAAATAGGGGGAGATTGTTGTACCTCTCGTACCCTTCGTGGTTTAATTTTCATGATCACAATCACTCTCTTATTTATCTAATCTTGTTTTAAGTGTTTTTGGATGATAGGCATGATTTCAGGTGGCCAAGGAATTGGGACAAGAAAGAAAGAAGCCAAAGTGGACTGATTTTCAGTCCACCGCCCAAGCGGTGGCTTCACCACCGGCCAGCCGATGGAACCCAGACAGAAGGCTGAGCCACTGCCTCAGCACCGGCCAACCGGTGGCCTCAGCACCGGCCAGCCGGTGGCACCCAGACAGAATAGTGTCAGCTACTGCCTCAGCACCAGCCAACTGGTGGCCTCCTCACCAGCCAGCCGGTGGTGCCTGAGCCCGAAGGCCTCTCCTTTTTCAAAGCACCGGCCAACCGGTGGCTCTGTACCGGTCAGCCGGTGGAGCCAGTCAAACTAGCCGTTGGGCCTTTGACCAGACCTGTCCACTTGCCTCCCAACGGCTCCGAAGCCTTTTCCAACGGCTCCGAAGACTCCCAAAGGCCATTTGAGGGTTCCCCCTCTATAAATAAAGGACTAGGAAGTCCTGGAAACTCAAGGAAGCCCACAGACACTTTTTTGATCAATTGGCAAACCTCCGGCGCATTCCTTCCAACGAACCTCACTTTCTCCATCACACTTCCACAACCAAGGAGCACCACCAAAGAAGCTTGGGAGCGCCCTTCATCAACTCCAATCAACCCTTTGGCGCCCAAGGCTTCTCCCATTACGGTTTTTCATTGTTTTATCATTTTGAGCTTTATTTTGGGTTTGTGCCTACAAACTCCCATTTCTCCCATCCTCCTTCCATTTGGGTTTTCACACCACCTTCAAGGTGTGAAGAGGTTGGTCAAGCCATTCCTTTAAAAGGCTTGAGACAAAGGTGAGCTAGCCTTCACCTGTAAGAAGGCTAGTGGGTTCTTGCTCAACCATTAAATGCAAGTGGGTTCTTGCTCAACCAATAAAAGCAAGCTGTAATAGGTTCTAGACTAACCTTAAAGTCTAGTGGGTTTCTTGCTAAAACCATTAAAAAGCAAGCGGTAGTAAATCTCTCAACGGTTGAGTTGGGAGAGGAGACGTAGGCTTGGGTTTAAGCCGAACTCCGTTATCAAGTTTTGTGTCTTGCCTCATTTATTTCCGCTGCACTTTGATATTTGTTTTTAAATTGATAATTAATTTTTTAAAGGAAATTCACCCCCCTCTTTCCATCACCTCCTTTCTTTTCCACCCAACAGTTCTGGACTTGCATCTAGAGTGGGAGTCCGTGATGGGGGCATTTTCGTAACATCTCCTTGAAGCGTTCCTAGGACTCGTACAATGACTCGGAGTCGTGCTGCTGGAAGTTATGAATCTCATTCCGGAGTGTCACCGTCTTGCATGGTGGGAAGTACTTGGACAAGAATGCCTGGGCTAGCTCCTCCCAGGTGAGGATAGATCATTTTGGCAGCCCCTTGATCCAGTCCTTCGACTTATCCCACAGAGAAAAGTGGAATAGGTGAAGACGGATGGCGTCCTCAAACACGCCATGGTACCAAAAGGTGTCGTAGATCTTCAGAAAGTTGGAGATATGGGAAATCAGGTCCTCGATGGCCAGGTCTCCAAATTGGATTGTGTTCTGGATCAGCTGCATGATAGTAGGATTGATATCAATGTGCTGGGCTTCGACTGGAGGACGAATGATGCCCGTATCAGCTCCGTGAATTGATGGAAGTCCATACTCCATAAGGGTACATCTTGGAGGTTGTTGTTGATGGGGTGGAGCTTGCATAAACTACTCATGAGGGGAAAGTATGGACGTGGGAAGAGTTGCTATGGTGGCCGTTGGTAATCCCTTGGGAGGAATTCCATGAAGGCTCCAGGAGGTTTCCCCGGTAGACCAGAAACGAGAGGCTACTGATCTTGGTACTGATGCTCAGTCGCAACATCTACGGCTGGTGCTCCCTCTTCCTTGTTTTCCATGGGTTATGATTGATGGTTGTGAGTTTCTGTCCGTGTACGCCGATAATGAAGCAAGGTCCATTCGATTTCCGGGTCAATTGGAACTAATTCCGAAGACTCGGCACTTTTGGATCATGTAAAACGTCTAAACATACACTTTAAGATCTGCACAACACAGAAATGAAAACCAGGCGTAAAAGGGAAAAATAAAAAAGAAAATTTGAAATGGGATTAGAAAAGATATTTTTGATAATTTTTGTTTTTTATTTTCACTTAAATCAATTATTATCACAATTTAAATCTTAGCACTAAAACCAAATAGTTTCCCCAGCAACGACGCCAAAATTTGGTCACTCTTATCATTGATTGAAGTTTTATGCATCCCAAATTAATTACCTATTCTTAGAACATTAAAATAGCTTATGTTCGGGGTCAATCCACAGGGAACCGTGGCGTGCATGAATTCAATTGAGTTAATACTTAATTAGGTGAAGTATGTAGAATTTAGAAGTGATTGGGTTGATTTTGGGTTTTGATTGATACTAAATTTATTTACTTTGAAGAAATGGATACAGTTTGAAAGAAAACAACAGGTAAATTAAAAGAGCTTTTAAAATGGGAAGAAAAGATGTGTCGAGGCTGTGGTGATTAAGGAGGTTTTATGCAAATTGTTTAACTGGTTGTGTTGTTCATAATAATTCAATCATTCTGGATTTCGTTTTGTTACAAGATTTCCTTGGTCTGGTTCCTCTTGTTTGGAATTAGAGCAGCTGACTCCTTGGTCCGGTAGTCAATGTTCTTAATTCTTTATTACGTCCAGTACATTATTTGAATTGGTGAAAACCTTCCAATTTCCATGGATGTTTTCAACGTTACTTTTCTTTTTTATCGCCGAGAATCCGTCCCTTGGTCCAGCTAAGAATTATCAGTTATATTAGACAGTGGTTTAAGAAGAGTAAGATGAATTAAAACAATTCAAACACAACTATATAAAACAACATAAAAATTATGATCCCATCATCCACAACCCCAACATGAGGGGTTTATTTACACATAGAAAGTGGGAGAGAAACGACCCAGGTGATACCTGACGGATTAATCATGTAGGCCTTGAGGTAGAGTGTCGGAAGGTGGAATGGCAGAGTGACAGCACCTTGGTAGATTTGGGAATGGTGATAGCAGAGGTTCTTTTTCCTCTCAATGGTTCTGAACTCCCCAAAAATCCATAGGCCAAGGCCTCTATTTATTGAAAAATAAAGTACATGGCATGTATAGAAAGTACACGTCGTGTACTTTTTTTCAACGCGTTTTGGCGCCAGTTTCTCCGCTGGCAGGTGGTCTAACACGCCGTCTTTGACTTTTGAACACAGCGCCGCCTGCAAGTTGAGTGTACAAGGCGTGTAGCGCCACCATACATGGCGTGTAGTATCAAAAGTTTGTCCACCATCCCCTTCTAGAATAGCATACACGACATGTAAAAGTTCAAACATGTCGGGTCTTCATCAACGGCCACATGGGCATGTGGAATTTTATTTGGCAACTACCACTTCTAGAAAGTAGTACACGACATGTAGCGCCGCCACACACGGCATGTATCTTATGCCTTGTGACATGGTCATGTACTCCCTCCTTCGGTCCATGTCCCTGCCTGGATGTACACAGCGTTTATAAAAGTACATGCCGTGTAGTTTCAAAATTTTCACAGACTTCCCTTGATCTGTGTATTTAGCCAGAATGCTTCTAAAAGTAAACAAATTCACCAAAATAAAAGAATATGTTCATAAAACAACAGATATTTTCTGAAAACCTGTTTTTATTGTCAATTATATATATGGAAATGTATACACAAATCGGGGGCATTAGTGGGTCACACATTCTGTTGAATGAGGTGAATCTTGGATTTCTAATCATTGGGGTTTCTTGGATATTGTCCACCAATGCTGGGTCGGTCTTTCTGTTAGGTGGGATTTTCACATATACTATATCTAGGTCGTGAAGGTGAGAAATGAGAGAGGTTATCATGTATTATTTGTGGGGTTATCTGGCAACCAATATATTGATAGGCTCATTAAGCAGGGGATAAGCCTCATCAACTTGGATAATGGCCCACTGTGGATCCTAACGAGGATAGTTTCACTACTTGGGAGAGTTCAGTGATACTTACCTAGGTCTTATATCATACTCATAATCCTCCACTCTTACTATATTCATTAGGCCAATGAGATAGAGAGAATTTTATTGGATGAGGAGAACCATATTCCCCACCAGAGGAGAGAGGGGTCCCATAGAGAATTTTCATAATTTGTGCACCACTCAGAAATGGGGTCAGCAATGAAACATTTTTACTCCCTGACCTACAAATGTAAGTAGAATACCATTGGTTCCACTTATACATTTGGAATTGAATAAAATTAATTAGAGGACTTTACATTCACCTTTCCATTATCATGATGTCAGTGATCAAGAAAGTATTTCTCATTAGGGGGATCTCTGAGGCCATGTTCCATCCACTGTTCATGGGTGATGAGACATACTGAAAGGTTTGATTGGTACTATATGACCAATTATGGTGGATCTTCCATATCATACCCTTCATTAGTACCCCTTTTCTTTTTATCCTTATGTAGTTCATCAACAACCAGATTAACAATAATGGTAGCATGAGAAGAGCTTTCATCATTGACAGATTGGTTAGAAATTTGCAGGAAAGGGAATAAATAGAGGGAACCATACTATCCCCATCCCCTAATCTATATGTATGGATAAAAATCTTCCATAACTCGATTGATAATTCTGAGGATCATGACACAGGTCTCTTGAGGGGTTTGGTGGTACTCCTAAAACTCTAGGAAACAAGATACTAGAAGCACTCCGATCCCATTTAATGGCATTGAGGTGCTCTTAAATCTCTCGGTAAGCCAGGAGATGACTGTATAGGCTATGAAACATAACCTAGATTATCTATTGGAAATACACTACTTGGTCATATGTGAGGGAATTTGGGATGTGATATTCTGAAGATATGGGTAGTAAAAACACCAATAATAGTGGTTTAGTATAAAAAGCATGCCAAAAACCTTCCTTCTTAGAGGATGAGATATTCTCCAAGTTATCCCATACCCTAAATAGATCAAACTATGTTATGGGTTGTGGAACTGATTTAGATCAGTTCTACTTCTATTTTTCTGGGTTTGGAGTCACTGTGTGGGTCAAATATCTATTGCTTTCTTGGAAGTCTCTTGGGGGTAGTAACGACCTCATCATAACATCCCTATATGATGGCGGTGGTCCCCAATTTCTCATGTGTGAGGGAAGAATCATCCATCTATAGCTCGATAGAGTGATCTCTAACCTATTTAATCATCATAGACCCTTACAATTATCAAGCTTCTTAGGTGGTGGAAGATTGGAGGGAAAATAATTGGTGATGAAGATAAATGCACTGTGAACCCATGGAAGGGATACAGAACATCCTCCACATACAATTTTCTACAAAGGGATCTGAGGATCCTATGGAAATCAACTTAAAAAATGGTAAGCCTAAATCAACATGATTTTATCCCTAAATCTAGGAGTTAGGGTGAAAACTCCATCATCACGTCATTCATCACCTTAGAATCTGATATGTTAATAGGATCAATAATGACGTGGTTCATCCAAGGTTTTCACCTCCAATGGTGAGTGTTATCCCTTATACCCTAGAATGGATATTTAGGGAAGTGTATTTCATCAACATAGGGAAGGTTATCCTTGCTAGTTAGTTTGAATATAGGGAGGACATCCATGTTGTATGGTGATGGTGTGGGGAGGCCCTCCACTCAGGTTGGTAGCGACATGGGGAGGACCTCCATGTTGGTTGATAATGGAGTGGGGAAGACCTCTACTTAGGTTGGTAGCAACATGGGGAGAACATCAATGTTGACCAGTGGGAGCATGAGGAGGACCTCCATACTAGATGATGAAGTTGTGGGGACAACTACTCCTATGGTTATTACGAGTAATGATAAGAACTCCATACTAGTTCTCCTCATCACGGGGTGACCCTTAACAATTATTAGCACCCTCAATGATTTAGAGAGTAAACCTGGACTTCCTATGTGGTAGATTGGGACCCGGTCCAAATTTTCAGAATATATATCCCTATTCACCTATTTCAAGGATATAGTGAGATACAGTTGTGGTTATTGGGACCGTATTAGCCATAGAAGATTCCCCTTTTTTTGGAAGATTCCTGGGACTTCCCTCAACAATGGAGTAGGGTGATTTGGAATTTGGACAACAGAGTGGGGAAGAAATCAACATAATATTTGGAATGAGGGAGATGTCGGTACTCTCATTGAATATGCCTAGTGGGATCCCCACTAAGAATCTCCTAGGTAGTATTTGATATTGTTGGGATGCGAACATCCCCTACCTCCTCAATGTAGGGAGTGAGTTATCGGAAAAATCTAGGGAGATACCCCTGAAGCGGTTCATTGCTGAAACGGGTAGGGTTTGTGTGTGTGTGTGGGGGGGTACATTCCCCATACATGACCCACAGGGGGGGGAATGTCAATGAGGTTTCGATTCCTACAGGTCTTGACGAGACATATTCAATATAATAATGAGCCCCTCATACTCATATCCATACTCTAGAGTGTTGATAACCCTCTTATGGATGGTATCGAGGAGTGATGCATGACGTGGGTTCCCAACAACTAATTTCATGATAGAAGTCATGGTGGAGGTATTGTTGTATGATATTTACACACTAATATTTCTCCTACCCAAGCACTTGTGAGCAGTTCATTTCTTATTTCCAATATCTTTGGTCTTGTATGGAATTTGGTTTCAGTTGTTCGTACATGTACATTAAAAGAGATTCCCAATTACCCAACCTTGTATATTATTCTGAAGTAGAGAAGGATCTATGAAGATGATGTATCATATCAAGGACACCCAATGGAAATTACCCAAATTCACAAGAGAGCATCGTGCTGGACCCACCATTTTTCTTGGTGGGACCTGGTGCCCAATATATGATTCTGGTGACAAGAAAATCCATTGTATCAATATATTATTCTAGTCCCCATAGATGAGGTGAAGAGTTTCAAATCAGGTTCACCATTTCTGTTTATGACATTTTCACTGAGTCACCAATGCGTTGATGTGAATGGATTCTATTGTCCCACATTCCCACATTCCAAAGGTTGGTATCTTTTGTCAATTTCATTAATGATGTTGGATCCTTTATTGAAATTGGATGATGAGATGTCGACTCCTCCATCCATGGAGTCCTACCTTGATCTCTCCACCAAGTATGGGTCTCTCTCATATATTAAGTCATGTTCATGGAACTCATTCCTAGGTCCATCCTAATGTTGACAGTGGTTAGTTATGATACTTATTTTTTTTGACAACGAATCAACGTTTAGTCATGGGAGTAGTCATGCTGGGAATGACTAGGCATGTTTGGACATTGGTTATTCTGGAAAACTCTATATATTCATCTTTTTGAGGGAATCTTATATAAGGCATCTACGGTGTCGAAACCAAGACATACCTTGTGGATCATAACTTGATTTACACTAGGGGTGTAAGTATTCCAAGTATTTTAAACTTAGGCATCCCGTGTTTATTACATTGGGTAGGTATTCTTGATCAGGGATTGAGTTTAACATCCTATGGAGATGGCCACATGTTAATTTCTTGTGGGGATAGGATGAACGACTTTGTTTTGTAGGATTAACATCTAGAGAAAACAAATTAGTATGGCTTATTAAGGTGAACAAAAGAGGCGTGTCCTTGGGAAGAAATATGTCACACTTGGGTGAAGGGTTGTGTTTTATAGGTTTAACACCTCATGGAGAAGATTAGAACACCCTATTTAGGATGATTAAAGAGGTATGACCCTGGGAGGAAATATTCCACACATGGGTGAAGAGTCATGTTCTACAAGTTTAATGTATCATGGATACAGATCATAACATCTTATTGAGGTGGATTAGAGAGGTCTATCCCTAGGAGGTAAGATGTCAATCTAGGTTGTGAGGGGCATATTTAGTAGGTTTAACAGCTCACATAGAAGGATCATAACTCCCTATTGAGGAGGATCAAAGAGTTGTGTCCATAGGAGGGACGATGTCACATCTAGGTGAAGGGGAATGGGTGCATGTTTATCAAAATTAGGTGATGGATCAGAACTCCATATTAATGCAGATTATGGTGGTGGGTTCCTAGGAGGTAATATGTCCCATATTTGTGAAGGGGTGTGTCCCATAGGTTTAATTTGTCACATATACATATATGAAATCCATATTGAGGTGGTTCACATAGGTGTGTCCCTAGGACGAAAGATGTCACATTTTGGTGAAGGTCGATGCCCCACAGGGTCAATGCCTATCATATATGGATCAAAATTCCATATTGAGGCCATTAAAGGAGGTGTGTTCCTAGTAGGGAAGATGTCACACCTACGTGATTGGGAGAACCCCACATTTTTAATTTGTCATAGAGAATGTTTAGGACTCCTTATTGATGGAGATCAAGGAATTTTTTCCCTAGGAGGGAAGATGTTACTCTTGGGTGAAGGGGTGTGTCCCATATGTTTAGCTTATCAGAGAGATGGATAAGAATGCACTAGTTTGGAAGATTAAAGAGGTGTTCCCTAAGAGGGAAGATGTCACACCTGGGCTTAATGGTTGTCAGGATTTTACCTCATGGAAGAATCCAACATAACATGTTTAAGAGATAGAGATCAAAATATATGTAGTTCATTCCCAAGTTTAAAGTCAGGTGATAGGACCTATCCATGTAGTTTAACGTCATGCAGTAAGAACACTCATGCTAAGAAAGGATAATCTTGAAGGGATGGTGTGGGTATTACACATGGAATATTTCCTATGTGAGTGGATTATATCCCATGGAGGGAGATACTTTGGAATACCATGATTAATTTACATTGGGAATCTTCTGTTCATCACATAGGATAAGGATTCAATTTTATGTCCTCGAAGAGGATGTTGTCATGCAATTTAATGTTGTTGAACTTGGATGTGTTGCTAGGTAGTTTTACATCATACATATTGGAAATTTATGGGGCCATCTCATTGAGGGGGACCATGAAATAGTATAAAGAGACTGATCATAAGGAATCCTAGCTAAGACCAGTATGTAGTTTCCATTGAAAATGGAACCCTAATGCCTTATGTGATTGCAGATCATGGACATGTGGGTGGGAAATGGAATTGGTGCCAACATGTAAGAGTAGAAACCATAAGGCCCAATATTAGGGCCCCAAATCATAGGATTAATGGGCATTAAGGTACCTATTTTTAGGACAAACATGTAAGGTAGTAGTTTTTATTGAAGAATAAAGAACAATAAGTAGGATAAATGGATGTTGTTGTGCACATCATTGTTTTATTATGTAGAAGAGTTGCACGATTAGGGGGTCTATCACAAGGGATAAATGTAAATTTAGGAGGCATGTTTGTGTGAATTTTTTTTTGCATGAAGATCACGGTTGCATGAAGGTATATTATCTTTATGAATACATGACCAGCCTTAGGAGTAGTTTCATGAGGACAACTACAACACATGATAATTCTAGATTGGTCTCATAGACGGTATGTCACAAAACATATCTACCTTTGAGGGGCCATTATCTCTGGTTGTGTGCGATGTCATTAAATAAAGGGAGTCTTATTCAATATATCATCACTTAATCTTCCATACATCCTTTCAATGGGTGGGGTGAGGTTCTATTTATAACCTAAATACTCAGTTGTGGGTGCACAACTCCTTGGGTGAAGAACTGGGTTATGCTCTTCTTCGCCCATTTTATTTGGGGTTTGGCTATGAATTTTTTTTGACATAACCATTATTGTGAATTCACACGGTTTTATGAAATGATTCTGTACAACAATCCTTTCTTGAGTGAAACAACCATTATCTCATGTATATTCCTTGGACACGAGTTTAGACTGAGGGTAATCTATGGAATTCATTGTCAAATTTTTCATACAATTCTTTTTTGCATAGAACTTTACCTTTTCATGAACACAATTTACCTTATACACATCATGTTCATCAGCCCTAGAATTGTCCTTTAGGATAGGTTGTGTGTTTAGTTCATCCATAACTAGCCCTTTGAGGATTGACATGAGATTTCGGTGCCAATATTTCCATTGTGTTATTATAAGTTGTTTTTTTACCATTTTCTATAATTATAGTTTATGGATATTGATTCCATGTGTATAGTCTTCCTAATAGAACATTCATACCCCTTTTTTTAAGAGAAAACTTATTACCTATGGGGATGCACTCATGAGGTCATGTAGATCACCATCTCGGAATGAGTGATTTGGGACAAGGTATTACACTGGCCATCCCATACAACCCTCGTGTCCCATGCTACAAGTAACCACCAGACCCCCTATAGACACATGCTCCCGAACATATATTTTTTCCCATGTTCCCAAGATATCACTAATAAGACTATTAAGAATCCCCAAATGCCAATAAATATTCATTTAGTGTTCTTTGTATTCACACCTACACACTTGTGGAAGCTTCCTAAGAGGTAATCCATCCCGACGCTACATCAGGACATACTCCCTTATCTATGGAATGCTATTTAGGTATGATCTTGAAATAAATGGTTCAACCTATTGACAAGGGTAATGTGATTTTTTGTTTTATGCATCACATTTCTATGGGTGTTATTCCCTCCCCACCTATGTTATCACTATGGACCCTATACCTTAATAACAAGGATTTTTATTTTGATTCATGATGGGAATTATCTCTTATAAAATATGTAACAAAACGATTCCTCTAACCAGTATAGTCACCCCTGTAATTCTATATGGTTATCGAGTCCACCATGATCTATCAATTTCTCAGGAGACTATTGATATCCATTATATCACCCCCCAAATTGCTTGTATAGTCACATACTATCCTAAGGGGTATTGGTATAGGGTATGTAACGAATTCATCCAAGAATCCTCATAAACTATCACTTTATCTGACTTGGCACTAAACATAGGGGAATCCTCGATCGCTCTAAGAAAATGAAAACGTAAAAGGCATAAAAAGTAATATTTGGGGATGATTTTCCCTAATGAGGTAATAAATGAGTTGAAGCATCCATATGGAAGTCTAAAACGATTGAACTATATGTTATAGTCCATGCACAAGAAGATCTTATGTACATCAAGAATAACTAGATAAAAATATAAAACAGAGAAAATATACTATAACAAGAATATGAAACACATAGTACAAGAAAATCATCAGCTGTATATATAAAATATACAAAGAATATAAGTTCATCATAGATGAAACAATAAGTACACTAAAACCAATCCTACACATTAGAAAAACTCCATATGACCTTATGGTCAACATCTACACACAATATGTCACACTCCATAAAAAATCTGAATTTGAAACATGAACCTGAAAAATAAACTCTAGTATACTAATGTATATTGAAATAATATATGTGTACATCATTCAACTAAGTTACACTTAATCACTCTCTATGGAATTAAATATGATGTACTCATTGGTCACTTGTTAGGATACTACCATTGGTCTCCCTCCCAGAGCATCCACACATTACTCCATATTAACTGGAAGTGAATACTCAACTATAGCTATAAAATATATATCCATGATTACCATATGATGTGTAACTAAAATCAACCTCTTTAGGGATTTCTTTTTAGTCTATTCTGATAGGCCTAATTAAACACTAAAATAGGACTTCAAGTCCTCTAAACATATTTATATTTACACTTAATTATAATAATAGGTAACCTATCATTACCCGAGTTAGTACTATTGAGTCCCTTATATACCAATAAGGAATTCTATGAGATTCCTATTTCTACAACAAGGATACACTTCCGATATCATAAGGATAGAGTATACGATGAGCCTCATTAATGGTAATTACATAGACAATTAGGTTCATCTACTAGTCCACTAAAAACATGTACTCTCAAAAAAATGATGTTGGATGAAAATAATGCATTTGTGTCGATCGATAGAAGGGTATGTGAATTGAAGGCAGAAATCATACTTTTAATTACACCGAGGAAACTTGGACATCACCATTGGATACAAACACCTATCTATATAATTTATTAGTAGATCATTAGGTTTGATAAAATTGTTTGAATGAGGTGTTATCATAAGTGGACTAATGTATTGGAACCTTTTAAACACTATTTCCCTACCATATCCCTAACTAGAACCACTCTTGATTAAAAATATATATTGTAAACAAGTAGGTATATGATCTCCTTGACATAATTAGTTTGGAGGTCTATCCATGTTTTCTATATAGTCATCCTCAAATAGAAACTCTATCCTACTCCCTAAACCATGTGGAATTTACTCTATTAGTGATAAACAACCTACACTCACTCGGGGGATCTAATGTAGGTGTAATTTATGGAGTGTACAACATCATCACTAAAACATTTCCTCACAGAGTCTTTATGAACTATTATTCATAGAAAATTCAATTGAAAATCATGTCTATATGATTGAACGTGATGCTTTTGAGTTGTGATGAATACTCAAACATGATCCTCTATCCCCATAGAGGCTTGAGAATCTCTAGAACTAGAACTATCATCAAAATATCTATATGGAACCCTATCTTAAAAAGAGGATCAAACTCCAACCATGATAAGGAAGTCCTATTTTGAGTTAGATAAAAACATAAACCACTAATGGCTTGTTGATCTATGTAAATATCTACATGGAAGAACTATTACCTAGTCAGCAGGTGTTTGGACTAGAATAACTGTTTGAGTTATTGAAACTGAAAATCCTCTCTCATGTGAAGATTGTGGTCATCATAGATTCTAGGGATCATCAATTATTTAATCTCATACAATGCATTCGGACTATGGGTACTCTTTTCTAACATGATGAGAACTAATATTTACCCTATTTGAAGGTATGAACTAATAATGAAGGGCTGTGAAGCTATCACTTATTTTGAGGACAAGATAACTCTTAAACAAGATTTTTTAAAAAACAATTAATCATTTCTATGCTGATTCATAATGAGAGGCTCATGTGTTGGTGCAGTCTCATCATGACCGTTCCTCTAATTTCATGCTAACTTTATAAGGGAAGCCTCCAGTATTCAATAGAAAAAAATATAAGGATTATGGAATATCTAGATGTGTTAACACTGTAGGGACATGATAAATCATGGCTAACCACTATTGGATATATATCAACCTGACTATACACTAAAACTTGTTCCCTAGAGTATCTAATTAATCAATATACAATACAGGTCTAGGTGAATGAATGTGTTAGCTAACAAACCAACAATGCTTTACTTGTTCTATAAAATAATTTAAAAATCACATAACACTATTTCCATAAATCTACAAAACAATCCTCAACATTCCATTTACTCTAAAATCTATCCTGAGGTCTCAAGAATAATAATAAATCTCCATAAAGACCAAAACAATTATTTCTTCATTCAGGATGATCAAAATATTAGTATTAAAAAATTAAACCACCACTAATAGTGGAGGGACTCGACACCATCCCCATGATAAAATACACAAATGGGATGAATTTTCCGATAACAAACTGTAACAAAAACATATATCAAATCATAAAAATAACCAAAAAATCAATACAATATTTATATAAAACAAAATTATACACAAATAATTCATGTTACATGACATTATCAGAACATTTCAAGATAGGAAAACAATAAAAAATATAAACCAAACATGGTATGAAATCATGACAATCCCAGATTCATGGGGAATACTTTTTGTCACTTCAAATTATACTAGATCAATATCTACTAGTATTTGTTGGATCCAGGGATGTTCTTTTGCTGGAAATGGAGTATGGTTTGTTATTTTTGTCAATAATCACATGGAAGATCATTAAATTTTCATGGAAATGAATCTTATAGTTTAAGATTACTATAGTATTGAATGCGGCATCATTTCCATGTGTTTGAAAAAAAATTGGCATCTAAAATTTGGAGGCTGAATTTCAATGTGAAACGTGGTTTTTCTTGAGGTTATTATGTAAATATAGAATAAGCATGAGTTTCAAAAATATGTGCTATGTGAGTTGTTTTTTTCAATGGATTAATGATTTCTGACAGTGATCATTGTGATTACGATGAGCATCGAAAATGACAAAGACTTAGAGAATCATGATTGGGGATGGTGATCTCCCCGATTATGAGAATTGGATCGTCGCGGAAGTGCGAAGGGGTTGATATGATATTTTGTGACAACGAAAAATTTCACTGGTGCATCATGAATGGAAGAGTGTCCTGAAGACATTTTTAGAGGATCTGGAAAATCTACAAAGAGGAGGTGGAGCTTCATGAACATTTGAGCATATAAATAAGAGGATAACCCTCTTAACATGACATTGATTTTTTTTGTAGGAAAATATAGAATCACCCTGATTTTGATAATCTTGGGCATCTCTACAAAACTGAAAATCCATAAAATCTTGTGAATCACAAAAAAGACTTGTTTAGATTTAAATGATTACAAATTCTTTTAATCAAAGGGTGCCTCACAATGATGGGGTTTTCTACATTGACATTTTGATCTTTGTGAAGGAGTTAGATCTACAATGGTAGAGAGTTTTTGAAGGGAGCGGGTCCATGAAAATTGTAAGATTTGCAAAGGATCTTCATGAAAGGTAGTTTGGAACATTAGGTTTAAGTGAACAAGGATTTAAATGTCCATGAACTATATTATTTAGAGTAATAAGAGTCTCATGCTCTGTTAGGGACAATGTATTTAATGAAAATACATTAAATCAACCTTAAACTTGATAAAATGAGATTGTATTATCTCAAAGAAGTCTGCTAGGGGGAGTTAATAGAACTGTTCTAAGGGACATAGGGTGATTCACTAAATTCTTGTAAAGGAAGTGTGCCCATAACAAAGTTACTGTGTCTAAAATTTTTTACCTGAAAACTATTAAATATTAGTGGACTTATGTATGACCGAAACACTATCGGTGTATGATTATTGGATAACCCTTAACGGCTAACCATGTAAAACTGTTGTATAATCTCTTTAAATGTGTTTTCTTTGACTGGTTTTACAGGTTCCTATGAACGTGAAAACAAGATTGGTCTCCTTGAGGTGAAAAGTTTACACCTGGATTCACCCCTCCCCTCTCAGGATGCTCTAGGGTCCCACTAGTGGTATCAAAGGGAGGGTTCAAATTGATAGTGTTACATCATTCCTTTTTACAGTAATAAAGAACATATTAAATATAAGGATATGACCATATTTTATTGAACAGACTTTCAATTATGGTAGAACATGATGATGCCTCTTCTGATGTCTCTTGGAATGGAATTACTTTTTGATACTGCATATGAAATTGATGTCACTAATTCAATAGTGTTGTTTATGAATGATATATATAGGAAAATACCTGATGTGGTTGCTAAAGTATAGAATTCTCCTACTACAACACTTTCTGATCAAGTCTATCTAAAGGTGAAGATATGTAATTTCACAAAGTTCATGTAGAAAAAAACTGAATAATATATATGAAGGAGAAGACAATGTGATGTAAGTAAAACTACATGACCTATATAATAAGTTTGAAAATATGAAGATGTATCCTGATGAGAATGAATACTATTTATATAATCAAATTAAAGAAGTAGTCGGAGTAATTTGAATTTATGGTGAAGAAATCATAGATAATGACATTGTGAATAAAACTTTGAGAATGATTTCACCTCCTTACAACCCCAAAGTGTCATCACATGAAGAAAGGGATCTATCTAAACATTCTTAGGATGATCTAATGAGTATTCTGGTGGTATATGATGTGAGTGTAATACTCGAAGATGCAATTACATGTGTCTGGAATGAAATTGAATTCAAACCCATGGAAAAAAATTATATTTTAAGAGACTATATTAATGAAGCTGGTGAGGAAGGTGAACATTATTCAATATTTTCTAAGAAATTGAAGGGAGGAAAATGGAAATTTGAAGGAAATCTTCCCTTGACTTGTTTTGGTTGAGGTAGAGATGGGAACATATCTTCTCCGTTCTTGTGGGAGTTCGATGATGATGAGGGTGAAGCTAGAAAATCACAAAAGACTCATAAAAGGATCTCTCAAAAGGGAAAATTCAAATATGGGAAGAAAATACAAAAAAAGGTTTATCTGTGAGTAAGAAGTTGATGATAAAGAATGAATTGGGGAAGAAGAACTGGAGTTTAAATATGTACACCAAGAATATATGATTACTACTGGGGAGAAGTCAAATCTATTAAAAGACAAATATAGAGATCATCAGTTGAGTACTGATGTTGATTTAAAGTTAAATCTTAATGATTCTCTTGGAAATCTTGAGAATAAAACTAATAGATGCAAAAATTGGAGATAAATTATGGGCAAATAATTATAATATTTCGATCATCTTGAATCTATAATTGAAAAACATGAAGAAGTATGGAATGTTCAGTCAATGACCCTTGAAAATACAAAATATTTAGTGGAACTAAAGCTCATAATTGAAGAAAAGAAAAATTTATTCAATGACATTACCTCCAGACTGGAGGAGAAGTCCAATACTATATAGAGGGACACAATGAAGAAGTTTTTTCTCTAAAGAGTAAACATAAAAGTGAATCATGTTCAAGAAATAATAAAAAGGAAAAAACAGTTTGGAAAATTCTCAAATGATGTGTTTTTAGAGAGAGCTAAGAAAGGTTTAGATGGAATGGAAAATGTTTTGAATGATTAATGACCCACATTAATGGGAAATAGTAGAATAATTTGTGATTCTAAAACATTAAAAACTACAAATAAAATGGGCCAATATAATGGCAAGCTAGAATTTAGACACTTTGAAAAGTCACTTGATGTCCTAGAAAAGTAACCCTCAATTCAAACTGAAAGGAGAAATGAAAATTATAAGGCCCCAAGCATAAAAATTACATAATAATGAATTATGTTAATAATTCACATTGAGGAACTTTTCAGGATTAGTGTATTAGAGAATTAGGCCATAACTATTACATTACAGCTCAAGAATTACAAAGTGGACACTTCTACTCAGTATCAATTTTTTTTCTTATAATAAAATTTTTTAAAAGAAAAAAATAATTCTTTTTTTGATATAAATCTTCTTGAGTTATTCCCTTCTCTTAGACAATCTTATAACCTGTGAAAAAAATTTCAAAAACATGAGATAAGCATAAAAATTCTTGTAAAGGTTATATAATAAAGAAATAAAATATTAGCTCATCAAAACATTCAAAACATAAGCTCCTTCACATGCCTCATGAAATTATTAGATTTATGAATTACACATTGAAATCATAAATCATAAAGGCAACTTGGGGCATCTATATCAAACATACATATTAACATTAACAACTATGTAGGGAGATACATTTGGATTACCCGTTACAATATATTCCATAAATCTATTTTTAGAAACTTTAACGTTTACCTCCATCATGTTCCCAATGCATTGAATAGATATCTCGGGCTCACGTGCCCTTGGTTTATCCTGGAACCACCCATATATGTAAAAAAATACCCAATAACCTTAACATAGTCATAAAAAATAACACAAGCATATAGTAAAGATAACACTCCCACATTCCAATCACAATATATTATATCAATATATTGAAATAAGAAATGCTTTGTCAAACCATTTTCAAAACCATTTAAAATATTTAATAAAGAGATTTTTGAATCAAAGTGTCCCATACCATATTGATGCTTTTAAAGGAGATAGGATTTAAGAAAATTAAATTCCATATAATTAAATCATTAAAACTATTTCAATAACATGAAAATTAATGAGAAATATTTAGAAGAATAATTCTTTACACTAATATATTAGTTAAGTATTTCTTAACCAAATGAGATATGCTTCAATACAAATAATTGAGGAATAAAATTTAATCAAATCATTATAATATCATGAGAATAATGGTATTCATGATATAATATGCCAAAGGTAACTATATACACCATATAAAAGTGAACTGGTTTATGTCAACAAAAAAGTCTCAATGGAATGTAAATTGAGAAAAAGTCCCTTACAAAGATTGTGTCCTTAGATTAATGATAAATCAATGAAAATAATACCGTGTTAAAAATAATAATACAGAAAATATAAGTTTATATTATGTTGAAAACAATCAGAGGTCATTAAAAAATATTTGGAGTATAACATAATCAAGAAGTATAAGTTTAACCCAAAGAATTGAAATTGGGTTAAGTAGTTCTCTTATAGAAATTCGACAGCCTAACAACATCACTTTAAAATTCAGAAAATAAATTGATGGGAGAGAAAAGGGTATCTCATCGCACAGACATAAAATGTACAGAAATAAGGATATAGAATAACATATCTCCACATATGAAGAAGTAAATTATAAGACATAACAAAAAGAAGTCTTTTAAAAAGAAGAGGGTGAATGGTGCGCTTACCGATTTGGTAAATTACGAAATATACACGCCCTGACAAAGGATCACATAATGAAGATATAAATACCCATAAATTAATTTTTATCACCCAAATAATACGATAAGGTGAAGTACATCTACCACATTAATGTAAATAGTGGCAATATTTCATGAATCTCACGGGAATAAAAAGTGAGATGAAAACACCTTACCACATTGTAATCAATCGAGTCGTATGAACAAAAGTTACTAACAACCAAATGAATCATTGAATAACATGAATATAAATAGAATAATGATAATATATATCAAATTATAGTAAAAAATACACCAAATTAATGTAACAAGTGGCGTACAATACAATTCTCACAGAATTTAACGTGATATAAGAAAACCCAAACCTCATGTCTAACGTGACTCGTATGTTCTGTGTTATTCCTGAATAATAAAATTAGGTGTATTTATATATCATTAAGAAAATTTATCAAGTTTATTATTCCTTTTATATAACTTATTACCTTACTATAACAATTATTTATTTATTTTAGTACATATTAGACATTTTGTAAATTTTCATAACTTTTGTAAAAAATGAACTTGTTATAATTACAAATTGTCCATGTGGTCAAAGTTCCATTATCTCCAAAATAAAATTAATGATTTAGATATAACATATATCATATATATGTAGTGTATATGTCTTTATAACATTCTATATCATTTTTAGTTAAGAAATAAAATGCACCGTTCACGGAGACGGTAAGCCGTACGCACACATGAACGCTAATTTCATTTAAATTTTATATATAAAATAATGAAAACATAATATTAAATATGTATATTATAATTTCAGTATAATATCTATGTTATTTAATTTAATTAACCTTGGCCTTTATACGTTTCACATATGGCACAAACAAGTCATATCACTTTGAGTGGGCGATAGTCGGCACTTCCTCAAATGAAATTATCTTATTTACCCATTATGGAAAACATAAAGTTACGATATAAATGAAAAACAAAAAAGTATTTAGACAATATAAATATAATATATATCACATTTAAATACAGTTCTATCTTAATTTTCACTATAATATGTGGTAGGAGGAGATAGAACAATCATCGTTTTGTGGGGAAGTAGTTCTCCCTCCACAGAAACAGTATGTTCTATACCCATTAGACGGAGGTTTGTGTATGTTTTGATAGAATTATTTTCATATAAAAAGCCTAGTTTATTTATGATACTATAATTATTATAAAATAATGTAATAAAAATGAGTTTAGTGGTTTGGATATGTAAAATAAAAGAAAAGAACTTAAGAGAGAAGACACTACCTTTAAATCGGGTAACTCCCTTTGGATTGAACCAAAAGGATTTCCTCAAGTTACCTTTGCCTAAGGTAAGGCCTCTAGGAGGAAGATAGTGATCTTGAGAGATTATTTGAGTAGAGGATGGACGAGAAAAAGGGTCTTCAGAGGTGTTAGTAATGGGTTAGAGTTGAGGACTTTTTATAAGGGAGAGGAGGGGCTCATTTAGAATATTTGAAAATATTATTTTATTATTTAATGATTTTCAGTTTATAAAGGTCCAAAACTTATTAAATTAAAAGATATGATGTATTTTATTCTAAATAAAAATATAAAATATT
This sequence comes from Viscum album, assembly GCA_963277665.1. Lineage (NCBI taxonomy): Eukaryota > Viridiplantae > Streptophyta > Magnoliopsida > Santalales > Viscaceae > Viscum > Viscum album. The sequence goes on from OY728165.1 coordinate 1,563,644,449, forward strand.
TATTGTACATTTTTTTCATATTTTTTAATCATTATAATCTTATTTATTAAAATCATTTATTGACGAGGTAAACACTGCATCATTATTGTGCCATAATTAATTTCATTTATTTGGTGTGAAATAATTATTAAAAAAAATAACATGATGTAGGATGGCCTTTTAGATTTCCATTGAAAATTTATATTCGAAGATATAACTTATATAAAAACATGTAATAATTTATTTACTAAAAGTTATATGTTCTTGTAAATTGTGCAATTACTTTAAATTAATTATTATATAGTGTAATTATCACTCTTAAGTGGCTCCATGGGGTCCCAAAATAAACCTAAGGATTCCAAGGGTTATCAAAGTATCAAACAATAAGATTATGACACATGTTAGGGTAATTTTATATTATTATAATATTATTTTTACCTAGATTTACCCTATTTACCTTTAACTGTAGTAAATAAAAGCCAAAAGTTACTATTCATCTATAATTATTTTCATTTTATTGAACTAAATTTTACGTTATTATAACATCAATGTATTTTGGATTTTTAAATTTCAATTCAAAGGTGTAGTAAAATTTCATTTAAATGAAAACATCAGTTATTTAACTATTACTCAGGGTTTTCACTATTCATAAAAAATTGACGTTATTGAGAAAAAAAAACAAAAAATTCAGCCTATGCTATAATTGATATTCTGAATTATAAAATGGGGTATATATAAAAAAATTAAAAACATAGAAGCTGCTTTAATTAATTTAAAATTAATTCTTGTTGTCAAAACATAAACCGTGTTTTTTTGAAATAATAACTATCAAAATATTGACAGTAGTTTATGTTCAATTTCGAATTGAAATTACATCCAATGACCAAAATTAGATTAAATGGTAAAAATATAATCTAAATACACTTTAAATCCAATTAAAAAGATAATCTAAACATATTAATGAATTATATTAGAATCTAGTTTTGAATTAAGGTGCAATATTTTTCACTATTCATTAAAAATGAATTTTATCTGAAAAATACCAAAAATTTACCAAAAGTAAATGTTGATGTCCCGATTTTGAAGAAAATTTATATTTTGTATAATAGAACATATAAAAGTGACCAAAACTAGATTTAAATTGGTTTTTCCATCAAATGGCGGTAAATCAACCCTTTAAATAATATTAGATTATTTATGTTTAAAATTAGATTAATTCACATTTAAAGAATCTAACTTTTATTGGATAAATGTAAAAACATTAAAGAAACATGTTTAATCATAATAGGTTTATTTCAGTTCATTCCTGCCAATACAATGGTTAGGCGCTAACTACCATTTAAAATAATATTATATTATTATTTTTTAATATGACCCAACATTGTGTGCAACATAAGATTTCCGGGAAACCTGTTCTTGCCTATCTAGTATGCCATCAAACAAAGAATCCCCTTTATAGAGAAATTAATACTTAATTCACAAATATAAAAAAATTTGAAAATGTATTTTTCTATATTTACTTGGGATGTTATATCATTCCCCCTTTTAAAAATTGTTTCCTCACGATTTTAAAACGGGCTTTGGAAACATCATTAAAAGTCCCATGTTAAAAAAAAGTGTCTATAAAACTATCACTTTAAAATAAATAAATAGAAGTACAGAGGTCACCCAAGAAACCCATAATTTGATTCCATGAAAACATGGATATAGAGGAGACACTAACTGTCATGTTCTGATGGAGAGTGATAGAAAACATAATTATGTGAAAGGTAAGCACTGGAATGTCAGAAACATTTGATATGTTAAAGGGTCTTTGGTTTCCTAGTAGGAAAAGTAAACAAACAACATTTTTTTTGATTTATGTTCCTTTACATAAATTTGGGCAATTTTTTTATGATATTGACCAAGGAAATAAGGAAATATACTTACATTTAATGTATAGTTTCATCCATTAATAATTTTCTACCAAAATTTCATCTTTTCTCCAAATGATGAGTATTCAAGATGACTTGATCACATCTGATGTGCTACAATCAACATCTAAAGAATCACATAATTCACAAAAGATGAAATATATATTTTCCGTATCTTTAGAAATTTTCAAAAACCAAAATGGTTAGTACAGGATCCTATAATCCCAAAAACAATAATCCTAAAAAAATAAATATTATTCATAATCCCCAAAAGTCGACAAACAATACCAAAAGTTCAAAAAATCCCATTTAATAAACAATTTTCCATATAATTTTTCAATATAAACCATACTAAAATTGAAACCCAAAACTCCATAGGATTTAATCACATAGTCTTCCATAGTATATCTTAACATTTATCTCCAAATAACATCGACTACTCTTAATGTCTCATACTGAAGTGTAATTATCCTAATAACATATTCAATATGATAGGTTAATCATTTCCATAAATAACCCAAACATCCATAAAACATAGATTCTTATAATATAAAATAACAAACATTATTCCAAAAATTAAATCTCATAGTATTCTATTTTTTTCAGTATATAATGTTTCCTCAAAAGATATATCATCTTCCAAAATAACCTTTATCACTTAATCACAAAATCATTTTCCTATAATATGGATATCCATTTGATAAAACATAAGTTACAAAAATCAACTCATTCTTTATCCATAAAATCAGTTAACTAGAGGAATAACTCTTACTATTAAGGTACTTCACTTAGGCTAGTGGTAGGAAATGTGCCCTTGTCTCCCTTCGGTTGTGGGTTCGATTCCCATGGCCTTACTAGAAGCAACAGGTTATCACCCATCTTACAGGTTGTCCTTTTTATAAAACTAAAATATAAGCCTAACACATTTTAATCTCAAAGGTTGCCTTATACCTATCATTTTTATCCCAACTCTTTAAGACCTCAATGTCTTAATGATGACTTATATATATTGTCCTTTTTTTCCTCCATATTATAAAATTAAACTATTCCTAAAAGAAATTACATCATACATTGATCATGGTGTCCAAATGGTTTCATTATCATCTTATTAATGTAGGTAGAAGGTCCACACATTTAAGACATGATTTAGATATCCTTCAAAATAATTTTCTTCCTTCATCAAAATACACCTTGTACAACATGGGACATATGGGTGTTCACAGATAAATAGTTTCAGAAAATAATAATCTATAAAAAATAATTCCAAAACATCTGATAGAATTTCTTTTTATAAAATAGTCAGACTAAGTTTGAGTTGAAAAGTTCAATCAATTGTCCTTTTAGAATACCATAAGTATATACTGAAAGACAATAATTTAAAAGAAAATATAAATAGGTTGGGGAAGGATCTCCTTCTTCAAACCTTTTTAAGAATCATAATATGCTTTAAAATATTTTGATAAGGTAAAATATTTGAAAATTCATTGATAATATTTACTTTTTTTAAAATAGGAGAATATTGTGAAATTAGGATTTGATTAAATACATCCCACGATCCAAAATGATATAGAGGTATAGTGTAGATATTTTATATCACAAAAAACATTTTTCATGTGAGTTTTATGCTTGAAATTTTTTCACAATCATCTGAACAGGACTTTGCGATAATTATTGCAAGCCTTACATTAGGAAGATAAAGGGATGTTGTTTGAGATCCTCCCCCTTCCATTTGTAACTGACTTTCCTTGATCTTAAAATCTACAAAACAATGATTTAACATAAATACTAGACATAAATACTAACCATTTGTCTAATAAAAACACTTAATCCCTAAAGTTGTCTAAACTGACCTTTGATGCCATCTTTAAGGCCCCAGCATTAAACATTACATAATCTTGAATTAAGTTAATAAGTCAAATTTTTGATATTTTCGGGTTTAGAGTTTTATAGAATTAGTTCATATCTATTACATTACATCTCAAAATTTACAAAGTAGCAAAGTCTACTCATTATCCATTTTTCTCATTAAATAAAAATTCATAAAAAACAACAATTATTCTCTTTATATAATTCTTCACAAGTTCTTCCCTTTGCATACCCTTACTTATACCATATGAAAAACATTTCAAAAACATGGGATGAGCATAAATATATTAGTAAGGTTTATTAAATAATGAATGAAAATATTTACTTCCAAAATATATACAAAACATAAGATCTTTAACATACCTCATGAAATCATATGATTTTTGAATAACACATTGAAATCATAAATCATAAAGGTAACATGCGGAATCAATTTCAAACTTACATTGTAGATTTCAAAGCCTTATAGGGAGTTACATTTGGAATATCCATCATAGTATATTCCCTAAATATATTAGGATAAACTTTAATGTTTACCTCCATCATGTTACCCAATGCATTGGAGTGCTATCCCAGGCTCACCCTCCCAAGGTTAACCATGGAACCAACCATATATGTAAAAAATTCCCAATATCCCAAAAATAACCACAACACAGAACACATACACAAAGTAAAGATAAAATTTCCACATTACAATAAAAAACTATCATATCAATATATTGAAATAAGAAATGCTTTATCAAACCATTTAAAAAATTTAATAAAGAGATATTTGAATCAAATTGTCTCATAATAGATTGATGATTTTAGAGGAATTAACATTTTAATACATTAACGTCCATATAAATAAATCCTTAAAACTATTTTGAAAACATGGAAATTAATGAGAAATATTTAAAAGAATAAATCATTAAAAAATATTTTACTTAAGGAGTTCTTAACCAAATGAGAAATTCTTGAATACAAATAATTGTGGAATAACATTTAATCAAAACATTATAATATCATATGAATATGGAGATTCATGATATAATTTGTCAAATGTAAGTGTATACACCATATAAAAGTGAATTGGTGTATAACAAAAAATAATTCTCAATGGAATGTAAATAGAGATAAATACCCTTAAAAAGATTTTATCCTTAGATTAAGGATAAATCGATGACATTATAATGACTGAAAAATAATAATACACCCAATATTAGTGGATATTATGTGTAAAACAATCAGAGGCAATTAAAACATATTCATTTCACAATATAATCATGAAATAGAAGTTTAACCCAAAGAATTTCAATTGGGATAAGAAGTTCTTTTACAGAAATTCGACAGCCTTAAAACATCGATTTTAAATTCAAGAAATTTAATTGATGAGGGATAGAAGGGTCTATCATCACATGGAAATAAAATTTAAATAAATAAGGATGTATATTAATATATCTAAACATATGAAGATGGAAATTTAAATATATAATGAAAATAAGTCCTTTGAAAAGAAGAGGGTGAAAGGTTCCCTTACCGATTTGGTAAATTATGAACCGTACACCCCATTAAAGAAGGATCATACAGTGAAGATATAAATACCCATAAATTAAAGTATATTACACAAATAATACCATCATAGGAAGTAAATATACCACACAAAAGGAAATACTGGAAATATAGCATGAATCTCATGGGAATAAAATGTGAGATGAAAACCCCTTACCACATTGTAATAAATCGAGTCGTATGACCAAGAATTAATAACCACAAAATGAATAACATGATTCCATGAATGTAAATATAATCATGATAATATATATCAAATGTAAGTATACAATAAACCACATTAAAGAAATAATTGGCGAACAATGAAAATATCATGGAATTAAAAGTTAGACAAGAAACCCCATAACTCGTGTCTGAATTGATTTGTATGTTCTGTTTTCTTACTGAATAATAAATATAACATAATTTCTAATTACTTAAGAACATTTATGAATTTTATTATTAATTTTATATTAATTATTACCTTACAATAACAATTATTTAATTATTTTAGTTCATATCGGATATTTTGACGATGTTCAGAACATTACTCAAAAATGAACTTGTTATAATTACAAATTAACTATCTGGTAAAAATTCCATTATCTAAAGAATTATATACATGATTATATATCATATATATTATATATATCTAGTGTATATGTATTTATAATATTTCATATCATTTGGAGTTAAAAAATGAAACGCACCGTTCATGGAGATGGTAAACCATACGTATACATTAACGCAACTTTAATTTCTATTTTACATTTAATGGAATGAAAACGTAATAATAAATAGGTATATTATTATTCCAGTATAATATATATGTTATTTAATATAATTAACTCCATCCTTTATACGTTTCATGTATTGAATGAATGAGTCGAATCACTTTGAGGGGGCGGTAGTTCGCACTTCCCCCAATAAAATTATCACATTTACCCATTATGGAAACCATAAAGGTATGATATAAATGAAAATATAGAAGTATAAATACAATATAAATATAATATATATCACATGTAAATATATATCCATTTTAATGTCCACCATAAGAGTTGGTAGGATAATATTGAACAACCATCGTTCCGTGAGGTAGTAGTTCACCGTCCACAGAAACAGTATGTTCTTTACTCATTTAACGAAGGTGTGTGTAAGTGTAGTTAGAATCCTTATCATATAAATAACATTTTAAATTTAGGATAATTTTTTTTGTTATAAAATAAAGGAATAAAAAGATTTTATGGGGTTCGAGAAGTAAAATAAAATAAAAGAACTTAAGAGAAGACGTTACCTTTAAATCGGGTAACTCCCTTTGGTTTGAACCAAAAGGATTGTTTGAAGTTCCTTTTTCCTAGGTTACAATCACTAGGTAGAATACATGGATCTTGAGAGCTAATTTGGGCTGATTTTTGAAGGCCCAATGAGATTTAGAGGTGTGAGTAATGGGTTTTAGTTGAAGGATTTTTATAGGGGGAGGGGCTCTTTAGGAAAGATTGAAAATATTATTTTATTATATAATGATATTCATTTTATAATGGTAAAAACATTATTATAGTGAATGATAAGATGACTCTTGTTAGAAATAAAATCATTTAATAAGAATTGGATAGGTTTTTGATAATTTTTCAATCTTTATAATCTTATTTATTTAATCATTCATTAATAAGGTAAACACTGCATCATTATTGTGTTATAAATAATTTTATTTATTTGATTCCTAAAAATTATAAAAAATACCATGATGTTGGAAATATTTTTATCTTTCAAATAAATATTTATATTTGAAATGATAACTTATATATCCCCATGTAATAATTGATTTACTAAAAGATATATGTTTATATAATTTTTGTCATTATATTAAATTAATTGAAATAAATTGTCATTATCACTCTTAAGTAGATCCATGGGGTCCCAAAATAGACCCATGGATTCCAAGGGTCCGAAATGTATAAAAAAAGGATTATGACACTTGTTATGGAAATTTAATATGATTATAATATCATTATTTCTTTAAATTACCATACTTACCATAACCTGTGGTAAATAAAAGTCAAAAGTGACTATTCACCTAAAATTATTTTAATCTTATTGAACAAGATTTTACGTACTAATAATAACCATGTATGTCATATTTTCAAAATTCCATTCACATAAGTGGTATGATTTTATTTAAATGAAATATTCAGTTTTTAACTACTACATAGTGTTTTAACAATTCATAAAAAATGATGTTTGGTGAGAAAAATTCCAAAAATTCATCTTAAGATATATTTGATATTATGAATTAAAAATTTATGTCTATTTTAAAAAATTAAAAACATATAAATTTCGTTAATAAATTTTATATTAATTCCATTTTTGAAAACAAGAAGAGTGTTTTCTAAGAAATAATAACAATCAAAAGATTGACACTTGTTTATGTTAAATTTTAATGTGAAATTACATCCAATGAACAACATTGGATTAAATGATAAAAATATAATCTAATTACACTTTAAATCCAATTAAAAAGATAATATATGTATATAAAAAAATTATATTAAAATACAATTTTGAATTTTGATACAATATTTTCCCTATTCATTAAAAATTGAATTTTATCAGAAAAAAACCAAAAAATTAGCCAAAGTAAATTTTTATGTCTCGATTATAAATGAAATTTTTTTTTTCTTAAATAGAACATATAAAATTAACCAAAACTAGATTTAATGAGTTTCACTATCAAAAGGCAATAAATCAACCATTTAATGAATATTAGAGTATTTGTGCTTAAAATTAGATTCATTCCCATTTTAAGCCTCTAACATTTATTGGATAAATAAAAAAATCTATGAAACATGTTAATTCATAATATGGTTCTTTCTATTCATTCCCACCTATATAACAGCTTGGCATTAACTACCATTTAATATAATATAATATTTTTATTTTTTAGTATGACCCAACGTTGTGTGCAATGTATGATTTCAAAGAAACTTGTTGTTGGGTATCGAGTACGCCAGTGAGCATAACATACCCTTTAAAGTAAAATTAATATTTAATTACATGATATTAATAAATATGAAACTGTATTATTCTTTATTTACTTAGGATGTTACAATAACTATCCTCAGACATCCATAAATTATACGCAGCAAAAATACCTTCCAATAGAAGGTTACATGAGGAGGAATAGAACTAAAAAGTGAATTTCACTTATGAAATAAAAATTTTGTGTCTATCTAGGCCATACCATATCATACTATGAAATTCAAGGATATCTTTGAATAGGAAAGATATTGGAATTCAACAAAGGATAATAAATTAATATCATACTTCTTATAGAAGTAATAATTTCTATGAATATTGTTTTTATTGTTTAATCAGTGAACATAAATATTTTCAGTGTAAAAAGATGAAGGACATGTACACTTCATACAGAACTCAGACACTACTCATTACTCATCAACCAAATGGTGTTTCTTCTGAAAACAGGTTTCACCATTTGTAAGAAGAGTATGAGAAGGAAGAAATTTTCTACATTTAAAAGAGATCTGAAAGGCCATATTTATCCTTCACAAAATCATATATTTCATGGAAGGAAAAGATGAAAATTTTTAAGTCCACCCTTACAGATGTATCCCTCAAAGATACATCGATCAAACAAACCTGGATACTTATTAGTGTATGTTCATCCCACATGATGAGTTATGTAGAAATGTTACTGAATGTGAAGAAAAGGGTTCACTGAAATGTATTGTATGGTAATTATGGTGCTTTAAAGATCAAATGAAGTTGAAGTAATGAATTGGATAATGGAGATATGATGAAAACAGATGTTCTATATGTGGATGGTTTGAATCACAATTTCTTTAGTATGAGTCAACTCTTTGAATCATGACTTATAGTGACATTAAATCAAAAGGGATGCAATATAAAAGGATAGATAAAAGATCCTATCATGAAAGGTTACCGAATAGATGAAAACCTATATCGTGTTGATAGTAAGGATAACATTTTCTACATGATAGTTGTGAAGAAAATAACTTCTTCCATAGAATATTGGGGAACATTAATCAACAATACATTGAAAATATATCTAATAGTAAGATAGACATGGACACCCCCAATCTGGTTTGTGAATGGGAAAGTACTTGTAAGTTTTTCATATGAGGGAAGTCGGTCTGTATTTTTTATTGGCTAATGAAAAAAAGGTAATAAAATATTCTTGATCCCTTCTATATAGATTTATGTGGTCTGGTAAATGTTTCTATAACTAATGGACAAAGGTACTTCATCCTTTTCATTGATGATTATAGTATAATGGCTTTTGTTAGGGTTATACACCACAATCAACAAGTGATTCATTGGATGAAAACATATCACCAAATTGATGATAATGATACTTAATGAAAAATAAATGTCCTTAAATATTACAATGGAGGAAAATACAGATATATTGAGTATGAAAATTACATATAGAATAATGGAACAAAAGATGAGCTGGATGCTGTGAGAACCCCATAGAAAAATAGGGTCACTGAGCATAAAAATCAATATGTGAAAAATATGTCCAGAAATATGATTACTGGGAGTTATATTCATCGACATTACTTAAAAGAGACTATTAATTATGTATTGTATTTTAAAAATAACACTAGGCTTTATATGGTTTACACCAAGACCCCGTATGAGTTGTGGCTTGCAAGGAAGCCATCGTTGAAGTATTTCTATGTTTTTAGAAGTTATTTATCAGAAACATAGATGGAAAACAATGAGAGTATAGTGATGCAGATGATATAAGAATATTACTCAAATATTAAATGAATATCAACGCCAAATTTTTTTTGAACAAGAATCTATGAAAAATTGTGGAATGCATTGATGTTGAGATAATTGATGATTAGACGAAAAATACTTTGAGGGGATATTATGCTGATGTGATTGAAGATGAATAAGATATTTGGCATAGAATAGATTCAAATTCAGATGTAAAGGAATGAGTTAAACACATTTAGAGGTCACCAATATATATTTATTCCAAAGAATAATCAGAAGAGGAAACCATGGGTGAAGAAAATACTTCTGAACCTCACAAGAGAAATCAAAGAGAAGAAATTGATCAATATAATGTCATTGGGGACTAGAAAACACCCACACATACATGGAGAATATGGAATAATGCACAATATTACCTTCTATTAGTTTTGGAACCATCCTATTTTGAAAAAGATACAAATAATGAATCATGGGTTAAATATATGAATGATGAGTTGGATCTGATCAACAAGAACTATACATGTGATCCATTTAAGAGACCCAAAATTCACAATGTGATTGGTACAAATTTGAATTTTAATAACAAACCTAAGGATTATAGTAATGTGATCTGAAATAAGGAATGAATGGTGAGTTAAGTATATTACGAAATTGAAGGTGTTGATATTGATGAAATATTTTCTCCGGTGTCTAGACTATAGTCAATCGGGATATTTTTTTCAATAGAATTTCAAAGATGATACAAAGTTTGTCACATGGAAATCAAATCAGGATTATCAAATTCTGTTCTTCAAGAAGTAGTCTATATTGAACAACTGCTGGGGTTTCTAATTGATAACAGTGAAATGAGGTTTTATAGATTAAAAGAGACTCTTTATGGTTTAATGAAGGGTTCATGAGCATGTTATTCTCTTCTAGATTTTTATCTGATGGAGCTTGAATTTAAAATAAGAGGTGTCGACCACAACCTCTATGAGTAGAATTAAGAGGAAGATCAATTTATGGTGTTGGTGTATAGAAAAGATATTATATTTAGAGGAAGGAGGGAAAAATTTAGTGGAATAGTTTTCCAATCACATGAAATCAGAATTTAATATGTCTATGATTGGCGAACCCACACATTTCATGGGGCTGCATGAGATTCAAAAGAACGACCACACAATCATTTGAAAAGAAATGTATGTAAGAGTGTTGCTAAATAAATTTAATATGCATGATTCCAAACCTATGATCACTCCAAATATGGTTGGGACAATAATGGGAAATTCTAAGGATGGTACATCTATAGATCCCACAATATATAAAAGGTTCATTGAAATATTTTTGTACTTTATAGCGACATGATCAAATATTTCCTTTACAACATGATTGGCTTCCCGCTTATAAAGTAATAAAAAATAAGAACATATGGAAGAAGTGAAAGGAATGCAGATGTATATTCCAGGAACTCACAATGAAGGATTATACTTTACTCTAGGAATAGATGGTGACCATTCAACATTTTATGATGATGACTAGTATGGAGAAGTTGTTGATAGAAATTCCACAATTGGTGGAGCATTATTTATTAGAATGAAATCTGTGGGCTGGTTGAGTAAGAAACACGAAATTACTTCTCTTAGTATTAATGAGGAAGAGTATATCTTGGTTACAAATTCATGCACATAGCTACTTTTGATGAAGAAACATCTATATTATATTGGTTATAGGGTGAAACTGCCAGGGGTGATTCACTATGATTACAATAGAACAATCAATCTTATGAATAATCTAGTTCATCATTATTATACGAAACATATTTAAATTAGATATCACATCTTGAATGAAAAATTTGAACAATGAATGTTTAAAATGGATCATGTGGGAACTGATGAGAAAGTGGTTGATATTCTGACCAAGAACCTGACAGTGGAAGTGTTTTAGAAACATTGGTTGAACCTCGGTGTTCATCCACCTCATGGTGCATGAGGAGAATGTGATAATCCCCTATCCCAAGATGTTTTAATTGCTTTAACTTTTTTTTGGATGTGAGGTATGTTTATGGAGGAGATTAAATATAGGTGGAGTATGTTTTTTGAGATCTAAAAGTCTAGATTAAGTTATTTTGGGTTTTTTCCTATGTCGGAGAATTGATAAATTTAATGTTCTATGGTTGTAGGAATATATAGAATAGAGATAATTTCAATGTTCTATTGTGGTAGTAATATAAAGAATATATAAATTAAAATATAATACAATTTTTACAATGGGGGATAATGAGATTGGATAAAATAATTCAGTGTTATAAAGAAATAATCATACATTTTCATGGATATCTTTAAGAATTCCAAGACACACAAGAACCCAAATCATGATTACCTTATTTTTTCTGCACCAATAATTTCTCACATAGAAGTAAATTTTTGGATGAGTTATTTCTTCGGTATCAGGTTTTTGTAGTGGTTGGTTCTTAATTTAATTTATGTGAAGATTTTCAACAAACCCAAATGGGGATATTGTTGGACCTATGGATAATCTTTGATCGAAATGGAATGTGGTTTGTGTTTTTCCTTCAATCCTCGAATGGATTATTAGGGAGTTTTCAAGGAATGAGATCTTATTGTTGAATTTGACAATAGTATTGAAGGTGTCATCATTTCTATGTGTTTTCCAAATTTTTCTATTCCAAAATTGGTTTGATGGATTTCAATTCTAAAAGTGGTTTTTTCTTAAAGGCCATAAGAAATTATGGAAATGTAATGATTTTTTAGAATATGGTCTATGTGAGTTGTGTTTTGTGAATGATTGATGATTTTTAATAGTGACTACATGTTTATGACGAGTATCGCGGATGATGGAGTTTTGGAGTACCATGATCGGTGATGGTGATCTCTAAGATTACAAGAAATGGAGTATCGTGGTGGTGGGAAGGGTTTGATGGAATGATTCTTGAAAACTCCAAATTTCACTGGTTCATCACGAAGGGAGGAGCTACATGATGTCGTTTTTGTAAGATCCAAAAAATATGCAAAGAGGAGGTGGAGCTTTTTGAACGGATGATCCTATAAATAATAGGCTTCCCTTATTCACATGGCATTAATTTTTTAGAGTAAAATACAGAATGGATATGATTTTATGAAGCTAGGGGAGATCCATAAAACAGAAATTCCATTCAAGAATGAGAATCACAAAAAGTAATGTTTAGTCTTAACTGATTCCAATGATTTTGATTAAAGTGTACCTCACGATAATGAGGTGTTCGGTGTTGACTCAGTGAGATTTGCTAAAGATTTAGCTCTGTGAAGGTGGATAAATTCACAAAGAAAGTTGGTTTGTGAAGGCATGGAGCTTCGCGAAGGCAGTGAGCTTCATGAAAGGCAGTATTGAACATAAGGATTATGTGAACAGGGATTTCAACGAGCATCATTTCTAGTATTTTGTGAAAGTAGAGTCTTTTTCTAGGTTAGGGAAAATACCATTAATTCCAATCCAATTAATTGACCTTCAAGTCAGTAAACTGAGTTAGGATTCTCTCAACAAAGCGTGCTACGGGGAGTCAATTGAAGTGTTCCCAGGCAAGTATTGTGATTCTCAAAATTCTTGTAAAGGCAGTGTGCCTAGAACAAGGTGACTTTGTCTAAAATCTGCTAATCCATAATTAGTAAAGATTGGTATACTTAGGATTGACCAAAACACTATCGGTGTATGCTCTATGGACTATCCCTTAGTTGTTAAATAAGTATAACTGTTGTGTTACCTCTTTTCATGTGTTTTTTAATTGGTTTAATTAGTTCCTACTAACATGGGAACAAGATACGTATCATTGAGCAGAATGTGTGGATATGCTGACTCACCCCTCCCCTCTCAAGGTGATCTAGGATCCCACACTATCAAGTATAATTGAGGAAGATATACCTTAAAATAAAACTATGAACATACCATCTTTCAACTATAATTGATACCACTGAAACATCCTTCAAATCCACCCAAATAATGAACACATAATTAGAAATTGAACAACAAAATCAGGAATATCCAAATAGTCATCAATATAATCTAATCATCTAATTTATGATTCCTTTAAATAAGTTATGTGGAGTCCTCTCTGATTCAGATGAATTCCACCATGATATAGGGGAATTCATAATATATTCCCCAATCACACAAAGTGAAATTAAAATAAATTAATTGATGAAATAATATTTTAGGGGATAATAAACACTTATTTTTAAAAAATGAAACTCTTTTCAATGGCATATACAACACTAAACAGTGAGCCTAAAAAACAATGATTATTTAAATATAGCCATTATTAATAAGGATAGAAATGAGAGGGTATTAAGATGTTTAAAAATTTTGTGAAATATATAAAAATATCCTAATATATATAAATGTATTGATAAATTCTTATTAACTATTCAATCAATTTTTAACAGTCATTTTATAGATCAAAAATACATTTGCCTCAAATTTTTTTTACTGTTCTGTGTCATAAAATAATATAATAAAATTTTAAAACTATTAAAATTTTTATTTTATATAGTAAAATTTATTTTTGAACGTCATTCTATAAAAATTATCATATATATAATTTTTTAAACATTTATAAAGATATTTATTTTCGATGAATAGTAAAAAATCAGGACTTTTATTGATAAATTCCCTTTAGTTTAATTAATTTAATAGTTGAATTTTATTTGAAATTTTATTTAAATGTAAAATCAGTTAAATTATATTTTGATTAATTCAATATAGGTCACTATAAAGAATTTTATGTTAAATTTTTATATAAATGTTTTTATACATATGATTGTTTTTTTTAGAAAAATTCATTTTCTTTGTGTTTGTGAGTTTTATTTTATATAAAATTATACCACTTTTGGGAATTTAATTCTTTAAAATGGATTTCATATTTTTAATTTATGTAAATAATATTTTATAGTACGATCAACATAGTTTTTGGCCATAATGAATAGTAAAAAAAAATTAATATATGCGGTTAAGGTTAAAACAGGTTTACCATTCCGTTAAAAGAAAAATATATGAGTTAAAACAATCTAAAAACTTTTCAAATTACTATTTTATGGACATATTTATACCTTAAATCATCTAATATTTTTGAATTATCCATTTTAGAGCCTTTTTTGGATATGTAAAACATGGGTATACCTTTTTCTATTCTATAATTCCATGTGTGTCCTCTCCCCAACATACAAGATAACACACCCTTTGATCAGAAATTCATACTTACAAAGCCCTATGGTTCCGAAATACCTACTAAAATTCCTTCCTCAGTTATGACCCCATGTCCTATAATACTTGGTCTGATTATAAAATCCTCCATGTTGTGCTTTTGTTGCAAACCTAAAGTTGATGTCTAAAGAAGAGGTATCATTCTTAACCAATTGTTTTGTTTTATTCTTCATTCCTCCACCATAAAATACCATTGAACTAGGATGATATAACAAAATAAGTATCTCTTAAATAATTTTATGTTATTATGTTTATATAGTTACCTACATAAATATCTTTTTTCATGAAATTGGAAATAAAACCATCATTCGTGGGTACAACAGACTACTGCCTTGCGAGCTGATATAATTGGTTTCACATCATTGAATGTCACTTTCATTTATGATGATATATTTGATATAAATATGTGATATTTATTACCTATTGATAAATTTTTAAAATAAATATATTATAAAATCTGTTACCTTTCCATCCATTTAAAATGGATAACGTCGTCCGTGTGTTTGGTGTACTACAACCTCTCGAATCGTTGTGATCTGTTTTTATATAGTAATCACATGGACGATATATGTAAGTGTATTTAAATAAATAATATTTCATTTATTACATAAAAATAATTCAATAAATTTAAAATAACACTTACCTTCTTTCCACCATGATCGTTGACAAATAGAAATGTTACTCATGTGTATGTACCACATACTGTATCCATTATCATAAAGTAGTTCTTTTTTCATAATAATACATCAAGATTATATATTAAAAAGTTTAATTGAGGTATAAAAAGGATAATTAGGTCATTTTTATTATTCAAGATACGATGAAATAAAAATCTACTTTACCTTTTAAAAATTTTCAATTTAATATTATACATATGATTCGAATATCATCAAAAAAGTCCGAATTGAACCAGAATGACTAAGTAATTGAATATAACATGATAATAAATAAAATTAAATGAATAATAATATTGAAAAACATTATTATGAAATAATCAACATAGTTTTATTATTCAGTAAGATAAATAACACACATAAAGAACCAGGATTAAGGTATTGGATCGCTCTAAAACACCATTTTCATTAGGTTATGACCATTCTATCTCTAACTCAATTTCTATGTCTCATTAATGTTATGGAGTTCATTTAAATAAATTATATATTTATCTCACATATATATCTCGATATTTCCCCTTCCCTTTGACTGGGTATATCATTCACTATTATCATATCTCAAATTCCTTCTTTATGAAATCTATTTGGATTAATATAAGAGGAATGATTATCAAACCTATTATATTTTCATGGGTACTTCCAAGGTTTATGAATTATGATTTATGTTTTTATGTATCAAACATAATCATTTACATATTATTATTGGTTCACAAGGATATAATTCCAATTCATTGGGAACTTTTTTAGTCTCATGAGGCATTATATATGGGATTAGAGAGTAAAACTAATACATTATGGTACATTTCCCACCATGTGATATTTTCTAGGTAGTTATCATTGACACCTATTTATGTTAGGTTATATATGTCTGCCAAATTTAATATTATGTTATGATATTATGATACCATGTTATTTTTTATGCACCTATTTGATTACCAAGGTTCCTTATCTTTTAGGATATCCCGGTACACCTTTGAATTACACATTATGTTTTTTTATCATATTTATTTATTACTTGGATTTTTATCTCACCCATTTCTTTCATGTATTCTATAGGCTATCTTATTAATCAATATGAGTTTAAAATTAATTTAGGTGCTCGTAATGGATAATAAAATAATTATTCTATGTTTTAGTTTCCTTTTTTGTATTACCAACATAGTTATTCAAAGACACCATGCCTATTAAATCCTTCCTTTTTAGTGTATATCCTCATTAAAAATTATGAAATAATATGTTTAAAAAGGATTGGGAATCTATCATTGGTATCATAATGTGATCCAGTTTTATTTGGGACTAGTATGAGAAACCATTAGTAAGAAACCAATGTATAATTAAATGTATGGGAAAATATCCTAGAATTTCGTTGAATGAAAGGGTGAGTAATTTCTATGAAATTATTTCTATGTATAGATACTATAAGTGGATTCCAATCTAGTACAATTATAAAGAGGGGTAATATCATTGAAAAAGGCACATGACATTAGACTCGATCATCACCTTGTGCATTAAAATGGGACTTGTTATACACCAGTTTTGACACTCTATAGGGATATTTTTTGGAAATTCACAAACACATTATGATCCTTTATGAATGGATTGAAATAATTTTTCGGTTAAAAATCATAATTTTGAAATTGCATTGGATATCCTAGTTGGAAACCCATGGAATCAAAATTTAGGATATACTTATCATTGATAATTTATTCAATTTACGTTTAAATGTTTCCCCATTGTATGTTAATATATTCTATCATTTTTTATTATTATCCTTCTAGTTAATGGTTGGAAATTGTTGAAACCATGCTAAAAACTGACATTATAGGCAATGTAATGATTTCTACAATGATATTCTTAACATTATGGGTGTGAGAGATGATAAAAACATAGAAGTACTGGCTTCACTGTATCATGTTATGAATAATTAATTTAATCATGCATAACACCCTCCTCCTCCCATGAAATAGAAAGATACAAGTGAGTCATTTATGCACCAAAGGACTCCAAACATGAGTGGATATTATGATCCTTTAATCACAGAACAATGGATCGACTCCATTGAAAAGATTATTTCCATCATTCAATGATTTGATCAAGAGAATATTTTATCTATTTATTGTATGGAGGGAGAATCCGATCAGTGGTGGACATTGATATGGAAGAGAACAAAGCGATGGATTGGAAGGAATTTCTAAAAATATATTTTGAAAAATATTATCCTCACACTCTCTAGCATAAAATGGAGTTTTATTAATTAGCCTCAATAAAAAGGATAATAAATCTATATAGGTGTACCAAGAAAACATTACAATACATTCAGGGTACACCTCTGTCTTTTTCAACTCCCTCAATAATAATTTGATCATTTATTTGGTGGGATAAATCTTAGTTTATGAAACTTTTTTCAAATTCAAGGATTTGAAATATATTTAGAAATTTTCCAATGTTCCCTAATTGAAAAATGGATATTAGTGAATCTAAAGGTTCACATGATGATAAAAATTATAAATTGGAGTTTAATTTCCAAATTATGATGGAGAAATATAATATTGGAAAGAAATGAAAATATAGCACTAGCCAAAAGTGTTGGAATAAGAATCCAAAAAATGTAATGAAAGGGATGAGGAAATTAGTCAGGTTCATGATGGAATGGAAGATAGCTAATGCTTGCTGATTGGAGAAACCAAAAATTCTTATTGAATAAATTTATGCTCCCATAAACCCTCATCTTATTGTCCAATGTTTCAACTACATTAAATAAGTAAACTATGTGAATCAATGCACTAATCCAAGGGTTTCCAATGAATATTAACAAAAATATCCTATCATTCCTAGAGAGTAATGGTGATATTAAGACCTCATAAATTTTATTGTGAATCCTGATAGTGAATTGGTGATAGTCATTCTAGTAATTCATTAATAAAATAGTGAACATAATTTTGTATTCGAGTTCTTCAAATTCATTCATATCTTGCATGTTTAGTAGTATTACTCAAGAACCACCACAAAATTTTGATTTTGGGTTATCATCGAAAGAGGAATATGGGTAAATTATTGAATCCTAAGTATATAACTCATCTCGTGTCTACATTTGGGGATGAACATCTGGGTGGACCTTATGATTCTCATATTAGTGGAATTTAATTTAATAATGGGAATGGATCTCTTTGCATATATAAATCAAACATAAAATGTTGAGATACGGAAATCACTCTCTACATAGGGAATTACCCTCCAATTCTATACATGTTCAAGTTTGTTAATGAATTTTATTTGATATCATCGTCTAAAGAATGAATATATTTACCTTTTGAGAAAGTATATCATACTCAAATGATTGAGACTAATGAAAAGATGAAGCTTGAAAACACCCCCATGAGAGGGATTATACTAATGTATTTCCTAGAATGTTTTATGGTCTACCTCATAGTTGAGAGTTTAAACATTCAATCATGCTTATACATTGTTCCTCGATAAAATCCAATACTACATATAGAATTACCATTTTTTAAATCGATTTGCAGATGAATAAACTATATTATAATCTGAATAATGGTTTTATAAGCATAATTTCTTCACCATGGGGTGTGTTGGTCCTCTTCATCAAGAATAAAGATAGGTTAATTTACTACAACATTAATTATCATGAACTCACCAAAATAACGATGAAATATAGTATCCCCTGCCATGGATAGATGATTTATTCAGTCAACTACAAGGGGATTAGTATTTATATAGGGTGTATCATTATTTGAGATACCACTCATTAATTGTGAAGAAGGAATATATTTATAAAACATACTTTTCAAATAAGGTATAAACCCTTGGAATTTATAGTGATTCCATTTAGACTCACCAATTATCCAATAATCCTTATGGACCTAATTAATAGATACTTTAGTGACCACCTCGATAAATTTGTGGTAGGCTTCGTATATGGTATTATGATATACTTCGAATGAAAGGAGGAGAATGGGGATCATTTGAGTACACTACTAAAGTCCTTTTAAATGTAGAAGCTATAAGAAATGTCTTGAAAAAATGAGTTCGAGATGAAGGATTTACCATTCTTGATTTACTTTATCACTTGAAAAGGTATATCAATGGATCCTTCTAAGAAAAAGAAGGTCAATAAGTGGCCCAAACCATCATTTGTAATACAGATTCCAAAATTTCTTTAACTAAATGTTAATTAATAAAAAAATTTGAGGAATGTATCATTATTTTCATATCCACTTACCAATATGTTCTAGAAGGGGGAAAAGTTATTTGTACATGTGAGTATGAAGATTAATTTATGATGTTGAAAAGGTTCCTTATCACTGCACCCATACACATGATGCACTCAAGTGTGGAAATTTTGGGGGTATTTAGTGATTATTCAAAGAAGGGTTTGGGATGTTTACCTATGAGAAATGAGAAATTGATATCATATACCTTATTTAAGTTGAATGTTCATAATAAAAACAATCCTACTAATGATCTAGAGTCAGCAGCTATAATCTGTGTGATTTAAATATAGAAAATTATCTATTTGAAGAGAAGTGTTGAATATATACAGATCATAAGAGAATCTAATATATATTCAAACTGAAGGATATTAATATTCAACTATAAATATTGTTATGTTTTATTGAGAACTATGACTACCCAATCCATTACCATCATTGGAAAGAAAACAAAGCAGGATTTTCTCTAAGTAGAAAGGATGTGAAAATTTTATCAATGATGAGAATTAAGATGGATCCAATCTTCTTAGAATTTGAAAATATGAACATTAAAATTATAAAGTAAGAAACATAAACATTACATTATCAACTGATTGATAAACCATTAATTCATATAAAGATAAAGTATTCTCAACAAGATGATGTATAAGTTTATAATAATTTTCAAGATATATAAAAAGGGATATCTTGGGATTTAAAAATCATGGAATAATGAGTTGTAATATTTGGGTCAGGAAAATGAGTATTATCAAATCATGTGATAAATAATGAGTTATTGAATGATGAACATAGCCCAAAATTCTCAATCCAACCAGGGAGCATAAAAATGTATCGAGATCTCTGAGGGAACTATTGGTGGAGAAATATGAAGAAGGATACTACAGAATATACATGATAGTGTTTGGTATGTCGGAAAGATATAGAAAAAATGAAAAATTCTAATGGGATTATGAAAACAATACCTATACCTTCATAGAAATAAAAAAACCTCTCTATTTAATTTTTCACTGGTATTTAAAATACATTAGAGGAAATAATTCCATATTGTTTTTGGTGGATCATCTCCTAAAGACGAATCAATTCATTATAATTCATGAGGACTTATTTCTTGATCAACATTCAGGGATATACATAATTAAGGTATTTTGAATTCATGGAATACTAAAATCAATTTTTTTTGACAATGATCTAATATTTAACTCCATGTTTTGGAAGATCCACCTGTGCACTCTAATTACTGATTTGAACTTCCATTCCTTATTATCATCCCCAAACTGGTGTCCAATCTAATAAGACTATTTAGACATGAGGAGGCATGTTTGGAGAATGTTAAATGGAATTTTATGGAGGATGGGACCCCTAATTTCCAATAAAAAATTTCATATACAATAATAGTTTACACTCAAGCTTCCCAATACCCCTTATGAATCCATTTATGGAAATTCATGTAAATAACCTATGTGTCGAGATAAAGTTAGTGAATTCATGTTTTTGGGACCAAAAATGGTTGATGAAATGGTACAAAAATTCAGGTCCATTTAGTAACACATTAGGATTGTTCAGATCAGAAAAAAGAGATATGCTGATAAAAATCAACGACATGTGGACATTGACGTCAGGGATAAAGTGTTTCTCAGCATATCTATATGGAATATATTGATGATATTTATGAAGGATGGAAAGATAAACCCTAGGAAAATTCACCACATTGATATTTTTGATCGTATATTAGTTATGGATTATCAATTAGCACTCCCAAATACCATTTCTCAAGTAAATTCCATATTCCAGGTATCCCTTATTATGAAGTAAAAACTAGATCCCTCACATGTTTTGAATTTAGAGGTTGTAGAGATAGAAATTGATCTCTCCTATGAGGAGAATCTGGTAAAGGTTATATAACATAAATATAATGTCATACAAAATGGGGAAAATCGCCTAGCCATAGTACTTTGGCTGAACCATAAATACGAGGAAGGAAAATGGTAATAAGAAGAATACATGAAACAAAAATACCCTCACCTATATTAAACATGGTATTTAATAAAAACGATTACAGTGAAATGTACATAAGTTAGATATATTGTAGAACCCATAGATTTTTTAAAAAGTAAAATATATTTCATAGCATATAGGACACACAACATCATACCAAAATGAACTAGGATTATTTAAATATGAAATTTATAGCCTAGAAATTAAATTGGAAGGTATGGGTGTCATGACCTGTCCCACTAGGGCCCATGCCATGACTCACCATGCCTGCCTCAAATAGGCTTGGGGATAGAGACTAGTGCCGAGTAAGAATATCAGTAACATGGGATGCCATATCCTAATTTCAAACACACACACATTTCCATGCCCATACAATGCTAAAATATGAGAATAAGTAAAAAACCATCCATTATGACACTAAATTCCATAATCATAGTATGATAAGAAGAAATGAAAACTAAATAGGGATAAATACAATCCCACTAAAAAGAGTATAAAAATAAGTACAACATGAAGGAATAGATAGGTACTACATTTAAGATACTATAGGAGCACACCTTACTCTTTGCAGTCTCACTTAGCATCATATGGTACTAGTCCTTCAAGGAATCTGTGAAAGGTCAATCATCTGCACAAGAAATAACATGTGAGGGAAAATCCATACAAGGGTAAGTAATCAATACCCATTAGGACAGTCCAAAACCAAAAATATTTCAACAATGGAAAAATAGTCAGTTATACAATGGTTTTTATCTACAACACATATAAGTTAAATATAAAGATATACTCAATAAAGACACCCAATCGAAAGGCATGTTAGAACTGTAATACCAGCCTAGGATTCCAGCTCGAAGGTTACAAAAATCACTCATCTAAGAGAACACACTCCTTGATTTTGGTATCATTGAAGATCAACACCTGAGAGGTAATGTACATTAGGTATCTATATAGAATGTACATGATGAATTTGTAAAGATATATGAGACAAAGATGATGATAAATCCCAAGGAAACGGATTATATGAACAACTCAATCTAGATTAACCCAATAAGTATTGGATTGACACGTACATAGTTTCGGTCAAGAAGATACCACGAAATCCACCAAGGGAATGAAGATGAATATAGGATTTAACTCTAGACCTCATGGAAGGATTACAAGAATCTATCTATGAAGTCCTGTAGATAGGATCTTATTCCTATGTGTGTAGGATGTGATTCCATACTAACCCTCAGGGAAGGGATATGGGGAACACACCCTAATAAAACTGGTCCAAGTTGCAGAATATAGGGGATCAAAGGAATATTTAATAGAGTACACAGTGTGTAGTAGGTTTACATGCCCTGTACCTTTGACTATGAGTCCTACCCGTGTAGACATCCCTTGTATGTGTCTGTGTCTTTGTTACAATACACGATGTGTAGCTCCCCGTGCACTCTTCTCACATACCAGTACATAGGTTATCCCATGTACACCTAACAAGACAGGGCTCTATGAGATTACATAGATTTACCATTCTTGTGTACTCCATCTTGTGTTTGTGTACCCTCCGAGGTTTTTGTCGAGCCAACAGAGAGTGGTCATAGGTCGTGTGACAGAATCACACATCGTGTGATCCTTAAATTTCTCATGAACCCCTAGACATAGCTAGGAGGGACCCATATGATATTTAATCTAGAATTGCGTGCTGTGTAGATCATGTTTTTCTAGAAACCCTAGATCTTCCTTCCATGCACACTGTTGCGTCCATCGTCTAGGATATCATCTACAATCACACTGGAAATCGAGGATCTACCCCATTTAAAACTCACCAAGACCATTGTCATAATTCTATCCCATTGATTCATTCAAAATACAACTTCAATCTTTATTATTCACTACACACTAGATAACACGAAATCTAGTATCTTATACAATATTACCACCACAATTTATGTTCTCGCACCACTGTGATGAGCCGAACATTTAAAATGATAATTATTTCCTGAAAATGTTTATTATATTAATTTTTTTCAAAAAAATGCTATCTGTTTAATAATTAATTCAGTATAAATTGAAATGATACCATTGGATTTCAACCATTATATGACCATTGGTCAATTATAGCATTTTTTAATATTCCTCTTAGAATATATACTATTAATAATAAGTTTAATTGTTATAATTAATGTTTTTAAGTAGAAATTACAAGGAAAACTTAATGCATATTGATGTGTCGATGACCTCATCATGGAGAGTTAGGTCGTAAGAAACCCATTTATCAGATCGTGGGAAGGATGTACCATCTCTGGGATTCTCTCTTGACCAATCCCAATCTCAGCTTAAACATGTTAATCTTGAATGAAATTTCTTATGGTTGAAGTTTAAGATAGTGGATATTACTACTTGGATGATGTTATCTGAGATTCCACAAGAGTCTATCACCATCATACTCTGTACCCTTATGTCAGATGTAGGAGTTATATGGGTTTATGTGTCAAGTCCATAATTAATTAAAATAGAATCAATTTTTTAAGTTTAAATTGTTATTCCATCATTTTTGTTTTAACCATAGTTTGGTTTAATTATTTATTTGGAAATCGATAGATTGGTTTTTTGAGTAAACATTGTACTTTTCAAAAAGTTATAAAAATATTATGTTAAACTATGGTTTTATTTATAATTTTTATTATAATGAAATATCATTATAGAAGCACTCTATTTTAATTTCAAAGGATAAATTGAATTTACTTTTCCATGTGTAGAAAATTTTACTATGCATTTTACTATTGTTTTTCTATCTATTATTAATCTTAATAAATAAATATTTTTATAGTTAAAAGTTACATTTATCATATTTAGAGAATCAATATGATAAAATAAATTTCATTTTTGAAATCAAAATGACGATATTATGTTAGGGTTAATTTATGTGAAATGTTTTTCCACCAAATCCAAATTTTTTTATTTTAAAATAGCCATTTTATTGATAAATGGTAACCGTACATTTCCAAAAACAAAACCAAACAGAAAATTGACATTAAACCATATTCACGATTCAAAATCGAAGATGTAAAACTGCCAAATTCAAAATTTTAATGTACTGCTGAACCCTGCACAACCTAAATAGCCTTGGGAAGAGAGAGCCTCGATCCAAGCTTCCTGACACGAATCATCATCATCAAGAAAACCACATCACAGACAATTATTACCATCAACTTCCATCAACACCCAAAATCCGTTGGATCCATAGATTCTGGAGAAACCCACATTTCATCGACCGACTGAATCTTCAGACCACAATCATCGGAAACACCATCAAACATCACATCATCTTATCACCTTTCAATTGAAATGGAATCCATAACCATAGTCGACCTTCATAGTAATGAGGACCACCACCATAACACCCCAAACTAGTCTCTAGAAAACCTCACCACTGAAAAACAACAAAATAGCTTCGACGACCACCAAAAACCACCGGAATCCATTGTCTTCAACATTGAGCACCATATAATCAACGCAAAACCACAAAACTTGAATTAAATAACATGTAGAAACAACATTTCTACCTGTAAAAATCTATTGTCAGATGAACCAGTCCAGAGACACCACCAGAAAATCATAAAAATGATAACCCCATGCTAGAGAGGCTCTTGAAATGACGTTTACCACTTGAACAACACCTCCCAATGATCCATTAGAACCAAATAACTAGGCCAAATCGAATAGGAGCGTTGGGTTTTGGATCCATAGTAGAGTGGATTGGAAGTGGCATATAATAGAGTGCCACGTTTTGTAGGGAGACCAAACCAAAATATCAACCATCTGAGTTAAAAAGAACCGACAAGCATTAAATTACAAAGTAGACATGAAAAAACACCTTCACCAGATGAATCCATCAACATAAGTGATAAAAAACATCAAAATATCAGAAGCAAATAGAAAAATGGAAGAACCGGATGAGCCACTACAACGAACCATGACCGCGAACCACAGCACATCCCAAAACACCCTGATGAATGCCAAGAAAGACAAAAAATTTAGTCTAGTATGGTTGGTCTGGTCGGCAGAGAAGCTGTGATTCACAGTCAACGAAGCACGTTAGAAAAATAGATCAGTTCAGATGATAGAGGAACCCTAAAGGAAGAGCCTGAGGTTGAGCGGAAAGGGAGAAGAAGTAGCAGAAAGGAAGAAGGAAATGGAGTCTGAAAATCTATCCATCACGAGAGGGTAAGAAACCTTAGGGTAGGGAGAAAGGTGATCGTGGGAGATCTCTGGGTGAGAACAGAGCCATCCTCATTAATTTATGATAATTCAATAAAATAAATTAGTTTTTATTTTTTAATTGGAAAAATATAGTTTGAGTTATTCAGTATGTTTGATGAAAAAATTTATGATGTAATTAATAATATTAAAAACTGTAGACTATGTTAGATTAAAATATGATCATAGGCTTCCCATGTGGAAAATAAAATGGAAAAATACCATGGTAAATCTCATGGGTTGGAAAATACCACTACAGTGGTGTCCAAGGAAATTAATAACAAACTCCCTCACTTTTTCTATAAATATCCACCCATTTATCCATTATCATTCATTACCAATTCATCATTCATGAATATATGATAGTTTCACCTCCCAATTAGTCCTCCCAAGGTTTTCTCAAGCCCCCCAAGTTCCAAATCATTATGATTTAGGAATTACTCTTCAAGGTAAAGGAAATATCAACTTCTCTTCTCCTTTCAAGTTCCTTTTTTTTGAGGATTGTCTTTAAAGTTTCCAAAAAATATTATTCTAGATATTTTTTTACATGATTATACTATATTAAGATTATTTTATATGTGGGATAACCATGTCCTCTCTCATATTACTATTTTCTAAAACCCCATTTTATACGCGTTATGTTACTGAATTTTCACCTCAAAATTCTTATCTGTTTTACAAGAAATAATTTTTATTTTATTTTTTTAATAAAATTTATTTTTCTACTAGATTATACACATAGATTTAAACATGTACTATTTAATTATTTTATTATAATACATGAAACTAGAATTCCTTTTCTATGTGTTTATAATGATAAAAGGATATAAGTTTTAAGAACATTATAAAACAACATGATATTGATATGAAATCCATTTATTTTATTTTTAAATGTTTATTTATGAGATGTTTTATTATTATATTTGTGTCTCATATTAATTAAATAATATTAAGGTTGAGACTTGATAGAGCGCAAATTCATTGCGTAAGGAATTTAGTATCAAGAGATGACATGTTTTACGATACCTTAGCGAATAACCTTGGTAATTTTTATAACACCTTAGTGTAAAAAGATGGTGATAATCTTATTAATGAATAAATTAAATGTACTATCCAAATTAATATGTTTTAAATCATGTTATTTTTTATTATTATAATCCTATTTTACCATTTATCAGGCCTTTTTGTTATTCCTTAAGTTCATATTAATAATTTTCATGATCACATTTAAACTATTTCCCTTGCTTTATCTCACTAGGCCTTCTGCTCACCCTTTCCATTGATATATGTCCCCAGGATATGATATGATGATATAATTTTACATAAGAAGAATCCTTTAATAAGAATCTTTAGGTTATTATAATAATTTTCTATCCATTAATGTATTTTGTAACTTTTATCCAAGAGAATTAACATTAAAATATCATCTGTGTTGATTAATTTAATGAAACGTTATGTTACAAAATGATTGTAAGTAATAGTTTGTATAAAAGAATAGTTTAGTTAATTATGGAAATTAGATTATGAAAACTTTCAGAATACCCTTATAGAAACGCATAAATATAGGAAAAAATCTTGGTATTTTTTCAATGTATTAAATAAGTGGTTTCCAGACACATAAATCACTGTCCGAATACGAACAAGAGGATGTGGCTCTAGAATAGATGTACCAAGGGGTAATAACTCCCACAAGGTGCATGGGGTCAGACTCAACATAACCCGATATATGACTGTGGACCTTGTTTCACTATAGGTTTGACACTCCAAGGGGATGTATTTGGTTAATCGTATTATTTTATGAACAATAATGTAGGATTTATAGGAAAATGTAATTTTTGTTAAAAAATAACATGTTTAATCATGATATTTGAGGATATAAAAATTCCATTAGAATTATTATATTATTGAAAGAAACATGTTTCTCATTATGGTTTTATTCATCTAAAAAATAATGGGAAATGCAATAAAATACATAAATGGAGAGCACAATGGACTATGCGATAATGGCCCTCCAAAGTAATCTAGAATGAAAAACATCATGAGAATGATGAATCAACTTAACGAGTTATAGAAAATAACTTGAATCAAGCTGAGAGACCAGATTTTCCTTGAAGGAAAAACTCTCCATATAGTCTATTATCCATCAATGACCACCTGATTTCAAGGGATCTACCAACTCACTAATTTTTAACCAATTAATAACCTCTATAGAAAAGATTTTTTTTTTGTAATCCTTTGTTCGAAACATGGGAAGGTCACCCTAGATATGTATTTATTAGAGGGAGAAGCTGATCAGTGGTGAACGATGATCAAAAATATGAAACCAATAATAGGAATTGAGGCAATAGAGTGGGAGGAGTTCAGGGGAACCTTTTTTAAATAATATTTGACATGTCTAACGTGAATTAAAATGAAGAAAGAATTCAAAGAGTTTAAGTAGAAGGAAAATGAATCTGTGGGAAGCTATGAGATGAACATCACAAGACATTCATGTTACACCACTATATTTTTAATTGATCTTAATCGAAAAGTTAATAGAATCTTTGGTGTACTTGTAACACCCCTAGATTTTATGGAAAATATTATTTTATTTTCATTAATGTCTTATGTTGTATTCTACACCAAGATTACCCTGCGATATACACAACACCGTATTAGCTTGCAGTATACGCAACACTATTCTTGGACCGTGTTACACACAATTTTGATAATAGTTATTCTATGCAACATTGAGTATATATATATATATATATTAAATGTATAAATGAAATATGGTTGGATTATGTTATACGAAACAACGAAGGATTCTTTAACAACACGCAACCCTGACTTGGCTTGCATTACACACAATCGCGACCTTCCTCGATAGCGTGTGTTGTACGCAATACCGGGTTTTAATAAACAATGTTATATTATTATAAGATTGTCGTGAACTAGCCGTTATGAATAGTATTAACTAAATTTTGAATTTTATAACATTATTATTCATCTTACACATTTCTAGAACATGGTATAAGAACAAAATAAATTATTCGGGTAAAATAAGTATTTTTCAAAAAATGCAGTTTTACCGCCTTTTGATGGCGCACCCACTTTAAATATAGTTTTTGACATGTTTATATCTTAAATTTGACAAAATAATATTCTTCTTTTGAATCAGGATATAAAAATTTACATTAGATAAAGTTTTGATATTTTTCCGATAACTTTCATATTTTAATGAATAGTAAAAACACGCTATATTTTAATTAAAAACAACTTTTTTCATCGTAATATCTTATGTGGTTAAATTATAATATTGAATGGTTTTAAAGTATAAATAGAATATATTTTTACCATTTAATATAATGTATGTCATTCGCATTGATTTTACCTTGAATTCGCAGGTTAAATCAATTCAATCTTTTGCAATGTTTTAAAGAAAAACCCGTTTTCTTTCGACAAAGGGATTAATTTTAATTTAATTTATGCATCTTTTGTGTATTGAATTTGGAAAAATGGATTCCATATTTGGAATCAGTGGGTCCAAATTATGTTAATAAGCTACTTTTTATTTTTGGGAATTATGAATAGTAACTACGGTAAATTTTATTTACCATAGTTAAAGGTAAATCGGGTAATTAAGGGTAAATATAATATTTTAAAATTACCCTAAAAAATGTCAAAATCCTATTGGATGACTAAAATTCGACCCATATCACCTAAGGGTCGGATTAGAATCATTTAATGGACATTGTTCCATGAAAATAACTTAATTATTATTAAAACCAAAGAAAGTGACAACATGTCACTCTCTTAAATCTTATAAGTATAATAATTTTAAATTAGTGATAAACATCCTAAAATTTAGAACATGAATAGTATCCAGAAATCTAACAAAATTATCTACATCATGAGAATTTATTTAGAATTTTTTTGGGATTAAATAATTATCATTATTTGTGACACAATAGTAATGCAGAAATTATTTATCTAGTGAAAAATCAAGAATATAGTTTTTATTAAACTAATAGTGACCATAAAAGGCACAAAAACCTGACCAAAACTTATTGTTCATGTAAATGGAAACAATAATCATCAAATGGTCGAATATTTGACCATTTTGATCCTTATACAAGCTATTATGACACTTATATTATTTTATTTTAAATGATGCCAAAGTTGTCACCTTCATAATTTAATAAATATAACAATTTAAATATTGTGATTTTAAGATGATAAATTCGAGTAAAAGTATTATTGTAAGAGTTAATATATTTATCTTAATAATAGGATTTTATTTTAAATTTTTATACAACAAATAAGTATATTAAATAATTATACAAAAATGATGTAGTAATTATTTTATTAAGAGATAAACCAAATAAATGGTTTTAAAAATAATAAAATAAATATTATATGAACTATTTAATGTGATACACTAATTTTATATACACATATGACCTTTTATTAATATATTAAAGCTTTTATTTCGAACATATCTTCTGTATATATTTTATTTAAATTCAAATAAATGAATAGTGTCAAAATTGACACTATTGTTATTTTACAAAAATAACATATTATAAAATTGTTTAAAAATCACAAAAATATTTAAAAATTATAAATTTAAATCTATATGGTCTATAATGTTATAAAGTAAACAATTATGGAAAATTGACAACAAATAAGTAATTATTCATTATAATTTAAAATTTATAATTTTATTACCACAAATAAACTTAAATAGATTAAATAAGGATAAATGAAAATGATAAGGTTTAAAATAAGATCCAAACATGTCTGAATTTGATTGGTTGATGAGATTACAACCCTATATCATCTAATCTTCTAATATGAGTCATTTTTGGAGGTTTTTAAGTGGGGTTAGATTTATTATAAATTAATATTTTTAAGAATCCCTAAGGTGCCCCTCTCCTCCCTTATAAAAGGGCACCTCCTCCCCCTCCTCCTCACACCAATTTGAGCACTCAAGCTCGGCCAACCCCTGACAAAACCTCTTCTCCACTTCCCTAGAAACATCCTAGAGGTTCTGGTCTTCCTCAAAGACCAATTTTAGTGCCCTAAGAGGAGGTCTCAAAGAGGCGCTTCAAAGAAGAGGTAATTACCGTTACCAATTCTTTCATCTTTATTTCTTCTTCCACTTCTTCTTATTAGGTTGTTTCATTATGAAGTAATAACATCAGTATTACTCATATACTGATATGTTATTATAAGTATGAAACAACCCTATTTCACAATCTATCCATCCTACGGAAAAAGAAATCACCGCGCGTGCGTACGTACGGAATACCGTCTCCACGCCGTGGTGTAATCTATTTTCCACCATCACCTTACATGGATGGGTATAATGGTGTAAAGAATAACTATACATAGTTATTACAACATCATATTGATTTTGATATATTGTATAATCCACTCCAATTCAATTCAATATTTATGGAAATGATATCATCGCTCGTGCGTACGTACGGACTACCGTCTCCACGACGCGATGAGATTCATTCTCCATGTTAACCATTTAAGAATGATTATAAAGTATATATAAGAAATAATAATGAAATATATGAAATTATAAAGCTACTGGATTTATGTATATATATATGTATGTCATCTACTTACTTCCATTCAAGACAATAAGGAAAGGAAAACAGCGTTCATGCGTACGTACGGACTACCGTCTCCATGAAAGGTGTTTTTAATTTCATTTATCTATCTATTATATATATATACATATACTGAATATATATGATATATAAATCATATTTTATATTCTGGAAGTAAGTAAATCATGATATAAGTAATAATAATGTCAAGAACAACAAGTCAAAACACCTACGATAAATGAAACGATTTTACCCAAAACGCTTCTTTAACATGGAATTTACAAAAGAACGGGTAATATAATGTCATAAGTGAACAATATATGATATCATAACAATGAATATGATTCTGTAATAAGTCAATGACATTATTTAAATCATTATACAGGAGGTTCGGACACATACGAAGCAAATCGGACCTAAGGTAAGGGAAATATCACAATCTCATTTTTATCCGAGATTGTTTATTCGTAAGTATTTACTGGGGTGTATTATATCATCCACATCCATGTTTCATCAAAATTTAATACTATTTCCATCCACCTACAATTTTTTTAAATCCATTTTTACCCTTCGGTGAGTTTTTAGTAATATGTATGAAAGGAATCTTTTGTCGTACGAGGTACTTTTTGACTTTTCCGACAAAAGTACGAAGAATGTTTTTTTTAACTTATACGGCATGAATGGATTTTTAAAACATTATTTCCAAGAAGCTTCCTTTACAAGTTTTCAAGTTTATTTTTAATCAACTTCTTTTATTTTAAAGTTTTATGACATGTTATGAAAGGAAAAATGTTTTTGAAGTAGAAAGGATATTTTCCTCAAGAATGAAGTTCAAGTATTTTATCAAAATTATTTTCCATCTAAGATAATAAAAGGGTTCTGTTTTTATCCCTATTATTACATGTATTTGATTATGTTTTGATGGAAACATTTTTATGAATTCCTTTATCTTATATGAATTGTTTTATGATGTCATGTTGTTTAAGAATCCCATTTTTATTACATGGGTTATGCGATGATGTATGATTTATGATTATGTGGCACACATAAGAAAGGATTCATTATAAGATGGGTGGGACCTATATCTCCCTCCAATGCATTGGGTAAAGATTTTATATCTCATGATATAGAAATGGCTGGAATGGTAGGTTATACCGGTTCAGTGAAACAGGACTGAAACGAGGGTTACTCGATTCAGAAAGGGACTTTGTCCACTAAGATAGTCTTGGCAATGAGTCTTGACTAACAACAAATGATTCTCTATGATTATGTGTGAATGCCACAAAGTTTCATGTTTTAAGTTATGATTATTGTGATTACATTTCACTGCCATGATTTATCCCATGTTATGAAATTATGCTCTCTTTTGCAGGTTAAGATTTCCAAAATGTTATGTTCTTATGAATACGATGTGAATGATATTTCTTTTGTTTACCCTTACTGAGCATTTGAGCTCACCCTTTTATGTTTTCTTTTCCCCAGGATATAAAGAAAGGTTTTAGGTAAAAAAAGGGAAGATCTTTATAGGAGATGTTGAAGATCTTTCACCACGATTAGAAGATTACGTTCCGAGTTTCCAAAGACACTAAACTATTACGATCCTTGTGTGTGTGTTTTTGTTATGTACTAAGTATTCCGCAAATGTAATGTAATATCCATGTACGTCAAGCTTCGGGTCTCTACAGTTGGTATCAGAGGAAAGGTTTAGTCAACCTTTGGAAACTAGGATGCGAAAACGTTAGTGAGATCCCTAGAGATATTTATAAGGTATGTCTAGGGATGCCCCTAAGGATAAGTATACGTATAGGATATAGTCCTAGAACTATGGTAACGATATTAGATTAAACCGAAGATGTTAGATATTTAAGTTACTCCCCCTTTATTATGATTTTTGCCTCTCACACTATTCTTTTTGGGTTTTAGAAAATGGCTGGAAACAAGGTGATTCACGATAATGGAGGAAATGATGGACAATGGAATGATATTATTCATGAGAAACCAAATGAAATGGGATTTGGAAGTCCAAACATCATTATTATGCCGAATCAGCAATCTCATAATATGATCAATAAAGTAAAATTTGGTAAGTTTCTTGACTCGGCTAATAAGAGAAAGATGGAGTTTCATGATGATCATAGAGGAAAGAAAGTTCAATTTCCCCTATGTAAATCATGTGGGAAGAGGCATCAAGGAGAATGTTTCAAAGGAACTGGAAGATTCTTTGGGTGTGGAAAAGAAGGACACAAAGCCAGTAAGTGCAAAGGAAAAGGTTCAGTTAACACCAGGGATGAGGATAATGGTATTTCTACGACTTCAACAATGGTTAAATGTTTTAAATGTGGAATGTACGGGCATTATGCAAACCGATGCCCTAAGGGAAAGTCTCATGATGATAATCAGTATGGTCGTATGGGAATTATTTATGTGGATGATGATGAAGAGACTACCAATGATATGTGAGATGAAAGAATTGTTGAAGCTCGGTCAATGGTTTAAGAATGTAGTGGAATGATTACATGTTTATCATGTGTAATGTTGTATAAGTAATCTCATGGTACTATGGAATAAAGAGACATGTAAGGATTGTTACATTGTTGTCTGATTAATGTTACCAGTATCCATGAAAGGTTATTCAGATATTTTTGGAATGTAGATGATATGCGCATAATGAAGGGATAAGGAGAAAATGAAATGTTTGACAGTATTAATGAGCTCATGATTGATATAAGGACTAAGTGATATCATGGTTTGAGTATATAGAATTTTGAGGATTTTGGTATGTGGAAAGTGTTAACTTTTAACTGCATTCATGTTTTCACTAAGGTATTCAAGAGAATACACGATTAAGGACTTTGAATGTTTGGAATGGGACCAACAAAACATATCTTATGATATATGGTGATCAACGATGGTATTAAATCTCTGGTAATTGTTTTCACTATATTATGAGAGTCGACTGCAGTATTATGGATAAGCCTAAAGATTGGAATGGATTATGTTGGACACAAGTTAGTATTGTTTGTTTTTTCGATGGGATGTTATAGTAATATAGTTTTGGAAAAAGGGACAACCTGCAGGACGGGCGACAACCCATCGCTTCGAACAAGGCTGTGGGAATCGAACCCACAACTGAAATGCGACTGGCCTTTATCGCCTACCACTGGCCTACTGGAAGTCCCTGTTTAGTAGAAACTAGTTTTATTATATTAAGCAGTATGATATATGAAGTATAAGTCCATTTTAGGAACCATATATGATTAATCTCACTATAGATCGACTTATGTATATAATTTTTGCTAACCTTTTGTTTGAGACAGATGGAATGACCCGTCATTCTATCACATTATCTGCTAACACTTCACGAATAACAAATTCAACTTCATTTATTTAAGAGATGAAGTGGAAATTGTTCAAGGCACGAACAACAGTGAGATTGTACCAAAATAAAGTAAGTATTTATTCTAATTCAAATTTTCAACTTTAGGGAAATGATCTTGAAAAACCAAAAATGTTGTCCTAGTGTTCTTATACCTGAGGAATTAGATGGTACCTTATATCATCACAAATCTATGGATTTGTGATTACTGGCTTTTCCATAGCCATGTTCTCTACCACTCTCCATCAGAACATGATGGTTAGATTTCTCTTCCATATCCATATTTTCACCTATGTGGATACCCAGTGATTAGTTTATTTGGGTAATCGTTACATTTCATACTTTAGTTTTAAAACCAAGTTTTGGTATTCCTTTTTACGATGTGGGTTTCTATTAAAGAAACTTTTGAATAATAAACCATTTATAACCCCGACGAATTTCGAGGGCGAAATTCATTTTAAGGGGGGTAGAATGTAACACCCCGAGATTTTATGGAAAATATTATTTTAATTTCATTAATGTCTTATGTTGTATTCTACACCAAGATTACCCTGCGATATACACAACACCGTATTAGCTTGCAGTATACGCAACACTATTCTTGGACCGTGTTACACACAGTTTTGAGAATAGTTATTCTACGCAACATTGAGTATATATATATATATATTAAATGTATAAATGAAATATGGTTGGATTATGTTATACGAAACATCGAAGGATTCTTTAACAACACGCAACCCTGACTTGGCTTGCATTACACACAATCGCGACCTTCCTCGATAGCGTGTGTTGTACGCAATACCGGGTTTTAATAAACAATGTTATATTATTATAAGATTGTCGTGAACTAGCGGTTATGAATAGTATTAACTAAAATTTGAATTTTATAACATTATTATTCATCTTACACATTTCTAGAACATGGTATAAGAACAAAATAAATTTTTCGGGTAAAATAAGTATTTTTCAAAAAATGCAGTTTTACCGCCTTTTTGATGGCGCACCCACTTTAAATATAGTTTTTGACATGTTTATATGTTCAATTTGACAAAATAATATTCTTCTTTTGAATCAGGATATAAAAATTTACATTAGATAAAGTTTTGATATTTTTCCGATAACTTTCATATTTTAATGAATAGTAAAAACACGCTATATTTTAATTAAAAACAAATTTTTTCATCGTGATATCTTATGTGGTTAAATTATAATATTGAATGGTTTTAAAGTATAAATAGAATATATTTTTACCATTTAATATAATTTATGTCATTAGCATTGATTTTACCTTGAATTCGCAGGTTAAATCAATTCAATCTTTTGCAATGTTTTAAAGAAAAACCCGTTTTCTTTCGACAACGGGATTAATTTTAATTTAATTTCTGCATCTTTTGTGTATTGAATTTGGGAGAATGGATTCCATATTTGGAATCAGTGGGTCCAAATTATGTTAATAAGCTACTTTTTATTTTTGGGAATTATGAATAGTAACTACGGTAAATTTTATTTACCATAGTTAAAGGTAAATCAGGTAATTAAGGGTAAATATAATATTTTAAAATTACCCTAACAAATGTCAAAATCCTATTGGATGACTAAAAGTCGACCCATATCACCTAAGGGTCGGATTAGAATCATTTAATGGACATTTTTCCATGAAGATAACTTAATTATTATTAAAACCAAAGAAAGTGACAACATGTCACTCTCTTAAATCTTATAAGTATAATAATTTTAAATTAGTGATAAACATCATAAAATTTCGAAAATGAATAGTCTCCAGAAATCTAACAAAATTATCTACATCATTAGAATTTATTTATAATTTTTTGGGATTAAATAATTATCATTATTTGTGACACAATAGTAATGCAGAAATTATTTATCTAGTGAAAAATCAAGAATATAGTTTTTATTAAACTAATAGTGACCATAAAAGGCACAAAACCCTGAACAAAACTTATTGGTCATGTAAATGGAAACAATAATCATAAAAGGGTCGAATA
Source organism: Viscum album (assembly GCA_963277665.1). NCBI lineage: Eukaryota > Viridiplantae > Streptophyta > Magnoliopsida > Santalales > Viscaceae > Viscum > Viscum album. The sequence goes on from OY728165.1 coordinate 1,563,681,870, forward strand.
TTTGACCATTTGGAGCCTTATACAAGCTATTATGACACTTATATTATTTTATTTTAAATGATGCCAAAGTTGTCACCTTCATAATTTAATAAATATAACAATTTAAATATTTTGATTTTAAGATGATAAATTCGAGTAAAAGTATTATTGTGAAAGTTAATATATTTATCTTCATAATAGGATTTTATTTTAAATTTTTATACAACAAATAAGTATATTAAATAATTATACAAAAATGATGTAGTAATTATTTTATTAAGAGATAAACCAAATAAATGGTTTTAAAAATAATAAAATAAATATTATATGAACTATTTAATGTGATACACTAATTTTATAGACACATATGACCTTTTAGTAATATATTAACGCTTTTATTTCGAACATATCTTCTGTATATATTTTATTTAAATTCAAATAAATGAATAGTGTCAAAATTGACACTATTGTTATTTTACAAAAATAACATATTATAAAATTGTTTAAAAATCACAAAAATATTTAAAATTTATAAATTTAAATCTATATGGTCTACAATGTTATAAAGTAATCAATTATGGAAAATTCACAACAAATAAGTAATTATTTGTTATAATTTAAAATTTAGAATTTTATTACCACAAATAAACTTAAATAGATTAAATAAGGATAAATGAAAATGATAAGGATTAAAATAAGATCCAAACATGTCTAAATTTGATTGTTTTATGAGATTACAACCCTATCTCATCTAATATTCGAATATGAGTCATTTTTGGAGGTTTTTAAGAGGGGTTAGATTTATTATAAATTAATATTTTTAAGAATTCCTAAGGTGCCCCTCTCCTCCCTTATAAAAGGGCACCTCCTCCCCCTCCTCCTCACACCAATTTGAGCACTCAAGCTCGGCCAACCCCTGCAAAAATCTCTTCTCCACTTCCCTAGAAACATCCTAGAGGTTCTGGTCTTCCTCAAAGACCAATTTTAGTGCCCTAAGAGGAGGTCTCAAAGAGGCGCTTCAAAGAAGAGGAAATTACCGTTACCAATTCTTTCATCTTTATTTCTTCTTCCACTTCTTCTTCTTAGGTTGTTTCATTATGAAGTAATAACATCAGTATTACTCATATACTGATATGTTATTATAAGTATGAAACAACCCTATTTCACAATCTATCCATCCTACGGAAAAAGAAATCACCGCGCGTGCGTACGTACGGAATACCGTCTCCACGCCGTGGTGTAATCTATTTTCCACCATCACCTTACATGGATGGGTATAATGGTGTAAAGAATAACTATACATAGTTATTACAACATCATATTGATTCTGATATATTGTATAATCCACTCCAATTAAATTCAATATTTATGGAAATGATATCATCGCTCGTGCGTACGTACGGACTACCGTCTCCACGACGCGATGAGATTTAATTCTCCATGTTAACCATTTAAGAATGATTATAAAGTATATATAAGAAATAATAATGAAATATATGACATTATAAAGCTACTGGATTTATGTATATATATATGTATGTCATCTACTTACTTCCATTCAAGACAATAAGGAAAGGAAAACAGCGTTCATGCGTATGTACGGACTACCGTCTCCATGAACGGTGTTTTTCATTTCATTTATCTATCTATTATATATATATATATACTGAATATATATGATATATAAATCATATTTTATATTCTGGAAGTTAGTAAATCATGATATAAGTAATAATAATGTCAAGAACAACAAGTCAAAACACCTACGATAAATGAAACGATTTTACCCAAAACGCTTCTTTAACAAGGAATTTACAAAAGAACGGGTAATATAATGTCATAAGTGAACAATATATGATATCATAACAATGAATATGATTCTGTAATAAGTCAATGACATTATTTAAATCATTATACATGAGGTTCGGACACATACGAAGCAAATCGGACCTAAGGTAAGGGAAATATCACAATCTCATTTTTATCCGAGATTGTTTATTCGTAAGTATTTACTGGGGTGTATTTTATCATCCACATCCATTTTTCATCAAAATGTAATACTATTTCCATCCACCTACAATTTTTTTTAAATCCATTTTTACCCTTCGGTGAGTTTTTAGTAATATGTATGAAAGGAATCTTTTGTCGTACGAGGTACTTTTTGACTTTTCCGACAAAAGTACGAAGAATGTTTTTTTAACTTATACGGCATGAATGGATTTTTAAAACATTATTTCCAAGAAGCTTCCTTTACAAGTTTTCAAGTTTATTTTTAATCAACTTCTTTTATTTTAAAGTTTTATGACATGTTATGAAAGGAAAAATGTTTTTGAAGTAGAAAGGATATTTTCCTCAAGAATGAAGTTCAAGTATTTTATCAAAATTATTTACCATCTAAGATAATAAAAGGGTTCTGTTTTTATCCCTATTATTACATGGATTTGATTATGTTTTGATGGAAACATTTTTATGAATTCCTTTATCTTATATGAATTGTTTTATGATGTCATGTTGTTTAAGAATCCCATTTTTATTACATGGGTTATGCGATGATGTATGATTTATGATTATGTGGCACACATAAGAAAGGATTCATTATAAGATGGGTGGGACCTATATATCCCTCCAATGCATTGGGTAAAGATTTTATATCTCATGAGATAGACCTGGCTGGAATGGTAGGTTATACCGGTTCAGTGAAACAGGACTGAAACGAGGGTTACTCGATTCAGAAAGGGACTTTGTCCACTAAGATAGTCTTGGCAATGAGTCTTGACTAACAAGAAATGATTCTCTATGATTATGTGTGAATGCCACAAAGTTTCATGTTTTAAGTTATGATTATTGTGATTACATTTCACTTCCATGATTTATCCCATGTTATGAAATTATGCTCTCTTTTGCAGGTTAAGATTTCCAAAATGTTATGTTCTTATGAATACGATGTGAATGATATTTCTTTTGTTTACCCTTACTGAGCATTTGAGCTCACCCTTTTATGTTTTCTTTTCCCCAGGATATAAAGAAAGGTTTTAGGTAAAAAAGGGAAGATCTTTATAGGAGATGTTTAAGATCTTTCACCACGATTAGAAGATTACGTTCCGAGTTTCCAAAGACACTAAAATATTACGATCCTTGTGTGTGTGTTTTTGTTATGTACTAAGTATTCCGCAAATGTAATGTAATATCCATGTACGTCAAGCTTCGGGTCTCTACAGTACTGATACCCCATATATAGAATAATCTACCCAACTAATACTATGAAAACTATTCGGAGATTGTTAAAAGTTCTATGAAAGTAGATATGGAGTTTTGAGAAATGTAGTTTTCCCATAGAACGAATGAATATAAGAAATCCTTAGAGCCAAACATGGGCTGGATAATTGATCAATGATGTAAAGGAAATAAATTGAAACTTTCCAGATGAAATTTTTTTTCTGAAGAAGTATTTATGGAACTACTTACTCAGGAGAAAGAAATGTTAAATGTTTGGAAGAGAAGGCCATATTGATGAAAACTATAATAGTGTGGTGAAGCCTGAACTTCTCAACACTAATGTCAGAGGTAATATGGTGCAGGCTTTTCCTTAAGTCCAATCCTTAAACTATGGGAACTTGTCCATTTTTCCATCACTGTCTAAATATGAGGGTAGTGGAGGGGAATCACCATCAACCTCAGCATAGGACAAGGGAGTATGGTCATGATTTTTCTATCATGATGGATGAAGTAGAGGCTATAAATAATATGGTGGTAGGTACTCTAGTTAATCTCTCATAGATAGAAAGTACATTGATTATATTTCAACACATTCCTTTATTTCCTCCAATGTTTTAATGAATATAGAACCATACATGATCTTCTAGAAGTTTAAATATCAGTCACGAATCCTGGAGTGATTTTCCAAGCATAAATAGTTAATAGAAACTCTAGTATTTACTTTTGTGAGCATAATCTCATTTCAAATCTAGTAGTCATTCCCATGATGGAATATGATATTATAATAGGGATATAATGGCTCTAAAATTATAGTACTAATATCCACTAAAAATTCAAGGAAATCTCAGTAGTCTTGAATGGAAAACATATAGTTATATTAAAAGGGGATATATCTCGACATGAGCTTACTCAAAAAGAACCACCTGTATCACTCTTTATAGATATTATCGGTGAAATTAATATGAAAATAAAAGTATGAGAATAGATGATTTCCCCATCATACAAGAATACATTGATGTGATTCCTATAGAGTTACATGTACCTCCATTAGAAAGATAGGAAGAGTTTTCCATTTAGATCATTCCTAGTTTCAGGATGATTTCAAATATCCTGTATAGAATGGAAAATATTGGGTTGGAGGAATTATATAAAAAACTCAAAGCTCTCTTGGAGAGTGGGTTTATCAGACCAAGTGTATCTCATTTGGGAGCACCTTCTCTCTATCTGAAGAAGAAGGATTGATAAATTAGGCTATTAATTTATTATAGAGAACTTATTTGGATCATAGTGAAGAACATGTACCATCTTCCATGAATTGATGATTTATTTTACCAAAATTTTAGGGATAAATTATTCTCCATAAATGATCTTATATATGGTTATTTTAAATTGAGGGTGATGAAAAATGAAATTCCATATAATTTCATCCAATCAAAATAAGGACATTATTATTTTGTTGTTATACCATTTGGTTTGACTAATGTTCATGATATTCTTATGGATTTGATGAATATAGTCTTTAAGGACAACCGTGATAACATTGTGGTTTTTTAATTGGTGGTATTCTTCTATTTTCAAAAAGTAACAAGGAGCATGTGGATCATCTAAGGGTTAAATTATAATCTCTGAGGAAGGAGAAGATAATTGAAAAGTTCATCAAATGTGAATTCGGGTTTCAATAAGTTTCATTCTTAAGGAACATTGTAACTAATGATGAAATCTCAGTTGACACTAAAAAAGGTTGTAGAGGAGTGGACTCATCCTACATTAATAACTAATATTCTTAGTTTCCTTTGATTAACAATATATTATAGGAGGTTTGTGAAAAATATTCCATGAATTTATAATCCACTAACCACATTAACTAGAAAGGTGTTAAGTTCATCTGGACGACATAGTGTGAAGAATGTTTCCAATACCTAAAGAAGAGATTGGTTACTACACCCATGATAACTCTACCCTATACCGGAGAAAGACTCATTATTTTTAGTGATACATCTTGGAAAGGGATTTGGTGCATCCTCATTAAAAATTAAATGGTTAGTTCATATGTATCTCGACAATTGAAGCCTTGTGAGTAGAACTATCCAATGCATGCCTTGGAGCTAGCTATGGTTTTTTTTCTGAAGATATTAAGGCAGTATATTTTTTGGGAGAAATATAATATGTACATAGGGAATAAAAGTTTGAATTATACTTTCATGCAAAATTAATTGAACTTGAGATAGAGGAGATGGTTGAAACTTCTCACTGACTACGTTTGTTCTATTTATTGTCATCTAGGAGGAGAAAACAAAGTCACTAATGAATTAAGTAGGAATGAAATTGTTGTGTTGGAAATGATGAGGATTCATGGATATCCATTGATTAAATTCCTTGTAAAACTGAACATTGGAATCATAATGGAAGGGATATCATCAACTATAGCCCAAATTATTTATCAACCCTCATTATTAGATATGATAATGAAAGGTCAATGAGAAGATACCCTATAATAGAATAAGTTAGAGGATGTGAAGAATGCAAGTTTTCCTATGTTGAATATTGATCAGGAAGGTGTATTGAAATTTCATGCAAGGATTTGTTTTCCATCTATTATAGAAATAAAGATGAAGCTAATTGATTTATCTCATAGATATACTTTATATATACATCCTAGAAGAACAGAAATGTATAGGGAACTTCATGATCATTATTGATGTGATAACATGAAATGGGAGTTTGATGACTTCACAACAAGGAGTCCAGTGTGTGAAAAGGTGAAGGAAGAGTGATAAGTTCCTACATGGGTATTACAACCACTACCCATACCAGCATGTTAGTAGGATAATATCACTATTTCCATTGTCATTGGTCTCCCAAGAACATCCAAATGAATCAATTTGATATGGGTTATAGTAGATGATCTCACCATAAATGACCATTTTATCTCTATTAGGTAAGATTTCTCTTTATATAAACTTTCTATGATTTATGTAGAGTAAGTGGTAAGGCTACATGGGGTACCCATTTAAATTTTTTCTGATCATGATCCAAGTGTCACAACAAAATTTTGGAGAAGTCTTCAGTTTACTCTGAATACTGAATTGAATTTCAGTGTATCCTATCACCCAAAACTGATGTCCAATTTTAAAGGACTATTAAGGCACTGGTGGAAAAGCTGGGAACATTATCAATGGAATTGAAACATGGATAGGATAAAAATATCCCATTTTTTAGTTCTTATAGAACAAAATCATCCATTCGAGTATTCAAATGGCACCCTATAAATCTCTATACGAGAAGTGGTGTAAAACTTCTACGTTTTGGGATGAAGATGGGGAGGGAAATATTCATGGTCCTGATCTAGGTCAAGAGATGATAGAAATGGTTCATGCCATCCACAACACATACATGCTACTCCGAGGTGGAAAAAGTGAAATGATAACAACTATCTAAGGTACCTTTAATTTGATGCAGGATATAAATCATTCCTTTGATATTCACATTGGAATAAATTAATGAGGTTTGGTAATAATGGGAAGATCACACCCAAGTATATTGTCCCCTATGAAATCCTTGATCACATATGAGCAGTGGCATATCGGCTAGAAATTTCACCAAAGATAGCTCAATTTTATGATGTTTTACAAGTATATATCTTTTGTAAGTACTTACATAACCCCTCACATGTACTGAATTTGGAGGTGGGATTGATAGAACATGACCTCTCTTATGAGGAGAAATCATTGGAGATCTTGGACTGCAGAGACAAGTTTCTACGCAACAAGACTAACCAACTCATTAAATTGTTTTTGGGGAACTAAAATTATGGGGAATCCACATGGGAACTAGAGAATGAAATTAGGCTGAAGTACCCATAGGTTTTCTCAATTTAGTAATTGAGATGAAATTTCGGAGATGAAATTTATAAAAGGGGAATAATGTAACGACCCAATATTTTTGAATGATAATTGATTCCTGAAAATGTGTGTTATATTTTTTTTTGAAAAAAACTATATATATTTAATAACTAATTGAGTATAAATTGATATGTAACCATTGGGTTTTGAACATTACATGACCATGGGTCAATATTCCCTTTAAAAACATTACACTTGATAATATGTTTAATGTTATAATTATTTTTTATATGTAGAATTGAAAAAGGAAAATTTATGACGAATGAAGAGTCGATGACCTCAACCTATAGAGTCATGTTGTAAAAAACACATTTGTTGGAGCTTGGGAAGGAGGAAGCATAATTAGGATCCCCCTAGACCCAGCCCAATCCATGCTTCAACATGTTATGCTTCCATTAAATCGACTATGATAGAACATCGAGTTTGTGGAAATTACAACTCGAGTGATGTTAAGTGAGCCACCCCAAGTGTCAATCACCATCGCACACTATAACCTTATATCATATATGGGTGTTATAAATGGTTATGCGGTGAGGTCGTAGTGACTTAAAATGTAATCCTATTATTTAAAAAAAATTATTTTATCATTTCCATTTTAAGAATAGTTTTTCATAAAAATTGAGATGGAATTTTATAAATTGATTTTTCAGGTAAAAATTGTAATTTTCAGGGAGATATAAATTACAATATAAAACTAAGGTTATATTAATAATTTTTATTATAATTAAATATTATTATAAAAACACTCTTATTTATTTAAAATGATAAAATAAATTAATTTATTTAAAGTGTCAAAAATTTTATTATGAGTTTTACTATGCATTTTATGCCTGATATTATTTTTTTAATATTTTTTTATTATTAAAAGTTAAATTTCTAATATTCAAGGTACTATTACAAAAATGAAATTTTATTTTTGATATCATAACATCGATTTTAGGTTAGGGGGAATATTTTATAATTTTATAAAATACTTTATTTATTATGAATAGTAAAAATACATTTTGAGTTCTTCAAAATTTTTAATGAAAACATTAATTATGTAATGAATAATATAAAATATTGGTTGACTCTAGTGGATTATAATATGTTTATAGGTGTCTTAATTGGAAAATACCAAGGGAAAGCCCAGAGATTTTCAATTACCAATACTGAGGTGTCCAGAGAAATTAATTAAAAAAGCCTCAAATTTTCTATAAATAACCCCCCATTAAATCATTAGATTTCATTACGAAGCCATCCGGAACCAATATCTTATATTTTTACCTCCCAAAAAGTCTTTAAGACCCAGAGGTCCATTAATTTATTGTGTTTTAGGAGTTACTCTTCAAGCTAAAATAAATCTCGACTTCTCTTTTCCATTATAGTTCGCTTTTTATGTGGTATATATTTCATGTTTCAAAACTATGTTCTTATATATAATTTATTATATCACATTAATTTATTAATATTATTTTATGAGTGAGAGACCCTTATACTCTCACTTTTTAAGGTTTTCTAAAACCACATTTTATACCCATTATGATGTTTATTTTACTTCTCAAAATTTATATATTTTTTTACAAGAAAATTTTTATTTTCTTTTATGAATACCTAAACCAAATTCATCTACATAGACAATCACATAGATGTCCAAACGATCTATTTAATTCTGGTATTGATATACATGAAACCATCCATCCTTTTTAGTGTGTTAAAAATGAAAAAAGGATATTCTTTTTAATAGCTCTCTAAAACACCATGATTTCGATATGAAACACATCTATTTTATCCCACATGGGTTAATTATGAGATGTTTTTTTATGATATTTGTGGATCAAATTAACTAAAAAATATGAAGTGTGCACCATTATATTTTTCCAATGCATAGGGTCAATAATTTAATCTCTAGAGATGAAAAGTTTTATGATACCTTGGTAATATTTATGAAACCTTAATGATGAACCTTGGAGACATTCTTATGAATGATTAAATTAAATGTTGTATCCAGATTTTTATGTTATGAATCACGTTATTTTCATTATGATATTCCTTTCATAACATTTCACATGACTTTATTTTATTCCTTTTTTTTATCGATAATTTTCAAGATCATAAATAAACGGTTTCCCCTTGCATTCCCTTACTGGACCTTATGCTCACCCCTTCCTCTGATGTATGTCCATTGGCTACGAGAAAATATAATTTTACGTTGGTTAAACCTTGGAAGAAACTATTCATGTGTATTTTAATAATGTTTTATCTTTTCATGTATTATGTACCATTTTTACAAGAAAATAAACTTTAAATGAACCTCTGTTTTGTACAATGTAATGGAATGATATATGACTAAAAGGCTGCATTCTATACCAACATCCTATCATGATGATCCAAGATCTATAATAACCAATCATTTCACCAAGAAATGGGTATGAAATGATTGATTTCTCAGTGGATGTCGAACCACATTTCAATGAAGAACATCCACCATTAATGAATAAATATGGCAGAAATGAAAACCCCAAAAAATAAGGAATAAACCTCAGAAAATGTTTGTGTTGGATCAAGTCCTTCACCATTAGAATTGAAAGAAAACAAAAAATAAAAATATATCAAAACTACCATAATAACCCAAAAAAAACCCATCATGTAAGTTGATCAAACTGTAGATCAATCTATTGACTGATTTATATTCATCATTGGAATTATGAGTAGGTAAATAATCAAAAAAACATACAAACTCAATAAGGACTGATCATTGAAGAATAAAGGTTTTTTTCATTTTTTTGGTGAGATATCTGAATCTCATGGAATACTAATCATCAATATTGGATTTAGTTGTTGTTTTCCCTTGGGAGATAATACAATGCTCTTTCCATGAGATCTCTAATAGCACTAGGGTTATGATGATAATATAAGAATTTGTTCATAATAGTCTACTTAGAGTCTCTTTAGTCACTATATCACGGAAAAAAAAGGAAATAATTTATTTAATTATTTTATTCATTTCAAGCCAGTGATTACTTTTCCTTAAACTCCCCACAATGAAAAATGATATGTTGAACCTAGGGCAAAAACTGCATTCTGAACTCAGTGGTTCCATCAGATTTATAATACAAGCTCCCATTTAATTATTGTCACACTTTTTAAGAATACTTCACATGCATGCTTTTTAATTTACTTAATATTTTATTAAAAAAATTTCCAGGCACACTAGGCCTCAGAACAACACTCCATATCAACACCTAGTCACAAAATACAATAACCAAAAAATAGTGCATGGAAAATTCATGTCATTATATTCTCCACACATAATAGATTTATGTCCCAAAAATAAAAAAAAGGTATTCCCAAAGAGATGTGGGTACTGAGCATGAATATGAGCCTCCCACTCTCATGTGCACTCTTGAAGATTATTGTGATGCCACTAAAAACATGATACTGGAATCGCTCACCCATTAAAGATCCACTCATATCGATCCCCAATATATATCAGGTACTCAAGAAATAGAGATATATTCTTGATGTCTAGCTTTCCCTTGTTTGTAACATGAAATGATTCATGCATTGAACTCTTCATCTACGACATGTGGAAGATGTCACATACCCAGTCTAAAAACGGAGGTCGAGCTAAGCGGTACTCCAACTCGCTAACCCTAAAAATTATTTGGAAAGGGCCAATAAATATCAGAGATAGCTTTCCCCCATACCCAAATCCTTGTATTCTCCAACAAGGTGAAACAAATAGAAACACATGGTCTCCCTCCTCAAACTAGAAATGACTTCATCACTGGTCAACATAAGACTTCAGATAGCTTTGTGCTATCCTCATCTGCTCCTGGATGATCTATAACTTCTCTATAGTTTATTGCAACAACTATTTTGTCGTAAGGGTTTAATATGATGGGTTAATAAAAAACCGTGGTAAATTGATGTGTCTATTGCAGAAATATTCGAGGGGTCCATGCTGAGGGTGGAATGGTATCTATTTTGGAATGAAACTCTAAAATTAGTAGGCAATCTTCCAAACTATAACAAAATTCCAACATGAAATCTCCCAACATGTCTTCCAATACCCAAATGGTCAACACCGTCTAGCTGAAAGTTTAGGGGTTAACATTGGGGTCATGTGTAATTTAGTCCCAAACACCTCTAAAAATCTCTCCCATAATATATGTGTGAAAAGATAATCACAATAATATTTTATTTTTGATGAAACTCCAAGGAATCAGACCATCTTCTACATGTATAGGTGTCACATCCTCTCTAATTAACTCTACTCTCAAATATATAGTAAGTGGGACAACTTGGGGAGTCGGTATAAAATCACCTTGATGGAATCCTATTCCCTGGATGTATGTGTAAATCACATCATTAAGTAGATAGATATCCCATCACACATCCACTCTGTCCCCTTAAGGTATTGAGATAAAACCTGTAGAACTTGGTGGCCATCTTTTACTTGATGAAAAGTAAGGCATTGAGAATAAACTCTCGACTATGTTCTTCCTCACTAGCCCAAAAAACTAATATTGGAGGTATTCATACATATTTTAAATACCTTGGTGTACCACCTAGTGAGATAGATGAATCTCTCTTAGTACCTTCTCTGATATTTTCACTTGTACCAGCGTGCGTCCACTAAAAATACAGACATGATACCCACATTCAAAATATCAATTACGAGCATGTCAAATGGATATTTGAGTACTTAGGGTATCATAGTCATTATTCCTATGTTTTTCCTCATAGACTCACTATATCTGTATAGGGGTAACAACCATAGACTTGAGCTAAGAATCACTATATAAATCCACAACAGAAAATTGTAATGATGCCAACTACTCTGCTTTCTAGTTCATAAATTGGGAACATGATCTCTTACTGAGAGCCTTGGATACCATTTTCACCTTCCCAAGTGTATAGACAATCTCAAATTCATAATCCTACAGGAACTCTATCCATAAAAACTATCTCTAATAAATATTCTTCTGAGAGAATATATACCTGAGACTATTGTGATTAGAATAGATGATAAACCGCTCGCCCATTATGTATAGTCACCACACCATTAAAGTGATGAATACCACTACTAACACAGGATCATGGGTCATATATTTATACTCCTGTTGTCTCAATTGATGTGAACCATATGCAATCAAAACATTCCTCTTAATCTGAAAAAAATCCATAGATAGGTCCCTATTGTATTGCTGGACACTGCATACACAACACACTCCTCAAGAAATATCAAGAAGAGAGTGTTAATCAAACACTTCCTCAACTATTGAAAATCCTTTTGGAACCTCTCAATCCGCAGGAAAGTATTTCCTCTTGGTTATAAAATTTCATGGGTTCTATTATCATGAAAAAATTAGGTACGAATCTCTAGTAATATCCTACTAACCAATGGAATCTCCAGACTTCTGTCATGATCTTGGGTGGAACCCAAGCTAACACTGCCTCGACCTCGACTGGGTCCGCTGGCCCTCCATCTTATGATATTATGTGTCCCAAAAAGTATACTTCCCTAATCTAGAACTAGAACTTTGGTAGCATCTTATAATGATGGTTTTATTATAGTACATCTAGAACAATCCTCAGGTGTCTCGCGTGCTCCTCCTCGGATGCTGAGTACACATAATTATCATTGATGAATTCTACCATGATAAAGTTCAAGAAAGGTTGAATGATATAGTTCATGAGTCTCATGAACACTAATGTGGTGTTTTTCACGCAAATGGGTATCACCAAGTACTCATATTGACTATAGAGGAAAATAAATTTCATTTTTGATAAACCCTCATCTCGTACTTGAAACTGGTGAGAGACTAACCCAGGGTCAGCCTTCATGAACCATCATTCCCCTATCAACTGATCAATGGAGTCATTGATCCTTGGTAGTTGATACTTGTTTTATATGGTAAAATTGTTCATGCATTTGTAGTAAACACACAACCTTAAGCTCCCATCCCCCTACATGAAACACAAAATTGAGGTATCCGAGAGTGAAACACTGAGTCTAACAAATCTCTTCCTCTATAAGTCCCCCAACTACACCCTTAGGTCACGAATTTCTATGGGAGCCATATGATATGATGGTACTAATATATGTGATATCTTGTGGTGTTGATAAATGAAAAATTCAATCTTTTTTTGGGCTAGTAAATCTAGAACATTATCAGAGAAGTTTTCCTCAAACTGAACCCCCACTACAGGGAACTGAAAACTCAAAACAAGAACTACACTAAGGGTCAGGATAACTAACTAATGAGTAACTAGCTATACCCTTATATGAATGAGTCCACCCTATACTTTGTGGCTCCCATTTTCACCAAAAAATGTGAAACTCACCCTATCACTGTAGAGACGCCACATCCATGACCCGAAACAGTCAATATAGGAATGAGTTATAGATATCCACTCTGTAACTAATATTATTTCATAAGGCCTCATCACTTTTACGAAGAGATCCCAATAGAAAATTTCGAATCCAAGGGTTACGTCATAGTATTATCACAATTTTGTGATCATAGATACTTCTTTAATATGAGTCTCCAAGTGCAAGGGTCAAGAAAAGTGCTTAACAAGAATATCTAAGCCTCAAAAAATATATTCGGAAAGAAATAAATGGCTATCACCTATGTATATTCGTAGTACATATAAGGTATAAATGACACAAATAATACCATGAATCATTCTCACAGCCTTTAGTTCCTAAACATCAACCACCTACACCTATTCCTGACCCTATCCTACAGTTCCCTTATTCTGGAATGGATTACCTAAGGGTTGTGGTGGTAAAAATTTATAGAGTCTACTACATCATACTGCACTTGTAGCTCCTCAACAACATCTTCTACCCTATGAACCTACCTTATCCTACCACTGCCTCAACCTCAATAGATCATACATGGTCTCTTTGTCAGCTGTACAATGGGTTGGACAATCTTGGGAATGATGTCCCTACCATCACATGAGTAGCACCACCTCTCTCTAGGATGACTGAACCCACCATGTGAGTCTTTAAGTATACAACCTCAATATTAGGGCCTCCTCTTGAAATGTATCAGACATCTAGGTTCCTGAGATAGACATAAAGTCCATATCTTTGAGGTATTTACTTCTATGTTCCCATTACTAAAAACCACTACCTTTGTTTTCTCAGTCATGAAACTCTCAACACCCAAAGAATTCTCTAGAAATCCAACATAAGTAGGAATAATTAGGGGATAAAACTAGATCAAATGTGTCTATTTAGTCCTCACATGATGGTATAAGATTCGATTAACTAATCCCAAACCATATCCATTGATTACCAAGAGAGGTTGATAAACCAATATGAATACTCAAAAACTATTGTGCTAGCCTGCATGATCTGTAGATGATCCTGGATACATATACTCCTAATCATCATTAGAGAGAAATAATCTTGGAAAAGGTACTAAAACATTGATCATGCTATATTTGCTTCATCATAATAGTAGGTCACTAACCCATATCATTCTCTTGATGATCTATGGGGAAGGATTATAGCTAGGACAACCATATGATCTACTGTTGTCATGATGAGATGAAAATATTGGGTCACCAACTCAAGATAATCCTTGACTTCCTGTGGGTTGGGATCACCTCCAAACATGAGAGGTATATGTTTCTAAAACTCATGAAGTTCACTCATCTCAAACACTTAATTATTTGGTACCATGGGTACCATCTATAAATAAATAGGTGGTTGTATTTATGGTGCACCACTAGGATGTAACTTGTCTGAAAATGTTCTCTATATTGATGCCTCACCATGAGGAGATAATCCTTGTGATCCTGATACAAAACCCCAGTTGGAATAAATCACAAATGCATCCTAAAATTCAAAAGGAAATACTATGATCAATTATTATATCTTGAGATTTATCTCAAGAATGACATGGAAACCAAAAAACAATTCTACATGATGCATGCACCGTTATTTTCCCTACAACCAATTTTCGCATGTACCATGTCGAAATGTAGGTGATCAGGGTCATAGAGTATCTATACGTCACTTAATGCACCAACACTGGTGTCCTTGGACTAATATATGAACTTGATAAAATTAACATTGTATCCCCAAAAAAATATTATAGACATTAGTCCTATGGTAGAAATGAATACTCTGATACCACTCTATCATGACCAGTCCTAATGGGGTTTATGCCATGTCTATCCAAGCCTTCCTCTAATAGGCTAGGGGATGGTGAATAGAGTCGAGTAGGCTTATCAATAACATGATAGGACTTATCCTAAGTACCTAAACACACATAAACACACGCATACACACACACACACAATCTCATACAATGATGAAATGTAAAATCAACTAAACAATCATACATTTATAAATCTAAATCCTTCTACTAGTGTACAATAGGTTGTAATGGAAAGTTAATAGGGGAAAATAAATTTCCACCACAACGATTCTGAAAAAAATTCCAACCAGAAAGTATAGAAAGGGACTACAGTTAAGATACCATAGGAAAACACCTTGGCTTGTCCAATATCAGAAAGAATTATTTAGTCATAGTCTATTAAGGATTCTGTCAAAATGCAAACCATCTAAACAAAAAATGTAACTCCGCAGTTCAGGGTGTCGCCCGAAGGTGCCTTGAACCCAGTTGGACATATTCCCTTCAAGTGAATTTCCTCGAACACCTGGGGATATCAACTTGTAGAGAGTTCTATGGGCATGATAGTGGGGAATCTATGCACTCATTGGAAGAGTAAAACAGTGGAAAAAAATTATAAAAAATAGCGGAAGTAGTAATACCATATAGAAGATGTAAAAAACAGAATATGAATAGTATAAAAAACTATAGCATATATTAATATATGAAGAATGTCACAAGTATATAGGAAAATAGAAATAAAAATTCACAATGCTATAAAATATAGTAATAAAACCAATTATAAATAAAAACTTCACTGCATCGCAAGCCTCATCTTAGTCCCATTCTCTCTAGCTCCACAACAATACTGTACCTGGTGAAGATTGTTGCTTTTCCATATATCTACCTAGAACCATATGATCTATTATAGGTCCAAAATCATGACTCAAACAGGGTGTGAGATGAATCCTAGTAGGAACTCACCATCATAATTGTGTTTAATTGTCAGTGAATATATATATATATAGTAGACTATATGCTGAAATGAAACAATGAACTAGGAGGTACTCAAAATTAAATAATCATAGAGCTATTAATTAAATTCATTTACCTTTATAAATTATTTATACGATTGAATAATGTACCCTCAGGATCTATCCTAAGCTATGTATCCCCCTATATAATAGTAATGAGAAACGTCTCAGAAGGCCATCTAAAAAACATGTAAGACTGAGTCCAGGCTTGTTCTTTGGCTAGGCTAAATCGTCACAATCATAAATATTTTTACAAGAAACCCTATGGGAATGTTCTCACAGTTTATCCCCACTGGTTTAACATATATATAATTCAATAATAATGAACTTATGGGAATGCTCATGTAGTCGAACCCATTTGGTCCCATAATACTAATCAATTACAAATGACCACATGGGTAGCTCTCACAATCAATAACCCTTAGCCCACATAGAAACAATAAATTGTGATGACCCTATGGAAGATATCACAGTCAATGACCTATGGTCCAACATTTATTTTATAATGACCCTCTACGTAGCTCATACAATCTAACCCCACTGGTCAATGACCCCACGATATCTCTCATAGACAATAAAATTGGTCATCCATAACAAAAAATAATACATCACTGAACTGCCTCGGGAAGCTCTCAAAATCAATTCCCTTTGGTCACAATTTAAAAATGTGAAACACATTAATTTCATATAAACAACAATTCCATCCTAACAACACTAGGCATAGAAGATAAAGCATCCAAACATGCTTCTTAGACCCAACGACCATAATCTATCAATCGTGGGAAACACACCCTTAATCAAGGTAAATAAACCTTAATCATAAAGAGCACCCCTTTCTCAAACAAACACACCATAACATGTATTAAACATCCTTAAATTTCAAAATCCCACAATTACCTAAACATGGGTATTCATCACTTTAGCATATATAATTCAATGGAAAACAAGTAAATCACAAAACCACATACCTCGATGTTATATGATGAACACTCTTAAACATAATCCCTTTAATCAGCCTAGAACAATGTAGACATACAAAAAGGATAAAAACTATAAACCCTAGATATCTCAATAGAGAGGAGAAATCAAGAAGACATTCTCTAGGGGAAGGGATAAATCACCGGTGGGAATCCAACACACCTGGTAGCCTCTCAATCAGAGCTTGGATATATAATTGAGATTGACTCAAGGATCTTCGTCCATACATTGCTCTCTTGTATGAAACATGGGCAGCAGAACTTCATTTTGGGGATGAGACACGACACCACTTGCATTAATCAAATAAAATGAAAAGTCCAAGGTGTATTCATTTAATGTGAATTTCATGTACTAGCCATAACCGTCTCATGCATTAAGTGATCTACACATCAATGTACCCAACCATTACATGGACAGTACATGGGCACATGCTGCAACTAGGTCCATGACATGTACTCAAGAGTACATGGAATGTACATAGAAAATTTCAAATTCTTCCTTTTCATCAAAAACAACCTAAAATAAAGATCCATTCCTAAAATGAAGATCCAAGTTCTTACAAATATCCCCTCTTAAAGAAATTCATCATCGAATATCTCTTTTTAAGGTGGTAAAGAAGAAACATCAAAAAACTCTGGCCACTAGGATTGTACGCCAACCTACATCTCTCAATTCACATCATGTACTCGACCATGCTGCCATAGATCTCATACCATAGGAACAGAATATAAACAATGAACCTTCATAATGTTATCAAAAATCTGAAGAGGGTGCTCCTTAAAGGATGAATCCCACTCCAGCTCAACATCCTCGGGATGAAAAACATGAGGTGGGACTAAAAATTAATGCAGTAGCTGAGAAACATGGAAGACGCCGGGCATATCTTGGTACCTCTCAGGTTACTGCAACTGATTGGAAATCATCTTGAATCTCTCCAAAACATCAAATGACTCAACATATCTTAGTGAAAGCTTCTAATGTCTCCTAATACTCTTGTGTCACAACCTCGGTGTGACATGTAATAAAACCTAATCTCCAACCTCAAACTCTAGAGGTCATATCTATTTATCAGAATGAGGTTTCAATAAATATTGTGTAGTATCCATCATCTTACAAATCAACTCCACCTGCTCAGTGGTATCGTAGAAAAGATGCAGTCCCAACATTGCTGCCTCTCCTACCTCATACCAACATATGGGTGATCAGCATGGACTAATGTACAAATCCTCATAAGGTTCCATTCGAATAATCATTGGGAAATAATTATTATTTTAAATAACCACTAGGGGTACGTGTCTCTCCCAAGATCCCCCAAAATTTAGGACACATGCTCCATGCGTTTCCTCCAAAACCTGAATCATGTGCCCTGAATAGCCATCTATCTTTTTAAGGTAATCTATACTTAGAAGTACATGTGTACGCAAATCCCTCTGTAGTCCCTGCTAGACTAGAGTGTTAAACCCAGAGTCCATTTCTGAAATGATAGAGTGTGAAACTGCATAAAAACATAAAATCTATCAAATGTACAACCTTCCAAGATCATCAACACATAAGGTTTCCTCTATCGACATGAAATATGAACCCTTCATGAGTCTGTAAACATCAACTGAGGCCACAACATTTACTCATAGAGCCCTTGATAAACCCTTCACGAAATAAATCATGGCATCATTCAACTTCCACTTGGGAAAGGGTAACTGCTATAAAATCCCTACTGGAAACTGATGCTCTACCTTCACCTATTGACTGGTCAAACATATAATAACAAAACCAACCACATACTTCTTCATACCTATTCACCAATACTAATGATGTAGATCTCGATACATCATGGTTACACAATGATAATCTCCTCAAAATGAGGAATGAAAATCTCTCAATATATCCTCATGTATGTCTGTTGACACCCATATGTAGTCGTGAAAATGTAAGTCCTCATCCTCTGCTATGGTACACACAAGAGTAGGGTCCTCTCCTGACACACTCTCCCATAAGAATAGTCCTTCATAATATGATATCTAACTCATCCTCAATCGATGCAGTTGAGTATATGTAACAACTGCAGAATAATGGAACTTCTACTCTTTTCTATGGTGAACATCAAAATGAATCTCAAAGAACATAGCCATATGCTTCCATGCACTATTGTCCTCATGAACTGCCTGTATCTGAGTCCTCCTGCCCAATCCACTATCCAATTAATTTCCTTTATCTGGCATGTAGTCAATATCAATGTCAAAATATTAAAGATAGTCAACCCACCATCGTTGTATCAAATTAAGATCACATCGAGTAATGATATACTTTAGGATTTTTTGGTGAGTATATACAACAAAATTCCTTCCCAAAATATAATGTCTCCCACAGTGTATTGCATGCACAACTGTAGCTAACTAGATATCGTCCATTGGGTAATTCCTATCATTTTGCCTCAACTATAAAGACCTATACACAATGACTTCCCTCCCCCAGCATAAGAACTATTCCCAGCCCGATACCTGACATATCACAGTACACCAAGTAACTATTGCCTAGATCTGTAAAAATCAGAATTGTTTCTAAAGTCAATCTCCCTTTCAACTCATGAAAGGTGGAATTTCAAGATTCTATCCAAAATTACTTTACACCCTTTATAGTCAAGCCCATAAATGGCCCTTCTAGGAATGAAAATCCATGTATAATGTTCTTGTAGTATTCAGCCAATCCCAAAAAACTCTAAACCTGAAAGACATTCTTCAGCTGATCCCAGCGAACTATAGCCCGCACTTTCTCTGGGTTTACTGATACATCTGTCTTTGAGATAACATGACCCATGCAATGAATCTGGTCCATCCAAAGTGGCCTTTTTAGAGATTAGAATATAATTTATGCCCTCTTAGTGTACTCAATATGATCTCAATATGGAAGGAATGGTTGTGTCGAGTGTGATAGTACACCAAGATATCATCCACGAAGGATAGTACAACCGAATCAAATTATGGAACACTCAGTTAATCAGTGCCATAAAAACTTCTTCAACATTTTTGAGAAATAATAGCATAACCACATACTCGTATTGACCATACATACTTTGAAAGTTTGTATGAGGTATATCTAATGGTCTAAAGTGCAAAGGATGATAATTGGATCTCAATTAAATCTTCAAGAACACATGTTCTCATCAAATCTAATCAAAGAGATCATCAATCATTCATAAGGTATATCAGTTCATAACCATAAAATGGTTCATATTTCAATAATCCACACAAGTTCTTAGGTTACCATCAACCTTCTTCACAAAAAAGGACATGGGAACCCCATGGAGAATTACTAGTTCAGATGGAACACGTTTCCTGGAAATCCTCTAACTACTTCTTGAGCTCCTGTAACTTTGGTGTCACAATCTTATAAGGTGGGATGGATACCGGTGCCACTTCTGGAACAAGATAAATTGAGAAATATTCCTCATGATCTAGTGGTATACCTGAATATTTATTTGGAAATACATCTATGAAATGATCCACCACTAGAAGATAGTCCATATGTGAAGTCCCCAGGTCGTGCAGACAGAAACAAGCAATATTGGATATAATTCATCCCAACCCAAGAAGCACAAGTCCAGATATACTCTCCATGACACCCCATTCACCCTTGTGTAGAAAAGCCCCACCCTCTCGTGATGTGAAAATTAACATATGAATATATTAGTAAACAAAATCCTAGAATGATATCAACCAGTGAATTTTATGAATGATGTTGAAACCTATCATCCTTAAGACATAGAGTTCCCATAAGAAGTGACACCCACCAACATCAAGAATAAACTCCATGCCCTGACTTACAATATCCATCCTAATCCCCAACAGAGAGTAGGGCATCATAAAATCTATAGATGAAAAGATACAAAGCCAAAGGATCACTACGATGGAAAAAGATATAAAACTACAAGAATACCAGGTATTAAAAGGAGTATAGGCTAAAATTAGGCAACTATAATTGTACCTATAACTATAGAGGGTTCAGGATACTACTCCTACTGGGTTAGCTCCACTGTAAATTTCTGAACTGTACTATGGCCATACGATCCTGCCTAACTACCCTAAGCTGATCCACCATGATCTCGCTAAAGACCAGTATTTCTGATTCCATGGCCACAACCAGCTCCTAGGCCTTAATGACCAGAGAAACAACAGTTCCCTGAAAAATGAGAAATGAGTGGTCCTGATCCAGAACATGAAATCATAACAGACACCCTATAACCTACTACCGGTGAGAAATTCTTGCCAAAAAACTAATGATGGCCCAAATTGATGCACGACAAGCACTCAAATGGGTCTTTTGGGTAATGAGGTCTTGTATGTGTGCTCTTCCATCATTGGTAGAATACCACAAAGATACCAGATGTATCCTTGTGGGAAAGATCCATGAGGATCTTCCTTCTATCTGACAAAGGAGTACCAGCTTTGGATGCTGAAATTCCCTGGTTTATAGCTCCCAACACCCTCAGATTATGCTTAGTAATCCACACCTGGTTCACTATATCCATCACTGGATTCAGTCATAAGGCATTCACCAACAATCAGATTCCATTCCTGATATTATCCTCAAATTTACTATCCAAATTTAACTCATCACCTTCGAGAACAGGTACGAATTGATAAAGCTCAGTAAAACAAGAATATTATTCCATCGATGAAATATTACCCTTCTCCGAATGCATTAAATCACAGTCTCGATCGGGCCTTAATGTTTCAGGGTAGAAAAAATCATATAAGTTCCTCTATAACTCTTCCCAAACCATATCCCAATGATTTTTTCATGTGAAATAGAACCACCAACATCTCTTTATAGAATCACATAACATGTACATAGTATGATTCACTCTCCTCTCCATATGCATCTCTAGATGCTCAAATATTGCTATCATGGCCTCCAAACATGACTATACAGATTATTTTCCTCCATCCACAAGAAACATTTCTACGATTTTTCTATTGGAATATCCGCAATAGATATTCCATAGAGGAGGAAGGATTCAATTATCCCTATAAAGTTTATAACATCCTCAAAATTCCGTCAATGAACTGTGCATCAACAACTACATATGGTATAAATATTGGTTCCAAAATGGGCATGATGGAAGGATCTGCTGGTAGTACCTGATCTACCCTTTTTGGTATTTGATCATCACCCTGTACATAGCCTACAAGTGGCAGAATCCTCTGTTTCATGGCTCTACAAGTTCATGCACACACATCAGTATAAGATTTATCAAGGACATTAACATAGAAGTGCAAGAATGAAACGTGAGATTAAAACCATTCATGGTCTACAAAATAGGGTAACACGGCATGTATAACCTCTACATGGAATGTTCCCTTATGATTTTAACATGGAGTGTAATTTGTCCAAAACTGGTCATGTAACACTCCTACACATGACATGCTCCTCCAGAGGCATGGCATGTACTTGAATTTTTCCCCAATTCTCTTGTTCTTTTTACACGGCTAAACCACATGGTTCTCTCCTGGGTAACAATACAAAACACATTCACCCTACAGATGACATGTAAAACTTATGTTCAAACCAACGGTGTTGTAGTCACATGGTCTGAGTGATGGTCGACTCTACACATCATGCAAGAAGGGGACAAGGCATGTACAACCTATGTTTCATACAACCATGTCATTATTGACACGATCATACACACAATATTTATGGCATGGAGTGTAATCCAAGTACACGATGTGTTCTTCCATTTTTTTCCTACATTGGGTCTCTCCCCATAGAGTGAGTCACCAGGTCAACAACTACATGGTATTTACATACAGTAGAAAACATGTAAGTAAGAAATTTTTTTTCTTCCAAAACAGAAGAACACATGGCTTGTTTTCATAACACCACATGACGTATTGATTGGGTTTTCATATAGAAGGCCTCTGAAGATTACCTGAAACCCTTAAAATTTTAAATACATATCCTAGGTATGAAAAATTACATCCTGTGAGAGCCCATACTCCCTCAAATAAATGTTTGGCATCCTTTTCCATAGCATAATCGACAAAATTACGTTAAAGATCCAACATGGTCCACCAAATTATTTTCCAAGAGGTCCCATAACACCTCGAAGACCAAAGTTTTGTATCCATCCAAATAAATCCTGACACATTCCCATACCCAATAAAAATAGAAGGTATTCTATCATGAAATCAATCACATAAACACGGATATATATCCCAAAATCTATCACAACAACATGCAATAAGTAATGCACCCTAAATGGAAAGACCAGAATTCATGAAATGTGATATCTAAAAATTTCTAATATGATGCATGAGATGGAATACCCTAATCTCATCAGGTTGAAATAAAAATAGAACCTCAATAACATCAATGATAGAAACACAATACAAGTGAATCACCCAATATTGAAATCAAATCAACTGTAACAATTGAGATACCATTAAAAATAGTAATATTCTTGGTAAATTGGTTTTTCCATATACAAGAGTTAGCTACTCCCATGCAAAACTTATTAAAAAAACATATTCCTTCCTATCAATGTATATAGCCACAAAATTGTAATGCCAATAATAAAAGAAACTACTCTGATACATCTTTGTAATGCCCCGGTTCTAGGTTCCACCCAAAGGTTCCCGGTAGATGGTTGGTCTCATGGCCTTAAGTGAATTCCCCCAATCACCAGAGGCTTCTGACAAGCCACAAGTTCCTTAGGTGTGATAGTGGTGAAACTATGCCCTCATTGAAAGAATAACACAGTGAAAATAAGTCATAAACAGTAGTAGATGTAGTAATACCATACATGAGAAGTAAATAGTGGAAGAAAAATAGTATAAAAAACTACATATATAAATAAATGATTCATGTTAAAAGTATCTAAGAAAATAGTCAAATAAGTCACAATGATGGAAAATATAGTACTGAAACCAAAGTATAGAATTTAGTAAACTCCTTAGTATCGCAAGCCTCACCTTGGTCCCATGCTCCCTAGATCCTCAACAATCAAGTATCTGATAAAATGAGATCTTTCCTATATCTATACCTGCAACCATATAATCTATTTAGGTCCAAAATCATGACCCAAATAGGGTGTGAGAAAAATACCAGTAAAAAACCACAAAATTATTTGTGCCAAACTATTAGTGAATATGTATATATAGAAGAATACATGCAAAAATGAAGCTATAAACAAGAATGTACTCAGAAGTAATAATTCTTACTAATTTCACTTACATTAATTTATAGTTATAAAATATTCAAACCATTGAATAATGTAATCTCAGGATATAGCCTAAGCTATGTATCCCCCTATATTTTAGTAACACTAGACGTCTCAGAAGACCATCTAAACATATAAGTAAGACCAAGTCCAAGCTTATTATTTGGCTTGGCAGACTCTTTAAAATCATACAAATATTAACAAGAAACCATCTGATAAAGTTCTCACAGTCTAACCCCTCTTGTTTAACATATCAAAAACTCAAATACAATGACCCTCTCGAAAATCTCAAACACTCTATCCCCTTTGGTCCAAAACACAAATCAATTAAAAACGACCACCTGGGTAGCTCACACAGTAAATACCCATTTGTCTGTATGGAAACAATAAAGTGTAATGACCCTCTGGAATCTCTCACTATCAATTCCCTATAGTCCAACATTAATTTAATAATGACCCTCTGGGTAGCTCACACTATCAAACCCCTATGTTCAATGACCCCATGATATCTCTCATAGTCAAAACCTTTAGTTAACCAAAACGAAAAATAATACATAACTGACCAAACATGGGAATATTTCACACTAAGTTCCCCTAGGTCACACTTTCACAATTTAAAACACATTCATTTAATATAAACATCCACTATATCCTAACTACAATAGGCATGGAAAACAAATAATCCTAACATGCGTCATATACCCAATGACCATATTCATTCAAATATGAGAAACACACCCATAATCATGCTAAATAAACCATAGGCATATAAAAAATACTTTCTAAACCAAACACACAATAATTGGTCTTAAACAGGGTTAAATTTCCAAAATATGCTTTACCCTAAATAGGGGTATTCGACACATTGGCATATATAGTAAAATGAAAAACAAGGAAAGGCTCAAACCTCCTACCTTGTTGTTGCTGGATGAACACACTTGAACATCAGCCCTTGAAATTTCCATGAACAACATAGATCTATTAAAAGGGTCAAAACAACAAAACCTAAATATATTAAGAGAGAGAATATGTCATGAACCGTCCCCCGGGGCCCGTGTCGTGACTACCCCAACCCTGCATTCCATAGGACAGGGGCTGGCAACTAGCACCAAAGGCTTATTCTCTAAAAGTGGAAAGACATTGCCTTTATAACCTATAACACACACAACCTAACACACAACAAGATATGATCTCAAGTAAAACTAAATAGTAAATAGAGTGAGTATAGTAAGTAAAAGGGGTCAGAATACAAGACCAACTAGAAATTACAAGAAAATGAAAGTACAAGTAAACTAGAACAACACCTGTAGTCACTGCCAAGTATCATACATGAAGGGTAGGTACAGCTCTCGACTGGTCATCTCTGCGGTACCCCTTATCTATGGTCTACCTCTGAGCAACCTCAAGTCCTGGCACTCTCATCCTCTGTCAGCATGTTCGTCGTCTGCACCAAACACAACGTGGTGTGGGAATAGCCCGTGCAAGGGTGAGTATATTGATACTCAAAAGGGACCCTGAGACCCTCATGGTCTCAAAAAATCCACCAAGGATAAATTAAACATCATTAAATCAACTGACATACCTACAATTTGAATATTCCCATACATATACCTAAGTTATCAAGTAAACCCATCTCAATCATGAGGAAACATAGTCCAACTCAAAATCCCAAAGCTCAACTGTTCCAAAAAGGAAGGAATACCACGAAGTAAAGTACCACATAGGTCCTCCACATAGAAGAATACCACAAATGTATTACCGTGAAGGAAAATACTAAAAGGTACATACTCAGCTTACACGAGGTATAACACAGGTAAAGTTGTAGAGATGATTAGATGTAACAACAGAATCATCATAATCTATTAAGAGGAAGACCCACAAAGGATTGTTATCATCATCAGACCCACATAGGATCTCTAGCTACTGACCCACACATTATCGCTCGGTGCTGACCCACAGAGGATCGCTCGGTGCTGACCCACACAAGATCTATAGGTACTGACCCACACAAGCTTGCTACGTGCTGAACCACACAGGATCGCTAGGTGATGAACCCCATTGGATCGATCTCATAGTCCCTCATGGAATCCTAAAGCGGTTCCATGTGGGACCCATAATCTTAGACCCATGAAGGATCTCTTCCTTCAGTCACACCCAGCTAATGGGTTCCCCCGCTAAGCTCGCTCGTCTTTGGGGGGTCTGCTCCACACGCCACTGGCCGATACTCAAATGTCCACAATGTCTCAAAAATTAGTATCCCAAAGGACCTCCATGTCATAGGAGTCTTAATGAAACAGACGGTGTGTCAATCGGGCGTCGGGTCTAAGTGTTATTAGTTTTTTAGTTTCGAGGGCCCGGTTGGATTCTTGCTCGATCCCACCCGACTGTTCCCCAAATTTAACCAAAACTCTAGTGGGTAAATCCAAAGGGACTGTCTCACTTCAAGGTGTCTAGCCTTGGTGATGGTTCACCAAATAGACGTCCAGTGCCAAATGTTTGGCCAAAAGAGTGTAATGGGTCGAAGTGGTTCTAGTTCCGGTCCAACCAGGTCAGACCGACCTTGTATGGGTCGACTTGGCCCAACCCGCTGGGTCTAGACGGACTTGCTATGCCGCCTTGCCTAGCCCAAACTGGGTGGCACAAGGTCCGTGAGGGTGGAAAATGTATGGGGCGGCTTTGCGGGGCCGCAGAAGGCAGATCCACGGGGAGGCACGACGGGGCCGCAAGCCGTGAGGCTGTGGGGCGGCGTGCAGAGTCGTGAAAGGCAAAGTTGTGGGGTAGCACGTGGGACGCGTTGCAGTGTTGTGCGCCGCGGGAGGTGAGGCCACTGGAAGACAAGTCCACGGGGTGGTGAGGACGGGGGGGGGGGAGGGGGGAGGCTGCATGGCGGCAAGGCTGTGGGGCGGTGTGGGTCGCGGGGCATGGCGGTGGGCCAACAGATGGATGGATGGGGTCGTGGGCGGCGCGACAAGGCCACCGGGTGGCGGAGCCGCAGATAGCGCGAGGGAAAAGGGATGCGGTGGACGAGGGGGGCGTCGTTGTCTTTGTCATGGCCGAAAGTGGTGTTGGCCTCCATTCTCGTGTTCAACCGGTGTGAAACACCGACACCAGTTTTCGTCACCATTGCGAAGAACACACAAAAGAAGAATGGTAGAGGGGTTGGGCCATGTTTGTTTGGCCCGAACCCTCCGCGTTAGAGCGGTAGAAAGTGGATCACAAATTTAAATCAAAAACATTTATAGAATATATTTAAAAACATCAATCCTCACAACCTTTGTCATTCACTATTCCAAATCTCACAGAAGAAAACTCTGCGTATCAACTAGTTTATGAGAGTTGATCGACGTTTTTAGTTTAGAAGGGAATAAAATAGGATGTGATAATCACCCATATATAAACCCCTACCTTAATGGTTAATTTACAAAGGCCGCGAGGAAGGAGACCATGTCGTTGGGGATAGACAGACATTGGTGATGTTGGTGTTTTCTCGATCTTTGGTTCGTTCATCGTTGGAGATATTCTTCATTGGAGTTCTTCATCAGAGAGAATTCTCCCAATAGTTCTTCTCTCCCCAATTCGACCAAAATGAAAGGTAGCCCACATAATAGAAAAAGTTGTCTATTATGTTTGTTGGCAAAATTTGAAAATATGTTAATTAATTAATTGATGGGTTGGCTTAATTAATTAAAGGGGATAGTTGGCATAATTATGTGGGGGAGCTCAAGAGGTTTCTCCCCATTAAGAGGGAGTTCAGAGGGGTTCAGGGGGTTTTAAGTATCGGGTGGTCCCCCCTACCATAACCCAAATGGGAGGTTAGGGTCGGGTGGTCCCCACCACCATATACTATGTTGAGAGGTTTTAGTACAGGTGGTCCCCACCATTAAAACATCTACCTGGAAGGTTTCAACAACAGAAAATAAAAATGTTACACATTTTTATTTTATTTTTATTCTTTCATGAGAAACACAAAAACGATCTTTCACTCTCGACCCTCTGCCCTCAAAATGATGGTCGCTTTAAGTGACTATTCACGCTGCGAGTTCAACGGTGCCCTCAGATTTCAATTCTGAGCACCGGTTCAAAAGTTAGAAATACTTGCTCGTATTCTTAATGATCATACCGAAATAAAGTTCAGAAAATCATATTGGGAACAACGGGCCTCGGAATCACGTTCCGTCAATTTTCAGGGCTCGTATAATTCCCATTTATTAAATACAAATTTACATTGAAATTCTAGGTCTTTACATTCACCCCACCTCAGGTCATTATGTCCCCGTATGCCACAACTTAATACATGGAAAACAAGTGTGGGTACTGAGCATGAATCATATCCTCCCACTCCCATGTGCTCTCCTGGAGGTTCCCATGCTACCAGACAATGTGCACAAAAGGTATCAACCACCCACGAAGGACCCAATCTTGTCCATCCTCATTCTAAATTGGAACCCCCAAAAAGATTTACCCATCATCAATGTCCTGCTCGCCATGGTGGATGACGTGGGAAGGGTCGTTCAAGTATCTCCTAAGATGGGAATTGTGGATGATGTCATGCACCCGATGCAATTGTGGGGGAAGAGAAAAGCAGAATTCCACCTCACCAACACTGCTGAGGACTTGAAAAGGTCCTATGAACATCAGAGATAACATGCCGCCTCAGCCAAATCATCATAATCCTCATCGGGGTGAGACCTATAGAAATACGTGGTCTCCATCATTGAACATGAGAGGTCTCCGTCTCTTGTCGGCATATGAATTTTTCATACTCTGTGCAGTCTTCATCTTCTCCTGGATGATCTGCACCTTCTCTGTGGTAGCCCGTACTATCTCTAGTCCCACGAGTGCTAACTCCCCTTGGTCAGTCCAGCACAAAGGGGATCTGCAAGGTCGCCCGTACAATGCCTCAAAAGGTGTCATCTAAATGGTGGAGTGATAACTATTTTTGTATGAAAACTCCACCAAAGGCAATTTATCCTCCCATTTGCGACCGAAGTCGAAGACCTAAGCACATAGCATGTCCTCGAGGGTCTGAATGGTCTGCTCAATCTGACCATCCCTCTGAGGATGGAAGGCGGTGCTCAAATGAAGCTTCATCCTGAAGGCCTCCTGGAACCCCTTCCAGATACAGTAAGTAAAATGTGTATCATAATCATAGAAAATCATCGAGGGTAGACCATGTAACCACACAATCGTTTTCACATAGTGGAATACCAAGCTCTCTACTAAAACCTGCTCTCTAATCGGTAGGAAGTGGGCCGACATGGTGAGTCGGTCGACGATCACCCAGATAGAGTCATGTCCCCTAGATGTACATGGAAGTCCTATCACGATGTCTGTGTATATCCCATCCCACTTCTACTCTGGGACCTCCAAAGGCTGAACCAAGATTGCTGGTGCTTGATGCTCCGCATTCACTTGCAGAAATGTTAGGCACCTAGAGACAAACTCTGCAACTGCTTTCTTCATTCCTGGCCACCAGTAATATTTTCGGAGATCCTGGTCTTCTTTTACACTCTTGGATGTACCGCTAGAGGGGATATGGGGAACTCCCTCATCACTTCCTCCTAAAGAAACATTGGTACCATTGTAAGTACTCAGAAGTGGATTATGTGATCCCCACCTTCAGAAAATCCATTTGGTGCCTGTCCTATGGATATCAGAGCATGCTGATCCACACAGTCTGTGTCCCCATGTTGCGCCTCCCTGACTCGTTGAAGAAGTGGGGTAGTGACAATAAGAGACTAAAAGAAAATTTCTCCATATCGATCCACATAAGATATCTATAATGTGGCTGGACGCGCCTTCACCTCACCTAACAGATTTATACCAGATCTCCTGCTAAGTGAATCTGTTACAACATTCCCCTTCCAAGGAGGATAAACTATCTCAAAGTCATAGTCCTGGAAGAACTCAAGACAATTTCATTGTCTTAGGTTCATGTATTTCTACGAGAATATAGACAAAAGACTCTTCTGATCTGAGTACACATTAAAATGATCTCCCATCACGTAATGTCGCCACATCTTCAAAGTGAAGACCACTACTCCCAACTCCAGGTCATGGGTAGCATAGTTCACCTCATGTTGTCTCAGTTTTCGAGAACTATATGCAATCACTACTCAATCCTACCTCAGGACACATCCAAGCCAGGTCCTTGATGCATTTCAGAAGACTATATACCCCATACCCTCCTCTAGAAGCCTCAAGATGGGGGCACTAGTCTGCCTCTACCTCTGCATATGCTCTTGAAAACTCAACAGGCATCTCTCTGACCGCACGATGGGTTGCCCCTTCTTCATCAACACTGACAGAGGTGCCTCATCTCTAGAGATATATGGCACAAACCTCCGATAGTATCCATCCAAACCCAGGAAACTTTGTATCTCTGTCACACTCCTTGGTGTCTCTAAAGAAAGTACTGCCTCAATTATCACTGGATCCACATTAACTCTAGCCTCTGAGATGAGATGTCCCAGAATATGAACCTCTTGGATATATAACTCTCATTTAGAGAGCTTACCATAAAGCTGGTGCTCTCGGAGTGTGTCCAGTACTACTTGAAAACGATAGGCATGCTCCCCCTTAGTAACTGAGTAGATCAAAATGTCTTCGATGAAGACTAGAACAAATCGATCAAGGTATGGATGAAATATACTATTCATGAGTTCCATGAACATTACTGGAGCATTGGTTACAACGAATGGAATAAACAAGAACTCTTAATGGTCGTATAGACATATGAAAGTCATCTTCTGCACATCCTCATCTCGTACACTGAGCGGGTGATTGCATAATCTGAGGTCTATCTTCGAGAACCATAATGCCCCATTTTGCTATTCAAAATTGGTCATCAATCCTCAGGAGTGGATAATTGTTCTTCACGGTCACCTGGTTCCAGAGCTGATAGTCAACAAAAAGTCTCAAGCTCCCATCTGCCTTCTTGGCGATCAAAATCGGGGTTGCCCAAGTGGAAACACTAGGTTGAATGAACCCTTTCCACTTTAAGTCCTCCAGATGTACATGCAACTCACGAAGATATGTGAGATCCATATGATAAGCTGGTGTAGATATCAGTGTCTTCCTATGGTACTATTAAATGTAAAAGACAACCTCTCCGAAAGGAGGTAGACCCAAAACATCATCAGGGAAGACATCTGCATATTAGGCCACCACTACTAGATAACTCGGACTCTCTACATCAACTGCTCTGAGGGTAAGGCTAACTGGCTGATGAGTGGTCGGTCGTACTCTCCTCCGGGTAAGTCCATCCTGTGTGGTAAAGGCTCCTTTCTCGCTAGTGAAGGTATTCCTTGTCCCATCGGTGCAGAAACACTACACTTTGTTCCTAATACATTCAATCTGATCATGGAATATAGATAACCAGACCATACAAAAGATGACATCATAAGGCATCGATGCTACTACTAGGAGATTCTAGCTGAAGCTCTCACCTTCTAGAGTAAGCTCACACTACCGACACCAGTTCGTAATGGTCAAATCCGATCTCGTAGGAGTCTCTAGTCGTAAGGATCGAGCCAATGACTCCATTGGAATCTACGATCTCCTAATGAGGGTAGTGGATATAAAATAATGACTGGAACCTATGTCTATAAGTATTGAAGCTAAGGTGGAGTAGACACAGATCGTACCTCGTATAATCTCAGGAGCGTTGTGATCGTAGGCCTTAGCTGCCTGGAGTGGGGCTCTCCCCTATCCAACTACTCCCCGTAGTTGGGGTGGACCTCCTGGTGGTGGTGGAAGTAATATCTCGAATCGTTTCCCACCGCTAGCTGCACGACCATCTCCTCTACCACATCTGCATTTTCCCTACGGACCACCTCGGTCGATTCCCTGTCTCGGCTTGGGCTGTCCTTCGATCATCCGCTGATCATCCGTACGATGGGCTGGTTAGTCACGAGCCATGAGACCCTGCCTGCCGCATGAGTAACACTGCCCACTCCTTGCATGTATGGCTTTGCCTTGGGTGCCCCGAACAACCAAACCCGAATCCTACTGTCGTCCACAAATAGATATATTTCTTTTGGACCTCTGTGACATCTCTCTCATTCCAGCTGTAGAAGACTCTGCTACGTGATGACTAGTAGTGGGTCTCACTACTAGTGACTGATCAGCAAGGAAATACTCTTGTACGAGGGATCTCTCTAACACCCCCGCCTGTGTCGGGATGCTATGTGAGATCATCGAGGATTTGATCTCCCACCTGAGTCCCTGATTGATGGTACATGCCCGGAAGAATGGGTACCACACCATATTTGTGGAGTAGGGTGAGAGGTTAGTGAACCTCACTGAGTAGTAAGCCACCATCATGCTTCCATTCTACAGATGAAGTAGCTCTTGTATGCGCACTGTGTGAAGAGTCGCTGGGACAAACTCTGTCCGAAACAGGCTCTCGATGTCTGCTCATAGAAGTGTCAGGTCATCATGGTCTTATAGAATCATGCTCCATAATCTTCCTGCTACTCTCAGTAGTAGTCTGGAAGAAATGATCACCATGAGATCGGCTGGTGTCCCTACTAGTCGGAAGACTCTCATAACGGCCTCCATCCAATCCTTTGCTGCCTATGGGTACATCCCTCCCCTGAACCTTAGTGGACTCGGGCACTAGAACTCGTGTAATTCACTCAAGTGGCGTGCACCCCTTACTGCTGGGGTTGGGGGAATTAGTGGCCCAATAAGTAATTGTACCACTGATTCCTCAGATGGTGACTTTACTAGAAGAGGGCCTTGGACCGAGGCCTCATCACTCGGTGGGCTATCAGTGCATACTGTATCCGAAACCCTAGCTGGCTGTCTACATGGAGGCATCCTGAAAAGAAATATGTGTTCCATATTCAATAAGTTATACCTGGTGAGCTGACTCAAGAGATCACAATGAAAATCCTTGAAAAAACACACACAATTAGTGTTTTTGTGACTTGAGTCAGAAATCAGAAGTCTTGGTCCTAGTGTATGGATAGGTCGGCCACCACACCAACACTGGATTCCTTAAAAATATAACCAAACTCATTACATTTAACACTATTTTCTTATTAAAATATCAGATTCCTATGTTATATAGTAGAACCGACTCCTCTGATACCAATTTTTCATGACCTGTCCCCCAGGGCCCGTGCCGTGACTACCCCAAGCCCGCATTCTATAGGCCAGGGACTGGTGACTAGCACGAAAGGCGTATTCCCTAAAACATGGAAGGCATTGCCTTTATGACCTGTAACACACACAACCAAGCACACGGCAAGATACAAATTCAAGTAAAACTGTATAATAAATAGAGTGAGTACATTAAGTAAAAGTGGATAAAATACATCCATAATTGGAAAGTTCAAGAAATAGAATGTACAAGTAAAATAAAACATCTCATGAGATCACCCATCAAGGATCCCACCTAATGTGTAGGTACTGATCTCAAAAAATCGTCTCTGTGGTATGCCTCTTCTAAGGTCCACCTCCGATCTACCTCCTTTCCCGGTACTCTCATCCTCTATCAGCATTATCTATCGTATACAACAAACACAATGAGGTGGGGGCATAGCCAGTGTAGGGGTGAGTATAAAGATACTCACTAGGGACCCCGAGACCCTCAAGGGCTCACAAAATTCACAAAGGATAAACCACACAACATGAAATCAACTGACATCCCTACATAGTTATATGCCCATAAATATACCTAAGTTATCAAGTAAACACATCTCAATCCTAAGGAAACCCAGAGTTCAACTCAAAAGCCCAAAGCTCAACTGTTCCACAATGGAAGGAATACCATGAAGGCAAGAACCACAATGGTCTGCCACACAAAAGAATACAACCAAGGTATTACCATGAAGGAAAATACTACAAGGTACAGACTCAACTCACATGAAGTATAACATAGGTATAGTAGTAGTGATGATTAGATGTAAATACAGAATCATCATACTAGGTTAAGAGGCAGAACCACGAAGGATCTCTAATCATCATGAAACCCACATAGTATCTCTAGATGCTGACCCACATAGAATCAGTCTGTGCTGACCCACAAATGATCGCTCGGTGCGGACCCCCACAAGATCGCTTAGTGCTGACCCACACAGGATCTCTAGGTGATGACCCACTTATGATCACTAGGTGTTTACCCACATAGGATTTCTCGGGTAGTCCTGCATGAAATCCATGAGCGGTTTCAGGTTGGACCCTAAATCTCAAACCCACGGAGGATCTCTTCCTTAAGTCACAGCCAGCGACTGGGTTCCCACTCTACGTTCGCTCATCTCTGAGAGGGTCTGCTCCACAAACCACTGGTGGATACTCCAACTTCCACGAAGACTCACGAAGTAGTATCCCAAAGCACCGCCATGTCATAGGGGTCTCAATGCGAGAAAAAGTACATCAATCAGACGACCAGTATGAGAGTTATTAGCCTTTTAGTCCCGAGGTACCAATTGGATTCGTGCTCCACCCAACCCAACATTTTCCTAAATTTATCAAAAAATTCAGTGGGGTATAAAAATGGGACCGTTTCACATCAAGGTTTCTAGCACTACCGACGGTTCATCAAATAGACGTCTGGTGCCAAAGTTATGGCCAAAAGAGTGTAATGGGTCGAAGTGTGTCCGGGTCTGGTTCGACATGGTCATACTGACCTGGCCCAACCCAGCCAGGGCCGACCAAGTATGGGTCGACCCTTTAACACCCCATGATTTCATATTACGTTATTTCTTCAATGTAATTCACTAACATGCACTATATGCAACACTGGGTTCAAGCACACCATGACTTACAAAAGTAGCCCTTCAAAAGAGGTTACAAATAGTATTAACTAAATTTTTAACATTATATAATCCTTATAATTTTATAATACATATTATGAGTTTCTTAGACATATTAAAAAAAATTCATTTTTTTCAGATAAAATAAGTATTTTTTTTAAAAATACAATTTTACAGCCTTTTAATGGCAAACCCTTTTAAAATCCAATATTTGATACTTTTATATATTCAATTTGAAAAAATAAACTTCATCTCTAGAATTATTACATAAGAATTTAGTTTCAATAATTTTTTTTGTTTTTCTGATAACTTTCATATTTGGGTGAATAGTGAAAAATACTATATTTCAACTGAAGACAACTTTTTATTCAATATAATTTGCAGTGTTAAACTATAAATTTTAATGATTTCGAAGTATAAATAGATTATATTTTTACAATTTAATCCAATTTCATTCATTGGAAATAATTTTAGTTTTAAATTGAACATAAACAAGTATCAATCTTTTGTGAGTTATTATTATTTAAAAACAAGCCTTTTGGTTTTGACGATTGGAATTAATTTTAAATTAATAAATGAAACTTCTATGTTTTGAATTTTGTAAAGGAGACATAATTTTTGAATTCAAAATATCAAAATTATATTAGGGTTAAATTTTGGTATTTTTCTGAAAACTTTCACTTGTGGATGAATAGTGAAAAACACTAAGTTGTTGGTTAAAACCGAGATTTTATTTAAAAAAATTATTTATTTTATTTATATTCATTTTAGGTCAAAATAAATAAATAATACCTATATAAGTTTAATATAATTTATTGGTGTCATTTTATAATATGTTTAGATATATAAAAATGTTATTGATGTTTTGATGATCTTTTACCCACATCCTAGGAGAATTTTCCAATTTTCATAAAACATAATTTTACCACTTTTATGAGTAGAATTTCTAAAGTCCAAGAGACACAGTTATCCTCAGTAAGTAAAATTTTGTTAAATATGTTCAAAATAATTTTTGGTGAATAGTAACTTTTGACTTTTATTTACTACTGTTAAAGGTAAATAGGGTAATTCTAGGTAAAAAGAATATTATAATAAATCAAAATTACCGTAAAACATTTCCTAACCTTATTGGATGAGTTATTTACGACCATGGACATCCTTGGGTTGATTTTGGGACCCCATGGAGCAACTTATGAATGATAATGACACTTTATTGTAATTAACATAAATTAAAGGAAAAAATGACATAGACCAATATCTTTTAGTAAATAAATTTTTACTTGGGGTTATATAAGTCATATATTTATCTATATATATTAATTGGAAAGCTAAAAAGATTTATTACATTACGGTATTTTGTTTATAATATTTAGACAGCAAATAAATTTAATTATTTATGACACAATATTGATGTAGTATTTAAATCATTAATAAATGATTTAAATAAATAAGATTATTAATATTAAAACTATATTTAAAACCTGTAGAATTATTATTGGATGATTTATTTCGACCATGAGACATCTTATATTCAACTTTAGTTTGTTTTGGACCTTTATAAACTGAATATCACTATATAATAAAATAATATGTTCACACTTTCCTAAAGAACCCCTCCCCCCCTTATAAAAGGACACCACTTCTAACCCATTCCACACACCTCTCAATACCCTTTCCTTATCCAACCCCAGACCAAATAATATCTCAAGATCCTTATATTACATCTATAAGCCTTACATTAGGCATAACTCAATTTAAAAAGTCTTTTTGGTTCAAACCAATTTTAGTTACCCAAATTAAAGGTAATAGTTTCTCCTAAATTCTTCTCATTTAAATTGTTTTATTTTACTTCTCCAAACCCACTAAATTCTTTTTATTCCTTTATTTTATGAAAAAATCAGTATCCTAAATATACTATTATGTTTGTATCTAAAGGATTCTAACTATAGCTACACACACCTCCATCTAATGGGTGAAGAACATATTTTTTCTGTTGATGGAAAACTAATGCCTCACGAAACGATGATTGTTGGATTATCTCCTACCGCCTCTCATGGTGGACATTAAGATGGAATTGTTTTTATATATTTTATAAATATTATGTTGTGATTTTTTGTTCTTATTTATTTTCCATTTATATCAATACCTTATGGTTTTCATTATAGGTAAAACGCGATAATTTCATTTGAGGATATGCGGACTACCGCCCCCTCAAAGTGATATGACTCATTAATGAATTTTGTGGAAAGTAAGTATGGGGTTAATGATATTATATATGATATTATTTTGGAATTATAATATACCTTTATATAATTATGGTTTAATATCATTAAAATACAAAATTGAAATGAATGTTGGGTTCATGCGTACATATGGATTACCGTCTACATGAATGGTGCATTTAATTTCTTATCTCCAAATGTTATATACTATTATAAATACATATATATACTGGACATATATGATATGTTTGAAATCTAAATTAGTAATATAATTCTATATAAAATGGACTTTTGACCACATGGACAATTTATAATTATAACAATTTCATTTTTGACTCATGTTCTAAACATCGACAAAATGTCCCATATGAACTCAAATAATTAACTAATTGTTATTGAATGGTAATAATAGATATTAAAGGAATAATAAACTTGAAAATATTCTTAATCAAGTAAAAATTAACTTAAGTTTATTATTAATGAAGAAAAAGGAACATCCACGCGAGTCAAGTCAGACACGTGGTAAGTGGTTTCTTATCTCACTTTTAATTCCATGAGATTTCCATTGTTCACCACTTATTATATCATGTGGTGTATTATGTACTAACATTTGATATATATTATCATGATAATATTTATATTCAGGATATGATTTTATTTATTTGGTGGTTATTGAATATTGTTCATATGACTTGATTTATTACAGCGAGATAAGGTTTATTTATTCAATCTCATTATTATCTGAGATAGTTCATGTGTAAGCATTTTCTGGGACATAATTATCATAGATAGCCATATTTTATAAAAAAAAATCAAAAGGAATCTTTTATGGTAATATGGGATGATCTATTTAACTAGATCATCATTTTTAATGTATTAATTATTTATCTTTCTAAACCATTTTAATTAATGTCCATGTTTTCAAAATCAATTTAAGGATTTATTTATATAGACATGAATGTTTTTGAAATGATAATTATTTTAAAAAGATTTAATGTGGTATGGGACACATTGATTCAAAAATCACTTTTAAATGACTACCTTTATAAATTGTAAGAATTTTAAATGATTTCATGAAAAAGGGGTATATCTCTCAAAGCATTTTACTGATCATTTTAATCTATGTCAACATATTTTAATGGATTTTAAACTTGTTTGATGTTGATTTATTATGAAAAAAATGTTCTATATTTTATTGAATGTTTTATCATATGTTTGACTGTGGATGTTTTATTTTTATATGATTCATGTATTATTGATAATGTATTGAAATTTTTATGCTAGTTTTAATTCAAATGTTTATGTTATATTTCAACCTTTTCATATGATGAATATATTGGACTAGTATGTTCAAGACTGGGGACCTGTAAAAGTAATCCATTTGGGTTGGGGTCTAGTTATAGTAGACCCTTTGGGTTGGAGTCCTATTAAATAGTCTCTCTGGGTTGGAGTCTGGTTACAGAGGCTCTTCGGTTTGGAGTCCGGTTAATGGGGCTCTCCAGGATGAAGTCCAGTTATAGAGGCTCTCTGGGTTTAGGTCCAGTTACAGTTAGCCCATAGGTCCTCGTATGAGGCCTTGATACAGAAATTAATGTCCGGTACTATACATTCCCCCATTATGAAATTATTTATTACATTAGATTATTCTACTACTAGAATATTCATATGCATGTTTATATGGTAATGTTTGATTTATTTTTCCCATATTATGTTCAGGTTTATGTTTAAAAGGCTGTTGTTTTATAACAAATCTTGCCTTCAATATTTATAGCTTCCGCTAAATTATTTACCCTTACTAAGAATCCGAGCTCACCCCTTTCTTATGTTTTATTTTCCTAGGATATGAAGAAGTTATTTATGAGCGACTTACAGGCATAATCTAGGAGGATTCAATGTTTCTAATGGAATAAATTACTATTGTTTTTATTTTCATGCTGTAATGTTGAACTTCATGGATGAAATCTATTTTCCAAAAATGCTAAAATTATTGGTCCTTCGGGACCTGATTCCTTTTAATCATGCCAATATTATGTAATAATGCATCCACACTAGGTCACTGGGGTCGGGGTGTTACAGTTGGTATCAAATGTAGGTTTAACAATAACCTTGAGAACTAGATTTAGATAAACACTGATTAGAGCACATAACCCTAAGATAGACTTTGAGGATTAATATTGAATATCTTTCTAAATTTTAGTATTGTAGAGATTATGTGAGTTTTTCGAGAAAATACATCCCTATCTGGATACGAGCATGTAGAGGTGGCTCTGGAACAGATGTACCTAGGGTTAAAACATGAAAACACCGCTTGGAGCTAGACTCGAATGGGAACTGGTGCACGACAACGGGCCTTGCTGCACTCTTGGTTATGAAACTCTCGATGGATATTCTTAGGATAATCCTAATTTTCATCACAAATCATTATGAAGGATTTACGATTATATACCTCCATAAAGAAAATATTTTTATGATTATGGATTACATCCATAAACTATTCAATTTACATTATGTATTTTACATGTTTTGAATTATTCACTGCAATTCATAAAATAACATAGTGTATGGCATTGTATAGAAATGGCGCCTAGTAGAAAGAATGTGAGATCCAGCAATACATATGATCCAAAGTGTAAGAATGATCATATCTTTTAGAGTATTAAGCCAACATTTAGAGGGGAAATATTACCCCATGTATTTTCAACATATGAAGAAATTGTATCATGTGTTAATTAGATAAGTAAATAATTCTTTGAGTCCTATGGATTTTAAGGGAAGGAAGAGAAGAAAGGGGTAGAAGAGAGAAAGATGGATAAAGGGAAGATAGAAAAGAAGGATTTTCCCATATGTGATAACTGTGGAAAGAATCAGTATGGTAAATGTTTGAAGGGAATGTGATTTTCTTAAAGATATGGAGAAAATGGACACCAAGTACGTGATTTAAAGGGTGATAAAAAAGTATCAAATGTACAATGATTCATCGACAAGGAGTTGGGACACTATGAAAATCCATGTCCAAATCATTAGAGTATACCCCAAATGATGCTATTGGATAATAATAAAACTATGATACTATCGAAGATGGGGAGTAATGATTAGATTTATTACATTGTTATAAAAGTATATTGTCATTTTAGTACCATATTAATGATTTACATGTTATAAGAATTATAGAGTATATAAGGATTGTACTGCAGTACTATTTCATTAAGGACTTGAGATTGTGTGAAACAAAGAAAAGTGACTGAATATCACGTTATTTTTTTTGATAATATATGGTTAAGAGATAGATAAACCATAATATGGTTCTGATACTGAGGTAGTGATTTTCGAATAATACATGATTGATTTGTGTAAATTATATTGCATATTCTTGACTAATTTAAAACTGATTAATGATTTGTATATTCCGTCATTGCTGGAGTTTACAACAGATTTTGATAGAAGGAGAATATTTAGTATTATATATGGAATAATGGAGCATGAATGTAATCAATAATGTTTTATGGTAATTTAGTATGTTTTAGTGTTTTAAAAGAATACATGATGAATGTGTTCACATGTTATTACATGGAAAAAGGATCTTCATTTTGTTTACCTTCCTTATAAATTTTATGCTGTGACTTTGGATAGAATTGTTTTGGATAAGTCTAGTTTGAGATTAAATTTGGATTTCTATAAAAAGGAAAACCTGGAGGTTAGGTGGAAACCCATCGCGTCCGGCAAGGCCACAAGACTTAAACCTACAACCGAAGGGCGACAAGGGTGTATCACATACCACTGGCCCACGTGAAGTCTTGGATTGAATAATGTAGTTTTTTTAAAAGTTCTGGTATATTAATAAGAAATTAATTTTTTTGGAACCCTATATGAATAGGGAAAAAAGAATATTTTTTTATGTTCTATTAACATTTAGAGTAAAAGATCAGTTTCTGGTAGAAATTAGTTAATGGATGGAACTCTACTTGTCATGTATATATTGATTTCTTCTCTAATTCTATGAAGAAATTAATTATTATACTTTAGGTAAGGGATCTTAAAACTAAAAATGTGTTATCCTAATACCTTATGTTTTTTTTGAACCGATGATATTTTAAATCATCATAGATTGATTGCTTTGAGGCCCTCAATTCTACAATGTTTTGTGACTAATGACCTCATTCACTCCCTATAAAGGTTTACATTTTCTCTCCAATTATATGTCTCTAATTTCCACCAATGTTCTCCTAATTGAGATCATAATTTGATGGTGACTTTTTCATTCCATTTTTCCTCTTATAAAGAATAAATTTTATTAACCCTATTTCTGATGTGGGTTTTCCCACAAATGTATTTTCTATTTTCAACCATTTATTTTCGAAGAACAATTTCAAATAGCGAGGACACAATTTATTGAATGAGGGAAGAATGTAAAACCCCATGATTTCCTAGTATGTTATTTCTCCAAAGTAATTCAATAACATTCACTACACACAACACCGTGTTCAAGCACACCACGACATACCAAACTAGCCGTTCAAAAGAGGTTATGAATAGTATTTACTGAAATTTGAAATTTATATAATATTTATAATTTTATAATTCATATTATGAGTTTCTTAGACATAATAGGAATAAAACTTCATTTTTTTCAGATAAAAGAACTATTTAAAAAAATGTTATTTTACCGCCTTTTAATGGAGAAACCTTTTAAATTCCAATATTTTAAACTTTTATATACCAAATTTTACAAAATAAACTTCTTCTTTATAATTGGGACATAAGTATTTACTTTCAATAAATTTTTTGTGTTTTTATCGTAACTTTCATATTTGGGTGAATTATGAAAAATATGGCATTTTAATTGAAAACAATTTTTTTAATAAAAATAATTTGTAGTGAAAAATTATAAATTTTAATGGTTTGAAAGTAGAAATACAATATATTTATACCATTTAATCCAATGTTATTCATTTGAAATGATTTCACATTGAAATTGAACAAAAACAGGTATCAATCTTTTGTGAGTTATTATTTCTTAAAAACAAGTTTTTTGGTTTTGACAACGGGAATTAATTTTAATTTAATAAATTAAGGTTATATGTTTTTAATTTGGTAAAATAGAATTAATTTTTGAACTCATAATATCAAAATTATCTTAGGATGAATTTTTGGTATTTTTATGAAAACATTAAATTTTTGATGAATAGTGAGAAACACAGAGTTATTGGTTAAAACCAACATGTAATTTAAATAATTATTAAATTTATTTAAATTTATTTTAGGTAAAAATAGATACATAATACCTATATAAGTTAAATATAATTCACTGGAGTCATTTCATAATAAGTTTAGATATATAAATATTTTATTTAACTTTTTACTGTCTTTTTCCCACCTCATACGAGCTTTTTCTAATTTGCTTAAAACATAATTTTACTGCTTATGTGAGTCAAATTTCAAAAATCAGAGAGAAATAGATAACCTCAGTATGTAAAATGTGGTTCAATAAGATGAAAATAATTTTTGGTTAATAGTAACTTTTGACTTGTATTTACCATGGTTAAAGGTAAATAGGGTAATTCAAGGTAAAAAGAATATAATAATAATAAAAAATTACCTTTACACTTGTCCTAACCTAATTGGATGAATCATGACCATCCCTGGGAATCCTTTGGTCGATTTTGGGACCCTATGGAGACACTTATGAATGATAATGACACTTTATTTTAATTAACTTAACGTAAAGGCAAACATAACATAAAACATGTCGTTTAGTAAAACAATTTTTACATGAGGTTATATAAGTCATATTTTATACTATAAAAATTAATTGGAAGGATAAAAATATTTCCTAAATTATAGTTTTTTTAATTCTAGACATCATATACATTCAATTATTTATGACACAATAATGATGTAGTATTTACCTCATTATTAATGATTTAAATAAATTAGATTATTAATATTAAAACTATATCAAAAACCTGTCCAATTATTAATGGATTATTTTATTTATACCATGAGTCATCTTATATTCATCTTTAATTAGTTTTTTACCTTTAAAAACCTAATATCACTATATAGTTAAATAATATTTTCACACATTGCTAAAGAGCCCCTCATTCCCCATATAAAAGGACACCAATTCTAACTCATTCCACACACCTCTCAAGCCCATTGGATCATCCTAACCCTTCCCAAATAAGCTCTAAATATCCCTATCTTTCAAATATAATCCTTACCTATGGTATAATTCTCTTAAAAAAGTCCTTTTGGTTGAAACCAAAGGAATTTTTCCAAATTAAAGGTAACAGTTTCTCTTAAATTCGTTTATTTTATTTTATTTTATTTTACTTATCCAACCCCCTTAAACTATTTTTATTCCTTTATTTAATGACTAATCCTGTATCCTCAATATAAAAGGATGTTTTTATGAAAATTATTCTAACTACACTTACACACACCTCCATATAATGGGTGATGAACATACTGTTTCTATGGTTGGCTAACTAACACCTCACGAAAGGTTGATTGTTCGATTATCTCATACTACCTCTCATGGTGGACATTAAGATGGAACTGTATTTATATATGATATATATATATATATATATTATTTTTATTTTTTATTTTTACTTTAGTATCTTCCGTTTATATCATACCTTTATGGTTTCCATTATGGGTAAAAC
Organism: Viscum album; assembly: GCA_963277665.1. Classification (NCBI taxonomy): domain Eukaryota; kingdom Viridiplantae; phylum Streptophyta; class Magnoliopsida; order Santalales; family Viscaceae; genus Viscum; species Viscum album. The sequence goes on from OY728165.1 coordinate 1,563,725,974, forward strand.
GCGATAATTTCATTTGAGAAAGTGCGAACTACCACCCCCTCAAAGTGACATGAGTCGTTAATGACTTATGTGGGATGCATAATGTATCGAGTTAATGATATTATATATAATATTATACTATAAATACAAAATTCTTATGTATAATTATGTTTTAATTCCACTAAAATATAAAATAAAAATGAATGTAGCGTTCATGCGTACGTACAACTTACCTTCTCCATGAACGGTGCATTTCATTTCTTATCTCCAAATATTATTTATGGTTAAAAATACATATACATACTAGAAAAGTATGATATATATTAAATATATATGAGTAATATTATTCTATAGATAATATACTTTTGACCACGTGGACAATTTATAATATAACAAGTTTATTTTTAACTCATGTTCCGAACATCAACAAAATGTTCGATATGAACTCAAATAATTAACTAATTGTTATAGCAAGGTAATAAGTGATATAAAAGGAATAATTAAATTGAAAATATTATTTATAAGGTATAAATTAACTTATGTTTATTATTCAGGATGAATAAGGAACATACGAGGGAGTCAAGTCGGACACGTGGTAAGGGGTTTCTTATATCACTTTTAATTCTATGAGATTTCCATTATTCACCACTTATTTATTTCATGTGGTGTATTGTGTACTGAAATTTTATATATATTATCACGATTCTCTTTATATTCATTATAATCTATTATTCATTTGGTGGTTATTGACTATTGTTCATACCACTCGATTGATTACAACGAGTTAAGGGTTATTTCCTCAATCTCATTTTTATACAAGATAGTAAATGTGTAAGTATTTTCTAGGACATACTTATCATAGATAACCATATTTTATAAAAAATATTTCAAAATGAATCTTATATGGTTTTATGGTAGGGTCTATTTAACTAGATCATCATTTTAAATGTTTTAATGCTTTATCTTTCTAAACCCTTTTAATTAATGTCCACATTTTCAAAATTAATTTAAGGATATATTTATATGGACATGAATGTTTTCAAATGATAATTCTTTTGAAAAGTTTCAATGTGGTATGGGAGAATTTGGATTAAAAATACCATTTAAATTACTACATTTATAAATTGTGAGAATTTATATGATTTCACGAAAAGGGGTATTTCTCTCAAAGCATTTTACTGATCATTTTCATCTATGTCAACACCCTTCAATGGATTTTAAACTTGTTTGAAGTTGATTTATTATGATATAAATATTCAATATTGTATTTAATTTTTTGTGATATGTTTGATTGTGGATGTAACGCCCCGACCCTAGTTACCCAGAGTCGGTGCATTACTTCGTAACATTGGCATGATCACAAGAAATATCAAATCTCGAAAGACCGATTGGTTTAGTAGCCTTGGAAACACCAGATATATTCATAAGTTTTACATTACATCATAAAATGAAAAAGCTACTACAACAACATAATGTCTCCACAGTCCACACTAATATCCCCTCATAATATCCCTGCAGGTCATTCATAATTTACTTCTTCACTTCCTGGGAAAAATAAAACATAGAAAAGGGGTGAGCTCAAATGCCCAGTAAGGATAACAATATAGCGGAAACATTCATAAATAAGAAGAAACATTTAAGGCAATGTATAACTAAAACAAAAGCCTTTTAAACTTGAATATCAACATAATATGGCAAAAGTAAAATGAAATAATGCCATTTACTCATTCACATGGATATTCTACTAATCGAATAATCACATGAAAAATCACTAACCACTTTCATAATGTTGGAATGCATAATTCCAGACTATCATAACCACATAGCAAAGGCCTCGTGCCAAGACTACAAATAAGATTTTGTCAAGGCCTTGTGCCAAGACACTAGTTTGTCTCATGAGACCTACCGATGCATCGAGGAGATATAGCGGGCTCCACCCGTCACATATTAAGTCCAATGAATTCCCATATGAAAAGGTTTAAACATAACCTAAACATTCGTATTAAAACTAGCATACGAAATGTCAATAATTTTACAATAAACTATTAATGGTATAAAAATATCACATCCACAGTCAAACATATCAAAAAACCTTCATTACAATATAGAAGTTTTGTATCACAATAAATCAACTTCAAATAAGCGTAAAATCCATCAAAGGATGTTGACATAGATGAAATCAAAACACATTTTAGAGAAATATCTCTTTATATTTTTGAAATCATTTAAGAGCCATATAAAATAAAAAAATTTCTTGAAAATATTCTTAAACGCTTGTAAGGAAAGCTTTTAAGATTTTATAACGGCGGAAAATAACCGCACCCACCGTACAAGTTAAAAAAAACATTCTTACCTTAATTCTGTCGAAAAGGTTAAAAAGTACCTTGTTTTGAAAACGACGGAAATATTCCTCTTATAAAAAGTCAAAAAGGGTATAAATGACTTCAACCCATATTCTTGTAAATAATAAAAATGTTTTGAAATATATTTTTAAGAAACATGGATGTGGATGATAACGATGTCCTAGTAGATAATTATGTATAAACAACCTTGGATAATGAAGAGGTTGTGAAGTAAACCCTTACCTTGTACTTTTACTTGGCTGGGGTAGGTTAACCTCCTGTATAATGGTGAAATAATTGTTATTAAATTATACAATAATCATATACATTCATATGATATCATATATGATCTTTTAACATTGCTTTGTTAACAATATCTTAGATTTATCGTTGTTTCGGGTGTTAACTTACTCGTTTTCTTTTATATGTTTTGTTACGTAAGTCATGTTTTTCATGGATAGTTTGTATCTTATTCATATCCAGAATGATATCATGTCCTTAAACATTATTTTTAAATCATCAAATGATAATTATACTTGAATGGATACGACAGAGAATGAATTTCATCGCGTTCGTGGAGACGGTAGTCCGTACGTACGCACGAGCGACAATATCATTATTTTGATATTAAAATAATATATAATTTGATAGTATATCATATATACAGAATCATTATCATGTTATATTTATTATTTACATGAATTACATATCATTTTTATACCCATCTAAATAATAATATATTGAATAACAATTACACCACGACGTGGAGACGGTAAGCCGTACGTACGCACGTATGGTGACATGTCATTCAAATGATGGGTAGAATACTGAATATGGTTGTTCCATATTTATAATAACATCACAGTATATATAATATACTGGAGTTATAATTTTAGAATTGAAATAATAAACAAAGAGGGAGTGGAAGAAGAAAGAAACATGAAAGAGGGTGATGAAAATGTTACCTCTTCTTCGGGTTCTTCCTTTTGATTTGATCAAAAGGACTCCCTAGGATGGCTTTATGACTAAAGTAAAGCTTCTAGGATGAAGGGAGAGAAGTTGGGAGAGTATTTGGGCAGAGGTTGGACGAACCAAAAGGCTTGAAAGTGTGAATAAGGTGGTAGAGGTGGGGGCCTTTTATAAGAGGAGAGGAGGGGCTCTTTTGGAAAGATTAAAATGTTACATTATTATACAATGCTTTTCGGATTCTAAAGGTCCCAAACTTATATAATTCGTGGATAAGGTGATAAGGGTTCGAAATATCTTCATACAATAGGCTTTGGACAAGTGTAATCTTTGGATTTTTCATTATCTTCTCATTTTATTTAAATCGTTAAATAATGAGGTCATCACCACATCATAATGATTTCATACATAATTTAATTTATTTAATGTCTAAAAATTATAAAAAAAATACTATGATGTAGGAAATATTTTTATCTTTCTAATTAATATTTATAATCAAAATTTGGACTTGTGTAACCCCACGTAAAAATTCTTTTAGTAAAACATTTTATGTTTGTGTCATTTTTTACTTTAACATTAAATAAAAGGTATTTATGTCATTTTCTAACTAAAGTGGCTCCATGGGGTCCCCAAGTTGACCCATGGGTTGTCTTGGTCGGCCATGACTCATCCAATAGGAGTAGGACAAGTGTCATGCTCGTCTCATATTATTAAAACATTATTTGTACCTTAAACTACACTAATTACCTCTAATCGCGATTAAGAACTTAAAAGTTACTATTCACCAAAAATTTATTTTAATCTCATTGAACCACATTTTACTTCTTAATGACAACCATGTATTTCAGATTTTTGAAAATCAAATCACAGAAGTGGTAATATTTCATTTAAAGGAAAAATCAGTTATTTAACTACCACATAGTGGTTTCACTATTCATAAAAAATTGAAGTTTTTCAGAACAAAGCCAAAATTTCACCCTAAGCTATAATTGATATTCCGAATTCAAAAATGATGTCTATTTTAAAAAATTCCAAACATATAAGTTGCATTAATTAATTTTATAATTAATTCCCGCTGTTACAAAAAATGGCGTGTTTTTAAGAAACAATTTATATCAAAAGATTGTCAATTGTTTATGTCTGATTTCAATGTTAAATTAATTCTAATGACAACCATTGGATAAAATGGTAAAAATATATTCTAATTATACTTTAAAACCACTAAATAGTATAATTTTTCACTATAAATTATTTTGATTTAAAAAGTTGTTTTTAAGTATTTTTCACTATTCATAAAAAAATTAGAAGTTCTCAGAAAAATACCAAAAATTCAACATTGGATAATTTCGATATTCCGAATCCAAAGATGAAGTCAATTTTGATAAATAAAATTTATAAAATTTCAAAAATTAGGTATTACTATTCACAACCGCTAGTTTAATTAGTTGCGGTGTGTGTTAGAGCTTGATGTTGCGTACAACACACACTATTGCATTATTCGTACCGTGGAAGCTTGGGGTGTTACATTCTCCCCTCCTTCAAATAATTGCGTCCTCACAATTTCTAGGGTATTACTGCATAAAAAGACTCGGGTGGTTCTTCATCATAAGTTCCTCAGGTTCCCATGTTGCCTCTTCCATTTTATGATTTCTCCATAAAACCTTTACCAGACGAGTCGTCCGGTTTCTCAGCACCTGCTCCCTCACATCAAGAATCCTGACGGGCTCCTCACAATAGGAAAGATAGGGTTCCAGTTCTAATTCCTCATAGGTGAGTACATGCGTTGGGTCAGGAATGTATTTCCTCAACAGAGATACGCGGAAAACATTGTGAACTATGGAGAGACTTGGCGGTATTGCCAATCGGTAAGCTACAACCCCAATACGATCTAGAATTTCGAAAGGTCCGATGTACCTGGGACTCAACTTACCCTTCTTACCAAAACGTATAACTCCCTTCCATGGAGATACCTTTAAGAAAACATGATCTCCCACTTGAAATTCCAAAACCTTTCTTCTGTTATCGGCGTAGCTCTTCTGCCTACTTTGAGCTGATTTGATGTGGTTTTGGATTACCTTCACCTTTTCCATTGTTTCTTCCACCAGTTCTGGTCCCACAAGTTTTCTTTCACCAACGTCATCCCAACAGGTTGGTGTACGACATCTCTTTCCGTATAACGCTTCATAAGGTGCCATATGACTGCTTGAATGGAAGCTATTGTTATAGGAATATTCTACTAGTGGTAAATATTGATCCCACATACCCTGAAAGTCAAGAGAGCATGATCTCGACATGTCTTCTAAGGTTTGAATAGTCCGTTCTGATTTTCCATCTATTTGAGGGTGATAGGCAGTGCTCAAACGAAGTTCAGTATACAAGTCCTTTTGAAGACTTTTCCAGAATCTTGAAGTAAAACGAGGATCACGATCAGAAACAATCGATAGGGGTACTCCATGAAGTCTTACAACTTCATTAATATATAGTTTTGCTAGACGTTCAAGTGGTAGATCCTCCCGTATAGCCAGAAAATGTGCTGACTTAGTAAGTCGATCAACAATGACCCATATTGCATCATTCCTTCTAGGAGTCTTTGGTAGTCCCATGACAAAGTCCATCGTAATATTATCCCATTTCCACTCAGGTATGGGAAGAGGTTGCAATACTCCACCAGGATGTTGCCTTCCAGCTTTCACTTGTTGACAAACCATACACCTCGACACAAAATCAGCAATCTCCCTCTTCATATTGTCCCACCAAAAATGTTCCTTCAAATCTCTATACATTTTGGTGCTCCCAGGGTGTATAGAGAAGTTGTAACTATGAGCATCATCCAGTAATTCCCTTTTTAGATTAGGTATATCGAGAACACAAAGTCTCTTCCCGAATTTCAAAATTCCATCCTTATACACAAAGTCCCTCAATCTTCCATCATTCACACCTTTAATCTTCTTCTGAAATTCTTCATCATTGGTATGAGAACTCTTAATCCTTTCTAGTAATGATGGTTTGGCAACCATTTGAAAAAGCATTGATGTTTCACCTTCCCTAGTTATTCCCATGTCCATCTTCACTATATCCAAGAAAATGGAATCCCTTTCAATTCTCATCACATTCAAAACTCCATGGTCTTTTCTACTCAAAGCATCTGCCACCTTGTTTGCCTTCCCCGGGTGGTAATGTATCGTGCAATCATAATCCTTGAGTAGTTCAAGCCATCGCCTTTGCCTCATGTTGAGTTCTTTTTGTGTGAAAATATACTTCAAACTCTTGTGATCAGTATAAATCTCACATTTTTCACCATAGAGGTAATGTCTCCATATCTTTAAATCAAAGATCACAGCTGCTAACTCAAGATCATGAGTAGGATAGTTTTTCTCATGAATTTTTAGCTGTCGTGATGCATAGGCAATGACCTTATCATTCTTCATAAGGACACAACCAAGTCCTTTCTTCGATGCATCACTATAAATAACAAACCCATCATTACCCGATGGTAGAGTCAATACAGGGGCGTTGACTAATCTTATCTTCAGTTCTTCAAAACATTCTTCACACTCTTTTGTCCAGACAAATTTAATCCCTTTACGTGTGAGCTTTGTCAATGGGTTAGCCAATCTGGCAAAATTCTGGACGAAACGTCGATAATAACCTGCTAAACCAATAAAACTGCGTACCTCAGTTATACTTGTCGGTGCTGGCCATTATTGGATTGCCTTGGTTTTATAAGGATCAACGGAAATTCCATCCTTAGAGACAATATGGCCAAGAAAAGAAATCTTATGAAGCCAAAATTCACACTTACTAAATTTCCCATATAATTCATGTCTTCTAAGAGTCTTCAGGATAATGCGTAAGTGATTTTCATGATCTTCGTGGCTTTTGGAGTATACCAAGATATCATCAATAAATACCACTACAAAGTCATCAAGATATTCCTTGAAAACTCTATTAATCAGATCCATGAAAACAAAGGGTGCATTAGTCAATCCAAAAGGCATTACTGTAAACTCGTAATGCCCGTACCTTGTTCGAAATGTTGTCTTTGGAACGTCTTCCTTCTTCACACACAACTGATGGTATCCAGACCAAAGGTCAATCATTGAAAAGTATTGATCTCCATATAGTTGGTCAAACAAATCATCAATGCGAGGTAGGGGATACTTATTCTTTATTGATATAGCATTGATCTCCCTATAATTAATGCACAACCTCATAGATCCATCTTTCTTCTTAACAAAAAGAACAGGGGCTCCCCAAGGAGAAACACTAGGGCGAATAAATCCCTTATTACTCAATTCCTCTAGTTTTTTCTTCAGTTCAACTAATTCCACAATGGCCATAATATAAGGGGTCTTCGATATGGGCCTTGATCCAGGAATTAAATCAATGGAAAACTCAACTTCTCGTTCTGGAGGATGTCCAGGTAAATCTTCCGGAAACACATCAACATATTCTCTCACAATAGGTACATCCTCTATTTGAATCTTCCTTTCCTCACCCTCAGTAATTTCGTTCTCTTCCTCCCCAATAATTGAATTTAGTTGAGCTACTGGGGGTGGATCTAGATAAGAATTATGTGGCGTCAATTCGGCTCTAAAGATAAGGTGTTCCTTATCATCATCATCAAGAATGGTAACCTCTTTCCTCTTACAATAAATTTTTGCATCATGGTCCGAAAGCCAATCCATACCGAGGATTATATCAAATTCAATCATGGGTATGACGATGAGATCAGTAGGTAAAGAACATTTAGGTGCTCTAATGGGAACTAATCAACAAAACTTTGTTGCAACAATACTTCCCTTAGGGGTTTTGACCTACAACTCCCTTGTTAAATCAAATTGGAAATATCTAATTTTCTTAGCAAACTGGGAAGATATAAAACAATGCGATGATCCAGAATCAAATAATGCATTTTCTAAACTTGAGGAAACCATTAAATTACCTTCCACCACGTCTTTCGGAGGTTCTACCTCAGTAGTAGTGATAGCATAAGCCTGGCCTTGATCCCTTGGACTTTTCTGTGGTAAGTTCTCCTGACGCTTAGGACATTCATTTTCATAATGCCCCATCTCCCTGCAATTGTAGCACCGAACGTTGGTAGCTTCCTTCTTCCCCTTGCAATCATGAGCTTGGTGGCCTTTTTCACCACACTTGTAACAGACACCCATTCCCTTCAAGCAAGTACTAGGATGTTTCTTCCTGCATTTACCACAAGATGGATATTCAACCTTTCCCTTCTTCCCTTTATTTCCATTCCCAGATTGGTTAGTAGGTCTCTTCTTCTCTTGCTTTGCTTTAAAGTCATAAGACTTAGAGAATTCCTTTTCCGTCTTGATAGCGCATGAGACAATACCTTCGTATGAAGAGAAGGTTTGTGATACTAAAGCTCGACAGAGAAATGGTTTCAACCCATCAAAGAAACGATCAGTCTTACTTCTTGGGTTACGTATGTAATCTGCAACATACCTTGCTAACCTTGTAAAGTTAGCCTCATACTTTGCGACATTCTCATCCTCCTTCTGCCTCAGACTCAGAAATTGCCTTTCCATATCCGCTCGATGGTCTCGAGGAAAGTATTTTTCTAAGAAAATCTCTTTGAACTCCTGCCATTCCATGTTTGTTAATTCATCATCTTCCTTTGTGTTTTGAATTAGTGACCACCATTGATCGGCATCTTCAGTGAGGTGGTAAACTGCCATGACAACATTCTCCCTTTCACTACTCCCCAAGGCATGGAATATTTTCTCTAAGGAATTTATCCATTGCTCAGCTACTATAGGATTTGTACTCTCATTGATGGTTGGTGGTTGTTGCCTCATGAAATGGTCTAGCATTGATCCTCCACGTTGCGGATCAGGTTGCTCCATACGAGTAAGGTTGTTATTCATAACCTGCGTGAGTTGTCCCAGTACGGTGAGAAGCTGATCAGCACCAGTTGTATCACTAGCTCCACCATAATTATCCTGAGCAGGAGGGAAATCACTACACGGAGTGCGTGCATTGATACGGTTTCCATTCCTTCCACTAGGCACCATTTCTAAATAATGGCATAAACTAGATTATTTCATGAATCAAAATACATAATTCCATACTTGTAAAACACTTAACATAAATTAAACTAATTATGGATATAATAAATAATTATAAAAATGTTTTCTTTGAGTAAGTATATACTCGTAACCCTTCATAGTGGTTTGTAAAGAAAATGGGAATTATCCAAAGCATATCCCCCGGGAGTGTCGTAACCAAGAGTGCAGCAAGGCCTGTTGTCGGGCACCAGTTCCCGTTCGAGTCTAGATCAAAGTGGTGTTTTTGGGTTTTACCCCTAGGTACATCTGTGCCAGAGCCGCCTCTACCTGCTCGTATCCAGACAAGGATGTATTGCTCGGAAAACTCACAACATCTCTACAATACCAAAATTCTAGGAAGTTCTTCTATACTAATCCTCAAAGTCTATCTTCGGGATATGTGCTCCAATCAGAGTTTATCTAATTCTAGCTTCCAAGGTTAGTACTAAACTGCCTCTGATACCAACTATAACGCCCCGACCCTAGTTACCCAGAGTCGGTGCATTACTTCGTAACATTGGCATGATCACAAGAAAGATCAAATCTCAAAAGACCGATTGGTTTAGTAGCCTTGGAAACACCGGATATATTCATAAGTTTTACATTACATCATAAAATGAAAAAGCTACTACAACAACATAATGTCTCCACAGTCCACACTAATATCCCCTCATAATATCCCTGCAGGTCATTCATAATTTACTTCTTCACTTCTTGGGAAAAATAAAACATAGAAAAGGGGTGAGCTCAAATGCCTAGTAAGGATAACAATATAGCGGAAACTTTCATAAATAAGAATAAACATTTAAGGCAATGTATAACTAAAACAAAAGCCTTTTAAACATGAACATCAACATAATATGGCAAAAGTAAAATGAAATAATGCCATTTACTCATTCACATGGATATTCTACTAATCGAATAATCACATGAAAAATCACTAACCACTTTCATAATGTTGGAATGCATAATGCCAGACTATCATAACCACATAGCCAAGGCCTCGTGCCAAGACTACAAATAAGATTTTGTCAAGGCCTTGTGCCAAGACACTAGTTTGTCTCATGAGACCTACCGTTGCATCGAGGAGCTATAGCGGGCTCCACCCGTCACATATTAAGTCCAATGCATTCCCATATGAAAAGGTTTAAACATAACATAAACATTCGTATTAAAACTAGCATACGAAATGTCAATAATTTTACCATAAACTATGAATGGTATAAAAATAGCACATCCACAGTCAAACATATCACAAAACCTTCAATACAATATAGAAGTTTTGTATCGCAATAAATCAACTTCAAATAAGTGTAAAATCCATCAAAGGATGTTGACATAGATGAAATCAAAACACATTTTAGAGAAATATCTCTTTCTATTTTTGAAATCATTTAAGAGCCATATAAAATAAAACATTTTCTTGAAAATATTCTTATAAGATTGTAAGGAAAGATTTGAAGATTTTATAATGGCAGAAAATAACCGCACCCACCGTACAAGTTAAAAAAAACATTCTTACCTTAATTCTGTCGAAAAGGTTAAAAAGGACCTTGTTTTGAAAACGACGGAAAGATTCCTATTATAAAAAGTCAAAAAGGGTATAAATGACTTTAACCCATATTCTTGTAAATAATAAAAATGTTTTGAAATATATTTTTAAGAAACATGGATGTGGATGATAACGAGGTCCCAGTAGACAATTATGTATAAAAAACCTTGGATAATGAAGAGGTTGTGATGTAAACCCTTACCTTGTACTTTTACTTGGATGGGCTAGGTTAACCTCTTGTATAATGGTGAAATAATTGTTATTAAATTATACAATAATCATATACATTCATATGATATCATATATGATCTTTTAACATTGCTTTGTTAACAATATCTTAGATTTATCGTTGTTTCGGGTGTTAACTTACTCGTTTTATTTTATATGTTTTGTTACGTAAGTCGTGTTTTTAATTGATAGTTTGTATCTTATTCATATCCAGAATGATATCATGTCCTTAAACATTATTTTTAAATCATCAAATGATAATTATACTTGAATGGATACGACGGAGAATGAATTTCATCGCGTTCGTGGAGACGGTAGTCCTTACGTACGCACGAGCGACAATATCATTATTTTGATATTAAAATAATAAATAATTGGATAGTATATCATATATACAGAATCATTATCATGTTATATTTATTATTTACATGAATTACATATCATTATTATACCCATCTAAATAATAATATATTGAATAACAATTACACCATGACGTGGAGACGGTAAGCCCTACGTACGCACGTATGGTGAAATTTCATTCAAATGATGGGTAGAATACTGAATATGGTTGTTCCATATTTATAATAACATCACAGTATATAGAAGATACTGGATTTATAATTTTAGAATTGAAATAATAAACAAAGAGGGAGTGGTATAAGAAAGAAACATGAAAGAGGGTGATGGAAATGTTACCTCTTCTTCGGGTTCTTCCTTTTGATTTGATCAAAAGGACTCCTTAGGATGGCTTTCTGACTAAAGTAAAGCTTCTAAGATGAAGTAAGAGAAGTTGGGAGAGTATTTGGGCAGAGTTTGGCCGAACCAAAAGGCTTGAAAGTGTGAATAAGGTGGTAGTGGTGGGGGCCTTTTATAAGAGGAGAGGAGGGGCTCTTTTGGAAAGATTGAAATGTTACATTATTATACAATGCTTTTAGGATTATAAAGTTCCCAAAGTTATATAATTAGTGGCTCAGGTGATAAGGGTTCGAAATATCTTCATCCAATAGGCTTTGGACAAGTGTAAGCCTTGGATTTTTCATTATCTTCTCAATTTATTTAAATCGTTAAATAATGAGGTCATCGCCACATCATAATGATGTCATACATAATTTAATTATTTAATGTCTAAAAATTATAATAAAAAATAATATGATGTAGGAAATCTTTTTATCTTTCTAATGAATATTTATAATCAAAATTTGGACTTGTGTAACCCCACGTAAAAATTGTTTTAGTAAAACATTTTATGTTTTTGTCATTTTTTACTTTAACATTAAATAAAAGGTGTTTATGTCATTTTCTAACTAAAGTGGATCCATGGGGTCCCCAAGTTGACCCATGGGTTTTCTTGGTCGGCCATGACTCATCCAATAGGAGTAGGACAAGTGTCATGCTCATCTCATATTATTAAAACATTATTTGTACCTTAAACTACACTAATTACCTCTAATCGCGATTAAGAACTTAAAAGTTACTATTCACCAAAAATTTATTTTAATCTCATTGAACCAAATTTTACTTCTTAATGACAACCATGTATTTCAGATTTTTGAAAATAAAATCACAGAAGTGGTAATATTTCATTAAAATGAAAAATCAGTTATTTAACTAGCACATAGTGGTTTCACTATTCATCAAAAATTGAAGTTTTTCAGAACAAAGCCAAAATTTCACCCTAAGCTATAATTGATATTCCGAATTCAAAAATGATGTCTATTTTAAAAAATTCCAAACATATAAGTTGCATTAATTAATTTTATAATTAATTTCCGCTGTTACAAAAAATGGCGTGTTTCTATGAAACAATTTATATCAAAAGATTGGCAATTGTTTATGTCTGATTTCAATGTTAAATTAATTCTAATGACCACCATTGGATAAAATGGTAAAAATATATTCTAATTATACTTTAAAACCACTAAATAGTATAATTATTCACTATAAATTATTTTGATTTAAAAAGTTGTTTTTAAGTATTTTTCACTATTAATAAAAAAATTAGAAGTTCTCAGAAAAATACCAAAAATTCAACATAGGCTAATTTCGATATTCCGAATCCAAATATGAAGTCTATTTTGATAAATAAAATTTATAAAATTTCAAAAAGTAGGTATTACTATTCACAACGGCTAGTTTAATTAGTTGCGGTGTGTGTTAGAGCTTGAGGTTGCGTACAACACACGCTATTGCATTATTCGTACCGTGGAAGCTTGGGGTGTTACAGTGGATGTGTTATATTTACACCATTCATGGTTTACGGATAATGTACTGAAATTTTGTATGATAGTTTTAATATGAATGTTTATTTTATATTTCAAACTTTTCATATGATGAATGTATTGGACTAGTATGTTCCGGGTTGGGGACCAGTAAAAGAAAGCCCTCGGGGTTGGGGTTCGGTTACAGTAGACCCTTTGGGTTAGAGTCCAGTCAACATGGCTCTCCTGGTTGGAGTCCGGTTACAGAGGCTCTTCGAGTTGGAGTCCAGTTACAGAGGCTCTCTAGGATGGAGTCTGGTTATAGAGGCTCTCCGGGTTTGGGTTCTATTACAGATATCCCATAGGTCCTGGAACACGGCCTTGACACGGAAATTACAGTCTGGTACTATACATTACATCATTATGAAATTAGTTATTACATGTGACTAGTCAACTAATAGAATACCCATGTGCATGTTTATATGGTAATGTTCGATTTATTTTTTCCATACTATGTTTAAGTTTATGTTTAAAATGCTGTTGTTTTGTTACACATATTGCCTTAAATGTTTATAGAATCCACTAAATTATTTACCCTTACTGAGCATCAGAGCTCACCTCTTTCATAAGTTTTATTTTCCCCAGATATGAAGAAGTTAGTTATGATTTATTGCAGGAATAATCTAGGAGGCTTGGAAGTTTCTAATGGAATAAATTACTGTTTTTTCTTAACAAGTTGTAATGCTGAAGTTCATGTATGTAATCTCTTTTCCAAGACTGCTAAACTGATTGGTCCTTCAGGACGTGATTACATTTAATCATGCCAATGTTATGTAATAGTGTACTAACTCTGGGAAACTCGGGTCAGGGCGTTAAAGACCCGACCCGAAATGCTGGGTCCAGTCGTGCTTGGGAAACACGGGGGCCATGAGGCCGTGAGTGCAGCGATGCCTCAGGAGAGTGTGGCGGGGCCGCGGACAGCAAAGCCATGAGGTGGTGCGGTGGGGCCACAGGTGGAGAGGTGGGGCAGTTGGGCGGCGGTGTGGCGTGGTGGGGCGGTGGGTCGTGAGGCCGCGGGGCTACGCAGGGTGTTGTTGGCAGCGAGGCTACGGGGAGGTGCGGGGGGCCGCAGGGCGACACGGGGGCCCACAAGAAGTGAGGCCACTTGGCGAAGATGGATCCAGATGGCGCAATATGGCCACGTGAGGTGTGGCAGGGCTGCGGATGGCGCGATGTTATAGGGCGGCTGTGGCCATGGGGAGACATCGTAGTTTTAGTTGTGGCTAGAGGTGGTTCCAGCCACCGTTCTCGTGTTCCACTGGTGCCGATTGCCGGCACCGGTCCCCGTAACCGTTGCACAGAACACACCAAATAAGAATGACAGAGGGGTCAGACAATGTTTTTTTGGCTTGCACCCTCCGTGTTAGAGCGGTAACAAGTGGTTCAAAAATTCGAATCAAGAACGTATATGGAAGATATTTAAAAACATCAATCCCCACAACCTTCTTCAACCACTATTCCCAATCCTACAAAAGAAAACATAGGAGGATCAACTAGTTTATGAGAGTTGATCCACATTCTTAGTTTAGAAGGGAAGAACATGGGAAGTGATAATCAACCATAAATAAACCCCTAGCTTGAAGGATCATTGAAAGAGGCCAACGATGTCTTTGTGGACAGATGGACTTCGGTGAAGTTGATGTTTCCTCGATCGTCGGTTCGTTCATTGTTGGAGATGATCCTCATTGGCTTTCTTCATTAGAGAGCTTTCTCCCAATAGTTCTTGTCTCCCCAATTCCACCAAAATGAAAGGTAAACCACATTATTGAACAAGTTATCTATTATTTTTGTTGGCATAATTTCAAAATAGATTAATTAATTAATTGATGGGTTGGAATAATTAATTCATGGGGAGAGTTGGCATAATTAAGTGGGGGGGGGGGGTTCAAGAGTATTCCACCTATTAAGAGGGATTTCAAAGTGGTTCAAGGGGTTTTAAGTCTCGGGTGGTCCCCACCACCATATCCTATATGGGAGGTTATGTTCGGGTGGACCCCACCACCATATCCTATGTTGAGAGGTTTTAGTACATGTGGTCCCCACCTTTAAAACATCAACATGGAAGGTATCAACCAAAGGAAATAAAAATGTTACACATTTTTTTTCACAGAAAACACAAAATCTATCTTTCACTCTCGACCCACTACGGTCAAGTTTTAGGTCTCTATGAGTGAATATCGGTGCAATGAGTATAATGGTGCCCACAGATTTCAATTCTAAGCACCAGATCAAATGTTACAAAAACCCGCTCATACATTTACTAAACGTACCCAAAAAAGGTTTATAAATTCATTCTGGGTAGACAGGGCCTCAGAATCACACACCAACAATTTTCACGGACTCATAAAATTTCTATTTAGTTAAAAATAAATTTTACATGGGAATTTTGAGTCATTACAGAAGAATTCAAGATGATAGGCTCTAGTAGAAGAGATAAATCACCAATGGGAATCAAGTGCACCTGATGTCATCTCAATTAGAGCTCGAATAGAGGAATTGGAGGGGTTTAATGATTTTCGGCCATACTTCCCTCTTTATATGAAACAAGGGCCAAAGAAGCTCATTTTGGTGATAAGACGTGCCCCCACTACGATTAATAAAATAAAAATAAATGTAGACAATGTGTTTATTTAATGTACATGTGATGTTCTATACTCAACTAGCCCTCACTTTAGGTGGTCCACATATCCATGTACTCTACCGTTACACAAACAGTACATAGCTACACGTGACAACTGGGTACATGGTGTGTACTCAAGAGTACACGACATGAACTTAGAAAATTTTGGAATATTCCTTTTCCTCAGAATAAAACACAAATATAGATCCATAACTAAAATAAAGATCCAGGTTCTTATAGAAAACAACACGGGTGGGAAAATATCATGCATGGGTGAGTATAACTATACCTAGTAGGGACCCTTGAAAGCACAATGCATACAATAAATGAATATGATTCAAATCTAAACTTATATATTTCAACTACACATATAACAATAATATCCAGATGGAATCAATAAAGACAAACTATCTTAACGTAAGTCACAAATATTATGTAATCCAAGGAATCAGGAAGAAATGTTCCATGTAACACTCATCTGGAAGAACACACTCCATGGGACTGATAGCACTAACGATTTCCACATGAGTGGTAATGATCATCGGGTCTCGCCATAAGATGTACATGATGGAAGTAAAAATATATATGATACACGTATGGATAAAACCCCCAAGGAAATGGGGTATACCCACTTATTAATCTATATATAACCACTATGTAGAGGGTTGGTGTCCATGTAGTGTTTTTCATGATGATACTACAAACTCCACCTATGGCATAAAGATGTATAGAGGATCTCATTATGGGCCTCATTAAAAGATTCCACCAACACTATCAATGAATTATTTCAAATGGGAACGTCATCTTGTTTGTAGGAGGTGATTCCATACTAATCTTTATAGAATAGATATGGGGTGAACACCCTAATGAAACATGTCCAAGATGCAGAAGATAAGGGCTTGAATCTATATTTAATGGATTACATGATGTATAGTAGGGTTAAAAGTTGTGTCTCTTTGACCTCAGGTCATGCCCATGTAAATTTACCTTGTCTATGTAGATGATCATTTAATAGTACATGGTGTGTAAGTACCAATGTACCCTTCTCATGTACAAGTACATGTGTATGCCCTTTCACACATTCCCCAAAAATCTCCTTGTGGGAGTACACGATGTGCTCGTGCACGCGTACTTTATCCCACATCCTTATACCCTTTGAGCTACATGTTGAGTCCATAGGTAGAGGTTACACATCATGTGATAGGGTCACATGACATGTGTTCCTTAACATTCTCTAAAAACCCTAGCCACTACTAGGAGGGACCCACTTGCCTTGTGATCTTGTATTACACAACGTATGGATCGGGTTTTTCCAGAAACACTGGTTTGCCCTTCCACAGAAACCCATGAAACTATTTCCTCATATTTTGGCTTCCATCCAACTGAAAAGAAAAGATATATGATAAAACACTATTTTATTGAATATTTTATTGATAATAAATGATATAATTTCCCCACATTGTTTTAAATATGTTCAACTATAAAGTATTTGGGATTATATCATTCATTTGAATATTTGATGAAAATTCTAGTTTTACCCTTTCAAAATCACTATAGTATTTCAATCATGAATATTTTTATTTGAATTATATGAACATAATAATTTTTAAATGTGTTCCTTAATTCATGGTATAATACTTTTATTCAGTACACATGATAAAACGAATGTATCTGGATGGTGTAATTGGGACACAAAGTCAAAGGTGGGCTGGACACGATAGAATGGAAAAGATTCTATATTTAGGCCATACCTCCTTCATATGGGCTTCTCATGAGCCCAACGTTTTAGAGGAGATAAAGGACCCATATACGCACATATGATCGTTGTGTAAGTCCGGCCAATTCACGTGTTTTTGGGGTCAAATGGGCAGTGCAAGTTGGCATAAAATATTTAACCGAGATACCCCATTCACACTTGAAACCACTTTGAACCTAGCCACCCCACCACTTTATAAATTTGTTTTTTTCTCATTTTTTGGGGTTGGGATATGCATTGGGAAGTTGAGGGCAGAGGAGAAGTAGATACACTCCAATTATTCAACGATTTCAATAAGGGTAGTTCTTGAAGCAAGGATCCCTTCGATGAAGCCTTCGTTTTCTCCTTCGTGTTGTAATGATTTTGTTTGTGTAATAAACTTCTTTGTTCTTCTTTTATTTCTTATATTTTCTTATTTTTTGTTTAAATTTATTCTTCTATAAATATTCCTATTTGGTCTATAATTCTTGAGTAGAAGCGTTATTGGGTTATTCCCATTATAAACCTTTGCAAATGCAAAACGCTTCTACGATGATTACGCCACCCATGGAAGAGTAGTATTTTAGTAATAGATCTATCTTCTACCCTCTTCATTTAATTATTTTGAATCATTAAGCTACTGTAATTCACTTAATATGATCCATGTATTGTGTTTTTAAATTTTAAGAAACTAATAATGTAATTGAATAATTAACACAAAAATACACGAGGTCGAGGTTTTGTGTAAATTGTGAGAGCGCGATCATAATCGGTAATGCAAGACCACATGGGATAAATTTGTAGAGTTCAAATATAATCCCTAAATACAATTTAGCCTCATTTCTAGAATGGATATTTTCTCTAATTAATCACTGACCATAAGCTAACCTTAGAACTATAATCAAAGCAGGGTGTTGCGATTGGGTGTTCCAAAGCTAGCCTAAGGTTTAAGTAATTCCATCTTTGTGGTTAAGTTAACTCTTGTAGGGTTTGAGGGTTAAAAAATTAGGGGATCATAATTAAGTGAATATGGATTAAAATGATAATTATTAATTATTAAATGAAGAGGTAGAGTTATATCGATTACGCCTTTTAAAATATTTTCTAAAAAAACATATTCTTGTTTTGACTTTTTAATCAAACTTCATTTCAAAATTAAAAATAAAAAAAATCCATTCTTCTTCCATAAAAAATTTTCAAGTTTTATAAAATATAAAAAACAACCCCCATCCTTTCAAGTAGTGTTTTAATTCTATTATATTTTATTTTTAGAATCCCTCTAAAATTTTGTTTTAATTCACTTCATCCTTTGAGAGACGACCTTGTTCAACCACTCTACTACACCTTAGTACCACAAAATCACATTAATCATTTGAGGGTTCCCATGATAGCGCTCTTTCAAATTGGCACCGTTTATGGGGAGGCAAGTAATTATTTAAAAAATTAGAGTTATTTATTTTATTTTACATTTTATTCTCTTCCTCTCATCTTTCTTTCTTATTTACCCAATATGATATTTTTCTTCTTCTTTTATTTTCTTCAACATATTTTTGGACCAGCAAATCAAACACATAATTTTTATTTTACTATGGTCTACATTCCTTATTTGAATATTTCATTGATTTATAACATGAACTAATCCCGAAGATCGCTTAGATCTTGACCATGAGATTGAACGTAGCCTTAGGGAACGAATCAGACATTCTCAGTCTACAGGAAGGTTCAACATTCAACAAGTTGAAGAATTAATCCAATATCAGAACATTGAAATTGGATGCAATTCGGATTCAACCGTAAAAAAAGAAACAATGGCTGAAAATAATGGAAATCATCTTAATAGAACCATTTGAGAAATGACTGCACCGGATATTAACTATCAACCAAATTGTATTGTATACCCAAATCTCGAATCAGACTTTAAACTAAAATCTGGGTTAATTCAATTACTTCCAAAGTTTCATGGCCTCTCCGATAGGATCCCAATAAAAATTTGAAAAAACTTAATGTGGTTTGCTCAACCATTAAGCCTATAAATGTCTTTGAAGATCAAATCAAATTAAGAGCATTCCCATTTTTACTTGATGGAGCAGCGAAAGATTGGATGTATTACTTACAACCCGAAGATGTAACTTGTTGGAACGATTTAAAACGTCTTTTCTTGAAGAGATTTTTCCAGAATAAAGGACCACATCCATTCGTAATGAGATATCTAAGATCAAGCAAGCACAAGTGGAGTCAATGTATGAGTATTGTGAGATATTCTGGAAGTTCTGTGCAAGCTGCCCACATCACCAAATCAGTGAACAATTACTCATCTAGTATTTCAATGAAGGACTCAAACCTATGGAGAGAAGCATGGTGGATGCTGCCGCTAGAGGAGAATTGTTGGAAAATACACCAGTAGTTGCACGTGCGTTGATCGAAAAGATGGCCCAAAACTCCCAAAAATTTGGCGATAGAGGTACACCACATGTTAGGGGAGTACATCAGGTAAGTATATCTTATTTTGAAAGTCATTTGATTGATACGAAGTTGGAAGAATTGAAAAATATGGTGAGACAGATTTTTGGGCACAAAAGACATCCCAAACCCCTCCTTCAAGGCCTTGTGGTATTTGCACTGAGACAAACCACCCAACTGACTGTTTCCCAGAACTCCAAGAAATAGAATATTGTGCAGTAGTGTTCCCTGGGAGACCATATCAGCAACAACAAAAACAACCATATACCCAAAAAAAGTTTGATCCAACATACAACCAGGGGTGGAAGGATCAATCGGACATGAGGTATGGCTCTGGACAACAACAAAGTCCACCCTTTCAACAAAACTTCCAGTAGCCTCCGCCTTACCAGCAGGGTTTCCAACAACCCCAAAGGAGATTTGAAGCCCATGAATCAGCAAGCCAGCAACAAGGGAATCCCCCACCAAAGGTAGAATCTAACACCGATGATCTTTTGAAGAAAATTGTTCTTAATCAACAGAATGAGATGAAGAGTCATGGTTCGGAGTTGAGAGAGTTGAAGACTCAAATGATCCAGATTTCCACTGCCCTCCATGAACTTGTAAGTAAGAATTATGGAAATCTACCTTCCCAACCCACTCTAAATCCAAAGGGGAATGTCTGTTCCATCACATTGAGATGTGGGAAGCAAACAACTGATGCTTCTCTACCTAAAATTCCACCTAGATTCACCTCAACTCCAAAAAAGCCCAATTCCACATCAACTGACGAGCAACCCACAGAGAAAGATAAAGGTATGAAAATATTAATGATGATCCTCCTAAACCTATTCCTTTTCCAAACAGGGTTGTTCAAGCCAAGAAGATGGCCGAAGAAGCAATGAAAAAGGAGGTTTTGGACACATTCAAGCTCATGGAGATCAACATTCCTCTACTTGAATCCATTAAACAAATTCCAAGGTATGTGAAATTCTTAAAAGAACATTGTATCGATCGAAGAGGGCTCACGAGAAATGAGAGGATCAACCTTGGAAGGAATGTCTCAGCACTCATTACACCAACTCTACCAATGCCAACAACTTTCAAGGATCCCGGGACATTCACCATCCCATTCACCATAGGGGAGTGGCACATTTCTGATGCACTTTATGATTTGGGAGCTTCAATAAAGGTGATGCCTCATTCTGTATTCTCTTCTTTACAGGTTGGTGAGTTGAAGTTGATGAGAGTAGTGGTGAAATTAATGAACAGAGATATGACATATCCAGCGGGAGTCCTTGAGGACGTACTTTTCCATGTAAGATACATGATCTTTCTAGCAGATTTCTACGTTCTTAACATGGAGGATGATCAGGTATGTTCTCATGCCCCCATTATCCTAGGTAGACAGTTCCTCAAAACTGTAAAAACTATCATAAATGTCAATGAGGGTACAATTTCCATGGAATTTGGGGATGAAGTTGTGATATTTAATGTTATGGATTCCTTGAAGTACCCCTCAGAGGATCATTCTGCATTTGTTATCTCCCATTTTGAACCACCAAGTAGAAACATCATGGATTTGGATTGTCCTATTCTTAGTGAGATTATGGGTATTGGTTCTAGTTTGATGTCTAAGAGTACTTCCACACCCGTTTCTAAGGAACAAGACTCTCTAAGATTTGATTCTGAAAAGGAATCATATTCTAATTTTGACAATGTAAACTCTAATTATGGAATGGCTGTTGAGTATTCTGATGGATTTGATGCTTCATTCTTTTATTTTGTTGATGTATATTCTGATACTGATGCCCTTTCTGCACATATTTCAGCCCCTTCTGTGTCTCCATCCATACACCACCCCCCTACACTGGAACTCAAGCCATTACCTCCAAATCTCAAATACTCATACTTGTTGAGTGGTGAGAAATTACCAGTTATCATTGCCAAGAATCTCCGTTTTGAACATGAAGAAAAACTGTTGAATCGTTTGAGGGAGAACATTAGGGAAATCAGGTGGACCTTGGCTGACATATCCGGGATTAGCCCCTCCATTTGCATGCGTAGGATTCTTTTGTAGGATGGAACTAAACCGGTGAGGCAACCACAAAGGAGATTCAATCCATCCCTTCTGGAGGTTGTTAAAAAAGCAGTTGAAAAATTGACCGAGGCAGGTATAATCTATCCCATTTCAAATTCTCAGTCAGTAAGTCCTATTTAGGTTGTGCCAACGAAAAGTGGTGTTACTATTGTTAAAAATTAGAAAGATGAGTTAGTTCTAATGAGGGTGATAAATAGTTGTCCTGTGTGTATTGATTATAGGAAACTAAATCATTCCACTCGCAAAGACCATTTCCCCCTCCCATTTATTGACCAGATGTTTGAGAGACTAGCTGGGAAGACACACTATTGTTTCTTGGATGGATTTTCTGTATATTTTCAGGTTTCTATAGCTTTGGAGGATCAGAAGAAGACTACATTCACCTGTCCATTTAGCACATTTGCCTACCGGAGGATGCCATTTGGACTTTGAAACTCCCTAGGTACCTTCCAGAGATGCATGGTGAGTTTTTTTTCTGATTTTATTGAGACCTGCATGGATGCATTTATGGATTATTTTATAGTTTATGGATCCTCATTTGATAAATGTATAAATAGTTTGGGAAAGGTATTGAATCTTTGTATTGAGATGAATCTGGTCCTGAAATTTGAAAAGTATTATTTCATGGTAGAGAATGGAATTGTCTTAGGCATGTAGTGTCAAAACATGGGATATAGGTTCATAGATCTAAGATAGACATTATTTTATTCTTACCATATCCTTCATATGTGTGTGATGTTAGATCTTTCCTAGGTCATGAAAGATTTTATCGGCGCTTAATCAATGATTTTAGTAAGATTACTCTTCATATGTCACGATTACTTCAAAAGGATTCTGATTTTGTGTTTGATGATTCTTGAAGGACTTTTTTGGAAGATCTAATGAAATGTCTGACCTCTCTACCTATCATACAACCCCCACAGTGGGAGATTTCTTTTGAGCTTATGTGTGATGCCTCCAACTTCGCGGTTGGAGATGTCTTATCTCAGAGGGTGGAGGGACGTTCACATGTGATCTCCTATGCATCGAGGACACTAGATTCAGCCCAATCAAATTACACAACCACAAAAAAGAGTTTCTTGCTGTCATATTTGATATAGAAAAATTCCATTCATATTTATTGGGATCTAAAGTAGTTGTTTTTTCTGACCATTCATCTATGAGTTACCTCTTGAAGAAGCCATATGTAATGCCCAGACTGATCCGATGGATGCTCTTTCTTCAAGAGTTTGACATCAAGATAAATGACAAGAAGGGGTTAGAGAATTTGGTGGCAGACCACATGATCCGGATTACTCACAAACCAGAGGGTGACACCTTGGACCAGGTACCACTTCGGGACACTTTCCCCGATGAAAATATCTATACCATCTCAGGTACGCATCCTTGGTATGCTAATTTAGTTAAATACATTGTTTCCTCTGAAATCCCAGTAAATTTGAAGAAGCATCAATTCCAAAAATAAAAAAGTGAGTCTAGGTTTTATGTGTGGGAGGATCCTTGCCTCTGGAGCATGTGTAGTGACCATTTCATTAGGAGGTGTGTTCCCGATCATAAGTTTGAGTCTGTTTTTCATTTCTTTCATACAATTGATTGTGGTGGAAATTTTGGACCCCAACAGACAGCTAGGAAAGATTTGGACTCTGTATTATATTAGCCTAGCTTATTACATGATTCCCATATGTTTTTTAAGTCATTCTCTCATTGCCAACACACTGGAAACATTTCAAGGAGACACACGATTCCCCAACAGCCCATTTTATTCTGTGAGATTTTTTATGTTTAGGGAATTTATTTTATGGTCCCTTTTCCAAGTTCATTTGGCTTCTTTTATATCCGTGTTGCAGTCGATTATGTGAGGAAATGGGTGGAGTCCAAGGCCACAAGGACTGATGATTCTCATTTTGTAGTGGATTTTGTCAAGGCCCAAATATTTTGCAGGTCTGGAGTACCAAAGGCCATAATCAGGGACCAAGGGACACACTTTCGAAATAGTAATTTTTCTTCCCTCTTTCATATGTATGGGGTGACACAAAAAAAATCAACACCATACCACCCCCAAACAAATGGCCAGGCTGAGGTTTCAAACCGTGAGCAGAAACAAATATTGGAGAAAACTATGTAGAAAAATAAGAAGGATTGGATCAAGCGATTGGATGATGAATTGTGGGATTATGGGACAGAATAGAAGACACCCATTAGTATTTACCCATTTTAGATTGTTTTTGGGAAAGAGTATCATCCCCCTGTGGAAGTTGAGCATCAGGATTATTGGGCAATAAAGAAATGCAACATGAATTTGGCCCAAGCTGGAATCCAAAGGAAGCTGCAAATTCAAGAGCTTGAAGAGATTAGATTGTCTTCATCTGAGAACTCAAGGCTCTACAAGGAAAGATCAAAAGCATCTCATGATAGAATGATCCAACAAAGGGAGTTTCATGTTAGAGAGAAAGTCCTTATCTACAGTTCACGACTAAAGCTGATGCCTGGTAAGTTGCATTCCAGATGGTTAGGTCCTTATATTGTATCTAATGTTTTTCCTTATGGTGCAGTCGAGATCACACAAGAGGACACTAGAAGGAGATTTACAGTCAATGGGAAACATTTGAAGACATACATTGAGGGACTTCCTTCTAATGCAGTGGATTTTATCACACTGCATGACCCCATCATCACATGAGCACATCAGGCTGTTCCTAAAACTTTCACTTTTATATTATTTTTCATATTTAAAAATTCTGCATTTCATGTGAATATATCATCTCATGGGTTCACATTGAGGAAAATTCAATATTTTATGTGCGGGGGAGGGAACCTTTTAGTTTAGTAATTTCAATTGTTTTCCTGAAAAAAACCAAAAAAATTGTGTGTTTTTCAAATTTTGTGTGTTTATTTTTCAATTTTCTTTGCGTTTTTGAAATTTTTGAGCTGAAATGATTCTCATCACAATTTTGACAATGAGTGGAACAATTTATCCCATGAAACTGAGCTTAAATGAATGCTGAAAATGACTTTGTTTCAAGTTCAAATATTTAGTAATTTCATGAAAAGTACATTGAATTTTGAGTCTAATGACACATCTCACAGTCTTTATATTTGAAATCACTTTCTTGCGAGGCTTCTGAACCATTATTTTCATATTATTTATATTCACCTAACTTCTTGAGAGAATCAAACCATGCTTGATATAACCATAATTCGATCTATTCCTGTCAAAACATGAGGGTTTGAGGTACTTATGTTTAAATGATTGAGGAATCTGTTTGGTATTAAAGTACCTATTTCAAAGAATCCTTTTTTATAATGGCCTACCTTGAACATTTAATCCTTGTAGCCCTTAGAATCCATGCATAGCATGTTAGGTTAACAACATTACACGCCAATTTTCCCTATCCAACCAACTCTTGCAGTGAAATTGCATAATCTAGTTGAACTTAAGTGTGAGGGAAGGTATGTTGTGTTGTGCTACAACATTTTGTGATACATTGGGTGGAAAATTAAGTTCTGAAGATATGTGTTTTCTACTGAAGAAATTCATTATATTGAAAGTTCTGCCTTTTCTTTATCTTTTATGACAAGTGAAGTTGTGCCTTTTCTGGAGCTCTTAATTGAGGTGGAAAGTGTGCTTATCTGGAGCTTTCAAGAAAATCATGTTTGAGAAGATTGACATTTTATATGATGAAATGATGAATGGTGTAAACTCTCCATGACTTTTCATGATTATGTATCTGAATTGACACTATGGGGATTGATGAAGAGACTATATTTAAGTTAATGTTAGATTAATGTAATTTTGCTTCAAAAAGAGTCAAGCCCTCCTTATTCAGCCTTAAAATTTCAACATCTAAATCCTACCAACAGAAAGCCACAGAACAACCCTGAAAAGTCTTCATGATAAACATATGTCTTTGAATCACATCAGGTGGCGATGTAGGAATTTATCAAGCCTATGGTGACCCTTTTATGAGTTTGGATGAGAAAAACATTGCAAAAAAATGATGACATTTGTGTTATAAGAGAAAATTCAATCAAGGTAAGTGTTTTGTGCATGGGAGGATAAATGAAGTGGAAATATATTGAATGATATAAATGGAGTACTTGAAATAATTATTTTTATGAGTCATGATATCTTTTGTTTCTTGGTGTGTAATTTTCTCATCTCAAGGATATGTGTTTTAAAATTGGTTTTGATTTGAAATTGATATTTACTTGATATGAGGTTTTTCTCAGGAGTGGAAAAGGGTAAGTGTGGGGGAGTTGATAAAACACTATTTTATTGAATATTTTATTGATAATAAATGATATAATTTCATCACATTAGGTTAAATATGTTCAATTAGAAAGTATTTGAGATTAGATCATTCATTTGAATATTTGATGAAAATTCCAGTTTTACCCTTTCAAAATAACTATAGTATTTCAGTCATAAATATATTTTTTGAATTATTTGAACTTAATATTTTGTAAATGTGTTCTTTAATTCATGGTATTGAACTTTTATTCAGGATAATTTATAAAAAGAATGCATATGGGTGGCGTAATTGGGACATAAATTCAAAGGTGGGCTGGACATGCCAGAATGGAAAAGGTTCTGTATTTCGGTCATACCTCCTTCATCTCGGCTTTTCATGGGCCCAAAACTGTAGAGGATATAGAGGACCCATACCCTCACATATGATCCTTCTGGAAGGTAGGCCAATTCACGCGTTTTGGTGGTAAAATGGGCGGTGCAATTTTTCATAAAATATTTGTATGAGATTCCCCATTCACACTTGAAAGCACTTTGAACCTAGCCTCCCCACCACTATATAAATTGATTTTTTTCTCATTTGGTGGGGTTGGGACGTGCATTTGGAAGTTTAGGGAAGAGGATAAGTGGATACACTCCAATTATCCAACCATTTCAATAATGGTAGCTCTTGAAGCAAGGATCCCTTCGATGAAGCCTTCTTCTTCTCCTTTGTGTTGTAATGATTTAGTTTGTGTAATAAACTTATTTGTTCTTCATATATTTCTTCAATTTTCATTAAATTTATTTTTATATTAATATTACTCTTTGGGATGTAATTTTTGAGTATAATCGTTATTTGGTTATACCCATTACAAACCTTTGCATATGAAAAACTGTTCTACGATGATTACGCCACCCATGTAAGAGTAGTCTTTCAGTAATCGATCTATCTTCTACCCTATTCATTTAATTATTTTTAACCATTGATCTAATATAATTCACTTAATATGATCCATGGATTGTGTTTTTAAATTATAATAAACTTTGAAAGCAATTGAATAATTAACACAAAAACACCAGAGGTCGAGATTTAGTTTAAATTGTGAGAGCGCGATCTTAATCAGTAATGCAAGACCACATGGGATAAATTTGTATAGTTCAAATATAATGCCTAAATACAATTCATCTCCATTTCCAAAATTTTTATTTTCTCTAATTAACCAATGACTATAATCTAACCTTAGAACTACAATCAAAGCAGGGTGCTGCGATTGCGTGTTCCGAAGCTAGCCTAGGGTTTAAGTAATTCCACATTTGTGGTTAAGTTATCTCTTGTAGGGTTCGAGGGTAAAATATTAGGGGATCATAATTTAGTTAATATTTATTTAAATGATAATGATTAATAATTAAATGAAGAGGTATAGTTATATCTATTACACCTTTTAAAATATTTAAAAAAACATATTCTTGTTGTGTCATTTTAATCAAACTTCATTTCAAAATTAAAAACAAAAAAATGCAATCTTATTCCAGACAATTTTTTTCATGTTTTATAAATGATAAACAACCACCCCCGTCCATTCAATTAGTGTTTTAATCCTATTATATTTTATTTTTAGAATACCTCTAAAATGTTGTTTTAATTCACTTCCTCCTTTGAGAGACGACCTTGGTCAGCCACTCTGCTACACCTAAGTACCCCAAAATCACATTAATCATTTGAGGGCGCCCATGAAAGCAATCTTTCAAATTGATGACATTTCCAGGGAGGAAAGTAATTATTTCAACCAATTAGAGGTATTTATTTTATTTTACATTTTATTCTCTTCCTCTCTTCTTTCTTCCTTATTTACCCAATCTGAATTATTTTTTCTTTCTTCTTATTTTATTTTCTTATACTTCTTTTTGGACCATCTACTCAAACTTATAATTTTTATTTTACTATGGTCCACTTTCATTACATTAATCTTTCATTGATTTATGACACAAACTAATCCTGATGATCTCTTAGATCTTGACCCTGAGATTGAACGTAGCCTTAGGGAACGAATCAGACATTCTCAGTCTACATGAAGTTTCAAATTTTAACCAGTTGAATAATTACTCCAATATCAGAATATTGAAATTGGAAGAAATTCAAATTCAACCATAAAACAAGAACCAATGGCTGAAAATAATGGAAATTAACTTAATAGAACCATTTGAGAATTGGTTGCACCTCATATTAACTATCAACCAAATTGTATTGCACACCCAAATCACAAATAGGACTTTGAACTAAAATCTGGGTTAATTCACTTAATTCCAAAGCTTCATGGCCTCTCTAGTGAGGATCCCAATAAATTTTTTAAAGAATTTAATGTTTTTTTCTCAAACATGAATCCAAGAAATTTCTTTGAAGATCAAATCAAATTAAGAGCATTCCCATTTTCACTTGATGGAGCAGTGAAATATTGGATTTATTATTTACAACCCGAAGATGTATCTTTTTGAAATGATTTAAAATGTCTTTTCTTGCAGAGATTTTTTCCATCATCAAGGACCACATCCATTCTTAAAGAGATATCTGGGATCAAGAAAGCACATGGGGAGTCAATGTATGTGTATTGGGAGTGATTCAAGAAGTTGTGTGCAAGCTTCCCACATCACAAAATCAGTGATCAATTACTCATCTAGTACTTCTATGAAGGACTCACAACTATGGAGAGAAGCATGGTGGATGCTGTAGCTAGAGGAGCATTGGTGGACAAGACACCAGTAGCTGCACATGCGTTGATCGACAAGATGGCCCAAAACTCCCAACAATTTTGTGATAGAGGTACACCACATGTATGGGGAGTACATCAGGTAAGTCCATCTTATCCTGAAAGTCATTTGATTGATACAAAGTTGGAAGAATTGACAACTATGGTGAGACAGATTGCTTTGGCACAAAAGACATCCCAACCCCCTCGTTCAAGGCCTTGTGTTATTTTCACTGAGACAAGCCACCCAACTGACAGTTGCCCACAACTCCAAGAAATAGAAGATTGTGCATCAGTGTTCCCTGGGAGACCATATCAGTAGAAAAAAAACAACCATATCCCCAAAAGAGGTTTGATCCAACATACAACCAAGGGTGGAAGGATCAATCGGACATGAGGTATGGCTCTGGAAAACAACAGAGGCCACCCTATCAACAAAACTTCCAGCAGCCTCCGCCTTACTAGCAGGGTTTCCAACAACCCCAAAATTTATTTAAACCCCAAGAATTAGAAAGCTAGCAACATAGGAATCCCCCAACAAATTTATATTCTAACACTGATGATCTTTTGAAGAAAATTGTTCTTAATCAACAGAATGAGATGAAGAGTCAAGGTTCGGAGTTTAGAGAGTTGAAGACTCAAATGAGCTAGATTGCCACCACCCTCCATGAACTTGTAAGTATGAATTCCGAAAATCTACCTTCCCAACCCACTCAAGATCCAAAGGGGAATGTCAGTTCCATCACATTGAGAAGTTGGAAGCAAACAACTGATGCTTCTCCACCTACAATTCCACCTCGATTCACCTCAACTCCAAAAAAGCCAAATTCCACATCAACTGATGAGCAACCCAAGGAGAAAGATAAAGGTAAGAAAATGATTAATGATGATCCTCCTAAAACCCTTCCTTTTCCAAACAAGGTTGTTTAAACCAAGAAGATGGCTGAATAAGCAATGAAAAAGGATGTTTTGGAAACATTCAAGCATGTGGAGATCAACATTACTCTAGTTGAAGCCATTAAACAAATTCCAATGTATGAGAAATTATTAAAAGAACTTTGTACCAATCGAAGGGGGATCAAGGGAAATGAGAGGATCAACTTTGGAAGGAATGTCCCAGCACTCATTACACCAACTCTAGCAATGCAAACAAAGTGCAAGGATCCCGAGACATTCACCATCCCATTTACCATAGGGGAGTTTCACTTTTCTGATGCACTTTGTGATTTAGGAGCTTCAATAAATGTGATGCCTCTCTCTGTATTCTCTTCTTTATAAGTTGGTGAGTTGAAGCTGATGAGAGTAGTGGTGCAATTAGCAAATAAAGCTATGACATATCCATTGGAATTCCTTGAGGTCGTACTTGTCTGGGTAAGATACATGATCTTTCCAGCAGATTTCTACATGCTTAACACGGAGGATGATCAGGTAAGTTCACATGCCCCCATTATCTTAGGTAGACCCTTCCTCAAAACTGCAATAACTATCAAAAATGTCAATGAGGGTACACTTTCCATGTAATTTGGGGATGAATTTGTGATATTTAATGTTATGGATTCCATGAAGTACCCCTTAGAGGATAATTCTGCATTTATTATCTCCCATTTTGAATCACCAAGTAAAAACACCATGGAATTGGATTGTCCTATTCTTAGTGAGATTATGAGTATTGGTTCTAGTTTGATGACTAAGAGTACTTACACACCTGTTTATAAGGAACAAGACTCTCTAAGATTTGATTTTGAAATGGAATCATATTTTGATTTTGATCATGTGAACTCAAATTATGACATGGCTGTTGAGTATGCTGAGGGATTTGATGCTTTATTCTGTGATTTTGATGATGTATATTCTGATACTGATGCTCTTTGTGCACATATTTCATCTCCTTCTATGTCTCCATCCATACACCACCACCCTACACTGGAACTCAAGCCATTACCAGTAAATATCAAATACTCATACTTGTTGATTGGTAGAAATTACCAGTTATCATTGCTAACAATCTCCCTTTTGAACATGAAGAAAAACTTTTGAATCTTTTGATGGAGATCATCATGGCAATCGGGTGGACCTTGGTTGACATATCTGGTATTAGCCCCTCCATTTGCATGCATAGGATTCTTTTGGAGGATGGGGCTAAACTGGTGAGGAAACCACAAAGGAGACTCAATCCAACCCTTATGGAGGTTGTTAAAAAAGTGGTTGAAAAATTTCTCAAGGAAGGTATAATCTATCCCATTTCAGATTCTCAGTAGGTAAGTCCTATTCATATTGTGCCTAAGAAAAGTGGTGTTACAGTTGTTAAAAATAAGAAAGATGAGTTAGTTCCAATGAGGGTACAAAACAGTTGGTGTGTGTGTATTGACTATAGGAAACTAAATCATTCCACTCGCAAAGACCATTTCCCCCACCCATTTATTGAAAAGATGCTTGAGAGACTAGATGGGAAGATACACTATTGTTTCATGGATGGATTTTCTGGATATTTTCAGG
This sequence comes from Viscum album, assembly GCA_963277665.1. Classification (NCBI taxonomy): domain Eukaryota; kingdom Viridiplantae; phylum Streptophyta; class Magnoliopsida; order Santalales; family Viscaceae; genus Viscum; species Viscum album. The sequence goes on from OY728165.1 coordinate 1,563,757,736, forward strand.
TTCCTATAGCTCTGGTGGATCAGGAGAAGACTACATTCACTTATCCCTTGGGCACATTTGCCTACCGTAGGATTCCATTTGGACTTTGTAATGCCCCATGTACCTTCCAGAGATGCATGGTGAGTATTTTATTTCTGATTTCATTGAGAATTTCATGGAGGTATTTACGGATGATTTTACAGTGTATGGATCCTTATTTGATGAATGTATAAATTGTTTTAGAAAGGTATTGAATCATTGTATTGAGATGATTCTGGTCCTGAACATTGAAAAGTGTTATTTCATGGTAGAGCATGAAATTGTCTTAGGGAATGTAGTGTCAAAACATGGGATATAGGTTGATAGATCTAAGATAGAAATTATTTCATCTTTAACCTATCCTTCATGTGTGCATGATGTTAGATCTTTCCTAGGGCATGCATGAATTTATCAGCGCTTCATTAAATATTTTAGTAAGATTTCTCTTCCTATGTCACGATTACTTCAAAAGGATTCTGATTTTGTGTTTGATGATTCTTGAAGGACTTAGTTTGATGAGATAAAGAAGTGTCTGTCCACTCCACCTATCTTATAGCCCCCACAGTGGGAAATTCCTTTTGAGCTTATGTGTGACGCCTCCAACTTCGCGGTTGGAGCTGTCCTATCTCAGAGGGTGGAGGGACGTTCACATGTGATCGCCTATGCATCGAGGACACTAAAATTCAGCCCAATCAAATTACACAACCATGTAAAAGGAGTTTCTTTCGGTCATATTTTCTTTAGATAAATTTCATTCATATGTATTGGGCTCTAAAGTAGTTGTTTTTTCTGACCATGCAGCTCTGAGGTACCTATTGAAGAAGCCAGATGCAAAGCCCAGGATGATCCGATGGATGTTCCTTCTTCAAGAGTTTGACATCAAGATAAAGGAAAAGAAGGCATCATAGAATTTGGTGACAGACCACATGAGCAGGCTTACTCACACACCAGAGGGGGACACCTTGGACCATGTACCACTTCAGGACACTTTCCCCCTTTAACATCTCTATACAATCTCAGGTACGCATCCTCGGTATGCTGATTTAGTTAATTACATTGTTTTCTCTAAAATCCCAGTAAATTTGAAGAATCATCAAGTCCAAAAATTAAAATGTGAGTCTAGGTTTTATGTGTGGGATGATCCTTACATCTGGTGCATGTGTAGTGACCAATTCATTAGGAGGTGTGTTCCCGATCATGAGTTTGAGTCTGTTTTTCATTTCATTCATACACTTGCTTATGGTGGAAAAATTGGACCCCAATGGATAGATAAGAATGTTTTGGACTCTGGATTATATTGTCCTACCTTATTCCCGGATTCCCATTTGTTCGGTAAGTCATGCTCTCGTTGCCAGCACACTGGAAACATTTCAAGGAGACACGAGATGCCCCAACAACCCATTTTATTCTGTGATTTTTTTGATGTTTGGGGAATTGATTTTACGGGCCATTTTCGTAGTTCATTTAGTTTCTTGTATATCCTTTTTTATGTTGATTATGTGTGTAAATAGGTGTTTCCCAATCCAACAAGGACCGACAATTCTCATGTTGTAGTGGATTTTTTCAAGGCTCAAATTTTCCTGTAGGTTTGGAGTAACAAAGGCCATCATCAGTGACCAAGGGAAACACTTTTGCAATAGGAATTTTTCTTCCCTCCTTCAAAAGTATCGGGTGACACACAAAACATCAACACCATACCACCCCCAAACAAATGTCCAGGCTGAGGTTTCAAACCGTGAGCTGAAACAAATATTAGAGAAAATTGTGCATCCAAATAGAATGGATTGGAGCATGTGGTTGGATGATGCATTATGGGCTTATAGGATAACATACAATACACCCATTGGTATGTTCCCATTTTGTATTGTTTCTGGGAAAGTGTGGAATCTCCCCATGGAGGTTGAGCATCGGGCTTATTGGGCTATAAAGAAATGCAACATGGATTTGGCCCAAGCTGGAATCCAAAGGAAGCTGAAAATTCAAGAGCATGAGGATATTATATTGTCTTCATATGAGAACTCAAGGCTCTACAAGGAGATATCAAAAGTAGATCATGATATAATGATCCAACAAAGGGAGTTTCATGTTGGAGAGAAAGTCCTTCTCTACCGTTCACAACTAAAGCTGATCCTGGTAAGTTTCATTCTAGATGGTTAGGTCCTTATATTGTATCTAATTTTTTTCCTTATGGTGCAGTCAAGATCACACAATAGGACACTGGAAGGAGGTTTACAGTCAATGGGAAACATTTGAAGAGATACATTGAGGGACTTCCTACTAATACAGTGGATTTTATCACACCGCCTGGCCCATCATCACTTGAGCACATCAGGCTGTTCCTAACCCTTTCACTTTTATATTATTAGTCATATTTAAAAATTCGGCATTTCATGTGCATATATCATCTCATGGGTTCACATTGAGGACAATGCAATATTTTAAGTGTGGGGGAGGGAACCTTTTAGTTTAGTAATTTCAATTGTTTTCCTGAATTTTGTTTTTGAGTTTTTCAAATTTTGTGTGTTTATTTTTCAATTTTCTTTGTGTATTTGAAATTTTTGAGCTGAAATGATTCTCATCACAATTTTGAAATGCATATCAATGAATGAAACAATTTATCCCATGAAATTGAGCTTAAATGAATGCTGAAAATGACTTTGTTTCAAGTTCAAATATTTAGTAATTTCATGAAAAATACATTGAATTTTGAATCCCATGCCACATCTCACTGTCTTTATATTTGAAACCACATTCTTGTTAGGCTTCTGAACCATTATTTTCATATTCTATACATTCACCTCACTTCTTGAGAGAACCAAACCATGCTTGATTTAACCAAAATTTGATCTATTTCTGTCAAAACTTGGGGGTTTGAGGTAATTATGTTTAAATGATTGAGGCATTTGTTTGGTATTAAATCTCCTATTTCAAAGAATCCTTTTTTATAATGGCCTACCTAGAACATTTAATCCTTGTAGCCCTCGGAATCCATGAACAACCTGTTAGGTTAGCCACATTACTAGCCAATTTTCCCTATCCAACCAACTCTTGAAGTGAAATTGCATAATCTAGTTGAACTTAATTGTGGGGGAAGCTATGTTGTGTTGTGATACAAAATTCTGTGATACGTTGGGTGGAAAATTAAATTCTGAAGAGATGTGTTTGCTACTAAAGAAAGTCATTATATTGGAAGCTGTGCCTTTTCTGGAGATTTCATGACAAGTGAAGCTGTGCCTTTTCTGGAGCCTCTAATTGAGGTGGAAAGCTGTGCCTATCTGTAGCTTTCATGAAAATCATGTTTGAGAAGATTGAAATTTTTGATGCTGAAATGATGAATGGTGTAAACTCTCCATGACTTTTCATGACAATGGAGGTGAATTGACACTATGGGGATTGATGAGGAGACTATATTTAAGTGAAGCTTAGATTAATGTAATTTTGCTTCAAAAATAGTCAAGCCCTCCTCATTCAGCCTCAGAATTTTCAACATCTAAATCCTACTAACCGAAAGCCACAGAACAACCCTAAAAAGTCTTCATGATAAACATATGTCTTTGAATCACATCAGGTGGTGATGTAGGAATTTATCAAGCCTATGGTGACCCTTGTATGAGTTTTTAGGAGAAAAACATTGCAAAAAAATGATGACATTTGTATGATAAGAGAAAATTCAAGCGAGGTAAGTGTTTTGTGCATGGGAGGATAAATGAAGTGGAAGTATATTGAATGATATAAATGGAGAACATGAAATAATTATTTTTTATGAGGCATGATGTCTTTTGTTTCTTGGTGTTTAATTGTTTGATCTCAAGGATATGTGTTTTAAAATTGATTTTGAATTGATATTGATGTTTACTTGATGTGAGGTTTGGCGCAGGAGTGGAAAAGGGTAAGTGTGGAGGAGTTGATAAAACACTATTTTATTGAATATTTTATTTATAGTAAATGATATAATTTCCTCACATTGTGTTAAATATGTTTAAGTAAAAGTATTTTGGATTAGATCATTCAATTGAATATTTGATTAAAATTGCAGTTTTAATCTTTAAACAACACTGTAGTATTTCAATGGTAAATATTTTTATTTGAATTATTTGAACTTAATAATTTGTAACTGTGTTCCTTACTTCCTGGGATAAAACTTTTATTCCGGACACGTGATAAAAAGAATGCATCTGGATAGAGTAATTGGGCCATAAAATCAAAGGTGGGATGAACACGCCAGAATGGATAAGCTTCTATATTTCGGCCATAACTCCCTAATATGTGATTTTATTGAGCCCAAATATTTATAGGAGATAGAGGACCCATATTCGCAGATATGATCCTTGAGGAAGGCTGGCCAATTCTTTCTTTTTGGTGGTAAAATGGGTGCTCAAGTTGGCATAAATATTTGGCCGAGATTCCCTATTCACACTTGAAACCACTTTGAACCTGGCCTCCCCACCATTCTTTAAATTGGTGTTTTCACATTTTTTGGGCTTGGGAAGTCCATTGGGAAGTGGAGGGAAGAGGAGAAGTGGATACACTCCAATTCTACAACCATTTCAATAAGGGTAGCTCTTGAAGCAAGGATCCCTTCGACGAAGCCCTCTTCTTATCCTTCGTATTGTAATGATTTTGTTTGTGTAATAAACTTCTTTGTTCATATTTTATTTCTTATATTTTCGGCTATTTTGTTTAAATTTCTTCTTCTCTTAATCTTCCTCTTTGGTCTGTAATTCTTGATTAGAAGGGTTATTGGGTTATACCAATTATAAACCTTCGCACATGCAACACACTTCTACGATGATTACGCCACCCATGGAAGAGTAGTCTTTTAGTAATCGATATATCTTCTACCCTCTTCATTTTGTTGTTTTGAATCATTGAGCTACTTTAATTCAATTAATATGATTCATGAATTGTGTTTTTAAATTTTATGAAACTAAGAAATCAACTGAATAGTTAACACAAAAACACGCGAGGTCGAGATTTTCTATAAATTGTGAGAGTGTGATCTTAATCGGTAATACAAGACCACGTGGGATAAATTTGTAGGGTTAAAATATAATCCATAAATATAATTACTCCTCATTTTCAGAATGGATATTTTCTCTAATAAACTACTGACCATAAGCTAAACTTAGAACTACAATCAAAGAAGTGTGCTACGATTGCGTGTTCCGAAGCTAGCCTAGGGTTTAAGTAATTTCATCTTTGTGGTTAAGTTAGCTCTTATAGGGTTCAAGGGTTAAAAAATTAGGGGATCATAATTAAGTGAATATTTATTTAAATGATAATGATTAATAATTAAATGAATGGGTAGATTTAGATCGATTACACCTTTTAAAATAGTTTCTAAAAAACATATTCTTGATGTGTCTTTTTAATCAAACTTCATTTCAAAATTAAAAACAAAAAAAATGAAATCTTCTTCCAGAAAACTTCTTCAAGATTTATAAAAGATAAACAACCATCCCCATCCTTTCAACTAGTGTTTTAATTCTATTATATTTTATTTTTAGAATACCTCTAAAATGATGTTTTAATTCCCTTCCTCCTTTGAGAGACGACCTTGGTCAACCACTCTGCTGCACCTAAGTACCCCAAAATCACATTAATCATTTGAGGGTGCCCACGAAAGCTCTCTTTCAATATACCCTGACCATACCACACCATTTTCATTCTCAATAACCAGTCCCTTCGATTCATTCAGAAAATTGACTTGTTTTTCATTCTACATTGCACTCAAAGAACCTAAAATCGGGTATCCAAAATTGTTTGATCCATCACTACTTCCATCATAAAAACCCCATTATATTGTTCTTATATGAGATCTATAATATAAAATAATTTAAATATGAAATGGGTATGAATTGATCGATTCCTTCGGAGATGTTGAACCATGGGTCAATGAAGAACACCAAAAATCAATAAAGAAATATGAAAGAAATTCACATTGAAAAAACAAGAGGAATAAACCATGGCCAAGGTTCATGTTGGGATCAATCCCTCACTAATTGGACAATATTAAATTAATCAATAACTATCTATCAAAACACCAAAAATGACCCGGTAAATAAACCAATACCAAATTATGATCAGATAGGAGATCAATCTGAGGGTTGACTGATTCACATTCCTCAGAGAAACTAAAAATTGGGAAAGAATCCAAATAATAAAAAATAACTTACCTTGTGATGTATCAATCACTAATAAAGAATGATCTATTATCTTTTTCATTGGTTGTATCTTTTAATCTCATTGCACACCAATGATCGATCTTTCATTCAGTTGATGGTCGCCTAATAGAGATCCTACAACTCTCCCAATAAGGGTTCTCCAAAGGTTACAGGGTTATGTATATTGCACTGGAATTTCATTATAATAGTTTAAATAAAGACTCTCCAATCAATACATCAAATAAATAAAAATAAATAAATTAATTTTTTTATTTTATCCATTTCACGCACGTGATGAATTTTCCACAAATGGCCTGTGCTAGCAAAGGTTATGTCATGACTACGGTAAAACCGTTATTTTGAACTTAGAGGTTCCATAATATTTCTAATTCGGTGCCCCCTTTATGAATTTATTCCAATTTTACAAGAAAACTACATTAAGGTATATTTAATAAATTTAATCTAATTCATAAATTTATTTCATGCACACCAGGCCTTGGAATCGCACGCTGTCTCAGCACATAGTCTCGAGAATAATTCATACAATATGCAAAAATAATAAGGGGAAAATATGATTCATTAAAATATGATTAAATAGCTTATGAAATATATATAAAGGTCTTACACAATATAAATATACTCCAAAATTCTTGTTAATTGATTTCTTAATAGTTAAGCAAGTCATTTTTTCATCAAAAATACGTTTTCTTCAAAATTTATTTTTATAGACTTTTGTTATAAAATAATATCACTCATTTTCAAAACATTAAGAAAATTATTTGATAAAATTAAATTTAGTTTTGAATTCATCATATAAAAATCATCTTTGATTGAATTATTGATAATTTTCTGATAATTTAAATCTTTTGATAAATATTGAAAATTTCCAAATTTTATTAAATATTTTTCATTCATTTAAAGAATTTACATGTTAAATTTTATTCTAATATATTTTCAAGTAAATTTAGATCAAATATATTCTTATTAATCTATTTTATCTTGTTTAAATCATTTTTATTTTAACTTTATCTAATTTTTTTATGGATATGAAATTTGTTTTTTTTGGAAAACTAGGTTTTCAGCATGTCTGTGAGGTTAACTATAATTTAATTTCTACAACATATTTTTATTAAATTCAATAAAATATATTACTCATTTTTCATCATCATAATTAATTATATATAATAATTTCAACATAATTTTTGGTCATAATGAATATAAAAATAGTAAAAGTTGTTCACCAATGTTAAGGATAAAATGGGTTACCAGATTATTAAAAAATATAATGGTTAAAATAACCTAAAATAATGTAAAATTACTAGTTTATAGACATATTTTTACCTTATATATTATTTTGTTCTATTATGAAAAATTTTGGATTCTTTCTTACTATATAAAATGTAAGATATCTTTTATATTTTTAAAATTTCTTATTGTGTCCTCTCACCCATTTATAAAAGAAACCCCAATCCTCTCCTCCCCATACATAAAAATCCTTTTCAATCAGCCAATACCTAAAAAATAACCTATTTAATACCCTCCCAAAATCCAATAAGTCATTTTTTTGATCATCAAACTCTCAAAGTAATTCCATTGTTGAAAACCTAAATAGGGTTTTTGAAGTAGCGGTATGATTCTAAAACAAATATTTTGTTTTATTTCTTCTTCCAAATAATTTAAATACTATTAAACAACACTAATATAATAATTTTTTTATCTAAAATATAGTTTTAGGTTGTTAAGATATTATAATAAACTAAATCTATCTCCTATTTCATTAAATGGGAAATGATACCATCATTCCTATATACAATGGACTGCAACCTCACAAATAGATGTAATTGGGTTTCGATTATCTCCTCTCAAATACATTTATAATTATGGATTTCAAATATATAAATATTTGTAATATTAATTAAATACTAGACAATGTATAAAATCATTTTTCTATATAGTTCATAACCATACCATCTATTTAAAAATTATAACATAGTTCATGTGTACATTGGAATACTGGCTCGTGAACCATTATGATTAATTTTTTATTACTGCATAACATAGATGATATATGTAAGTGTATTTAAGTAAATAATATTATAATTATGAAATATTGATCTTTTTTAATGATAAAGTAATAATTACCCTATCTTATCTATGATCGTTTAAAAATAGAAACATTACTCATGCGTATGTACGACCTTCCATATTCATGATTGTAACATAATTCATTTTTCATAAAAATATATAATGATTAATAAAATTATAATTCAAATAAAGAAATTATAATAATTTATTTATTGTTATTATGGAGTTTATTAGATAATAATGTATTTGATATTATTCAACTACCAAAAGTTATTTTAGAAAAATTATCTAAACCTCTTTGAAATTACCGACTCAAACCAAAATGATTTAGTAATGGAATATAACATGATAATAAATAAAATATATAGAAAAGTAATCATTTAAAATTGAAAAAGTACTTAAATAATTAAGATAATTTTATTATTTAGGATGATCAATAATTATTGTGATGAATCGAGCTTGAGGTATGGGATCTCTCTGAACCACATTTTTCATTCGGTTTTGACCACTCTCTCTCTCTCACTTTATTCCCGCCTATTTACTATTATGGAATAATTATAAATCATATATATATATACTTTAAATTTATAAACCAAGATATTTCACCCTTCCTTTTAAAGGTTAATACATGAATTATGATCAACTCTCAAATTCCTTCTTTAAGAAATCCATTTTTATTATGGTAAGAGTCAAGATTATGAACCACATTTACATTCCATGGATAGTTCATATGTTTGTGACTTATGATTGATTTCCATTTTCTATCCCATGTCATTATGAACATGTTTTTAAGGATTTCATTAGATAGTTATCCTATTTATTGGGTTATTATTTACTCTCAAGAGACATCATGTATGATATTAGAGGGTAAAGAAAACACAATATGGGACATTCTATACCAAGTGATATTTTCTTGGCAATTATCCTTGAATATTATTTACGTAATGTTATATGTTTCTTCCTCATTTACTATGATGAAATGATATTACGATACCATTTTGTTTATGTTATTATTCAAGTTCATTACTAATATGGCTTTCATTTTATGATACCATGTTATATTATTGACTCATGTTATGTTTCCTTATCAAGTTTGTTCCCTTACAGGGTCTCTTATCTTACCCATTACTATCATGAATTACTTAGGGAATTCTATGAATCTTTTGAGAAAAATTGGATTTTAGATGCTTGTTATAGTGAATAAATATATATTTCATATTTTGGTTTCTATTGATTTATTCAGAACCTAGTCTGCCCAAGAAATTAGGCCTTTTAGAACCTTGTTTTATATTATTGGATATTCATATAAAGAATAATGAGATAATATGTGTTAAAAGGATTTTTGTCACTATATCTGATGAGATGATTTCCCTCCAATTATTCATGACAAGTTTACTTGTATCCAACTCAAATCATGATAAATAAATGAGATGAAGAGAAATACATGGTGAAGCTATAAGAGTATATCCCAACAGCTTAGGGGAAATGAAATTTTTTGGAGGAAGTAAAACGGATAAAATTGGTTAATGAAAAAATAAAAAATATATATTCATAAAATAAATTAATGTACATGACCATGAGGTCCATAAAATCACCTCCAAGACGACCAGAATTCTACTCATCAAAACAGGTACTCTATGCCACCCACTATGTACTTGATGTCATATGCATCTTGAAAACTATATTTTCTCCCTCCAATTACATACTCCGAACTCTATACTATATACTAAAGAATAAAACACATTTTCAATCACCTAATATTTCCACCATGAATGTTGATAACCCCAACATAATCTCAAAATAGAATATGGGCCATAAATCGAAATATAAAATTTATAAAGATTCATTTTACAAACACATTAATTCACTCAAAATTTCCAAATTAACTAATTAATTAATTCACTAATGACATTTTATGTTATATTATTTATCTATATGAATGAACTATTCATGAATATGAAACCTAATGTACTCTAAATAATCAAAAATTTACATTGAGGATTAATTATCATTATTTGTAGTGAAAAAATGTAAGACAATCCAAAAATAACAAAAAAGGATGGTATTTTGATATTTTAAAATGATATTATACTATAATTTTTTTGATATATACAATATCCAAACATTAATTTAATTTTTAATATTCCTATTAATGTGGTTTATTTATGGTGTAAATTTCTCAAAATGATCCTTATGTTATTTTTTTTCATGGTAGAAAGAACAATCCATGAATTTGAATTTTTTTGTGATTAAGTTTCATCAATATAAAACATAAGGAATAAAATTCATTTTTATTTTTGAAATGATTTCCAAAAAAATTTTAAATGAGTCGTTGAACTGGATTTTATGATGGAATTTAAGAAATATCAACGATTATTATTTAATTATTGAGAATAAATAATATAAAAAATTCTAATTTATGAGGTATTTGGTATGACTAAAATTATTTTTTAGGTATTAATATATGTTTTATTATTTAAAATGATAGAAAAAGAACTATGTTGATAAAAAGTAGTAGTTTTATCCTGGAAATTTAGTAAAATAATTCCCATGTAATTTGTGACTTGTAGGATTGAACTGATCATAAATCAAATAAGAGAGGTTCCCGAAATTATAAAAATAACCATTTATAGATTTATATATATTTAACAATAAAACATAAAAAATAAAAATATTATAAGAAAAAAATTCCAATTTTTCATGGAATATATATATATATATTTATTAAAATATTAATAAAAGGAGTACCCAAAGAAAATTTTTATGGTCCACAAAATATTATAAAAACTAAAATATGGAGTTCAAAAAAGATATAAAACCTAATATCCTCAAAAAAAATATGAGATAGATGTGAGACAAATATTACTCTTTGAATATACCCCAAGCAGAAGAGATCATAAAGAAAATGTTATGAAATTCCATGTAAATGTGAGAACCTATAAAATAAATATACTTATAATATTACATGAAATCCTCACATGGCACTACATGACTTTATGAGGTAATGAAGGTTACAATATTGATGCAATTCATAGTGATAGAGGACCGATGTTACAAAAATGAACTCGTACAATTTTTATTCCTTTAAATATAAATTACAGGAATGAACCATTATATCTCTTCTTTATATGAAATTTTTGTCCCATAATCCATGTATAAGTAATAAATAGTGTATCCTTTATAGTCCTTGAAAATAAACCCACAGATTGGAGATCCTGGATTACCATTGGTGGAAGAGTTGGTGTTAATTTTGACCTATTCTTTGATAGGAGGCTGCATAATTATTGGATGAAATCCCTTGTAAGCCTTGACATTCCGTAGAATTCCATAACTATTAAAAATTGTGAGATTATTAATGAACTTCTAGGAAAAAAACGTTTCATGAGGCTTCCATTATGATATAAGATAATGTAAATCTTAGAGAATTAGAGTTCTTGAGGACCTAAACCCTGCCTATATATGTTCTTGTTCTTCCAGGTTGTGTGTCATGCCTTGACCACTTAAAAAAATTAGGTTCATTAGATTAGTCAATCCATATTATCTTAACAACCATGTGGGGTTGGACTTATGTCAACTATATGGTTTAATCCCACTTTATGGAGATTGAAAATATTTATCCATAAACATTTATAAAAATGGCATTGAAAAAAATATAACCAATTCAGTTGAAGCCCTGTTGACAGACACAACACCTTTAGCATATATAGATCATAGTCAACATAAGGATATAGATTGTCATAATCCTGTAATATTATATTCTATATAATAGGGTGAAATTATAATGATAAAATAGAACAAATATATATTGTAATCCCTAATATTCGTCCCACCCATAGGGAAATTCCATAACATATTCCAAGCGGGAGTGTCATGTCAATTCACCCCACAACCCAGAATACCGATTATTTGTATAAAGTGGTAATCATAAACATACATTTTAGGGAATTGGGATTATTATCCTTATATGAATGAAGAAGTCCATGATTTTGATATGTGGGTCCTTAATTTGATCTTGGGACACATCAAATAAGGATCTCCCTTCCAGTTATCCTCCATGAATTTTATGGATGAGTTGAGGGATGCCAGGTATATTCTATGCTTTTTGGATTCTTTACAGGATGTATATATACCATGAAATTTGGTGAAAAATGATTATATATTTTACAAGTAAAAAGAATATTAATGAGTCATTATTTTTGAAAAATGAATCTATTCATACTATCTACCATAAGACTTTAGATAAACTAGATATGAAAAGCATCATTATATTTTTAAAGGTTATTCATTCCAGACCCCATATTAGATGGGATTTCTACAGGTACCCCATTTTACCCTAGAATGAATTATTTTAGAGATGAATATACTCTATATAAAATACCTAAAACATTTGGATTTATGTTTTGTAAAATTGATCAGATGTTTATACACAAAAATGTATATACTGACATAGAAGTTTCCATTTCCTTAATGAGATAAAACCATCAATAATAGATAACCACTCCTAAGTAGAAATAAGGAACATGATTTTTTTATAGATGAATTGGAAATATAGATCCTTATACCTTCCCTAAAATATGGAAATATTGAGGTATATTAAAGGGAACCTTCTTTATCAATCCCCCGATCCTTTTATAATTTTCATTTATCTTTAGGGGATGAGTTTTGAATAATGAGGATGATATTGTTCCCCTTTTTTATGTTCAAGAGCCTAAAATTTAACAAATATCATATAAATATTGTGATCCACAATATTCTTAATATATTTCATATATCATGTGAGCCTATCCCAATGAAGTGACACTTTTACAAAGACATTAGGATCCATGAAATCCCATAATTCCTTTTAAGAAATATCAAAGTTCATCACCCCTTTTCTTTCATGTGATCCAAAGATAACATTAACATCAACTAAAAATACCCATGAGCCATTGATGTTCTATTTGAGTTTCCAATTTCCTTTAAAAGTATCCTTCATCCTAGTAAATTAAATTGATCATAAAGAATGGATAAAAAATAAATTTCTTAAAAACCCATTGATGTGATCATTTTATGGATGTTATATATTATAGACAATATTATTTCCTTTTTGGAGACCCAAACCCATAGGTTCTCCATTATTTTATTACGATTATTTATACCCAATTCCTTATAGAGGAAGGAGTCAAGGTCCAGGCTCTTGAAGGAGGTATTATTAATTTTAGGGTCATCAATACCTATCATTAATGGGTGATGGATTTTGATTAAATTTAATAGAGAAGTAATAATTGATTTATTCTCAATATCTTGGAAGTTCCAAAAATGGAAAATCAATTTTTACCATGATAATATTTGGACTACATTTCCCATGAAAATGTGTTTTTTTCTAGAGATGACGCCTTCAGTGATTGATGCAAAAATGGGGAAGGTTCATATGGTTTATCACTTAAGTGGGACTCATTTTCCTAATAAAGGGATGATTCCATATCTCAATTTAGCTTCCCGTAGGATATCAGGTCATAAAAATGGGACCATATATATAGATCCTCTTTTATAAAATCCTTTTAAATAGGAGATTTACCCCCTTTAGCTTGTTTTCATCTATTGGTCTAATATATTCATAGAAACCTAGATTCATGTACTTCCACATTATTATTGTAGTTTCTCCAAAGAATAATTGGTTGACCTACACGACTCTACTCCAGAGTAACGTACATCCAACCTTTCTCCTTATCGTCAGGCACCGATAAATCCCTGGATTTTTAATTGACTTTATCATTGTTCTGGGCAATGTGGATTCTAGAGCATTTTTCCAATTTCCCTTCCATGATATTCGGGAAACTGATCGAGGAATCCAATTGTCAATGTTTAGCTTCCGGGCATAGTTGAAGCATGTGATGGATGATTCACAACATTTTCTTTTTCTGTAAATTATGGCCAATTTGAGATTTAAACAATGATGAAAAATGTGATACCTAGAATTGAATCAAGAAAATAGATAATGTATAATTACACCAAATCCAAGAGAGAGGACCATCACAGATTATTTATAATTAAATTAATTAAATTGAAAATTACCATTATTGGAATTATTTCGTCATAAATGAATTTGGGGATAGATATGTGGTATACTATAATTGTATTGTAGAAACCAATTGTAAATTTACTCTAGTGGTAATGAACACATCTTCTAGGAATCTACAAATGTCACTGAAGGAATATGTTGGTGCTAAAATGGTAGAACCTTCAACTTTATTCATCCTAATAATGATTTCTTCATGATCCGCTTCACAAATTTTCTCCATGATTCGTTGGAGGATGGTTTCTCTTCATTCTTGGGAGCATTCCTTGAGAAGGGATCTCTCTAAGATTTAAGGGATTCTCAAAATACATTTCTCACAAACAAAGACAATTTAATTAAGATCATGAAAAAATAACATAATTGGATTTATAAATCACTAGGGTTAAAATAAAATAATTTTCAAGTTCCCTTATTTATTTATTTAATCCTAGAGAAACCTCATGTCAAATAATAATATTAATAATAATATCATTATTTCTATACATGTACATAACTTTTGAATTACAATTATATATTATCTTGTAATTTAATATTTAATATTATTATTTCTCATAGGAACATTTAACTTAGTCTGCCATTCCACCAAAATATTTATTGATCCTTGAAGAATATTTCATTATTAATTAAATAAATATCACATTATTTTACACCAATAAATGAATAAATATTATATTCGATAAATATAAAATAAAATTTTATTAAATATTCCACAGACATTATATTTTCTTGAATAACTGGTGACATAATAAATAAAAACAAGCATACATAAGTAATTATTAACCCATGACCGAGAATAATATTTGTTCAACTTGTTAAATAATAAATAATAATATATTATTTAACCGAAAATCTTGATTCACTTAGTCTATGACCCTCTACGACTCTTTCTTAGTGAAATTAGGAAAAGTATCCTAATTTCCAAGGTTAGAATCTAGAAACATGTCAAGGAACCCATAAATAATGAATTTATTTACACAATGACATTCCATCTCATATGGATGCATATTTTGTAATATAATCCCTTTATCTTGACATCCCTAATCAAGCAGATTGCATGCCAGTGGCATCTACTTATGTGCTCGATCTCTATTTCTTTGAATTTCTAGAAATGGACAATCCAAATGGAACAATAGGGCCACAAATTTAATTAGGCTATATCATTTCCACCAATGGTCCTAAGATTTCAACTTCTCGTAAAGAACTACTGGTATAAAAACCTTTCTCACATTATTCAATAATGAAATATTACTCTTGACATACCAAACATATCCTACCTCATGGAAAACATATTTCATCATGGTTTTCGTCAATAGATCTAATTGGGAAACTAATAATACCCATTAATAACAATCCTGATGTATAAGGACCAATGCACACATCCACAGATAGGAACATCCAATGACATAGATAAATGTGGTTTTCCTACAGGTGGGTCTTGTTCTCATAATATCATACTTGATATTACCATTGGTGTACACCATGAGACTGTGACTCAAAGACCATTGGGCATCAAACCATGATAGCCTATATCATTTGTGTCCCTCAAATGATATCATCTCTCTATAGATCATTTATTCATGAATAATGTCATTGTACTTTAGGTTTCTCATCATAGCGTGAAACTGTTATGACCTTTTAGTGTGACAGATACTCTTGTGACATTATGCCATACTATATCATGTAGTGGAATAATAATGATATGATAATTAATTTTATTATAATCAAAACCATGAATAGATGTTATAATAATGTACACAAGATGTTGGTTCAAGAGAAATAACTCTAATAGAATCCCAAATTCACAAGGGACAAATACTGGAAAACTTCTATCTGCTAGCTCTCACATGATACTCATGCTTCTACAAAGATATTCCTTTATTCATGGGGTCCTCCACATTCTCTTTCATGTGTACCATGCTTATTGAAACTTTTAACCTTTTATAAAAATCTAGCAAGAGGAGATACTTCCATAGTATGTGTTTTTTTGTTTGAGTGACTATGGATCTTTTGCAAGAGACACTATTGATGTATTATCACAATTCTATGTGATAGGGTCTTTACATATAGGTACCACATCAATTTCCTAAAGAAATACCTGAATACATTAATATTCCTTAGAGGAATTAGAAGTCATTATATTCTCAGACTCCAAAGTAGAATCAGTGACAACTAGCTACTTTGAACTCATCCAGCTCATAGATCCTCTTTTGAGATAGAAAATATATCCTGACTATGACTGAAAATCATTCTAATTTGTCTGAAAACTTGCATAAGTATATCCCCTAATGATCAGCTACTCGTATCCTCTATACACTAGGATCATATCCTTAGTTCTTCAGAGATACTTAAGCATAGTCTTAACATAAGGCCAATGTTGTTCTCATGAATATGCTTTATATCATTCTACTATGCTTAGTTCATAAGAAACATCATGTATGGTACATATCATGGGATACATGATTGATCCTATTGCCAAGGATTATGGGACACTAATCATTATATCATTCTCATATTGTGTCTTAGGATACATTTTCTTAGAATAATGTAAACTGTGTGAAACTGGAACAATTATCCTCTTGTATTTTTCGATATTAAATCTCTTTAGTATCTTGTCAATATTTTTACTTTAACATTGTCTAATTAGCATCTTGGATATATCAATAATGATCTCGAAAACTAGAATGTAAGATTCTTCACCAAAGTCTCCCTTGGGGATGCATTTATTGAACCAGTTCAAACCTAACGGTAAGACTGGTATGTATTTTCCAATAAGCAATATGTTCTTAATATATACTACTACGATAATACCTGCATTTCCAATAAACCTCTTGTAAATGCATGACTGACATTCATTATTAATGATACCAAATTATTTTATGGCTTCATCATATCGATTGTTCCATGACCAAGAATCATTCATAAATTAAAAAATGGATCCATACAACTTGAAAATTCTTTTGGCATAAACTGGAGTCACAAACCATTCTGGTTGTGTCATATAGACATATTCATAAAGGTACCCATTAGGATATTCAGTTTTGACATCCATATACCAAATCTCATAGACATGGTAAGATTCTATATCAAGAATAATTCTAAAGGATATTAATATGGTAATTTGTGAAAAGGATTCATTACAGAAAATTACATGAAAATTTTTAATCCCTTCATCCACTTGCTTTTCATTATCGGTATTTACATTACCTTTCATGTCCAGTTTCATCTTTACTACCAATTTTCATCCAATGAGCTTTACTTCAACTGGTTCATGGGCCAGAACCCAAAATTGGTTCTAATACATGGAATCAATTTTTTAATTCATGGATTCTTTCCATCTTAGAGCTTCTCAGCTCTCTATATCTTATTTTTAGGAGATAGGTTTATCATTTTATACCAATAATGAGTCACCATCCTCAGCGACTAAAATCCAATATCTATCTGGTTCCCTTACCTCTCTTATAGTCCTATGTAGTACTTGTGTTTCTGGAACTACTTCTTCTAGAGGGACCTATGGAATCTATCCTTATACTCTCTATTGTGTATCATGGGCACCAACAACATCAAATTCTGTAATTATCCCACTATCCTTTTGTCGATTTGATCCCTATAAAGAAAGATAGATTGTATTGAAATAGTAACATTATTTCCTAAGGGGTTTTATAGGCATTATCCCTTTACTTCATTGGATACCCTATAAAGATACACTCAATACCCTAAGGTGCTAGTGTGTTTCCTTATAAGGCATTAAAAACTCCTCACAACCTCATACATTTGTATGAGATAAAATGAGTTTCATTCCACTCTGTAGATTGAATGTAATTCCATTTTATGCTTTAGTTGGTACATGTTTTAATGTGTAAGCGGAATTTTGTAATGCATATCCCCAATAGAATAATTGAAGATCTCCATGAGTCATAATTGACCTTACCATTTCTAACAAGGTTTAGTTCCCCCTTTCACTTATAGTATACTACTATGGTGTATAATGTGTCATGAGTTATGATAGAATCCCACACTTCACCCCCCATTCCTATGATTCATTATCTTCTTACGATGTTGATTATCTTAATCCCTCATGAATTCCTTGAATTTCTCAAAAGATTCAGACAAATAACTCAATATGTATTCATATCCATATATACTCTAGTCATTAATAAATGTTATGAATTAAGAATATTCACCTCTATATTCAATGGTAAATTATCCACACACAACATTATTTACCAATCCTAGAATCTTTGTGGCCCATTCACCCTATCCATATAATGGAGGTTTGGTCATTTTTATTTGTAAAAAATAATGAAAGCTATCAATTGGTTTCATATCAAAAGAGTATAAATAACCATATTGATATAGCTTTGTCAAACTATTTTCATATATATGACCATGATGCTGATTCCCACGATGGGTGTTATAGGAGTCGTGTGAACATGATTCATTGTCAATTTTCAATATTTGGTTTTCATAATTTAATACATAATGTATATTATATAAATGTTTCATATGGTTACATCTGTTGTCTATATTAAATAGAAATCATGTATTTAAAAATGTGAAAATAAACTCATATGTATATAATAATGATAAAGAAATTATGTTTTTGACAACTATAGGTAAATAAAAACAATATTTCAAATCTAAAATAATTCTCATTTTTATTGAGAGGTCGTTGTTACTAATAGTGTGGGTAGCCAACCTCTCCCTATTAGTAGATCTCAGTTCCATATCTCCTGTGAAAATTATTTGAAATATACATGGGTCCTGCATTAGGATACAAATGTGAGCACCTCAAGCTGTTTGTAATACCCAATGTGTAGATATGGAAAGATTAAACTTGATAAAAAAGGGACAATTAGTTTCCCCATTCTTATTATTGATTTTACTCTTCAAGTTTCTGGACTTGCCACATGGAAAACATAGTGAATCTGTTTCCTTAACCTGCCTTTGGATCTTCCACTTATTAGAAGGGTGGCGCTTGGGAGATTTAGACTATTTATAAGTCATTTAACTATTTTCATTGTTCATTTATTTCTTATACACTATAAGGGACAAAGGTTCATCATTCCCAATTCCTTTAACCCCTTGTAGAATCAAGGTCATAAGTTCCAAAAGACTATTCTAATTATTTCTCATATTGTAATTAAAAATAAAGCTATAAAATGTATTGGGAAGTTATGAAGGTATTATATATATACACAAATCATCTGGGTATTTAATCCCTAATATTTCCAAGAATTCAATATAGCTAATAAACATGAATAAAGGAGGTCTAGCTGGCATAGAAACTCTATGATTTGTTGTGAAAAATTAATTGGTGATATCAAACATCTCTTGTCTTTCCTTTTCTTGATAGAGATCCCGAATGCCAGACATTTTTCTATATACATCCATGTCCACATGTTTTCTAAAAATATAATTGGATCTGTATGATAACATGAATCACAAAATTTATATAGTATCATTCAAATTTATCCCATATATATATATAGCTCTTCATCACTTGCCTCATTACCAGGAACAACTAGAAAATGTTCTTCCATCACATAGAATTTCCTTCCATATTTAAGGATGACACATATTTTCCTTTTCCATTCATGGAAATTTTCTCCAATGAGAATTTTTTTCTTCTAAATTATGTATAAAAATGGAAATTTTTATGTCATTTTATTTCAATTTATACAAATAAGATAAGTAGATATTTTAGTTCTTTATTTGATAAATTTATATAAACAAATATTATATTTATTAGTCTCCCACTATTTTATCCAAACCAAATAGCCCTTATCATTGGATTCTGAATATCTCGGTTCTTGGACATCCTAGTGGGAGGAATCCATATTCCACTTATCATTACTCCAACTATAGTTGGTTAGGCTACTCAAATAGTTTTAGGTAGGCATTAAAAATTCCAACAGCATTAACTCACAAATCCTTGATCCACTGAGTGTACTCCCCAATCCTGAAATACTTTTATTGGATTTCCTCATCCTTTTCCTCTCAGTTACACCATAACCTTCCTTGTCAGTCCACCCTTGATGTGAAATAAGTCATGTCAACCTAAAAAGTCAAGCTAAAATTCCCCAATAATTGATAGAACCCCATCTTTTGATGGTTAAGCACTTTGAACTGTTGATGGATTTTAACTAATATAATAGAAGTACATTGAAACTTTATATTTTATTAAGGTATTTTATCCTATAATGTATAAATTTAAAATTATTATATTTATTACATGCTTGGTAATATTATGTGGATTTATAATGTGATTAACCACGTCTTAGATAATATTTTTGGAAAATAAAATTTATTTTAGTTCTATCTTTCATGCTCATTAATTAATTAATTATGTGATCACAAAAAGACATACATAATTTAATAATCATACAAATGATATAAATAAACTAATAATGTTCATGATCATGATATTTACTAATTTTTAGTTTATCTAGATGTTGATAAACTAACAGTTGACCAAGTGGAATAAACACCTTGAACCTACTAACGTTTGTGGTAGAGATTTCCACCGGTCAACCTATGAATCTCCTTGGATTGGTTTCACCAAGGCTCCAAACATAAACTTCCTCCTCTATCATAGGGGCTCTATCCATTAAATATGACCTTTACTCACATGAAGGTGAGTGGAATATGGTTGTACATAAAATAAACCATGGGCCCACATTCCCAACATAATGAAAGGAGAAAAAGAAAGCATTCCAACAATTTAATTTAATATTAAACTAAAATAAAAAAATCAAATGAAAAATTTCTAGTCTAGCTCATGATCACCCACATGCATGCAACAAATTACACATTTAATGAAACTACCATTCAACTACTAATCATTCTTATTTAAAATAAATCATTCTCAAATCAGTTAATTATTATTTTTAATCAACGAAGACTTTTTTCTTAATTCTCATCCTATTTTCCATGAGATTCTAATCCATTATAATTTTAAACAAATTAAAAAAATCATTTGAAATTAACCTTATTCATAAATGTATTATGGAGGGAAAATAGTGAACACCCAACCAAATATACCCAACATGTATTATACACGTATACATTTTAATCTGTATGACATCTCTCGTACACAACTTATCACATAATTCGATGACATGTAGTATCAACTAAATGATAACATGAATTACATGATTTTTATGAAATGTGTAATGCTTTAATGAATATAAAGAAACACTTTTAATAAAATTCATACATGATATGAAAATATTTAACATTACACCAATATTAATTAAACATTTATATATATGAAAATATTAAAACCCTTCACATAGTGTGTACTATAAACATATTGACCACACAAAAGAACATGTCTCATGGTTTATGTAGTATAATAAATAAATTTTGAATCTATGTAATTTTTAAAAGTACATGGTTTATAGATCTGATATACATGTCATGTACATATATAATCATCTATATAAGGTGCACACCTAGGGATTCAACATATAGTCTATGCCTCAGAAACATTTGAAGTACATGGCGTGTCCAATGGGCCACACACTGTGTGAAATTTGAGTTACACATTCACTAGTCTAGTAGGACATGTATGGAATATACATCCCATATGTGATTCAAATGGACTACATGCCATTTACATGGGATCAATGGCGTGTACTCTGGTTAACCATGTGATAGTCTATTCTGGTCAATACGTGGTGCAATTGAAGGATATAATTAATGAATACGATCATGAATTAATTTGCAAATCAATTATGCTGCATTGAACATGATTATACAGTGTGTAACACTAATTTTACTATTTTTTGTCCAATATTGTTTGGATAGAATCCTTGGCCCCTCTGGATGAGTTCATATATTTTACTTTAAACATAAAATCAATCATTTTGTTCAGATCTATGAGAAATGAAAGTGGAAGAAAAAGATATTACAAATCATATTAAAAAAACTGATTAAAATTTAATTAAAAACAAGATTATAAATGTGGAAATGACCAAAGATATTTAAATAGTTATATATAATTATGTTACCTCTCACTTACCACTTGTAGGATTCGAGAATAGTGGAAGCATGTGATGGGATGTTCCCATGTTCTCCTTTTTCCATAATTGATGATCAATCCAAGATCTATATGACGATGAACTCCATGATCCACATGATTGAGTCCAAGATATTGACAATGTATAATTATATACGAACTGAGAGAGAGGATCATCGTATATTATTTATAATTAATTTGATTAAAAAATTATTACATTTTTTGTAATTTTGTCTTCGTGGAAGAATCTGGTGGAAGATCTATGGTGCACCGTCACTGCACTATGGAAATAAAGTGTAGATTTTATATAGTGTTGATCCACAAGTGTTTAGGGGAATATCCAGACATTGCTGATGGAATCTCTGGGTGCTAGCACAACATATCCTTTCACATTCATCATCTGCCTTTGATTGCTTCGAGATCCGCTTCTAAAGCATTCCACTTGACCCAAAAGAGGATAATTACTCTCTATTATTGGGAGCATTCTTGGAAAATAGAGATATATAAGATTGAGATGATTATCAAAATCCATTGTTCAAAACCAAGACAAATGAATTGGATTATTGAGAAAATAACATAATTTTTATTATATATCACTATGGTTAAAATAAAAATAATTCACAAGTGATCTTATGTATTTATTTAATCCTATAAAAACCCAATATCAAATAATTATAATAATATCATTATTTGATGACATGTTCTTAACTTGTGAATTACAATTAAATATTATCTACTAAAATAATATTTAATATTATTACTTCTCACCAGACCATTTAACTCAGCATTCCATTCCACCATAATATTTGTCAAACCTTTAATAATGTCTATTTATTTATTAAATAGATATAACTACAATATTCACTGACAAATAAATAAATATTATATATACTAAATAGAAAATAAATATTTATTAAATATTCCACTCACATTATATTCTCTTGAATAACTAGTGAAAGAATATATGTGATTAAGAATACATGAATAATTATTAAAACAAGATCAAGAATTTTATTTTTTCAACTTGTTAATTAATAAATAATAATATATTATTTAATTGGGATTTTGGATACTTTAATGTGTGACACTCTAAGAATCATTCTCAGTGGAATTAGCTGAAGTAGCCTAACATTGACGGTTTTCATCAAGAAACATACCATGACACCCATAGAGATTGAAGATAATGCCACAATGACATACCAGCTACTATGGAATATTATGGTGTAATATAATCCATTTATCTCAATTTCTATAATCATTCAGGTTTCATGATATTGCCATCAACTTTTGAGCATTATTTCTCTTTCATTGGCATTCTATAAATTGAACATGATTATGGAACACTATGGCCATGTATTTATTTAGGCTATACTATTTCCATAAAAGGTCTTGAGATATCAACTTCCATTAAGGAAAAGATGGTTTAAATTCATTAATGAATTATTCATTAATGCAACATTACTCATTACACACACAATATATCCAACCTTACTACAAATATATATCTACATTTTTTTGTCGATACATCTATGTGTGTGACTCATAATACTAATTAATAATAATATTACAGTATGATGATCAATATACGTGTCCACAGATAGGAACATCCAATGGAAGATAACAATTTGGATTTCCAACCCACATGTGTCATTCTAATAATATCATTCTATATATTACCATGGGTCGACACCATGAGATGGTGCCTCAAAGTCCTATGATTCTCCTCCCTAGATAGAATATATCATTTTTCTCTAAAATTATATCATCCATCTATAGAACATTTATTCAAGAATAGATTCATCGCACTTACGGGCTCTCATCATATCCGGGAACTACTATGACCTTTTAGTGTGATAAATATTATTTGGACATTATCCCATAGTATTTCATGCATAAGAAAAATCATGATCCGATAACTAATTATTAATATTCAAAACCCGGAATACATGTTATAAGAATTTATACATGAAGTTGGTTCTGGGGAACTTACTCCAATAGAATTACCATCATCATCCCAAAATTTTTTCTTAATCTTCCTCGTATCCCTAGTAGAGTATTCTTTATTAGTTTTAATCCTCTGTACTTGACTACAATTTTTTATCTCATACCCATTAATAATATTTTCATTATGACTGATAGGGGCCCTGTTACATGGGGTAATATCCTTTAGTAAGTTTGGATTATAGAAAACCCAACTAATTCCATGAATTATTACCCATAACTATGAATTATTGTGCTTTTTAAGGTTTGGGATAAATGATATATCCCATTATTAGATTCTAAAAATTCATGAATTGATGTTGTAGAAATTGGAATTCGGGGATGTATATCTTTAATGATATGATCAGAATATTAGGTTAATGTTTCCTTTTGGACTGTAACAATCCTCCAACATTAAAATCCCCAAATCCTATTATTTTTTTATTTTATGATACTAAATATTTGGAGGTTTTACCCCTTTTCAAGTATGAGCCTTTCGAAAGGAATGGATCAATATAGGTCTAAGTTCACATTCAGGTCCTTTTAACAAACCCAGATATATGGATTTATATCATCTAATATTATTATACATGATTACTATGGTTCCAGATCTATGAACTCACCGTCCCCAAAATCCATGTTAGACAAGATCTTCACAAAGGATACCCTCTTCCAGATAGGGTTCCCATCATTCTTGAGCACTTTTTCTTGTGATGAAAATATAGGATCCATGGAAATATACATTCATTGTAAAATATTTAAAAAACATGTATGATTATTATTCACATGAATCTATCAACAACACATCATTATATAATTGAAATTTTATTTTAAAAATCAGTAATATTTTTTTAATTTATTTTTTATGAAATTATAAAAAATCATTTAGTTTAGTGAGTCTGTCCATAAAAATTACTATGACTTTTATCAACTCATTTGTATTTTTAAAAAATATATCATCTATAAAACATTCAAGATTGAAAATAGAATTTTTAAATATTTTTTTAAATTAATTATCATATTAATCTTTAAAATGAGATAAAATGTTTAAAAAACTAAAATTTTCATTTATTCTCATAAAAATTAAGGAAATATTCCTAGAGTAATATATACCCTAAATGTACAAAAAATATAATAATAAAAAATATTAGATACTAAAACATATCTAAATAATGTTTTAAGAAATAATATTCTTTATTAATTATCAATAATGAGTAAAATAAAAAAAATAATGAAATTTTTTTATATTATTCACGGAAATATAAAAAAAATTAATATGTGTTTTTCATGAATTTTATGCATAAACTAAAAAGTAAGTTTACATTAATGGTACTAAAATATGATTGATAGTATATTTTAAGCATTATTAACAATTTTTACCAATAAAATGATTGTTAAATTAATAAAACTAAGTTAATGGGACTAATTTTTCATTTAATTTATTTCAACCATCATCGAACCAATTTTTAACAATGTATAAATTAAGGATAAGATATATGGAATGATAAAAAATTTCTTTTAGAATTAGTATTATTTTTTTAAAAGGGGGTAAAATGTTCAATATGAATCCAATAATCTACTTTTGAATTAATTTTTCTGTAAAATGGTCCTTCTGTAAAATTTTATATAGCTTAAATTACGTATTCTAAGTGAAAAAATATATTTAATATCTCAATTATATAGGTATATTATATTTTAAAAATTAAGTGAGAGTAAATAATATTATAATGATGTTATAGTGGTTTATTTATGATAATGATTTTTTAAAATAATTCATGGGTCATATCTCATTTGTAATAATGGACCACCAATTAATACGATGATTGTGATACTTAAAGTGAGAAGAGGTGCATTTTAAATATAAAAATATTACACTCTTAAATTTAATTAAATTAAAGAAAATTTAGTAATAAATGAAACTATATGAATTTTATTAAGAAAATATATGATGAAATACACAAGTAATCTATGATTTTTATGACTCAATAATAGATAAATTTTATTTATGAGAAGTTCAAATTGTGAGAGGGGAATATATAAGAATTAATATTTCTTTTCAAAGTTTCATATCAATATTAAATTCATAGAAAAGATAAAAAAAATTGTTTCTCCATAAAATTTTAAAAAACTATAATTAATTAATATTCCTTCAAACTCAATATTTTAAATATCTAAATTTTAATTATAATATTTAAAGTATCATTTAAACATAATATTATTCTATGATTTTTAAAACCTATTTACCATGAAATAAATAAGATTTTGTGAAAAACTTATCATTAATTTCTTTGGATAATGATTCAAAATTAATTTGTAACATTAGAATTAAAATGTCTCTAAACGTCTAACCTTCATAATAGGAATGATAGATTGTAAATTATATGAATTAAATTTCATTTTTAATTGAAAAAAATGTTAAACTCAGTCTAATATTGACATTTATGAAATATAATTTCATTTTATTTGTAGCATGTAGGATCCAAAATAACATGAATTTTTTGATTTAGGTGGTAAAAAATTATTATATGAATATGTTATGAAACTAACATTTTTTCCCATGATTAGCATGAAATCATAAAATATGTGAATAACATATTTAATACGTAATAGTGATATGAATATTATATTTAATATATATTTATCAATACTAAAAAGAAAAATACATATATTAGTAAATGTGATCTATAATGGACTTTTGAAATTTTCCAATGATATTTTTGGTGATCGGTGTATATGGTGTAAAATAATGTAATTTAGCATTAAAAAATTCTCGCAGACAATGGTTTTTAAAATACTATGAATTTAGAGGTTGATCCTAATGACCGAAAAAGTTTTTTTCTAGATAAATAATATTCTTAATGTACACAAAATATCTATTGGTACTATTAAAAGAATAGAGTAAATAATTTATATCTTATTTTATGTAAATTAATGTTCAATATTTTTTTCCAAATAATTTAATGTTATTTTAACCACTTTTTTCTAAGGAAAACCCAGAATTTTTTAAAAACCCAACATTTTAGATTTTTATAATACCGAAAAAATTAATAATTTCACGAATTATTTTATTTTTAAAAAATTGTATAGAAAAATAAATTCAATGTAGAATGAAAAACTTTGAATCATAAATAAATATTAAAATCATATATAGTATTATAAGAAAAGGTGAAAAACTATAATTATTTAAGGTAGAAATTATTTTATTTTTATATATATATAGATATGTTTATGTAAATTATATATTTTTTTGAAGAAATGCTACTTTTGATTCTTTTGATAACCTTATACATCAAATTCAAGAGTTGTTCATTCCAAAAATGTAAAAATTGGGCAAATATATTCTATTTTAAATCAATTTAAAAAATCAACTCATTATAACATTATTTCAAAAAAAATAAGACCATTCATACCAAAACATTAATATTTATCATTGTATATTTTTAATAAATTGATAAATTTTTACTAGTTTTCAAAACATTTGTTTTTTATCACATGCATTAAACTCCAGATTCATAAGTCACACATTTCTATAGGTTGAAAATATTTAGGTATCATTATGTCTGAATTTAATGACTACTAGAGGATGTTGGAGTAGTTTTATAAATTTGACACACATTACTAAATGGTTGAAATATTAGACGATTTTTATTAAGAAGTTAAAAGATTGACATTAAAATGATGAATATATATATATATATATTTGAATCAAAATACATAGAATACTCTATAGGACAATTAAATTATACCTCTACTTAATCTATATAAATTTTATAACATTTTTTTATGAAAAAGGTATTTATAATATTAAAAATATACTTAATTAAAACTATTATAAAATAAATTTAAACTTCTAAACATGAAATTTACACATGAATATTCAATTTATATTTATATTCTTTTAAAAAAATATAATTCAAAACCACTTGTAACACATATATGAAATAATTATTTTCATATTTCATTTTAAAAAAAGAAATTTTATACCAAATATTTAAGTGAATTTATTCTAAAATGTGGAGGAAATTTTTTATAAAACATATTTATTTTATAAATTTTTTAACCATTTATAATAATTTCATAGGTTTTGTAAGGTTTTTTTATTTTTTAAACAACTTGAAGCATTTTTATAAATTTAATATTGACGTACCCAGATTATGTTTCTCTGAACATAGTATGTTGTGAGAAACATATAATAATAACAAAGTTTAGAGCAATAAGTATGTCCATTGATTATTAAAATATATAATAAAAATTAATTTATCTATCAGGGAATGAAATTTATTAAGGGTACTTTACATGAAAAGTATTCATTATACAAGCCGTTATTTATAAAGGTGTATTTGTTAAATACAAACATGGAGGCAGATCACTAGAGGATATCAAAATAAAAAATATTGTAGTGAAAAGGGTCAATTTTATTCCTTATTTGGGATAATATTACAAATATTACATCACACATTATTGATATGGATAAAATAACACAAAAAATAAAACAAGGAAGAATAGAAATAAATAAAGGTCTGAAAATTGGGTGTAGAATGTGCAACCCAATCCTATGAAGCAAAACACATTGAACTATCTTTTTTATGGTCACCAAGGCACCATAATAGTAGTATTGTGGGTTATATATATTGAAATGAAATTTTAGTATTCAACATACCCCTTACACTTATATTCTATGCATCTAATCATCTTTATCGTCTTTCATCAGGAATACCAGTGGATGAAAAATGTGTGAGAAGACTTTACAATAGAAAATGATTTAGTTTATCTTATATCCTTTAGTGTAATTTATGGAATGTATAAACTCATTTCTCACCATACTCCATAATTTTTTGGATTTAGATTCATCGAAGCTACCTGTATAAGAATTAACCAAGAGATAATTCAAATTTATGTACTCCTCAACTAGTTGCATGATATGATATATTTAAATAAGACATAAAAGATTTTATGGGAGAATATTTGATAGTTATTGGTCAATATCATACTAATTAGAAGTATGGGGTGAAATATTCATTTTTTATTCACCTCTACATTAAACTATTTCCATTCTATGAACAATTCCATTTCTTCTATACCAATTTCCGCCTCTCTTGAATCATCATCTTATTTCCATTTCTATGAATCCATTTCATAGATGGTAAAATCATAATTGAATATTATATTATTGGTTACTGGAATATACAAGATATACCCAATTTCTCGATATTTGTATTCTATAAGGTCTCATTTTAGTCATTTTTTTATCATTTTTTGTTTGTTTTGACTTGATGATTTTGATATTGAGAATGAAAACAAAAACAATATAATGGATTATTATTGTCTTGTGAGTAATAAATTCTTCATGGAACATTATTTCTTTGATATTTTTGCCATATATTTATTTGAGACACATGATATAAAGTGGCTTCACCCTATAAAGTCATGAACATACCTTTTTATTTCAACTTGATAGTTCCCATGTAGATAATGATTTGACTTTTCTCGATTAGGATAATCTATTAAGTTGAGGTGGGTAAGATGGTTTTAGTTGGCATTTAAATCCTTGTCTATGTATTTCCAAATGAAACAACATTATAGGTGTAGTCCACACCTCGATCAAATTTTAATTCCTTTATGTGATTCCAGCTTTGATTTTCCACTATCTCATTGAATTGCTTGAAGTCAATATATACATATATCTTTATCATGATAATTAAATAATTTGATTCATTATAAAGTCATCAATAAATGTTTTAAGGTACCTTATTATTCCTTTCAATATTGTATTCAATTGACCACACAGATCTTTGTAATCTTACTCAAGTGGCATTATAGCATTCCGGTATCCCTTCTTTACAAAGTCATTTATATTTTGTTTCTGTAGAACACATATTTCATATATTCTATTCAAATGTATAATTATAATAATTAAATTCACCATTTATTTCTTCAAAATAATATTAATATTTTACTGGTAAAGTTTTTCAACATGAGATTAAACAACTAGTCATTATCTTCAAATACCACAATCAAATATCACGGTACATTGGGGTGAAACCAAAAATAGAAACATGGAGTTCTTCGTCATGGTAAATTTTGTGTACATTCCTTCCTTTCTCATCTTCAATCACAACTTTTTTATTTTTTTATATTATGTGATAGGGTTTTTCCACCAATTTTCCATGAATCAAGATACTAATCATCATGTTAGGTAAATTATAGACACCACAAATGAAATCTTGATTTATATATTTTTTTATAATTAGAATACCACCTCTTACTTGTAATGATATTTTTGAGAGATAGAAAAATTAAAAATCTCCTCAAACCTTCACATATTAGTTTGTAATCAAGTTATAGTGGGATGTTTTTTGGTTAGTAGATCCTGATACATATACCACGTATCTTGATTTTTTTATTCTTTGTAAAATCATGACAAGAGACTCTCTAAAAATATCTCTTACTTCTGTAGTATTTTTATACTTTATGAATTTATCAATGTGTTTATTAATCCATCATTTATTACTATAATGTCCATATTTTATTAAATTATATCATTGAACATTTATTTTATTTTTTTCTTCTGATTATTGAATCCTCCACATATTTATTTTCCTCATTTTCATTGATTATAATTTTTATATCTATGAACTCCTCGATTTGTCTTATTTCCACCTTGTCCTACCATTCATGGATTATATTTTTTCTCATATAATCCCATGCCTTGTCCTCTTTTTATGGTCTCCCACTACTCATTTTTATTTTTGTTGTGATAAATCATTTATTGCAGATCATGCTTCACTATATTCGTATCACTTCACTGATTCACTTTCAATTCATGAGTTTGTAGATATCCAAAAAAGTTGTTCAATATATATCATCTCTAGAAATTATTTTTCCTCCAAGGATATGACTATATAATCAAAATTTAGATATAAGGACAATTTAATATCTCACTCCCTCATGTTTCTTCAGGATTTTATCCATTTATTTTCGAATGGTTTACCAAAATAATTACACAATTATGATACTAATAAAATGGTTTCCAAATACTTCATAACAAGGGATTTTAACTAACCTCAAAGTTGTTAAAGTCATATCTACTTCACCTTATCAACATCATTTAATTATTTGTAATGATTTTACCATATCACCTTCGATGATTTAATGTGATGTGATTATCTCGAATATGAATTCATAATGTCCTTGAGAGATGATTTATTTGGACTTTTAGTCTCACATTCAGTTCACAAATTTTTTTGATTTTAATCATATGAAAGATATGCCATCATTGTTTTGGATTATTAATTGATATATCCATAATCCATGATTTATATAATATATTATAGGCTAAGAAGTGCACAAATTTGGAAGCATTTATTATCATTATTATCATGTAAAACTTTTGGGATTAATACTTGTGAAATTCCATTTTCCATTGGGGTTTAATGAAAATTTACTCTTGATATGTATAAATAATAAAGAAAATATAGATAATGTTTGAAATAATTATTTTTCTATATAGTGTACTAAAAATGGGAAGCGGTTTGAAAGTGATATAGAAATGATAAAAATAATTATGAATTTTTTATTTTTTACTTTTTTGGAATGGAATAATTAGATACAGGAGGGTTCATGAATGATGTATTCTTGGGAGAAAAGAAGAAATATAATTGGAATTATTAATTTAATGATAATAGTTGTAGTGTAAATATAGAGGTGAAGATTTTTTTTAACAACCTTTATATTTGACAAATTGAAATGGAATTTTTGGGAGAGGGAGAGGAAATAAACGTGGTGGAAGAAAATAAAAAATTGAAAATATATTCCTTTACTTTATATGACACATTTTGACAATTTGATGGGAAAACATTTTGATAATTAGATAAAAAATGGAAATATAACTGACGATAATAAATTTTTTAGGAATTAATATACCCAATAAAATGATTCAATATTAATCATCTTATATTTCCTTATACTGCTGTAGTTTGGTAGTGTGCATGTAGAGAAGCAGAAACATATTTAAATCATTGAGACTACTGATGGTGTATTTTTCATAAATAAACAAATATTTAGATCACTATAAGTTATTCAAACTAAAATTTTAATAGTAAAAACTTGTGTTAATTTTAGTTTTTCTCTTATATTTTCTTAAAACACATAAAATTAATAATTTATATTATAGGGATAAAACTCACAAAAAATCCGAGGATGAAAAATAAACATAAAAATGGTGTAATGTAAGGGTGCAGTAGGTGACACCCAAGTCTCTATATCCAAACCTGTTGAGAAAACGACGTTATATTGAAATATAAGAGTTCAAAATATTCGTACTCATCAAAGGATTTCCTCTTTGGATTCAAATTCAAATAACATTTAGTGGGATTAAATTTTCAAAACCAATAACATGGAAGAAAATCTCTAAAATGGGTCTTACTTTAAGAAATTACATCATTTTCTTATCATATGAATTTTTTATGATACACTACATGAGGAGTTATATAGCTAGTAATATTCTAAAAATAATATGGACATTAGAACAATGAAATGGTGGTTAAGATGAGTTCCATGGAAGATTAGTCATACTATAAATCATACCAATCTAGAATAGTGTCAACAAATAACACTTTGGAGTATTCATATCCATTTTGGTGATACCCATCAAGGAATAAGCCCAGATTGGGAATATTTAGGTTCATGTCATACACATCCAATTTTAATTCAATGGGATTGGGATTTGATATATTATGGTTACACTTATAAATGTGAATTTCAGGATTAATAAATCTATGTTATAACTATCATTATCATAGACATCAAGGCATGGGTCTAATGAATCTGAGTTATACCCTCATAAGAGTCACCCTGCTTATAGACATCCATTCTAGGCTTGAAACCATTAGTATAGTCACTATAAGGGTAGTTATAGAAATCTCAATACAGATGGGGGAAGAATCTAAAAGGTCCATATAAATTCATGTTTTCCATGAAGTCATACACATAGGGGTTGTTATAAATATTAAAAATCAAAATGATATACGTAAATATAATCCTAGAATTCATTCCAGAAATTGTATTCCACATATTGGTTTTATCCATTATTCTATTCAAAATTTTCCTAATCATGGTATTCCAGATCTAGGTAGTTTACATTATGCTTATTGAAATCATTACAATCCTGGTATACTAAATCTATGGTGAATATATCATGATAATCCCCAAAATAATCATGATCATAGTATAATATATCTAACTGTATCCATCCTGATAGTCCTTGAATGTGTTATAATTTGGGTATACCAAATCATGGGTGAATCTTCCATGATATTCTCCAAAATCCTCTTAATCTGGGTATACCAAATGACCGAGTCGTTTAGTGTTGATATTGTTTTTCCTTCAGTCAAATTAAATTCCCACACATGGACTAGTATAGTAGGCAAGTACAGGGTCGGTCCACAGGGAGACGAAGTCGGTGCTTATGTTTAATGAATCAAAAATATTCAGTGAAGATGCTTAATTTAAAAATGTTTGGTTGGAGTTTTATGATTTAGATATTAAAAACAATGACTTTTTACTGAAACTTATTTAATTCACTGTTGATCACTTTAAAACCGAAATTGTTTAAAACCAAATTTTACTGAATGATGATAAAGATGTGCTGGGGCTGGATATTCATGTGGGGCAAGAACCTTATTCCTATCATGTTGTGTTGTTCATAATAACCCAAACTTTTGGGTTTCATATGTGTCAGAACTTCCTTGGTCCGGCAAGTTCTGATCAAGTCGGTAGAAATCAATTCCCTGGTCCGACAATTTATTTCTACTAACTTTTCGTTAAGATCCAACCTTGTAGAAACGACAAGAATATCCAATGGTCATGGATATTCTTGTCGTATTTCTTCCAATGATCCCTGGAAAATCCATTCTTGATCCAACATGTAGGTTTCCAGCAAAATAGAAATTAGAAATGTTGGAAGAATTAGATGAGAGGTTATGAACAAACACAATGATAAGGGGATGGATTATAACAAACCTGCATTTCTCTCATCCCCAACACAAAGGGGATTTTATCTACTCATAATCAAAGAATTATAAAACTTACTATTAAACATTAAGGAGTTCATTCCCATCAAACTGAATGAGAAAACAACCGAAAAACCAGCCAGCACCCCCCAAAACCCAACTCCCAATTCCCCTATCAAAAATCCCCTTTCCTTTTTTAAGTCTATGGTCTTCCAGTTCCAAAAAGGGCCTTTTTCCATTTTTCAAAAGGGTAGTTTCAAAAGTAAACCAGAGTCAAGGATTTGGTGGAAAGTATGAAAGAAAAAACAAAAAGCTGAAGTGGGGTGCACGGTTTAGGCGCATAGTTTGGTAAACCATGCACAAACCGTGTGGAGGTGACTGCCTTGGATTCTTCAGCCGCCCCATTTGGGCACATTGTTTTTCAAACCGTGCGCAAACCGTGTCATAGCTACTATCCAGAATTGTTTGAACTACACAGTTTAGTCTGCAGGTTCCACACCATTTGTAAACCGTGTGGAAATCGTGCGAACCCTCTTGTAAGGGAAATCTCCTCCCAAACGGTTTGCACCTAATTTGGGTAAACAATGCGGCAACCATGTGGGTCTTCTTGGCCTTTGAAATTACTTCGTTCTCCACCCTTCACGTCAAGTATTTGATCCGAAAAGCTCCCATCCAGCATCATCAGAGGGAAAAGGGTCCTTACACCTCCAATTCCCTTCTGAATATCCAAACTTCAATGATTCCATGTGTTATGCTTTAAGGAACAAATAACCTACCATGATACATTTTCTTTGTGAAAATAAAATAAAAACCATCCACAAAACCAATTTATAGATGTCAAACCAGGTGAAAATTCCTTATGCATAACAGTGCATCAAACTCCCCCACACTTGATTGGTTGTTTGTCCTTAAACAAAAGAATAACAATCATGACCAAGGTGCCACTAAAGAGACAAGTATAAATATCACAGATTATAACATTTAGGTGAATATGAATTTTGAACTAATTATCGATAAAAATTACAACATTCATACTGCATGGCTTCTTAAGTCTATGAAGTTAGCCAACAAAGTAATCTTAATCCAAAACAGTTAATCATTCATTCAGAAACCAATTGTTGCTTGAAAGATCCTTTTCCCATCTTCATTCAAAGAGAGTTCCTAGATCCATTTTCATCTAGTCATACACTCATATTAGTTAATTCCAAGTTTCATCATTTCCAATTGGTGGGCTATTAATTTTATAGGTCACACGCCCTCATTGACTTGCATTTCGGAACATGATGAAAGGTCATCAAAAGTATTGGGCATGCCTTTGCATATCTCAAAATAATTTTTCTGTAAAGGCAGGAGATAATAACATCAAAATTTTCCCAATATTCTCATGTCAAAACATGATGAATTTGTTTGAGTAAGTCAAGAGTTCATGGAATTTAGACTGTGCAATATCCACTAGTGTGGCAACAACAATTCCTAAAACCTCACCTCTCTTTATGAACAATTTGACTTCCATTTTAAGGGGTTTCTCAATTTGAATTAATCCATCACAAAAATATTCTTTAAATAGACTGTTTTGCTAAACTATTGGATAAATTCTTCTTTTCAATATTACAGAATTTATTCACATCACAAACCAGGTTAAACAATCCGGACATATGAGCCATTTTCAGAGATAATTTCCAAAATCCAGTTTTAGCTATGTGGTATAAACCCATTACATCTATAACAGCCCTTTAGACACACCTAATATAATATTCTACCTGAGTGTAATTGGGAAATAAATAAACCAACATGGGGTGCTAATTAAGGGTGCCCTCCCCCAAACTTAAAATCGAGAACAGTCCCCCGTGAAGGTAATAATGTAGAGAAGGGTTGGCATGTGGAAGCATGACAAGGGAGGGAAGAGAAAAATGGAAAAGTGGAAAAGTAAAAACACCCATAAAACATTGGACATGGGAATAGAAGATGATGTGCGAGAGCCCGATGAACAGAAAAATGGCTGGCATGGAACAGATGAAACACCTGCTGGAAAAAAGAACAATACAAGTGAAGCCAGAAATAAAAACAGTACAAGAAGTAAGAAAGAAAGCACAACACATTATCACACCATAATAAGGGAGATCATCAGACCACATGAAGAACGTTCTAGTCAAATAATACAAGCACAACACAGAATAAATGAAGAACAGGCAAAACATATGGTCAGGGGGCAGGGGTAGTGAAAAAGTAGTCATGTGCAGCAATATCCCAGGTCAGATTAGTGGAAGGCAGGGGAGGGGCCACAGGGTCGGTGGGGGGTGAGTTAGTGGATGGACCACCCGTAGAAGTGCTGGGGCCTGACATGTAGTATGATGGGTGCTGGTGGGGCACAACTTCTTATAAGGAAGGCGGCTGAAGACCTGCATGATTCATGCCTGCTACCTCCATCCTTGTCCGTTCCAGCTTCCAATGGAACACTGAATACTGATCCTACTGCCACCTCCAGTAGAGGGAAGGTTCATCGTATGGGGTGCCCTGCAATGCTGGGTAAAATGGGTATGATATATAAAATGGGGGCTGCCTGGACGGATGAGAGGCAGCCGCAGGAGACTGATGAAGTTCCTGGGATGGAGAGTGATGTGAAGCAGGAGGCTCAGTTGGGTCCTCGTCTTCGTCCTGGCTCTCATGGACTGGTGTAGCTGGGGCAACCCTGGTTCCTACAAGCAGACGAGGTTGCACGCTGTTTCGGTCCACCATCCTTATGCGGCGGAGCATTGTGATATGAAAATAAAGCACGGGTGGCAGTTCCACGAACTCCGCCACATCATACCGTAGGTGCAACCTATCCGCTAACAATGTAATGTAGGTACCACAAAAGACGCCGCCCTTGGCCTTGGAGAACATCTGGTGTAGGTTCTGAGCAAAGATATAGTCTAGGTTGAAGGTGTTTCCCATCACCATGGACTCCACAAGAAACAGATCCTTTGTACTCACAGTGCCCTAGCTGTCCTACCGGTCCGTAAACCATGTCATAACGAGTCGATGGAGGACCCGGTGGATAGGGTTTCAGAATTTGGAGGCCTTGGCACTCTGAGGAAAATATGGGCCGTCGACAGCAATAGTTGCCCATAAGATTCTGGCCAGTTTGGGATCCCATTCCAATGGGGGGAGAAGGTATTCATCGCTCTAGACGTAATATTTTTCATAAATTCCTTTGAGAACTGTTAATTAACCCATCTTAAAGTTATGTCAGTGGTTCATTAACCGGAAGGTAACATCTTCGTCAGTATCTATTGTAAACCCCTCAGGAGTTGCATTGTATTGCTCCTGACATTAAAATGTGGCCCCGAATTCCAAGACCATTTCCTAATATATTGGTTGGTGCACGCTCAAAGCACCAGTCATATTGCCCCCGGCAAGGTACGTTTGGAGATCATAATTGATTCCAAAATGTTCAAGGTGGTCCAAGATGAACATGTGGTGAGGGAAAACCTCACGGTTGGAAAAGGTACAAAACCTCAACCCTTCTTCCTTTTTGGAAAATTTGAGTTGAGGGCCATGGGCAAACTGGGAGCTGGGGGCTCGTGTGCGTTTGGAAGTGGACATTGAGGGTAAGGTTTTAGGGATTTTGGGATGTGGGGAGCCTGTAGTAAAGAACAACAGTACAAGAGGCACACAATCACAACAATTAAAGAGAGACATATGAAATTCGAAAATGCATGCATACATACCCTATGGAAAATCCCAATTTGAAAATATTAGGTTTGGAAAGCACACATTCATTGAAAATCAGTTGATCATTTTTGTGTTATGGAAAATACTCAGAGGATCAAAAGAAAAGATGGAAGGTGAATGGACAAGAACCAAGAAGATTTAAAAGAAAATCAAACTGGGAGGTGGAGAGTTTCTTGGCCAAAACCTAGGGAGAAAACAAAGGAAAAAGGAGAAGAAAACAGGAGAAATGAAGAAAGGAAATAAGAGGGAAGGAGAAAACAAACATTTGGTGGAGGTTCCTTGGTAGGAACTTAGTGGAGCAGAGGAGGAAGAAGAGAGGAGAGGGGAAAGGGTTCTGCACGGGCTAGAATAGGGAGGAGAGGTCATGCACAGAAAGGGGAGATGGAGGGGAAATCCCGATTTTAAAAAAAAAAATTGGGTGATACATGGACGCACGGTTTAGGCTCATAGTGGGGTAAACTGTGCGCCAACCGTGCAGATGCCACTATTTGTGAGATCTTAATGTGCATGGTTCGGCACGGTTTGGTAAACCATGTGAAAACCGTGCGGTTGGTTCTGTGTGAAGCACTTTCCCCCTTTGAAAATGAAAACACACCCTTTTCAATACAATTTTGGGCCACTTTTTGTTAGAAAAGAAATGTTGAGATTTTCTATTGAATGAGTTATACTTTCATTGAAAAAATTCACATGACACTCTGATATGGAGTGATAATTATATCTAAAACATGCAAAAAAAGAAAATCACACTATCAAGAAATCCTAAGCACACTCATAAAATCAGGACATTGGGAAATAATTTCTTTATAAATGCCAAGTTACCTCCTGGCCAGTGCTACGTTTTAAGTCTCGAGCTCGACTTACCTGGGCCTTGAGCTACCCAAATTGCATGGTGGAAATGATTCCCACCATGTCATCCATGTTGTAGTATGTTTTGAGGAATAGTCCATTCACTTTAAATGTTTGCCGATCTGCATCTTCCACTTCCATCGCTCCATTGCGGAAGACCGTAAGCACTGTGTAGGGTCCCGACCATCGGGACATTAGCTTTCCTGAAGAAAATTTAAGATGGGAGTTAAAAAGTACAACCTTGTCGCCTAGATGGAAAGTATTCCAAGAGATCATGTGGTCATGGACCACCTTTGACTTCTCCTTATATAAGGCTGCATTCTCATAGGCCTCCCACCTAATCTCGTCTAGTTCTGTCAGTTGAAATTTTCTCTTTTCCTCGCATGCCATGAGATCAAAATTGAGGGCCTTGACTGCCCAATATGATATCTACTCCATTTCCATGGGCAGGAGGAGGGGTCTTCCATAGATCAGTTGAAACAGGGACATGCCCAGGGGTGTCTTCAACGCTGTCCGGTAAGCCCATAAAGCATCGTCCAACTTCTTGGACCAATCTTTTCTTGAGGCTCATAACATCCCCTCAAGTATGTGTTTCAGATCATGATTGGAAAATTCTACCTAACCACTAGATTTAGGGTGGTAGGGTGTCCCTTGATTATACTTGACTCCATACATTGCAATCACTTTCCTCATAAGTGTGTTATCGAAGTGAGTACCGCGATCGCTGATCAACACCCGCGGTGTTCCTAACCGGCTGAATATATTATTTTTCAGAAAAGAAACAACTACCTGAGATGTATTTTTAGTAGTTTCCACCACTTCCACCCACTTAGATACATAATCAACACATACCAGGATGTATGTGTACCCAAGGGATGGGGGAAATGGACCCATGAAGTCAATCCCCCATACATCGAAAATTTCCACTTCGAGGATCAGATGTTGCGACATCTCTGCTCGACGGCTGACATTCCATGTCCTCTGGCATCGATCACAACATGAAATAAAATGATGTGTATCCCTATGCATGATCTTCTAGATGAAACTGGATTGTAAAACTTTGGCGACTATGTGATCCGGTCCATGATGCCCTCCTGTAGGGGAAGAGTGACAGAACTTCAAGACACTTTGAATTTCTTCCTCCAGGATGCAATGGCGGATGATGTCATCGCCGCATGAGTGGAACAGCAGGGGGTCTTCCCAGAAATTGCATTTCACATCCAATAAAAATCGCTTCTTTTGTTGAAATGAGAAGTCCGAGTGGACGACTCCTGTCTCTAGGTAGTTGAAAAAATCGCCAAACCATGGCCGAGGTGGTACTTCAAAAGAAAATAACTGCTCCTCGGGAAATTCCTCATTTATTTCCTGGTATTCTTCCCTTTCCAAGTGTGGTAGCTCCATCCAGGAGAGGTGGTCAACCACCACATTCTCACTTCCCTTCTTGTCTTTTATTTCCAAGTCAAATTCCTGCAAGAGAATCTCCCAACGGATAAGCCGTGGTTTAGCATCCTTCTTATTCAATAAATACTTCAACGCGACATGGTCCATGTAAAACACTACTTTGGAAAGCACCAAGT
Organism: Viscum album; assembly: GCA_963277665.1. Classification (NCBI taxonomy): domain Eukaryota; kingdom Viridiplantae; phylum Streptophyta; class Magnoliopsida; order Santalales; family Viscaceae; genus Viscum; species Viscum album. The sequence goes on from OY728165.1 coordinate 1,563,798,208, forward strand.
AGGAGAGGAATCTGTCAATAGAAAAGACGACGGCTAACATATCCTTCTCTGTGGTGGTATAGTTCAGTTGTGCTTCATTTAATGTGTGGCTGGTATAGTAGATCGGTCTAAAAATGCGATCCTGCTGCTGTCCCAGGACTACTCCCACAACATAATCACTTGCGTCTCACATCAAATCAAACTTATCCTCCCAATTTAGAGCTATCATGATGGGTGAAACGATCAATTTCTCCTTTAAAATTTGAAAGGACTCGACACATTTACCATCAAATTCAAATATTTCAACTTTTGAAAGTATATTGGTCAACGGATGAAAAATCCTGGAAAAATCCCGGAAAAAGCTTTGGTAAAACCCTGTGTGCCCCAAAAAACTCGGAATTGCTCGGACTGATGTAGGAATAGGTAATTGCAAGATCACTTCTATTTTGGATGGATCCACTTGAATTTATTGAACTGAAATTTGATGTCCTAACACAATACCATGTTGTACAATAAAATGGAACTTCTCCCAATTTATGACCAAATTAGTGTGCTCACACCGCTCAAGCACCAGCTCCAGAATCGTTATACAAGAAGTAAACGACTTCCTGTATACTGAGAAGTCATCCATGAAAACATCAAGAATCTGTTCTTCCATATTGTGGAAGATTGATAGCATTCACCTCTGAAAGGCGGCTGGAGAGTTGCACATCCCAAATGACATGCGGCGGTAGGCGAATGTGCCATACATACATGTGAAGGTGCTATTTTTTTATCTTTCAGAGTAATTGAAATCTAGTTATAACCTGAATAACCATCGAAGAAGCAATATAATTCATGCCCCACCAATAATTCAAGCATCTGATCCATAAATGGGAGGGGGAAATGGTGTTTTCTTGTTGCATCATTTAACTTCTGATAGTCAACACATACCCTCCATCCCGTGACTGTCCGGGTTGGGATAAGATCATTCTTCTCATTTGTGACCACCATGATGCCGCCTTTCTTGGGAACCACATGGAAGGGACTCACCCAGAAGCTATCGGAAATTGGGTAAATTATACCAGTATCAAGCAGTTTGATTACTTCCTTTTTGACCACTTCTTTCATCGAGGGGTTCAGCCTCCTCTGTGGTTGGCGAGATGCTTTTTCCCCTTCTTCCATAAGAACTTTGTGAGTAAAAATAGCTGTTCTTAAACACTTGAGATCAGCAACTGTCCATCCGTTGGACTGTTTTCTCCTTCTGAGGACTTGAAAAAGAGCATCCTCTTGATCCTGTGAGAGTGATGAGTTGAGGATCACCGGCAGGGTATGTTTCTCTCCCAAATAACCATACATCAGGGAAGAAGGGAGAGGTTTTATCTTGAGGTGGGGAGCCTTGAGAATAGATGGTACAATAGGTTAAACCTCTGCTCGCTCTAACAAATCGGGTACAATTTCCCTTTGCCAATAGTGGCTGCCTTGGCCTTCAATAAAGATTAATTCCTCCCTCGTTTCTTCAAATATTTCATCCTCCAGAACACATTCTTTACTGTATGGATAATATTGAATATCACCGTCTTCTAGGCCGAAATGCTCAGCCATTGTTGTTAGAGAACAACAATATTCATGCTCATTTAGTGAAACTTGCTTTACCGCCTTTAGGACATTATAGGATACCATTTCATCACCAACACAAAAGATTAACGACCCATGGTGGACATCAATTAAAACCTTCCCGGTAGCTAGAAAATGTCTTCCCAGAATTAAGTATGCCTATGGGCCTTCTTACATATCCACAATGATAAAATCGGCCCGTAGAATCAACTTCCCCACTTTGACCAACACATCATCCAACAACCCCTTGGAGTATTTAATAGAACGATCGACAAGATGAAGTGCCACTCGGGCTAGCTTTAGATCATTCAATCCTAACTTCTTAAATACCCCAAAGGTCATTAAATTGACACTTTCACCCAGATCACACAGATCTTTACCAAACTCGCAATGCTCGATAGTACAAGGGATAGTGAAACTTCCTGGGTCTTGGATCATTGGAGGAAGAGTATGTTGTAAAACAGCCGAACATTCCTTAGTAAGAGGAATGGTTCTCAAATATTCCATTTTTCTTTTGATGGACAGAATTTATTTCATAAACTTCACATAAGTGGGCATTTGACTTAAGGACTTGGCAAAGGGAATATTAATGTGGAGTTTCTGAAATATCTCCCCGAATTTAGTGAACTTCTGGTCCAACATTTTTTGCTTCATTCGTGCTGGGTATGGAAAGCACAGTACATATGCTTTGATTTCATCATTACCCTTACCCTGTGGGACTGCTTGTTCTTCATCTTTCTCATTTGTGGAGGAAGGTTCCCCAACTGCAACTTCTTCATTTGAGGACATGGACTGCTTCAGTGTTGGGGAAACCTTCCTCATTGTAATATTTGGCATCAGTTCCTTCCCACTCCGTAGAGTAACTACATTAGCCTCCTCCCTCAGATTTCTTTATGGGTTGCCCAGTAGAGTGTCGGGCTGCATTTGGGACAACTGATTTGTCACCTATGAAATCTAATTCTCAATTCCTCGGATTGATGCCTCTTGATTCTGAAACCTTGTCTCAGAAGTTATGATGAATTTGGACATCATTTCTTCCAACCTTGAGGGAGGTTCCTGATGAGATTGTTGAGCGACTTGTGGTGGAGGTGGATGTTACAATGGTTGGAAAGGAAGAGGGTTTTGATACCCCTGTTGCTGATATGTGCCCTTCTGGAATTTGTTATTCTGCTGCTGCCTCAGGTAATGATTTTGAAACTGCTATTGCCCATAACCAGGTGGTATATGTGGTCAGGGCTGAGGATATTGCTGTTACTACCCCAGCCTTGATTTTGATATTCTTTCCACCCTTGGATCTGATATTAAGGGTATCTAGTAGGTCCTCTATTCTGAGCAACATAATTGACCTAACTGGTTGAGGCTACTATATTGGTACTCGAGCACTCGCCCATTGCATGGTTGTCTCCACAATCACCACTTGCTGGCGGACTAATAGCTCGAACTTGAGATGGATGATTTAGATTCAAAGCATCAATATTCTTTGAGACGGCATCAATTTGGGCCACAAGCATGGTGGTGACATCAATATTGTGAATTCCTCTTTTCCGAGAACCCCTTTCCGAATGCCACCGAAATCTATTAGCTGAAATTTCTTCTAACAATTCAAACAACTCTTCTGGAGACTTCCTCATAACTATCCCTCCAACTGCTGCGTCAACAAAAGACTTTGTGTTCGTGGTGAGACCACCATAAAAAGTCTATACTTGCATCCATAATGGAAATCCATGGTGTGTGCACTTCCGAAGCATCTTGTAAAATCACTCCCATGACTCGTACAATGATTCTGAGTCGTGCTGGTCAAAATTATAGATTTCATTTCTCAATGTGACTGTATTTGATGGAGGGAAATATTTGGATAGAAAGGCCTGAGCCAATACCTCCCATGTTATAATGGATCGTCGAGGAAATCCCTAAATCCAATCCTTTTCCTTGTCCCTTAGGGAGAAGGGAAACAGCATTAGGAAGATGGCATCTTCAAAAACGCTGTGGTACTAGAATGTATAACAAATCTCCAAAAAGTTGGAGAGGTGAGCATTGGGGTCTTCACTCGGAGAACCACCAAATTGAATAGTATTCTGAATTAATTTCATGATGGCCGGCTTAATTTCAAAATGTTGGGCCTGCACTGGTGGCCTAACTATCCCTGTATCCGCTCCCTGAATGGAGGGTAGCCCATATTCCATAAGAGTTCGGTGCTGTGGTACCGGTTCCTAAGGTTCCTGAGGAACATATTTTTGTTGAACTTGAGGATAATAGGCCTACTCATTCTGAGGAAAAAAGGGAGGTTGGTCCCTCGGAATGTACTGTCTCTGCGGTGGCTGCCCGAATCCTGGCACAAATTGAGCTGGTGGCCGCTGTTGGTTCCTCAGCAGATACTCCATATAAACTCTTGGTGGATTCAAATGATGCTCTTCATCACCACCACTTTCTGAATTCCCTTCGATAAGAAATGGCTTCCCAATATCTTGGACAACCCCTTTTCATCCTCCTGATGTGCCAAGGGATCATCTACGTTGTGATCACCCATAAGGGCACAACGTCGGCTAGACAACGTTCTTTCGATTTCGGGGTCAATCAGTTGTAATTCCGATGACTCAGAAATCTGGGAACGAGTGACTTGGCCACTCATATACTATAGGCCTACACACACACAGGTAGAACACCCAGCGTAAAAGGGAAACAAAGTCACAAACATAAATAAGATGAAGAAATGAATTTTCAGAAATTTTTTCAATTTTTATTTTCACGAAATAACTCCAAATCAAATAACAAAAAATGACCATTTTAAACTTAGTAGTTTCCCCGTCAATGATGCCAAAATTTGTCCGAGCCGTTCAGTGTTGATATTTTTTTTCCTTCAGAAAAATTAAATTCCCTAACTTGGACTAGTATAGTAGGCAAGTACAGGGTCTATTCATAGGGAAACAAAGATGGTGCTTATGTTTAATGAATCAGATCTATTCGGTGAAGATTCTTAATTTAAAAAAGTTTGGTTGGAGGTTAATGATTCAGATATTAAAATCAATGACTTGTTACTGAAACTTATCTAATTCACTATTGATCACTTTAAAATCAAAATTGTTTAAAACCAAATTTTACTGAATGACGATAAAGATGTGCCGGGGCTGGATATTCATGTGGGGATATAACCTTCATCTCTATCATGTTGTGTTGTTCATAATAACCCAAATTTCTGGGTTTCATATGTGTCAGAACATCCTTGGTCTGGCAAGTTCGGATCAAGTCGGTAGAAATCAATTCCTTGGTTCGACAATTGATTTTTACTAACTTTTCGTTAAGAGACACCCTTCTAGAAACGACAAGAATATCCAATGGTCATTGAAATTCTCATAGTATTTCTTCCAATGATCCCTGGAAACTCCATTCTTGATCTGACTTGGAGTTTTCTAGGAAAATAGAAAATAGAAATGTTGGAAGAATTAGATGAGAGGTCACAAACAAACACAATGATAAGGGGAGGGATTCTAGCGAACCTGCATTCCTCCCAGCACCAACAAAAGGGGGTTTTTAGCTACACGTAATAAAAGAAGTATAAAACATACTATTAAACTTTAATGAGATCATTACCATCAAACTGAATAAGAAAATAGCCGAAAAACCAGCCAGCACCCCCAAAACCCAGCTCCCAATTCCCCTATGAAAAATCCCATTTCCTTTCTTATGACTCTGGTTTTCCAGGTTCAAAAAGAGCCTTTTTCCAGTTGTCAAAAGGGTAGTTTCAAAAGTAAACCTGAGTCAAGGAGTTGGTGGAAAGGGGGAATGAAAAAAGCAAAAGCTGAAGTGGGGTGCACGGTTTAGGCACACAGTTTGGTAAACAGTGCGCAAACCGTGTGGAGGCTACTGCCTTGGATTCTTCAGCCGCACCATTTGGGCTCACAGTTTTTCAAACCGTGCGCAAACTGTGCCATAGCTACTGTCCATAATTGTTTGAGCTGCACAGTTTAGTCTGTAGGTCCCGCACCGTTTGTAAACCATGTGGAAATCACGAGAACCCTTCTGTAAGGGAAATCTCCTCCCATACGGTTTGCACACAGTTTGGGTAAACTGTGCGGCAACCATGTGGGTCTTCCTGTCCTTTGAAATTCCTTCGTTCTCCGTCCTTCGTGTCAAGTATTTGATCCGAAAATCTCCCATACAATATTATTAGAGGGAAAAGGGTCATTACGCCTCCAATTCCCTTCTGAATCACCAAACTTCAAATATTACATGCTTTATACGTTAATGACCAAGGAACCTACCAAGATACATTTTGTTTATGAAAATCAAATAAAAACCATCCCCAAAACCAATTTATAGATGTTAAACTAGGTGAAAATTCCTTATGCACAGTAGTGCATCCCCAGATCTGGGGTGTATCCATCATGATCATCCACGAATGAATCCCAATCCGAGTATACTTTATTTAGGTGTATCCATACTGATCATCCACAAAAGTGTCCCAATATGCGAATACTATATATAGGGTTTCTCGATTATTCTATTTCTAGTGTGATTCTCTATCAAAGTGTACCAAATCTAGGTTGTATCTATCATGCTCTTCCATGGAATCATCCCAATATGGGAATAAAAGATCATAGGTGTATCCATGAGGATATTTGTCTAATGTTTCCCAATTTGGGTGTATAATATAAGGAGTGTATCAATCATTCTATTCTTCGAAATATTCTTTATATCGGTATTCCATATTTGATGAATCATCCCCATCTGGTTGGTCCATAATATCACCTCGGATTCTTAAAATTATTACCGATAACAATTCCAGAAATTGTCCAGAGATGGGAGAAATGGGACTAATAAACATAGCCCATATAAACATCATGTTTTAATTATTTATTTTACCAACATTTTGATCCTAAAATATATATATGGATGAATGAATCAATTATCTACAATTGGTTTGGATAATAGTCTAACATGTACTACTCATCTATATGATTCAATTAGTTTTAGGTGAAAAATTTGGGAACCAAAGTTAGAAACCCCAATATATTTTTTGGAAATTTTGTTTTTCATTAAAATTATATTTATAATGGATATAATAAGGTTTGAAATAATGGGATAAATTTTTTTGAATAAGTGATATTAATGTTCTATGAGATGTGAAAAATTCGTGATTAGTAAGTGTTATTTTGATTATTCTATTTAAGAATTTTAAAAATATATATTTTCATAGTCTGTAGATATTATAGGAAGGGGGAATCTCCCATGTGGTAGCCCATAATTAGTATTTATTATTTATTATGAAGTGTTCATGATGGGGTAAGAATTTTTATTGATGATGGAAGAAGATTTAATGATGACACATGAACAGATGAAGTTTCCACAAGATAACGATTGTATCAAGAATTTAAGATACTAAAATAGTTAGGTTACATGTAAAGATAATATGAATTATTAGTGAAATATGACTGATTTATGTGTTGAAAAAATTTACCATGGGTAAGATAAAATTTATTCTGGTGTGGTATGAGAGAGACTCCAAGTGTTTGAGTGACTCTGAGTATTTTAGTTACGGTGTTTATATGGGATATATGGATGGTAAAAAAATTTAGAAATTACAACGGTGTAATTAGAAGAAGATTAAAAAAGCACGTTACATAGCCTCTCAACATAAATGTAGATTCTCCCACCACCAAATTGGTAATGTTATGGTTCTATGATGAATCCTCTTTTTGATAAAATAGTTAAATGATACTTGACATAAGTACCTTGGGGAGAGTATCCTTTGAAAAAGATTTTTTTAAAATGTAACACCTCGACCTCAGTTACCCAGAGTCGGTGCGTGATTACGTATTATTGGCAAGATCATAAAATAATATGTCTTGAAAGACAGATTAGTTTATTAGTCATGGAAGTACTAGATACATTCATAAGGTTTACATTACATCATAAAATGGAAAACTAAAACAACATTGTCTCCATAGGCAACATTGAGATCTCATAGACTATCCCCGAAGGTCAGTTAGAATATACTTCTTTGCATCCTCAGAAAATAAAACATATAAAGGGGTGAGATCATATGCTCAGTAAGGAAAACATTATACAGGAATCTTTCAAAAATAAGAATAAACATTTAAGTCAGTTTTTAAGACTAGAACAAAAGCCTTTTAAACTTGAACTTCAGAATTATATGGAAAAGATAAAATCAAATAATTCCATTTACTTATTCACATGGATATTATACTAGTCGAATGATCACATGCCATATCAATAACCACTTTCATAATGATGGAATGTATAATTCCAGACTATCATAACCACATAGTCAAGGCTTTGTGCCAAGACTAAAAATATGATTTAGTCAAGGCCTTATTCCAAGACACTAGTTTGTCTCATGAGACCTACTGATGCATCGAGGAGCTATAGCGGGATCCACCCATCACTTACTAAGTCCAATGCATTCCTCGTATGAAAAGTTGAAACATAACATAAACATTCGTATTAAAACTAGCATACGAAATGTCAATACTTTATCCAAAAACCTTGAATTGTATAAAGATATAACATCCACTATCAAACATAACTCATTAAATAGAACATGGGAGATTTTATTGTTATAGATTAACCTCAATTAAGAATAATGAAGGATATTTACATAGATGAAAATAATAATCAAAACTATTTTAGAGAAATATCCCCTTTTACTTGAAAACATTTAAAAGTCACACTATTTGTCAGTAAGCCATTTGGAAATACATTTATGAATTAATGTGTCCCATAACACTTTAAATATTTTAAAAGGAATTTTGATTTAAAAACTTTAATTTCCATATAAATAAATCCTTAAAACCATTTTTAAAACATGGACATTAATGAGAAAGAATTAGAATAACAAATATTAAAAACATTTTTAAATGCTATTTTATTTAGAGTTATTAACCAAAATAGAGACACTTGAATACAAATAAAACATTGGAATATCATGAGAATAAATGGATTCATGATATATTATGTCAAAGTACATTATATACACCATATGAAAGTTATTTGGTGTATAACAACAAAGAAGTCTCGATGGAATGTAATTTGAGATGAAATCTCTTATAAAGACTGTATCTTTAGGTTAATGGTAAATCAACGACTTAATTATGTGTGAAAAATATAAATAAACTAAATATAATTTCATATTTAGTGTAAATTAATCATAGTAAATTCACACATATTCTTGTAAAGACAACACCAATGAATTGGATATTTAACTCAACAAATAGAGATTGAGTAAAAATTACTCTTATCAAGTTCATATAGATTTGTTTAGAAATTATCAATGGAGTGATTATGTGTATCAAAAGTATATCCATAGAAAGGGGAGTGGAAATTATGACATAAGAAAATGAATAGTGATTCCACACAGAATCTTCGAGTATAATAATCAATGAAGTATGCATAAAGCCGAATGAGTGGAAATTGAAATTTCATATTCAATTATCGATTTGGTAACATACGAAACAAACACCCATGAAAGAAGGATCATACAATGATGATTTAAATACCCATTAATTAATGTATATTACACAATGAATACAATCATGTTCGGTACACAATACACAACATCCAATAAATAAATGGCAAACAATAGAAATCCCACAGAATTAAGAGTGAGATAAGAAACCCAATACTTTGTAATTTTTCATTGGTCTAGGGTATGTTAACCTCATGTATAATGGTGAAGTAATTGTTATTTAATTATAAAATAATTATATACATTAATATGATATCATATATGATATTTTAACATTGATTTTTTAATAATATCTTATTATAATCGTCATTTTGCATGTTAAAAAGTTCATTTTACTTTATATTATTTATTATGTGATCCATATTTGTTATGGATGGGATGTATATTATTTATATATATAATTATATCTTGTCTTTTAACATTATTTTTAATCATCAAATGAAATTTAGTCTTGAATGGATACTATGGGGAATGAATCTCATCGTGTTCGTGGAGACGGAAATCCGTACATACGGATGAGCGAAAATATCACTATTTTGATATTAAAATAATATATAATTGGATGGTATATCATATATAAAAAATAATTATCTTTTAATATTTATTATTTACATAAATTAAACACCATTATTATACCCATCCAAATAAAAACGTATTGAATAACAATTACACCACGACTTGGAGACGGTAATCCGTACGTACGCACGTATGGTGACATGTCATTCGAATATTTGATAGAATACTGAATATGGTTTTACCATATTTATAATAACATCACAGTATATATAAGATTCTGGTGTTATTATTTTATAATAGAAATAATAAAGAAAGAAGAAGTGGAAGAAGAAAGGAACTTGAAAGCGGGTGATGAAATCATTACCTCTTCTTCGAGTTATTCCTTTTGATTTGATCAAAATGGCTCCTCAAGTTGGATTTTGGAGCAAAGGATGGCCTCTAGGATGAATCTAGAGAAGTTTATAGGATATTTTAGTAGGTTTTGGCTGAGACAAAAGGTTTTGAGGGTTTGAATTAGTGAGAAGGGGGAGTGCCCTTTTATAAGAGGGGTGAGGGTCAACTTTGGAAAAGCAAGAAATATTATTTTATCATAAATTAATATTCGGTTTATAATGGATCAAAAGGGGATTAATTAAATTTTATGGGTTGTATAGGTCTAGAACCACTCAAAAAATAGGTTTTATATAGGTTTGGGTCACTATATTAACATTATCTTTTTGATTTAACTCTTAGTTAAATAGTTGGACATTTACCATGTCTCTTTGTATTTTTATATTATATAGTTAATAAACTTACTATATACTTCAAAGAGACCCCCCAAGTGGTCCATTAATGATAAAAATATCATTATATATGTCCTTTGTCCGAACATTAGATTTTTAGAAATAGAATATCAATAAAAAATATAATATTTTTTTTTCAAAACTCTTTTATGTCAATTTTTACACTATTTAATAATTGATATTTGTTAAAGTCATAACAACTTTATTAATTCGTAAAAATTAATTTAATTAATCCTATCATGTCATATTAACCAAAACAATTCGTTGATGTCATCAAAAGTTTCAAATTATATTTATTTTAACATTTGTAATACCAATTATTTGATTCTTTCATTAATAAGGAAAATATTGCATCATTATTGGGTCATAAATAAATTTAATTATTAAATATATAAAAATTATAAATTAAATACTATAATTTAGGAAATATTTTTATCCTTATAATTAATATTTATTGTTGAAAATATAACATATATAACCCTATGTAAAAATTGTTTTTCTAAAAGATATATGCTTATGTCATTTTTGTATTTACTTTAACTTAATTAATATAGTGTCATTATCACTTACTAGTGGATCCATGGGGTCCCCAAATCAACCGAAAGATGCCCATGGACGTATATGTATCAAAAAATAGGGTTAGGACACGTTTTAGGATAATTTAATGTTATTATAATATTATTTTTTACCCTTATTTACCGGATTTACCCTTTAACCATGGTGAATAAAATATTTACCGAAGTAATTATTCAAAATGTCTAAAGATAAAAGTAATCAATTTAAAAAAATTTGACCTCCTGGTTATAAATATGGAATCAATTTTTCTAAATTCAAAACATAGAAGTAGTAGAAATTAATTTAAAATTAATTCTCGTTGTTAAAACAAAGAGCGTGTTTTTTAAGAAATAATAACTATCAAAAGAATGACAGTTGTTTATGTCTTGTTTAAATATTAAATTACATCCAATTACCAATATTGGATTAAATGGAAAAAATATATTCTAATTATAATTTAAAACCTCAAACTAGTATAATTTATCACTATAAATTATTTGGATTAAAAAAAGTTTTTTTTAATTAATGTTTAGTATTTTTCACTATTCATCAAAATTTGAATGTATTCTAAAAAAAATTCACTCTAGGATAATTTCGATATTTGGAATCCATAAATGATGTCCATTTTGAAAGATAAAATTTATAAAATTTCAAAAAGTGGGTACTACTATTCATAACAGCTAGTTTGGTTGGTTTTGGTGTGTGTTAGAACTTGAAGTTGCGTACAACACACGCTACCGTATTATTCAAAGGGAAGCATACCATAGAAGCTTGGGGCGTTACATTCTCCCCTCATTCAAATAATGCCATCCTCAATTTTTTTTAAATTGGGCTTGGGAATAAAATGGAATGTCCCACATCGGAAAAAGAGTCAATAAAACTATCACTTTAAAAGAAAGAAAGAGAAGTACAAATGTCACCCAATATAACACATACTAGGATTCCATGTAGGAAAAAATTGTTATGGATGATAAAATAATTGTCAAGTTTTGAAAGAGAGGGATAGGAAACATTATCAAGATAATGTTAACAATAACAAAACCACAAACATGTGATGGGACAAACGGTCATTAGTCTCCCAGTAAGAAAAGTAAATATACAACACATTTTTGTTTTAAGTTACATTACATAAAGATGAGGAATTAATTTATGAGATTGACTATGAACATAAAGAGATATACATACTTTTTAAGTAGTGTTTCATTTTGTAAAAAATTTCTACCACTAACTATATTTTTAAATGATGAGTATTCAAGAAGACATGGTCACACTGGAATAGATAGAATAAACTTCTTTAGAATCACATGATCGACAAAGGATAAAATATATATTTTCCTTGTCTTTAGAGATTAATCAAAACCAGAACGGTTAGGATAAAATCTGATGATCCCCCAAAAGGATATTCCATTAGAAAAAGAAACACTAATCCTAATTTCTAAAACTAAACCAACAATACCCCAAAGTTAAATAAATACCATTCAATAAACAATTGTCCTTAAAATCTTTCAATATAATCCAAACTAATATTGAAACCCAAAACATTGAAGAATTTGGTTATGTAGTCTTCCTCGTTAAATTGAATCTCCAAATGACATCAACTACTCTTAAATTCACATACTTAAAATTGATTATCCTAATCACATATTCTATATTTTTGGTCAATCATTTCCTTAAATAACCTAAACCAATATAAATACACAATAAAAACATGGATAAAAATCCACCATTACTCCTCAAATGAAATCCTATACTAAGGGTATTCATTTGATAAGACATGAGATCCAAAACCAACTTATTATTGATCATTAAAATCATTTACCGAAAAATAATTAGTCACACTAACCAGGGACATCACGTAGTCCAGTGGTAGGCAATAAATCCCAATTTCACTTTGGTTGTGGGTTGGATTCCCACAACATTGTCCGACACGACGAGTTGTCACATGGTCTGGGTGTTGTCCTTTTTCAAAAAATATATTTTATGACATTACCAAAATGATATAAATTCATCAAAATGACCATAACATAATTTAACCACAAATGTTATCTCATACCTTTCATTTTCATCCCAAAATATAATAACTAGTAATTTCCTCAAACCCAGTGATCATATAAAACCAGATGATTATTTATAACTATATCCACAAGAGTAAAAATAAGTCTTCCTCAAATATCATTTTCACATGAAAAATTGTAGGGTTACAAATACAGGAGAAAATTATTCTAATGTAATCCCAACAACAAGGAGTTCTAGTACTCTTAAAAATTTCTCTAACCATATATTTCAACATAGCTTCTTATTTGACCAAGAAAGTATCCTATAGAATAGGGCATTCACCCAGGTAATGGCGAGGTCCCCTACATTTACGAAAAATGACTGTAAATTGATTCTTGGGACCATTTTTATTTTCTTCCATAGTACTCTTCATTTTTTCTCGATAATTATTCACTTTATGTCCTTCTATCCCACACGAAAAGCATTTATTTATTCCATTGAAACACTTTCCTGGGTGTCTCCTTCCACAATTCCTACATGATAGAAATTTAAGAATCTTTTCTCCATGATCTCCACTACTGGAGATTCTATAATTCATCACCTTTATCTTCTTTGTTGAGTCTGGGAGTTGGTTAATATATATGATGTTGATCATATTTTTGGAAAATTGATTTTCCATGAACATGATATCTTTTACGCCTATCAACATTCCATTTTGTTGCTCATTTCCACCACCGTTCCCACCTTGTACATCATGCTCAAAGTTACAATGAATTACTTGGAATCCTGCCATTGACTAAAACCCGAAAGTGTTATGTGATTAATAGTAGTCATAAAATCATTTAGAGAATATCATGACACCATATTTTTAATTTGAAATACCATAGGATTAACCAAGGTCATTTATTCTCATCTTATATTAAAATATTTCAAATCGATTTATAAAGAAAATGTAAATTATCCTATGCATATCCCTTGGGAGTGTTGCAACCAAGAGTGCAGTAAGGCCCGTTGTCATGCACCAGTTCCCATTCTTGTCTAGCTCAAAGTAGTGTTTTCGGGTTTTACCCCTAGATACATCTATGCCAGAGCTGCCTCTATCTACTCATTTCCAGACATGGATGTATTGCTTTGAAAACTCCAAAAATCTCTAAAATACCAAAATTCTAGGAAGTTATTCTATATGAATCATCAATGTCCATCTAAGGTCTATGTGCTCTAATCAAAGTTTATCTAAATCTCGTTTTCAAGGTTTGTACTAAACATCCTGTGATACTAACTGTAACACCCTGACCCCAGTTACCCAAAGTCAGTGCATTATTACGTATGATTGGCATGATCATAAAAGATCAAGTCATAAAAGACCGATTAGTTTAATATCCTTGGAAGTAATAGATACATTTATAAGGTTTACATTAAATAATAAAATAGAAAACTACAACAACATTGTCTCTATAGACAACACTGAGATCCCATAGACTATCCATGGAGGTAAGTTAGAATATCATTCTTTGCGTCCTGGGAAAATAAAACATATAAAGGGGTGAGCTATGATGTTCCGTAAGGATAACATTATAGAGGAAACTTTCATAAATATGCATAAACATTTAAGGAATTTTATAAGACTAGAACAAAAGCCTTTTAAACTTGAACTTCAGCATAATATGGAAATGATAAAATCAAATAATTCCATTTACTTATTCACATTGATATTCTACTAGTCGAATGATCACATGCAATATCAATAACCACTATCATAATGATGGAATGCATAATGCCAGACTATCATAACCACATAGTTAAGGCCTTATGCCAAGACTACAAATAATATTTTGTCTAGGCCTTGTACCAAGACACTAGTCTGTCTCATGAGATCTACTGATGCATCAAGGAGCTATAGAAGGCTCCACCCATCACTTACTAAGTAAAATGATTTCCTCATATGAAAAGATTAAACATAACATAAACATTCGTATTAAGACTAGCTTATGAAATGTCAATACATTACCCAAAAATCATGAATGGTATAAAAATAGCACATCCACAGTCAAACATAACTCATTAAATACAACATGGACGATTTTATTATAATAGATTAACCTCAATTGAGAATAATAAAGTATATTGACATAGATGAAAATAATCATCAAAACTATTTGAGAGAAATATCCCCTTTTACTTGAAAACATTTAAAAGTCACACTATTTGTCAAGAACACATCTAAAAATAAATTTTTGAATCAAAGTGTCCCATAACACTTTGAAACTTTTGAAAGGAATTTTTATTTGAAAACTTTAATGTTTATATAAATAAATCCTTAAAACCATTTTTAAAACATGGACATTAATGAGAAATATTTAGAATAATAAATCTTTAAAAAAATTTAAAATGTTATTTTAGTTGGAGTTAATAACAAATAGAGAGACACTTGAATACAAATAAAACATTGTAATATCATGATAATAAATGGATTCATGATATACTTTGTCAAAGTACGTTATATACACAATATAAAGGTGATTTGGTGTATAACAACAAAGGCATCTCCATTGAATGTAATTTGAGATGAAATCTCTTATAAAGACTGTATCATTAGGTTAAGGATAAATCAATGACATAATTATGTTTGAAAAATATATATACACTCAATATGATTTCATATTCAGTGTAAATCAATCATAGGACATTCACACATATTCTTGTAAAGACAACACCAATTAATTGGATATTTAACTCAACAAATAGAGATGAAGTAAAAATTTCCCTTATCCAGTTCATATAGATGACTTGAGAAATTATCAATGGAGTGATTATGTGTATCAAAAGTATATCCATAGAAAGGGGAGTGGAAATTATGACATAAGAAAATGAATAGTGATTCCACACATAATCTTGGAGTTAAATAATCAATGAAGTATGCGTAAAGCCGAATGAGTGGAAATTGAAATTTCAATTTCCCTTATCGATTTGGTAACATACGAAACATACACCCATGAAAGATGGATCATAAAATGATGATGTAAATACCCATAAATTAAATTATATTACACAATTAATGCAATCATGGGCAGTACAGATTACACCACATCCCATAAATAAGTGGCGAAAAATATAAATCTCACAGAATTAAGAGTGAGATAAGAAACCCCTTACTTTATACTTTTTCCTTGGTTGATGGTAGGTTAACTTCCTGTATAATGGTGGAATAATTGTTATTGAATTATAAAAGAATTATATACATTAATATGACATCATATATGATCTTTTAACATTGATTTGTTAATAATATCTTAGTATTATCGTCGTTTCGGGTGTTAAAAGATTCATTTTCCCTTATATTCTTTGTTTTGTGAGCCATATTTGTTATGGATGGGATGTATCTTATTCATATCCAGAATTATATCATGTATCTAAATATTATTTTTAATCATCAAATGAAATTTAGTCTTGAATGGATACGATGAGGAATAAATCTCATCGCGTTTGTGGAGACGGTAATCCATACGTATGCACGAGTGACAATATCACTCTTTTGATATTAAAATAATATATAATTGAATGGTATATCATATATACAGAATAATTATCATGTCATATTTATTATTTAAATTAATTACACATCATTATTATACCCATCCAAATAATGAAGTTTTGAATAACAATTACACCATGACGTGGAGACGGTAATCCGTATGTACACACGTATGGTGAAATGTCATTCAAAGGATGGATAAAATACTAAATATGGTTATACCATATTTATAGTAAAATCACATTATATATAAGATATTGGAGTTATTATTTTATAATGTAAATAACAAATAAAGAAGAAGTGGAAGAAGAAAGGAAATTTAAAGAGTGTGGTGAAATCATTACCTCTTCTTCGAGTTCTTCCTTTTGATTTGATCAAAAGGGATCCTTATGTTGTATTTCAGACCAAATGAGAGCCTCTAAGATTAAGTGAGGGAAGTTGAGAAGATATTTGGGCAGGGGTTTTCCGAGACAAAAGGCTTTGAGGGTGTGAAATAATGAGAATGGGGAGTTCCCCTTTATAAGAGGGGTGAGGGGCACCTTTGGAAAAGCAAGAAATATTATTTTATAATAAATTCATATTCGTTTTATAATGGCTGAAAAGAGAATTATTTAACGATTATGGTGGGGATATTTCAACAACCACTCAACCAATAGGTTTTAGATAGGTTTGTGTCACTATATTAACTTTATCTTTTTGATTTAACTCTTAGTTAAATAGTTTGACATTTACCATGTCTCTTTGCATTTTTATATTATATAGTTAATAAAATTACTATATACTTACAAGAGACCCCAAAGTGGTCCATTAATTATACATGTATCATCTTATATGTCTTTTTTCTGAACATTTGATTTTTAGAAATAGAATATCAATTAATAATATAATATTTTTTAAAAAACTCTTTTATGTCAATTTTGACACTATTTAATAATTTATTTTTGTTAAAGTATTAAAAACTTTATTAATTAGAAACAAATTAATTTAAGTGATCTTAACATGTCATATTAACCAATAAAATTCGTGGATGTCATCAAGAACTTCAAAATATATTTATTTTAACATTTATAATACCAAAATATTCGATTCTTCAATTAATAATAAAAATAGTGCATCATTATTGTGTCATAAATAAATTTATTTATTAAATTTCTAAAAATTATAAATAAAATACATTTATGTAGAAATTTTTATATATTTATAATGAATATTTATAGTCGAAAATATAACATATATAACCCTATGTAAAAATTGTTTTACTAAAATATATGTGCTTATGCAATTTTTGTATTTACTTTAACTTAACTAATATAAAGTGTCATTATCACTTAAAAGTGGCTCAATGGGGTCCCCAAATTGAACCAAAGAAGAAACTTTATGGATATGTTTCAACAAATAGAGTTAATACACGTTTTAGGATAAAATAATATTATTATAATATTAAATGTTACCCTTATTTACCGGATTTCCCAATTAACCATGGTAAATAAAATATTTACCGATGTAATTATTCAAAATGTATTAAAATAAAAGTTACCTATTTAAAAAATTTGGACCTCCTAATTCTAAATATGTAATCCATTTTTATAAATTCAAAACATATAAGTGGTATAAATTAATTTAAAATTAATTCCCATTTTCAAAACAAAGAGCGTGTTTTTTAAGAAATAATAACTATCAAAAGATTGACACTTTTTTATGTCTAGTTTAAATGTGAAATAACATCCAATTACCAATATTGTATTATATGGTAAAAATATATTCTAATTATTCTTTAAAAGCCATAAATTTTATAGTTTATCTCTATAAATTATTTGGATTAAAAAAATTGTTTTTAATTAATGTTTTGAATTTTTCACTATTCATCAAAATTTGAATGTGTTCTAAAAAATACAAAAAAGTAACCCTATGATAATTTAAATATTGAGAATCCAAAAATAATGTCCATTTTGAATGATAAAATTTAAAAAATTTCAAAAAGTGGGTACTAATTTTCATAACATCTAGTTTGATTGGTTGTGGTGTGTTAGAACTCAAAGTTGAGTACAACACATGCTACTATATTTTTCAAAGGGAAGCGTACCATGGAAGCTTGGGGTTTTACATAAATTGAGAGATTAGAAATGGATATTTAGTTTATTAAAAAAGTATTTATTAATGATTGTAAATGGATTTTAAAGACTATCTACAAATCGATGAATTTCAAGAGGGAATTGATTTCTTTGAATTCATTTTTCTAACAACTGGAGGATCTATTTTATCGGCATGGAAAAATCTATTCAGATAAGTCATCATACCCATTATAAAGTGTATAATACCATTATTATAGTGGTATATTATTTATATATTTTATCATGTCTATTTGATTGATTCTATTCGATTAAGTGTTCCAGATGCACCATCAAAGAGACACATTTCACCATTATAGACACTTACATTTACAAGTCAACGAGGTGGTGAACCATCCCACCATGGAATATAAAAAAATGTACCTTTTTTCTTCCAAATATTAATAAATGGTTCCCAATAATAGTGGGAGACACACTCCCAAACAACATCCTATGTGAGATTTCTAAACCATCCACTATCAAAAAAATAAAACAAAACCTATGAATATTTAAAAAAAAATTAAAATACAACAATCACCTACCATTTTAAAATATTTAAAACCAAATTTTGAATACCAACACCCATTAAATCCATTTGTAAATGTGTGTTCCAAAATTTAAATAAATATTGAAAATCTCACAGTTATGATACCATCCAATATCAACTAACACACATAGCTACGTCAGAGAAAAATGATTCTTAATCTTCCAGAATAATTATTATCATATGTTTTAGACAATTTTTCATAACTATAACAGTGTGTAGAAAACCTATAAGTTGATATGGGAAACAATGGTATATATATTAAATGTTATAGAATACATTACTCTTCCTTTCAAGTGGCTTATAAAGTAACAAACTCAGAATCCATTGTGGAGTATGTTATCTCGGTTTTTTCTTTGAACGAGAATAGATCAGTCCATCTCCAAGTGTCAAAACCCAACCACTCCTAGAAGAATGATACTCCATATTATTTATCAATCTTGAATATAAAAAAACCTTCTAATATCCTTTGGTTTCCACTATAATATGTATACAAATCCACAATACCCTTTATATTAATGGACGTTAATTTAAACACATCCCATTGTGCATAACCTAGATTACTTGTATACCTACTCATCTTTCTAACAAGATATATACTATCGAGTCTTATAAATGTTGCTGAAAACATAAGAGATTTGATCACCCTATTATATTCCAATTATGAAGAAACCCCACTCATATTTTCTAGTCCATACTCCCAGAAGAATATGGCCTAGAAAATGGTGAATAATCTAGTTGTTCAAACATATTTAATTTTTTTTTCTGTATAATGAGATTGATAAAGTAGAATTAAATTTATATTTCTATCTATTATGATTCCTAAAATGATATTTAGATTACCCTAAGACATTAAAATCAAATATTCCAGATAAAATTGATTCATAATCTTTTATTTTATTGATATTAGTTATAAATATAATATTTCCATACACCTATAAAAAACAACATGATTATTATGGAACATATTGTAAAAAAATTTATAACATTGGTTAATTGAAGTACCTTATTAAAAATTTTATCACAAAATATATCATTCAATTATTTTAGGGAATTTTTAAAAACATATTGGGACCATACCTAATTGAAATTAATTTTTATTTACCATATTCTATGTATCATTTCATGTTTTTCATATATAGTTCATTATATAATTCACCATTTAAGAATTGTTTCTTAACAAATATTTTCTAAATTTCAAAATTATATATTGAATGAAAACCATAAATAATTGTAATCAAATTAGTCTTAGCCCCATGATCATAGTTAAAAAAATAATTGACTACATCTTTTTTGAGTAAACCCCTTAGACACTAATTAGGATTTATATCTTTCAACTGAACTGTCAGTTTTTAGTTTTCTTCTAAATACCCACTTACTACATATAGGTTTTGAACCTTAAGGATGATAAACTAATATCAAATTATTTTTGAGTTATATAGTACATTTCATCATTTATAGATTCCTTGGAAAGAGATGTATCAGAAGATGACATAACCTATTTACATGTTTTGGTGTAGACTCTATAATGAGTAAAACAAGAGTTTGTGAAATAATATATTCATTGGTCCAAAAGAAACTACATATAGAAGTTAGATTAATATATCATGGGTATATGATATCATTAACTTATATGAAAATACTCAAACATATCATATTGATATACTCTTTAATATATCACAGATACCTATAATTACATTTTCATAGGTAATTAGGTAAACCTATATTCATTAAAAATAACATCTCTTGATTTTATAGATACATTATCGGCTACTAAAACATTTTTTCTATAAATATAAATCTATAATTCCTTGAATGCTCCACATATCTAAGGAATTTGATATATGTCCCTATTTTACCCAATTTTTCCCATATAGGTTTAGGTAATCTTACAATTACATAACAATTCCAAACTATTAATTGATTTAATTTTTTATTATACTTACATAATTCACATAGAGTCATAATCATCGTTTCTTGGGAATACTATTTAGAATTGGAAACGTTTTCAATAATTTCTCTCCCTAAAAAACTTATAAGAGACTAAATATAGACATCATAGAAATAATATTTTATATTAATTTCAAATTAATTATCATGAATAAAATATTTTGTTGAGACCTATGTAGAGATTTCCCTTCATATATAATCCCAAGGGATTCTAAGAATGAAAGAAAATTGTATTCACCTCCCATTTTAGATACGAGGTAATTAATTATATGAAAAAAATGGTTTTCAACTTCATTTTAATAGATACAAATATTATCTACAACTTCATCGTTATCATGATAAAGATAAACATAGAAAAATCTATATTAATCCTCAATAATAGTTACAAAGTTCCATATATTACTTATGGTGGGTATAGTTGGAAAATCACATGCATCACTTTGTATTAATTATATAAAGTAATATTTTATTAATATAGTTGGAAAGTAGTTTCCAAAATATTTTAGTTATCATGGATGTTACACATTTGAAATATTTTTTATCCATTGTTGGTAATAGTTCTATTTTTTTAAATCTCAAGAATTTTTTTATAATTAATGTAAGATAAATGAATATTACATAAATGAAAATAATATATAATGTAATTCAAAAAATTATTTGTATTCAATTTGAATACTCCTTAATACAAGTGACCCATTACTACAATGGTCCCACCCTTTGATAGAACATAGTTATTATCCTCATATAGAAGAAAAACCCCATGCCAGTTTAACAAGATCCATGAGACTTCCAAAAAAATATGTAAACATAAAAGGAATATTTTTACGTGAGTATATTTTTATGGTAGAATAAAGATCTACAACGCTCTTCCAATTTACATTTCGGATTTTTGAGTTCCCCGTGTAGGGAAATATCCCATCATTGACACATTTTATCCTATTGATGATATATTAATATTTTTATAAATGTGTCACATAATACTATAACTAATCCACCATCAAGTTTTATCCTCAAGAAACTTATATTTTAGGATCATAATTATAAATTAATCTTTTGAAGTGGTTTTCCAACTAATTTTTTATAGAGACAAGAATACTATTATACATTTCTGAATTTTCCTAGATGTATCATTCCCCTTTCTTATTATTAAAATCCACATTTCGTTTTGGAGGTTGTCTTGGAAATTTTCTATAATTTGGGAACCCAGATGGATCCACTCCCACCTATATAAGTACCTTAGATTTATCATTCATAGACTCATTTATCTCATCATTATTTTCTTATTCCTCTATAATTTTTAGTCCGTTATGTAACTCTTTTATGGAAATAACTTCTTTATTGTTATTTATAGAATGTATAACATTCCTACAAGAAGGGGGTTGATCATATTGATGATGGAGATGAAAATTATACTATCATCCGATTTTGTCATTTTTTTATTACAGTGATGTAATATGTGTTTTATTTCAATGAATTGATATATGATAGATCTATTATCAATCAGTTTTAATGAAACAAACATTCCAACAAGAAATATATTTCTTTTCTCATCCTCAATAGTTCAATTTTTCTACAATTAATACCCTATACCCTTTTTGGTTTGATTATGTTGATATATGTCAAATAGGTCATCAAAAAAAGAATTGAGTATGTATCCTCAATACATTTGATCATTTTTTTCAATTATTTCACGTGTATGAGACATGAAGCAAATCATCATTAGATATGGGTGGATTCAGAGTTGAGAGAATGAACATTATTTTTTGAGTTTCATGTATAATACCATCCTATTTTCCACTACTTTATCTTGTTACAATAGAGTTAATACACCTTCATAAAATTATTGAGCATCGATATATCCATCGTGAGTGATTTCATTTTTATGATTTTTAGGGATATGTGGTTGTTAAGTAAACACGACCTTTACATTGGATGGATGTAGAAGTATCTAACCATGACATGTTACATTTTCTCTCAATAATACTAGATTTTATATAGAAAAATAAATAGTACTATGGGTTATAAATGAATTCTATTTAGGAAATAGTGCTGGTCCAATAGCCAACATAAGAACATCAGAGAGATTATCCCTTGAAGAAGCTTTTTAAATAGGATAACTTTGGAAAAAGTCTTTTTTGTGATCCATCATGGTGTATTTTATGTTTGTAAAAGGATTTTTAAGAATATATATAATGAGAGGAATTATTAGAGTGAATTGATTTCATTGAATTTAATTTCTCTCCCCCTACAAGGTGAATTTTATATACAAGGAGGTACCCATTCATATATTTTTTTACTCATTAGAATAGGGAGAATAAATTTTATATAAATTTATTTTATTACTATATTTAATCATGATTTTTAGATCACACTAGATTGATTAATTGGCCCAGATCTGACCTGCTAGATAGCTATTACATCTGTTAGATTAAACCCAATATGATTCATAGTCCAGAAGATACCCTTTTGGAGAAATGTGTCAATGCATAAACTCATCAATAAAAACTAAAGAGCCTCCAAGAACCTCACATTGACACAAAGATAGAATTGCAAGGTCTATAATTAAATCACCACATTGCATGTTTTCAAGCATGTTCACACATCTGTGGTTTATGCAGTGCACCATCCTATATTGGATTATACCCATTTTTTTTATTAAATTTAAATAGTATTAAATAGTTACATATAATAAATTTATGTGCACATTGTTAAATTTTATGATGTGGGATTTCAAAAACATCCTTTTTTAAAAATACCAAAATAGTAATCATATATAATTAAAAACAATGAAAATCAAATAGTCACTTAGAGACATGTTTTTAATTTATAAGTGGAGAAAAAACTTGTTGATTTATTTGGTGGAGTAGGATTTTGATAAACCACATAACGTTTGGTGTTTTTTGACTACTTTTTTGTTATGGGTATGGTTTATCCCCAACAATCTAGTAACAATGTTTCATGGGTTTTACATGAGATAATTGAAATGAGGTGATTGAGGAACATCAATGTGATTGTTGGATATAAGTTGTGAAAACATTCATGAAATGAGTGATGAGTCATGAGAGTATTCATATAAACTATCTAATGATCAAATTGTGGTACCATTCCCTCTATCATGTTGTTTTAATTATCAAAAAAATAATATTTTCATCTAATGATGTCATTTATGAGATTCTTTGTTATGAATATTTAACACCATGTTAGGTGACTAATGAGAAAACTGATGGAATTATAGGGAATGTATGGATAAATATTGATGAATTTGAAGAGTAAATAATGATCTTGTTAAAGTATTTAAGGATTTTATGAAGTCATTGGAAGACATTCTAGAATATTTTGAAGACATTGGAAGAATATTAAATGAATGATGTGATGAATAGGGAACCGTAGGATACACCATCTAACTGCTTCAATATATATAGAATCCTATAGTCGAATTAATTGTACTTTCCATATAGTTTATTGGTACTAAAATATTAGTAGAATTCGTGAAGAATCCAAAAATCTAGAGTAGCACCACCAGGTAGCTATTTATTTTCACTGGGTAACTGGTGGAATCTATTCACAATTGGATATGTCAAGGAATCTCACTAGAGAAAAGATATCATATCTAGTAGAGCCCACAATTTTTAAATTTATATTGATGATTCTTAATGAATTCCAGAACATCAAAATATTTTTTTGTTTAATTTTCATATAAAACTACATTGAGGTTGGTTGGGAAACAGTCAAAAATAAGAAAATAGATAGAGTCATAACCTAGAACAATATGTAAACCATAAACCATGTTAACAGAATTCCAAACCTAGTGAAGATCATTATTTGAAATTCAATATTTAAAAACTCAACCATTCATCCAGCCACCACAACTCCATAGAAACAAATATTAAATTATAATCATATGGAAGAAAATATGAACCACTAAGACTTATCCACTAATTGACCACATGGAACCTTGATTCAAGAAACTCGTCACTCTAATAACATCCACCAGATACATCACTGTCATCATCAATCACCATTAATCACTAATCCCCCACAAAAATGGAACTCTGATCATCACAATGGATGAAGTAGCTTGGAACAAATTTAGACCAGTAAGAATGTTATGAATAATTAAAAATTACATTGAGCTCTGAGGTAATGGAGAAGTCTTCTCAAACAACACATACCAAAATCTCATAGATGTCCACTACACTACACTGACCCAGGAGAGGTGTAGAATCATATTGAAATTGAAGAGTTTAATGATAACCTCACAACACCAATATGTATCCTTCATGCCCCTTGGGAAACCATTTCAACAAAAAAATATCCCAAAACCACATAGAACACCAATGATTCTTTTTGACCAGGAAGAGTTTTAGAATCATAAAGCAAGGGCATAGTCAAAGAAAATAGAGAACTCAACAGCAATCCAGACCTTCACAATGATACCAAAACCTTCCTTAAAAACCCATAAAGAGAAAATGAAACATTAACTCCTCGATACCCTTATAATTCCTACTCAGCTCCCTCTAGACAAAACTATTTCATGCTGTGAAATCAACACCACCGCAAGAACCATTCTATCGTTATTTGTCGGTCAACATCATCACTGAGAGAAGAATAAAACTATTCCACATCAAAGACCATTGGAAATGAACATCATATGGGAGATCTCTTCTCATGGATTATAATATGTTGATCAACACCTCTCCCACTATAGAAACTAAATAGTGCAGCTTCTAGCCAAACCCCAGATTCATTGAACATAGAATCATCGAGAAAAGTGATCTTATACATTCCCTTATTAAGATACATTGTAAAATTATCCATCTCAAAATATCTCTCACCATTTAAAAAATATATCTCATCTAAATATCAAATCCTTATAGATATTAATGGAGCTTCTCTATTATGGAATTATTCTAATAAAATTCATCTTATTCACCAACCTTCTATAACAGATGATCAAAACAAAAAAAATTAAGGGTGGGATTCATGAAAAACAATAATGTTCAAGATGACTCCCACCATAATAAACGTTTGAATATGGGTTTATTTTTAGAACCACACTAATGAAAGAGAGGAATTGGTTTATTGATATCCATTAAAATCAATCGATTAATAACAGAAACCTCTCTAACTTATGGGAGGATATATATGGGTGCACATCAAGATATTCGTAAACTAATTTATCTAATATATCCCATTCTATCATTTAATTACATTTCACATTGCATTCTTATATAGATTCCAATATTATATAATTTCAATATTTTTAAACCTATTACTATTATCACTTAATTTATGATGAAATTATATTTTATAAATTATATAAAAATTTTATTAATATTTTTTATAAACATTAATTTGTAATTTTACACTCACAATCTTTATAATATCTAACCTTTCCTGAGCCCATTCATCAATTGATTTCATTAATCACGTTATCTTTTCATAAAATTATATTTCCTATAGAAACAATATGTTTTAATTACTATTCTTCAATTTTTTAATATCCTTCACAATCAATATTTTAATTTTTTAAATGCCAATTAACACCGCCTTTCCTTCCAATGCTGACCAAAATTTGGTATAAAATATGGTCATTGTTTGTTTCTCAAAATATCATCAATTTATTAATTGTGATTTGATCTTGTTTTGATGTTTTCTAATATTAATCAATTTCAAATTTCAAAATTTTTTATATAATATTTATTCAAACACCCATGGCCTTTCTGATGGTTCGTAAATCTATTGGACCCACATTTCCCTCTCCAAGGGTTTTACTCTGAAACCCTCAGGGTGGATTTTTTCCTCTCTATATCTTCTATCATAAAAATATAGTATTTCTATAGTGGAGGTTTTGAGGTGTATTGAATAATATTACAATCCTCTCTTACAACATATATTCATCTCAATGTCATCCAAATGTTTCTATTTTGCTCATCCTTCCTCCATTTTAATGATTTTTGTTCTATAACTTCTTTCTCCGTTCTTGTGGTGATGGTAGTGATGGAATAATCATTGGTAGCATGATAATGGTTTTCCATTAAGGATGGTGATATGTTTAGTCCTTATTAATCTGATCTGGGATCATTCGGGATTTGAGTGCCTTAGACATCTAGTTTTCATTGTGATTTTGGAGGATGAGGGTGTTGGTCAGGAGGCAATGGAATGGGGCTATTTTGTAGTGGTGTTCCAAATATCCATTTTCTAGAACGCGAAATCATTATTTCAATGATTGATGATGGGGTATTATAAGGATATGGGATTTAGTACAAGCCCTAGAGTATTTAGTCCTAGAATATTGAGTTCTATGAGAATCAGTTGCCTCAGACATGGTGCATATAGTTTCGTATATGAAAATTCTTTTGGGGCCTATTTTTTGATAGGTTATAGAAGGAATTTCCTGATAATTCTCTTTTCTCAATGAATTTCACAGGTGATATTGATCGGTTTCCTTTAATGTAATATCTAGTGGGAATCCTTAAAATAAGGATGTGTGTGGTGACTCCCATTATTTATCCATCTACCGTCATTTCTTTGGGAGATATGTGAACTCTGCCTCAAACCTCTCATAAAAGTGAATTCAATCATATCATCTAGAGTATTAAGTTTAGGGTTCAATGAGTTTATTTCATGAAACGTTATATGGGTGGCTCAATACAGATATGGGTGTAATGGAACCTATCATTTTTTCTTCCTCTAACTTATCAGTGGGGGCAGATGCACTTCAACATTGTTTTTAACCAACATAAAACAAATTTTTGGAATGGGTGTGATTCATGTTTTTTGATTGGAATCACTGGTGTATGATAAGGTAGAGGGGTTGATGAGATGAATGTTTTGTGATTATCATGATGTTTGATTATTTTTGTTCATTTAGGTATTCCATGCATTATAATGGTTTTTCATTGTATGTGATAACTGTTGTGTCCTCCAGGCCAATATCGGGTCTTTTTGTCAATTTTTTCCGAATTTTTTACATTTGAGCCTCAATCATTATAATGGGTGCCCTATTTTATAATTACAATATAACGGTTCTTGTTTTTATATTCAATTAAGGGGTATTGACCCTCAACCAGGTTTAAAAACACCCATGGTCCTTCCAACGGAAAATATATAGGTCATGTAAATTATTTATGTTGTTCCAACAATAATTATTCCAAAAACACCTTTATACTTTTCATATTTTTGTTTGATATCTTATTTTGAAGACTCTTATTCAGGGTTATACTCCAACTTCTAGAAAATATGAAAAATAATATCCCACATCATTTATTATCTTGAATTACTTGTTAAAGCTATGAATTCTATGAATTATAGATTTGAAAAAACAATAATTTAATCATACTTCTACATGGAAAATTTCTTAGAAAATCTTGATAATTCTAGAAGTCACTCATGAAGATGAAAAAAATTTAAAGATACTTGTCCTGATAAGTATAGAAAATACTAGTAAGTATTTTACAATCATAAAATTGAATATATTACCGATACGTTTACTCATTTTACTAACAATTTCATTGGTCAAATGTCTTTTGTGATTTTGTCTATAGATACTTTATTTATGAGTATTATATGAGTTTTACATAGATCTGGGGATCATATTATAACAATAATATAATAATAGAAAGACACAAAAAAATACCCCTTGAAGAGCTCATCCCTTATAACATATAAATTCCCTACAAAGGAAAAACCATAAGGCATGATATCAATCACAAATCACAAATCCAAAGACTCAGCTCAAACCAAGTTTACAACTCAGAGATCAAGAATAATGATTGTTAGTCTTAAGCTATGTCATTTTATTTCATTAGAATGTTTCTGAAACTGAACCATGAAGATGTTTTACTATTGTTGATCCACATAGGGTCATATGTCACTAATCCAAAATAGGCCACTCTATGGCTGGACCTCATTGGGCCTCACACTAATGATCCCCACAAAGTCTATAGAATGCTGATCCACACAAGGTCACTACGATGCTGATCCACAAGTGGTCTCTATAATTTTGAACCGTACAAGGTTGGTAGAATGCTGAACCACACATGGTCTCTATGATTCTGATCCGCATAGGGTTTCTATGATGTTGATCCACATAGGGTCTCTATGATGGTGATCCACACAGGGTCGTTATTCAATTGACAGCTAGCCACAGGATTCCCCGCACTCGGTGCTGTTGAGTTAGGTATCATCTTCTCCTGAAGATATCTGTCATGCCTCAACTACCACGATGTTCAGGAAAGGAGTAACCCATTGGACTGTCATGTCATAAGGGTTCCAACATGAAATACAACGCATCAATTAGACACATATTCTGTAAGTTATAAGATTTTTAGTACCGAGGGTCCGGTTGGATTCAAGTTCGATCCATCACGATTGTACTCCAAATTTTTCAAAAACTTAGGTGGATTATCTAAAAAATACCATCTCATTACCAAGATTCCATCACCGTATATGGTTCCTCAAATGGAAATTTGGTTTGGGATAAACAAACTTTCTAGCGTATCTGGGACGAAAAGTGTCTGAGATTGGTCTGACCCACCCCATCCTAGGATGACCCGACCGAGTACGGGTCAGCCCGGCTCAACCTGGATTGGCATGGCTAACTTATGTGGGCCGGTCTGTGTACCGGCCATACCATCCTTAGGAAGGTGCAGCCCTCTGGGTGACCTGGCCCGGTGGCTGGCATGGTCCGCTAGCCTGGCGGTCAGCCTCCTTCCCAAATGGCAATGTTATTCATGTTCTTCAACCGGAAATGCCATGTGGAACCTCCCCTATTAGCGGGACCTAGAGGTCATGGGTCCCCTCCTCCACTTCTCGATATTCTTTCCGCGGTGCATGATGGTGCACCGACGTACTACCACTGTGGCTGGTCGACGTCGGCCGCCCTTTCGGTCCACCACAATGCCACCTCTGCTCCTTTTTCGGCAACAGTCGGTCGTCGTCGTCGACTTCCAGCACCGTTCACTGGTGCCGTCACACTGGGGTCGCGCCGACGAGGGATTGAAAGGCCACCAGGTGAGCTCTGGTGGTCCGTTATCTCTTCCGAAAGCTCCTATGGGCCTCTTGAGATGCTTCTGTCACTACGTGGCTCCCAGATTCATGATTTTCTCATGATAAAATTATTTCCAAAAAGAACACAACAAAAACCAAAGTGAGAGAGGGTATGGGTCTTGTTCGTTTGGACCATGTCATCTACGTTATAATGACGTCAAGATGGAGTAAATAAATCATCACATAGATAAAGATTAACCTCATTCTATTTTTTCCCGCAACAACCACCCAGAGTTTCATACAAATCATGGATCAAATAAATTTGGTTGATCCGTGTTCATCATGATTTTCAAGAATGTGGAAAAGAATTAAATTCTCTTGATATTTAACATAAACCACACCGTACTCAAATTTAGAGGAGACATCGTGGTTGTGGAAGAAGAATCCATGTTTGATGAAGCCATCAACCTTCTTCATTTCCAGATTGATTTATCCAATGTTGTTGTCCGCACCTCCATTCTTTATTGGTGGAAGACGTCATTGAACGTCGTCTGAGGTTTCTCTCTTCCATGAAAAAAATCCAAGGCTATGCATCATTTAAATATAGGGGAAGGGAGATTAAAACATCATATGATTAATGAGGTATATTAATGAGTTTTAATTAATGAACCTCTTAACTCTCAATGGTGTGGTTTCAAATCAAGAGAGTCAAGCAGTTAAATGGCTTGACAACCCAGCGGTCCCTCCACCACCTCTCAACAGTTAGTAGAAGAAAAATTATGATATTTTATTATTCTTCAAAATGGTCGAAAAACTATTTTTTCCACCCAACCTAATATGATCGAAGTTAAGCCTCCCTTAAGTGAATCCTGGTTCTGCAGATTCAATGGTTCCCTCATATTATTAATCTATGAACCGGTTCAAATTATAGAAAATTCCTCTCTCATATTTACTGAACGTGCCTTAAAAGAAGTTCAAATTTCCATTCTAGGGACATCGGTCTTCAGAACAAAGCGCAATCAATTTTAGCAGACTCGTAGTACTCCCAAATAATTTAAAAAAATTATATGGAATTTCCTTTTCATTATGAGAATCCTACCTGAGATTGTTGACACTCTGATCCGCATCAAAGAAAACTATTCTCGCACGTACATCTCAATAGCGGCAACAACCCTCAACCGCATGATGGTCAAACTCGTTCTATGCAATACAACTCAAAGCCATCGATCTCAACCTCATCTCATAACCATCATTCATCCTCTCCAGATTTGAGGAAGTGAACCCTTGGTGAAATGTGAATCCCTTACTCAATTTTCCTTCTCCCCAA
The DNA here is from genome assembly GCA_963277665.1 of Viscum album. Classification (NCBI taxonomy): domain Eukaryota; kingdom Viridiplantae; phylum Streptophyta; class Magnoliopsida; order Santalales; family Viscaceae; genus Viscum; species Viscum album. The sequence goes on from OY728165.1 coordinate 1,563,829,566, forward strand.
AATGATATAATCCTATCCCTATACATGTTTCCCCTTTACCCCTATTCTGATATTTTTTAGTTTAATATTATGAAACAAATTTTTTTATTATTAATTTTTTTATTTAAATGGATATTTTATTATTGAGAAAAACATTATTAAAGGAGTAAAAATAATTTAATAACTCAAAACTAATATATATATATATGTATCATATCATTTATAAAACAAACCTAATTATATTTATTTAATTTCCTTTTATAATGAAATAAAATTTCCAATATTTATAAATATTCATTGTTTCATAAAAAAATAATTCAATTTGAAAATATCATTTAAATATATACAAATTTAATATTCTATTAAAATAGTTATTTTATATAATAATAATTTTATTCATACTATATTTAATTTTATAAAGCATTAACCCAATACAAATTTATAATTTAATAGTATTAATTATAATTTCACATATATATATATATTATAGAAAATAAAACCAAGTAAATTTTATTATAACATAATTACTCATATGTTAAAAAAATAATTTTTAGTGTATATTAAATGGTGAACATTAATAGTGAAAATATATTCTCAATATAATATAGTATTTATCCAAATAATAATAAAATTCAATTCATTTATAATATTTTAGAAAATAGTTTCTTTCAAATTAAAATAGATATAATAGTTTTATTTAAAATATCTAAAATATTTAATTTTGGTTATTATTTTAAATTAAAATTATAATAAATTCATTTTTTGTTTGTTTTAACTATAAATTATTCCATATAATTTTTATACTAGGTTTGAGATTTTTGGGCTATTACATTACAATGACACTCACTCTGCCTACTTCTTCAAAAATCTCAATCCATTTGGATCATCCAAACCCTAAAAAACCACAAACCCAAATTAAAACATATCATCCAAGAAGTCTTACTTAGGGAACATATCCAAAAAAGTAATTACTTAGCTTCAAACCATAAGGAGATATCTAAAGAATAGGTAATGCTCATAAATGAACCTTTTTGTTGTATTTCTTTCTCAATCCCCCTAAATTACCTTTTTATCATGTTTATATAAGAAACAAACTATACTAAATATAGAAAAAAATTAAGTTAATGGTATGACCTAAAACCACACATACTACCATCAATTGAATTACATTATCCTTGTTCTCCTCTATAGTAAACTACCATCTTGCAAACCGATATCATTCGGTTTTCTATTTCCACCATTCATGGTATTTCATAATGATGTAAATAATATTAATATATTATATTTATGATATTTAAGATTTTGTGATTATTTAGGATTTTTTATATCACACATACCATAATTCAATATGTTTTCTGGGAATATGATAACATTGTTCATGTGTACGACATATTACCACCTCATGAAGACGTGTGATTTGTTCACCCTATATATGGAATAAATTAAGGATGGGTATGAAAAAAATTTGTGATATAAATGATATAAATATTATTCTAGAATGTTAATATATTTCATTTAATTTTCTTTATTTCAACCCAACATGAAAAATAAAAAAACATCATTCATTTTAACGTACGACCTGCTTTCTCCATTAACAATGTATTACCTTTATGAATTCTATCTTCTATAGTTTATTATAAATACATAGATTCTAATAATATATTATATTGACAGGATGGATTTCATTATGGAAATGATGAAATCAAGATTAATTTAAGAGGACCATAAAAAATAAAAAACATATATAGAACAAAGCGGTTATTACCTGAAATGTAACATTAATAGGGAATTGCTTATAAAAAGGTAATAAAAGGTCATAAAAAATCATAAATGGTATTTTAAAAATGAATATTGTTATTAAATAGATTTATAGTAAACCTATATATAATATACTGTGGGAATAAATGAGTATAATGGATGTTAAGACTTAACACAATGGATTTATTTCTCACTTATTACTTTTGTGAGACACATGCTATATTCAACATCTCATTCCTCTATCTGGTGTATATAATTTACATGAATGTTTTTTATAATGATTATATATTTTTTATTTATATATTCATTTTATTATATCTATCATTCATGAGTTTTATGGTTCAAAATTAACAACGTCAGTATGATAATTGTGTATCAATTTCCATTCATTGAGACACATGTTATATTGCCAATGAGGATCTACCTATGTGGTAAAGACAAATTCTTATAATCCAAAATGCCTATAATAAAATATTAGTGGTATTAAATTTCTAGGTTACTATAGTAGTACTATTCTAGTTACAATATTAGCCACTGTGTGCTATTGTAGCAGTTAGAAATATTCATCTGATTTGGGCCTTCAAGCCGCTGGTTTGGGTTTATGGGTCTCAGGGCCTCTGTGACACCAATGGACTTAAGGCCAGAGGGCCTTTGAGAAACCAACGGCCTTTGGACCATATGGAATTTGGGCCACCAATATTCTTTGGTCCGAAGGGACTTTGGGCCATAGAGGTTGTGAAGTATCTCAGGTAGATCACATAGGCGCTGGCCCCGAAGAGGATTCAGAGAAAAATGAAACCAATAAAGCGAAGCTAACTGGATTGGAATGATGAGAGGGTATGGGTGTTTACATTGATACGAGTCTCCTTGAAGCTCTCCAAGGGGAAATAATATATCATCATCTATGATATGTGAGGATCTAGTCACCTTCAAATATGAAGATTCTTGGGAGGGGCTGTTTGAAGTACAGTCATGTATTTTTCCATCAAGTTCATGTATTGGGACTTGTGCCTATGGGCCTTAAGGTCAGGTATGGTCCATGTTTCTTGGTCCTATAGGTCATTTTAATGGTTCCCCTTTAACCATTAATATATAGATTATAAAAAAATAAATAAAAATATAAGTTCTTCAGGTTTTCAGAGACAGATGTATTTTTATGCACCCTTATTCTTTTAGGAGTTGTATATACTATGCCCTTGACATTCTATACCTTGAATTTAATAAATTATATTATCTTTAAATCATCACGTAAAGTTATTCTTTAATGGGAATTAAGATTCAAAATTACCAATGTGGAAAGAGTTTACTGCAACACGCTCATAACTTCATGGTTTTTTATGATTATGCTTTGATTTATGAAAATGTATCATAAATATCTCAATAACTATCATAAAATTTATTATGTTATGGTTATTCATGATATTTTAAACTAATAGTTTCATTTTTAAAATATTTCACACTAAATATTATTAAGATAATATTTTTTTGGAGAATCCAATTTTATTTCTCTCTTTGGTTGGAAATCTATCTTATTCAATACCCATATTTTATAAAAATGTTTTCATAAATATTTTTAAATGATATTCAGAAAGTAATTTTTTTAAAAAATGGAATAGTTTTGTTTTTAAAAAGTGTTTGAAGTGATTTTCAAATCTTCCTTTATATGTTTTCAACATTATTTTAAATGAAAAATGTTTTCAAAAAAATTTATGCTTAACAAATCATATTTCAAGGAGGAAAAAAAATTTTCATCAAGAAATGTTTCAATTATTTTTAAATGTTACTTTATTATTTTTAAATTTTTTTAATTAAATGGATTTTGGAAACGTTTTAATTTTAAAAAATTAATTTCCAAAAAAAGGTTACTTTCTATAAGAATATTTTCATGTGATCTTTCAAAATCCTTCTACATATAATATGGAATCCTTTAATATAATTTATAATTTTAATGGGGGTATGATTCAAGGAATGTATTGTTTTTATTTCATTGAATGGTCTATGTTTTTGATGAATTTTTTTAATGAAAATTTATTCTCTCCCATGGGTTATAGTGTGATAAAATGCTTGTGAAATTCGATTATTTTCCCGGGTTATTCTATTATGAAATGATTTTGAAACCTGTCTCATTTCCAAGGATAGTATACGAATAAATGTTTATGATAGAAAATTCACTTCATGCATTATGATATATTGAAATGATTATAATATCAATTTTATTTTAAAGTTCATGTTATGATGAATGGATATAATCATGTGGAACATATAAATATGGGTTTCATTATGTGATGGGTGAGACCTATATTTTCCTCCGATGAATTGGGTAAATATATATATTTCTCATGAGATCAACATGGCTAGAATGGGGAGTGAACTCAGTATAGTATGATAGGGCTTCCACTGGGGATGGTGGTGTGTCACAACAATGAGGTGCAATCGCCTATGCGTCAACCTCACTACATGTTCACAATGTTAAGCATGATCCGGATTACATGTTCACAATGTTATGAATAGACAAGGTTTCTGGTCCCTAAGAACATACGGGTAACTGATTTCTTGTCCATAAAATAATGAGTGAAACTGTTTCTATTTAAACATTTTCACAATGTCATATAGATATTTTTATACCAGATGTATATGTTTTATACCAGTGTTAAGCTATCATGGATCTGGTTGTTTTATTTTTTTAGGATTTATTTCTTATGAAATAAAAATCATTATGCTATGATTTTAGATATTTATCATTGATAAGAAAAGTATTCTTTTCAAATATTATTCTCATGTAATCAAACCCTTATAATTATTTTATAGTTATGTATGTCCCATGTTTTCCATTTCTATAAATCAGAGCTAACCCTTTCTTAGTTTTCATTCCCATTGTTAAGAATAATGGTTTTATATTGGGCATGTCTATGAAAAGTCCTATATAGGATGATTCTTTTTTGAACCACCACTAGTATGAAAATGGTGTTTAAAGTTGGTTTTTTTTTATTTTTGACGTCGGTTTTTAACCGACGTTAAAGTCACCGACATAAAAAATATGACTTTTTACGTCAGTTTTTGTAAACCGATGGGAAAAATGAATTACATTTGTTTTTTGGTATCCGTTTTGTAAAAAACTGATGCCAAAAAAACTAAGTGATATCAATTTTGTCGTCGTTTTTTGTAAAAGCCGATGCCAAAAATTAAAAAAAATAGTTTGGTGTCGGTTAATTAAAAAAACTGACGCCATAAATGAAAGAAAATATTTTTGGCATCGGTTTTTAAAAAAACTGACGCAAATAAGTAAATTTTTTTTCTATGTTTTATATCATTTCCTAAGCTTTGATTTGACATATGTTGGACCTAAAATGGAGTTACAAATCAAAAGTTATCGCCATCAGAAGTTGAACCTATAAATGTTTTGATTGATACAAATCGTTTCAAAGAAAACATGATAACATAAATAAAATTCATATACACCAAATGAAATAAAATAAGCATAATACTTAAAACATATTTCATTGGTTTTAGGGGCTTCCATCGAAATGATATGTTTTTTATCATCATATAACTTATATTTAGAAATAAGAATGAATCATCACTATAAGAAAGAAAATCGAGTTGCTTAAAAATGAAGGATAATAATAATAAAGAAAACAAATGAATAGAATATGTACCATTTCCAAATTAATGATTTAAGTCACATTGAAAAAATTATTGAATCGAAGATGTAAATAATGATGAACAAAGGAGAAACTTGATATATATATAGTAAAAAATATATTTTCAATTGCGTTGTACGAAAATGTAGGCGGGATCTTAAAATGTTAAATGCGTGTTGTGAAAAAAAATTGAAATTCTGATCCCACGTTACTCTATGGCATCAGTTTTGTCAGAAACCAACATAAAAGATGATTTACATTGGTATTTTGGCATCAGTTTTTTAGAAAACCGATGCCAAAAATTCCAATCTAAATCCTTTTTGGCGTTGGTTTTTAAATAAACTGATGCCAAAAAGTTTAAACAAAATATCTTTGGCATCAGTTTTTTAAGAAACCGGTGTTAAAATATTTTTTAAAATAATTTTCACGTCGGTTTTTTTAGAAACGGATGCCAAAAAAAATGAAAAACCAAAAAAATATTTTTGAAGTTGGTTTTTATGAAGACTGACGCCAAAAAATTTAAAAACAAATTACAGTGTTTTAGATAATTCCTTAATCTATGATTTGACTAGTCATGGTGCTAAAATGGAGTTACAGACTAAAAGTTATGGCCTTTGAAAGTTGAACTTTTTTAATACATCTCTTAGAGAAGGTCAACCTCCGAAATCTATAAATTTTTATCCGTAACTCCGTTTTTCCTCCATGACCAGTCAAATAGAAGATTAGTGAATTATCTAAAACTTTTTATATTTTTTTAAGTTTTATGGCATCTATTTTCATAAAAAACGACTCCAAAATATATTTTTTTAGCTTTTTGCGTCGGTTTTTTAAGAACTGACGCGAAAACAATTTTTTCCCTTTTTGGTGTCTGTTTTTAAAAAAACGACACCAATAATTTACTGAAAAAATTATTTCCATCGGTTTATAAAAAAACATTGCATATTTTTTAAGTTTTATGGCGTCATATTTCATAAAAGAAGATGCCAAAATATAATAGTTTTAGTTTTTTTCATCGGTTTTTTTAAGAACCGACACCAAAACAATTTTTTTGGCCTCGGTTTTTCAAAAAACCGACACAAAAAATTCACCACAAAAAATATTTACGTCAGTTTATAAGAAACCGATGTCAAACAGGAGACATTAATTTTTTTTTTCAACTAGTGCATTTATGATTGTTCACTGGATTATACTATCATGTTCCATGTTTCCAAAGACACCAAACTATTATGGTCCCAAGGCATGTGTTTATGTAATGCAATAAAATTTCATAAAAAAGTTATGTAATATCAAGGTTTGTGAAGCTTAGGTATATTTAGTTGGTATAAATGTAATGATTTATTCAACCTCTAGAAACTATGATGAGAAACATTTTCTGAGATCAATAGGGATAATTCTGAGAATATTTATAGGGATGTATCTACAAAAAATTTTAAGGATAATTCAATGTTTATGAAAATGTCATTGAATTTTGTTAAAGGATTTAGAGAGTGTGTTTTATGAAATTAAATCCCATTTTGGATACTACAAATTTATGTAGTGTAACATATATATATAGGGGTAAAAACCCAGAAAAATTACATTGAGCGAGACATGATTAAGATCTAGTGCACGACAATAGCGCTTGCTCCACATCTGGTTTGAAAGCACTAGGGGATATTATATAGAAATTCACAAACAATTTTTTAGCCACAATGAAATTTTTTAACATATTATTGGTATGAATGACCTAGGATAAACCTATGGTTACATATATCCTAAAGATGGTGTGATGATTTTGACTTCTTATAAGTGATTTTTTAAGGGGTATGTGGGTTTCTGTTATGATATGTGATGCTCAAAATATAGTTTCTGGTTTTAGTTATTAGCAGGAACTTGAAGGAACCAATTTAACAATGAATGTGATAGACAATTTTACGATAACTTGTAAAATGTGATGATGACTATAGTGAATGACATTTTGACTATGCCTAATAATATTTAACAAAACATGATTAGTTATGTATACCTTAATCAACTCTCAGACTCCCCAATGAAAACTAGGAAGGAGTATGCTAAGATTCAGGGTAGTGGATACCATGGAAAAAATAATATTAATTATACTTTGTTTCAAAAATTTGGGAAGAAACACCCAATTGAATGTATTAGAGGTATGTGGAGATGTTTTTATAGTAGAAAAAATGACACAAAGATAGTAACAGGAAAGGGAAATTAAAAATATCAGCTAACACAATGGATGAGATTATTAGATTCCCTATGTTTTCATTGATTGTGGGGTGAATTAAATGTGTAAATTATGGTAATTATGAAACTCTATGTCCTAAAGAGAAATCTCATGATGAGAATCCGAATGCACTTATGATTAATACTTATATTTCTAATGATAAAGAGATTTTATATGACATGTGAAAAGGGAATAAGTGTATTAGAAAAAGATGAAGAATCTTAGTTAATTGTTTGATACTTAAGTGAGATTAATGATGTATTTATATAATGTAATTCAATGATTTCATTATCTTAATTATGAAACAGACATAGATTTTTCCTTATAAGTTTTTTTATGTATTTTAAAGAATATGTGTAACACCACAAGATTCCACTGTACACTTCCCTTTGAATAATACAGTAGTGTGTGTTGTATGCAATTTCGAGTTCTAACACACACCACAACCAATCAAACTAGCTGTTATGACTAGTAGTACCCACTTTTTTAAATTTTATAAATTTTATCTTCCAAAATGAACATAATTTATGGATTATCAATATCTAAATTATCCTAGGGTGAATTGTTGTTATTTTTTAGAAAACAATAAAATTTTGATGAATAGTGAAAAATACTAAACATTAATTAAAAGAAACTTTTTTAATCAAGATAATTTATAGTGATAAATTATACTTTTAGAGGTTTTAAAGTATAATAAGAATATATTTTTACCATTTAATCTAATATTGGTAATTGTATGTAATTTTACATTTAAGCTAGACATAAACAAGTTTCAATCTTTTGATAGTTATTATTTCTTAAAAAAACATGTGATTTTTTTTGACAACGGGAATTAATTTTAAATTAATTTACGCCACATTTGTGTTTTGAATTTTGAAAAATGGTTCCATATTTAGAATCAGGAGATCCAAATTGTGTAAATAGGTGACTTTTATTTTTAGACATTTTGAATAATTACTTCGGTAAATATTTTATCACTACAACATAAAATGACTTTAGCGGCGGTTTATAAAACCTCCGCTAAAACATTTGTTAAAAAGATTTAGCGGAGATTTATTAAAAACCTCCGTGAAACCCATTTAGTTTTTTACATCAGCGATAGTCCCCCCCCCCTCGCACCCGAGCCAACCCTGACCCCGTGAGGCTTCTCACCCTGACGATCGCGAACCCTAGCTCCGATCCTCTCAGCTGCCCTTACGTGCCCCTGGTGACCTCGCCACCGGTCATTGCTGACCCCACATCTCTCCCCGACACCCGCGACACCGGCTTCTCCCCCGAACACCTCACGTTCGTACCCTCGGTATGCTCTCCTCCCCTTCCGTCAGTGGGATCATCCTGTTATGGTGGATTTTTTATCTGTAATGTTTAGAGGAATATTGTGGAGGAAAAATGCATAAGGTTTTATGTACTTTAACCACTCTCTTACCTGCCTACTTACAAGACAATAACTGACTTAACCAGGTCCATTATAATAAATACCCCTCTGGTGTTGGTAAGTATGAATAATAAGAGTTAAAGTCTTGGAAATAAATAGACCATCATCCTGATACCTAACATATGGTTAAACCGGTGTTTCTAGAAAAAATCTAGGAGTAATACGTATCTAACAAAAAGGTAATATATAGTTTTTAACATATGTATAAGGGTAACTAGTTGCCTATGGAATATTTGACTATTTATAGACTGAGGAAGTTTATAGGATAATTTGGGAGGGTAATTAATTGTCATGTTGTTTTGTTGATCTTAAAATTATAAATTTCATAATGATTGTGATTGATCTGTGATGCAAGATGAGTTGAGTTCATGTTATGAGAATGAATATGACTTGTGTTCAAGTGATGCACATATTCCCATAGATCATAAGGTGAGGGTATTTGTGGAGGTTTTGTTGAGAATTATTTATCATGAGTAGATAATCCACACCATCATTTTTAAATGAGAATTGATAATTAAGAAGGTTTTGTTCATGGGGGATATACCTACATGATTTTTTGATATTTTTTATGAGTAGTGAATTATGGGAAGCTATAAAAATTAGTTGGATTATATTTTATCGGTTTTTAAATTAGGATTTTGAATGGTGTGTTTTATGGAATTTTCGTAATCCAAAATTATGAAATAAATCGAGCCAGTCTACTAATGTATAAAATTGGGATTCAATCAGTAGAACAAATAGAACAATAGATATGAATAAATATAAAGATAAATATCCAAAGAAAATTAAAAAGTCAGAAGAGATTGAGAATTGGAATTCAATAATAATGATCATTTATACCTTTTTATGTTTTTTATGTCACAATATTGAAGAATAGGAATCCCAACATATGTATATATATCATCAAGGCTTGGAGGAGATCAATAATTGATGTTGAAGTATCCTAGAGCTTGATGGTGATTTTTTTTATTTTATTTTTTTGATAATTTGTTATAAACTAGTGGGAATATGATAGAGACATGTACACTATAACTAAAAGGGGGATCTAAGCTGGGAAGTAGGCAAGCCAATACCTGGATACAACTGAAATAACTGTAAACAAAATCTAGAAGGGGATTAAGGGGCCCTCCCAACACACAACCTAGCAAGAAGCTGGTCACTCTTAACTAATTGGAGGGAATATTTGGGGGGAATAAATCGGGGTTCACATGATTGATACTTAAATAACCCACATGGAAAACTATGGGGAGGTAGAGATGTTATAAGGAGGGTGAGGGTGGGGAGAGGGGGTAGTAGGAATATTTCTATTTTGGAGATTTGGAAATTAGGTGTGGGTGAGAGTGTAGCTAGTCTTCTTGAGTATTTCTCCTTTCTTATCCTCCCTTATTTTTCTTCCTCTTCCTCCTATAGTCCTGGTTTACATAGCTTTTCTAAATTCAAGCAGTCCACCCCAGGGGAGGGCTACTGGTTAAAATGTTCTTATTCATTTGGTCTGACATAGATTAAAATTCATAGAGGTGAGGAGCACTACTGAATTCCAATCATGGAGGAGGGGTATTGTTGGATACCATCTAAGGGCAGATCCATGATGAATGAGTTTTTTCTTGGTGAAGTGGACCAGTGACTCGGGAAGATCAACACTACGCTCAGATAAAATCAACTAGTGTGGGAACATGAACAATAAGAGTAAGTGGATATTGATAATTCCTCTTTTTTACACTATCCTTCTGATGAAAAATCAGAAGTAGTCATTCCATAACACCTGGAAGAAATAGATTCTGGATGGAACTCTATGAAACTAATGTTTCAAAAATTGGTAGAAACAAGTTTCACCCAAATCACTACACTAATTCAAAAACCTATTCCTTATTCACTCAAAAAATATTCATACAATGAAAGTAAATGTGAGCAATAAAAAAATAACACTTTGATTTTATGTAGTTTAGATTGAGAGTCATGCATCTATGGGAGAAACATTGTATCATTTCATTTATCTAGAAAGAAAAATTTACAACTTAGCAACTTATAATTTAATCCAGATTACTAGAGACAAGTAATCATATCTACATTCACTCTATTCATGAATGTATCCCCATCCCATTTATAGAGAGAGTAACTTTAGATTTTATAGCTGCACTGACCTTTGAAAATTGTGGGAGTCCATCTGTTTTACTATTCCAACTGCCAATCTCTTGTAGCAATATTTAGTATGACTTCCACCTCTAGTAAGCCAAAAAACACATCACAACAGAACTGAACATCCCTATATTTTTTAATTACAAGATCAAACATACAAAAAAACACTGCCTTGCATTGAGTAAATTAGAAGAAGCCTCTTCTGAACCACATTCTTTTGGAAACCTCATTCCAGAGTACTAAAGAAAAAAAAACCTATCGCTTCCACAAATCCAATGAAATAAATAACTTGAAAAACCAATAATTCTAGTTTTCTGATTTCATTCAACTAAAGTAGACTTCAAAAATTCCCAACAATCTGACACTTGAAGAACACTTCATAGAAACCCATGTATCCACCTTCAAATTCTATATGATATCCTTTTATTTGTAATGCATATAATGTTTCTCCACCTCCTTCTATTCACCCAATCCTGATTGAGGATTTATGTTGACTCAGTATTTATGGACCCAAAATTTAGGCAATGATATCTTCAAGGTTCTATTTTCTATCAAACTTTCATAACTCCAAGTCACTATCTACCAACATTTTTCAGATGTAATGGTACTTTAGATCAATGTGCTTAGTTCTTGAATGAAACATTGGATTCTTAGAAAAAATTCCACTCTTAATATAAAAAAATACAAACCCTATACTGTAGAGACCCGTATCTTAACGTACATGGACATTACATTTCTTTTGCGGAATACTTAGTACATAACAATAACACACACACAAGGATCGTAATAGTTTAGTGTCTTTGGAAACTCGGAATAAAATCTTCTAATAGTGGTGAAAGATCTTCAACATCTCCCATAAAGATCTTCCTTTTTTTACCTAAAACCTTTCTTTATTTCCTGGGGAAAATAAAACATAAAAGGGTGAGCTCAAATGCTCAGTAAGGGAAAATAAAGGAAATAAAAATCATATCATTTCTTTTTGAAAATCAAAACCTGCAAAAGAGATCATAATATCTTAACATGGAATAAATCATAGAAGTGAAAATGAGATCCCCATAATCATAACATAAAACTTGAAACTTTGTGACATGCACACATAATCATGGAAAATCATTTCTTGTTAGTCATGACTCATTGCCAAGACTATCTTAGTGGACAAAGTCCCTTTCTGAATCGAGTAACCCTCGTTTCAGTCCTGTTTCACTGAACCGGTATAACCTACCATTTCAGCCATGTCTATCTCATGAGATATAAAATCTTTACCCAATGAATTGGAGGGAGATATAGGTCCCACCCATCTTATAATGAATCCTTTCTTATATGTGCCACATAATCATAAAACATACATCATCGCATAACACATGTAACAAAAATGGGATTCTTGAAACATCATGACATCATAAATCATTTCATATAAGATAATGGAATTCATAAAAATAATTCCATCACAACATGATCAAATCAATGTAATAATAGGGATAAAAAACAGAACCCTTTATTATCTTAGATGGAAAATAATTTTGATAAAACACTTGAACTTCATTCTTGAGGAAAATATCCATTCTTTTTCAAAAACACTTTTCTTTTCTTAACATGTCATACAATTATAAAATAAAAGAAGTTGATTAAAAATAAACTTGAAAACTTGTAAAGGAAGCTTCTTGGAAATAATGTTTTAAAAATCCATTCATGCCGTATAAGTTAAAAAAACATTCTTCTCGTACTTTTGTCGGAAAAGTCAAAAAAGTACCTCGTACGAAAAAATGACAAAAGATTCCTTTCATTTCTTTTACTAAAAACTCACCTAAGGGTAAAATTGGATTTAAACTATTGTAGTTGGATGGAAATAATATTACATATTTATGAAACATGGATGTGGATGATAAAATACACCCCAGTAAATACTTACGAATAAACAATCTCGGATAAAAATGAGATTGTGATATTTCCCTTACCTTAGGTCCGATTTGCTTCGTAAGTGTCCGAACCTCCTGTATAATGATTTAAATAATGTCATTTACTTATTACAGAATCATATTCATTGTTATGATATTATATATGGTTCACTTATGACTTTATATTACCCGTTCTTTTGTAAATTCCATGTTAAAGAGCGTTTTGGGTAAAATTGATTCATTTGTCATCCGTGTTTTGACTTGTAATTATTCATATGATTACTTAGATCATGATTACTTAATTCCAGAACATAAAACATGATTTATATATATATATATATATTCAGGATATACATATATATAATAAATCATTAAATGGAAAGAAATACACCGTTCATGGAGACGGTAGTCCGTACGTACGCATGAACGCTGTTTTCGTTTCCTTATTGAATTGAATGGAATTAAGTAGATGACATACATATAAATAATTCCAGTATCATTATAAGGTCATATATTTAATTAGTACTTATTATATATACTTTATAATCATTCATGAATGGTTAATCATTGAGAATGAATCTCATCACGTCGTGGAGACGGTAGTCCGTACGTACGCACGAGCGATGATATCGTTCTCATGGTCGTGGAATTGTGTTGAAGTGTATAATATTTCAGTATCAATATCACTTTATAATAATCATACATAGTTACTCATTAAACCATTATACCCATCCAATTAAGGTGGTGGCAGAAAATAGATTACACCACGGCATGGAGACGGTATTCCGTACGTACGCACGCGCGGTGATTTCCTTTTTCCGTAGGATGGATAGAAGGTTAATTAGAGTTGTTTCATATTTATAATAATATTTCAGTATGTAGTTAATACTGATTTTATTACTTTATCATGAAACAACTAAAGAAGAAGAAGTTGAAGAAGAAATAAATTGAAAAGATCGGTAATGGATATTACCTCTTCTTTGAAACGCCTCTTTGAATCCTTCACTTAGGGAACTATGATTGGTCTTTGAAGAAGACCAGAACCTCTAGGATTATTCTAGGGAAGTGGAGAAGATATTTTGGCAGGGTTTGGCCGAGCTTGAAGGCTCAAAGTTGTGTGAGGAGGAGGGGGAGGAGGTGCCCTTTTATAAGGGAGGAGAGGGGCACCTTAGGAATTCTTAAAAATATTAATTTATAATAAATCTAACCCCACTTAAAAACCTCCAAAAATGACTCATATTCGAAGATTAGATGAGATAGGGTTGTAATCTCATAAACCAATCAAATTAAGACATGTTTGGATCTTATTTTAAACCTTATCATTTTGATTTATCCTTATTTAATCTATTTAAGTTTATTTGTGGTAATAAAATTCTAAATTTTAAATTATAACAAATAATTACTTATTTGTTGTTAATTTTCCATAATGGTTTACTTTATAACATTATAGACCATATAAATATAAATTTATAATTTTTAAATATTTTTGTGATTTTTAAACAATTTTATAATATGTTATTTTTGTAAAATAACAATAGTGTCAATTTTGACACTATTCATTTATTTGAATTTAAATAAAATATATACAGAATATATGTTCGAACTAAAAGCTTTCATATATTAATAAAAGGTCATATGTATCTATAAAATTATTGTATCACATTAAATAGTTCATATAATATTTATTTTATTATTTTTAAAACCATTTATTTGGTTTATCTCTTAATAAAATAATTACTACATCATTTTTGTATAATTATTTAATATACTTATTTGTTGTATAAAAATTTAAAATAAAATCCTATGATGATGATACATATATTACCTTTCACAATAATACTTTTACTCGAATTTATCATCTTAAAATCACAATATTTAAATTGTTATATTTATTAAATTATGAAGGTGACAACTTTGGCATCATTTAAAATAAAATAATATAATTGTCATAATCTCTTTTATAAGGATCCAAATGGTCAAATATTCTACCCTTGTATGCTTATGGTTTAAATTTACATGGACAATAAGTTTTGGTTAGGTATTGGAGAATTTTATGGTCACTATTAGTTTAAAAGAAACAATATTCTTGATTTTTCACTAGATAAACAATTTCTGCATCACTATTGTATCATAATTAATGATAATTATTTAAACCCTAAAAATTATAAATAAATTTATATGATGTAGATAATTTCATTAGATTTCTTGAGACTATTCATGTTTGAAGTTTCATGAAGTTTATCACTAAATTAAAATTAATATACTTATAAGATTTAAGAGAGTGACATGTTGTCATTTTCTTTGGTTTTAATAATAATTAAGTTATTTTCATGGACAAATGTCCATAAAATGATTCTAATCCGACCCTTAGATGATATGGGTAGACTTTTAGTCATCTACTAAGATTTTTACATTTGTTAGGGTAATTTTAAAATATTATATTTACCCTTAATTACCCGATTTACCTTTAACTATGGTAAATAAAATTTACCGTAGTTACTATTCATAATTCCCAAAAATAAAAAGTATCTTATTAACATAATTTGGACCCACTTATTCCAAATATGGAATCCATTTTTCCAAATTCAATACAAAAAAGATGCAGAAATTAAATTAAAATTAATCTCGTTGTTGAAAGAATACGGGTTTTTCTTTAAAACATTGCAAAAGATTGAATTGATTTAACCTACGAATTCAAGATAAAATAAATGATAATGAAATACATTATATTAAATGGTAAAAATATATTCTATTTATACTTTAAAACCATTCAATATTATAATTTAACCACATAAGATATTACGATGAAAAAAGTTGTTTTTAATTAAAATATATCGTGTTTTTACTATTCATTAAAATATGAAAGTTATCGGAAAAATATAAAAAATTTATCTAATGTAAATTTTTATATACTGATTCAAAAGAAGAATATTATTTTGTCAAATTGAACATATAAAATGTCAAAAACTAGATTTAAGGTGGGTGCGCCATCAAAAGGCGGTAAAACCACATTTTTTGAAAAATACTTATTTTACCCGAAAAATTTATTTTGTTCTTATACCATGTTCTAGAAATGTGTAAGATGAATAATAATGTTATAAAATTCAAAATTTAGTTAATACTATTCATAATGGCTAGTTCATGACAATATTATAATAATATAACATTGTTTATTAAAACCCGGTATTGCGTACAACACACGCTATCGAGGAAGGTCGTGATTGCGTATAATGCAAGCCAAGTCAGGGTTGCGTGTTGTGAAAGAATCCTTCGTTGTTTCGTATAACAGAATACAACCATATTTAATTTATACAATTAATATATATATATATATATATATACTCAATGTTGCGTAGAATAACTATTATCAAAATTGTGTGTAACACGGTCCAAGAATAGTGTTGCGTATACTGCAAGCTAATACGGTGTTGCGTATAGCGCAAGGTAATCTTGGTGTAGAATACAACATAAGACATTAATGAAATTAAAATAATATTTTTCATAAAATCTCAGGGTGTTACATTCTACCCCCCTTAAAATGAATTTCGCCCTCGAAATTCGTCGGGGTTATAAATGGTTTACTATTTGAAAGTTTCTTTGATAGAAACCCACATCGTAAAAAGGAATACAAAAACTTATCTTTAAAAACAAAAGTATGAAACGTAACGGTTACCCAAATAAAGTAATCACTGGGTTTCCACATAGGTGAAAATATGGATATGGAAGAAAAATCTAACCATCATGTTCTGATGGAGAGTGGTAGAGAACATGGCTATGGAAAAGCCAACAATCACAAATCCATAAATTTGTGACGATCTAAGGTACCATCCGATTAATCAGATATAAAATGACTAGGACAACATTTTTGGTTTTCAAGATCGTTTCCCTAAAGTTGAAAATTTGAATTAGAATAAATACTTACTTTATTTTGCTACAATCTCACTGTTGTTTGTGCCTTGAACAATTTCCACTTCATCTCTTAAATAAATGAAGTTGAATTTGTTATTCGTGAAGTGTTAGCAGATTATGTGATAGAATGATGGGTCATTCCATCTGTCTCAAACAAAAGGTTAGCAAAAATTATATACATATGTCGTTCTATAGTGAGATTAATCATATATGGTTCCTAAAATGGACTTATACTTCATATTTCATACTGCTTAATATAATAAAACTAGTTTCTACTAAACAGGGACTTCCTGTAGGCCAGTGGTAGGCGATAAAGGCCAGTCGCACTTCGGTTGTGGGTTCGATTCCTACAGCCTTGTCTGAAGCGATGGGCTGTCGCCCGTCCTGCAGGTTGTCCTTTTTCTAAAACTATAATACTATAACATCCCATCAATAATATCGAAAAACAAACAATACTAACTTATATCCAACATAATCCATTCCAATATTTAGGCTTATCCATAATACTGCAGTCCACTCTCAGAGATTAAATACCATCGTTGATCCCATATATCATAAGATATATCTTGTTGGTCACATTCCAAACATTTGAAGGCCTTAATCTTGTACTCTCTTGAATACCCATTGAACCATAGTGAAAACATGAATGCAGTTAAAAGTTAACACTTTCCACATACCAAAATCCTCAAAATTATATATCCTTAAACCATGATATCACTTAGTCCTTATATCAATCATGAGCTCATGAATACTATCAAGCATTTCATTTTCTCTTTATCACTTCATTATGCGCATATCATCCACTTTCAAAAAAATATCTAAATAACCTTTCATTGTTACTCATACCATTCATCATAAACTTTCAAAACATAAGGAAAGACAACAGTGTAACAATCCTTAGATGTCTTTTTATTCTATAGTACAACATTACACTTGATAAACATGTAATCATTCCACTACATTCTTAAACCATTGACCGAGCTTCAACAATTCTTTCATCTCACATATCATTTGTAGTCTCTTCATCATCATCCACATAAATACTTCCCGTACGACCATACTGATTATCTTCATGAGACTTTCCCTTAGGGCATTGGTTTGCATAATGCCCGTACATTCCACATTTAAAACATTTAACCATTGTTGATGTCGTAGAAATACCATTATCCTCATCCATGTTCTTAACTGAACCTTTTCCTTTTCATTTACTTGCTTTGTGTCCTTCTTTTCCACACCCAAAGAATCTTCCAGTTCCTTTGAAACATTCTCCTTGATGCCTCTTCCCACATGATTTACATAGGGGAAATTGAACTTTCTTTCCTCTCTGATCATCATGAAACTCCATCTTTCTCTTATTAGCCAAGTCAGGAAACTTACCAAATTTTACTTTATTGATCATATTATGAGATTGCTGATTCGGCATAATAATGATCTTTGGACTTCCAAATCCCATTTCATTTGGTTGCTCATGAAGAATATCATTCCATTGTCCATCATATCCTCCATTATCGTGAATCATCTTGTTTCCAGCCATTTTCTAAAACCCAAAAAAAAGAATAGTGTGAGAGGCAAAAATCATGCTAGGGAAAACAACATAATAAAGGTGGAGTATCCTCGATATCTAACATCTTAGGTTAAATTCTATGATCGTTACCGTAGTTCTAGTACTGTATCCTATACGTATACTTATCCTTATAGACATCCCTAGACATACCTTATAAATATCTCTAGAGATCTCACTAAAGTTCTCGCATCCTAGTTTCCAAAGGTTGACTAAACCTTTCCTCTGATACCAACTGTAGAGACCCGTATCTTAATGTACATGGACATTACATTTTTTTTGCGGAATACTTAGTACATAACAATAACACACACACAAGGATCGTAATAGTTTAGTGTCTTTGGAAACTCAGAATAAAATCTTCTAATCGTGGTGAAAGATCTTCAACATCTCCCATAAAGATCTTCCTTTTTTTACCTAAAACCTTTCTTTATATCCTGGGGAAAAGAAAACATAAAAGGGTGAGCTCAAATGCTCAGTAAGGGCAAATAAAGGAAATAAAAATCATATCATTTCTTTTTGAAAATCAAAACCTGCAAAAGAGATCATAATATCTTAACATGGAATAAATCATAGAAGTGAAAATGAGATCCCCATAATCATAACATAAAACTTTAAACTTTGTGGCATGCACACATAATCATGGAAAATCATTTCTTGTTAGTCATGACTCATTGCCAAGACTATCTTAGTGGACAAAGTCCCTTTCTGAATCGAGTAACCCTCGTTTCAGTCCTGTTTCACTGAACCGGTATAACCTACCATTTCATCCATGTCTATCTCATGAGATATAAAATCTTTACCCAATGCATTGGAGGGAGATATTGGTCCCACCCATCTTATAATGAATCCTTTCTTATATGTGCCACATAATCATAAAACATACATCATCGCATAACACATGTAACAAAAATGGGATTCTTGAAACATCATGACATCATAAATCAATTCATATAAGATAATGGAATTCATAAAAATAATTCCATCACAACATGATCAAATCAATGTAATAATAGGGATAAAAAACAGAACCCTTTATTATCTTAGATGGAAAATAATTTTGATAAAACACTTGAACTTCATTCTTGAGGAAAATATCCTTTCTTTTTCAAAAACACTTTTCTTTTCTTAACATGTCATACAATTATAAAATAAAAGAAGTTGATTAAAAATAAACTTGAAAACTTGTAAAGGAATCTTCTTGGAAATAATGTTTTAAAAATCCATTCATGCCGTATTTGTTAAAAAAAACATTCTTCTCGTACTTTTGTCGGAAAAGTCAAAAAAGTACCTCGTACGAAAAAATGACAAAAGATTCCTTTCATTTCTTTTACTAAAAACTCACCTAAGGGTAAAATTGGATTTAAACTATTGTAGTTGGATGGAAATAATATTACATATTTATGAAACATGGATGTGGATGATAAAATACACCCCAGTAAATACTTACGAATAAACAATCTCGAATAAAAATGAGATTGTGATATTTCCCTTACCTTAGGTCCGATTTGCTTCGTACGTGTCCGAACCTCCTGTATAATGATTTAAATAATGTCATTTACTTATTACAGAATCATATTCATTGTTATGATATCATATATGGTTCACTTATGACTTTATATTACCCGTTCTTTTGTAAATTTCATGTTAAAGAGCGTTTTGGGTAAAATTGATTCATTTGTCGTTCGTGTTTTGACTTGTAATTATTCATATGATTACATAGATCATGATTACTTAATTCCAGAACATAAAACATGATTTATATATATATATTCAGGATATACATATATATAATAAATCATTAAATGGAAAGAAATACACCGTTCATGGAGACGGTAGTCCGTACGTACGCATGAACGCTGTTTTCGTTTCCTTATTGAATTGAATGGAATTAAGTAGATGACATACATATAAATAATTCCAGTATCATTATAAGGTCATATATTTAATTAGTACTTATTATATATACATTATAATCATTCATGAATGGTTAATCATTAAGAATGAATCTCATCACGTCGTGGAGACGGTAGTCCGTACGTACGCACGAGCGATGATATCGTTCTCATGGTCGTGGAATTGTGTTGAAGTGTGTACTATTTAAGTATCAATATCACTTTATAATAATCATACATAGTTACTCATTAAACCATTATACCCATCCAATTAAGGTGGTGGCGGAAAATAGATTACACCACGGCGTGGAGACGGTATTCCGTACGTACGCACGCGCGGTGATTTCCTTTTTCCGTAGGATGGATAGAAGGTTAATTAGAGTTGTTTCATATTTATAATAACATGTCAGTATGTAGGTAATACTGATTTTATTACTTTATCATGAAACAACTAAATAAGAAGAAGTTGAAGAAGAAATAAATTGAAAAGATCGGTAATGGATATTACCTCTTCTTTGAAACGCCTCTTTGAATCCTTCACTTAGGGAACTAAGATTGGTCTTTGAAGAAGACCAGAACCTCTAGGATTATTCTAGGGAAGTGTAGAAGAGATTTTGGCAGGGTTTGTCCGAGCTTGAAGGCTCAAAGTTGTGTGAGGAGGAGGGGGAGGAGGTGCCCTTTTATAAGGGAGGAGAGGGGCACCTTAGGAATTCTTAAAAATATTAATTTATAATAAATCTAACCCCACTTAAAAACCTCCACAAATGACTCATATTAGAAGATTAGATGAGATAGGGTTGTAATCTCATCAACCAATCAAATTAAGACATGTTTGGATCTTATTTTAAACCTTATCATTTTGATTTATCCTTATTTAATCTATTTAAGTTTATTTGTGGTAATAAAATTCTAAATTTTAAATTATAACAAATAATTACTTATTTGTTGTGAATTTTCCATAATTGTTTACTTTATAACATTATATTCCATATAATGTTATAAATTTATAATTTTTAAATATTTTTGTGATTTTTAAACAATTTTATAATATGTTATTTTAGTAAAATAACAATAGTGTCAATTTTGACACTATTCATTTATTTGAATTTAAATAAAATATATACAGAATATATTTTCGAACTAAAAGCTTTCATATATTAATAAAAGGTAATATGTATCTATAAAATTAGTGTATCACATTAAATAGTTCATATAATATTTATTTTATTATTTTTAAAACCATTTATTTGGTTTATCTCTTAATAAAATAATTACTACATCATTTTTGTATAATTATTTAATATACTTATTTGTTGTATAAAAATTTAAAATAAAATCCTATGATGAAGATAAATATATTAACTTTCACAATAATACTTTTACTCGAATTTATCATCTTAAAATCACAATATTTAAATTGTTATATTTATTAAATTATGAAGGTGAGAACTTTGGCATCATTTAAAATAAAATAATATAAGTGTCATAATCGCTTTTATAAGGATAAAAATGGTCAAATATTAGAACCTTATATGCTTATGGTTTACATTTATATGGACAATATGTTTTGGTTAGGTATTGGTGCATTTTATGGTCACTATTAGTTTAAAAAAACAATATTCTTGATTTTTCACTAGATAAACAATTTCTGCATCACTATTGTATCATAATTAATGATAATTATTTAATCCCTAAAAATTATAAATAAATTTATATGATGTAGATAATTTCCTTATATTTCTGGAGACTATTCATGTTTGAAGTTTCATGAAGTTTATCACTAAATTAAAATTAATATACTTATAAGATTTAAGAGAGTGACATGTTGTCACTTTCTTTGGTTTTAATAATAATTAAGTTATTTTCATGGACAAATGTCCATTAAATGATTCTAATCCGACCCTTAGATGATATGGGTCGACCTTTAGTCATCTAATAGGATTTTTACATTTGTTAGGGTAATTTTAAAATATTATATTTACCCATAATTACCCGATTTACCTTTAACTATGGTAAATAAAATTTACCGTAGTTACTATTCATAATTCCCAAAAATAAAAAGTAGCATATTAACATAATTTGGACCCACTGATTCCAAATATGGAATCCATTTTTCCAAATTCAATACACAAAAGATGCAGAAATTAAATTAAAATTAATCCCGTTGTTGAAAGAAAACAGGTTTTTCTTTAAAACATTGCAAAAGATTGAATTGATTTAACCTACGAATTCAAGATAAAATAAATGCTAATGACATACATTATATTAAATGGTAAAAATATATTCTATTTATACTTTAAAACTATTCAATATTATAATTTAACCACATAAGATATTACGATGAAAAAAGTTGTTTTTAATTAAAATATAGCGTGTTTTTACTATTCATTAAAATATGAAAGTTATCGGAAAAATATCAAAACTTTATCTAATGTAAATTTTTATATCCTGATTCAAAAGAAGAATATTATTTTGTCAAATTGAACATATAAACATGTCAAAAACTAGATTTAAAGTGGGTGTGCCATCAAAAGGCGGTAAAACCGCATTTTTTGAAAAATACTTATTTTACCCGAAAAATTTATTTTGTTCTTATACCATGTTCTAGAAATGTGTAAGATGAATAATAATGATATAAAATTAAAAATTTAGTTAATACTATTCATAATGGCTAGTTCATGACAAAATTATAATAATATAACATTGTTTATTAAAACCCGGTATTGCGTACAACACACGCTATCGAGGAAGGTCGCGATTGCGTATAATGCAAGCCAAGTCAGGGTTGCGTGTTGTGAAAGAATCCTTCGTTGTTTCGTATAACAGAATCCAACCATATTTAATTTATACAATTAATATATATATATATATATATACTCAATGTTGCGTAGAATAACTATTATCAAAATTGTGTGTAACACGGTCCAAGAATAGTGTTGCGTATACTGCAAGCTAATACGGTGTTGCGTATAGTGCAAGGTAATCTTGGTGTAGAATACAACATAAGACATTAAAGAAATTAAAATAATATTTTTCATAAAATTTCAGGGTGTTACATTTACCCTATATATGTCTGACTTATTCAACTAAATGTCCCAACCATGCCATCTTCTTGCTAGCTTCTGTAACTAACACATGTTCTACATTTATTGAAGAAATTGGATTCACTAGTTATAACCTGGACATCCAACTGACCATAATTCCTATAAAAGTGTAAACATATATCATTTCACTCTTTTGAGAATTATAATCACCCACAAAGTAATCATCTATAAATCCAAGTATCAAATCATCATCTCCATAACAAAGATTTGTATCTTATGTACCATTAAGTTGTTGAATAATCCATGTAACAACTTCCAAGTAAACCTTTCTCGAATTTTCTATAAATCAGATTACCACTCCCACTACATGAGAAATATACAAACATGTACATACCATAACATACCTTAAAATTATAATATCTAAGGCATAAATTATTTAATCAATGTACAACTTTTCTTCTTCCGTTCATGGCACTTGTTTCTTTGAAATTTTAAAGTGGCCAGTGATAGAAGTTGAAACCATATTACATTCCCTCATTCCAAATCTCTCAATTATCTTCTGGATGTAATCCTTTTATTATAAAACCAAGTCTACAATCTTCTTTTCATGTTAAATCCTCATTCGCTGTATCTTCTTAGCATTTCCATAATCATTCATATCAATAACAACTTACCAATCACACTGAAACCACACTAATGATAGTAATGGAATAACTACTTCCTCTAAATTTTTCTTCTTATTAGTGGTCTAATTCTACTAAATTCCATTCTTGATATCCCTTGTTATAAACCAGATTCAATATGAAAATGTTGATTCCCTTAGTTTAGACTTGGAAACCTTTTTTTATTCTTGAATAATCCCTTTTTATGTATTTCTAGATTCAACAAGTGAATTTACTTCATCATGAAACTTCTAGATCAAGTTTTGATGAAAAAAGTGGTTTCATAACAGCACTTTCTAATTCATGATCAATCATGACATGTTTTGATCATATTTTATATCAAATAAGACTTGAAATAATTATTACATCACTTATTTCATGCATTTTTTGGATTTAATCAGTTCTTCCTTTAGTTGAATAACATGTACTTTATTAGCACATCCACCCATGGATCATATCTCCCCATAAATGTTGGCCCACTTCATGGAATAAAAAAATGTTCAATGCCCACACCGAAGTCTGAATCTGACTCTTAGTTCAACTCCATGGTAAGATCCTCGATCGTCCCATTTAACCATAATCCTCCACTCATGAGCACTAACACATATATGATCCAAATCACCCTCAAGTCACACCACCACTCTTTTCTATGTGAATACACCAAAGAGAGGTCTAGGGATTAAATCCAAACAAGGATCATAGAACATCAAAACCTAATCTCCAAAGTTATTTCATCATGCATTTCCATGAACACCACCACTTATCATGCCTCAAGACTACCATCCCTCACATGGTTCTTGACACTCAAAATTAAAAATGTGTTGAGTTTTTTAAGAATCGTAAGGTTTTCCCTAAACATTATTTTTAATACATTTATTCGATATTAGAGTTTTTTATGAAATCTCTATAGAGAAGTTAGGCTGGGGTTATTCCAAATTAACAATATGCATTGGTTTTCATGGTAAAGTAGCTACCATGTTGTTAGAAAAATCTTACTCTTTACCAAGGAAACATCCCCTATCCCAAACACTAGAGGGTTCATATCCAACTCAGGTGTTCATCTTTATTATATTATGTTTCTGTAATATTATACTATATGAATCTCTTTCTCTATTTAGTAGTAACTATGTGTTTTAATTTTTTTATTATTGTGTAGGAACATTGTGATATACATGGATAAAATCTCGATCACATTACCGAGGAACAGACCTCATTATATTAAGGGATTGAATGAGTTTTTAGATTTTTCAATTTCTAATCAATCCGTTGAAGGGAGAATAAAATGTCCACGTCTTAAATGTAAATTTAGAACATGGTTGAAGAGAGATGAAGTTTATGAACAATTAATACTGAAGCAATTCCTTGGTCAATAATTTTGTTGGATTTGGCATGGAGAATAGAACCTTATAGAAAGATTGAGCACTGATCTTAATCCATAGAATGAGGTCCCAAGTTCATCGACATTGGAAAATGAAATGAAAAAACTCATAAATGATGCATTCGGCACAACAAGACACCACTATCTGCATCATAACATATCAGAACAACAAGAATAGGGTACTACAAATTGCAATGTGACAAGTGATGTTTCTGAGACTGTAACACAGGAAGATCAAGATTGTAACATATCATTGGATCCTCCTCTTGATTATATGGATCCATATGTAAGAGAACACTTCACTGAGGAAAATTTGTTTCATGATTTAGTTCACAATGGAAATCAAGAGTTATATAGTGGGTGTTTGAAATATTCAAAGCTTTCATTTATACTGAAGTTGTACCATATCAAATGTTTATGTGGAATTTCAAATATGGCAATGTTTATGATATTGGAATTGATTCGTGAGTCATTTCCTAAAGCAATAGGAAACACATATTTACATTGTAAGAGAAATATAATTAATTTGGGTGTGATCCCATAGGATGAACGATACCGGAGAAGACGAAAAAATGATAAAAAAAATTCCCCCACCCATGTGGGTTATGATTTCCATTTTAATTTTATAGTAACAAAGGCCACTTAGGATAGATTCTGTTGCTTTTAGATATTAGATCATTGTAACCATCTCTTGTATATTATCAAGATACTCTAATGGGCCTCAAGATTGTTTAAATTAGTAGGGGTATAAATATACTCTACAGTGTCAGTGGTTGGATATCCCCAGTGGGATCAACATTTAGATGATTGAGTATAGACAATAGGGTAAAACATCCTATATATCTTCTAGAGTACTCAATGTCACATGTTAATAAAAATGACTATAGTGAACATGATACTCATAATGAAGTTTTAAGGAGATTTCTAATTTATGGTGGACATATTTATCCAAATAAATATGATAAGAGAAGAATGTGTTCATATGATCTATTGAAAGGATACAAAAAAGGTTGGATGTGAAATTATGGACCAATGGTTTTGATATAGAATATTTTTAGTTGGACAACCTATGGGGCATTATTCCCTATAGATTACCATGAGTGTCATATAATGTTAGGATAGATCCATTTAGATGGTATTCCTGAAATAAGGTGTGAACTATCATGCACTCATTTTACAAGGGTAGGAGACAATGTATGTCAGGGTATGGGGAACATATATTCATAGAAATTGAGTCCTATGTATGACATAACACTTTTTTTCATGCCCCACCATTGTGTTCCTTATGGGTACTATCAGCTTGATTTTGGACTTGAACATAATTAGTGCATTTGGTGATTCAATTTTAATTGAAGGATATGATGAAGGTATTGAAAAGGAAACACAATGAAGAAACCCATCAATACATTATCAAATATAAGAGTTAATAGTTTATCAATCCAATTCCATGTTAATGGATTCACATTAGGTTATTTATTTTTTGATGAGAACCTCCAATGGGCTTCCATGTATATCAATATTTGGTATGGATTTCCTTTTAGAACTAAATTACAATGAAAGGTGTTCGGTACTGATTCATACTATAGATTCTTCAAAATAGGTATTAGTAAAAGGTGTGAGATTTTGGGATCATCAAATATTCTTTGGGAGGAATCATTTGAATTATTGGATTCCCTTATAGATTTATGATTTTTTAATTAATAATATCAAAATACTAGTGTTTAACGAGTTACCCCTATTCTTATGATCTCTCTGAATCTGTGTAGATATAACAATATATGATTTTTAGGTCAATCATACATATAATACATGTTTGTGATTCATTTGTTTACATCCACATAGTTAGGAAATTATTCATTTTTCTCCATACAAAGAGGTCGTAATAGTTTACTTTGTTGGGATCAGGCCCATGTGATGAGAATCATATGAATCTCTATAAATAGAATCATAACGTATATATTTTATTAATGATTAGTGGGATACATCATACAATTTATGTTCAATTTAAATAGAAATATTTAAAGAATCTTAACTTTTTGTGATGGGGAACACTTTGTGAAAGGTACCTAGAAATAGATTGTGTAAGAGTTTATCATGAGTTTCAATTTCAGTTTTATCTTTGTATTCAATGACTAATTTGGAGAAGGTATGGTTGTGGATTACACCTATTAGAGGGCCCATATATTTTTTTCAATATCATATATGTTGGTATAATGATAATGGATGAATGCTTAAGAGGCTGGGGCATACAACTTGAAGGTGGATATGATATTGTGATACTAGGATGGGTATCTAAAATTAAGGACTATATAAAGAATCTAATACATGATTCCTTAACTATGGTATTTTGTAAAAGTGATTCACATTATTCTTATCGCATAAAAATAATAGCATGTTTCATGATGTTGGGATTGAACATCAGAGGGGAATATATTGTATCCTATTTAAGAGGAATAAAATACAATATAATTGAAGGCATGCATTTTATTGTAATGTGACATGATTCATCGTAGATTAAAATTGTGTTGAAATGACATGTGAAATGAAATTTAGAGTCATCCTACCGGGTTTAGAAGGTGATTACTATAATGTATCTCAATAATTATTTTAAATTATTATCAAATAGAACATAATGATTTTGTGTATCGTGATTTTTTAAGAAATGAGTTATAGAAGATTAGTTGTGTTAAATAAAACTGCACAATAAGGTATTGAGTGAGGCTAACAAACAAGCTTCTCTAATACAACTGGTATAGTATATGTGTGTGGTGATGCTATATTTAGGATTTTAAACCAAGTAAGAGGCCCACACATGGTAAATCTAACTGTGTTTTATGCTCACTCCCTATATGGGAAAACTGACACACATGTAGATCTAATGCTGCATTTTCAAGTGATATATGTTATGGGGGATCAAGAAGGATCGACTAGATGTATGTTTGGAGAGTAGTCAAATAATGGACCTATGTTTTATAGTTGATTCTATCATATATATTTTTTTTTCAATTTCTTCTATAATGATTTCCTAGGTTGATGTTTCTTTGTTGTATGTTGGTATGTACAATATGGTTCATTCTTATATAGCATGTCAATGTTTACTTTTTTTTCAATTTATTCTATATCGATTTTGTACGTTAATGTTTCATGTTGTTTATTGGTATGTACAATATGATATTTTTGGTTTTATTTGTCTTTCAGGGTAGTGGTGCAGTAAAAGAAAAATATTTTTTTTCTGGTCTGATTTTAGCGGCGGTTTAAACCGCCCCTAATTGGTGAAATCTTCCGCAAAACATAAAAAAAATTACATTTCACGGGGGTTTTAACAACCGCTACATATTCGCATCGTAGCTACCTCATTCCATTGTGGTTCACGTGACTTCAATGGTAGTTTTACCATGGATTTATTTGAGTTTATTCGCAGCGGTTATAACTGCCGTGAATAAACTGATATGAAGGGCTCGTAGAAACTGCCCTAAACTCAGTAAAACCACCACGAAATGAGGCAACTATGACGCTTTCCTTAAACCGCCGCGAAATGGAAATAACCACCACTAATATATTTTCGACTTCATATTAGGTGGAGGTTTACAGAAACTGCCGCCAAACCATATAGCGTGGTTTAAACCACCATGAAACGCAAAAAAAACCGCCGCTAAACAGCGTTTCTCTTGTATTGTTTTTACCATGGGGAAACGGTAAATCCGGTAAATAAGGGTAAAAAAATAATATTATAATAATATTTAATTACCCTAAAAAGTGTCCTAACCCAATTGGTTGATACATACCTGACCATGGGAATCATTGGGTAGATTTTGGGACCCCATGGAGCCACTTGTAAGTGATAATGAAACTTTATATTAATTAAGTTAATGTAAATACAAAAATGACAATAGCATATATCTTTTACAAAAACAATTTTTACATAGAGTTATTTAAGTTATATTTTCAACTATAAATATTCATTAGAAATATAAAAAGATTTAATTCATAATGGTATTTTATTTGAAAATTTTAGACATTTAATAATTGAATTTATTTATGACACAATAATGATGCAGTATTTTCTTTATTAATAAAAAAATCATATAATTGGTATTATAAATGTTAAAATAAATATAATTTGAAAGTTTTGATGACATACACGAATTTTATTTGTTAATATGACGTTTTAGGATTACTTAAATGAATTTTGTTTAAATTAACAAAGTTTGTAAGACTTTAGAAAAAATAAATTACAAAATAGTGTCAAAATTGACATAAAAGAGTTTTTAAATCAAATATTATATTATTAACTGATATTATTTTTCTGAAAATCTAGTGTTCAGCCAAAGAACATATTTAATTATATGTGTATCATTAATGTAATGCTTGGGGGTCTCTTGGAAGTATATAGTACGTTTATTAACTATATAATATAAAAATACAAAGAGACATGGTAAATGTCAAACTATTTAACTAAGAGTTAAATCAAAAAGTTCATGTTACTATAGTGACCCAAACCTATCTAAAACCTATTGGTTGAGTGGTTTTCGACCTATCCCCACCTTAACTATGAAATTATTCCCTTTGGAGCCATTATAAACCGAATATGAATTTGTTATAAAATAATATTTCTTGCATTTCAAAAGGTACCCCTCACCCCTCTTATAAAAGGGCACTCCCCCTTCTCACTAATTCACACCCTCAATGTATTTTGGCATGGCCAAACCCTGCCCAAATATCCTGTAAACTTTTCTTACTTCATCTTAGAGGCTCTACTCTGGTCAAAAATCCATCTTAAGGAGCCCATTTGGTCAAATCAAAAGGAAGAACTCGAATAAGAGGCAATGATTCCACCACCATCTTTCAAGTTCCTTTCTTCTTCAACATCTTCTTTTTTGTTATTTAATTATAAAATAATAACACCAGTATCTTATATATACTTTTATGTTATTATAAATACGGTAAAACCATATTAAGTATTCTATCCATCCTTTGAATGACATGTCACCATACGTGCGTACGTATGGATTACCGTCTCTATGTCGTGGTGTAAATTTTATTCAATACTTTATTATTCGGATGGGTATAATATTGATGTGTAATTCATTTAAATAATAAATATAACATGATAATTATTCTGTATATATGTTATATCATCACATTATATAATATTTTAATATCAAAAGAGTGATATTGTCGCTTGTGCGTACGTACGGATTACCGTCTCCACGAACGCGATGAGATTCATTCCCCATCGTATCCATTCAGGACTAAATTTCATTTTATGATTAAAAATAATGTTTATAGATATTATATAATTCTTTATATGAATAATATACATCTCATCCATAAAAAATATGTCTCACATAACAAAAAATATAAAGGAAAATGAATATGTTAACACCTGAAACGACAATAATACTATGATATTATTAACAAATCAATGTTAAAAGATCATATATGATATCATATTAATTTATATAATTCTTCTATAATTCAATAAAATTTATTTCACCATTATAAAGGAGGTTAACTTACCCTCAACCAAGGAAAAATTACAAAGTAATTGGTTTCTTATCTCACTCTTAATTCTGTGAGATTTCTATTGTTCGCCACTTATTTATTAGATGTGGTGAATTGTGTACTTCCCATGATAGTATTCATTGTGTAATATAATTTAATTTATGGGTATTTACATTGTCATTGAATGATCCTTCTTTCATTGGTGTATGTTTCTTAAGTTACCGAATCGATAAGGGAATTTGAAATTTCAATTTCCACTCATTCAACTTTACACATACTTCATTGATTATTTTACTCCAAGATTATGTGTGGAATCACTATTCATTTACTTATGTCATAATTTCCACTCTACTTCCTATGGATATACTTTTGATACACATAATCACTCCATTTATAATTTCTCATGTCATCGATATGAACTTGATAAGATCAATGTTTACTCAATCTCCATTTATTGAGTTAAATAACCAATTCATTGGTGTTGTATTTATAAGAATATTTGTGAATGTCCTCTGATTGATTTACACTGAAAATGAAATCATATTGGGTGTAATTATATTTGTCACAAATAATTATGTCGTTGATTTATCCATAACCTAAATATATGGGCTTTATAAGGGATTTCATCTCAAATTACATTCCATTGAGACTTCTTCATTGTTATACACCAAATCAATTTTATATTGTGTATATAATGTACTTTGACATAGTATATCATGAATCCATTTATTCTCATGATATTACAATGTTTCATTTTTATTCAAGTGTCTCTCTTTTGGTTAGGAACTCTAACTAAAATAACATTTTAAAATGTTTTTAAATATTTATTATTCTAAATCTTTCTCATTAATGTCCATGTTTTAAAAATGGTTTTAAGGTTTTACTTATATGGAAATTAAAATTTTCAAATAAAAATTCCTTTTAAAAGTTTCAATGTGGTATGGGACACTTTGATTCAAAAATCTATTTTTAATTGGTTTCTTGAGAAATAGTGTGACTTTTAAATGTATTCAAGTAAAAGCAGATATTTCTCTCAAATAGTTTTGATGATTATTTTCATCTATGTAAATATGCTTCATTATTCTCAATTAAGGTTAATATGTTACAATAAGATCTTCCATTTTGTATTGAATGAGTTATTTTTTACTATAGATGTGCTATTTTTATACCATTCAGGGTTTGTGGATAAACTATTTACATTTCTTATGCTAGTTTTAATACAAATTTTTATGTTATGTTTCATATTTTCATATGAGGAATGCATTGGACATATTAAGTGATGGGTGGAGCCCACTATAGCTCCTCGATGCATTAGTTGGTCTCATGAGACAAACTAGTGTCTCGACACAAGGCCTTGACAAAATCTTATTTGTAGTCTTGGAACAAAGCCTTGACTATGTGGTTATGATAGTGTGGCATTATTCATTCTATCATTATTAAAGTGGTTATTGATATTTCATGTGTTCATTAGACTAGTAGAATATCCATGTGAATAAGTTAATGGAATTATTTGATTTTATCTTTTCCATATTATGCCGATGTTCATGTTTAAATGGTTTTTGTTCCATTATTATACAATTAATTAAATGTTTATGCTTATTTATAAAAGTTTCCTCTATAATGTTATCCTTACTGAGCATCTGAGCTCACCCCTTTATATGTTTTATTTTCCTAGGATGCATAGAAGTATATTCTGACTGACCTCCAGGGATAGTCTATGGGATAACTGTTTTTTCTATGGAGACAATGTTGTTGTTGTTTTCCATTTGATGATGTAATGTAAATCTTAGGAATGTATCTTCTACTTCCAAGGCTACTAAAATAATCGGTCCTTCAAGACTTGTTAATTTATGATCATGCCAATCATATGTAATAATGCACCAACACTGGGTAACTGGGGTCAGGGTGTTACAGTTGGTTTCAGAGGAAGTTTAGTACAAACCTTAGAAACATGATGTAGATAAACAATGATTAGAGCACAAAGACCTAAGATGGACATTGAGGATAAGTATAGAAGAACTTCCTAGAATTTTGGTATTGTAGAGATTTTGTGAGTTTTCCGAGAAATACATCCCTATCAGGATACAAGCATGTAGAGGCAGCTCTGGGACAATTGTATCTAGGGGTAAATCCCAAAAACATAGCTTTGAGCTAGACTCAAAGGGGAACTGGTGCATGACAACTGGCCTTGCTCCACTCTTTATTACGACAGTCCTGGGGGATATGATTAGGATAATTTACAATTTCTTTACAAACTAATTTGAAATATTTTAATATAATATGAGAATAAATTACCTTGGTTAATCCTAAGGTGTTTCTAATAAAAAATATGGTGTCATGATATAATCTAAATGATTTTATGACTACTGTTACTCACACAATGCATTATGGTTTTAGTCAATGGCTGGATTCTAATGATTTCATAGTAACTTTGAGCATGATTTACAGGGTGGTAATGGTACTGGAAATGAGCAATAAAATGGATTTTTGATGGGTGTAAAAGATATCGTGTTCATGCAAAATAATTTTTCCAAAAAATATGATCAACAGCATATATATTAACCAACTCCTGGACTCAAGAATGAAGAGAAAGTTGATTAATGATATGATCTCCAGAAGTGGAGACCATGGAGAAAAGAATCCTCAATTTTCATCATACAGGAAATGTGGAAGGAGACACCTAGAATGTGTCTCAATGGAATAAAGGAATTCTTTACATGTGGGAAAGAATGACATAAAGTGATGAATTGATGAGGAAAAATGAAGAGTACTATGGAAGAAAATAAAATTGGTCCCAAGAATCCATTTACAGGCATTTTCCATAAATGTAGGGGACCTGGACATTACCTGAGTGAATGCCCTATTCTATAGGATATATTCTTTCTCAAAGAAGAAGCTATGTGGAAATAAATGGTTAGAGAAATTTCTAAAATTACTCGTACATATTGTTGATGGGATTACATTGGAATAAATTTTTCTTGTATTTGTAACCCATTAGTTTGTCATGTGAAAATGATATTTGAGGAAGAATTATCTTTTATCATGTGGATATATTTATAAATAACAATTTAGTTTTATATTATCATTGGGTTTGAGGGAATTACATGTTATTATATTTTGGGATGAAAATGAAAGGTATGAGAAAAAATTTGTGGTTAAATTATGTTATGGTCATTTTGATGAATTTATCTCATTTTGGTAATGCTATAAAATAAAGTTTTTTAAAAAGGACAACACATAGACATTGTGTCAACCCGTCCCATCAGACAAAGTTGTGGGAATCAAACCCACAACCAAAGTGCTATTGGGATTTATCACCAACCACTGGACTACGTGAAGTCCCTGGTTAGGGTGACTAATTAATTTTATTTAAATTATTTTACTGATCAATAATAAGTGGATTTGGGATCTTATGTCGTATCAAATTAATACCCTTAGTATAGGAAAATGATTCGGTGATTAAGTGATAATGATTATTTTAGATGATGTTCACTTTCTTGGGAACACTATATGCCCAAGTAAAATAGAATACTATGGGATCTCATTAGAGGAGTAATGGTGGATTGGTATCTATGTTTTTATTGTGGATTTATAGTGATTTGAGTTATTTATGGAAATGATTAAACAATAATAGAGAATATGTGATTAGGTTAATTAATTTTAAGTATCCGACTTTAAGAGTAGTTGATGTCATTTGGGGATCCAATTTAATGTGAAAGACTACATAAAAACAATTCTTCTAAGCTTTGGGTTTCAATATTAGTTTGGATTATATTGAAGGATTTTAAGGACAATTGTTTATTGAATGGTATTTATTTATCTTTGGGGTATTGTTGGTTTAGTTTTAGAAATTAAGATTAGTGTTTCTTTCTCTAATGGAATATCCTTTTGGAGGATCCTCAGATCTTATACTAACCATTTTGGTTTTTATTAATCTATAAATACAAGTTAACTATATAGTTTATCCTTCGTGGATAATTTTATTCTATAAAAGTTTATTGTATCTCTTCCAGTGTGACCATGTCTTCTTGAATACTCATCGTTTAAAAAAATGAGTTAGTGGTAGAAATTTATTAAAGAATGAAACTATAATTAAAAAGTAAGTATATCTCTTTATGTTATTATTCAATCTCATAAATTAATTCCTCATATTTATGTAATGTAACTTAAAACAAAAAAATGTTGTCTATTTACTTTTCCTACTGGAAGACTAATGACCGTTTGTCCCATCACAAGTTTGTGGTTTTCTTGTTGTTAAATTTCTCCTGATCATGTTTTCTATCCCTCTCCATCAGAACATGACACTTATTTTATCATCCATATCCATGTTTTCCTACATCGAATCCTAGTATGGGTTATCTTGGGTGACATTTGAACTTCTATTTCTTTCTATTAATGTGATAGATTTATTGTCTATTTTTCTGATGTGGGACATTCCATTATATTCCCAAGCACAATTTTAAAAAAAATTCAAGGACAAGATTATTTGAATGAGCGGAGAATGTAACACCTCCAAGCATCTATGGTATGCTTCCCTTTGAATAATATAGTAGCGTGTGTTTTACGCAACTTCGAGTTCTAACACACGCCACAACCAATCAAACTAGCCGTTATGAATAGTAGTTTCCACTTTTTAAAATTTTATAAATTTTACCTTTAAAAATGGACATCATTTTTGGATTTTCAATATAGAAATTTTCATAGGTTGAATTTTTGGTATTTTTTAGAAAACATTCAAATTTTGATGAATAGTGAAAAATACTAAACATTAATTAAAAACAAGTTTTTTAATCCAAATAATTTATAGTGATAATTTATACTAGTTTGATGTTTTAAACAAAAATTAGAATATATTTTTACCATTTAATCCAATATTGGTAATTTTATGTAA
This sequence comes from Viscum album, assembly GCA_963277665.1. Taxonomy (NCBI): domain Eukaryota; kingdom Viridiplantae; phylum Streptophyta; class Magnoliopsida; order Santalales; family Viscaceae; genus Viscum; species Viscum album. Next base: position 1,563,865,476 of record OY728165.1, read on the forward strand.
TTTCACATTTATACTCGACATAAACAAGTGTCAATCTTTCGATAGTTATTATTTCTTAAAAAACACGCTCTTTGTTTTGAGAACGGGAATTAATTTTAAATTAATTTCTACCACTTCTGTGTTTTGAATTTAGAAAAATGGACTCAATATTTAGAATCATGAGGTACAAATTTTTTAAATAGATAACCTTTTTTAGACATTTTGAATAATTATTTCGGTAAATATTTTATTTACCTTGGTTAAAGGGTATATCCGGAAAATAAGGGTAAACAAATAATATTATAATATTATTAAATTTCCCTAAAACGTATTATAACCCTATTGGTTGATAAATATCCGACCAAGGTCATATTTGGGTCGATTTTGGGACCACATGGAGCCACATGTAAGTGACAATGACACTTTATATTAATTAAGTTAAAGTAAATATAAAAATGACATAAGCATATATGTTTTAGAGAAACTATTTTTATATAATGTTATATATGTTATATTTTCAACTATAAATATTCATTAGAAAGATAAAATAATTTCATACATAATGGTAATTTATTTATAATTTTTAGACATTTAATATTTAAATTTATTTATGACACAATAATGATGTTGTATTTTCATGATTAATGAAAGAATCTAATAATTGGTATTATAAATGTTAAAATAAATTTAATTTGAATGTTTTTATGACATAAACTAATTTTATTGGTTAATATTACATTTTAGGATTACTTAAATGAATTTTTTATGAATTAATAAAGTTGTTAAGACTTTAACAAAAATCAGTTATTAAATAGTGTCAAAATTGACATAAAAGAGTTTTTAAAAGAAATATTATATTATTAATTGATATTCTATTTCTAAAAATCTAATTTTCGGACAAATGAAATATATAATAATATTTGTATCATTATTGGACCACTTGGGGGTCTCTTGGAAGTATATAATGTGTTTAGTAACAATATAATATAAAAATACAAAGAGACATGGTAAATGTCAAACTATTTAACTAAGAGTTCAATAAAAAGGTAAAGTTAATATAGTAACCCAAACCTATCAAAATCCTATTGTTTGAGTTGTTTTCAACCTATTCCCACCATAAAAATTATATAATCCCCTTTTGAGCCATTATAAACCGAATATGAATATATTATAAAATAATATTTCTAGCTTTTCCAAAGGTGCCCGTCACCCCTCTTATAAAAGGGCACTCCCCCTTCTCACTAATTTACACCATCAAAGCCTTTTGGATATTCCAAAACCTACCCAAATATCCTCTAAAATTCCCTAAAATCATCTTATAGGCCCTCAATTGGTCATAAATCCAACTTAAAGAGCCCTTTTGATCAAATAAAAATGAAGAACTCGAAGAAGAGGTAATGATTTCACCACCTTCTTTCAAGTTTCTTTCTTCTTCCACTTCTTCATTCTTTTTTTATTTCCATTATAAAATATTATCTCCAGTATCTTATATATATTGTGATGTTATTATAAATATGGTACCACCATATTCAGTATTCTATCCGTCCTTTGAATGACATGTCACCAAACGTGCGTATGTACGGATTACCGTCTCCTCGTCGTGGTGTAATTGTTATTCAATACTTTATTATTTGGATTTGTATAATAATGATGTTTAATTAATTTAAATAATAAATATAACATGATAATTATTCTGTATATATGATATAACATCCAAATATATATTATTTTAATATCAAAAGAGTGATATTGTCGCTCGTGTGTATGAACGGATTACCATCTCCATGAACGCGATGAGATTCATTCCCCATTGTATCCATTCATGAATAAATTTCTTTTTATGATTAAAAATAATTTTTTGAGACATGATATCATTCTGGATATTAATAAGAAACATCCCATCCCTAAAAAATATCACTCAGATAACAATGAATATAATGAAAAATGAATCCGCTAACACTCGAAAAGACAATAATACTAAGATATTATTAACAAATAAATGATAAAATATCATATATGATATCATATGAATTTATATAATTATTTTATAATTCAATAAAAATTATTTCACCATTATACAGGAGGTTAACCTACCCTCAACCAAGGAAAAAGTTCAAAGTAAGGGGTTTTTATCTCACTCTTAATTCTCTGAGATTTATATTGTTCGCCACTTATTTATTGGATGTGGTGTATTGTGTACTGCCCATGATTGAATTCATTGTTCAATATACTTTAATTTTTTGGGTATTTACATCATCATTGTATGATCCTTTTTTCATGAGTGTATGTTTCGTAAGTTACCATATTGATAAGGGAATTTGAAATTTTAATTTCCACTCATTCGGATTTACACATACTTCATTGATTATCTTACTCCAAGATTTTGTGTTGGATCACAATTCATTTTTTTTGTCATAATTTCCACTCCTATTTCTGTGGATATAATTTTGATACACATAATCACAACATTGATAATTTCTCAAGTCATCGATATGAACTTGATAAGAGCAATGTTTACTCAATCTTCATTTGTTGAGTTAAATATCATATTCATTGGTGTTGTCTTTACAAGAATATGTGTGAATGTCCATTGATTTATTTAAATTGAATATGAAATCATATTGAGTGTATTTATATTTGTCACACATAATTACGTCGTTGATTTATCCTTAACCTAAAGATACGGCCATTATAAGAGATTTCATCTCAAATTACATTCCATTGAGACATCATTTTTTTATACACCAAATCACTTTTATATGGTGTATATAATGTACATTAACATAGTATATCATGAATCACTTTATTCTCATCATATTAAAAAGTTTTATTTGTATTCAAGTTTCTATCTTTTGGTTAGTAACACTAACTAAAATACCATTTTAAAATGTTTTAAAGATTTATTATTCTAAATCTTTCTCATTAATGTTCATTTTTTAAAAATATTTTTAAGGATTTATTTATAAGGACATTAATGTATTAAAATCAAAATTCCCTTTAAATCTTTCAAAGTGGTATGGGACAATTTGATTCAAAAATATATTTTTAAATGTATTGTTGACAAATAGTGTGACATTTAAATGTTTTCAAGTAAAAGGGGATATTTCTCTCAAATAGTTTTGATGATTATTTTCATCTAGGTCAATATCCTTAATTATTCTCAATTAAGGTTAATCTATTCCAATAATATCTTCCATGTTGTATTGAATGAGTTATGTTTGACTGTGGATGTTCTATTTTTATACCATTCATGGTTTGTGGATAATTTATAGACATTTCGTATTCTAGTTTTAATACGAATGTTTATGTTATGTTTCATATTTTCATATGAGGGATGCATTGGACTTTGCAAGTGATAGGTGGAGCCCGATATAGCTCCTCGATGCATCAGTAGGTCTCATGAGACAAACTAGTGTCTTGGCATAAGGCCTTGATAAAATCTTATTTGTAGTCTTGGTACAAGGCCTTGACTATGTGGTTATGATAGTCTCACAATATGAATTCCATCATTATGAAAGTGGTTATTGATATTTAATGTGATCATTAGACTAGTAGAATATCAATGTGAATAAGTAAATGGAATTATTTGATTTTATCTTTTTCATATTATGCTGAAGTTCATGTTTAAAAGGCTTTTGTTCTAGTCTAAGACACCACCATAAAGAAGTATATTTTTACTGACCTGCAGGGATAGTCTATGGGATCTCAGTGTTGTCTATGGAGACAATGTTTTTGTATTTTTCCATATTTTGATGTAATTTAATCCTTATGAATGTATCTAGTACTTACAAGGCTACAAAACTAATCGGTCATTAGAGACATTATCTTTTTTGATCATGCCAATCATAAGTAATAATGCACCGACTATGGGTAACTGGGGTTGGGGTGTTACAATATGTTTAATGGTGATGATGACCAAGAAAATATATTTAATGTATAGGTTATGGAAAACACATGATTAAGGTAATTTGACCCCTAATATGTTTCTGATTTTGAGAAAATGGTGTTCAGTTTGGAAGAAGATTGGTTGGATAAGAATAAAATAAATCAGAGAATACTGATTACCTTGGAGCATATTAATGATTTTTGGATAAAGTTGTTTTTTATATCATAAATGGAGATTATTTAATTTTTTTGGATTTAAGTAATATATATAATAATCTATGTTCTATGTAAGTAATGAAGGAACATGTATGTATTCAAGATAGTTTTATGGTTATTACCATGTTTAATGAAAATACATGATGAATGTATTCACATGACTAGTTTGTTATAATCAATCATTACTTCTTGATATATAAGGGATCAATGTGATGGGGATTTAGAGAATGTTATTGAAATTATTTCTAAAATTTTAGATTTTCATCATTTAGAATGGCTAAAAAGGTTAACCATTTATGAAATGTTTTATGTTAATCTTTGAATGAAGTTATATAGATTAATGTTTCACAACATAAATATTTCTCTATATTCGATAAATTATACTAAACATTTTGTTTTGATGATATCTAATGATATATGGAATGATTTATCATTGTTTTTATGGATATTATGATCCATTAGTGATTTAGACCCTAACAATTCACCTTTATTAATTATTGTTTGTGATAAATTAAAAAAATTTCAAGGCTTAACTAATGAATGAGATTGTTCTTATGAAATGGAATGAAATTAATAAAATATATCTCATTGTGAAAATTATTCAACTTTAGGAAAAACATATTGTAAAAAATGTTATCATAGTACCTAAATCATCGATCAATCAAATAGACCCTTAAATCTGCATAGTTCGATGGTTTTTTGGTCATTAACATTCTCTACATCACCCACATTCTTATGATCATTGATCTCTATCACTGTTTATAATTATTTATGATTTTTTCGATGTCCAAATATTCACTTTATACTAATGTTCTCATATGTAGAAGCCTAATTCTGAGTTACTTTGGGAGAACTTTGTGTTTAAAAAAATCACTTTTTAAAGCATGATTTAGTATTATTTTTTACAAGGTTGTTTTATATAAAATTAATAATAATTTTTTAAATTCTTAATGACCAAGATTAATTTCAAAGGTGAAATACAATGGGGGGGGGGAATGTAACAGCCTAAGTATTTATGAATATTTTTTTCTGAATAAATTAAAATTATTTTGTTTCTTTTATATCACGACACACTATGTAATAATTATTTTTATACAGTCCCATTTTAATATTTATATACATGAAACACATTAATTATCTTGTGGTACATACAACACTATGTTTGGATGGTGTTACACATAATATCTTGTTTTACCAAACTACAATTTGCTATTGATATTATTATTTAATAAGATGGTTTCCACACAACCATTGCAATGTTTTGAATTAATATTATTTACTAAAATATTAATATATATAGATTTTCATTTATATTAGTTATCTATTGACTAACAACAAAATTATTATCATTTAAATAAAAAATAAATGTTTTCTGAAAAACATTATCTTTTTTAAAAACGATTTAATCGTTCTTGGTGAAAATTATTTTAAAATAAATTTTACAAATTTTATAAACTATATTTGAAATAATATACCAGATTTTTGAAATATAAATATCCAAATTATTTTATGGTGAATTTATTGTATTTTTTAGAGAAGTTTTCATTTTGGATGAATAATAAAAAATACTGAATTTTAAATGAAAACTATCTTTTGTATAAATAATTTAAAATTTTAAAATATATATTTATTTTTTCTAAAACAAATATAGATCAATTTTACATATATTAATCCAATTTATGTCATTATAATCATTTTAATGTTTAATTTTGAAATAAAAACATTGTTAACTTTTGAAAATTCTCCATAAAATAACTCGCTTTCTCATCACGTATGCAAGATTAATTTCAATTTAAAATATTACACTTTTGTGGAATGAATTTATAAAAATGGATTATTTATTTAGAATGAGTAAAATTTATAATGTCTAATAATCCCAAATGAAATTTTTTCAATATAATTAGTTACAAAATTAAATTATTTATAGTGACTAAGGTACAAACGAGTTTATGTTATTATTAAACACATAATATATTGTGTAAAATGAACTACCAACTTTTTCATTACACATTTTATTTATATATTTATACCCTTAACAACTTAGAATAAATGTTATGTGTTAATATGAAACCATACCATGAAAGCGACCTATATAATACGTTAGGTAACAAAAATTATAAAAAAGGAACCTTCCATAACTTTAATATTTATAATGCATTAGGAAAAGGAAAAAATAATTTTTTGGGTTATAATTATTATTTTGAAAATTTAAATTTGATTTAATATAATGATAATTTAGTTTATATTTTTTAGATTAAATAAATCCATTAAATTCCTAATAATCACTATTATGGGAATTTTTTATTTAATAATTAACAAAAATAAATGATGCTAAAAATATCAAAAGCATGGTAAATTTAATAAATTATTATATTAAATAACCTTTTTAAATGAATATATCATGTTAAATAGGTGTAAAATTAATATATTAAAATTCCATTATTTTCTTGATATTTTGAAAATTCAAATTGAATAAATAATTCCAAAATTTACATTAATGTTATTTAATAATAATTGATATTTTATTAAAATATTTAAAATTAATAAAAATCCTACCTTCTAGCATTGACATTTAGATTTTAGTAAATATAATTTATTTTCCATTAATGGACCAATTTATCTTTTATAATGAACATATTGACCAATAAATAGTAAAAACATTGTTTTCAAGATTACAGTTAATGTAGTGTTTTTGCGCATTACATGTGTTTGTGTTAATGTCAATTTCAAACACACAAAGGATTTATACTACTAATTTTTTTATAAAATTCACAAAAAGTGAATATAAATTATCTTTTACGTATCACTACAACGTTGTCTTCAATGGTAAATTTTGCTAAGTATAGAAAACTACTTAACATAATTAGAAATCGAAATGGTAAAATAAGATAACATATATGTTAAGGAATTAAATGTTTAAAACATTTGTATAAATGTTTTATGAAGCTATGGATAGACCATAAAACACCAAAAAATATCACTTCTAAATCATTGATCCCCTTTAGGAAATATTTTCTACAAAATAGTGAATACTTTTGAGTATTACAAGATTGCCACTCCTCCTCAACTGTTAAAGGGAACTCAGTATCCCCACTTCTTCACACCACTCAAGCCTTTTTTATTGACCAAAACAGTCCAAAATAACATCAAAACATATATCCAATCATCATATAAGAACTAACGTTTTCATAAATTCAGCCATGGAAGTCCTTTGGTGCAACCCAGAATGATACACCTGGAGAAGAGATAACCTTCATCAACGAAGATTTTTTTTTAATTTCCCCTGAAATCACTTAAATTATTATTATATATAGTTATATAATTAGCTAAATTGATTTAATATTATGAGATTTTTTTTATGATATGACCTAAAAATACACTCACTTATATCAAATTGGATACAAAATCATAATTCATGGGTACAATGGACTACATTTTCATGAACTAATGTCATTCGTATTCCAATTAAAATCATTCAACGTTGGGCATAACGATTTAAATACTATTTATATATGATATTTATAATATTTATAATGTTAATAGGATTCTATAACATTCATTTACAACATATCATCATGTCATCCCCTATTTGGGTATATGATAATTTTTTTGTTGGAAAGGTGTTTTATCGCGTTGTGATACAATGTGATTCGTTCACGCTATACAATGAATTTATTAATGATTGGTTTTATTTATTTTTTCGATATGTATGAAACATTTGTTATTATTATATGATAACATATTTCATTTACTATTATTTCCTCCAACCAAACCTTAAAAATGAAAAAAAATACCATTTGTGAATATGTATAACCTACTGTCTCCATGAACGACGCATTTTATTTCATATTTCTATCTTGTATAGATTATTATAAATATATATACTGATTATATGTGATATTTAATTCATGTTTATAATTATAGATATTGTTAAATCATGATTAGGTTAAGTGATAACAAATATAAAAAATCCAAACATATACAAAATACAAAGTGGTTATTACCCGAAATGTAATTTGAATATGAAATTTCTAATAAACGTGTTATAAAATGCCACAAGGAAATCATATATGTAATGAAAAAATGAATATTTTTCTTTAATATATTTTTAATAAACTTATATTTATTTTATATAGGTGGATTTAATGTTTACAATGGAAGTCAAAATTTAAGGTATGGGATTTGTGCGTAACTTTTTTACTTTTGTTAGACACTTTTTGGCAACACAATCACCACGCACCAACCTATATCACAAAAGGAAACACAACAGGGACCGAAAAAAACAAAAATAATTCCTATCTTCAATAATTTATTCATAGTATAAAATAATTTTACTATATTTATTATCTTTGGTATTCTAAAAAACAATATTCTCATTGGAAAAAAAAATTATTATCAATATATGCATTTATAAACTTTTATTCGGGGTGTGATAAATCAAACAAAACATCAAGGTTTATAAAAATTATAACAAATACTTAACATGTATGGCCCCCAAAAACCATGATTTTTATCAATGGATACAATAGGAAAAAACTCTTGAATAGTAGCATAAATGTAGAATAACATGTGATTTATTTTTATCACCATCAATTACATATTTTTTCAATTAGTTATCTTTATTAAGAAAATCCTCACTACCCAAAAAATTGAATAAAAAATATTTAAATATTTAAATATTTCACATTAATTTGGGGAACTAAGCTCCCATACCTGAAAAAGAATTTGAGTTCATTGTGAAACACAAGGTGAAGATGAAACAACTCGAATTGCACAATTGAACTTGGAATAATCGATGTATCAGGGACCATAGATAGGGATATTAAAAAACATCAGAAACATACCAAAAATCATAAATCACTATTGATTTGAATATTTATGGAAATAATTCACTAAAAACAGGTAAACTGTGGAGGATAACTCACCTTAAATCACCACAGATCAACTCCTAGAACAATAGATCGAAGAAGAAGGAGGAGGGATCAAAGATCCATTGAAGGGCCATGGGTTCTTCCTAAAGCCAGGAAAAAATTCGATCTTTATGGGGGAATTTAGATTAATTATGGATTTATAAATAATATTCATATCTACTCATTAATGTTGTTATTTCTGTGGTCAAATCGGGAATTCTCGCTGGTCCATTGAATATAAGCTTTGAATTGGATATAAGTTTTGAAATCTAGAAATTTTTATCTTTTGTTGAAAATCATGGTGTCTCAACCCAAATTAAATAATTTCATGAATTCACAATTCACATCAAGAATTAATTTCTGGCATCACCTCTAACATACATAAAAACCTATAATTTTTTTTCTTTGCATTCTTAGATGCCCAAACTTATGCCTTGTGTTGGTTTAACATCATAAACCTACTCATGTAGAAAACGTGCATCTCAAACCTCCACTTATCCATCCTCGAACATCCTTTTAAAATATCCATCAACTAAACCATAAAATTAATGGGTAGGGAAGGAATAGACCTTTACATTAAATACCTATTAAATGAGTCAAATCCCTAAGAATCCAAACCAATCTTGAAATAAAGGAAGGGGTTCAAACAACAATTCCATGAGATACCTTGGGGTGACCTCATTATACTTAAAAACTTCCAACAACTAAACATTTTTAAACAAATGGGACACCAAAAAACCTTTTATAACAACATCACAATCCTCCACTTGCCACAAAAACACTTCATTCAGAATCATCAACAAGATACCATTTTTCTAAACAACAGTTTACACAACCATCAGACATGATACAACACCACACTACCTCACTCCATCCACAACAAAATAAATTCTACAACAACCACAAACAACCACTCCATGAATAGAAATAATGAAATTCCACTTTCTATATCAGTATATTATCTATTTTTAGTGGAAATAAATCAAAAAGATGGGTTTGAACGTTACATGGTGTAATTCATATTGATTAGGAAATTGGTTTTCCACTCATAATATATCGTAAGCTTTAAGACTCACCACATAATGATGGAAGGAAATATCTCATAAAACCATAAGATCAAAGTATCTTATCGATGAAAAAAATATTGCAATAAAAAACTCAAAAAACACCTTGGGTACATGGCATGCATCTATGCCTCTTGATCCCAATTACTCTCCCCAAGTCCAACATTCCCCAACAACTCGTGATCCACTGGGACGATTCATACATGATAGACTATATCTAAATTATCCTAGATCATTGTTGGGAGCTCCATAAATTTATTATCTTCCTCGATATCCAAATCTCACAAGTTGATGATGTCTGAGTCATCGTGAAGATACCAATAATGCTGATGAACATGGAACATGTCATGAATCCTGTACAACTATGGTGGAAATTCCAACCGTTATGCCACTTCTCCAACTATCCCCAAAAACATAAATGTCAAAATGAACCAAGGATGAATCCTAGCCCCCCATCTAATCCTCTACTTCCCCCACGTAGGGGAAACCCCCATACAAACTTAGTATCCAACCTCAAACTATAGGGGCCTTCTATTATGATCATCATAGGCCTTCTGATGTCCCAGTGCAACACTCATCAACTTAGGAACAAACTTAGTTTTCTTTGTCATTCTCAGAACCAAATTAGTAACAATAAAAAACGACTACACAAACTCTTTCTAGTACAATTAAGTGCAACAAGACCTAGCATAAAATAACTCAAACACATCCATGCCAATGGATGAGTGATATCTATTTTTCTATGAAAAATCAACCCACAGAATATTCCTTAAAAATTATGCATTAAATCTCAAGATGTTAGTTTGTTACAAATCGACTACAATTTAGATAGTCCACTCCAACTACCCGTATGTTTGATGGTGGAAAATAGTGTAATGATGTAATTGGTAGATAAAATCATTCATCAATCACCTCCATATCTACAAAGAAAATTTAGGATCCCAATCATAGATGAGGTTTCTCAATACTCTATGATTTCTGAACACATCGTCCGCATAGCATGTCACAAAAGCATCTAGGGTAATCAAGTCATGGATCACCGAAAAATGAGTTGAATACATAATTAGATCCAGTATCACCAAAAATTAATCACATCCTCCCAGATCCCATGGTAACCAAATGAGGATATACATCAAAATGGACTCTAATATCCACTAAGGAACATTTTAGGACTACAAAAACCATTCAAGAACATGGTGCTCTAGTATCACCGTCTAGAATACAAGACACTTTTCCAGAAACTGTATCAACTACTATTTCATCCCCAAACACCAAATTTGTCTTCTTAAGACAAAGTACACCTTGTTCACACCAGAATGTACTACTAAGGGTGAGTAGTTAAAATTAAAGAGAATTTCCTCACAAATTCTCTGCAAAATAAACAACCTCCCCTGAAACAACATATAATTCCAAACATCCTCGATCCTCCCTTCGGAGAATCACTGGGACCAACACTGTCTCAACTCACCTATTCCTCTGAGACTTCCCACTAAGACTCCACATCTATTCATATCAATTATGACTCCATATTCATATAAAAATGAAAAAATAAGCCACTAATTACCCCCAAATTAAGAGGCATCACTAAAATATTCCCAATCCCTTTATAAACATCTATAGAATCTAGAACCATATATCCTAGAGAATTATAACTCAATGTATAGGTTTCAACATTCCCATTCATTGGGGTGTAAGATATCACAAAATAATATTCCCAAAAAACTACAACCACCTATACTTTAATAGATTCAATTCATACTAAGAAAATACATATTTTGGAATTTTATATTTAGTGAAAATTTAAAAGAACACACGAATGTTGTAATGCCTCCATTGCATAAGCACAAGAAAAAACAACATGAAGCCCCATATGAAGGGTGGAATAATAATTCTTGTGGGGAATTAACTTCCTAGACCCATAAGTGATCACCTCTATTTTCTTTATCAAGATTCATACCAAACCTATATGTGATGAATCACAAAAAACATCAAACACTACACCCTTCAATAGTAACTGAATCACTAGATCACCAATCAAATTCTCTTCTTGATAATTAATTATTCTTGAAACTGATAAATGTATACTAAATAATATTTCTTCCATGTCCACTATTTTATTGGGGTTTCTACCTGAGATAATTCATAAAACTGCATCTGATAATATCATCCAAGACTTAGGAAATTGTAATCATATAACACATTATTATGTTTATCCAAGAAATAGTTTCCATGATAATTGATGTGTCTATGACCTCCCCATGTGGAGACACACCATGTACATGGAAATACCCCTATCACAACTAGAACATACACTCATAAAATATTCCATAGGGTTTCTAGAATGGAAGGACTTGTAAGATATATATGAGAGGGTTAACATGATCCTCCTTTGACATCAAGTGGATCATGATTTCCCTAATAAAAATTACTATAAACACATCCAAGAACACTTAGAACACTAATTTTATAAGAATTATAAACACAACTGGTGCATTCATAACACCGATCGTAATGGATGGGAACATGAAGTTCCCATATCGACATAAGAGGTCTGTATTCATGATATCATACCCATTCACCCTCAAAAAGTGATTCATGTACCACATATCGATCTTAGAGAACCAAAAAAACTCCTCAAAACTATTTGAAAATATTTTCAATCCATGGAAGAAGGAAAATATTCATGATATTCACCTAATTCAACATATGGTAGTCTACACAAAACCTGAAAGTACTATCAGCCTTCTTGGATAACAACAAAGGAGAAAACCAAGAAGACTCACATGGTTGGATGAATCCCCTTTATATCATATCATTAATCTCGAGAAAAAACTCATGCATCTCCACATTATCCATTAGACCGAGATCCATCAAAATCAGAGACATTATTGGTTTTAAATCTATCCGGAACTCGTCATCTTGTCAAGGGGGTAGTGTCATAACCTAAACTAGGAAAACATCCATGAAATCATCCAAAACATTGGGAACATTCTCTTCCCATGGATCCACAATCATATTCACCAACTAAGAAAAAATATTCTCTAGTTTCTTACCACCCATATATTTACATCTCTCTCTAGTGAATACCACTCACCACACCTACAAATCCAAAAATTAAACTCTTCTTTAAAATCATTTGATGGAAAAATTCATCGAATACAACCAATCCATTATATGTGTCAAATTATATGGATGTATCTTTAGAAATAGTAACTACCCTAATGATTGTGCTTCCACATAACTTTCTACACCTTTGGTACATGTAAAACAAAGATTCATGACCTTTAAATAGTGTAGATGATACTAAGGGAATTTGAAGCCTCTTCATATCCATTCCCAAAAAATGGGTCAATTCAGGAGAAAAAAGGAATGATAGGAACTTAATTCAAAAATAAGAAAAAGAAAGGGTAGATGAAAAACTAACCGTACCTCAACCAGATATTGTCTATACTAGTTCTGCTAACTCTAGTGCATGCATCTGACAATGCCCATATATTCTTACTCTCTTCTATATTCCTCCATGGAAAAACTATAGACTAGTTCCTTGAGGACGAGGAACATCATGAAGATACCTTCCAAAATGACTATCTTTTCTCAACTACAAAATGAACTCCTATGGCCCTTTCTGCTAAAACTACCTTGCCTGTAATTGTAGATACTACACGAAAGGGTCCTGACCACCCATCAAAATTTGGGATCCCTATGTGGTCAGAAACCCATCCTTGAGGTTGAAATGTTTCCAAAGATATATCAAAATTATGTAAATTCCATGATAGGTGGTTAGAAGACACATGCCTATGAAATATGTGAATAGATATTCTATGGTTGTCTCACCACTTGTCAGAACCCTGACTACCTAAACTCTAGTGACCCACAATGTGACGATATACTTATTGATTCATAATACTATCCACTATATAGAGGCTTAAATCATAGAGAATTAATCCACATGTTAACATCCACATTATTACTCACTTCTAAATATATATAAATCGTAAATGGGGTAACCACATGCATTATTATTGGGAAAAAAATCCCTGTTCTAACACTGATCTCTTTAATCCTCATATGTAAAGACATCTAAGGTAAAGTGATGGAGTTCCATGAACCTAATGCCAATCTACTAAAAATATATTATCCCATTTTGAAAGGAATGAAAATCATACCCATTTTCTTCCATGATCATCAATGATGTGAATTCTGAATGAAACCCCTTATAAATATTGATTTATAAAACATCTTACCCCATATGGTCACCAAGATACAACATTTACCCTTAACACGCAGCTCCCCATATCTGAATAACATTGAATTTCACACAAAATTATTCTCATGGTGAATATGACTAAAAGTGATCTCAATCTCCTCAAACTAGTGCTCTGTATAATGATGTGAGAATCTATCATGATTCTTCTCCAATATCCTCCACTGAAATGCATGAAGGCCCCTCTTCCATGTCTCATCTTCCATTTTTTGGGTTAATACAACAATGATCAACTTAATTATCCAACTATACATCCACTACCTAAAAACTCATGGATAGAGACTAAGATCCATTTCTGAAAAATCAATGTGATATCCAAATCCTGGTATCCAGGAATTTCATCAAATCTTATTTAATAAATTATTTTTAATATCCCAGAAAAAAAAATCACACATAAACATAATCAAACCTGATTCATGTACCTATCCTATTTCAATACCATTTAAATAGGTCCACCTAACTTTATTATTCAATAAGATTAGAGTTCTTTCATTATATAACTAGGGCCCATAAAATCTCATGTACTAGCCAAACTCTCCAGCAAATATCATGTTCTACGATCAACTAGATACATTACCCTACCATCCCATGAAATAACCATAGTTCCTAACTCCAAAATACATCATATTTCTCAAGACAAAACTTTTGATACCACATTATCTCAACCAATCCCTCTAATGGTAGCCCTTGTAGGTCAATAGTTAAGGAAGATAATTAATGACACCTGAGTCCCACCTTTTGAAGGCCCCATGTTTGTGACAAGCACCGAGAGTATAAAAATCTCAAAAATGGAAGAAATTGAACTCAATAATAATATAATATTTATATATAGGATAAAACCCCACCATGAAAAACCAACATATAAAATAAAATTAAACCCAAAACTATCCAAAATGACTAAAGTTTTCCAATATATACAAATGTAGCCTCTAAGTAATTTCTCAAAATCATGCCATACAATAGACACTCAACAAGTAATCAAAAAATCATGTTGAAAATGTCTATACCGGACCCCAATGCCTTTCTAGGATCTTAAATAGTAGTATATCTACTTAGGGTGAGTGTAACAAGTTTATATAGTAAGATCATACCCAAGGAATTAAGATAAAATGTTAAAAGGGCAAGATAATGTTGTGGAGAACATAAAGTATAAAAAAGAACCTAAATAGGTCAACTAACAATACCTAAACTCACAACAGATACATCACCAAATCACACATCCCATATAGTAATATAATATCAATATAACATAACAAATAAAGGCTCCCTAATGCCGTTTCCCCACTAATTATACACTCTGAAATCCTAACATCAAATTTTCCATCATCTCATCCCTTCAATACATATCACAATACATAAATAGTCATATCTGATGCGGGGCGGGATGAATCCCTACCCAACACCTTCTCTTAAGGTATAACTTCCAGGGATAACATCATTCATAGCCGTATCAAAACTCTCCAGAAGACACAATATCTATCACATCACATCATTCCCAAAGGCACTTTGTTCATCATGTCACATCTTAGCCTCATTGCATAACCTGTAGAGTAGGGTATCATGAACATGAGGGGAATCAACCCAATTCCCTCACCTTTGAACACATGACCCCCACCACATATCACATCAAATCACATCACATCCCTCTTTGGTAATCTCCATAACCAACCTACATTATCACTATTTAAGGAAGAACATAGAGAGGGGGTAACCATCCAACTCTATCACAATTATCCTAGATATTTGTGAAAAAACATAGATCCTAAAAGCATTGGGAATTGGTTGGATTATCCAACTCAGGTGGGGTCCTATTAAATTAACATAAATTACATGATATATAGATAGAACAAAATCATCCAATTATGGGTTCACTGCCAATGCACTGGGATATACCCAAATACCACCACCACAACACATATTAACGTTTACAACTGATTCCACCACTATATGCATAAAAGACACCACTAACACACTAAAACACACATTTCCACATCCAATTACAAGTTAAATCATTTTCCATATTTAAGAAGTTCACACTAGATGAAATTTACTAGGTCGTTTCATTCATGTTAACACAACACATTCATTTACTATTCATTAAATTCTTTCCATTTTCCACCCATTAATCAATCCCATATATTATTCATTTACTAAACCATGATGTTTAATTCAATTATACAATTTATTCTAGGACCAACTAGGAAAAAAACACACTACACAACATCACAACGATTTCACATCAACCATTGCTTTAGGATCACAGAAGAGAAACTATCTCAACACACACAAAAAAAACTAGTCATCCACCACACATCACCAACACCACACATCACATGTACCACTCAAAAATACCATATAAAACATCATTCCCACTGCACACCACAACCACCACACACCACTACCACATTACACACCACAACCACATCACACATCACAACCACCACCCATCACAACAACATCACACATCTCCACCACAACAGAACTACCCAAATCACATCCCATGAAAAACAACCAAACCATCACTACACCGTTTATTATCCTACACACCTGATCAACATCATGTTCCCACAACAACCCATACCACAAAATGCAATAGAACAAGTATAACCATTCACAAAAATACTTTTTAACATACACAATTTATTCATGGTCTAAATATACTTTACATTATTAATTATCTAGGGTAATATCACATAAACTAGATTCTCATGGGTGTAAAATTATATATATATGTATATATATATATATTCTTCATGTTTTATTCAATCTGAAATTGGGTCATTATAATCATAACAACTAATGAAAAAGCAAGTCTCCCAACCAATATGATTTTCAGCAACCGAAATAGTATGTGTAAGCTCATAAGTAATAACATAAATGAATTAAAACATATAATTTATCTTCATATCCATGATTTAAATATTTTATATATTATTATTTTTTATTTAAATTGACCCTTAATATCCAACAAAATAATGGAAAATTTATAAAATATGCACATGTTTCATATAAATAGGGAGAGAACGAGGATCCCCCCGCTCAATAAAGATTTTTGATTAATAATTCACAACAAGGAGAAGAAGAAACAACATATAAAACCTAACCATAATAGGAAAAATAAATGAAACCATGATCAAACCATGGAATTATAAAATGTAGCCTAAACTTACCCAAAGAAAAATAACTCCACTAGTGAGAATATATGAGGAAAGAACACAATAAATAGTGGGAGAAAGTGTTAGAGAACTCACGTATAATCACCAATGATTAACCAAATAAAAATAGGGAAAAATTAAGAGAATGAGGTCTAGAAGATAAATCACAGGTACCTAGGTTTCCTCAACAAGAATGGAGAAAATGAGATCTATGTGAGGGAATTTAGCCAAAATGATATATTAATAAACAAGATATATCTTTCCCAATTCATGGTATGATTCCATATTTTCATTGTATATTCAGTTGTTTCTATGAAATATAATCTTTCAACTAGATTTAAGGAATATATTCTAAAATATTTAATCTTTTGATGAAAATCATGGTGCGTCAACTCGAATTAATTAAGGTCATAAATTACCAATCCATGTTTTGAATTTAATTCACAAATCAAACCTTGATCACATAAGTTTTTTCTGAATTATATATCATCACATGTTGTGGAACAGAAACTCATGTTATGAGTTGATTTAACATCATGAATCTCATACCACAAAACACTTGAAGCTCTAACCACCACCAAACCATTCTCATCCTTCTCTGACCATCTTTAACCACTAAACAAGAAAAGTAATGGGCTTGGAAGGAACGTAACATTTAAAAATTCATCACTAATATTTTATGAAATTATATTATAATATTTTAAATACACAATTTTTATCTATGGGAGAATCTCTAGTTTACATTTTTAATACAGATTGGTATTCATAATTTGAAGCATTAATACCTTTAACTCAGGATTCACTCAATTTAAATCAATATGAAAAACAAATAAATTTATTAGAACTAATTTGAGAGGGTAAAATTCAATTATTAAAACTTATAATATCAATTATTTTTTAGATTCACCATATGTATCAAATCATTAACTCTTAATGGTTCTCTAGGATTCTAATTTCAAAAATAAATTAATTATAATTTCTAAAATCAAACATAAATATAATGGTTATTTATTATTTTTTAAATTTTTATTTTAAATATTTTAACACTAATAAAGTTATCACCAAGTGTTTTCATATAAACAGGATATATTTATAATATATTTTCCATTACAAATACAATTAGGATGATATTTGGAGTGGGGGTCGTCAGAAATATTCTTCTTTTAGAATTGTTACTAATTGTTGAGGGGTCATTCTTCAATATGGTTTTTGTTAATGAATTATGATAATTATGGATGGAATATTTTGAGTGTTTAAATATTATTTTATGTCTTTATGAGATAATTTTATTCAAGAATCTATAAAGGAAGCATCACATATAAAATTATGCTCCAGATAATATTGGTTGCCCAGTGGGTGCCATTAGAGTACCCAATAGGTTGGGTCGGGGAGGGGAATTTGGTGGTTCCAACCAGATACCTGGTGGAGAGAAAACCATTCCTTGAAAGACCTGAGTTTTATTTTCTTAATGTGGGGTATTTTGTTCATTTAAATCAATTCATTTACCCCTATTTTATCCTTTTTAGATTCAATTTCTCATAATCCATCCATATCCTTCTCTACGTTCTCTTCATTCCAAATTTTTTGTATGATGTTGGAGATATATTAAAGGGGAATTAGTTATCCAAATAAATGGTATATTATTCAGTTTCCTCCCCCCTTCATTATTTCACTATTCTTCTCAAATTTCTCTTTCATTTGTTCTGAATTCAAAGGTGAATTCCACTAGAGAATTTGGGATTCATTCGAATACTTGGGTCTTCCTTTACATTCCCCAAAAAGTTGTTTTACCTCTATTTAGCACTATTTTCATTAATAGTTAAAATGTTATTGTTTAATTTTTTTGTTATCATTATTACATTTTGAATTTTTTTAGGATTTAGTGGTTTCAATTGGGGTATTAGATGGATGTATTTTTTAATGTATTTATTGCGATTTTTTACTAGCATTTCATTTGGTTTAGTGGAACATTGAAAAATGTAGAGACTTCTTATAGATTCATTATTAATGATATTATTTCATAATGATAATTAAGTATATTTAGTTGACTTTATTGCGTGATGTTTGGAATTGTTGGATTGATTGATCACTCTATGTTTATAGTAAGGGGTTCTCATCCCATTTTTGAATTTTTAGTCTATTCTTATGAAATTACTAAATTTGATTAATTTATATATAATAATAAATCAGAAATATTGTTTTGGAAATATGAATTTAGGTTTTCAAGATATTATTCTATATCATGTGTTATAATTTTATTTGAATTTAATGAGACATTATAAAATGGTTTTCATTAAATTTATTTATCCTACAGTTTATAGATTTGTTAGAAAACGACTTTTTTAAAAGTTATAATTATTTAAATCCTTCCCAAAATATATTTTTTGTTACAATTATTTTCAATATAATTATTGTTAGGAATTCTACATTAAATTATTCACAATGTTTCAGGTATCAATGATGTTCCATTATTTTTTATCCTTTTTCATATTGTCATCCAATTTTTTTCATGTACGTATATGTAATTGGATTATTTGTGGATTACATTATGGGAATAAGGGAGACCATGTTATTTACTCAAAGGTTCCTAGTTTTAAAACTTTTTTGAAATTGGCATTGAAGTTGAGTAGAATGTTTTTTTCACTTTTCAGAAAAATTTTATTTTACCTTACCATGTCTTCATGAGAGTGTCACTTTATTTAAAAAAAAATCAAATGAGTTATATGCCAATAATCTAAACATAACCAATTTTATAGTGCCATTGGTGATTACTCGATGGTTGGGCATGTTACGTGGAATTAAATGACTAGAATATTATATATTTATTATTTTATATATTATTTTATGGATAAAATAAGATTAATATATTCCGTAAATAATAATCATTACTTTTACATAATGTAAAAATATTTTTACCAGCTATTTAAAGTTACTTAACTTGTGAGTTAGAATTTTAAAATAAATTGTTAATTTCAGAAAGAAAAATTCATTTCCTATATAAAAAAATAGATCATGTAATTATTTTTTTATCTCCATTGAAATAAAAAAGAATTTTGGGTATGGTTTTCAACCAACTGTAAATTAATTTAACTTGGGAATAATCCTCATTGATATTGTACACTAGATAATTTAATATCATAATCAATAATCAATATTTTACTCGAAAATCATTACCCCTATTAACAAATATTAATAAAAAATTATTTATCAATGAATGCTATTCATTAAAAAAAAATTTAACAGAAATTTTATGTAATCATCTACCTCCTTATTAGGGATAAACCTTATAAGAATTTATTTATCTGATTCTATAACTGAATCCATGGTTATCACTGGGAAAACTACTGACTTTAGTATTCTTTCTAGAGACATTTATTTCTTGGGATAGGATGAAAACTGAGTTTTTTATTACACAATAGTTTATATTAGTATTTTTTGGAAATAGATTTCATGTTCAGTGCTTTATTCTATGCATGGAATATGTTTTTTATAGATGTTTAAAATTTTTGATATAACATTTCTAAAATGTGCATTTTTTTTTTCATGTTTCTGTTCAACTTGAAAACTGATCATGAATATTTAGCAGATACTATATCATATGTAATCATGTCTATATTTCCAAATATTATGTATGGTGATTTTTACGTGCTATGTTTTTTATCTTGTTATTAGGGTTATGAGATTATCTATTTTTTATGTTAATTGGAATCAGAAATTCTTGAAAATGGCATAAAGGGTTGTTTGGGAGAATTATCAAACCAAACTAATGTATACGTCTTCTAATATTCCACAACACAATATATAAAACTCAAAATAGTATAAAAAATGCCACTTCCCATGTGATAAGGTTTGTTCATTGACATTAGTATAGACTAATTTTGGAGGTAATGGGCTCTATGATTTCCCTTCACACATCCCTTTTCATTACAGGAAGATAAACATAATTCTATATGTATAGGTATATAACTTCTCAACGTATATAGTTATTTTATGTTTCTCATAACAAAATAGTTTAATTTTCCTTGACTTCCATTATAAAGTTATATTTGTTTTATACATAATAATTTTTTTAAATATAAATTTATAAAAGTGTGAACATGTATGTGAACTCACCAATCTATTCACAATTTTATTGGGACATGGTAGCAGAGCTTTAATGAGTATGTAAATAATCACAGGATGTATGGACACACTAGAGGACATTATATTTTATATAATCCATTTAAGGTATCTTATTAGTGGTTGAATATTTATAGATCTATTAGGTTAATATGGAATAAGTGGATGATACTATTGGTGTACAAATAATGGGTGGACTTCATGGATTCAGGTCTGGAAATGGGAAATATACCTTGAACTTAAGTGGTTCATTTTTCTTTTCTGGGATAGAAGCCTTGAAATGAGACCAAGAATTGGATTTGAAATTATTTTTTTGATTATTAAATTTTAGGCTTTAATTCATTTGTTTAGTTTTATAAATTCAGTAAGACATTCATTATGACCCTTCATAGGTGGAGGATATTGGACTATTATTGGAAATTACTTGTTTATGTCATTGAATTGATTATATTTTTTTTCTTTATCCTTTATATACTATAATTTTTATTATATAAAAAAAGGTATAAAATCTCCACTATATTGTTTTGACCATCTTTCTAGTCCAGAACCATTGGCATGTGGGGAAGCATGCTTGAGATCTCATAGTGACCCGTCTCAGTCATATGAGGGAAAACTGAGCTAGGGTCATTAAAAATTGGAATCATAGGGACAATTTTCTTATATTTTATTACCATTTAGGAAATTTATAATCGATAATAGAATGTGTCAGTTCTTTATAATAAGCTTGTGAAATAGGGTACCTAAACCATGTGTAGGGGAATACCAACATTTCTAAGGATGGAAATGATCTTTTGAGGTTATACTGTTATAGTTGTGATGTTATTTCAGCATGGGTGATGAACATGTTGCTAATTTTATTTATTTATCATATTTATGTAATGGGTCATATTTATGAGATTTTTATACTCATGAATAATGATAGGAAAATAATAATGTTTGTTAACATTCATTATTCATTCTAATCCCTAATTTGACAAATATATGTCTTCAAGTCAAATTTATTTATAAATTTTAATACATATATGATAAATGAATAGTTTGTTTTTTATAAACATTTTATATAATTACTAATGAACAACTTGTGTGACCTTATATATATGGTTATCAGTCTCCCATTATTTTCCATTTTGAGTATGAATATGCTATGATCCATGGGATCTGATGAGTCTTATTTTTATTCTAGATAAATTCCACCATGTCATATTTCAATTGAACTTTCATAGAGTTGTTATGTGGAAACTCCTAAAAAATAAAAACAATATACTCCTAAAAATAAAAGGTATCTAATTAATGGTATTATATGTGATAGTTTCCTAAGATTCATGTGATACAACGAGAGGATGCTAATCATTTCATATATTTTTATCTGATCTAACAATGGTGTTCTAATTGCAACACCCCATGTTAATTAGGGTGGGGGGACTTAGTATGGTTATATACTGAGTCCATCTAGAAAAACAGTGTTAACCTAGAGACATTTGTGAATTTTAGGGTGATGGTTTCTTATTTTATATGTTGGGAAATGACCAAGTTCTATTCTATGATCATTGAAAAATCTAGAAAACATGAGGAGCAATCATCAAAAGGCTTCTAGAGGATAATACTATTTAAATTATATCAAAATATTTAGAGGGATGAAAGGGATCAGTACTTACTACACATGACACATGGGGCCATGTTTGTGATGGAATACACTAGTCACTTCATTGTTATGTAATACTTTTATATATCATTATAAAGATATGTCATAACTAGCGTAAAGATCTTCTAGGATCGGGGTTTGTATGAAATGAAGACAGATGATTAAATATTATTCTTGAAAAACTTCTCAATCTTAGTGTATCATGATATGATCTTCAATGGGAACCTAAAAGAGGTCATCAGTGGTGGGATGGAGTTTCACATCAGGAAACTGGATGCCCCACATTATGAATTTTGGTTGAGGAATTAGTAGGTATAGTATCCAAGGTTGTGGTGGAGGTGGACTATAAGAGATTCTAGATTCATTGTGTTTCTTAAATAACAATTGATATACAAGTAGATATAGTTCCACCAATCATATAGGGATTTTTAGGGGGTGTGGTACCCCAATATTTGATTTTTTGTATTAGTACAATAGAGTATTATATGGGAGTTAGTTTGAAGCCTAGGGAAAATTGGTGATTCATTTTTGTGCATTTTAGTTTACTCTTACTTATCTTTTTGTATTCCCATCCACTAATAAAGGTACAATTGTTACAGAATCTACCCTTTCATGATTTATATAGATACATGACTTTA
Organism: Viscum album; assembly: GCA_963277665.1. NCBI lineage: Eukaryota > Viridiplantae > Streptophyta > Magnoliopsida > Santalales > Viscaceae > Viscum > Viscum album. Next base: position 1,563,889,348 of record OY728165.1, read on the forward strand.
TTGTTACATTATATCTTCTAAATTTATCAATGAAAAGGATTTAACCATGAAATTAATTGATGGACCTATAAGAATTGATATATCATTTGGGTTAAAATTTGAAGTTATATGATGCTGCAATAAATAATATATTTAAATTTACTAGAACCAGTTTCATTAGGGACATATTTTGTAGTAAATAGCTTGATATTATTATAACATATGTATTTATCGTCTAGTTATTCACCAAGATCACATCTACTATCATCAGAGGAGAGAGACATTTTGATCTATAGAAGGGGAAAATGTAAATCTTATTGAATGAAAAATTCATTGGCATCATCCATGAAAAATTCAATTATATTTTTTTGGCACATTGCCTAAGCATCACAACTGATTTTGAATTATGGTTAGTCTTAACCGAATCTATTTCCTCCCATGGTGGGCCCATTTTTTAATATTTTCCCTTAAGAGTTCTCTAGAATACACATGATGGAAATTGATTTCATTATTAATATTTTATCAGTTGATGAATCTATTTCCTTTCCTCTTTAAAGGATTTCACCAACACAACATTAGTAGTTGAATGTTTATTTTGCGGATCTAAAATCTAAGGTAATATTATATCCTAATACATCACTGAGGGGTACCCACATAGTATTATCCAATAAGTAATATAATACATTTCCATTATGTTTGTATTATCGAAGGTTGAACCAGAATGTTTTAAATAACTAGTATACCATTTTGTGAATCGATAATATATTTTATCAGATAGTGGGTGCCCATATATTTTCCAAGTTTAACTTGATGTCTGGTTACTATTAGTTGAGGCTGACACTATGTTATATGACCATGAATATTTTCATGATTATCCAAGTCCTTAATTTTTTCAACTTAATTCCATTTGGTCTGATGAATGTTTTGAAGATATTAATTTTAATAATGATTCATATCATTAATTTTTATTTGGATTTGTTTTTGGTACTTTTAATCAATGGAATATTGGTGTACTCCTCATCTAGAGATGATCATTCCCAATAAATTGAAATCATAATGAGTATGTTGAGAAATAATAAGATATATGGTAGCATATATTATTTAATTTTAAGATTAACAAATTTCAATTCATGGTCCACCTTATCTCAGAGACTAGTGTATCAGTAGATTTGGATAAGGTATTAGCTATGGTGTCTTGGGAGTTACCCAAGAACATCATATCAATTAAGATATTTCTAGTTTTTGGAAGGATATTATTAGATATTCATCTAGAACATCTCTAATATATTTCTGTCGATATACATTATGACTAAGAAGTTGGTGGTTTTTGATTCATTAGATGATTAGGAGGATACATTATGGGAATTTAAGATTTAGATATGCATATAATTTATACATACCTTAATAATTCTAGGTAATGTGTATACCACTTTTTATATAAATTATGATCTAGTATTAAAGTAATTATTCTAAAGGAGGATAACATTGTTTCTTATGGATTAAAAAATCTCAAACATCATGGGAAGAATTAAGTTACCATTGACCTAGAGTAAATTATGGTTATAAAAACTCTGACATATTGAATATAGTATATATTGAGTTAGCGATTCATAGTGTACATAGTTTATAAGAGATTTAGAAACATCATTACACAAAAAGTCCTAAACCATTGGTAGAGGAGGTGGGTTGACTACCTAAATTATTTCTACATTGATTTGGAATATAATTTTGGTAAGAAAAGATCATTTTTGACACCCTATGTATGATGTCAAATACTTAGAAAGTTACTGATTGTTATGATGAGTTGAAGCTAATTGTACATTTTCAGAATTTTAATTTGTATTCTAAGGATTATACAATGGGAAAATCTCTAATGTTGATCATTATTGTTCCTTTGGTTTTATTTCATATTTAGGTGAAATTGTTATCAAATCTAGATAATTTAACCATGAGGGATAACATATATAGCATGGATCCACTGCCAAGATTCTTCATTAAAGGAGACAAAAATATTAATCTCCATAGATGTATATAAATTCTTAATATGATTTGTGAGGTGTATATAAGGGTCTTCCATGAATCACAATGTGTGGTATGACCTTTATTGAAAAGGGTCTATCATAAATTTCATATAATGTTTTTGTTTCTATGGATAAAGAATGTGATAATAGTATTTGGGGAAAATTTTATTCCACATAGCATGTGGAGGATGATAATTAATGGAAAAATGTGTTATTGAAACACTTTTTGATACCAAAATATAATTGGAATTACCTAACCACCAATTTCAAGAATGGGTTTCCTAGGACACCATTGAATAATGACATAGTGTGGGTGATCATTAATTGACTGATGATGGAAGACCATTTCTTACATACTAGTGGAGACCATCACCATTTATAACATGGGTATCCTTTATATATGGGATATAGTCTAATTACGTGATTTTCCCTTTTGAATATTTTATGATTGAGATGTAAATATTAAAACATTATTGTAAAAGGGACTTACAAAGTTGAATGTTTGATAGGGTATTCTATGCATAGATTATCATCCTCAGATAGATGGGTAATCTGAGTGGATTATTAAAAGGCTTGATGACCTGATGTGATCTTGTGTTATGGATTTTAGTTCTTATTCAATGTATCACCTAGTCCTGTGGTAATTTTATTTTAATAATATATTCTAGTAATCGATAAAAATGGATCCTTTTGAGGATTTATAAGGAATTTCCTTCCAAATTTCATTAGGTTGGTTTGATGTAGGAGAGTTTTATAACATATCCCAAAGGGTATTTAACCATGACTACCCCAAACCCATATTTGAATGGCCAGGGGCTGGTGACTAACAATGATCATGAATATAACCCACATGGGATGGATTAGCCTAATGTACATGTATGCATTCTGTAATTCCCTGACCCCAGTTACCCAAAGTCAGTGCATTATTGCGTAACATTGGCATGTTCACAAAGATCAAGTATCGAATGACCGATTAGATTAGTAGCCTTGAAACACTAGATACATTCATAAGTTTTACATTACATCATAAAGTAATACAAAACTACAACAACATCTTGTCTTCATATCCCCTCATACTATCCCTACAGGTCATTCTTAATATACTTGTTCACATCCTGGAAAAATTAAAACATTGGAAGGGGTGAGCTCAGATGCTCAGTAAGGATAATAATATAGTGGAAGCTTTCATAAATAAACATTAACATTTATGGCAACGTATAAATAAAACAAAATCCTTTTAAACTTGAACTTCAGCATAATATAGAAAAAATAAAATGAAATAATTCCATTTACTTATTCACATGGATATTCTACTAGTCGAATAATCACATGCCATATCAATAACCACTTTCATAATGATGTAATGCATAATACCAGACTATCATAACCATGTAGCCAAGGCCTCTTGCCAAGACTACAAATATGATTTTGTCAAGGCCTCGTGCCAAGACACTATCTTGACTCATGAGACCTACCGATGCATCGAGGAGCTATAGAGGGCTCCACCCATCACTTATTAAGTCCAATGAATTCCTTATATGAAAATGATTAAACATATCACGAACCACAACATAATCGTATCACATAAAACAAGCATAAATGAAACATAACATTTCCATATTTCAATCACAAGATATCAATACAACACGTAGATATAATAAAAACATTATCAAAACCATTTTCAATTCCAAAATAAAAGAAAACTAAAACATGGTATTTATTTTTCATTAAAAAAAGTTATGTCTTGTAAAAGAAGCCGAAACCCAAATAATAGTCATAGCAGAGGAGAAGTAGTTTTCGCCGCATACGTACGACAAAAAAACATTCCCTTTTTTCGTTTAGTAAAACGATTCATATAAAAAATATTCTTTTGAATAATTGTAAATGTCAAAGGGGTTTATACACCATATAAAGGAAAGTTGTGTATAAAACAAAATATGGCTCAATGAAAGGAGATTGAGATGAAGTCCCTTAGAAAGATCATTTTTTAAAATAAAATAGATCTATTATGTGTATTCACTATAATTACACATAAATAAGGTAAAAATAAAATATAGGACATGATAAAATCTGGACATAATTTGAAAGTAGCAGATTAACCCAAGGAACAGAAACTGGGTTATGAAGTTCCCATACCTCGTGTCCGACTTCACTCGACCATTCTTTAATCCCCTGAATAATAAACTAGAGTTAATCTTTACTTTCTTAATAACCTTTTTCATGTTCATTAACCCTTTTATATCACTTATTACGATGTTACGAAAATTATTTAGTCATTTAAGTTAATAACGGTCGTTTTGTCGATCTTTGGTAATTGAGTCAACAATAAACTTATTATAATTACAAGTTGTTTATGTGGTAGAATATCCATTATCTCCCAAATTATATTCATGATTTAGATATAAAATATATCATATATAGCCACTATATAAATCCATTCATAATATTATGTAACATTTAGAGGTAAGAAATGAAATGCACCGTTCATGGAGACGGTAAGCCGTACGTACTCATGAACACTAATTTCATTTTTTCTTTCATATTTAATGGAATAAAATCATAATGATATAAAGGTATATTATAATTACAGTATAATATCATATATAATATCATTTACTCCATCCTTTATAAATCCCACCTATGGCATTAACTATTCAAATCACTTTGAGGGGGCGGTAGTCCACACTTCCTAAAATGAAAATATCGTGTTTACCCATAATGGAAATCATAAAGGTATGCCATAAATGAGAAATATAGAAGCATAATGAAAACATAAATATAATATATATCATACATAAATATAGTGACATCTAAATGGCCACCATGAGAGGTGTTAAAAGAAGATTTAACAATCATCGTTTCGTGAGGCAGTAATTCACCACCCATAGAAACAGTATGTTCTTTAACCATTAGACGAAGGTGTGTGTAAGTGTAAATAGAATACTTATCATAAAAACATCCATTTATATTGAGGAATCTGGTGTTGTTACAAAATAATGTAATAAAAATATTTTATGGGGTTGGAGAAGAAAAATAAAACAAAAGAACACAAGACAAGACATTACCTTAAAATCGGGTAACTCTTTTTGATTTGAGCCAAAGGTTTCCTTGTGAAGAATTATGCCAAAAGTGATGTTTCTAGGAGTAATATATGGAAGTTTAGAGAGTATTTGGGCAGAGGTTATCCGAGCCAAATGGCTTTGATGGTGTGAATAAGGTGGTAGAGGTGGGGGCCTTTTATAAGTGGAGAAGAGGGGCACTCTTGGAAAGTAATGAAATGTTACTTTATTATGAAATTATTTTCGTACTTTAAAGGTACCAAAATTATATATTTCTAGGATAAGGTTATAAGGGTTCAAGATCTACTAATACAATAGTTATTTGACAAGTGTACATATTAGATTTTATATTATCTTTTTATTTTATTTAAATCATTAACTAATGAGGTAATCGCTGCATCATTATGGTGTCATAAAACTTTTAATTTATTTAATGTCTAAAAATTATATAAAAAATATCATGATGTAGAAAATATTTTTATCTTTCCAGTGAATATTTATAGTCGAAATGTTAACTTATATTACCCCATGTAATCATTGTTTTAGTAAAACAACACATGTTTGTGACAATTTTATTTTTACTTTAAATAAAAAGTTATTAATGTCATTATCTTACCCAAGTGGCTCCATTGGGTCCCAAAGTTGACCCATGGATTGTCTTGGTCATCCATGACTCATCCAAAAAGGTTAGGACAAGTGTACGGTTATTTTCATATTTTTATAAGATCATTTTTACCTTAAATTTCACTAATTACCTTTAACCGCGATTAATAAAACTTAAAAGTTACTATTCACCAAAAAATTATTTTAATCCCATTGAACCACATTTTACTTTCTAATGACAACCATGATTGTCGGATTTTTGAAAATCAAATCACAGAAGTTGTAATGTTTCATTTACACGAAAAATTAGTTTTTAAATTACCACTTAGTGGTTTCACTATCATCAAAAATTGATGTTTTTCAGAAAATTACCAAAAATTCAACTAGGGATAATTTCGATATTCCGAATCCAAAAATGATGTCCATTTTGAAATATAAAATATATATAATTTCAAAAGGTGGGTATTTCTATTCATAATGGAAATTTTGATTGGTTGTGGTGTGTGTTAGAACTCGATGTTGCGTACAACACACGCTACAGTATTATTCAAAGAGAAGCGTATCATGGAAGCTCGAGGTGTTACATTCTACCCTCCTTAAATAAACTGCATCCTCGATATTTGAAATTTTTATTTGAAAATAAATGGTTGAGAATAGAAAATACCTTTTTGGAAAACCCACATCGGAAATAAGGTTAATAAAAATATAACATTAAAAGAAAGAAAGAGAAGTACAAAGGTCACCCGAGATAGCCCATACTAATATTATATGAAAATATGGATATGGAGGAAAAAAACCATCAAGGTCTGATGGAGAGTTGTAGAAAACCTGATTAGGAGAATGTTAGCCACAATAAAATCACAAACTTGTGATTGGTTAAATGGTCATTGAATCCCCAATTGGAAAAGTTAACCGACAACGTTTTTGTTTTAAGTTACCTTTCATAAAGTTGAGGAATTTATTTAAGAGATTTACTAATAACGTAAGGAAATATAATTAATTGTCATGCAGACTTTCATTCTTTAATAAATATTTACCACAAACCCATCTTTCACTCTAAATGGTAGCAGAACACAAAAATATTCTATTTATCCTAATTGTATAAGGTTCCAAATATTAGCACATACCATTTAGAATAGGAAAACTAATTTGTAATAACCAGGGACTTCCTGTAGGCTAGTGGTAGGTAATAAAGGCCTGTCGCACTATGATTGTGGGTTCGATTCCTGCAGCTTTGTCCGACGTGATGGGTTATCCCCCAACCTGCAGGTCGTCCTTTTCCTAAAACTATAGTATTATAATATTCCAAAAATAATCTTCAGAAATGTTTTATCCTTAAACAATACAATCAAAGGTTCAACATAATACATTCAAACCTTTATAGTTATCCAATATACCTCTATCCAGACTTTCTCTAAAAGGTCTCTAAATTCCAAAATCAATTGTAACATCAGATTGTCAAACAAAGTAAAGTTTATCCTATTGTCACATACTAAAAATATGATTACCTCCATCATATTAAAACCATAATGAAAAAAACATGTACTGCAGTACAATCCTTATATATGTCACATTATTATTATAACCAGAATATAATCCTTGAGTCCAAAAGCACCAATACATTAATTATTCCACTTCAACTGTACTAATAGCAAAATATTTTCCTTGATCCCTTGGACATTTCTGAGGTAATTTTCCCTAATGCTTAGGAAATTCATTTACATAATGCCCCATTTCCCTACAATTGTAGCATTTAACATTGATAGCCTCTTTCTTTCCCTTGAAATCACGAGCCTGGTGACCTTTTTCTCCACATTTATAACAAACTCCCATTCCTTTTAGGCATGTACCGAGGTGATTCTTCCCACAATTATCGCATAATGGAAAATCCTTCTTTCCCGTTTTCCCTTTATCTGTCTCTTATTCTACTGTTCTATTCTTCTCTTACTTTACTTTGTTGTCATAAGACTTAGAGAATTCATTTTCTATCTTGATAACACATGAGACAATATATTCATACGTTGAGAAATATTTTGATACTAAATCTCGACGGGGAAATGGTTTTAACCCATCAAAGAAATGGTTAATATTACTTCTTGGGCTACGTATATAATCTATAGCATGCCTCACTAACCTTGTAAAGTTATCCTCATACTTTGTGACATTCTCATCCTCCTTTTGTCTCAGACTCAGAAATTGCCTTTCCATATCTGCTCAATGGTCACGAGGGAAGTATTTTTCTATGAAAAGATCTTTGAACTCCATCCATTCCATATTTGATACTTCATCATCTTTCTTTGTGTTTTGAATCAGCGACCACCATTGATCGGCATCTCCAGTGAGGCAGTAAACTTCCATGAAAACTTTCTCCCTTTCGCTACTCCCGAAGGCGTGGAATATTTTCTCTAAAGAGTTTATCCATTTCTCAGCTACAAATGGATTTGTACCCCCATTAAATGTTGGTGGTTGCTGCCTTATGAAGTGGTCTAACATTGAGAATCCACGTTGTGGATCAGGGTACTTCATACGAGTAAGGTTATTATTCATAACCCGAGTGAGTTGCCCCAGTATGGTGATAAGTTGATCATCATCAGTTGTATCACTAGATCCACTATAATTATCTTGAGCAGGAGGGAAATCCCTACACAGAGTGCGTGCATTGATACAGTTTCCATTCCTCCCACTAGGCACCATTTCTAAACAATGGCATTAACTATATTAGTTTATGAATCAAAATACATAATTCCATACTTGTAAAACACTTAACATAAATTGAACTATAATCATAAAAATGTTTTCTTTGAGGAAGTATATACTCATAAACCCTTCATAATTGTTTTTAAAGAAAATGAGAATTATCCTAAGAATATCACCCAGGAGTGTCGTAACCAAGAGTGCAGCAAGGCCCGTTGTCGTGCAACAGTTCCCGTTTGAGTCTAGCTCAAAGCGGTGTTTTCAGGTTTCACCCCTAGGTACATCTATGCCAGAGCCGCCTCTACCTTATCGTATCCAGACAGGGATGTATTGCTCGGAAAACTCACAAAATCTCTATAATACCAAAATTCTAGGAAGTTATTCTATACTAATCTTCAATGACTATCTTTGGGCTATGTGCTATAATCAGAGTTTATCTAAATCTAGTTTCCAAGGTTAGTACTAAACTTCCTGTGATACCAATTGTAATGCCCCGACCCCAGTTACCCAGAGTCGGTGCATTATTGCATAACATTGGCATGATCACAAAGATCATGTCTCGAAAGACCGATTAGTTTAGTATCCTTGAAACACTAGATACATTCATAAGTTTTACATTACATCATAAAGTAATACAAAACTGCAACAACATCTTGTCTTCATATCCCCTCATACTATCCCTGCAGGTCATTCATAATATACTTCTTCGCATCCTGGAAAAATTAAAACATTGGAAGTGGTGAGCTCAAATGCTCAGTAAGGATAACAACATAGCAGAAGCTTTCATAAATAAACATTAACATTTATGGCAATGTATAACTAAAACAAAATCCTTTTAAACATGAACTTCAGCATAATATGGAAAAAATAAAATGAAATAATGTCATTTACTTATTCATATGGATGTTATACTAGTCGAATAATCACATGCCATATCAATAACCACTTTCATAATGATGGAATGCATAATTCTAGACTATCATAACCACGTAGCCAACACCTCATGCCAAGAATAAAAATAAGATTTTGACAAGGCCTCATGCCAAGACACTATTTTGTCTCATGAGACCTACCGATGCATCGAGGATCTATAGAGGGCTCCACCCGTCACATACTAAGTCCAATGCATTCCTTATATGAAAAGGTTTAAACATATCATAAACCACAACATAATCGTATCACATAAAACATGCATAAATGAAACATAAAATTTCCACATTTCAATCACAAGATATCAATACAAAACGTTGATATAATAAAAACATTATCAAAACCATTTTCAATACCAAAATAAAAGAAAAGTGAAACATGGTGTTTATTTTTCATTAAAAAAAGTTATGGTTGTAAAGGAAGCCGAAACCCAAATAATGGTCATGTTGGAGGAGAAGTCGTTGTCAACGCATACATACGTCAAAAAAACATTCCCTTTTGTCGTTCATTAAAACGCTTCATATAAAAAATATTCCTTTTGAATAAATGTAAAAGTCAAAGGGGTTTATACACCGTATAAAAGAAAGTTGTGTATAAAACAAAATATGCCTCAATGAAAGGAGAATGAGACGAAGTCCCTTACAAAGATCATTTTTTAAATAAAATAGATCTATTATGTGTATTCACTATACGTACACATAAATAAAGTAAAAATACAATATTGGACATAATAAAATCATGACATAATTTTAAAGTAGGAGATTAACCCAAAGAACGGAAACTGGGTTAAGAAGTTCCTTTACCTCATGTCTGACTTCACTCAACCGTTCTTTAATCTCCGGAATAATAAACTAGAGTTAATCTATACTTTCTTAATAAACTTTTTCAAGTTCATTATCCCTTTTACATCTCTTATTACAATGTTACGAAAATTATGTAGTGATTTAAGTTAATAACAGTCATTTTGTCAATCTTTGGTACTTCAGTCAACACTAAAAATCTAATAATTACAAGTTGTTTATGTGGTAGAATATCAATTATATCCAGAATTATATTCATGATGTAGATATAATATATATAATATATATCCAGTATATACATTCATTGATAATATTACGTAACATTTAGAGGGAAGAAATGAAATGCACCGTTCATGGAGACGGTAAGTCGTACGTACGCATGAACGCTACTTTCATTTTTATTTCATATTTAATGGAATGAAATCATAATGATATAAAGTTATATTGTAATTACAGTATAATATCATAGATAATTTCATTTAATCCATCCTTTATACATCCCACATATGGCATTAATGATTCAAATCACTTTGAGGGGGCGGTAGTCCGCACTTCCTAAAATAAAAATATTGCGTTTACCCATAATGGAAATCATAAAGGTATGACATAAATGAGAAATACAGAAGCATAAGGAAAACTTAAACAAAATATATATCATATATTAATATAGTTACATCTTAATGGCCACTATGAGAGGTGTTAAAAGAATATTGAACAATCATCGTTTCGTGAGGCAATAATTCGCCACCCACAGAAACAGTATGTTCTTTAACCATTAGATGAAGGTGTGTGTAAGTGTAAATAAAATCTTTCTCATAAAAACATCCAAGTATATTGAGGATTCTGGTGTTTTTACAAAATAATGTTATAAAAATATTTTAGGGGGTTGGAGAAGCGAAATAAAACAAAATAACAGAAGACGAGACATTACCTTAAAATTGGGTAACTCTTTTTGATTTGAGCCAAAGGCATTCTTTGAGAAGAATTATTCCCAAAGTGAGGTTTCTAGGAGTAATATATTAATGTTTAGAGAGTATTTGGGCAGAGTTTGGCCGAGCCAAATGGATTTTATGGTGTGAATATGGTGGTAGAGGTGGGGGCCTTCTATAAGAGGAGAGGAGTGGCACTCTTGGAAAGTAATGAAATGTTACATTATTATGAAATGATTTTCGGATAATAAAGGTCACAAAATGATATATTGAGAGGATAAGGTGATAAGGGTTCGAAATATACTCATCTAATATGTTTTTTACAAGTGAATTTCTTATATTTTACATTATCTTTTTATTTTATTTAAATCATTAATTAATGAGGTAATCCCTGCATCAACATGGTGTCATAAAAATTTTAATTTATTTAATTTATTAAATTATATAAAAAATATAATGATGTAGGAAATATTTTAGATTTCTAATTAATATTTATAGTCTAAATATTAACTTATATAACCCCATGTAATAATTTTTTTAGTAAAACAACACATGTTTGTGACAATTTTATTTTTACTTTAAATAAAAAGTTATAATGTCATTTTCTTACCCATGTAATTCTATGGGGTCCCCAAGTTGACCCATGGATTTTCTTGGTCGGCCATGACTCATCCAATATGTTTAGGACATGTATAAGGGTATTTTCATATTTTTATAATATCATTTTTACCATAAATTTCACTAATTACCTTTAATCGTGATTAATAAAACATAAAAGTTACTACTCACCAAAAAAATTATTTTAATCCCATTGAACCACATTTTACTTCCTAATGACAACCATGTATGTTGGATTTTTGAAAATCAAATCACAGAAGTGGTAATGTTTCGTTTACATGAAAAATTAGTTTTTAAACTATGACTTAGTGGTTTCACTATTCATAAAAAATTGATGTTTTTTATAAAAATACCAAAATTTGAACTTAGGATAATTTCAATATTCCGAATCCAAAAATGAAGTCCATTTTGAAATATAAAATATATATAATTTCAAAAAGTGGGTATTACTATTCATAATGGCTATTTTGATTGGTTTTGGTGTGTGTTAGAACTCGATGTTGCGTACAACACACATTACTGTATTATTCAAAGGGAAGCGTGTCGTGGAAGCTCGGGGTGTTACACATGCACACATCTCAAATTAGGTAAAATGATAAAATCATAAAGAATTGTTAATCATGCATGCATTCCACTAATATCCCACCATCAAAGTATGAAAAATAGTATGAGAAATTAATAGTGAACCATACATTTACACCACACAAAAAAACCAAAAATAAGTACAAACATTATTGTGGGTGAGAACTGCTATCAGGTTGAACACATGAAAAAACCTCAGTCTGTATGGCTCACTAAGTTCTCCTTGTTCCTAGTCCCTCTAGAACTCTGAAAAAATAATGGTCAACTTTATAAAACACAACACATGCATAAAAGTCCATTACATGGGTGAGATTAATAATACCTAGTAGGACACCATAGAATCAATAAGAAAACAAAATCAATAATAGATGTCTTTTCATCCTAGGTATATGTCACAACACATATAAAAATAACATCTGGATACACTCAAAATAGAAAAATAGTATTAAGATAAAGTCAAAACTACAATTCATGATTAAGAATCCATTATAACGATTCCACCTAGCACATGTCTCAGGGAACACACTACATGATTCAAATAGCACAGATGGAGTCCATTTGAAATGTCATGATCATCAGTTCGAACCAAATGACATACATGAATGATGTTTTAAGGGAACGATACACAGATGAGGATAACACCAAATTCAATGGGGGTGTACCAATATCTCAATATGTATTAACACGATAAGTACAGGATCAACACTGTGTTGTCCATGACAAATAGAGAACTCTTCCTAGGTATAAGATGATGGTAGAGAATCTCAATCCTGAACTCACAAAATGTTTACAACAACTCTACCCATGACTAACATCCCTCTGAATGGATCACTTTCAAATATATAGGATGTGATTTCACACTAAACCCTCAGGGAATAGAATATGGAATCACACTATGGAAAAAATGTTCAAGATGAAGAGGACAATGGATTAATGTCTTTGACGAAGGAGTTACTGGCGTGTTTGTGTCTATGTATCTATTTGTGTCTATGCTCGTGTATCACAACACAAGTAATTATACATGTATATCATAATCCCTACTTGCCTCAGTGTCCATTATAGATTATTTGACATCTTTGAGTCAATGTACTCCAATCCCTGTCTTTGCCCAACTAGTTGTGTCTTGGAATTCTAGCTATTCCTATGCCTGTGTACCTTCCTAGGTACAAGACGAGATTCTAGGTAAGGTTCACACACCCTATGATAGGGTCACTCACCATGAGATAAAAACTATATTTGAATCCTTATCTCCATAGCCAAGTCTACATTCAAGGCATGCATTCTTGTGTTACAAGAGGTGTAGTTCAGAATTTCTATAAATACACATATATTCCTCTTGCATCATCGTGCACTCCCCTATACACCGATCTAGCTATGAATCACACTAGAGGGTATGGGTTTTGCGTGGTCAATCCCTACTATCATAGCTCACCAGAAAGTTGCCTTCAAAAACCTTAAGAGAGTTCCTGAATGAACTCTCTAAATCCACACCATAACACTAGAAGAATGGTATCATCAAAATGATCCTGATCCATTTTAAACATTGTCAAAGAACATTCTTATCATCAATCTGATCATGGGTCTAGGATAAAAATCCATTTCACCATGAAACAGGCACACAAAGATTGTTTATTTGGTATTTTTCAAATTGTGGGACAAATGGACTACCTTAATGAATAATGAATGGTGGGAGAAATATATTAAACAAGAAAATGAGGAACAAACCTCAACTATGTTTAGTTAGCCTCAATCTGTTTTCGTGATAAAAACTAACAAGGATCTAAATTAAAATGCCAATTATCCCAATCCCCCCACATATGACATGTACCAACAATTTGAATGATTCGTAAATCAATCTATTGGTCGCTTGATTCCCATTCGTTGTAGAAAAAAATTAAATGGGGAATGTATATAAATAAAAACACATCCTACCTTGGTTTGGATCAATTTCTAGTTAATAATAACCACACATCACTGTTGTTGGATAGATCCTTCGGTTTTGTCACACAACAATCATCGATCCATGACCTGGTCATTATTCACCCACATAAGATCCTCCACACTCTATCAAAAATCCCCAAGGTTATGCGGATAACCATTGTATTTATTTATAATAAAAAATTTATAGTCCAACATCATGTCATTAAAATTAATAAAATAAATTATTTTATTCAATTAATTTTTATAAATGTCTTAACACAACCACTCCCAACCCAATCATCTAACATCATCCAAGGTTATATTGTTCCAAGGGTAAAAATATTGTCATGAGATCAACGAAGACCTTTTATTTTTAATCTGAGCATTTTTTTTGGATTTATTCAAATTTTTCATAAAACCTTAATGTGTGTGTATGTAATTTATTTAATACATTTCAAAAAATTAATTATCATCACAGTACACCTCAGAATCTCTCACCATCTCTGAACCTAGCTCAGAAAATAGTCCATAAAATATTCCAGAATAATACATTGGAAAATATGATTCATTTCATTATCTCCACCATTGAATTTTTTTCCTAGAAATCAAAAATAGAAAACCATTCAAAGTCATTTGGATACTAAGATTTCATTTGGGTCTCCCAATCTGACGTACTCACTAGATGATTCACATTCTATCACTGAACATGAAATTACAGAATTGATCACCCATGAGGGATGACTAATCCTTGAACTCAACTGGGTATTTATCTAAGGTATATATATCCACAATATCCATCTCACCATATTCGATAACATGTGAAAGATCATGCATGTACCTCCTCAACTATAACATGTGGAAGACTTGTGTGTACCAGATCAAGTTGCGATGATAGACCTAATTGGTACACAAACACAATTAATCTTCATAATATCTACAAATGGATAATGAATCTCAAATATATATTTCCACCATAGAAAACCTCTTAAATCCACATTGAGGTGATACCCTTAGGAACCCATGGTATCCCTCCCGGAACTCCATTAGCCACCATCACCTATTCAAATTGGAATTATAATGGATCTGTGGAGTTCTCATCCACTCATTAATTATTCCTACCTTCCATGTAGTGTATAACTCTATATCTATATCCATAATAATGGACTATTCATGGTTAGTGTAACACCCCAATCATCAATGGTATGTTTCTATTTGAATAATGTTATAGCTTTTGTTGTACGAAACTTCGTGATTCTAACACATCGATACCAATCAAACAAGATTTTATGAACTGTAATACTCAATTTTTGAAATTTTATTAGTTTTATCTTTCCAAATGGATTCAAATTTTGGGTTCCGAACATTAAAATTATCATGGGGTGAATTTACGGTATTTTTTGGAAAACATTCAGTTTTTGATGAATAGTAAAAAATACTAAATTTTAATTAAAAAAACATTTTTAATAAAATTAATTTATAGTGCTAAATTATACTATTGAGTGGGTTTTATGTATAGTTATATTATATTTTAAATATTTAATCCAATTTTGGTCATTGGACATAATTTACCATTTAAATTGGACATAAGAAAGTGTCCTTCTTTTGATAGTTATTGTTTCTTAAAAACACGTTTTTTGTTTTGACTATTGGAATTAATTTTAAATTAATTTCTACCACTTATGTGTTTTGAATTAAGAAAAAATTATTCCATATTTAGAATCAGAAGGTCAAAATTTTTTAAATAGGTAACATTTATTTTTAGGCATTTTGAATAATTTTTCGGAAAATATTTTATTTAGCATTGTTAAGGGTAAATTCGGTAAATTAGGGTAAAAATTAATTTTATAATGAAAATAAATTTCCCTAACATTTTATCTGACCCTGTATACTGATATATGTCTGACCATGGGCATCCTTGGGTGGATTTTGGGCCAGGTTGAAGCGAATTGTAAGTGATAATGACACTTTATATTAATTTAGTTAAAGTAAATACCAGAATGACATAAGCATATATCATTTAGTAAAAAAAATTACATATAGTTATATATGGTATTTTTTTGACTATAAATATTAATTAGAAAGAGAAAATTATTCCCTACATAATGGTATTTTATTTATAATTTTTAAAACTTGAATAATTAAATTTATTTATGACATAATGACGATGAAATGTTTTCCTTATTAATGAAAGAGTCAAATAAATAATATTATAATATGTTAAAATAAAAATTATTTAAATATTTTGATGCCATAAAAAAAATTTCTAGGGTAATGTGACATTTTAGTATTGATTAAATGAATTTTTTTCGAAGTAATATTGCTTTTAGGAATTAAAAAAACAAAATAGTAAATAGTTTCAAAATTGACATAAAAGAGTTTTAAAAAAAATATTATATTATTAATTGATATTATTTTTCTAAAAATATAAGGATTGGCCAAAAGACCTAAATAATATTATATATGTCATTAATTAACCACTAATGGTTCTATTGGATGTTTATTGCAAGTTAATTAACCATATAATATAAAAATACAAATAGACATGGTAAATGTAAAACTAATTAACTAATAGTTAAATCAAGAATATAAGGTTAATAATGTGACCAAAATCTATCTAATACCTATTGGTTGATTGGTTTTGGACCCATCACCACCTTATCCTAGAAATAAATCATTTTCATCCATTATAAATAGAAAATGATTTTATTATAAAATTATATTTCAATCTTTTCCTAAGGTTCCCCACACCCCTCTTATAAAAGAGAACTTCCCCTTCTCTAAAATTCACACCTTGAATGCCATTTGGCTCAGAAAAACCCTTCCCAAATATCTAATCAACTATCCTTCCTTCATCCTAGAGGCCTTCCTTTTGACAGAAATCCAATCTAAGAGCCATTTTTATCAAATCAAAAGAACGAATTTAAAGAAGAGGTAAATATTTCATCACCTCATTCAAGTTCCTTTCTTCCTCCACTTACACTTTATTTGTTGTTTCCATTATAAAGTAATAACTGAAGTATATTCCACATTCTGTGATGTTATTATAAATATGGTACAACCATATCAATTATTCTATCCATATTTTTAATGACATGTCACCATACGTGCATACGTACGACTTATCGTCTCCACATTGGGGTGTAGTTGTTATTCAATACATTATTATTTGGATGGGTACAATAATGATTTATAATTGATTTAAATATAAAATACAACATCATAATGTTTCTTTATATATGATATCCCATCAATTATATGTTAATTTAATATCAAAAGTATGATATTGTCGCTCGTATGTACGTACGGATTACAGTCTCCACGAACGCGATGAGATTCATTCCCCATCGAATCCATTCAAGAAAAATTGTCATATAATGATTAAAAATAATGTTTAAAGAATTATTATCATTATGAATATGAATAATATACATCATATCCACAAAAAAAATTAATTATGTAACAAAGAATATAAAGGAAAATGAATCAGTTAACACCCGAAATGACGATACTACTGAAATATCATTTTCAAAGAAAAATTAGAAGATCATAAATGATATCATGTTAAAATATATGGGTCTTGTATAATTTAAAAACAATTATTACACTATTATATAGGAGTTTAACCTACCCTTGACCAAGTAAAAGAACAAGTTGAGGATTTATTTCAAAATATCTTTATTATCTGAGGTTGTTTTTACGTAAGTATCTACTGGGACCTCTTTATCATTCTAATACATGTTTCTTAAAAATTTATTCCAAATCATTTTATATATTAACTAGAATATGGGTTAAATTCTTTTATACCCTTGTTTGACTTTTTATAAAATGGTTTGAAATGAATCATTCCATCATTTTCCAAACAAGGTAACTTAAGACCTTTTCGGCAAAATTAAGGTAAGAATGATTTTTTAACTTATACGGTGGGTGCGACTATTTTCCGCCATTATGACATCATCAAAGCTTCACATACAAGCTTATAAGAATATTTACATAATAAATGTTTTCTTTTATAATTATATTAATTTTAAATTATTTTAAAATAGAAAGAGATATTTCTCCAAAAACGGTTTTGATTTCATCTATGTCAACATCCTTTGATGGATTTTAAGATTATTTGAAGTTGATTTATTATGATACAAAACATCAATGTTGTATTGGAGGTTTTGTGATATCTTTGACTGTGGATGTGTTATTTTTACACCATTCATGTTTTATAGATAAAGTATTGACATTTCGTATGCTAGTTTTAATATGAATGATTTTTTTATGTTTAAACTCTTTCATATGAGGAATGAATTGGACTTAGTAAATGATTTGTAGAGCCCGCTATAGCTCCTCAATGAATCGGTAGTTCTAAGGAGACAAACTAATGTCTTGGTACACGGCCTTGACTCAATCTTATTTGTAGTCTTGGCACAAGGACTTGACTACGTGGTTAGGAAGTCTGGTATTATGCATTCCATCATAATGAACGTGTATATTGATATTGCTTGTGATTATTTTTATAGTATAATATCTCGGAGAACAAGTAAATGGAAGTATTTGATTTTATATTTTCCATATTATGTTGAAGAACATGTTTAAAATGATTTTGTTTTAGTATTATACATTTCATTAAATGTTTATGATTATTTATAATGGTTTCCACTATATTGTTATCCTTACTCAGTATCTGAGATCAACCCTTTCTCTGTTTTATTTTTCCCAAGATGCGAAGAATTATGTTACGATTGACCTGTAGGGATAGTCTGAGGGGATATGGGTGTGGTCTATGGAAACCATGTTGTTGTAGTATTTCATTTTATAATGTATTGTAAAGCTTATAAATGTATCTAGTATTCCTTGGGCTATTAAACTGATCAATCTTTCGATACATGATTTTCCTTATATCATGCCAATGTTATGTAATAATGCACCGACTATGGGTAACTGGGTTCGAGGCATTATAGTTGGTATTAGTGGAAGTTTTTTACAAACCTTGGAATCTTTATTTAGATAAACTCTGATTAGAAAACATTACACTGAGATAGAATTTGAGGATTATAATAGAAGAACTTCTTAGAATTTTGGTATTATTGAGATTTTGTTAGTTTTCCAAGAAATAAATCCCTGTCTGGATATGAGAAGGCAGAGATAGCTCTGGCATAGATGTACCTAGGGGAAAAACACGAAAACACTGCTTTTAGAAACACCTAAATGGGAACTGGTGCACGAAAAGGGGCCTTGCTGCACACTTGGTTACGAGAATCCTTGGGGATATGCTTAGGAAAATTCCCAATTTCTTTACAAATCATTATTTAGGGTTTATTAGTACATACATCCTAAATGAAAACATTTTTATGATGTGGATCATATCCATGAACTGCTCAGTTTATGTTATGTTTTTCACAAGTTTGTAATTATATATTTCGATTCATAAACTAATATAGTTTATGCCATTTTTAGAAATGGTGTATAGTGGAAGGAATGAAAACAGTATCAACGCACGTAATCCATGTAGGGATTTCCCTCCGTCTCAAGATAATTATAGTGGAGGTGATGAAGCAACTAGCTCTGATCATCCTATCACCATACTGGGACAACTCACTCAGGTTATGAATAATAAACTTTCTCGTATATATCACCTCGATCCACCGTGTGGAGTATGAATGTTAGATTGATTCATGATGTAACAACCATGATAATTCAATGGGAGTCAAAATCCATTAGTAGCTGAGTAATGTATAAATTCCATAGAGAAAATTTTCCATGGCTTGGTGAGTAGTGAAAGGGAAAAAGTTATCATGGCAGTTTGCTGCCTCACTAGAGATGTTGATCGATGGTGGTCATTGATTCAAAACACAACGGAAGATGAAGAAGTATAAAATATGTAATGATGGGAGTTTAAAGATATTTTATTAGAAAAATACTTTCCTCGTGACCATCGAGCAGATATGGAAAGACAATTTCTGAGTCAGAGGCAAAAGAGGATGAGAATGTCGCAAAGTATGATGCTAACAATACAAGGTTAGCGAAGCATACTACAGATTATATGCGTAACCCAATAATTATGATTTATTATTTCATTGATGGGTTAAAAGACTTTCTCCATCGAGCCTTAGTCTCACAATCCTTCTTGGCATACGAAGATATTATCTCATGTGCTATCAAGGAAGAAAATAAATTCTCTATGTCTTATGACTATAATGAAAAGAAAGGGAAGAAGAGCTCTGCAGATCACTCTGGAAATGAAAATAAGGGGAATAGGGGAAAAGTTAAATATACACCCTATAGTAAATGTGGGATGAAACACCTTGATACTTGTCTGAAGGGAATGTGAGTCTGTTTCAAGTGTGATGCAAAAGGCCACCATGGTCATGATTACAAGGGGAAGAAAGAGGTTGTCAATGTTGTATGCAATAATTGTATAGAAAAGGAACACTATGAAAATGAATGTCCTAGGTGACAAGGAAACATACCTCAGAAAAGTCCGAGGGATCAAGGCCAAGTATATTCTATCAGTAATGCTGCGGTTGAAGCTCCAAAAGATGTGGTGGAAGGTAATTTAATGGTTTCTTTATGTTTAGAAAATGACTTATTTGATTATGGATCATCACATTGATTCATATCATGCCAGTCTGCTAAGAAATATAGATATTTCAAATTTAATTTAACAAGGGAGTTGTCAGTCAAAAATCTAAGGGAAGTATCACTGAAACAATGATTTGTGAATCAGTCCCCATTATGAGATATAAATGTTCTTTATATTCTGATCTCATCATCATACCCATTATATAATTTGAAATAATCCTCAGTATGGGTTGGCTTCCGGACCATGATGAAAAAATTTATTTAAAAAATAAGGAGGATACTATTTTTGATGATGATGATAAAGAACACCTTATATTTACAGCAGAATACTCACCACATGATTCTCATCTAGACCCACCACCAAGAAGCTCAACTAAATTCAATTATTGGTGAGGAAGATAATGAAATAACTATGGGTGGGGAAAAGATTGTTCAAATATAGGATTTACCTATTACGCAAGAGTATGTTGATGTATTTCTAGAGTATTTACATGGACATCCTCTAGAACAAAAAATTGAGTTTTCCATTTATTTAATTCTTTTTTCAAGGCCCATATCGAAGACCCCTTAGAGAATGGACACAATAGAATTAGTGGAACTAAATAAACAACTAGAGGAATTGAGTAATAAGGGATTTATTCTCCATAGTGTTGCTCCATGGGGAGCCCCTGTCCTTTTTATTAAGAAGAAATATGGATATATGAGGTTATTCATTGACTACATGGAGATAAATGCTATAACAATAAAGAACATGTATCCCATACCTGTCATTGTTGATTTATTTGACCAACATCATGGATCTCAATATATTTAAATGATTGACCTTTGATCTGGATACCATCAGTTGTTTGTGCCGAAGGAAGACATTCTAATGAAAATATTTCGAACCAGGTACCGACATTACGAGTTTACGGTAATGCATTTGGGATTGACTAATGTACCCAATGTGTTCACGGATCTAATGAATAGGGTTTTCATGGAATATCCTGATGACTTTGTTGTGGTATTTATTGATGATGTTGGGGTTTACTCCAAAATATATGAAGATCATGAAAATCACTAACGCATTGTCCTGAAGAATATTAGAATAATTTAATTACATGGGAAGCCTAGAATGTTTGAATTTTGGCTTCAAGATATTTCTCTTCATTTCTATATTGTCTCTAAGGATGTAATATATGTTCATCCTTCAAAGAGCAAGGAAATCCAAGAATGGTCAGAACAGACGAGTATAAATGAGGTATGTAGTTGTATTGGTTTACCAGGTTATTATCGACATTTCATCTAGAATTATGCCTGATTGGATAAACCATTAATCATGATCAGACTTGAAGGGGGTAAATTTGTTTGGTCAATAGAGTATGAATAATGTTTTTATGAACAAAATATAAGATTAGTCAATTCTCCTATATTGACTCTACCATCGGGGAATGATGGGTTTGTTATTTATTGTGATGATTCAAATAAAGGACTTGGTTGTGTCCTTATGTAGAATGATAGGGTTATTGCCTATGCATCACGACAACTAAAAATTCATGGTCAAATCTGTCCTACTCATTATCATGAGGTAGAAGCTGTAATATTTTCTTTGAATATATGGAGAAATTATCTGTATGGTTAAAAATGTGAGATTTATACTGATCACAAGAGTGTGAAATATATTTTTTCACAAAAAGAACACAACATGAGGCAAAGGAAATGGCTTGAACTACTCATGGATTTTGATTGCACTATACACTACCATCTGGGAAAGGAAAATAAGGTGGTGGATGCTTTGAGTAGAAAGGATCATGGGGTTTTGAACAAGATGAGAGTTTAAAGGGATTCTATTTTTTTGGATCTAGTGAAAATGGATATGAAAATAACCATAGAAGGTAAAAAATAAATTCTTTTTCAAATGGTTTCCAATCCATCATTACGAGAAAGGAAAAAAAGTTATCATATTGATGCTGCTGAGTTACAAAAGAATATTAGAGCTATGAGTGACAGGATATTGAGTGAATTCGTATATGGAAATGGAATTTTGAAATTTGGGATGAGACCTTGTGTTCCTGATATAACTGATCTAAAAAGATAATTGTTGGATGATGATCATAGCTCCAATTTCTCTATACACCCTGAGAGCACCAAAATGTATATAGATATGAAGGAAAATTTTTGGTTGGACAACAAGAAGAGAATGATTTCAAATTTTGTGTCAAGATGTATTGTTTTCCAACAAGTAAAATATAGAAGGAAGCATCCTAGAGAAGTCATGCAACCTCTTCCCATACCTGAGTGGAAATGGGATAATATTACAATTGACATTGTCATGGGACTACCAAAGACATCTAGAAGGAACGATTCAATATGGGTCATTGTTGATCATCTTACCAAGTCACAACATTCTCTTTTTATAAGAGAATACTTACCACTTGAACATTTAATAAGACAGTATATTGATGATTTTTTAAGACTTCATGGAGTACCCCTATTGATTTTTTTGATCGTGATCCCCATTTTACATAATGATTCTGGAAATGTCTATAGAAAGCCCTCGATATTGAACTTCGTTTGTGCACTTCCTACCACCCTCAAACAGATGGAAAATCATAACGAACTATTCAAACCTTAGAAGACATGTTGAGATCTTTCTAACAAGACATTCAACGTATGTGTGATCAATATTTACCTCTGGTAGAATTTTCCAATAACAATATCTTCCATGCTAGTATTCAGATATCACCATATAAAGCGTTATACAGAAAGATATGTCTTACCCCAACCTGTTGGGATGATGTTGGTGAAAGAAAACTTGTAGGCACAAAACATGTCGAGGAAATGATGGAAATGGTGAAGGTAATCCAAACCCACATCAATGCTTCTCAAAGTAGGCAGAGGATATATGCCGATAAACAAAAGAAGGATTTGTAATTTCAAGTAGGAGACCATATTTTCTTGAAGGTATCTCCCTGGAACGGTGCTATACATTTTAGTAAGAAGGGAATATTGAGTCCCAGGTACATCGGACCTCTCAAAATTCTAGAACAAATTGGTACTGTAGCTTACCGTTTCGCAATGCCGCCAGGTCTCTCCAAAGTTCATGATCTGTTCCATGTATCACTGTTGAGAAAATACATGCCTGACCCAACGCATGTACATACCTATGAGGAATTAGAACTGGAACCTGATCTGTATTATTGTGAATATCCTTTCAAGGTTCTTGATACAAGAGAACAAGTGTTGAGAACCAGATGACTCGTCTGATAAATGTTCTATGGGGAAACCGTAAGATGGAAGAGGCAACGTGGGAAACCGAGGAAAATGTGATGAAGAACCATCTGCATCTTTTTATGCAGTAATATTATAGAAATTTAATGGATGAAATTTTTTGAAGGAGGGGAGAATGTGACACCCCAAGCTTCCCCGGTACGTTTCCCTTTGAATAATGCAATAATATGTGTTGTACACAACTTTGAGATTCTAACACATCACAGCCAATCAAACTAGCCATTATGAATAGTAATACACAGTTTTTGAATTTTTATCAATTTTATAATTTAAAATGGAATTCATTTTTGGGTTCAGAATATCGAAATTATCTTGGCGTGATTTTTTGTTATTTTTCAGAAAACATTCAGTTTTTGATGAATAGTTAAAAATACTAAATTTTAATTAAAAACAACTTTTTTAATAAAAATAATTTATAAAAAAAATTATACTATTGAGTGGTTTTTAGGTATAATTAGACTATATTTTTACCATTTAATTCAATTTTGTCATTAGACAAAATTTCACATTTAAACTGGACATAAGCAAGTGACAATCTTTTGATAGTTATTATTTTTTAAAAACACGTTTTTTGTTTTGACACGAGAATTAATTTTCAATTAATTTCTTCAACATCAGTGTTTTGAATTTAGAAAAATGGATTCTATATTTAGAATCATGAGGTCCAAAGGTATCAGCCAAAACGTTACTTGGCAGGATGAGCTTCCAGTTGATCTGCTTCAATTTTATGAAAAAGACTGTAACCAAATCCCATCATTCAGACTTTTGTAGATTTATTTCGCTTTTTAATAAATTAGGTCTTGGTCTTTGACCAAGGCTTTACCTTAATAAAAGGGTTAATGTGTTAATTCGGTAAATAAGAGTAAATAAAAAATATTATAATAATATTAAATTACCCTAAAATGAGTTCTTACCATATTGGCTGATACATGTCCAACCATGGGAATCCTTGGGTTGATTTTGGGACCCCATGGACCCACATGTAATTGATAATAATAGTAAATATTAATTATGTTAAAGTAAATACAAAAAAGATATAAGTATATATCTTTTAGTAATACAATATTTATATAGGGTTATATATGTTATCTCTTCGACTATAAATATTCATTTGAAATAATAAAATATTACATACATAATGGTATTTATTTATAATTTTTTATACATTGAATATTTAAATATATTTTTTCCACAATGATGATGCTGTATTTTCCTTATTGATAGATGAATCAAGTAAATGGTATTATAATTGTGAAAATAAATATCATTTGAAAGTTTTGATTCCATCCAAAAATTTTCAAGGTTAATGTAACATGTAAGGATTTAATAAATGAATTTTTTCAATGTAATAATGCTGTTAGGAATTTAACAAAATCAAAATAGCATAGTGTCAAAATTGACATAAAAGTGTTTTTAAAATAAATGTTATATTATTAATTGATATACTATTCCTAAATTTATAAGGATTGGAAAAAGGTCTTAAATAATATTATATATTTTATTAATTAATAACTTTGGGTTCCCTTGGATGTTTATTGTAAGTTTATTAACAATATATTATGAAAATACATAGAGACATGGTAAGTATCATCCTAATTAACTAAGAGTTAAATCATGAAGATAAGGTTAATATATTGACCCAAACCTATCTAAAACCTATTTTTGTGTGTTTTTAGACCCATAAACACCTTATCCTAGAAATAAATCATTTTTTATCAGTTAAAAACTGAAAATGATTTTATTATAAAATAATATTTCAGTCTCTTCCTAAGGTGCCCCTCTCCCCTCTTATAAAAGGGAACTTCCCCTTCTCTCAAATTCACACCTTCAAAGCCATTTGGCAAGGAAAAAATATGCCCAAATATCCTCTATACTATCCTACCTTAATCCTAGTGTCCCTCCTTTAGTCATAAATCCATCATATGGATCCCTTTTGATCAAATCAAAAGGAAGATCCCGAAGAAGAGGTAAATATTTCATCCCCTATTTCAAGTTCCTTTCTTCTTCCAATTACTCTTTCATTGTTATTTCCTTTCAATAATAATTACTCCAGTATCTTCTATATATTGTGATGTGATTACAAATATGGTACCACCATATTCATTGTTCTATCCATCCTTTGAATGACATGTCTCCAAACGTGCGTACGTACGACTTACTATCT
Organism: Viscum album; assembly: GCA_963277665.1. Classification (NCBI taxonomy): domain Eukaryota; kingdom Viridiplantae; phylum Streptophyta; class Magnoliopsida; order Santalales; family Viscaceae; genus Viscum; species Viscum album. Next base: position 1,563,915,487 of record OY728165.1, read on the forward strand.
CCACGTCGTGGTGTAGTTGTTATTCAATACATTATTATTTGGATGGGTATAATAATAAGGTATAATTGATATAAATAATAAATATAACTTGATAATTATTCTGTATATATGATATACCATACAATTATATATTATTTTAGTATCAAAATAATGATATTGTCGCTTGTGCGTACGCACAGATTAATGTCCCCACGAACGCGATGAGATTAATTCGGCATCATATACATTCAAGATTAATTTTAATTTCATGATTATAAATAATGTTTAAATATTTAATATAATTATGAATATAAATATGATACATCATATCCACCACAAACATTACTTACATAAAAATTCATATAAAGGAAAATGAATCAGTTAACACCCGAAATGATGATACTACTGAAATATCATTAAAAAGCAATATTAAATGATCATATATGATATCATATTAATGCATATGGTTCTCTTATAATTTAATAATAATGATTTCCCCATTATACAAGAGGATAACCTACCCTAGTCCATGGAAAAAAAACAGGTTAAAGGTTAATTTAACAATCTTTTTATTAACAGTGGCTATTTTTAGTTAAGTTTCTACAGGACCCACTTTACCATCGACATCCATGTTTCTTAAAAATGTATTCCAAAACATTTTTAATATTTAAAAGACTATGGGTTATTGTAATTTATACCCTAGTTTTACTTTTTATAAAATTGGTTGAATAGAATCTTTCCGTCGTTTTCCAAACAATGTACCTTATGACCTTTTTTCAAAATAAAGGTAATAATGTTTTTTAACTTGTACGGTGGGTGAGAATATTTTCCACCACTATAACATTATAAAAGTATCCCATAAAATATTATAAGAATATTTCCAAAATAAATGTTTTTTTTATAATTATATGTATTTTAAATTTTTTCAAAATAGAAAGAGATATTTTTCTAAAAAATGTTTTGATTTCATCTATGTCAACATCCTTTGATGGATTTTGAGCTTATTTGAAGTTGATTTATTATGATACAAAAAATACTTATTGTGTTGAAGGTTTTGTGATATGTTTGATTGTGGATATGTTATTTTTACACCATTAATGGTTTATGGATAAAGTATTGAAATTTCTTATGCTAGTTTTAATAAGAATGTTTATGTTATGTTTAAACTTTTTTCATATGAGGAATGAATTGGACTTAGTGAGTGACGGGTGGAGCCCACTATAGATCCTAGATGCATCAGTAGGTCTAATGAGACAAACTAGTGTCTTGGCTCAATCCCTTGAAAAAATATTATTTTTAGTCTTGGCACCCAGCTTTGACTATATATTTATTAAGTCTGGAACTATGCATTCCATCATTATGAAAGTGGCTATTTATATTTCTTGTGATTACTCAACTAGTAGAATATCCATGTTAATAAGTGAATGGATTTATTTGATTTTATTTTTCCATATTATGCTGGTGTTTATTATTAAAATTGTAACGCCCCGACCCCAGTTACCCAGAGTCGGTGCATTATTACATAACATTGGAATGATCACAAAAAATCAATTCTTGAAAGACCTATTAGTTTAGTAGCCTTGGGAACACAAGATAAATTCATAATGTTTACATTACATCATAAAATGAAAACAACAAAAACATATTGTCTCCATAGAACACACTCATAAATCCTCAGACTATCCCTAGGGGTCAGTCATAAAATACTTTTTCACATCCTGGGAAAAATAAAACGTAGAAAGGGGTGAGCTAAAATGCCCAGTATGGATAACAATATAGAGGAAACATTCATAAATAATTATAAACATTTAATTCAATGTATAACTAAAATAAAATCCTTATAAACTTGAACTTCAGCATAATATGGAAAAGAAAAAATGAAATAATTCCATTTACTTATTCACATGGATATTCTACTAGTTGAATAATCACATTCAATATCAATAACCACATTCATAATGATGGAATGCATAATTCCATACTATCATAACCACGTATCCAAGGCCTCGTGCCAAGACTACAAATAATATTTTTTCAAGGCCTTGTGATAAGACAGTAGTTTGTCTAATGAGACATACCGATGCATTGAGGAGCTATAGCGGGATCCACCGGTCACTTATTAAGTCCAATTTATTCCTCATATGAATAGGTTTAAACATAACATAAACATTCATATTAAAACTAGAATATGAAATGCCAATACCGTCTCCATAAACCATGACTGGTATAAAAATAACACATCCATAGTCAAACATATCAAAAAACCTTCAATACAATACAGAAGTTTTTTATCATAATAAATCAACTTTAAATAAGCTTAAAATACATTAAAGGATGTTGACATAGATGAAATCAAAAATGTTTGAGAGAAATATCTTTTTTTTTAAATCATTTAAAAATAACATAATTATAAAAGAAAACATTTAATTTGAAAATATTTTTATAATCTTGTAAGAGAAGCTTTGAAGATTTTACAACGATGGAAAATAGCCGCACTAGTCGTATAAATTAAAAAAAGACATTATTACCTTATTTTTGTTGAAAAGGATAAAAAGGACATTGTTTGGAAAACTGCGAAAATATTCCTTTAATTTTTTTTAAAAAAAGTCAAATAAGGGAAAAAATTACTTTAACCAATATTCTAGTAAATAGAAAAACTATTTTGGAATACATTTTTATGAAACATGGATGTGGATGATAAAGAGGTCCTAATAGATAATTACGTATAAACAACCTTGGGTAATGAAGATATTGTGAAATAAAACCTTAACATGTAATTTTCCTTGGTTAAGGGTAGGTTAAACTCTTCTATAATGGTGAAATGATTTTTATTTAATTATAGAAGAATCATATATATTAATACGATATCATATACGATCTTTTAACATTGCTTTGTTAATAATATCTTAGTATTATCGTCATTTCAGGTGTTAACTTACTCTTTTTATTTTATATGTTTTGTTACATAAGCCGTGTTTGTTATGGATAGGTTGTATATTATTCATATCAAAAATTATATCATGTCCTTAAACATTATTTTTAATCATAAAATAAGAATTAGACTTGAATGGATACGATGTAGAATGAATCTCATTGCATTCGTGGAGATGTATTCTGTGCGTACGCACGAGCAACAATATCACTCTTTTGATATTAAAATAATATATAATTGGATATTATATCATATATACAGAATAATTATCATGTTAAATTTATTATTTACATGAATTACACAGTATTATTATACCCATCCAAATAATAATGTTTTGAATAACAATTACACCACGACGTGGAGACGGTAAGCTGTACGTACACACGTACGGTGACATGTCATTCATTTGATGGATAGAATACTGAATAGGGTTGTACCATATTTATAACAACATCTTAGTATATATAAGATACTGGATTTATTATTTTAGAATGGGAAAAACAACGAAAGAAGAAGTTGAAGAAGAAAGGAACTTGAAAGAGGGTGGTGAAAACATTACCTCTTCATTGGGTTCTTCCTTTTTATTTGATAAAAAGGGATCCTTAAGTTGGATTTATGATCAAACTAAGGCCTATAAGATTAAGTGAGAGAATTTTTGAGGATATTTGGGTGGATTTTGGCTGAGCCAAAACGCTTTTAAGGTATGAATTTGAGAAAAGGGGGAGTGCCCTTTTATAAGAGGGGTGAGGGGCACCTTAGGAAAAACAGAAAATATTATTTTATAATAAATTCATATTCGGTTTATAATGGCTTAAAATTGATTTATTTCGAGTATATGGTGGGTATGGGTAGAAATACATTCAAAAAATAGGTTTTATACAGGTTTTGGACACTTTAGTAACCCTATCTATTAGTTTTAACTCTTAGTTAATTAGTTTTACATTTACCATGTCTCTTTGTATTATTATATTATATGGTTAATAAACTTACTATAAACTTAAAATAGACCCCCAAGTGATCCATTAATGATACCAATATCATGATATAAGTACTTTGGCAGAACTGTAGATTATTTTGAATAGAATATCAATTAATAATAAAATATGTTTTTTAATAACTCTTTTATATCAATTTTGACACTATTGGGTATTTTGTTTTTGATAAATTCATAACAGCATTATTAATTCCTAAAATATTAATATAACCCATCCAAATATGTCATATTAACCTAGAAAAATATTGTAATTTATAAAAGGTCTCAAATTACATTTATTTGGGTATTTATAATATCAATTATCTTAATCTTTCATTAATATGGTAATTACTGCATCATCATTATGTCATATATAAATTAAATTATTTAATATCTATAAATTATAAATAAAATACCACTATGTATTAAATCGTTTTATACTTCTAATGAATATTTATAATCGAATTTATCTTATGTATAACCCTATATTAATAATGTTTTAGTTATTAATCTTTGATTCTATCTCTTTCAACTCTTCTTTGAATTAAATAATAATAAATGTCCTAATCTAATCCAAGTAGAACTAAATGATAATATTTTATTCCTAAGGTTGTTTTTGGTCGAGAAACATTTTTCAAATAGAATTAGGACATGTGTTAGGGTTATATTAATATCATTTTTACCGTTAATTACTCTATTTATTTTTAACCGTGGTAAATAAAATTAAAATGGTACTATTCACCAACAATTATTTTTATCTTATTGAACCACATTGTACATCTTTATATTAACCGTGTCTCTCGGATTATCAAAATTCCACTCATAGAAGTTGTAAAATTATGTTTTATGTGAATTTCCAAATTCTCCTAGGAGGTGGGTAAAAGACTGTGAAAAGTTCAATAAAATTTTTATATATCTAAAATTATTCTAAACTAACTCCAATGAATTACATTGAACTTATATAGGTATTATGTATCTATTTTGATCTTAATTAAATTTAAATAAAATAAATAATTATTTAAATAAAAATTCGGTTTTAAACTATAACTCAGTATTTTTTCACTATTCATCAAAAATTAAATGTTTTCAGAAAAATACCACAAATTCACCCTAGGATAATTTAGAAATTCCTAATCCAAAAATGAAGAAAGTTTTGAAAGATAAAATTTATAAAATTTCAAAAAGTGGGTATTAGTATTCATAACTGCTAGTTTGATTGGTTGTGGTGTGTGTTAGAACTCGAAGTTGCGTACAACACACGCTACAGTATTATTCAAAGAGAAGCATACCGTGGAAGCTTGGGGTGTTACCAAAATTATTTTCTTTTAGTATTATATATTTCCTTAAATGATTATGATTATTTAGAAATGTTTTCTGCTATATTGTTATCCTCGACGAGCATCTGATCTCACCACTTTCAATGTTTTATTTTTCCTAGGATGTGAAATATGTATTTTATGACTGACTTGTAGGGATAGTCTAAGGGGATATGAGTGTGTTCTATGGAAGCAATGTTGTTTTATTTTTTAATTTTATAATGTAATGTAAAACATATGAATGTATCTAGTATTTACAAGGATACTAAACTGATCAGTATTTTAGGACATGATTTTCTTTATATCATGCAAATGTAATGTAATAATGCACCATCTAATTGTAATTGGGGTTGGGGCATTACGGTTAGTCTCCCATAGTGGTGTATTTTAGGGTCTCTCATATGAGGCCTCAAATGGGGACATAGTGATGGTGGAATGGAATATTTTTTACACAACCTCTACCAATGGTAGGTGAATCTCCTAACTAAATCCAAAGTCTAACATGAAACCAAAAGCCTGAAGTTTATAAACATAATGGTTTTCACAATATGCAGATTAGTTTGGGGGTGAACCACTTTTCTCAAATGTTAATGAGTCCAAAAATCATCCTATAATACCTTCCATAATATAGATTTAAAATAAGAATAATGGTAAGAATAAAATCATCTAGTGAAATACATTGAGTTAGACTATCTACCACACATAGAGGCATCTCATGTTATCTATTGAACAATGCTCTCAAATATCATGGAAGTGGCCTTGATGGTGACTCGATCTATGATCACCTAGAAGGCATCATGTACTTTGGATTTATGTGGTATCCTCATCACTAAGTCCATGGATAACAAATCCCACTACTACTCTAGAACATCATGTCGTTGAGCAAAACCCACTAGAACATGGTTCTTATCCATTACTTATTGACATGTAAGGCATCTAGAGACAAACACTGAAACTCTCTTCCCCATCCCTAGCCAAAAAAACTGATGTCAGAGGTCTTACGATGTGTTTTCCACACATGGACGCACCATTAATGAAGATGTATGAAACTCCATTTGACGTTCCTCCCATCATGTTCAATGGATATTTGAGTACGTAGTGTCTCACAGTCGGTGTCCTCAACCTATGCCACCAAAATGACATTAAAAGTGGAGGGTTAACAAACATATAACAGATTTATTGTGCACAATATATATCCACCATGGATAAATTTAACAATTACAACTTTTCTAATGCCTTTCTCAGTAACTGCGAACACAATCTCTTGTTGTGAGCATCTGCAACCACAATCCCCTTAATTGGACTATTAACAATCCTAGATTCATAATCCCAGAGGAACTCTATCCACACATATTGTCTCATGTTAAGATCATTTTTATAAAATATATACCTGAAAATATTGTTATCATAATAGATAATAAAAACCTCGCCAATCAGGTTGTGTCACCAAATCATCAGTGTGAAGCCTTCTGCTACTAAATCAATATCATGAGTCTCATAGTTCTTCTCATGTGTTCTCAAAGTATCTGAACCATGAGAAATCACCACCATCATCTGAATCAGAACTCAATAAATCCTGATCCAAAATGCATCCTAGAAAAATATATACCCAACACCTACCTCATGAATTATCATGATGGGAGATCTTGTCAATCTATGTCTCAACTCATGGAAATCAGGCTGACACCTCTCATTCAATAATAAAGGACTCCCCATTGATGTCCAATATATAAATATAAGTGATATCCTGAATAAATCATGTATGAATCTCTAATATTTTCATGGAAACCTAAATAATATTTTCACCATTATCACACTCTTGGTTGGATGTCAAGAAAACTTTGGCGACCTACGCCTGGTCTACTACAACACCATTTACCAAGAATACCTGTTCCAGAAAGGGGACATTATGAATCTCTAATTGGAACCTCAAGAGATTCTCATGATGTTATTTCTCCTAGAGTATGTCAATAATAACCCTCATGTGTCTTGTGTTCTCCTCCTCATATGTCATGTACACTAGAATGTCGTTGATGATGAAAACCACAAACCCATATAAGAAAGGATGAATCATTCGGTTCATGATTCTCATGAACATTGATGGGGAATTTTTCTATCCTGTGGGTATCAATAATTACTTATAGTAACCATAATGACATCAAAAATCCATCTTCAATATATCTACATATTGTACTCTCAACTATTGATAGCCTGATCTTTGGACTATCTTCGAGAACCATCATTCCCCTCTCAACTAATAAAAGAGGTTGTTAATCCTCAGTAGTGGATACTTGTTTTCTATGTTCACTTATTTTAGGTGATGATATTACACACATAAACTAACGCTCATATCCACCTTATTTGTGAACAACATTGGGGAGGCATGGGGTGAAACACTGGGTCTGAAAAATACCTTCCTCTATAATTCCTCTAAATTCATCCCAGTGTGTAAATATCTGTAGGATCAATAAAATATTCAAGTTAAAATATTGAGTTCATCTTTAGGATTATATCGGTGTTGAAGTATATCATTCATAGGGGAGGTAATCCAAGAACGTCCTCAGGTATGGCATCATCAAACTACACCACTACTACAGGAAATTGAAAATTCATAGCACCCATTTCCACAAGGGTCATTCTATGAAACTGATGTGTAATCATCCGCACCCTTGTATTTTTATGACTATCATACACTTAATGGGTTTTATTTTCTCTCATAAAGAAAAAACTCATCCCATCACAACAGAAACACCACATCCTATGCCTAAAAATATATATTTGTGAATGAATGAAAGATAATAACTCCATAACTAAGATGATTTCATAAGGCCTCATCACTTATAAAAATTTATATCTAAATAGAAACTATTGCCTATAAAAGTTATTTCATAGCATCATAAGATGTTGGTGATCACCATGTCACCATTCGTAGGAGTCTCTAAGTAAAATGGCCGATATAAGGGCTTAAATAGAATCCCAATGTATCAAACCTGATAATTTGAAATAATGGAATGAATCACACCTGTGCTAATAAATAGTTCATAAAAGGTTTAATGGACACATATTGTGCCTTGTATCATCACTAGAGCCTTTGGTTCATATTTCGTGACAACAAGTATCTACCTCGTTGTTGTCCCCAAGATCCCTAAAACATGTTTGGACCACTTGATGATGGTGGTGGAAACAATTCATAACATTTACCACCTCCAAATTCCACTTCCTAGGATGCACTACTACAAAGACGACTTTTATCAGTGCAAAAAAGGCCGTTAACATCGCTATTAATTCCAGCGAAGATATAGGGGGGTCCCATTTATCAGCGCTCTAGAAAGCACTGATAAAGACTCCTTTTATAAGTGATTTTTTAAGCACTGATAAAAGTTAAAAAAACTAAAAAAAAAAATTTAAAAAAATTTAAAAAATTTAAAAAATCTGTAAATCGGAGGGGGATTTTAACAGCGATTCCCCCCCCCCCCATTTTATCAGCGCCCCACCCCACCCACTCCCCCAAAAGCCCCATCCATGAGGCCCATGTTTTATCAGTGCTTTGTAGACCCCTTTAACAGCGCTATATCCCCCCCCAATTCACCCATGCGCGTGCCCCTGCCTGCCTCTACTAGGTTTTGAACTCAAGACCTCCCCCCATGCTCGCCAAGCCTTAACCACTACTCTAATTTGATTTGGTCTCCATCTAGTGATATATATATATATATGTATAAATATATTTAGTTATATTTATTAATGTATTAATATAAATTTATATATTTTTATTAATATATATATATATTAATATATAATTATATTTATATATTTATATATTTATATATTTATTTGTATATTTGTATATTAATATTAAGTTATACTTATTTATTTATATTTATTTATTTATATTTTTTATCCATATATTTATTCTTATGTTAATACATATTTATAAGATTAGTTTTCAATACAATTATAAAATATGTTTTGTTTTGTGTGTGTATAAATAGATACATATATACAACACACACACACACAAACACACACACGCACACAAATATATATGTGTTTCTATAAGTATAATTATACATATACATATATATAAATATATATGCATATACATATGTTAGAATATATATGTATATATTATATATATATGAGTTTGTTAATATATAGACAGTCACAAATAGAGACACACACATTATATAGGTACATATATAGTTAGATTAATATATAGGTATATAAATATTTATATATTGGTATTTTAAATAAAATGGATATTAGTTATTATGTATATAGATCTAATATATTTTATATGTAAATATATTGAATTATTTATTTAAAAAATTAATTTTTATGTGTGAATATATAAAAAATATGCATATATTGTTATATATTTGATTATAAATAGAAGTGAATTATAAAAAATGATAAAATATCAAATAAATAATATCAATATGAATGCAATACCTTGGAATAAATTCAGTCTTCAAATAAAATCCAATAATACCCCCTTAAACGAGGCTGAAAATCCACAAAATGTTAAAAAATCAGGGTATCCAAATTAAAAACTCAGTTCTAGGGGTCATATGGGACTCTTTTTTCGTAGAAAAATGTGAAAAAAGGCTTTTCCTAGGTCCCTAACATGTATTTCTCGTCACATGCTTCGATTTGATATGTTGTAGAGCTCAAACAGACACCCGGATCAAAAGTTATGGCCGTTTGAAGTTCGAGTTGCGTTTTGAACATATATTGGATCTTTTTTAATTTGTTTTTTAATTTTTTAGTCTTCAAATTAATATTAAATGACTATTAATCCATTATAATTATAAAATTATTATTTAAAAATATTTTTTAAATTTTTTTATAATCCATTTTCACTAAATATCTTATATATTAAGTGCAACTGTATATTTACACTTATCTATAATATATTTAAAATTATATTTAAAAAATAGTATTATATTTATATCAATATAACTATATCTATATATTTAATTATTAATATATTTTTTTAATGAATTTTTTTGAAGCAGACCCTTTATCAGTGATTTTAAAAAAATCGCTGATAATGACCCCCCATTATCAGCGCTACTAAAAGCACTAATAAAGGGGTTCCCTTTAACAGTGCTAAAAAAGTGTTGTTAAATGGAGTACCCTTATCAGTTCTTTTTTCGTTAGCACTGATAAAGGGTGGCACCGGGAATGCCCAGTTTTGGGGTAGTGATGCCAGTCAAATATCTCTCTATCAACTATACGGTGTTCAGACAATCCCACCTGAGATTCCCCTACCGTCAGAAGAGTTACATTTTCTCTCCCTAGTCTAACTAGATCCATCCTATAAGCCTTGAATTTTAGACACGTTAACATAGGATCACATCCTAAAACATCATGAAGATCTAGGTACTTGAGTATGATGATGGCTCCCTATCATTGAATCCTCTGCTCTTATGTGCACACTACTTGTAATAAATGTCTATGTATTCTCATCCTAGAAACTCTCAACCACTAATTCATTCTCTAGAATCCCGGAAAAGGTATGAATTTATACGGTTATAACATCAGATCATATTTCTCTTCATAGATCATTATCCAATTTTTGATCTTGAAGGAATTGATCATGCACTATATCCCTTGAGTACCAATTCTATTTAGAGAAACTCAATTAATAATAAGAAATAGTGGTATATCCCAACTGAGGTTTTGGAAGCTCCATGATGTTCCAATCCCTCCATGTAGTAAGAGAAACATCCTCTCTAAAAAGGTGATCAAACTCTATCCATGAAAGATTCATCTCTTTATACTACTCGGAGACACATCCCCACTATCAGCCTATGGAGCCATTGATGTGACTCTTTTCTCGAACAACCATTGGATCTGCCTATATCCTAAAAAGATGGATAATTCACCACACTGCCTCATCCTAGTACTCAGTTTCCTATGTGTTAGTCTCCCCTTACAATATATGTGGTCTCTGCCACCGAAACTGCTGAAGCAAGCTTAGTCTTCACATCACAGCTATTCGTACTGCAGGAACCATCTGCTACTCAAAAATTGGTGTATGAATGATTCCCCAACTAGAGGTAATACCTTATAAATAATTATATTTATAGAAGCCACATCATTGAGTGGATCATCCTTATATTATTAATTCTGAATCTGATTGGGAAAATTTCATGGAGGAATCCTAAAATATACCAGATGTACCATGATCAATTACTATATCTTGAGTGAATATTAAAGAAGGACATGGAAACCACAACCCTATCTTATATAATGCATCTACAAATGTTTTTCCAGTAACCAACACCTACATATAACGAGTCAAAAGTATGATGATACGAAAAATATTCTATGGATATGTCAGCCACCACATCGAAACTAGAGTCCCTGCTATAAAATTTTAACTAAAAACACATAACACAATTTCCCCAAAAAAATCTCAAAAACTCTGATCCTAATGTAGAAAAAACTACTCTAATATCACTATGTCATAACCCAGAAAAATGGGGCATTAACCATCACTACACCATGCTCTCCTCCATTATCCCTAGGGCTTGTGACTAGCACTGAGTGGGAATATCAACCGCATGGGAGTCCTTAAATGAATGTATTTTTTAAAACCATGTTCCCTATAACCAAATTCATCATTAAATATATGTTACCATATGATCGATACAGAGAGCTATGCATGATGTAAAAATACTATATTACTGTAGATATTTTTGTGTCCACCACTTAGATAAAAACGTTCATAAAATAATTTTTATATCTAAAGGTTATAGAAGATCACATGTTACAATGAGAACCTATAGATACTACGACTTTTATCTTAATTTTTTTTTCATATGGTCTAAATACATCATTCTGACTAAACACAAATGTTTTTTTACTATCAGGTGATGGGGCTAATAATCGTTCAGACATCCTCTCATGAAGTTCACACTTTGTGATCTCTGGAAGGTGAGATCGAGAGGAAAAACCTACCAATAATAACACCATCTATTTCATGTTTCATAGGATGTTCATATCCATAGGTATGTATTTTGGTCTTCTAGATTGAGATCATTACTAGTCTCTAAAAATGATCATGTACTTTGATGCAAGGAAAAAACCATGATAATGTTATCTTATTAATGTATATTTTTTTTGGTTTTTCATTTGTGTTATGACATTAGTAAAATAATTAAGATATAATTTTTTAGTTTAGAGTTGATGAAGGAATATATCTCGATCCTGGTTGATCAGGATAGTAGTAACTTCATAAATACTTTTCTAAGGTAGTTATAGGTAAATATTTCTCATTACATTAACTAATAATAAATCAAGAAGGGATGATGACAAAATTGTGCAACCTACTTTATGAGATATCTAAATAAAAAGATATTACATTAGAAAATACATGTTTCGAGGTTGGTTGTTGTTGATATTACGATTCCTTATCTCTTTATGGGCATTGATGGGTCGATTGGTTCGGATCTTATTCTATGAATAATATTAATTGATATCAAGATAATGTCGTAGAGGGTTACACATAAATAAAATATTTAAGAATCTTCCTTATTTAGGTGAATTGGTTTATAAGAAATTGTGGTCCCCACTATGGGGTCTGAGAGTAGTCCATGTTTTATCAATCTATGATAATAAAATAAATTCATTATTATTCTTGTATAAAATAGTTAGGATGAATTTATTTGTTAAAATTTTTAAAAGGTGTTTAAGACAATATATAAAAATGTTGTATGAATTAATACTGTTTTAATATTCCAAGATCATTTAATAATTGTGGGAATTATGAGTTGGGCTAATGGAATTTTTTATCATGTAACATATTTAATTATATATTTGTAACAGCCCGAGATTTTATGAAAAATATTCTTTTTATTTCACTAATGTCTTCTGTTGTACGCTACACCAAAAGGAGCTTTCACAACACGCATCCTTTACTTGCCTTGCATTACACGCAATCACGACCTTTCTCGATAACGTGTGTAGTACGCAATAACGAGTTTCACTAAACAGCGATATGCTATTAAAATGTTATTAAAACTAGCCGTTATGAATAGTAATAACGACTTTTTGAAATTTTGTAAATTCTATTTTTCAAAATGGATTTCATTTTTGGATTCGGAGTATCGAATTTAGCCTAAGGTGAAATTTTGGTACTTTTCGGATAACATTCATATTCTGGTGAATAGTGAAAATTACTAAATTTTAATTAAAAACAACTTTTTTAATCGAAATAATCAATAGTGATAAATTATTAATTTGAGTGGTTTTAAAGTATATTTATAATATATTTTTACAATTAAATACAATTTTGGTCATTGGATGTAATTTCACATTTACACCAGACATAAACAAGTGTCAATCTTTTGATAGATATTGTTTCTTAAAAACACGCTATTTGTTTTAACAGCGGGATTTAATTATAAAATTAATTAATGAAACTTCTATGTTATGAATTTGGTAAATTAGACTTCATTTTTGAATTTGGAATATGAAATATAGCTTAGGATGACATTTTGGCATTGTTCTAAAAAACATCAATTTTTGATGAATAGTGAAACTACTAAGTGGTAGTTAAAAAAATTAATTTCTTCATAAATCTTAATTTTACCGCTTCTATGAATGGAATTTCAAAGATCCGAGAGACACGGTTGATGTCAGTAAGTAAAATGTGGTTCAATGAGATGAAAATAATTTTTGGTGAATAGTAACTTTTTACTTTTTTTTAACGCGGTTAATAGTAAATAGGGTAACTAAAGGTAAATATGATATTACTATTACCCTAACACATTTACTAATTCTATTGGATAAGTGTAATTCGACCAAAAACAAACTTAGGAATAAAATATGATCATTTAGGCCCACTTGGATTAGATTAGAACATTTATTATTCATTTATTTAAAGAAGGGTTAAAATAGTTAAAATCAACGTTTAATAAGTAAATAATTTTTAATATGGGGTTATATATAAGATAAATTCGACTATAAATATTCATTATAAAGCTAAAAAGATATCCTACATAATGATATTTTATTTGTAATATTTAGACATTATATAATTTAATGTATTTATGACACAATAATGATGCAGTAATTATCTTATTAATGAAATATTGACATAATTGATGTTATAAACACCAAAATAAATGTAATTTGAGACTTTTTATGAATTACACTAATTTTCTAGGTTACTATGATATATTAGTGTTGATTTAATCAACTTGGTTCTAACATATAATGCTGTTATGACTTTCACAAAAATCATATATCAAATAGTGTCAAAATTGACACAAAATAGTTTTAAAATCAAATATTATATTATTAATTGTTATTTTATTCCTAAAAATCTAATGTTCGGCCAAATGACTTAGATAAGGATATATATATTAATAATAAACAATTTGGGGTTCGTTTGGCATGTTATAGTAAGTGTATTAACCATATAGTGAAAGAAAACAAAAAGACATGGTAAAAGTTAAATTATTTAACTTAGAGTTAAATCTAATTGATAAGGTTAAAATAATACCCTAAACTTGTCTAAATCCTATTGGTTGATAGTATTTCGACCCTTCCCCACTTTAGCTTCGAAATAAAACCCTTTGGAACCATTATAAACCGATTTTGACTTTAATATAAAATAATATTTTGAGATATTCCTAAGGTGCCCCTCTCCTCCCTTATAAAAGGGCACCTCCTCCCCCTCCTCCTCACACCAATTTGAGCACTCAATCTCGGCCAAACCCTGCCATTTTCTCCTCTCCACTTCCCTAGAATAATCCTAGAGGTCCTGGTCTTCTTCAAAGTCCAATATTAGTTCCCCAAGTGGAGGATTCAAAGAAGCGTTCCAAAGAAGAGGTAATATCAATTACCGATCTTTTCAATTTCTTTCTTCTTCAACTTCTTCTTATTTAGTTGTTTCATGATAAAGTAATAACATAAGTATTACTTACATACTGATATGTTATTATAAATATGAAACAACCCTAATTCACCTTCTATCCATCCTACGGAAAAATGAAATCACCGCGCGTGCGTACGTACGGAATACCGTCTCCACGCCGTGGTGTAATCTATTTTCCACCACCACCTTACAAGGATGTGTATAATGGTGTAATGAGTAACTATTTATGATTATTATAAGGTAATATTGATACTGAAATAATATATATACTCCAATACAATTCCACGATCATAGGAACGATATCATCACTCGTGCGTACGTACGGAATACCATCTCCACGATGTGATGCGACTCGTTCTACATGATCATCATTACATAGTAATTATACAAATGAATTTAATGAATAAATATGATATATGTTACATTAATACCATTCTGGATATAAGGTATCTATAACCTTAAAGGAAGAATAAGAATTTATTCTGCAAAACACGCATAAGAACAAAAGGCAATAAAGACCCGAGTAACAAGTAACAATGAAATATTACTAACAAGAAGCTAAGAATATGACCATATATGATATCATATAAATATTTATGATTCTGGAATAAGTCAATAACATTATTTAAACCATTATACAGGAGCTTCGGACACATACAAAGCAAATTGGACCTAAGGTAAGGGAAATATCACAATCTCATTTTTATCCGAGATTGTTTATACGTTGGTATTTACTGGGGTGTATTTTATCATCCACATCTATGTTTCCTCAATATGTAATGTTATTTCCATCCACCTAAAATTGTTTAAATCCAATTTTACCCTTTGTTTAGTTTTTAGTAAAAGATATGAAAGGAATCTTTTGTCGTTTTTCGTACGAGGTACTTTTTGACTTTTTCGATGACAGTACGAAGAATGTTTTTTTTAACTTATATGGCACGAACGGATTTTTACGGTTTTATAAATCCTTATTTTCATGAACCATCCTCCAAAATATTTCATGAATATTTTCAATAAAATCTTTTTCTTTTAAAATTTCATGATGTTTTGTGAAAAGAAGTTGATTTTGAAGAAGAAAGGATATTTTCCTCAAGAATTCAATTCAAGTGTTTTATCAAAATTATTTTTCATCTAAGATAATAAAGGGTTATGTTTCTATCCATATTTTTTCATTGATTTGACTATGTTGTGATGGAATTATGTTTATGAATTCCTTTATCTTATATGAATGGTTTTATGATGTCATGTTGTTCAAGAATCCCATTTTTATTACATGGGTTATGCAATGATGTATGATTTATGATTTTGTGGCACACATAAGAATGGTATCATTATGAGATGGGTGGGACCTATATCTCCCTCCAATGCATTGGGTAAAGATTTTATATCTCATGAGATAGACATGGCTGAAATGGTAGGTTATACCGGTTCAGTGAAACAGGATTGAAACGAGGGTTACTCGATTCAGAAAGGGACTTTGTCCACTAAGATAGTCTTGGCAATGAGTCTCGACTAACAAGAAATAATTCTCTATGATTATGTGTGAATGCCACAATGTTTCATGTTTTAAGTTATGATTATTGGGATTTCATTTCACTACTATGATTTATCCCATGTTATGAAATTATGCTCTCTTTTGCAGGTTAAGATTTCCAAAAGTTATGTTCTTATGAATATGATGTGATTTATTTTTCTTTTGTTTACCCTTACTAAGAATTTGAGCTCACCCTTTTATGTTTTCTTTTCCCCAGGATATAAAGAAAGGTTTTAGGTAAAAAAAAGAGAAGATCTTTATGGGAGATATTGAAGATCTTTCACCACGATTAGAAGATTACGTTCCGAGTTTCCAAAGACACTAAACTATTACGATCCTTGTGTGTGTGTTTTTGTTATGTACTAAGTATTCCGCAAATGTAATGTAATGTCCATGTACGTCAGGATACGAGTCTCTACAGTTGGTATCAGAGGAAAGGTTTAGTCAACCTTTGGAAACTAGGATGCGAAAACGTTAGTGAGATCCCTAGAGATATTTCTAAGGTATGTCTAGGGATGCCCCTAAGGATAAGTATACGTATAGGATATAGTCCTAGAACTATGGTAACAATATTAGATTAAACCAAATATGATAGATATTTAAGTTACTCCCCCTTTATTATGATTTTTTCATCTAACACTATTCTGTTTGGGTTTTAGAAAATGG
Organism: Viscum album; assembly: GCA_963277665.1. Classification (NCBI taxonomy): domain Eukaryota; kingdom Viridiplantae; phylum Streptophyta; class Magnoliopsida; order Santalales; family Viscaceae; genus Viscum; species Viscum album. Next base: position 1,563,932,776 of record OY728165.1, read on the forward strand.
CTGGAAACAAGATGATTCACAATAATGGAGGATATGATGGACAATGGAATGATATTCTTCATGAGAAACCAAATGAAATGGGATTTGGATGTCCAAACATCATTATTATGCCGAATCAGCAATCTCACAATATGATCAATAACGTAAAATTTGGTAAGTTTCCTGACTCGACTAATAAGAGAAAGATGAAGTTCCATGATGATCATAGAGGAAAGAAAGTTCAATTTCCCCTATGTAAATCATGTGGGAAGAGGCATCAAGGAGAATGTTTCAAGGGAACTAGAAGATGCTTTGGGTGTGGAAAAGAAGGACACAAAGAAAGTAAGTGCAAAGGAAAAGGGTCGGTTAACACCATGGATGAGGATAATGGTATTGCTACGACATCAAAAATGGTTAAGTGTTTTAAATGTGGAATGTATGGGCATTATGCAAACAAATGCCCTAAGGGAAAGACTCATGTATGGAATTAGTATGGTCATATGGGTAGTATTTATGTGGATGATGATGAAGAGACTACAAATGATATGTGAGATGAAAATTTTTTTGAAGCTCAGTCAATGGTTTGAGTATGTAGTGGAATGATTACATGTTTATCATGTGTAATTTTGTATAAGTAATCTCATGCTACTATGGAATAAAGAGACATATATGGATTGTTACACTGTTGCCTTTCCTCGTGTTTTGAAAGTGTATGATTAATGTTACCAGTATCCATGAAAGGTTATTCAGATATTTTTGGAATGTAGATGATATGCGCATAATGAAGGGATAAGGAGAAAATTAAATGTTTGATAGTATTCATGAGCTCATGATTGATATAAATACTAAGTGATATCATGGTTTGAGTATACAGAATTTTGAGGATTTTGGTATGTGAAAAGTGTTAACTTTTAACTGCATTCAAGTTTTCACTATGGTTCAATGGGTATTCAAGAGAATACATGATTAAGGACTTTGAATGTTTGGAATGTGACCAATAAAACATATCTTATGATATATGGGGATCAATGATGGTATTAAATCTCTGGTAATCGTTTTCACTATGTTATGAGAGTGGACTGCAATATTATGGATAAACCTAAAGATTGGAATGGATTATGTTGGACATAAGTTAGTATTGTTTAAGGATAGAAGTTTTTTTTTCGATATTATTGATGGGATGTTATAGTAATGTAGTTTTAGAAAAAGGACAACCTGCAGGACCGGCGACAGCCCATCGCTTCGGACAAGGCTGTGGGAATCGAACCCACAACAGAAGTGCGACTGGCCTTTATCGCCTACCACTGGCCTACAGGAAGTCCCTATTTAGTAGAAACTAGTTTTATTATATTAAGCAGTATGATATATGAAGTATAAGTCCATTTTAGGAACCATATATGATTAATCTCACTATAGACCGACTTATATATATAATTTTTGCTAACCTTTTGTTTGAGACAGATGGAATGACCCGTCATTCTATCACATAATCTGCTAACACTTCACGAATAACAAATTCAACTTCATTTATTTAAGAGATGAAGTGGAAATTGTTCAAGGCACGAACAACAGTGAGATTGTACCAAAATAAAGTAAGTATTTATTCTAATTCAAATTTTCAACTTTAGGGAAATGATCTTGAAAACCAAAAATGTTGTCCTAGTGATCTTATACCTGATGAATCAGATGGTACCTTATATCATCACAAATCTATGGATTTGTTATTACTGGATTTTCCATAGCCATGTTCTCTACCACTCTCCATTAGAACATGATGGTTAGATTTCTCTTCCATATCCATATTTTTACCTATGTGGAAACCCAACGATTAGTTTATTTGGGTAATCGTTACATTTCATACTTTAGTTTTTAAAGCCAAGTTTTGGTATTCCTTTTTACGATGTGGGGTTCTATTAAAGAAACTTTCGAATAGTAAACCATTTATAACCCCGACGAATTTCGAGGGCGAAATTCATTTTAAGGGGGGTAGAATGTAACAGCCCGAGATTTTATGAAAAATATTCTTTTTATTTCACTAATGTCTTCTGTTGTACGCTACACCAAAAGGAGCTTTCACAACACGCATCCTTTACTTGCCTTGCATTACACGCAATCGCGACTTTCTCGATAGCGTGTGTAGTACGCAATAACGAGTTTCACTAAACAGTGATATGCTATTAAAATGTTATTAAAACTAGCTGTTATGAATAGTAATAACGACTTTTTGAAATTTTGTAAATTTTATTTTTCAAAATGGATTTCATTTTTGGATTCGGAGTATCGAATTTAGCCTAAGGTGAAATTTTGGTACTTTTCGGATAACTTTCATATTCTGGTGAATAGTGAAAATTACTAAATTTTAATTAAAAACAACTTTTTTAATCGAAATAATTAATAGTGATAAGTTATTAATTTGAGTGGTTTTAAAGTATATTTATAATATATTTTTACAATTAAATACAATGTTGGTCATTGGATGTAAATTCACATTTACACCAGACATAAACAAGTGTCAATCTTTTGATAGATATTGTTTCTTAAAAACACGCTATTTGTTTTAACAGCGGGATTTAATTATAAAATTAATTAATGAAACTTCTATGTTATGAATTTGGTAAATTAGACTTCATTTTTGAATTTGGAATATGAAATATAGCTTAGGATGACATTTTGGCATTGTTCTAAAAAACATCAATTTTTGATAAATAGTGAAACTACTAAGTGGTAATTAAAAAAATTAATTTCTTCATAAATTTTAATTTTACCGCTTCTATGAATGGAATTTCAAAAATCCGAGAGACACGGTTGATGTCAGTAAGTAAAATGTGGTTCAATGAGATGAAAATAATTTTTGGTGAATAGTAACTTTTTACTTTTTTTTACCACGATTTATAGTAAATAGGGTAACTAAGGGTAAATATGATATTACTATTACCCTAACACATGTACTAATTCTTTTGGATAAGTGTAATTCGACCAAAAACAAACTTAGGAATAAAATATGATCATTTAGGCCCACTTGGAGTAGATTAGGACATTTATTATTCATTTATTTAAAGAAGGGTTAAAATAGTTAAAATCCAAGTTTAATAAGTAAATCATTTTTAATATGGGGTTATACATAAGATAAATTCGACTATAAATATGCATTAGAAAGCTAAAAATATTTCCTACATAATGGTATTTTATTTGTAATTTTTAGACATTAAATAATTTAATTTATTTATGACACAATGATGATGCAGTAATTATCTTATTAATGAAATATTGACATAATTGATGTTATAAACACCAAAATAAATGTAATTTGAGACTTTTTATGAATTACACTAATTTTCTAGGTTACTATTATATATTAGTGTTGATTTAATCAACTTGGTTCGAACATATAATGCTGTTATGACTTTCACAGAAATCATATATCAAATAGTGTCAAAATTGACACAAAATAGTTTTTAAATCAAATATTATATTATTAATTGTTATTTTATTCCTAAAAATCTAAGGTTCGGCCAAATTACTTAGATAAGGATATATATATTAATAATAAACAATTTGGGGTTCGTTTGGCATGTTATAGTAAGTGTATTAACCATATAGTGAAAGAAAACAAAAAGACATGGTAAAAGTTAAATTATTTAACTTAGAGTTAAATCTAATTGATAAGGTTACAATAATACCCTAAACTTGTCTAAATCCTATTGGTTGATAGGATTTCGACCCTTCCCCACTTTAGCTTCGAAATAAGACCCTTTGGAACCATTATAAACCGATTTTTACTTTAATATAAAATAATATTTTGAGATATTCCTATGGTGCCCCTCTCCTCCCTTATAAAAGGGCACCTCCTCCCCCTCCTCCTCAAACCAATTTGAGCACTAAATCTCGGCCAACCCCTGCCATTTTCTCCTCTACACTTCCCTAGAATAATCCTAGAGGTCCTGGTTTTCTTCAAAGACCAATATTAGTTCCCTAAGTGGAGGATTCAAAGAAGCGTTCCAAAGAAGAGGTAATATCAATTACCGATCTTTTCAATTTCTTTCTTCTTCAACTTCTTCTTCTTTAGTTGTTTCATGATAAAGTAATAACATCAGTATTAATTACATACTGATATGTTATTATAAATATGAAACAACCCTAATTCACCTTCTATCCATCCCACGGAAAAATGAAATCACCGCGCGTGCGTACGTACGGAATACCGTCTCCACGCCGTGGTGTAATCTATTTTCCACCACCACCTTACAAGGATGGGTATAATGGTGTAATGAGTAACTATTTATGATTATTATAAAGTAATATTGATACTGAAATAATATATATACTCCAATACATTTCCACGATCATAGGAACGATATCATCACTCGTGCGTACGTACGGAATACCGTCTCCACGATGAGATGTGACTCGTTCTACATGATCATCATTACATAGTAATTATATAAATGAATTGAATGAATAAATATGATATATGTTACATTAATACCATTCTGGATATAAGGTATCTATAACCTTAAAGGAAGAATAAGAATTTATTCTGCAAAACACGCATAAGAACAAAAGGCAACAAAGACCCGAGTAACAAGTAACAATGAAATATTACTAACAAGAAGCTAAGAATATGACCATATATGATATCATATCAATATTTATGATTCTGTAATAAGTCAATAACATTATTTAAAACATTATACAGGAGCTTCGGACACATACAAAGCAAATCGGAACTAAGGTAAGGGAAATATCACAATCTCATTTTTATCCGAGATTGTTTATACGTTGGTATTTACTGGGGTGTATTTTATCATCCACATCTATGTTTCCTCAATATGTAATGTTATTTCCATCCACCTACAATTGTTTTAATCCAATTTTACCCTTTGTTTAGTTTTTAGTAAAAGATATGAAAGGAATCTTTTGTCGTTTTTCGTACGAGGTACTTTTTGTCTTTTCCGACGAAAGTACGAAGAATGTTTTTTTTAACTTATACGGCACGAACGGATTTTTACGGTTTTATAAAGCCTTATTTTCATGAACCTTCCTCCAAAATATTTCATGACTATTTTCAATAAAATCTTTTTCTTTTAAAATTGCATGATGTTTTGTGAAAAGAAATTGATTTTGAAGAAGAAAGGATATTTTCCTCAAGAATTCAATTCAAGTGTTTTATCAAAATTATTTTTCATCTAAGATAATAAAGGGTTCTGTTTCTATCCATATTTTTTCATTGATTTGACTATGTTGTGATGGAATTATGTTTATGAATTCCTTTATCTTATATGAATGGTTTTATGATGTCATGTTGTTCAAGAATCCCATTTTTATTACATGGGTTATGCAATGATGTATGATTTATGATTTTGTGGCACACATAAGAATGGTATCATTATGAGATGGGTGGGACCTATATCTCCCTCCAATGCATTGGGTAAAGATTTTATATCTCATGAGATAGACATGGCTGAAATGGTAGGTTATACCGGTTCAGTGAAACAGGACTGAAACGAGGGTTACTCGATTCAGAAAGGGACTTTGTCCACTAAGATAGTCATGGCGATGAGTCTTGACTAACAAGAAATAATTCTCTATGATTATGTGTGAATGCCACAATGTTTCATGTTTTAAGTTATGATTATTGGGATTTCATTTCACTACTATGATTTATCCCATGTTATGAAATTATGCTCTCTTTTGCAGGTTAAGATTTCCAAAAGTTATGTTCTTATGAATATGATGTGATTTATTTTTCTTTTGTTTACCCTTACTGAGCATTTGAGCTCACCCTTTTATGTTTTCTTTTCCCCCGGATATAAAGAAAGGTTTTAGGTAAAAAAAGAGGTGATCTTTATGGGAGATATTGAAGATCTTTCACCACGATTAGAAGATTACGTTCCGAGTTTCCAAAGACACTAAACTATTACGATCCTTGTGTGTGTGTTTTTGTTATGTACTAAGTATTCCGCAAATGTAATGTAATGTCCATGTATGTCAGGATACGGGTCTCTACAATATTAATAGAAGGTGATAAAATATAACTATTATTTACAATATAGATTCGTTCATTTTAATTTTTTTTATTACTTATTATGTGGGAATTTTATTTCCAAGGGAAGAGGAACCCCGTTTGTGTATTTACCCTCCCAATATATAAGGAGGAGAGGCTCAATCCAACGATTGTTTATTCATTCAGAATGAGAGCTCCCCTCTCCTCTCAATTTATAGAGAGATAGACTCCCAATCATATAATTTTATTCAAGCATGAATTCAATGGATCAAAGGATTAGATCAAGGTGGTCTTCATGACGCAGAGGGATTCGTCATAGCTCTATACTAGCACCCACATTTTGACAAACAATGATTTCATGGAATCTTAGTGAATGTGTGGATGATCTCGAGGGGTCCAACTTCATATCCTTTATTCACCAATCACTAGCAATGGGCTACAGTTTTGAATACTCCAATTCAGAGTGAGGCACTTATTCTACATTGTTATTTGTGCTCTGTTTAAATCATGTGATATCGTTGGACCGTATTGGGGCTCAGATCATTACAAATGACATTTTATTTTATTTCTGGTGATGGAATGTTTTAAACCCTCTATACCACCGACTTCTTCTACATTCTCTTGTACCATAAATTGGTTTACGAGAGATAACATGTCTTTTTTCTTTAGAAAAAACATAAATTTTATTAAATTATATAAAGGGTTTAAATTTGGTCCCAACAAAATGAACCACTCTTTTATACGATTTTAGACAGCCAAGTGATGGCTATCCAAAATTTTTAGTAGGAATATTTTTTTTTATGATTCAAATTGAATAAATATATATATATGGGTGTGTGTGTTTGTTGTGTCGGTTGTGGCGTTTCTACAAAAAATTCTGAAAAATTCTTATTTCAACCCAAAATAGTTTTTCCCAGTTTGAACCAGATTCCACCCATAATGCGAATTTTGAATTACAATAATAATTTTCATTACTATAATTATTGGATACTTAAAATATCCTTTCAATTTTCCATAAATGAACATTGACCCACTGATTCTATTATTCATCATTTGGAGAAATAAAAAACAATAATTGATAATTTTAAAAATATAAGGTGGAAGCAGCCATATTTTGTAGTAACTGAAAATAAAATGGGTATTCACTTGTTTTTAGTCTGAAACAAAATTTATTTAGGGATTATTTTAAGGATCTAATTAAATTAATTAAAATTGGCTTTTAGAATCCCCTATATCACATATCGTCGACTTCCTACCAATCTACTATTAGACCTCATGGGTGAAGCCCTGGCTGCATCGACCCTCCTCTTCCTAGTCACACACAAACCTCCTTATTGACTTATGTAGTAACTTATTTTGCAACACATCCCTCCCCCGATAAGGATCCTACGGAAGTACCCTCCGATGTGATCCATGACACATGATTTCAACCAAGAAACCACTGGTAGTAGGAACCTCATCCTACCACTTCCACTAAAAAATGGAACCCCACCCAGCGTAAAAGCTGGCTACCGCCCAACCTGCCTCTCATCTTCCCGAACACTAGTATCTCACTCCCCTTTGTTGCACCACATGACCACCACTAGGATCAACCTAGTCAGTCTAGATCTAAACCACCTCCCATGATGACAACCTTTCCTGGTCCGTGCACAATTAACCCACTACTGGCATCGCCCCTCTGCCGACATATCTTTTCTTATGCAGTCAACACCATAAATGACCATAAATGCATCACACAAGATAAAAAATTAACCCATGATCTATTCCATAAGATATAGGATGCAACTTTAGGCAATATCCCTTTATCATTGTTATCCTTTCCATGACGTGTCCTGTTAGTGAGCTTCCCCATAATCTCCATGTTAGACCTAGTTCAGCTGCGAGTGAAATGAGGTAACCCCAGCCACGAACCCCCATGGGTATATTTCAACTCGACCAACCATATAATGGGATTAGGTGGATAGGACCAACCCATAATGTGTTAGGGTTGGTTTTCCTAACCCAAAAATCCCATGCACTATGTCTGGCTAGCTCATAATGGGATTTCTAGGGTTCATAATGTCCCATAATGGGTATAGGTAGGGTTTTAGGTCCCAAGTTAATTTAATTTTATCGAAATTAATTAAGATGATTAATTAAATATATTATTAATTTAAATAAATAAAAAATTAATTTTTTTAAGGAAATTATAATTTTAGTACTCTGAAATATTAATTTAATTTTGATTATTGCATTATATTTTTCTCAAATTTAGTTTATGGTTAAAAAATTAAATTAATGTTGGGACCAAATAAAAATATTTGATTTAAAATTTATCCTAATTCATTTAATTTATTTATATCCATCTTATATATTTTATTAATATTAATTTTATCATGTTATTACCTTTTCTAGTTTACTTGTCTTGAGAAATTGACTGACTGTGTGTTTGTATATTTTTCTTATTTTTTTATTTTTTATTTAATCGTGTGTGATAAATGTAATTAAATAATATAGTCTACACATTGTCATTTTTTATTGATAATATGGGTTAGAATTCCCAAATGAAAGTTATTTATCTATATTTTGTACTATCGAGACCACATGACATATGTGCTAACTCTTTTTTACTATGATGAGGATGGTGTAAGATTCAGATAATTCCAAGATGTGGTAGAATTCATATTAGATGTGGCCACACTAAATGGGGATGAGATGCATCATATTTCAATCCATGAATTATGTATGATTTGCCATGTTCCTAGTTTTTCCATTACATTTTAATGGATCAACCAATATTAGATTCTCAATAATAGCTAAGAATTTTTATTTTCTTTTTTTATTTGTTTATTATTTTTTTCATTTTCATTACAATGAGAAACACATAAAATAATAAACATTAAAATGCATAAATACATTATGGATGTTTTTTTGTTAATATTCAGTTATGAGAGAGAAATAATAGATTGAATAGATTAATTGAAGTGGATTGTATTCATCAAGAAAAAATATTTAAAACTCCAAAGAAATATTATGTTGAAAGCACTTCCATCACTCGATTTTGAAAAAAACCCAGTGTTTGGTGTGATTTTAAGCCAAAGTTTAGGGTGAATCTTTTTATTGATGAATTTTTATTAAATTGATGGTTTAAATTAACTTAATATTGAATAAAATAAGTATCCAAGGATATATTTCTTTAACATTAGATGAAATCATTGAGTAAATCATATTTATGATTTTAGAAAGCAAGACTACACTGAACAGGTCAAGGAGCTGCGAGTTAATACAATAGGCTAGTCATGCTCCAACATTTAAATCACAGAGTTGTGGTGTATCCCAATATTATTGGCTAATAGTGGAGGTTAATGGATCCATTCTACTAGAATAATCAAGTGGTAGATCATTTTGATTCTATTACATGGGATTTATAGAGTTTGATAAAATAGTCGGAGACATTTAATAATTTATTTAATTAATAAATATTTTCTAAATCGGTTATCAAGATAAAATTACTAATCTTATAGATTTATAATTTGTAGAAAATGTAAATAAATACTATTAACATTACGTAATGAATTATTGAAAAAATTAATGTCCTATCTAGAAATTGTTTTGAAAGATTAGTACTAGCGCCTGTGCAAAATACTATGATATATGACATCCATGGTCTTGGAGTCCCCAATACCTATTGAGCCACCTCATGAAATGATGGTGTTAAATTATTATATTAGATTCATGTATGATTCATATTATTTTTATTTAATAATTATATCATCAAAATATGGTGTTTCTTGTTGATACAACATCAGTACATAAATTATTCCACATGTAGTCACATCTATGAGATGCCTACATGGAGAAAGAGAAGAATAGATTTGAATAGGTGATGATTACACTATACCTGTTCAAATTAAAAAATGAACCATTGTATTTCAATAGATATATTTCACATATCATTTTCACCCATTTAATCTAGATTAAGGAAAATTTTTTTACCTATTAGGTAATGTTCTTTATGTAAATGAGAGCTTAAGGAATGTATAATATTTATTTCTTCCAGTGAACATGTTGATAGAGAAGGGGAAATGTCAATGGAAAATGTAATGCCAATATCAAATTCACAATGACCATCAATGAAATAAGGTTGGATAATAATCATGAGTTTATTTTCCTCCCATATCGTGAAGTAACATCAATATAAGATAAATTAAGTAATTATAAATTATTAAAAAAGTACTCGTTCCTTATTCGATGAATATTCATCAATTTCATGTAATCATTCAATTATACTTCTTTGGTAATAAAAGAAATATTCTCATAACATATGTATATATAAATACAATATATAATTAAGTATAGAAACATTATTAATGTTAGTTTTGTTCTCCATGAGGATATGAAATTGTGGTCTACAAGTTAGTTATGAGAAGTAAACCACATTAAATTTCAAAGTAAATGATTCTAATATAAATTTTAGATAGTATAGACAAAAAAAATCTCTTGTGTACATTGGACACTAGGATACATTATTCTAGTTCAAGGTTGACAATTTTTTGTGTTGTATAATGCTCAATCAACAGTTCATGGATACTTGAATCATAGTTGATGCATTATGAATACAAAATGTAATACTTACACACCTAGTTGTGGAAGGATAATGTATTTTTCAAGAATAATATATGTTTTTTCAAGGATATACCCACTATGGTTTTAGAATCATTAGAGTTAAAGACCTTAGGTATTATTGATACACATATATAATTTTTTCAGAAAAAGAAACCTATAAATATAATGGTTAGGCACATATATTTCAGAATTATTTCATCTAGAGATCATGACCCATTACAAGGTTATGATAGTGATAAGTATACTTCATATTATTACATTATGCTTGTTTAAGGAATGTAAAATTGAATTATGAAGCATGCCTAGGAAGAAGTTATGATATTTGTTGGGACTGTGTGCCAATGATTATATTGACCAAGCATTCACCGATAATCACAATATATCTTGGAGTGATTCTTAAACACACATTACCTTATCCAAATCAAAGTGATAATGCTAGCATGGAGTAATGATAATGATTCATACATGTTATCATTAATCAAAAAAATGTGGCATGTATTATTTCCTAAACTAAAATTTCATTATACACATCAGAGTCATGATGTAAGTAAAAGGAGTCTCAATGTTAAAAATCATGCATTTCAGATATGTCTATTATTTTTGAGATGGGAATCACAAATAACAACATTTTCATACAACCATATTACATCTATCATGTATATCATATGAATTATAGTATGACATAAATACATTTTCATAAGACAATGTCTTTATTTGAAGAATGTGTATAATGTATATAAACAAAAAACATCAAGGAAAACCCAATGTAGATCTAACATAATTCAGCTAAAAGTAAAATAAGATACTACAGAAATACTTATAAAAGAAAATTTGAAGTCACGTGATGGACTAATTTTCATAAAAGTGTTCATATATCTATTTGAGAATGTGGGATCCAGATTGACATGGGTTTAATCAATTCCTATGATGTAAAAATATTTAGCATTGGAATGAGTTCCACAAGTGGTGTTGAAGAAGAATATACCAGAGATATATTGAATAGAAAGGATAAAACAATGCTAATGATTTAATATTCACCATGACAAGTGATACACTATTCATAGAAAATAATTATTCCTACAAGTAGAAAGTATATGAATATTAGCTAAAACCAAAATGATCAATTTTATGTCAATTATGGATTTCGTGTATTAAAGTATACGAAGATCATTATTTTTAATATTGTGGTGGGAAATTCATGTGATACTATACATGGATGGTATAACTGTCGTACCAATAAGGATAGAATGGTAACACTGAATATTTTTTCCCAAATCCATTAGAATTTAACTTGTCACTTTTAATTTTTATTATCATTTTATCGGTAATTAGATGTCATGACCACTAATCATTGAAGGTTTCTATTTGATGAAACCAGAATGGGATGATGAAACCATATAACTCTAATTAAGAGTTAATGTTACTGAAATCTAGTTAATGATTAATGTTAGTAACAAGATCATATAATATTCATTTGGAAATAAAGTTTTCCATGTTTCTACTAGTGGATTATGCGAGATACATTATTTTACATGTAAAATATGTATGATAACATATGGAAAAAATATATTTGTCTTATATTCAGTCAATATCGTAATGAAATTAAAACTCTAGAAATTCAGTTAATTTAGAAACCTATGATACATGGATCATGATCTAATTTGGAAAATCTAGTCAATCATACATTTACTAACATGGTATTGAAAAATATAAGTTGGAATAATTTGAGATATAATTGTTAGCGATGTCACATAGCATAAATCTCTTCATGAATAAATACATGGGAATATATTGAGAATAAAGTGGTGAGATGAAATTCCATATTTTCCAATTATGGACTAATCACTTATGCCATGATATGTGCAAGAAATGTTATTTCCAGTAAACAATTTATGGTTGGAAAATATTAGTTATATCTATGATAACAACAAGGGAAGAAGTACAAACTATCCAAGAATACAAGAGAGAGAGAGGGTACAGAGGATATATACACGGTGTGTGGAGACAAAGGGATACTAGTTTTTATGGGGACATAAACTAATATTCCCTAGATCTATGTGATAAAATCTATTAGTTAGGATATGTTAATTTGTGAGATATGATCATACATGATATTGATATCCATACCTACTATTCCATGTATGTATTATATTACGAGGAAAATGAGAACAATTTATTAAATGAAATTATTTTCCTTGTTCTTGGAATCGCACCAAGTATGTAATGTTTTGTCATTCTGATAGTTCTATTATGAGTACTAGAAATTATTCCATGTATTGAATGTGAGAAAAGTGATTATACAAGATGATTTAATCTCTTGATAATTTTTAATCAATGATTTTAGGCCTCTCATATCATAATATCCATGCATGAGATACTTGGAAGACTAAACAAATAAATCCATTACTCAGTGGTAACATGATATTAATCTTGTGGGAGATAACATGGACAGGAATAATGTTCGGTCTAGTGAAAGTGGGAGTGTTATACAAGTGGGATACCTAGACCGAATATTATATGTAATTTTCAATTATCATATCATGGATATTGTGAGATTTTCATGATGTACACTTATCATTACAGTGTAGACATTTATTTTTCAAATATTTCATTGTAATGTACATAGTTTAATTTTCATTCAAAAGGTTATAAAATATATCTGGATATAATGAGAACCTCGAGATACTATGACGTTAACATTAAAAATGTACCATGTTCAAGATACATCATTTGGACTAGACATAGATGAATTTTTACTATCAAGTGTTAGGGTATCATAATCATTGATGATTCTTATGATGATGTTCACACTTAGTGGTATATGGTTGGTGGGATCATGAGGATATACCTTCTAATAAGAGAATAACATGATTCAGGTGTAAATAGTAATTTCTATCTAGGGAATTGTGTATAGGTTTATTAACATGATATCATTACCAGTGTGTTCCATTTGATCAAATAATTTGATGCTAGGAAAATCTAGGATGATGAAATCGTGGTGAAGTAAATTTTATTGGGTGTTACACTAGTGGTATGGAATTGGTTGAATTATAATGATATAAATTTTCTCATATATGTTAATATGGTAATATAAAATTTTCCTTGTTTATATTGATGGTAGTAACTTGATAAATCATTGGCCAAGTTAGTAGAAGGTGAATCTTTCCATTTTGACCAACAAACAATAAATAAATGAATAAAGATGACACAATTGTGAATAATAATTTATTAAATATAAAAATAAAAAGTTTTATATTACATAGTACATGTTTAGAGGTTATTTTTCATTAATATAATTATTGAAGTATTGAGTAATTAGATTGAATTTATTTATTAATTCTATTAACAAGTATTTATGAATATATAAGAAAATATTATTCAAATTAATATTATTTTAATTTTCTAGGATCATTTAATATTAGTGAGAATTAATATTCAAATAAAATGACTTAGTTTTATCAAGTAATATATATATTTTTATATTTATCAGAGGTGATAAAATATAAATCACATTTATAACATAGTTTAGTTTGTCATAATTATTTATTTAAACCATATTTATTGGTAATTTTACTTTTGTGGGATAGGGGAATTTTGGGTATTTACTCAATCCATGATATTAGAATGGAGAGAGGGTTATTAAAAAGAATATTCATTCATCAAGAATGAGAGAATCTCTCTACATCTTCTTTCTATAGAGAGAAAGTGTCTCTCCAGGTGTTTGATTCTAGCACACCATCAATGGATCGAAGGAAAAATCTAAGGTGATTGTTGTGAAGTCTAAGGATTTTTCACCACTTTGTTCTAGAACATATATTTTGATGAAGGACGAGAACGTGGACTGTTAGAGTGTGAGTGGATGATCTATAGGGTATTGGCTTTGGATCCGTTCAGCAACAGTCTCTAACGATGTGCTGTAGTGGGGGGATCTTCAATTTAGAATGAGGCACACAGTAATTTTTTATTGTGTTCTATTTAATTCACTTGATATTCTCATACAATACTAGAGATTGGTTCATTAGATATGACAAGTGTTTCTATTTTTTATGATAATTTATTTTTAAATAACCTATAACACACTTATTTTTTAAAACGGACACTATGTTTGATAGCGTACATGATGATCCATGTTGAACTTAAGAAGGAAAATAAATATTATTATATAAATTTTACCATGAAAACATAGCCATTAGAATGGATCGAATAAATAGTGTTAAAAAATTATAAAAATATGGTTTAAACATGTTAGTATAATGATTAATTGGTAACCAAATTAATTATAAAAAGAAAGAAAAACCAATTGAATATAAAAGATGTGTTTTTATTAAAAACTAATTAAATGAGAATAACTATGTTTATAAAATTATAAAATAAATCTTTTTGGATTATATTTATCTAATATAAATTCAAAATAATGTTTAAAATTAAACTTATATTTTTTACAGACATCATATAAGACCAAAATCAATTTTATGCATAAAAGGTGTATTTTTTAAAAAGGCATTTTCACTACATTTTGATGAAGAACCCATTATAAATATAGTTATTTATTAGTTTTAGAAATTATATTTGACAAATTAAAATTATTATTTTCAAATTATACATAATATTTTACTTCTTGTTTTTCAAATAATATTCATTTTTTAATGAATAGTAAAAAATAATGCATTTTAATTCAAAATAGTTTTTTGTCTAATTTATTTATATATTTATATTGTCCTTATAATTGGTTTCAAAGTTCAATTATATTGACTTTAATCATTTAATCCAATTCTGTTAATTGGAATCAATTTTATTTTCATATTGAACAAAAAATCTTTGTGATCTTTGGAATGTTTTACTTAAAATCCCATTTTCTTATTCTGAAATTGGTCTTAATTTTACATGTAATTTTTCAACATTTGTGAAGTGAATTTTCAAAAAATAAAATAGATTTTTTTATTCAGTATGAAATATTTTATCTAATAGGATCAACATAATTTTTCGTGAATTTTAATGTTTGTATTTTACTAATCACGATTAAGTGTAAATATGGCAATTAAACCTAAAAATAATATTATAATATTATGAAACTACCCTAACACTTGTCTTGATATTATTGGATGAGTTATTTCAGACTAATACAATCCTCAGTAATAAATGGTGGATTTTGTAATCCACAAGGGGGTTATTATGACATTTATAACGTCTTATTTAAATTAAACTCAAAGATGACATAATCATGTCTCTTATTACTAAAATAATTTTAAAATGGGGGTTTTCAGTGATATATCAGACCATAAATAGTTCATAAAAATATAAAAATATTACATAAATATTGGTAATTTATCTACTATTTTTATAGATTAAATGACTACATTAATTTGTGACACAATGATGACACAGTAATATATTTATTAATCGAGTAATCAAATAAATGAAATTAATAATATTAAAATAAATACAATTTATAATATTCAATGTCGTAAAAGTATTTTGTTGATGAATTTTACATTTTATATATGGGTATATGTAGTTTTTTATACTGAATAAATTTTTTATGAGTGTTTAAAATTCCATTTAATGAATAGTGTAAAAATTGACATTATTCATAAATTAAAATAAAAAATATTTTTTAAAATTGTATAAAAATTTTAAAAATAGAATATTTATCCAAATAGATATGGTATGTCTTAAAATGTCATTAATGACTCATTAATTTGTTTTTGGAATGTTATGGTAACTAATTTAATCTTCAAAGTGTAAATTACATGATAAAACAGTAAATGTTAAAAAGGGATAAAAAAGGATTTAAAATTATTCCTATTTTTTTAAATTTTATTTTATTAAAATATTATTAATATATGTATCCTGTCGTTGAAATAACTGAATTTGGATCCATTTGGAATCAAAAATGAATTTATATTAATTAAATACATCTAAAACTTCTAAGAGTGTCCCACCCCTGTCCTTTTAAAGGAAACCCATTCTTCTCTATTGAAAACACTTAAAAACCTATTTGATTCATAATAAATCTTCCAAAAAACATTCCTATAATCCATACCCACATTCTAATGGCCTTGTTTTCGGCATGAAAACCACTTTAGATGTGTTGATCTATTATGAAGGTTGATCAACAGAATGAAAGGTAATGTTTTTACTTAAGTGTTTGTATTTTATTTATTCCTCCTCATCCTTAAAATATCATCCAAAGATGATGAGATAATAACTCCAGTATAATAAATATACTGAGATATTATTATATTAATATCATGTCCCAAATCAATATACAGTTCCATCAAATTGTAAAATAATTAATCATTCATGCGTACGTGTGAACTATCATCTCCGCGAACTGATATAATTCATTTTCAATAACCATCTATCATGACCGATTATAATAATAGATTAATTGTTCACATGTGATATTAATTACATATTTTTCATTATAATAGAATAATATTTTAATTATGTTCTTACATTCCATGCACATAAAAATGATAATGGTGTTCATGCATAAGTGTGAACTATCACCTCCATGAAGCAATGTTATTTGTTTTTAATGTCCACGTCGCTTGGATAATATATATGTATATTTAAATTATTAATATCATATTAATTATGTTATGATAATTATTGAATGTTAAATTAATACTTATCTTATATTCATAATGATCAATGAAAAATGAAAAAAGTTAATCATTCGTTCAAATGGATTACCATCTACATGATAG
Source organism: Viscum album (assembly GCA_963277665.1). NCBI lineage: Eukaryota > Viridiplantae > Streptophyta > Magnoliopsida > Santalales > Viscaceae > Viscum > Viscum album. The sequence goes on from OY728165.1 coordinate 1,563,950,077, forward strand.
TAACATTGTTATATTTTTTATATCCATAATAAATTAATAGATTTATAAGTATAATTGATATAAAATACTGATTAAAATTTCATTAATATTATTTTTGGGATGATCGGTATATGACCACATAAACAACTGACATCATACTAAGTTCATTTTTGACCCAAGTACCGAATATCGATAAAACATCCAACATGAACATAAATAATTATATAATTGTAATAACTTGATAAAAAGTGATATACAGTAAAATATGAACTTGAAAAAGGCTCTGATGTAAGGATAAATTATCTTATGTTATTTTTATAATGATAAATAATGCATGAGACATGTTTGACTCGAGGTAAGATATTTCATCTCAATCTCACTTCATTAAATTATATATTGATGTTAAGAACCTTTTAAATCTTATAATATGTATATAAAAACCTTTTAAAACATCCTATAATGAATTACTATATTCATATGATATTTAATTTTTTAAATGTTATTCTTTAATTATTTTTATTCATGTGTTTCTCAAGTGGAAATGGACTCTTTAACTAAAACATCGTTTTAAATGTTTTAATGATGTATTCTTCTAAACTGTTCTCAATAATGTCCATGTTTTGAATATAATTTTATCAATTTATTTACATGGACACTAGTTGTATAAATTTTTAATTTCATTAAAACGATTCAAAGTGGTATGGCACACTTAGATTAAAAAATATAATTTTTAAATGTTTTGACTGTGTATTAAAATTGGATTGATTATTAAAATAACATGAATTTTTTTATCATATACACCATGAATGTAATTTCTCACTTTGAAGTTACTATTATGTATTGTTTCATACTTTTCATTTTTGAAATTTTATTTTAATATAATTTTTTTTTCATTTAAGATTCCAGAAATTGTAAAGATGAAATATGATTTTAACGAGTAAATGTTGTTTTTCCCTTTTTGCTTGTTTTTTGGGTATGATTATGTCATGTTTCATGGGAATTATTTAAGTATATGAGTGGTTAAATGATAAACCAAGGGCAGTTAATCATGTGATAACTCTCCAATGAATTGGGTAATAAGGTGAAGTTAAATGATAAGGTTTCTCCTAAGAGATTTCAGGAATATATAGTGATGGGTATTCAAAATGTAAACATGAAGGTTACTCCCTCTATAGGTATGAAAGATACAAAGTAAGTATGCAATGGATGCCACAAGTTAACTTTATGAATTATGAGTTTTATTATTTTTATAGTAATATTTTGATTTCACGAGGTAAGAGAAAGGGAGTATGTTTTATGGTCAAAAAGTATGTTTTTGTGAATTTTTTTTAATAGATTATAATTTTCATGGACTAACAGTTTCATCCCTTATTTAATATCCCTTACAGAACATTTTTTCTCATCCAATGTTTTTTAATTTTCATCCGAATGTTATAAGGATGGGTATGATAAAGTAAGAATAAAATAATAATCTTATGAAGATAATTATCTAGAAAAATAATTCACGTTTTATTTTAAAAAAAAATTATTATGGAAAAAATGGATATAGAGTAGATGTGTCTACTTTGTAATAGTTGATTTGTTATGTAATTGTTATGGAATAACTCTCTAAAACACTAAAAATTAAAATATCCTCAAATTTAATTAATGTAAATTATTTAACACAATCCAAATTATGTAATGTTTATATATGAGTCCTTATAGTTGGTATGAATGGTCGGTTTAGATAACATTATAGGTTATAGTGTAATTTAGTCATTAATGTTAAGTTCTATATAACAAAAATGGTTAGCATATAAAAAAGTCTCATAAATATTTTGGATAACTTCAATGAGTTTGAGATAACATAAATATATATATCTTTGTGTTTATATTCTTCATAATATAGTATATTATGATTTTATTAATAAACTTACAATAACATTTTTGGTTTTATTAAATGGCTGGATCTAGCATGCACCAATGAAAAAATGGATGTGAAGGAAAATGTGGTCGTTAAATGAATAAACAACCAAATGAAATGGGATATGAAATTATAAATCTCATGGTTATATTTACCAACTATCATGAGTACTTATTAACCACTTGATCAATGGTGATTTTTCTAATGCATCATATCTAATAGAATCAAATCCTTGTGATCATAATGTTACGAATATTCAATGACAGATGTGTCAAGGATGTGGAAAGAAATGCCTATGAAAATGTTTTAAATAGAAGAGAATATAATATAGATGTGGTAATTAAGGTCTTAAAAAAATAACATATGAAGGAAAACGGAAGCGTTCAGTTTACCCAATAAAATTGAAAGAGGTTTTTTCTCAAGAAATAAATTGAATATTTTAAATGTGGGAAGTATGGTAATTATGGTAATAGATATCATATAATGAAGTTTTATGAATGGGATATATAGGACCAAGAAATATATTTCTAGAAATATTTAATTCCATGCCAATAGATGATGAGTAAACTAAAAATAACATCTGAAAGGTTTGAGTAATTTCTTTTCTCATGTATTGAAATTATTGACCCCTAAGAAATAATTCAGGACTCCTTTTGTAGGAATAAGATGGAAAATTATGGTTAGGTTATAAAAAATAACTTTTAATGATTATGAAGTATACATATATGGGATTCAAGAGTTACAATATACTATAGGATGATTGAATGTTTAAAAGTATTAATACTCTTTTGATGATGAGAGTAATTTGGAAGCCTTTTTTTAGATTTTGATATAAGTAAGCCTTAATTTTGATATTTGAACATTTTATTTGTTGATGAAATATCTTCTATATTATGGAAATAATTTTAAAATTTATTTATATCATGTATGTTTTATATGATCATTATTTTTGAGGTAATTGTGGGTTATTAATTTTTGGGATGCAAATGAGAGGTAAAAAAAATTGTGGTTAAAACATATTTTACATATTTTTGAAAATTTTATCACATTTTTTTAATATTATAATAATTATATAGTTTTAGAAAAAAACGAATCACAAGATGGGTGATGACCCATAAAATCGGACAAGGCTGAAAAAATCAAACCCACAACTTAAGGGTGACAATGGTGGATCACTTACCACTGGACTACATGATGTCCATAGTTATTGTGACATTTAATTTTTAGTTAAAAAAATTGATGGAATAAGAATATATTGATTTTGGGAACTTATGATTTATCAAATAGATGTCCTTGGTACTCAAAAATGATTTTAGGATTTAGTGGTAAATGTTTTTTTGGAAGACAAACTCAATTTTGAGAGCCTTATATGACAAAAGTAAATTGAATAACATAGGATTTTATTTGAGGAGTAATGATAGAATTTTATTTTGTAAGAATTTATGTTTTTATTATTGGATTATGGGGATTCTAGTTTTTTGTGCAAATGATTAACCTATCATAGAGAATATGTGATTTTGGAAATTACATTTTTTGTATGAGACATTAAGAGTGATCATTATTATTTGGTGATAAATGTTAAATTTTATTTTAGAAGACTATTCTTCTGGGTTTTTGATTATAAATTATTTTGGAATATTTTTTAGGGATTTTAATTACAGTTAATTTTTGAATGGTCTATGATGAGATTTTGGTATTACAATTGAATATTAGAGATTAAAATGAGTTTTTTCATTATAGAATGACTTTTTTGGGGAAGTGTATTATCTTATCCTAACCATTTTTTATAAATGATTCATGATAGTATTAAAATATAGTTAATTTTATTTTGATTATGTGATTTGGTATAAGTTGAAACTAGAGCTTCTGACATGAAAATTTCATTGAGAATACAAATTATTTGGGGAAAAACATGAGTTCATGGTGGAATATGACTAGTAGATGATACTATAAATGTCATGTAATTTTGAATAATAATGTTCTTAGTCAATGAAGTAAATTAATTGAACCAGTCTAGGGAAATAATCTTGAAACAAAAAATTTTACCCTAGTAACCTCTTTTCCATTGACTCAAATGGTCCCATAGATCATCAAATATTTATAACATTGTGATTGATAAATTTTTCCTAAACATTTTTTATCCCTCTACATCATAAGATGATAGTTAGTTTTTCTTCTATATCCATGTTTTCTTGCATGGAACCCTATTAAATGATATCTCAGGTGAACATTATACTTTACTTTGTTTCATTTAAAGTGGAGATTTTAATGTCCCATTTCCCAATGTGGGATTATAATAAACTTTTTTTAAATTCATACATTATTTACCGACCACTCATTAAAATTGCATGGATAAAATTTCCAGGTGGGGATGTAACACCCGACATTTTTCAAAAGGAGCCACTATGTTCGATGTTCTACATGATATGGCACCCCGATCATAAATGAACAGTTAATATTGTTATTTAAATGTTACCACCACAACCTAGATATTAGAATAGTGGGAATGAAAAATATTAAGTAAATTAATAGAATAGGTTTTACATATGTTTTTATAATGATTCACATATTTCCCGAATAATTTGAAATGGAAATAAAAACCAATTAAATATAAAGGATGTGTTTTTTTGAACAACTATTTAAAAAATAATAATTACGATTATAAAAAAATAAAATCACTCTTTAGATATAATAATAATGAAATATAAATTCAATATGATTTTTAAAATTCATATTATATGTTTTATAGAGATTATATAAAGAAAAAATCATTTTTGGCATAAAAAATTCATTTTTCAAAAAATGCATTTTTAACACCTTTTGATGGAAACCCCATTTTAAATAAAGTTTTAGTCAATTTTATAAATACCATTTTACCAAATAAACTTATTATTTTTAATATGTACATAATTTTTTACTTCGTATAATTATTTGGAATTTTTTTGATAATAATCATTTTATAATGGATATTGAAAAATATGAGATTTTAATTAAAGACATCATTTTCATCGAATTTAATTATATTTATAAGATTTTAATTTTAATCAATTTTAATGTGTAATTGTATTAAAATTCTAAAATTTAACCAAATTTACTCCATTGGATGAAATTTTATATTTAATTTGAAGAGAAAAACTGTGTGAACTTTGGAACGTTTAACATTAAAAACCCATTTTCTCATTCCGACAACTAGATTGACATTAAAATAATTTTTCCTCTTAATTTAATTGATTTCTAAAAAACCAACACAATTTATTTCAATATTTATTAGTAAATGTGATATAATAGTATCAACATATTTTTTTGTGAATGATAACTTTTGTATTTTATTTACCATGGTTAAGGTTAAATTAGGTAATTAAAGGTAAAAATAATATTAAAATATTATGAAAGTACCCTAAAACCTATAATAATATTACTAGATGAGTTATTTTCAACCAATAAAACACTTGGGACTAAATGGAGGCATGTGGAAGCCACACTGGTCTGATTATGACATTTATAACATTTTATTTAAATTATACACAAAGATGTCATAATCATGTCCCTTATTACTAATATAATATTAATATGGGGTTATTTAAGTGGTATATTCAACTATAAATAGTTATTATTCATATAAATATAATATGTAAAATATGTTTATCTATTTACAATTTTTATAGATTAAAATATTAAACTTAATTGTGACACAATGATGATGCAATAATAGATTTATTAAAGAAAGAATCAAATGAATGAAATTTATAATATTAAAATAAATATAATTTGAAATATTTTTTTTCCATAAAAGAATTTTCTGGATGAATTTGACATGTTATAGATGATGGAATGTAGTTTTTTCTTAGGAATCCCATTATTATGAATTTCAAAAGGACAAGTAACAAATAGAGTCAAAATTGACAAAATTCATAACATAAAATATAAAATATTTAATTAATTGATATAAAATTTCTAAAAAACTAGTATTATTAAAAGAAGTTTATTTATGTCTTAGTATTATATTAATGAGTCATTAATTTTTTTTTCATGTAATCTTATCTAATTGAACCCTCAATGTTTAAATTACTTGATCAAACGATTAGAGTTAAAAAGGGTTCAAATTGACAAGGATTTAAAATTATTAAAAACATGTATAATATTAATTGGATTATTATAATTAGACTTATAAACATACTATATTATAAATAATACAAGTTGGTTATATTTTCATTCTAGAATGAATTTATATTAATTTAATTCTTTCAATAATTTCTAGAGTTCCCTTCCACTCTATTAGATAAGGGAACCAATTACTATCTGTTAATCACATTACCAAAACCCATTGGTTTGGGAATGTTCAGACAAAAAATATTACTATAACTCCTCCCCACATTCTAGAGTCCTTATTTTAGGCAGAACGCTCCTCTTATAGGTGTTAAGACGTTGATAAGGGAGATCATTTGATGGAAAGATAATGTTTTTTAAGTGTTTCAATTTTATTACTTCTAACACAAATTTCAAATCTCCTCCAACTCTGATGAGATAATAACTACAGTATCCTTAATAGATTTATATTTTATTATGTAAATATCATCTCCTTAATCAGTCTCCACTTCCATCAAAGGAGAAATGAATTAATCATTTGTGCGTACATGTGAACTACACCTCTATGAACCGATATAATTAGTTTTCCATAACCATGTATAATGACTTGTTATAATGATAAAATTAATGTTAATTTGTGATATTAATAAAATATTTCTCATTATATCAGAATAATAAATAAATTCACTTTTTACATTATGTTCACATAATAGCGATATCATCGTTTGTGCGTACGTGTAAACTACCACCTCCATGAATAGATATTATTCTTTTTTAAGCACCACATCACATGGATAATATATATAAGTATATATAAATGATTTTTATGGAATTAATTATTTTATTATAATTCTATAATGCTAAAATAGGACTAACCTTCTATCCATAATGATCAAACAAAAGTGGAAAACAGTATTCATGAATTTGTATGGATTACCGTCTCCATGATTGTAACTCTTTTAAAATTTTCATATCTTTATATAATTAATGGATTTAAAATTATAATTTATATATAAAAGTGATTATTATTTCATGAATATTATTCTGGAGATGTTTTACTTTTGACCATATGGACTATTGACATCATACCATGTTTTTTTGACTCGGGTATCGAATATCGACAAAATGTATGGCGTGAAATGAAAAATTATGTAACTATTATAACATGGCACTAAGTGGTTTAAAGAGAATAATAAACATAAAAAAGGTTCTTAGTCAAGTATAAATGAACCTATGTTTATTATTCAGGATGATAAATAACATACGAGATATGTTGGATTCAAGGTAAGGGATTTCTTCTCAATCTCCTTTCATTGAGGCATATCATGATGATAAGAACCTTAACTATCCTATAAGGTGTATAAAAAACAATTTCGACACATAATATCATTAGTTAAAATATTATCATGATATTTAATGTTTTTCTGAAATATAATTCTGTAATAATTTTTATTCATGTGTTTCCCAAGTTGTAAGGGACTCTGTAAACAAAGAATCGTTATAAATGTTTTAATGATTCATTATATTACATATTTCACATTAATGTACATGTTTAAAAAAAATTGAAGATTTATTTATATGGAAATTAATGTTATAAATATTTTTTTTCAAAATTTTCCATAGGGAATGGGAAGCATTGATTTGAATATATTATTTGAATTTTTTTTTTCTTGTTTTAAAAATTGATTGATTCTTTAAATAAAATGAATTTTTAAAAATATATTCCATGAATGAGATTTATCACTTTCATGTGGATATTATGTATTTTTTTAAATTATTATTTTACAATTTTATTTTTAAATAACATTTTTTCATTTATGAGTGTGCGTCTTGTAAAGATGAGATGCGATATCAAAATGGAAATGTAATTTTTTTCCTTTATGATTGTTTTAAGTGTGTTATTATATTATGGTTAATGGGAATTGTTTTTGTATACATGTGCTTTCATGATAAACCAACGGTGGGTGAGCGCAGGATATCACACAAATTCCTTGGGTAATGAGACAGTGATAAATGATAAGGTTTCTCCTATGAAATTTAGGGAATATAATTTGATGGGTACTCCAAACGTAACTATGAAGGTTACTCCATATATAGCAAAGAAAGCTACAATGTAAGTAAGTCATAGATACCAGACGTTGCCTTTTTTATTTATGATTTTTATGAGATTTATAGGAATATTATTACTTCACAAGGTAAGATGAAGGGTTTATGTTATATGGGTAAAAAGTATGTTTTTGTGACCATGTTTTCATGAGTTTAAAATATTCACAGACTAATGATTTCATTCCTTATTTAATATCCCTTACTAATATTTTGTGCTCATCCAAATTTTCTGAAATGTTTTCCACTGGGTATAATGATGGGTAATAGAAATAAAGAAGACATGATTATGATTATGGTTATTTTATCAAGAAAAATAATACATGTTCTATTTTAAAATTTTTTAGATTATGGGAAAAATGTATAGTGAGTAGATGTGTCTATTTTTTAGTAGTTGAGTAATTATGAAATTGTTATGGCCTAATTGTATAACACTTTATATTTGATATGATTCTCAATGTGAATTAATTTAAATTCATAACATCACTCAATATAATGAAATATTTTATGTTGTCGAATTATATCATCAGTCCACTGTCTTCTCCTATGTTCCCCAGTACAATCAATGTAACTATACAAACACACACATCACCAAGGACATACAATACTAAAATTTAAAAAAACACCAATAACTATGCATGCATACCTCTAAAACCCACCATAAGAGTACGATAATATGTATTATAATAAAAAAGGTCCAAATACAATCCTAACACAAAAAAACTAAAAACAAGTCAAATATAAAAAGTGTGTGAGGAATGCGGTCAAGGAGACTATGGGAACAAACCTCAGTCTATATGTATCACTAAGCTTCACCTGGTATTGATCCTTCAAGGACTCTGTCAAATGGCCAAACATATTCATAAGTTATAAAACATGGGGTAAAATTCCATGCAGGGGTGAGAATAATAATACTCAGAAGGATACCCTAAATTCACTAAGAATACAACATCATGAAGAAAATAAATTTCATCATAGGTATTTATCATATCACATATAGACCGATTATACATATATACTAAACATAGAACCATAGTATCAACATTAATACATAACTACAATGCTTGACTATGAATCACTCATGAAGGTTATACAAATAACTCATCCAAGATAATATTTTCTATGAGTCAAATTGAATTGATAGAGTCCATACGAGATGTCATGATCGTCATGTCATGTCAAAGAAAGTACACACTGGATGTCTGAAGGGAAGGATAAATGGAAGTGGATCAAACACCATTCCATGGGGTATACAAACAAATAAATATGTTGCAAACCTATACATATAGGATCAACAATTTTTTAGTGTTGGTCTTGACAATATCATTATCTCCACCAATGGAAACAATAATGATAGAGGATATCACATAGAGCCTCATGAGGGGATTCAAAAAATTATATCCAGTATTAATGTTCCTCTAGGAAAATTACCATCCTATTTATAGGACATAATTACACACTATAAACTTAGGGAACAAAACAAAAAAACACCCCCTAATGAGACATTTCCAATATGAAGAGGATATGTGCTCCTAGCCTTCTTTTAAAGAGTATAAGACATGTTCTTTTAGCATCAAATCTTACCCGGGTATCAAAATCTGTTCTCGTATCCATGTCTGTGCTGGAGTACAAGGAATGTTTGAGCTTGTGTATTATTTGGAATGTTTGTGTCTGGATGGTAATGTCTATTTATGGATAACCATGTCCATGGCATTGTACATTCCCAAGTACACATCAAGATGCCGAGTAAGGGGATCTGGCCATATGATAGGGGTTTGACACTGTGTGATACTTAAGTCTATATGAAACCCTAGCACCACAACCAGGGCCCCATACACAACATATTTTCATGTTTTAAACGTCATTTAGTGAGAAATTTATTTAAAAACATTGATATTTCTTATTCCTCATCATCCACTCTTCCTGCCAGTGTTCTAGTAGTGAATAATTCCAGAGAGTATGGATCTACTCTGACCGAGGCTCACCGCCATCAATCACTAGAATAAGGCCTTCGAAACCCCTTGGTAAATTCCATGATGCTCCATCCATTTCCATAACATTGAAAGGGATGAATAGGAATATTTATATTGATTCAAATATATCTTAACCATCATCAAATCTCAATCCCATCATCGATCCAAACCATATTTTTATAACAATACATTGTTCCATGAAAGTGGTGTACACCGATTGTTTATCAGGTATTTGTTAAACTATGGGCCAAAAGAATTTATCACTTTAAATAAAGAATGGTGGGAGAAGTATATGAAACATGAAAGGGAGGAACAAACCATAACCTTGTTCAGTTGGCCTCAATCCTTTACTAATGGACCAATATACAAATATTCAAATTAAATAATTTTTTTATTAAATCTGGAATGATAAGATGTACCATAAATACGATCGAACCACAAATCAATATATTGTTCAATTAAATTGAGATCACTATAAAATTAATAATATAAGAAATTAATACATATAAATCCATATCCTACCTTTTTTTTCAATTGCTAGTGAAGAATAATCTTACACCACTACCATTCGTGTGAACCTTGAGTAACATGACACATTGATTGTCAATCAATAATCCTGTGATCATTTATCCAAGGGATATCATATTAATCTCTGGTAAAAATACCAGAGCTTATGTGAAAAATTATAGTATTTTTTTATAACAATGTATTTATAGAAAAACGTATGGTTATGTTAATTAATTATATACATAAATAAATTCAATTAATATAGTTAAACATCCACTCACGACCATGCCCAACCAAATATCCTGAGATTTTCTATGACTATATCTCACCTAGTGTAAAGATCATGCACTGATCTCAAATGTGGCCTCAGTTTTTTGATCTAATCCTCTATTTGGGACTTATTTCCTTTTTTATAGAAAACCAGATGTGTGAGGATTTAATATATTTAATATATTTCAAAAATTAATTCTATGAACACTATGCCTGGGAATGTCAAGATATTTCTATGCCTAGTTCCAAAATTGATCAATACAATATTCTAAAAAAATTTATAAAAAAAATCAGAGTTGTTACAACAACTCCAGTTTCTTCAGACCTTGTCTCAGAGGGAAAAAATTTGTGTACGTTGTATTGGTTATAAAGTGGTAGAAACCCACATAGAGGGGGAGAATGCTTAAAGTAAGAATTATAAAAGACATTTGAAATTTGATGATGGTCAATGGGACTCCCTTCACGTGTTTCCTTTGATTTAATAACAACATATTCATAATTTGGAGATTTTAGAGACATTTTTTGGGATATTCAAGATAATGGAAACGATTGGTCTAGTGGCATATAGATTGGATCTCCCATAGTGCTATAATGTCGGGAATGTTGAGTTCCATGTATCGTAACTTCATATATATGACCTAATCCTTATCATGTTATAGGAATTATTGATGTCATGGATTATGTTGATAAAGACATTGATGAGGATTTAAATTTTATGATAAATTGAATTATAAATAATACAAGAGTAAATATTGTTCCCCTTCAATGAGGGTACTGGATGTGTTGGTGTATTTTGGATGATACCTTGGAGAGAGAGTGTCTATCATGTGGGTTTTATTCCAAGATTTATCCCATGATACATCTTAGTTATTCATTGTGGAATAGATTAGGGATGAGTTGTTATAGGGTTGAGAGGTTTTTAGATTCTATCCTTTATCTAGGTACTTCACCTTTTTAATGATCTATTAAACCATTGACATCTTGTTAATAATAATAATGACTAGGTAAGAATGTTTCATCATGATTACAAGGGAAATTGTGGATAAAGACACTCTAAATCTAGTATTAGGACTACAATAGTCACACATAGTAGCATGTGTAATTAAACATCTAAATGGTTGGTAGGGTAGTATCCATGCCATGTCATTGGTTCCCTTAATGTCTGTTAATTGGCGGAAACCCAATAATCTCCACCTACAACCACATCTATGATTCTTGAACGATCCCATTTTTACCTAAATCATGGTTGTCAAATATGATGGGATATGCCAGGATTTATGGAAATATCTAATAAAAACTATTTATTCTTTAGCCTATTTTTTTTATCAAATGCTTAGATTTTGTATTGATTTTCATGAATTGATTAATCCATACCCAGTTTTTCATAGTTCTTATTTTAAATCCTTAGTTGGAAAATTCTATTTCACAATTTATGAATTAGTTTTTTGGGTGCGATATGGATGATAGATTCTTGGGATTCATCATTTCTACCCCTAAGTTATGTGGTGTAAGGAATCTCTTAATTTACTGATCTGTATTAGTATGCATAACATGTGATATTTTATCAAGAAATCATTCAAAACACCTTTTCTGATAAATAATATCATCTATTGCATAGATTCATCATGGAACAAATAGATTAAATACATTGAGAATGGGAAAGAGGAGAATCAAGTAATGAAAAATTAAATTAACTGACACTTTGGATCCTATTTCATCCATTTAGAAAAAAAATATTCTATATCTTTCTCATATGTCAGAATAAATAGAAATTAAAACATACATAAGAAAGATTGATTTTACATGGTTTAATCTCATTGGAATATGTTCAAAGGAAATACAAGGGCAATGTGACAATACACCTAATCCACTATAGTGAACAGGTATTAAATGCTTCTGAGTGGACTCACTATCCCTCTTGATTTAAAAAAATCAAAATTTGAAAGTTCACTTTTCTTTTTGGTTAAGTGAACACAATTATTCCCCAGTATAATCATATGAAAATTTATTTTGAGTTTATTTAAATGTGCATGTTTATATATGATCTCATTCTTATTAATTAAATGTAAAACAGCTTTGCAGAAGGATTTTTTTTTGCATTTTTTCTCTAACAAAACAATCCTTCAGGAGGCCTCAATGTGATACATGATTGCAATATTCCTCGGTGAGACCCTTCCTTAAGACCCTTCCATTAAACCACTTCATGAGTCTTCCTTATATTAACAAGGATCATATGAACCTGTCGTGAGACCCTTGTGAGATTCCCCTTCAAAGGACATCTTTTTGTGTATTTCTTCTATTCACATGGATCGTGTGACTATAGACTAATCATACAGATCCAATGACCTTTTCATTCATTGAGAACTCATGAAATTATTTTTTTCATGAAGATCAAGTTACCTTGGAATGATAACATATTAATGTTACACATATCATGTGATATCAACAGGTCTATCAATGCTCTCAAACACCTAATGAATTTCTCTCTTTGTGAGACTCCTTCATGAGATCCATTCACAAGAAAATCTACTGATTATATAGATCGTAAGACTCTAGTGAGAGATTTTGTTTAGTTTATGTTAAATTCATTCACTTCTGATAATAAAACATTAAAACATATCACTACTTTTTATAGTAGGGTTGTGGGGTATTTATTGTCCCAAATCCATCACAATAACTCTATAAAATTTGGTTAGCCATTCCTTCCAATTCCTCAAAAATCAACATAACATACTTCACGTGATTACTCTACCTGATCACCTACCACATGTCATAAGTTCATTACATGATCACCTTTTGTAAGCAACAAGTGATTTAAGTGATCATCATCATTATCTTCATTTGATTTATATGATCATATTTTTAGATAAAAAGATAACAATGGGATTAGTTCCATTTCCTTTTTGGATTTTTGAATCCAAATCTCGATATTCAATGTCTATAATGGGGCCACATGACTTTGAATGACTGTGAGATACCTCCATCATTTCCTACTTTAATTCCTCCATTCAATTCACATGACCCATCTTGATATTGACTGATAAACATGTGCACTTTTCATTATATAACCACAATAACCATGTAAAATCATACAATGATCATTATATTCATTGTATGATTTCTTTTCAAAATCATATAATAAACTTGGAATGATCTTGAGGTTATTTTCTTAAATTCATTAAAAGATCCTTTAAAAAACATACAGTTGTTTTCATGAATCTTTTTCAGGATTATTTATTAAATTTAGGCTTCACATGATTTGTAATGAAATTCACCCTACACATGATTAGTTCTGAAATTTGTTAATACTCTTCACACCAACATTTTAAATACACATTCTTTAACAATACCAGACATTATAAAAACAAAATCAACCTAAAATAACCATCAATTGAGATTTTTTCCAACAGTCCCCCCTTTGGGTTTATTGGTAACACTTCAAAACATTGAGAATCAACTTTTTGAAAATAAACAAACATGAATAACTATTTCCCTTTTGAAACACTAGATAGTGGTTAGGGACTTTCTTAATATGTACTTTATACCCACATGAGTCATGATTCATGTGAGAAAAAATAGTAGCATGAATGTTTATTTGAATAATTACTTCATTCATGTTCCAAAAACAAGAAACAATCTCATCTCCAAATAATAGAACATGATTAAAATATGAGATCACATGTTCTATGAACTACTAGCATCATGAACTCATCATTCATATTGATAATTAAAATTCATTGATATAAAAGTTATTGAGAATAGTTCTTCAATAAACTAATAGAATCGTGATCAAACTAATCATATTCCGGAATCATCTTCATTGAAAGGCTACTTTTAATAGCATTAAATTTAAAACTCACCATTTTTTTATTTTCCCCCAACTAGTTTCTCCCTGGTCATGGTTCAACTAATCCCCCCCCTTTAAATGAACCCAATGGTATTTCTTTATGGTTTATAAAATGATAAATATAATATAGAAGTATAGAGGGAAAAACAAACCATACCTCAGGGAGAGGGGGCCCCACATCAAAATTGTTCAAGTGTTTCTAGTCCATTGATCTCTAAGAGCCTATAAATAAAATCCTAACGCTTCATTATGTATGACCGAAAAAAGAGTTTTTCATCATGTTTCTCTATAGGCGCATACTTCAGGTTCATAAGACCACAATCGATATTATATTTTATAAAGTGATATTTTATTTCAATTTTTATTATTATTATATAATGAACTGTGTGTTTTCTATGATACATAGTAATAGAGTTATCTAAATGTATTTTGATCAGAGACATCACTACAACTCCCATATCACCAAACAACTACTTCATCCCCAAAAATTATTTGAATTATTGGGTTGTTATCATATATTCATGTTATATAGTTCCCAATGAAAGTTAATCTTGTCACATTATCATCCAAGAAACACATAACCAGCCAAGATAAAATTCTACAATAGAAGTTGACATTTGATCATTTTCCGGAATAGACCTATCTACATTTGTAAAATCTAGTATCTCTTGATGAGACATTTCATTTTATATAAAACAAAAATAAACAATTACCTTGATATATATATGTTTTCATTTCAATTAATGTAAGTGAATCACTATGGGATTAAATTGATATCATGCATCCAGGATTGTGAAAAAAAATATTAGTTTGTGTCACTATTATGTGAAATACTACAAATGATACAGTTATATTCATTGATATTGGCTTATTTCTATTCATAGTATTTTAGAAAATCTATCCATGTCGAAACCAAAGTTTTCATTTATTTTGAATTTTCCACCACAAATCTTCTTAGATCCTCATTGGTATATTTTTATTGAGAAATTAATGTTCCTTATCTTATTTATTTTACCATTAATCCATGGAAAAATATAATCTTTACAATTGATGATACTTCGTATTAGAATTTCATAAATCTGAAAACAATTTGAATTGAACTCTGTTTGATCCACCAAGATTATTTCATTAAAATATAAAACAATCATACTCGTAATAATTTTTTAAGTGAAATAGTTATTATACTCAACTATATTAGGTTTTAAATCAATATTCTTCAAAAACTTAACATGTTATGAATACCAGGACCTTGATGACTTCTTCATCCTATATAGTTTCTTATACATCTAAAAAAATTTATTCCCATCATCTTTAGTGAGAAAACCATCTAAATTTTCAATAAAATCTTTTCATTTTAGAAACCCATTCTGAAATGATGACTTCAGAACCAAATGTAAATCATTGAGCATACTTTTTAGTTTTATAGACAAGAATAATTGACTTTCCTCCATCCTTGAAATAGGTTCCAATGATTAATCAATATCAATAACCTCAATAAGGGATTATCTTTTTCACACATTTCATTGTTGTTTTCTAATTATTTTACCATCTTTATTCAGCTTGTTTTAGAAAATACATTTTGTCATAATGAAATTCATGTCTATCAATCGTGAAAAAAATCTCCCACATTTGATTATTTTATTTATCATGCCCTTTATTGATCTCCTAAAACCAATTATCATATCTTGAGCTTCGATTAAATGTTTTTTCTACATGTGATAATAAAGTTGGTTGTTGTAGAGTCTTCCTCCTCCTCGTCCATATAGGTGTATCCTGATCCCTGTGATATTTTTCATATCAATTTAGGATGGATATTTAGTTTATTTATATATTATATCTTATCATCATATAAGTCTTTTTTTGTGTCTACTTTAGGTAACTATACTCTTATTGTGGTACTCACTTCTTCATCACTATCCTTCAAAGTCTCTTCATGAATCTGATGAATATTCATTTCATTTCCCACCACTACAACAAAACAGGTCTCTATTAGTTTCCCAAAAATCTTATTGAATAGTTTATATTCATTGATTTTCATGAGTAACCAATTAATATCATGTCATCCCCATAGGATTCAGACATCTTTTATTTCTCCTTATTAAGAATAATGCAGTTGTGTCTAATGACTCAAACATACATTTATATCATATTCTTTAAATGAATCAACTCGTATTGTGTCTTAATTTTTTTTGACATAATAAGGATATGTATGAAATGCAGACATATGTCAATAATTCATCATTCCAAAACTTCTTTATTGTTTATTCTCAATAAGAATCAGTATGTCCATGTTGTTGATAATATTTTTCCTTTTCTCTACCACTATATTTAGTTTTTGTTTTCTTGTAGATGAAAATTGGTTCTTTATCTCTGTTGTGATTTGAAATTATAGTAAAAGCAACGCTGCTATTCCCATTCTTCTTCTTTATGTTTCCAGTATCTCCCTTCATTCTAGTTTCATGTTGAAGAAGAGTTCCAAATAGTTCATCTAATGAAATCTGAGTGACCTTTCTGTTTTCATCAATAGTAGTTCAATTTGATTCCCACTCATTGGTCATTATATCTATAATCTTATCCACAAGGGCCTCATCATCTATACCTTTATCTCCCATATATTTTAATATATTTATAGTGGTCATGAATCTTTGTTGCACATTTCATATGGGTTCACCACAAGGAAAATTAAAACCATGATACTCAGCTCTAAGCATGGCTCTTCTAGTCTCAATCACTTTAGATGTACCAAAATGAGTATCTTCAAGTTTCTTCCATATACAGTTAGCTTTTTCAGAAGAAGAAATTTGGATATATATATTCCTAGTCATTGAACAAAATAATGTATTTCGTACCTTATGATTGAGTTGGTATTCATGCTTTTCTTGATTGGTAAAAGCACTTACTTCCTTGCCATAGATTTTGTATACACTAGCAAGCATAACAAAGTTATCTTCCCCAGTATTGATAATTATTGTCCTCATATGATCTCTCCAGTATTTATAATAATTTCCATCAAAAATTGGTGGTCTGGTTGGATTTAAGTTATCGATAGAACCAACATTTAAACCTGCCATCCTTAAGAAAATCTTTGTCAAGAAAACTTATTAGTAGTATAAATCTGTAAAGAAAAAAACTCTAAGAAAGAAAAATTGTAACTCTAAGAAAAAATAATTCCAAAATATGATTTCGAAAAATATGAATCCAAAAATTATGAATCTGGAAATATATATCCAAATAAGCAATTCCAAGAATTCTCTTTTGAATCTAATCGTGAGATTAATTCAGATGGAACTAATTATTTGTTACCAAGTGTTAGATTGGTACAGGGTATGAGTTCACCTCCTTTGATACAATTTTTAGGACGGTATGACTCTGAGTATTATATAATCTATAATACCAAACGTAGGATCGAAATAAGAATGATATTCTTAGATACGATAGGGTCGGGGTGTGAATTGTACCTTTTAAAATTCCTTAAGGGAATTTTTAGGATGGTTATGTTTAACAAGGTTAAACAAGATAATTCACTATAAATCTATGAGTACTAAAGACTTGATAGATTCTGGAATAGTGATTCCAAAAATGAAACTTAACCAGAATTTACAAAGATTAAGATTCTACCTTTAAGCCTATAGAATATACGTAAATCAATGTACAATTAAGAAAGTATAAGAAAGTTATACTTTCCTTAGCAATACAAAATGCAGTGAAAAAAGTAGTAAAAATACAAGTAACAAACAATAACTCTTTTAACCCAAAGAGAATGGTATCCAACAACCTTGGATAAAGGTCCCTTGAATTATACTTTCATGAAATTCTGTCTTACCCACAACAGGGTAAGCCCTTGATACAAAGATCAGAATCTATCTTGCTATCCCCAAAATCCCTCAACTATTAGGTAGTCGGCACCTTTTTTTCCATAGAAAGGAAGCCCTCAACATCAATGCGTTAGAACCTATGTCTTTTTATCCCCAGAAGCCCTCGATTTTAGTCACCAACAATCGGAGTCGCACGAAGCAAGTCTGCACAAGGCAAAGTTTGAACAAGCTGTTCAAACTTTCTGCATGATGCTTTGAGAGATGATAAGAGCCTTTCTCTCTAGAAATCTCTTCAGGAAGTTATAATCACCAGAATCCCAAAAGTTGTCGCATATTTTTAAATGAACTCCTATTTATAGGCGAATCTCCAACAGTCACCTCCCTCCTCCAATGGTCACATTTCTCCTTGAATTTTGGAGGGAACTGTACACATGTCACTCAACCAATGGTTAGTTAATAACTGAAAGCACGACATCATTTTGTAATGAAACAAGTATAAGCATAAGTAAAACTACAGTTCGGAATGTAAGCAATCAAAAGTTCAGAGTCTAACCAAAATGGAATTATGAGTCTGTAATAAAGAGATATTCAGATTCTGTTTTATAGGAATTCGGAACCTAAATTCTGTAGAAATACGGAGTCTGAATTTATATGGAATTTCGGATTCTGGTTTCACTAGAATTCAGAATCTAAACTTACAGAGTTCGGAGTCGAACTTATAGAAGTCCGGAGTCGAATTATATGAGAGTTCGTATCTAGAATCCAGAGTCAAACTATATGGGAGTTCGCATCTAGAATTTGGAGTCGAACTATATGAGAGTTCGTATCCAGAATTCAGAGTCGAACTACATGAGAGTTCGTATCCAGAATTCGGAATGGAACATCATTAGAGTCCGTATCTAGAATTCGGATTGGAACTTCTATAGAGTTTGTATCCAGAATTCTAAATGTAACTTCATTAGAGTTCATATCCAGAATTCGGAGTGGAACATTATTAGAGTTCATATCCAGAATTCGGATCCTTAAACAGAATGCTTCATATCTAAGCATTATTTGATTCTGAGATTTTAGGTATGAATCCGATTTTTATCTTTAAGAAATATATTGATATGTATAAGGAAATCTAGGATATGGTAAATTTTCTTAGAGAAGTAAAATATCTATTTGCTTAAGTATAAGGTGTTTGCGATTTTCAAAACAAGAAGGAATGGAAAAGTCATAAGGACAACCTTATTGACTCAAAGAAGGTTGATATCTAATCTGAATCTTGTGAGAGTGAAGTCTCATAAAACGAGTTAGGTAATATTTCTTGAAGGATGAACAAGATAGATGGACATAGAAATTTCCAATCCAAGTATAAGAATAAGGAAAGGAAATATAAGAAAGATTCAGAGGTCACATGCTATGAATGCAAGATAAATGGACACATAAGACCAGATTGTCCCTTTCTCAAAAAGAAAGAATGAAAAGAAAGTAATTCTGAAAGAGACAAGAAGAATTTTTACAATGATAATGCTATGAAAGTCGTGAATGATAATAATACATGGAGTGCTAGCTGTGGAGACTCTTCAAAAAGTGAATCTTCATAATATAATTCATCAGCTTAGAAGAATATGGGATTCATTGCTACTACTTCTTTTCCACATACATGTATTATGGACAAGGTACGCTCTACCGAGGCTTTAAGAAATTTATCTCTTCATAAGAATTATTATTCCAAAAATATTACTTCCAATAAAGATACTTTATCCTCTGAAAACGAATAAACTTCATATGAAGAAGTGTCTAGATTTTCCAAGTTACTTGAAACAAAATATTGTAAATTTTATAAAAAATTAGACAAGGAAAATACTAGGGAAGAAATTCTTTCAAAATATATTTCAGATCATACTGAAAATCATAGAGATAAAGAAGCGCTTTTAGAAAAACTTTCTAAAGATCGTGAGAAAGAAAATTATGATAAGGAAGAACTTTCTAAAGATCATAAGAATGCTATTTCAAAGATGAATGTTTTTGAGGAATAATATAACCCTAAGGAAATTATTCCCGAGGATATGAATTTAGTAATCAGACTGAAATCTGAAATATTTTCTCTTAAGAAGCTTCTTGCAAAATTTAACTCTGGGAAGGAATGTTTTGACAAAATGTATTCTCAAATTAAACCTCAAGGAAACACTAATAGAGTAGGTTATGCTAAAAAAACCGGTTTTCAAAAATAACTATTTTATTCCTTATAGAGCCCATTTTTGCACTAAGTGTCAAGGTGGTGGGCATTGGAATAAAAACTGTTTTTGAATAGATTTAAATCTCTTGGGTTTCATCAAGCATATTTTTCTAAACAAATGTGGATACCCAAAAAAATTTGTCTAACAATTCCAGATCCAAGAAAGTCTGGATTCCGAAAACCCAACTTTTTCTTATTTTTAGGAAAATAGGGAAAGTTCCAACAGCAATACATGGTACATGGATTGTGGATGTTCCGTACATATGACTGGTAATAAAAGCTATTTCGAAAATATTATCTAGACAAATGGAGGAAAAGTAACTTTCGTAGATAATTATGAGGGGGAAGTTATCGGTATAGGTAACATAGTTCTTCTTGAAAAAACATTGATTTCAAATGTTTTTTTTGTTAAAGGTCTTAAGTACAACCTCATCAGCATAAGTCAGTTATGTGATGAAGGATACCTTGTGAATTTTAAGAATGATAAGTTCTTAGTAAAAAATTCCAAGGAAGAATATATTATTTCTACCCAAAATCAAGAGAATGTTTACACACTTAACTTAGAAGACCTTATGAGCCAATACTTACCTTTACTATGTGCAATGGAATATTATTCTTGGTTATGGTATAGATGGTTAGGATTCTGTAACCATAGGAATTTATGTAAATATTTTAAGAAAGGTTTATTTAAGGATCTATCGGCACTTAGATTTGATTCTTCAATAGTTTTTTACCCTTGTTAATATGGAAAGCAACATAAATCAAGGTTTAAATCAATCGGTGAAGTCACAACTGCTGACACATTACAGCTAGTGCACATGGATCTATTTGGTCTGACAGAAACTGAAAGAATTGGGGGCAAGTATTATGTATTCTTCTTGGTTGATGATTACACTAGATTTACATGGGTCTATTTTATAGCAATGGAGTATGAAGCCTTTTCATATTTCAAAAAATTTAGAGCCCAAATTAAAAATGAGAAAAACCCTCCATTGAAAACTATTCATAGTGATCATGGAGGATAATTTCAAAATTCTGATTTTGAAACCTTTTGTAGTAAAAAAGGTATTACTCACAACTTTTCAGAACCCATAACACCTCAACAAAATGGTGTTGTTGAATAATGAAATAAAATTCTTCAATAGATAACTAGAACTATGTCGAGTGAGTATTCTATTGCCAAACATTTTTGGGCTGAAGCTGTATGTACTGCTTGCTATACTATAAATCGTGTTTTAATTAGACATTTTCTTAATAAATATCCTTATGAGTTATGGAATGGTAGAAAACCTAGAAATTCCTACTTCATGGTTTTTGGTTGCAAAGTATTCCTCTTGAATACTAACTATAATCTACACAAATTTTCACCAAAATCTGATGAAGGAATTTTCTTAGGCTACTCCACAACTGCTATGGCTTATAGAGTTTTCAACAAAAACACATGCACTATTGAAGAGAGGGTACATGTAAATTTTGATGAAACTGATACTTTTGTTTTCACACAACCCCAAACTACATCCTCAGATGTGTTTTAAAAAACTGAATATCAACCTTTGATAGAAAATCCTTCAAATAAGGAAAATGTTCAAGAAAATAATTCTGAAACATTTACCCCAGAAGACATCCTACCCTATGTTGATGAATAGGTTTTACAAAACCCAAACCAGTAATTTCTAAAGAATCATCCCAGTGATAGTATCATTGGTGATGTGAATCAACCTGTAAGGACTAGAAGATCCTTATGAAATAAAGTAGAACATCTAGCATTCCTTTCCCAATTAGAACCACAAAAACACTAATAATGCTTTAGGTGATTATGATTAGATTAAATCCACACATGATGAACTAAATGAATTTTAAAGGAATAATGTATGGACATTGATAGAAAGACCTAAGGAAAATTCTAATATTGGAGTACAATCAGTCATCAAAAATAAGTGTGATGAAAAAGGAATCATCGTAAGAAATAAAGCTAGATTGGTTGCTAATGGATATAATCAACAAGAAGGAATAGAATATAAAGAAACCTATACTCCAGTAGCTAGACTCGAATCTATTCGTATTCTACTTGCCTTTGCAGCATTCTTCAATTTTATGCCTTTTCAAATGGATGTGAAATGTGCATTCCTTAATGGTTATGTTCAAGAGGATGTTTTTGATGAACAACCTCCTGGATTTGAAGATACGAATCATCCTGATCATGTTTTTAGACTTACCAATGCTTTTTATGGCCTTAAACAAGACCCACGAGCTTGGTATGATAGACTTACGAGATTTTTTCTTCAAAATAACTATGTTAAGGGAAATGCAGATCCAACCCTTTTTATAATGAAAGATATGAAAAAAGTTTTGATTGTTCAAATTAATGTTGATGACATTATATTTGGTTCAACTCAGCAATCTTTAACTGATTCCTATGCAGATCTAATGAAATATGAGCTTCAAATGAGTATGATGGGTGAGTTAACATTTTTCCTTGGTTTTCAAATTTCTCCAAAACCAGAAGAAATCTACATATCCCAACATAAGTATTTTAATGATCTTCTCAAAATATATGTGTATGACAACACTAAGAGTATAAGTACTTCTATCGGTACCTCAATGACACTTTATCTTGATGAAGATGAGAAACCAGTAGATCAAAGATCTTTTATAGGTATGATAGGGAGTCTACTTTACATGAAAGCTAGTCAACTAGACTTGATGTTTTCAGTATGCTTATGTTCCAGATATCAATCCAATCCCAAGGAATCTCATTTAAAGGAAGTGAAAAGAGTTTTTCGCTACTTAAAGGGAACAATGGATGTAGGACTCTTTTATACTTCTGTAAATGATTTTTTTAAAGAGTTTTTTAGATGCTGACTTTGGTGGATGTTGAATGGATAGAAAGAGTACATTCTGAACATTCTATTTCATAGGAGATTTATTAGTTTCTTTGTGTTTCAAAAAGCAACATTTTGTAGCACTCTCCATTGTTGAAGCTGAATATGTAGCATTTGGAAGTTGTTGTGATCAAGTGTTGTGGACACAACACACACTCATATATTATGGTTTGAGTTTTACGAAAACTCAAATTTTGTGTGATAACAAAAGTGCCATTGATCTTATTAAAAACCCTACACATCACTCTCATTCATAGAACATAGATATTAGGCATCACTTTCTTAGGGATCACGCACTTAAAGGAGATATCATTCTTCAGTTTATCAAAATGCAAGATCAACTTGCTGACATTTTCATAAAATCCTTACCCTCCGATAGATTTGAATACATTAAACAGAAGTTCAGAATGATAACCCTGAGGTAATCTTCCTTCATTATCTTCTTGTTGAACCATTCTCCATACAGTAATAAACTTATTTTCATAGGGGGATTACATCTGTTATGAATCTTTCAAAAAAATTCGTAATGAATCTTTCCAATTTTTCATAATATGTCTTTCAAATTTTTTGAAATTTTCGTAATGATTTTTTTTTCCAGAATCAAAATTTTAGTAAAGATATTTTGGTACTGGAAATTTTCATAATGAAATTTTTGTAATGATAATATTCGTACTGAGAATTTTTGTAATGATAATTTGTGTAATAATAATTTTAGTAATGGTAATTTTTTTACTAACTTCTTTTTCGTAGTGAGTCCTTTATAGTGAGTTTTTCGTAGTCGAATTTCTTCAAGAATAATATCACCTATTTCAAATAATATTCCTTGAAAATCCAAAAGGTATGACTTCTTTACTTAAGTTATCATAGTCATTTTTAGTTGCTGGTAGTTTCTTATTCTTATAAAATTTCTCAGATTCGTTTCTTTTTCAATCTAAATGTTTTTTAAAACCTCAAAAGATCGGATTCAAGATTTCCTTGTGGATTTGATTTCAACTGTCAGATCATATCAGTGAAATTCTCAACCGCTAGATTGCTTTTGGAAGCTGAAAGGTCAGATCCATCGCCTATATATAGGGCACCGCATTTTGTGTCCCACATCATTTTCAAGCTCTCGCATGCCGATGCCCTGCCTCTACTCTTAAAGGCCATTCTGAATAATTTAGTGGTCATCCATTCTGAATGTCTGTAGAAGCTGCTTCCCAAGATATGTCTTCTATGAATCCAATCTCAATACGGTTAGCCTACAGGGAAAGGTTAGTCCATCTATATTTCATCAGTGAGTATGATTCTTTAATATCCAAGAATTTCAGACTCAATGGATGGGAATATTTTTGCGTATCCAAACCAAGGGGTCAAGATGTTGTTTATACAGATTTTCTTGTTGAGTTTTATGAGTTTTTTTCCTTCTATGAAGAAGATGGCAGAGAAAATTTTTCATTCAAGTCTTATGGTAAGACTTACATGTTATCTTACACCTAGGAAGCAAGCTTGGTGGGGTTGGCATATGATGGTGAAGCATAATTTTGTTCACATAATCTTCTGGATGTGCAAGAATGTTTTAACAAAGTGAAGTCAATAAAATGCCTCAGCGTCAAAGATGGAAAGACAGAAAAGATTGATCATCTTTCCACCAACAACCAGATTCTATAGTTGTGGGTTCAAGGGTTTTTCGTTCCAAGAAGATGAGATAATGATAACCTAAAGAAAAGTGATATCTACATCTATGATTTTTTGGTAAATATAAGGAATTTAAATTTGATGAGGCATGTTCTTATTATAGTTCAGAATATTAATAATGGAACTTTGAAGGCTCAAATCATTATGTATCCTACTCATATCTCCAAGATCATTATTCGGTATCTTCATTCATTCAAGGTTTCTTGCACATCCAAGCCATGACTTTGTATGATTATACTGATAAGTGATGATACATTAAAGATGATGAAAGCTAGTTTTTCATTACAGTCAGGTGAGTTTTATAATCTGCCAGAGGAGGAGGCATAAGTCACTCTGGAAAATGTTGAAAAAGTTGAGGCTGTGAAGAAGGTTACTAAGAAGAGGAAGTTGAAAGAAGTGGTTGCTGAAGACAGGACTCCCAAAGCTAAGGAAACCCAATCTGCACCTCCCAAGACGAAAAATTAGAAAGAATACTCAGATGAGGTGGCATCTAAATGGAGGAAAGACAAGGAAAAAAAGAAATAAGTGGTTCCACAGTTCGGATTAGACCCTGCTGAGGCTAAGGCCTTAAGATAAAAATATGCGGATGAGTTAGAGAAACAGGCCAAGGAGAAGAAGATAAAGAAGAAGATGTATGAAGGGAAAGTTGTTAAATCCCTGTAGAAATCCACAGAAATATATTCTGAGAAAATTCCCGTTCCAAAAACCTTTGTTGTTCAACCATTACTAGAGACCTCTGGGAAAAATTACTTCACTCCAGAAAATTCTAAAGGGAAAGAGGTTTTTGAATAAGTAGAGAAAGGAGCTGGTGAAGAAGTAGAGGAAGAAGTTGTTGAAGAAGAAGAATAAGTAGAAGAAGGAAGTGACGATCTTGATGACGTGATCAAAAAAGTTGATGATTATCAAGAAAAGGCCTAATCCTCAATGCTTGTCTGTAGAGACCCGACGCTTATCATACATTGACATTACATTACTTTTGCGGAATACTTAGTACATAACAAAAACACACACACAAGGATCGTAATAGTTTAGTGTCTTTGGAAACTCGGAATATAATCTTCTAATCCTGGTGAAAGATCATCAACATCTCCCATAAAGATCTTCCTTTTTTTACCTAAAACCTTTCTTTATATCCTGGGGAAAAGAAAACATAAAAGGGTGAGCTCAAATGCTCAGTAAGGGTAAACAACAGAAATATCAATCACATCATATTCAAAAGAACATAACATTTTGGAAATCTTAACCTGCAAAAGAGAGCATAATTTCATAACATGGGATAAATCATAGTAGTGAAATGTAATCACAGTAATCATAACTTAAAACATGAAACTTTGTGGAATTCACACATAATCATAGAGAATCATTTCTTGTTAGTCAAGACTCATTTCCAAGACTATCTTAGTGGACAAAGTCCCTTTCTGAATCGAGTAACCCTCGTTTCAGTCCTGTTTCACTGAACCGGTATAACCTACCATTCCAGCCATGTCTATCTCATGAGATATAAAATCTTTACCCAATTCATTGGAGGGAGATATAGGTCCCACCCATCTCATAATGATACCATTCTTATGTGTGCCACACAATCATAAATCATACATCATTGCATAACCCATGTAATATAAATGGGAATCTTAAACATCATGACATCATAAAACAATTCATATAATATAAAGAAATTCATAAAAATAATTCCATCACAACATAATCAAATCAATGTAATAATAGGGATAAAAACAGAACCCTTTATTATCTTAGATGGAAAATAATTTTGATAAAACACTTGAACTCCATTCTTGAGGAAAATATACTTTCTTCTTCAAAAACATTTTTTTCCTTTCTTAACATGTCATACAATTTTAAACTAAAAGAAGTTGATTAAATATAAATCGAAAACTTGTAAAGGAAGCTTCTTGGAAATAATGTTTTAAAAATCCATTCATGCCGTATAAGTTAAAAAAACATTGTTCGTACTTTTTTTCAGAAAAGTCAAAAAGTACCTCGTACGAAAAACGACAAAAGACTCCTTTCATTTCTTTTACTAAAAACTCACAGAAGGGTAAAAATGGATTTTTACAATTGTGGGTGGATGGAAATAATATTACATATTGATGAAACATGGATGTCGATGATAAAATACACCCCAGCAAATACTTACGAATAAACAATCTCGGATAAAAATGAGATTGTGATATTTCCCTTACCTTAGGTCCGACTTTCTTTGTAAGTGTCCGAAACTCCTGTATAATGATTTAAATCATGTTATTGACTTATTAAAGAATCATATTCATTGTTATGATATCATATATGGTTCACTTATGACATTATATTACCCGTTCTTTTGTAAATTCCATGTTAAAGAAGCGTTTTGGGTAAAATTGTTTCATTTATTGTAGGTGTTTTGACTTGTTGTTCTTGACATCATTATTACTTATATCATGATTTAATAACTTCCAGAATATAAAATATGATTTATATATCATATATATTCAGTATATATATATATATAATAGGTAGATAAATAAAATGAAAAACACCGTTCATGGAGACGGTAGTCCGTACGTACGCATGAACGCTGTTTTCCTTTCCTTATTGTCTTGAAATGGAAGTAAGTAGATGAAATACATATGTATATATATACATAAATCCAGTAGATTTATAATTTCATTTCATTATTATTTCTTATATATACATTATAATCAATCTTAAATGGTTAACATGTAGAATGAATCTCATCGCGTCGTGGAGACGGTAGTCCGTACGTACGCACGAGCGATGATATCATTTCTATAAATATTGAATTAAATTGGAGTGGATTATACAATATATCAGAATCAATATGATGTTGTAATAACTATGTATAGTTATTCTTTACACCATTATACCCATCCATGTAAGGTGGTGGTGGAAAATAGATTACACCATGGCGTGGAGACGGTATTCCGTACGTACGCACGCGCGGTGATTTCTTTTTCCGTAGGATGGATAGATGGTGAAATAGGGTTGTTTCATACTTATAATAACATATCAGTATATTAGTGATACTGATGTTATTACTTCATAATGAAACAACCTAAGAAGAAGAAGTGGAAGAAGAAATAAAGATGAAAGAATTGGTAACGGTAATTACCTCTTCTTTGAAGTGCCTCTTTGAGACCTCCACTTAGGGCACTAAAATTGGTCTTTGAGGAATACCAGAACCTCTAGGATGTTTCTAGAGAAGTGGAGAAGAGATTTTGTCAGGGTTTGGCCGAGCTTGAGTGCTCAAATTGGTGTGAGGAGGAGGGGGAGGAGGTGTCCTTTTATAAGGGAGTAGAGGGGCACCTTAGGAATATCTCAAAATATTATTTTATATTAAAGTCAAAATCGGTTTATAATGGTTCCAAAGGGTCTTATTTCGAAGATAAAGTGGGGATGGAACGAAATCCTATCAACCAATAAGATTTAGACAAGTTTATGTTATTATTTTAACCTTGTCAATTAGATTTAACTCTAAGTTAAATAATTTAACTTTTACCGTGTCTTTTTGTTTTCATACATTATATGGTTAATAAACTTACTATAACATTCCAAACTAACCCCAAATTGTATATTATTAATACATATATCCTTATCTAAGTCATTGGGCCGAACCTTAGTTTTTTAGGAATAAAATAACAATTAATAATATAATATTTTATTTAAAAACTATTTTGTGTCAATTTTGACACTATTTGATACATGATTTTTGTGAAAGTCATAACAGAATTATATGTTCGAACCAAGTTGATTAAATCAACACTAATATATCACAGTAACCTAGAAAATTAGTGGAATTCATAAAAAGTCTTTAATTACATTTATTTTGGTATTTATATTATCAATTATGTCAATATTTCATTAATAAGATAATTACTGCATCATCTTTGTGTCATAAATAAATTAAATTATTTGATTTCTAAAAATTACAAATAAAATACCATCATGTAGTAAATCTTTTTATCTTTCTAATGAATATATACAATCGAATTTATCTTATGTATAACCCCATATTAAAAATGATTTACTTATTAAACTTTGATTTTAACTATTTTAACCATTCTTTAAATAAATTAATAATAAATGTCCTAATCTAATCCAAGTGGGCCTAAATGGTCATATTTTATTCCTAAGTTTGTTTTTGGTCGAATTACACTTGTCCAATAGAATTAGGACATGTGTTAGGGTAATATTAATATCATATTTACCATTAGTTACCCTATTTACTATTAACCGCGGTAAAAAAAAGTAAAAAGTTACTATTCACCAAAAAATTATTTTCATCTCATTGAACCACATTTTAGTCCTTGATATTAACCGTGTCTCTCGGATTTTTGAAATTCCATTCACAGAAGCGGTAAAATTATGTTTTATGCAAAATTCAGTTTTTAACCTACCACTTAGTGGTTTCACTATTCATCAAAAATTGAAAGTTTTCAGAAAAATACCAAAATTTCACCCTAGGCTAATTTCGGTATTCCGAATCCAAAAATGAAGTCCATTTTGAAAAATAAAATTTATAAAATTTCAAAAAGTGGTTATTACTATTCATAACGGCTAGTTTTGATAATATTTTAATAGCACATCGTTGTTTAGTGAAACTCGGTATTGCGTACTACACACGCTATCGAGGAAGGTTGCGATTGCGTGTAATGCAAGGCAAGTCAAGGATACGTGTTGTGCGAGCTCCTTTTGGTGTAGCGTACAACACAAGACATTAATAAAATTAAAATAATAGTTTTCATAAAATCTCGGGTTGTTACATTCTACCCCCCTTAAAATGAATTTCGCCCTCGAAATTCATCGGGGTTATAAATAGTTTACTATTCGAAAGTTTCTTTAATAGAAACCCACATCGTAAAAAGGAATACCAAAACTTGTTTTTAAAAACTAAAGTATGAAATGTAACGATTACCCAAATAAACTAATCACTGGGTTTCCACATAGGTGAAAATATGGATATGGAAGAGAAATCTAACCATCATGTTCTGATGGAGAGTGGTAGAGAACATGGCTATGGAAAAGCCAGTAATCACAAATCCATAAATTTGTGACGATCTAAGGTACCATCTGATTCATCAGGTATAAGAGAACTAGGACAACATTTTTGGTTTCCAAGATCATTTCCCTAAAGTTAAAGAATTTGAATTAGAATAAATACTTACTTTATTTTGGTACAATCTCACTGTTGTTCGTGCCTTTAACAATTTCCACTTCATCTCTTAAATAAATGAAGTTGAATTTGTTATTCGTGAAGTGTTAGCAGATCATGTGATAGAATGACGGGTCATTCCATCTGTCTCAAAAGGTTAGCAAAATTTATATACATAAGTCGATCTATAGTGGGATTAATCATATATGGTTCCTAAAATGGGCTTATACTTCATATATCATACTGCTTAATATAATAACACTAGTTTCTACTAAACAGGGACTTCATGTAGGTCAGTGGTAGGCGATAAAGGCCAGTCGCACTTTGGTTGTGGGTTCGATTCCTACAGCCTTGTCCGAAGCAATGGGCTGTCGCCCGTCCTGCAGGTTGTCCTTTTTCTAAAACTATATTACTATAACATCCCATTAATAATATCGAAAAAACTTCTATCCTTAAACAATACTAACTTATTTCCAACATAATCCATTCCAATCTTTAGGCTTATCCATAATACTGCAGTCCACACTCATAACATAGTCAAAACGATTACCAGAGATTTAATACTGTCGTTAATCCCCATATATCATAAGATATGTCTTGTTGGTCACATTCCAGACATTCAACGTCCTTAATCGTGTATTCTCTTGAATACCTTAGTGAAAACATGAGTGCAGTTAAAAGTTAACACTTTCCACATACCAAAATCCTCAAAATTCTATATACTCAAACCATGATATCACTTAGTCCTTATATCAATCATGAGCTCATGAATACTATTAAACATTTCATTTTCTCGTCTTCATTATGCGCATATCATCTTATTTCCAAAAAATATCTCAATCACTTTGAATACCACATCAATAAATATTGCAATACTCAATGATACAACATTATTTTGGAATCCCATTACATAAACACTTAATCATTCCACCACATCGTTGTCATATTCAACATTGCCAATAGTGATCGCATGTGATTTCCCTTTGTCATTTGCCTTCAGTGGTTGCTCATGTTGATCATCACTAACCCTTGGATTAGGGCAATTATTAGCATAATGCCCCATTTCCTTGCACTTGAAGCATTGAAGTGTTGGTGGTGCGTTCTCTGCAGTGTTTGCTTTATTCACATCATTAGAAACCCTTTTTCCATTACTTCGACACTCAGCTGCTCGATGACCTTCTTTTCCACACTTAAAACATTTTCTAGTCCCTTTAAGACAATCTCCACCATGCTTCTTTCCACACTTTGTGCATAAGGAAACATTCATCTTCTTTTCACCATTATTCTGAGATTTCTCCTTGAACTCCATCTTTCGTTTCTTGTCAAAACCATGAGATGGATATGTAACACCAACTTCCATTTCTACCTTGATAGCACAACGCACAATTTCTTCATAGCTACTGAAGTCTCTTATAGCTAATGCCCTTCGAAGACTTGGTTTTAAGCCACTGAAAAATCGATCAACTTTACTTCCAAGTTGGATGATAATGCCAGATGGATACCTTGCAAGTCTTGTAAAATCCGCTTCGTATATACCAACAGATTCATCATCCTTTTGCTTTAGTTCAAGAAAATCCTTCTCCATCTTTGTTCGAATAATACGAGGGAAGTACTTACTGAAAAACAAGTTCTTGAACTCGTCCCATTCCATGGACTCAATTTCATCTCTCGGCCTTGTATTCTTGATAAGATTCCACCATTGATCAGCTTCACCTTCCAAACGATATACTGCTAAGATGACTTTATCTTGTTCAGAACATTGACAAACTGAAAATATCTTTTCAGTGGTACTGATCCATTGTTCAGCAACAAGTGGATCAGAAGACCCACTGAAAGAAGGTAGACGTTGCCTCATGAAGGACTCAATAGAATACTGTTCCCTTCTCTGCTCATTTGGAAGTCCAGAATGATTCATAGCTTGTGTAAGTATAGCAATAAGATTTTGCACTCCATCTCCCATAACATTTGTTTGTTCAGGAGGACAATCATTGCATTGTCCATTGCATTGATCAACACGGTTCCTTCGGGTTCCAACCATCGTCTAAAACCCAAAAAGAATAGTGTGAGAGGCAAAAATCATGCTTGGGAAAACAACATAATAAAGGGGGAGTACCTTCAATATCTAACATCTTAGGTTTAATTCTATGATCGTTAGCGTAATTCTATTACTATAACCTATACGTATACTTATCCCTAGGGACATCCCTAGACATACCTTAGAAATATATCTAGGGATCTCACTAACGTTTTCGCATCCTAGTTTCCAAAGGTTGACTAAACCTTTCCTTTGATACCAACTGTTGAGACCCGAAGCTTATCATACATTGACATTACATTACTTTTGCGGAATACTTAGTACATAACAAAAACACACACACAAGGATCGTAATAGTTTAGTGTCTTTGGAAACTCGGAATATAATCTTCTAATCCTCGTGAAAGATCATCAACATCTCCCATAAAGATCTTCCTTTTTTTTACCTAAAACCTTTCTTTATATCCTGGGGAAAATAAAACATAAAAGGGTGAGCTCAAATGCTCAGTAAGGGTAAACAACAGAAATATTAATCACATCATATTCAAAAGAACATAACATTTTGGAAATCTTAACCTGCAAAAGAGAGCATAATTTCATAACATGGGATAAATCATAGTAGTGAAATGTAATCACAGTAATCATAACGTAAAACATGAAACTTTGTGGCATTCACACATAATCATAGAGAATCATTTCTTGTTAGTCAAGACTCATTGCCAAGACTATATTAGTGGACAAAGTCCCTTTCTGAATCGAGTAACCCTCGTTTCAGTCCTGTTTCACTGAACCGGTATAACCTACCATTCCAGCCATGTCTATCTCATGAGATATAAAATCTTTACCCAATGCATTGGAGGGAGATATAGGTCCCACCCATCTCATAATGATACCATTCTTATGTGTGCCACAAAATCATAAATCATACATCATTGCATAACCCATGTAATATAAATGGGAATCTTAAACATCATGACATCATAAAACAATTCATATAATATAAAGGAATTCATAAAAATAATTCCATCACAACATAATCAAATCAATGTAATAATAGGGATAAAAACAGAACCCTTTATTATCTTAGATGGAAAATAATTTGGATAAAACACTTGAACTCCATTCTTGAGGAAAATATACTTTCTTCTTCAAAAACATTTTTTTCCTTTCTTAACATGTCATAAAATTTTAAACTAAAAGAAGTTGATTAAATATAAATCGAAAACTTGTAAAGGAAGCTTCTTGGAAATAATGTTTTAAAAATCCATTCATGCCGTATAAGTTAAAAAAAACACTGTTCGTACTTTTTTTCGGAAAAGTCAAAAAGTACCTCGTACGAAAAACGACAAAAGATTCCTTTCATTTCTTTTACTAAAAACTCACCGAAGGGTAAAAATGGATTTTTACAATTGTGGGTGGATGGAAATAATATTACATATTGATGAAACATGGATGTGGATGATAAAATACACCCCAGCAAATACTTACGAATAAACAATCTCAGATAAAAATGAGATTGTGATATTTCCCTTACCTTAGGTCCGACTTGCTTTGTAAGTGTCTGAAACTCCTGTATAATGATTTAAATCATGTTATTGACTTATTACAGAATCATATTCATTGTTATGATATCATATATGGTTCACTTGTGACATTATATTACCCGTTCTTTTGTAAATTCCATGTTAAAGAAGCGTTTTGGGTAAAATTGTTTCATTTATTGTAGGTGTTTTGACTTGTTGTTCTTGACATCATTATTACTTATATCATGATTTACTCACTTCCAGAATATAAAATATGATTTATATATCATATATATTCAGTATATATATATATATAATAGGTAGATAAATAAAATGAAAAACACCGTTCATGGAGACGGTAGTCCGTACGTACGCATGAACGCTGTTTTCCTTTCCTTATTGTCTTGAAATGGAAGTAAGTAGATGAAATACATATGTATATATATACATACATCCAGTAGATTTATAATTTCATTTCATTATTATTTCTTATATATACATTATAATCATTCTTAAATGGTTAACATGGAGAATGAATCTCATCGCGTCGTGGAGACGGTAGTCCGTACGTACGCACGAGCGATGATATCATTTCTATAAATATTGAATTAAATTGGAGTGGATTATACAATATATCAGAATCAATATGATGTTGTAATAACTATGTATAGTTATTCTTTACACCATTATACCCATCCATGTAAGGTGGTGGTGGAAAATAGATTACACCACGGCGTGGAGACGGTATTCCGTACGTACGCACGCGCGGTGATTTCTTTTTCCGTAGGATGGATAGATGGTGAAATAGGGCTGTTTCATACTTATAATAACATATCAGTATATGAGTGATACTGATGTTATTACTTCATAATGAAACAACCTAAGAAGAAGAAGCGGAAGAAGAAATAAAGATGAAAGAATTGGTAACGGTAATTACCTCTTCTTTGAAGTGCCTCTTTGAGACCTCCTCTTAGGGCACTAAAATTGGTCTTTGAGGAAGACCAGAACCTCTAGGATGTTTCTAGGGAAGTGGAGAAGAGATTTTGGCAGGGGTTGGCCGAGCTTGAGTGCTCAAATTGGTGTGAGGAGGAGGGGGAGGAGGTGTCCTTTTATAAGGGAGGAGAGGGGCACCTTAGGAATATCTCAAAATATTATTTTATATTAAAGTCAAAATCGGTTTATAATGGTTCCAAAGGGACTTATTTAGAAGCTAAAGTGGGGATGGAACGAAATCCTATCAACCAATAATATTTAGACAAGTTTAGGTTATTATTTTAACCTTATCAATTAGATTTAACTCTAAGTTAAATAATTTAACTTTTACCGTGTCTTTTTGTTTTCTTACATTATATGGTTAATAAACTTACTATAACATGCCAAACGAACCCCAAATTGTATATTATTAATACATATATCCTTATCTATGTCATTTGGCCGAACCTTAGATTTTTAGGAATAAAATAACAATTAATAATATAATATTTTATTTAAAAACTATTTTGTGTCAATTTTGACACTATTTGATACATGATTTTTGTGAAAGTCATAACAGAATTATATGTTCGAACCAAGTTTATTAAATCAACACTAATATATCATAGTAACCTAGAAAATTAGTGGAATTCATAAAAAGTCTTTAATTACATTTATTTTGGTATTTATATTATCAATTATGTCAATATTTCATTAATAAGATAATTACTGCATCATCTTTGTGTCATAAATAAATTAAATTATTTGATTTCTAAAAATTACAAATAAAATACCATCATGTAGGAAATCGTTTTATCTTTCTAATGAATATATACAATCGAATTTATCTTATGTATAACCCCATATTAAAAATGATTTACTTATTAAACTTTGATTTTAACTATTTTAACCATTCTTTAAATAAATTAATAATAAATGTCCTAATCTAATCCATGTGGGCCTAAATGGTCATATTTTATTACTAAGTTTGTTTTTGGTCGAATTACACTTGTCCAATAGAATTAGGACATGTGTTAGGGTAATATTAATATCATATTTACCCTTAGTTACCCTATTTACTATTAACCGCGGTAAAAAAAAGTAAAAAGTTACTATTCACCAAAAAATTATTTTCATCTCATTGAACCACATTTTAGTCCTTGATATTAACCGTGTCTCTCGGATTTTTGAAATTCCATTCACAGAAGCGGTAAAATTAAGTTTTATGCAAAATTCAGTTTTTAACCTACAACTTAGTGGTTTCACTATTCATCAAAAATTGAAAGTTTTCAGAAAAATACCAAAATTTCACCCTAGGCTAATTTCGGTATTCCGAATCCAAAAATTAAGTCCATTTTGAAAAATAAAATTTATAAAATTTCAAAAAGTCGTTATTACTATTCATAACGGCTAGTTTTGATAATATTTTAATAGCATATCGTTGTTTAGTGAAACTCGGTATTGCGTACTACACACGCTATCGAGGAAGGTTGCGATTGCATGTAATGCAAAGCAAGTCAAGGATACATGTTGTGCGAGCTCCTTTTGGTGTAGCGTACAACACAAGACATTAATAAAATTAAAATAATAGTTTTCATAAAATCTCGGGTTGTTACATTCTACCCCCCTTAAAATGAATTTCGCCCTCAAAATTCGTCGGGGTTATAAATAGTTTACTATTAGAAAGTTTCTTTAATAGAAACCCACATCGTAAAAAGGAATACCAAAACTTGTCTTTAAAAACTAAAGTATGAAATGTAACGATTACCCAAATAAACTAATCACTGGGTTTCCACATAGGTGAAAATATGGATATGGAAGAGAAATCTAACCATCATGTTCTGATGGAGAGTGGTAGAGAACATGGCTATGGAAAAGCCAGTAATCACAAATCCATAAATTGGTGACGATCTAAGGTACCATCTGATTCATCAGGTATAAGTGAACTAGGACAACATTTTTGGTTTCCAAGATCATTTCCCTAAAGTTAAAGAATTTGAATTAGAATAAATACTTACTTTATTTTGGTACAATCTCACTGTTGTTCGTGCCTTTAACAATTTCCACTTCATCTCTTAAATAAATGAAGTTGAATTTGTTATTCGTGAAGTGTTAGCAGATCATGTGATAGAATGACGGGTCATTCCATCTGTCTCAAAAGGTTAGCAAAATTTATATACATAAGTCGATCTATAGTGGGATTAATCATATATGGTTCCTAAAATGGGCTTATACTTCATATATCATACTGCTTAATATAATAACACTAGTTTCTACTAAACAGGGACTTCATGTAGGTCAGTGGTAGGCGATAAAGGCCAGTCGCACTTTGGTTGTGGGTTCGATTCCTACAGCCTTGTCCGAAGCGATGGGCTGTCGCCCGTCCTGCAGGTTGTCCTTTTTCTAAAACTATATTACTATAACATCCCATTAATAATATCGAAAAAACTTCTATCCTTAAACAATACTAACTTATTTCCAACATAATCCATTCCAATCTTTAGGCTTATCCATAATACTGCAGTCCACTCTCATAACATAGTCAAAACGATTACCAGAGATTTAATACTGTCGTTAATCCCCATATATCATAAGATATGTCTTGTTGGTCACATTCCAAACATTCAAAGTCCTTAATCGTGTATTCTCTTGAATACCTTAGTGAAAACATGAGTGCAGTTAAAAGTTAACACTTTCCACATACCAAAATTCTCAAAATTCTATATACTCAAACCATGATATCACTTAGTCCTTATATCAATCATGAGCTCATGAATACTATTAAACATTTCATTTTCTCGTCTTCATTATGCGCATATCATCTTATTTCCAAAAAATATCTCAATCACTTTGAATACCACATCAATAAATATTGCAATACTCAATGATACAACATTATTTTGGAATCCCATTACATAAACACTTAATCATTCCACCACATCGTTGTCATATTCAACATTGCCAATAGTGATCGCATGTGATTTCCCTTTGAGCTTTGCCTTCAGTGGTTGCTCATGTTGATCATCACTAACCCTTGGATTAGGGCAATTATTAGCATAATGCCCCATTTCCTTGCACTTGAAGCATTGAAGTGTTGGTGGTGCGTTCTCTGCAGTGTTTGCTTTATTCACATCATTAGAAACCCTTTTTCCATTACTTCGACACTCAGCTGCTCGATGACCTTCTTTTCCACACTTAAAACATTTTCTAGTCCCTTTAAGACAATCTCCACCATGCTTCTTTCCACACTTTGTGCATAAGGAAACATTCATCTTCTTTTCACCATTATTCTGAGATTTCTCCTTGAACTCCATCTTTCGTTTCTTGTCAAAACCATGAGATGGATATGTAACACCAACTTCCATTTCTACCTTGATAGCACAACGCACAATTTCTTCATAGCTACTGAAGTCTCTTATAGCTAATGCCCTTCGAAGACTTGGTTTTAAGCCACTGAAAAATAGATCAACTTTACTTTCAGGTTGGATGATAATACCAGATGCATACCTTGCAAGTCTTGTAAAATTCGCTTCGTATATACCAACAGATTCATCATCCTTTTGCTTTAGTTCAAGAAACTCCTTCTCCATCTTTGTTCGAAGAATACGAGGGAAGTACTTACTGAAAAACAAGTTCTTGAACTCGTCCCATTCCATGGACTCAATTTCATCTCTTGGCCTTGTATTCTTGATAAGATTCCACCATTGATCAGCTTCACCTTCCAAACGATATACTGCTAAGATGACTTTATCATGTTCAGAACATTGAAGAACTGAAAATATCTTTTCAGTGGTTCTGATCCATTGTTCAGCAACAAGTGGATCAGAAGACCCACTGAAAGAAGGTGGACGTTGCCTCATGAAGGACTCAATAGAATATTGTTCCCTTCTCTGCTCATTTGGAAGTCCAGAATGATTCATAGCTTGTGTAAGTATAGCAATAAGATTTTGCACTCCATCTCCCATAACATTTGTTTGTTCAGGAGGACAATCATTGCATTGTCCATTGCATTGATCAACACGGTTCCTTCGGGTTCCAGCCATCGTCTAAAACCCAAAAAGAATAGTGTGAGAGGCAAAAATCATGCTTGGGAAAACAACATAATAAAGGGGGAGTACCTTCAATATCTAACATCTTAGGTTTAATTCTATGATCGTTAGCGTAATTCTATTACTATAACCTATACGTATACTTATCCCTAGGGACATCCCTAGACATACCTTAGAAATATCTCTAGGGATCTCACTAACGTTTTCGCATCCTAGTTTCCAAAGGTTGACTAAACCTTTCCTTTGATACCAACTGTAGAGACCCGAAGCTTATCATACATTGACATTACATTACTTTTGCGGAATACTTAGTACATAACAAAAACACACACACAAGGATCGTAATAGTTTAGTGTCTTTGGAAACTCGGAATATAATCTTCTAATCCTGGTGAATGATCATCAACATCTCCCATAAAGATCTTCCTTTTTTTTACCTAAAACCTTTCTTTATATCCTGGGGAAAAGAAAACATAAAAGGGTGAGCTCAAATGCTCTGTAAGGGTAAACAACAGAAATATCAATCACATCATATTCAAAAGAACATAACATTTTGGAAATCTTAACCTGCAAAAGAGAGCATAATTTCATAACATGGGATAAATAATAGTAGTGAAATGTAATCACAGTAATCATAACTTAAAACATGAAACTTTGTGGCATTCACACATAATCATAGAGAATCATTTCTTGTTAGTCAAGACTCATTGCCAAGACTATCTTAGTGGAGAAAGTCCCTTTCTGAATCGAGTAACCCTCGTTTCAGTCCTGTTTCACTGAACCGGTATAACCTACCATTCCAGCCATGTCTATCTCATGAGATATAAAATCTTTACCCAATGCATTGGAGGGAGATATAGGTCCCACCCATCTCATAATGATACCATTCTTATGTGTGCCACAAAATCATAAATCATACATCATTGCATAACCCATGTAATATAAATGGGAATCTTAAACATCATGACATCATAAAACAATTCATATAATATAAAGGAATTCATAAAAATAATTCCATCACAACATAATCAAATCAATGTAATAATAGGGATAAAAACAGAACCCTTTATTATCTTAGATGGAAAATAATTTTGATAAAACACTTGAACTCCATTCTTGAGGAAAATATACTTTCTTCTTCAAAAACATTTTTTTCCTTTCTTAACATGTCATACAATTTTAAACTAAAAGAAGTTGATTAAATATAAATCGAAAACTTTTAAAGGAAGCTTCTTGGAAATAATGTTTTAAAAATCCATTCATGCCGTATAAGTTAAAAAAACATTGTTCGTACTTTTTTTCGGAAAAGTCAAAAAGTACCTCGTACGAAAAACGACAAAAGATTCCTTTCATTTCTTTTACTAAAAACTCACCGAAGGGTAAAAATGGATTTTTACAATTGTGGGTGGATGGAAATAATATTATATATTGATGAAACATGGATGTGGATGATAAAATACACCCCAGCAAATACTTACGAATAAACAATCTCGGATAAAAATGAGATTGTGATATTTCCCTTACCTTAGGTCCGACTTGCTTTGTAAGTGTCTGAACCTCCTGTATAATGATTTTAATCATGTTATTGACTTATTACAGAATCATATTCATTGTTATGATATCATATATGGTTCACTTATGACATTATATTACCCGTTCTTTTGTAAATTCCATGTTAAAGAAGCGTTTTGGGTAAAATTGTTTCATTTATTGTAGGTGTTTTGACTTGTTGTTCTTGACATCATTATTACTTATATCATGATATACTCACTTCCAGAATATAAAATATGATTTATATATCATATATATTCAGTATATATATATATAATAGGTAGATAAATAAAATGAAAAACACCGTTCATGGAGACGGTAGTCCGTACGTACGCATGAACGCTGTTTTCCTTTCCTTATTGTCTTGAAATGGAAGTAAGTAGATGAAATACATATGTATATATATACATAAATCCAGTAGATTTATAATTTCATTTCATTATTATTTCTTATATATACATTATAATCATTCTTAAATGGTTAACATGGAGAATGAATCTCATCGCGTCGTGGAGACGGTAGTCCGTACGTACGCACGAGCGATGATATCATTTCTATAAATATTGAATTAAATTGGAGTGGATTATACAATATATCAGAATCAATATGATGTTGTAATAACTATGTATAGTTATTCTTTACACCATTATACCCATCCATGTAAGGTGGTGGTGGAAAATAGATTACACCACGGCGTGGAGACGGTATTCCGAACGTACGCACGCGCGGTGATTTCTTTTTCCGTAGGATGGATAGATGGTGAAATAGGGTTGTTTCATACTTATAATAACATATCAGTATATTAGTGATACTGATGTTATTACTTCATAATGAAACAACCTAAGAAGAAGAAGTGGAAGAAGAAATAAAGATGAAAGAATTGGTAACGGTAATTACCTCTTCTTTGAAGTGCCTCTTTGAGACCTCCACTTAGGGCACTAAAATTGGTCTTTGAGGAAGAACAGAACCTCTAGTATGTTTCTAGGGAAGTGGAGAAGAGATGTTGGCAGGGGTTGGCCGAGCTTGAGTGCTCAAATTGGTGTGAGGAGGAGGGGGAGGAGGTGTCCTTTTATAAGGGAGGAGAGGGGCACCTTAGGAATATCTCAAAATATTATTTTATATTAAAGTCAAATCAGTTTATAATGGTTAAAAAGGGTCTTATTTCGAAGCTAAAGTGGGGATGGAACGAAATAATATCAACCAATAAGATTTAGACAAGTTTAGGTTATTATTTTAACCTTATCAATTAGATTTAACTCTAAGTTAAATAATTTAACTTTTACCGTGTCTTTTTGTTTTCTTACATTATATGGTTAATAAACTTACTATAACATGCCAAACGAACCCCAAATTGTATATTATTAATACATATATCCTTATCTAAGTCATTTTGCCGAACCTTAGATTTTTAGGAATAAAATAACAATTAATAATATAATATTTTATTTAAAAACTATTTTGTGTCAATTTTGACACTATTTGATACATGATTTTTGTGAAAGTCATAACAGAATTATATGTTCAAACCAAGTTGATTAAATCAACACTAATATATCATAGTAACCTAAAAAATTAGTGGAATTCATATAAAGTCTTTAATTACATTTATTTTGGTATTTATATTATCAATTATGTCAATATTTCATTAATAAGATAATTACTGCATCATCTTTGTGTCATAAATAAATTAAATTATTTGATTTCTAAAAATTACAAATAAAATACCATCATTTAGGAAATCGTTTTAGCTTTCTAATGAATATTTACAATCGAATTTATCTTATGTATAACCCCATATTAAAAATGATTTACTTATTAAACTTTGATTTTAACTATTTTAACCCTTCTTTAAATAAATTAATAATAAATGTCCTAATCTAATCCAAGTGGGCCTAAATGGTCATATTTTATTCCTAAGTTTGTTTTTGGTCGAATTACACTTGTCCAATAGAATTACGACATGTGTTAGGGTAATATTAATATCATATTTACCCTTAGTTACCCTATTTACTATTAACCGCGGTAAAAAAAAGTAAAAAGTTACTATTCACCAAAAAATTATTTTCATCTCATTGAACCACATTTTAGTCCTTGATATTAACCGTGTCTCTCGGATTTTTGAAATTCCATTCACAGAAGCGGTAAAATTATGTTTTATGCAAAATTCAGTTTTTAACCTACCACTTAGTGGTTTCACTATTCATCAAAAATTGAAAGTTTTCAGAAAAATACCAAAATTTCACCCTAGGCTAATTTCGGTATTCCGAATCCAAAAATGAAGTCCATTTTGAAAAATAAAATTTATAAAATTTCAAAAAGTGGTTATTACTATTCATAACGGCTAGTTTTGATAATATTTTAATAGCATATCGTTGTTTAGTGAAACTCGGTATTGCGTACTACACACGCTATCGAGGAAGGTTGCGATTGCGTGTAAGGCAAGGCAAGTCAAGGATACGTGTTGTGCGAGCTCCTTTTGGTGTAGCGTACAACACAAGACATTAATAAAATTAAAAGAATAGTTTTCATAAAATCTCGGGTTGTTACATTGTCACTCCAAGAAAGGGAGTTGATAGAGAAGGTAAGAGAGATGATGTTAAGGAAGAAGAAAAAGATAATTAATCATCTGAGTAATTTAGCTATGAGAAACATTTTCTTGAAGAAGGAGTAGAGAATGAGAAAATAGAGGAAGAGGAGATTATTCATGTATTTGAATGCGAGGAAGAATCTCCTGATAAGGTAGTTCCGAAAGATGATTAGGGAATAACATGCTTATGGACACCCCAACAAAAGATATAATTAGGAAGAAAGAATTTGGTGGTCCTTCAAAAAGAATGTTGGTAGATATTGAAGAAGAATAATCCCCAAGAATGTTTTCAGATTCGGAGTCGTCAGCATTGGGTCATGACTTCATTGTTGAATCTTTGAAGAAGTTGGTGGACACAATTATGATCTTTCCCACCATAGACTCCAGATTCTAGATGATGAAACACAGTCTGAATCAGAAGTCAGAATCCTTGTCTATGGTGATGGATAAGTGTGTGAATATTGAAGCAAATCATAGAAATTTCTTTATCAATTATGATGTCCACAGGAAATCATGTAGCAAAATCACATTGTGGTCTAATAAATTTGATGATGATTTGGCTGAGTTTGATCATTTTAAGAATGATGTTAAAGATGATTTTGATACCGAAGATTCCAAGATTAGTATCCTTCAGGACAAGCTGAACCTTGAGAAAAATTCTTGGAATCAACAAGTGAAAGACTTGAATGGGATGGTTATCTCTATTGCTCAAAATTTTAAAAGGTACATATATTTCTGGACTGAGCTTGAAGAAAATCTTGTAACTCAAGAAGAAATCCTTAAGGC
This sequence comes from Viscum album, assembly GCA_963277665.1. Lineage (NCBI taxonomy): Eukaryota > Viridiplantae > Streptophyta > Magnoliopsida > Santalales > Viscaceae > Viscum > Viscum album. The sequence goes on from OY728165.1 coordinate 1,563,994,011, forward strand.
ACAATATGAGGCCCTGAAATCTCAAGATGACAGAATAAAATATTTGGAGAAGCATGTTGAGGAGGACTAGAAATACTTGAAGAAGCTGAAAACCTTTTTAAAGATGTTAATACCCAAGGAAAAGGAGGACAAATAGACAAATCTGATTATTTGTTGTAATGCCTTTCCTTGTAAAAATTCATTCAAATATAATTAAATCTCTGGTTGGTTGTATTTTGTGTTGTCTTTACTAATTTTTCAGGTAGTTTATTTATTTTCCCTTCCCATAAATTCTTTTTGAAAATCAAAAAGGGGAGAAGGAAAAAGAACTACTCCAAGGGGAGAAGGAAAAATTTACATGGGAGAAAAATTTCTAAGTGAAGAACTATCCTTATGTTTGGGGGAGTTTCTCATTAAAAAGTTTTTCATTCCCATCATAATGAAAACTCCATTCTAAAAATCCAGAATACAATCCGTAGAGTTCTTAAGCCTAAGGGGGAGTTAGTTGTATTCACTATCATCCATGAAAAAAGGGAGATAAGTTTTAATTTCAAATTCTAAAGAAATTTTTTCTATTTCCTTATATTATTTTTTGAAAGGTTGTTCGTGATTTGGAAAAAGGGGGAGATTTTTGAGTGAATAAGGTTTTCCTTATAACTTTTCCATTCCTTCTAATTTTGAAAATCACAAACAGCTTATACTTAAGATAATTGATATTTTACTTATCTAAGGAAATTTAACCTAACCTAGATTTCTATATACATATCAATATTTTTATTAAAGATAAAAATAGGATTCATACCTAAACCTCGGAATCATATAATACTTAGATTAGAAGCATTCTGTTTTAGGATCTGAATTCTAGATACGAACTCTAATAATGTTACACTTCGAATTTTGGATACGAACACTAATGATGTTTCATTTCAAATTCTGGAAACAAACTCTATAGAAGTTCCACTCCGAATTCTAGATACGAACTCTAATGAAGTTCTATTCCGAATTATAGATATGAAATCTCATGTAGTTTGACTCCGAATTCCGGATATAAACTCTCATATAGTTCGACTCCTAATTCGGGATATGAACTCTCATATAGTTCGACTCTGAATTCTGGATATGAACACTCATATAATTCAACTCCGAACTTTTATAAGTTTGACTCTGAACTCTGTATGTTCAGATTCTAAATTCTAGTGAAAACAGACTCCGAATTTCTGTAGAAATTCAGACTCCGGATTTCTCCAGAATTCTAGTTCCGTATTCCTATAAAACAGAATATGAATATGTCTTTATTATAGAGTCCAAATTCCAATTTGCTTAGACTCTGAACTTTTGATTGCTTACATTCAGAAGTTCAGTTTTACGTATGCTTATACTTGTATCATTACAAAACGATGTTGTGCTTTTAGTTATTAACTAACCATTGGTTGAGTGACACATGTACAGGTCCCTCCGAAATTCATGGTGAAATATAACCGTTGGAGGAGGGAGGTGACCATTGGTGCTTTGCCTATAAATAGATGCTCATTTAAAAAGAAGCGGAAACATTTGTATTTTTGGTGATCAGATCTTCTTGAAGTGATTTCTAGAGAGAGGGGCTCTTATCAACTCTCAAAGTGTCGTGCACAAATTTTGAGCGGCTTGTTCAAACTTTGCCTTGTGCAGACTTTCTTCGTGCGACTCCGATTGTTGGTGATTACAATCAAGGGCTTCCGGGGATAGGAAGACATAGGTTCCAACACCTTAAAGTTAAGGGATTCCTTGCTAAGGAAGTCATAGGTGCCGACTACCTGATAGTTGAGGGCTTGAGGTGATAGAAAGATAGATTCAGATCTTTATATTGAGGGCTTACCCTGGTGTGGGTAAGATATACTTTCTTGAAAGTATAAATCAAGGGACGTTTATCAATGTTTGTCGGATACCAATCTCATTGGGTTAAAAGAGTTATTTTTTGTTACGTGTAGTTTTACTACTTTTTTTCCAATGAATTTGTATTTCTAAGGAAGTTATAACATTCTTATACTTCCTTACTTGTACTCTGATTTAGTTAGATTCTATATGCTTTAAGGTAGATTTTTAAACATTGTATCTTTTGGTTATGTTTCATTTTTGGAATCACTATTCTTGAATCTGGAAAGTCTTTACTACTCATAGACGTCTTTTGAATTATCTTGTTTAACTTTGTTAAACATAACCATCCTTAAAATTCCCTTAAGGAATTTTAAAATGTACAATTCACCCCCTCTTGTATCTGAGAATCTCATTCTTATTTCGATCCTACGTTTGGTATTACAGAGTATATCGTACTCAGAGTCATACCATCCTAACAATATCTTGTTTTATAAATATAATAATTCACATGGATATTTGTAAACTCATTTAAATTATTAATTCATAATTCTTGGTTTTTTTGACTTAACATATTTTCAACTTCCCTTTGATAATGAGTTTTGAATCTGAACACTTTATAATTGTGGGTTATAATTTAATCCCATTTCATTCTACTAAAACATTCAATGAAAAGGATTTAATTTATCTTCCAATATAAATCTATTATTGAATGTGGTCTACATACATCAAAATGAACCAATTAAAGAAATCATGTCCAACATTTTTATTTTCCCTTATATATCCTTTGAGTAATATTCCCTTGTTGGAATGTATCACATATATGAAGATGATCTTGTGATAACATAGGGAGATCAATAGAAATGTAACATTTAACCAGATTCTATAAGAATTATTGAATCATTTGTCCATAATGTTTATTCCACAACCTCTTTTCTTTATCATTAGAGAGAAAAAATATGTGTTCTTCTTCAATCACAAGGTAAATATTTCCCTTCATAAACATTCCTTGTGAAAAAACTGCTCTATATTTTCCATAGATGAAAAAACATCATGGTTAATCTTATAGCATACCATGAGACAAAAGGTTGTCTAAAACATATCATGTTGTGTTAGAAGACATCATCAATCAAGTAAAATGAATGTCTCATGTATTTTCCTCTAACCATTGATTATCTTGAGCCTATAATATTAATTTATTCACCTCTTACATATTTTATGAAAAAATCATTATCACTGTTGATTCCTATCACCATATCCTTATTTTCTATTAAATGAGTGGTAAATACACTACCAATTATCCAAATTCTAGTGTGATCTAATTCTTTGAAGGCAATCTTTGTAACCACCACTTGATTATCTCTTTTCATTCGGATCAATGTTTTAGATTCCATACATGATAATGAACAATATTATTGATCTTCATCAGAGTTTAATGATCAGTCCTCATCTTAAAAAAATGAAAATTTATTTTTTCATTCATAAGTAATTCTATGATCCCTTGATTTACTACATACATCCATTTTTAGTATGCTTCAGTACATTTCATTATATCATTGATGAGAAATATCAGGAAATGTTTCTTAATCCTACACACGAATAATAGTGAACTTCAAAATCATTCATGAAATACTAAATGATTTTCGGTTTCTCTTTTTATCTTATGCCTAGTGTTACCTTTTTAATATATAACACACATTTTCAGAATGCACCATGTTTCCACCAAAGTAACACCTCATATGAGGTGTATTATTTTGAATAATTTTTCCCCAGTCGTATTCCCTTGGGATGTCGGAATATTAGCCTTTTGATGTATATCCAAAAAAATATTCAACCATGGAGTGGGTTTTTGTGGTCTAACGTCAACAATTAATTTTTTTTATTTATGGTCAATACCCATAGAAGATGTGTCATTTGAATATGTCACATTCTTCCCAAAAAAATTCCTCCCACTGCTTTTTGGACCTATGAACTATAATTTTCCATTTTCTATCACATTTATGACTTGATTTCATAGTATCCCATTAGAATTAAAGATTTTATATGAATATATTACCTTTATTAATATTTTTGATAAATTATTCCTCAAGAGAATTGATTTGTTGGACTCGATTAATTATTAAGATAGTCAGACTATTGAAAACCTAGGTCTATTCATCATCCTTGATTTTGAACGTAATGATATTTTCTGATTTGTTTGGATTTTTTCAATGACCATTTCAATTTCTTCCTTCATCTCATACTTACCTTCTTCTTTCTATTTCTTATGAATTTAGGCATCTTGAGCCCCTCTATTGGATTTATTTATTTTGTATCTCTAAACATATATCTCATAAAGAGAATATTCAAATTCAACATGAAGATAATCTGTTCCTTCAACTTATCCTTCATCATTTTCACTTTCTTACCCTAATTGAGAACTTCTGAAAACTACCACCATAGCATCTTCTATATGATCTGTACAATCTTCCATATTTTTTGACTCATAAACATTAGAACTATCATTTTCTTCTTAAATATAAATCTTTTTTTGATGAAATTTTTCTTGGTATTTTTATTAAATTTAACATCAACTGGATAATTCTACTTCAGTGTTTAATCCTCATTCTAATCATTATATTTTGAATTATTTGGGGGGTTTTGCTAAAATATTTCTATCCATTCCACAAAAAAGTCATGAAAAGTAAAGTTTCCTCTTAAACATTCATCTTATAATTTTTTTATTTTTAAGGAAAGAATTATCATATCCCCATCAAAAATATCATTTTCTTATCTATCTTATATAGTGATATACTTCATCTATTTGAGTTAGAATTATTTTGAATTCCCTTTTTCCACATAATAATTATGTTAAATTATCAACTTGTATATGAAAATAGTATTTTGTAAGTGATCATATGTCATTGCCTTTAGAACAACATCTTCTAGAAAAAATTATTTTGGATGGAACAGAGGTGGATGCCTTCTCATGATTCGCTTAATGATCACTATATATTTGAAAATTTCATTGAGAACAAACTTGTCTTACAAAAAAAATTAACAACCTCAAAAAATGCATCTACAAAAATATTGGGGTGACTTATAAGGTCCTCATATTTAATCAACATAACCTATAATTTTTTATTTATGATTGTTGAGTTTCCTTTATAGATATTTATTATATATTCCCACATTTAATTAATTAAATTATTGACATCACCTTTATATAGATTAAATTTTATAATATCCTCATAAGGAATTGATTCCTTTTTCATCAGCATCCAATTCTCCAAGGTCTATATTCAATAAAAAACCATAATCAAGACTATATGATATACCATGAATCGTTTCAATAAATACTTCAGTTCCAAATTATCAAAATTTGTGTTGTGTTTGATTATTCAATAGCTGAAAATTCGTTCCATCAATGATTGGAATCACATTATGATTAATAAATTATGTAGCTTCTTCTTAGATATAACCTCTTACTCTAACCATTATATATGATACCAAATGTTATCCCAACTTGGATAAATACTCTGATAGGGTGTGATTCAAGGTAAATAATATTAAAACAAATATCACGTTAGATATTGTTTCATAATTAAATAGTAAACCCTTTTTTCTTCTTCCCAAATGAAAGAGATAATGGAAATTAAAAAATAAACTTGAAATATCTATTTTAAATGGTTCATCATTAATGGGATTCTTCCAAGAAGAATACAAGTAAAATTTTCAAATGTACAAAATATACTAAAGCATACTAATGTTACAACATTTAGAGCATACTCATTACCCTGACTGGTTTATAGCCATTCCCAATTTGAAAGCTCACACATCTCTATACTAAATTAATCTTACATCTCATCCAGTAGAATCTCTTAAAAATAAATTATAAGTTTATTCATACATTAATGTGTCTTTATTATCCCGATTTCAATAATGTGATGACTACAACCTTTTTACAAGGCTTCTCATCTTGTAGTGTAACCTCTTCCCAAAACTGTATTGTAAAACCTCACCATGAGACCTGACTATGGGACTCCACCACGAGACTCATCCACAAGACCAATGCACAAGACACCTTTATGAGTGTTCAATCTATTCATGTAGACATTGTGACCCTTCAATGTGACCATTCGGCAATACTAATCTGTGATACCTCTTTGATATTATTTATTCTTTTCGCCCGGATCATGTGACTCTGGAATGATCAAGTTGATCAAATGACTTTTTTATATTCTTGGGGATAATGTGAGTTAGTTTTGTTATCTTGGATCACATGACTCTATAATGAAAAATGTATTAGGTTATTTGGATCATGTGATATCAATGGTTCGTCCTATGAACTCAAATACTGAATGCATACTTCACTTCGTGAGACTCCTTCACGAGATACCTTTTAAATACTTCCTACTAATTATGAGAATTGTAAGACTCTAGTGAAATACAATACTTAGGTCATGTTATACTCCTATAAAACAATGTAAGAATATCTTCCCTAAATAATAAAGAATCCTTAGGGGGTATTATACCATTAAAATGATTACATTAACTCTAGAAAATCTGGTAAGATGTTCATTTAACAACCTCAATAAGCAGATTGTCACACATTTCATGATCAATTCACATGGTCACCTGCCACATGTAACAAGAACATTTCATGATACCCTACTACATATCACAATAACTTCATTCGATTACCATCATTGTCATGAGGAATTTCAGGTGACCTCATCAAGAGGTCCTGTAACACTCCTACCCCAGTTACTCAGAGTTGGTGCATTATTACATAACATTGGCATGATCACAAAAGATCAAGTCTCGAACGACCGATTAGTTTAGTAGCCTTGAAAGCAGTAGATACATTCATAAGTCTTACATTACATGATAAAGTAAAAAACTACAACATCATTGTCTCCATAGTTCACACTCATATCCCTTTACACTATCCCTGTAGGTCAGTCATAAAATACGTTTTCACATCCTGGAAAAAATAATACATAGAAAGGAGTGAGCTCAGATGCTCAGAAAGGATAACAATATAGCGGAAAATATCATAAATAAGCATAAATATTTAAGGCAATGTATAACTAAAACAAAATCCTTTTAAACATGAACTTCAGAATAATATGGAAAAAATAAAATGAAATAATTACATTTACATATTCACATGGATATTCTACTAGTCGAATAATCACATGCAATATCAATAACCACTTTCATAATGTTGGAATGCATACTGCTGTACTATCATAACCACATAGTCAAGGCCTTGTTCCAAGACTACAAATAAGATTTTTTTCAAGTCCTTATTCCAAGACACTAGTTTGTCTCATGAGACCTACCGATGCATCAAGAAGATATAGCGGGCTCCACCCATCAGATATTAAGTCTAATTCATTCCTCATATTAATAGGTTTAATCATAACATAAACATTTGTATTAGAACTAGCATATGAAATGTCAATACTTTCTCCATAAACCATGAATGGTATAAAAATAGCACATTCCCAGTCAAACATATCACAAAACCTTGAATACTATATGTAAGTTTTCTATTATAAAAAATCAACTTTAATTAAGCATAAAATCCATCAAAGGATGTTGAAATATATGAAATCAAAAATATTTGAGAGAAATATCTCTTTTTTTTTGAAATAATTTAAAAGAAACATAATTATAAAATAAAAAATTTAATTGCAAAATATTTTTATAAGCTTGTAAGGGAATCTTCACAAATTTTATAATAGGGGAAAATAGCCGCATCGACCGTATAAGTTAAAAAATACATTCTTACCTTAATTTTGTCAAAAATGTTAAAAAGGACCTTGTTTGGAAAAAAATGGAAATTTTCCTTTATAAAAATTTTATAAAAATTCAAACAAGGGTATAAATGAATTTAACCCATAGTCGATTAAATAGTTCGAATATTTTGAAATACATTTTTAAGAATCATAGATGTGGATGATAAATAGGTCCCAGTAGATAATTACGTATAAACATCCTCGGATAATGAAGATTTTGTAGAATTAACCCTTAACTAATTGTAATCAAGCAATTAATAGAAAAATAATCAATAACCATCAAATAAATCATATAATATCATGAATATAAAGAGAACCATGATATTATATATCAAATGGTAGTAAAAAATACACCACATGGAATAAATAAGGGGTGAACAATGGAAATCTCACAGAATTAAAAGTGATATAAGAAACCCCATACATTGTACTTTTTCCTTGGTTGAGGGTAGGTTAATATCCTGAATAATGGTGAAATAAGTGTTAATAAATTATACAAGAATCATATACATTAATATGATATCATATATGATCTTTTTAAATTACTTTGTTAATAATATCTTAGTATTATCATCATTTCGGTTGTTAACATATTCATTTTCATTTATATTATTTGTTATGTGAGTCATAATTTTTATGAATTGGATGTATCTTATTCATATACAGAATGATATCAAGTCATTAAAAATTAATTTTAATCATCAAATAAAAATTATTCTTGAATGGATACGATGGGGAATGAATATCATCGCTATGTGGATACGGTAATCCATACGTATGCAGGAGGGACAATATCATTCTTTTGATATTAAAATAATATATAATTGGATGGTATATCATATATAAATAATAATTATTGTGTTATATTTATTATTTATATCGATTACACATCATTCTTATACCCATTCAAATAGTAATGTATTGAATAACAATTACACCACGACGTGGAGACGGTAAGTCGTACATACACATGTATGGTGACATGTCATTCAAAGGATGGATAGAATAATGAATATTGTTGTACAATATTTATAGTAACATCACATTATATAGAATATACTGGATATATTAATTTATAATGGAGAAAATAAATAAAGGGGAAGTGGAAGAAGAAAGGAACATGAAAGAGGTGATTAAATATTTATCTCTTCTTCGGGTTCTTCCTTTTGATTTGATCAAAATGGCACATTAGGTTGGCTATATGAATAAATTAATCCCTATAAGATGAAGGAAGGATATTTGAGAGGATATTTGGGAAGATTTTGGCCGATCCAAATGGCTTTGATGGTTTTATTTATAGAGAAGGGGGAGTGCCATTTTATAAGAGGGGTGAGGGGCACCTTAGGAAAAGATAGAAATGTTATTTTATAATAAAATAATTTTCGGTTTGTAATGGTTCCAAAATGGATAATTTAAAGGCTAAGGTGGCGATCGGTCGAGAAACACTCAAAAAATAGGTTTTATATAGGTTTGGGTCACAATAATATCTTTATCTATTAGATTTAACTCTTCGTTAAATAGTTAGACATTACCATGTCTCTTTGTAATTTTTTATTATATAGTTAATAAACATACTATATACGTAATAGAGAACCCCAAGTGGTTCATTATTAATTAATCTATCATTATATAAGTCCTTTTTCAAATACTTAGATTTTTAGGAACATAATATCAATTAATAATGTAATATTTGTTTTAAAAACACTTTTATGTCAATTTTGACACTATTGGGTATTTTGTTTTGCCTAATTTCATAACAGCGTTATTACTTCGAAAAAAATTCATCTAACCAATAATAATATGTCATATTAACTTAAAATATTAGTGTAATTCATAAAAACTCTCATATTATATTTATTTGGATATTTATAATATCACTTATTTTAATATTTAATTAATTAAGTAATTAATACATCATCATTGTTTCAAAAATAAATTAAATAATATAATGTCTAAAAAATATCAATAAATTATTATTATGTATGAAATAGTTCTATAATTATAATGAACATTTATAGTTTAATTTATCTTATATATAACCCTATATTAAAAATGTTTACTTATTAAACATTATTTTTAACTCTTTTAACTTTTCATTGAATTAAATAATAATAAATGTTCTAATCTAATACATGTGGATCAATGAGATTCATATTTTATTCCTAAGGTTTTTTTGGTCGAACTATACTTATCCAATAGAATTAGGACATGTGTTATGGTAATAATAATATCATTTTTACCCTTAATTACCCTATTTAATTTTAAGTGTGGTAAATAAATGTAAAAAGTTATTATTCACCAAAAATTATTTTCATCGTATTGAACCACATTATATTTACTAATATTAACTGCGTCTCTCGGATTTTTTAAATTCCTCTCAGAAAAGCTGTAAAATTAAGTTTTATGAGAATTTTCAAATTCTCCTAGGAGGTGGGTAAAAGACGTTGAAAAATTCAATAATTTTTTTTATATCTAAATTTATTATAAACTAACTCCAAGGAATTAAATTTAAAATATATAGGTATTATGTATAAATTTTGACCTAGAATAAATATAAATAAAATAAATAAATATTTTTAATAAAATATCAGTTTTAAACTATAACTGAGTGTTTTTTCACTATTCATCAAAAATTGAAATTTTTCAGAAAAACACAAAAAAATCACCCTAATCTAATTCCAAAATTCCAAATCCAAAAATGGCGTCCATTTTAGAAGATAAAATTTATATAATTTCAAAAAGTGGGTATTACTATTCATTATGGCTAGTTTGATTGGTTGTGGTGTGTTAGAACTAGAAGTTGTGTACAACACACACAACTATATTATTCCAGGAAAAACGTACCCTGGAAGATTGGGGTGTTACATTCTCCCCTACTTCAAATAATTTCATCCTAGAAATATCTAGAATACTACCACATATAAATACTCTAGTGGTTCTTCATTATAAGTTCCTCAGGTTCCCACGTTGCCTCTTCGATCTTATGGTTTCTCCATAGAACCTTTACTAGACGAGTTGTCTGGTTTCTCAGCACTTGTTCTCATGTATCAAGAATCGGGATAGGTACTTCGTAATAAGACAGATCGATTTCTAGTTCTAATTCCTCATAGGTGAGTACATGCATTGGGCCGTGCATGTATTTTCTCAACAGTGATATGTAAAACACATCGTGAACTTTGGAGAGACTTGGAGGCATTGACAAATGGTAAAATACATCCCCAATTTGTTCTAGAATTTTGAAAACTCCAATGTACCTGGGAATAAATTTAACCTTCTTACCAAAACATATAACTCATTTCCATGGAGATACCTTCAAGAAAACTTGATCTCTCACCTAAAATTCAAAATCCTTCCTTTGTTTATCAGCATAGCTCTTCTGCCAACATTGAGAGGATTTGTTGTGGGTTTGAATTACCTTCACCTTTTCCATCATTTCCTCAACAAATTCTGGGCCTAAAAGTTTTCTTTCACCAACATCATCACAACATGTTGGTGTGCGACATCTCCTTCCATATAACACTTCATAGGCTTCCATCTAAATACTTGAATGGAAGCTATTGTTATAGGAAAATTCTACCGAATGTAAATATTAATCCCACATACCATGAAAGTCAAGTGAGCATGATCTCAACATGTCTTCTTATGGTATGAATATTCTGTTCTGATTGTCCATCAGTTTGAGGGTGGTAGGCAGTGCTCAAATGAATCTCAGTATCCTAGTCTTTCTGAAGAATTTTCTAGAATCTTTAAGCAAAATGTAAATCACGATTAGAAACAATCAATAGGGGTACTCCATGAAGTCTTAAAACTTCTTTAATATAAATTCTTGATAAATGTTCAAGTGGTAAATCTTATCTTATATCAAGAAAATGTGCTAACTTGGTAAGATGATCAACAATGACCTATATTGCATCGTTCCTTCTAGGTGTTTTTTGGTAGTCCCATGAAAAAGTCCATTGTAATATTATCCCATTTCCACTCTGGTATGGGAAGAGGTTGCATTACTCCTCTATGTTGTTACCTTCCAGCATTCACTTATTGAAAAACCATACACCATGACACAAAATCAGAAATCTCCCTCTTCATGTTGTCCCACCAAAAATTTTCCTTCAAATCTCTATACATTTTGGTGCTACAAGGGTGTATAGAGAAATTGGAACTATGAGCATCATCCAACAATTCTATTTTTAGATCAGGTATATCGGGAACACATTGTGTCTTCCCAAATTTCAAAATTCCATCATCAGACACAAATTCACTCAATCTCCCTTCATTCATATCTTTAATCTTATTTATAAACTCTTCATCATCAATCTGAGAACTCTTTATCCTATCTAGTAATGATGGTTTGGAAACCATTTTAAAAAGTATTGATGTTTCACCTTCTATGGTGATTCCCATATCCATCTTTACTAGATCCATGAAAATAGTATCCTTCTCAACTCTCATCTTAAACAAAACTCCATGATTCTTTCTACTAGAAGCATCTGCCACCTTATTTACCTTCCCCAGGTAGTAGTGTAACATGCAATAATAATCCTTGAGTAGTTCAAGCCATCTCTTTTGCCTCATGTTGTGTTATTTCTGTGAGAAAATATACATCAAACTCTAGTGATCAGCATAAATCTCACATTTTTCACCATAGAGACAGTGTCTCGAAATATTCAAAGAAAATATTACATCTGCTAAATCAAGATCATGAGTATGATAGTTTTCTTCATTAATTTTCATCTATCGTGATGCATAAGAAATAACCCTATCATTATGCATAAGGACACAACCAAGTCCATTCATTGATTCATTTCTCTAAATAACGAAACCATCATTCCCTGATGGTAGAGTCACTATAGAAGCATTGACTAATCTTCTCTTTAGTTATTCAAAACATTCTTCACACTCTTTTGTCCAAAAATATTCACCCCTTTACTTGTGAGCTTGGTTAATGGGTTTTCCAATCGGGCAAACTTCTGGGCGAAACACCGATAATAACCTGCTAAGCAAATAAAACTACATACCTCGGTTATACTCATCAGTGCGGGCCATTCATGGATTCACATGGTCTTTGATGGGTCAATGGAGATTCCATATATAGACACAATATGGCCATGAAAAGAAATCTCTAAAAGCTAGAATTCACAATTTCAAAGCATCCCATATAATTCATGTCTCTTAAGAGTCTTTAGGTAAATATGCAAGTGATTTTCATGATCTTCGTAGCTTTTGGAGTCTACCAAGATATAATCAATAAATACCACTACAATGTCATCGAGATTGTAACGTCCCGGTTCCAGGATCCACCTAGAGGCGCCCCGTACCTGGTTGGTCACATGGCCTCAAGCACATTTCCCCAAACACCATAGGCTACTGACTAGCAGCGAGGGCCTTGGGTGTGACAATGGGAACATTGTTCCCTCATTGGCAGAGTAGAAATAGGAAGAAAATAAACATGCAAGAGTGAAAGAAATAAATAACCAGAAATAATAAACAGCAGAAAACAAAATCAGCAAACAACTTTAATACATATGTATATATATGAAATGATGCATGATACATATCTAGGAAGGCAGAAAAACGAGTCACAATGATGAAAAATACAATAATACCAAAACAATATAGAAGTAGTAAACATCTCTTCAGCATCGAAATCCAAATCTTTGTCCCATGCTCTCCTACTCCAAGAAATCAAGTACCAGAACTCCAAGGGTGCCTTCCCTTGTCTATACCTGCAACAATTTAGTCTTCTTGGGCCCAAAAGCATAGCCCAAATAGGGTGTGTGATGAAAATCCTAGAAAGAAACCACCTGAAGATCTGTGCCTAATAGTCAGTGAGCATATGGAAGGTAATAGTACAGTAAGCAGTAAACAGTAATAGTAAAGAGCATACAGTACATAGTAAGCAGTAACAAGATGATATTCAATGATAATCAATCCACAGAACAACAAGAAGTAGTGAAAAAAAGATTTAAATACAACAGGAACCCCTCTGGGAAGTACTCGCATCCAACCCATCTGGTCCTATCCAATAAGTACCATAACCCTCTGGGCAGTGCACTCTACCTAACCCCTCTGGTTTGGTAATACAAAATTTTAAGTCTCTCTGTGGAAGCTCACTCGGTCAATTCCCCTTATAGTCTTGGGTAGTCAGGGAATCTCTAAGGGAGATCACACTGTCTAACCCTCTTGGCCCCATGGTATAGAGACTCTGTGAGGAAGCTCACTCGATCAATCCTCCTATATCCTCAAGTATACCACATACTCTCGGAGGAAGCTCACTCGGTCAATTCATCCTCTAGCCAGGGATGGTTTTAAAGACATTCAAACAAGGTAAAGAATATCTGAGGAAGCTCACTCGGTCTACCCTCCTGTTGTCTATAATAACTAAAACTCTATGGAAAGATCATCTGGTTTATCCCCTGTAGTCTATAATGTCCAAGACTCTTTGAGAAAGATCACTCGGTCTATCCCCATATAGTCTATAATGTCTAAGACTCTCTTGGAATCTATCTCGGTCTATCCCTTATAGTCTATAGCACCGGGTTCTCAAGGTTCCGTGACAATTAGTGTATATTAATGCTATAATCCAGAGTACACCTATAGAGCTAATTGGCTAACCAAATTACACCAATCGAGCTACATGGATTAATAGTCTACAGAGAAACAAGCATGTTCAAAACATCATTCCATCCTATGATCACAAGGCATGGAAACAGGTACAACGACCAAAGGCTAACAAGACCCAAAGATCGTAACAAGAACAAACCATGGGAGAAACATCCAAGAACAACAATTATCCACAAGCATGATCAATTTACCTCTACACAAGCATACAAGAAAGGCAGGAATAACCATAAGGAAAAAAAGGTAAACACACAATACCCCTTTCACAGGTATTGGTGGAGTTTTCACATAAAACTCAAAGACATCGAAAGGTTATGCACAAAACACCTACCTTGATCCTAGGAGATCGATATAAATGAAACACGAGGATTGATTCTCCTAATAACATCATAGATCTACAAAAAATAACTAATCTCTCAACCCACAATAACTTAAGAAAGATGAGGAATTGGAAAACGAGGCTCTAGGAGAAGGAACAAATCACCATTGCGGTTCTAACACAATCGATGGCGGTCGATTCGAAGAATGTATGAAGGCTTGGGGATTTGGAGATGTTCAGTAGATGTACGATGTCTCTCAATCAAACGGGGCCTATATAAAGATTTTTCTGTCGATTAGGCGTGACCCTGGTCCGTTTATTGAAAAAAAGAAAATACACGGCAGGTACTTCTTGAGTACATGACGTGTGCTCTACTTTTCCATACTTCGCTTTAAGCCACCTCTACTTCACCCCTACACACCGTGTGTGTGGCTCAGACAGGGCCAGCACACGGCCTGGCGCGACAAGAGAGTACACGACGTGTACTTATAAAGTACCCAGTGTGTACTTCAAAATTTTCCCGAAACTCCTCTTTTCTCAAAACTCCCGAAAAAGGAAAGGCATACCTGAAAACGATGATCCGGGTTCTTACAAACTTCCCCCCTTAATGAAATTCATCCCCGAATTTACCTAGTGAGGCATAGAAGAAGAAACCCTGAATAGCTCCGGCCACTATGATCGTACGTTGGCCTCCCTCTCCCAAGTCTCGTCCTGCACTCGCCCGTGCTGCCATACCACCCATACTAGAGGAACATACTGGCCACAGAGAACCTTTGTACTGTGATCAACAATCCTGATGGGATGCTCCTCAAATGATGCATCTGTTTCAAGGTCAACATCCTCGGGTTGAAATACATGATATGGGTCTGAAAAGTAACGTCAGAGCTGAGAAACATGGAAGACGTCGTGCATAGCCCTGTACATCTGAGGTTACTGCAACTGATAGGAATCCATGCCTACTCTGTCCAACACCTGAAACAGCCCAACGTACCATGGTGAAATATTACCCTATCTCTGAATCCTCTTGTGTACCAACCGCAGTGCGACACATAGGAAAACCTGATCCCTGACCTTGAAATCCAGAGGTCATCTCTACTGATCAGCATAAGACTTCTGACGAGACTGTACTGTTGCGATCCTCTTCTGAATCAACTCTATTTCCTCTGAGGTCTCCTGAAAAAGAAGAGGTCCCAACAAAGATGCCTCCCCTATCTACAGCCAACATCAAGGTGATGGGCATGGCCTACCGTACAAAGCCCCGTAAGGTTCCATATGAATAGTCTCCTGGAAACTGTTGTTATTGAAAAACTCTACCAGAGGAATATGCTTCTCCCAAGAACCGCCAAATTCTAGAATGCAAGCTCAAATCGTATCCTCCAACACCTGGATCGTATGCTCGGATTGTCCATCATTCTTGGGGTGATATGCTGTACTCAAAAGTACATGTGTACCCAAATCCTTCTGAATTCACTACCGGAACCGAGAAGTAAAGTGTGAATCCTAGTTTGAAACAATGGAGTGTGGAACTCCATGTATACGTACAATCTCTCGGATGTACAACCGTCCCAACTCATCAACAATGAAGGTATCCTTGATTGGTAAGAAGTGAGAAACCTTCATAAGCCTATCGACGATGACCCAAACAACATCACTTACTTGAGGTGACCTCGGTAACCCAGTCATGAAGTCCATCGCGACATCGTTCCACTTCCACTCGGGAATGGGTAACAGCTGTAAAAGCCATACTAGTTTCTAATGCTCTGCTTTCACCTGCTGGAAAGTAGAACATCTAATGACAAAAATAGCAACATCCCTCTTCATACCTGGCCACCAATACTGGTGGTGTAGATCACGATACTTCTTGGTGATACCAGGATGAACTGCCCAAACTGAGGAATGAAAATCCCACATCATCTCCTCGCGTATCTCTACAGGCAACCATACGCGTCCCTATAAATGCAAGATATCATCCTCGCCCACTATCCATCTAAGAAGAGGGTCCTCTCCAGACACACTCTCCCACATGACTAAGCCTTCCGAGTCTGATAGTTTCCTAATCCATACCTGATAAAGAAGAGAAGAGGTAACCGCTATAGAAGATAGGAAAATTCACCCCTGTCTATCGTGCACCTCCAAGTGCATCTCAGAGAATAGAGATGAAAGATTCCACTCACGGATGGCCTCTTGAACATCCTGAAACTGAGTTATCCTTCTCAACGCATCAGCCACTACATTTCCCTTTCCCGGTGTATAGGAGAGCATGATGTCGAAAGACTGAAGATACTCGACCCACCTGCACTGTCTTAGATTCAGATCACACTGAGTGAAGATATACTTGAGACTCTTATGGTTTGTGAAAACCACAATGTTCTCTCCCAAAAGGTAGTGCCTCCAACAGCGTAAGGCATGAACAACATCTCCCAACTCGAGATCGTGTGTCAGGTTGTTCCTCTCGTGTGTCCTTAACTACTAAGACCCGTAAGCAACGACTCTATCTCCCTGCATAAGAACAGCTCCCAGCCCGATACCTGAAGCATCACAGTAAACAGTATATCCCTTGACCAGCTCTAGCAAGACCAGTATCAGTGCTAACTTCAACCTCCACTTCAGCTCCTGAAAGGCTGACTCACATGAATCTGAATGCAAAAAAATTCACCCCCTTCTTGTTCAGACATGTCAGTGGTTCTTCTAGTGGCGAAAAGTCATGTATAAAGTGCCTGTAGTATCCAGACATCCCTAGAAAACTCCACATCTCAAAGACATTCTTCGGTTTCTCCCAGGAAACAATAGCTCTCACTTTCTCTGGGTCCATTGATACTCCTGTCTCTAAGATGACGTGACCCAAGAAGTGAATCTGATCCATCCAAAAGTGGCATTTTGAGAGCTTAGCATATAAATGATTCTCTCTCAATGTACTCATAATGATCTCAAGATGTGTGGCATGGTCGTGTCGAGTGTGAGAGTACACCAAGATTTCATCCACGAAAACCACCACAAAGGAATCTATGTATGGATGGAACACTCGGTTCATCAGTGCCATAAAAACAGCTGGCACATTCGTGAGACCGAATGGAATGACTATATACTCGTATAGATCATACCTGCTCCTGAAGGCTGTAAGAGGTATATCTGATATTCTAACGTGCAACTGATGATAACTGGACCCCAAATAGATCTTCCAGAACACCCGGGATCCTCGAAGCTGATCAAAGAGGTCATCGATCCTCGACTAGGGATATCGGTTCTTGACCGTCAACTGGTTCAGCTTCTGATAATTCACACAAATCCGAAGGGTTCCGTCTTCCTTTTTTTCAAACAGGACAGGCGAACCCCAAGGAGAAATACTGGGTCAGATTATACCATTTTCTTTCAACTCTTCCAAATGCTTCTTTAGCTCCTTCAACTCAGGTGTAGCCATCCTATAATGAGGAATGGACACCTGTTCCGCTCCTGGAATGAGCTCAATCGAGAAGTCTATCTCACTATCTGGAAGAAAACCTGAAAAGTATTCTAGAATGATATCCCTGAAACAATCCACCACTGGAGGAAAGTCTAACTGTGAAGTCCCCTGGTCATCCAGATAATGACTGGAAATCTGGGTTGTAACTCCACCTAGCCCATGATGCTCTGGTCCAGCTCTACATGCCTATACAACCCACTCACCTCTATGAAGGAAAGATCCTCCCTCTGGTAATACGAAAATCACCCTGCGGCGATAGAAATCGACAACTTCCTGGAAGGGAACCAACTAGTCCATCCTGAGAATGACGTCATAGCCCATCTTCTCTAGGACATAGAGGTCCAATATGAAATGACACCCTGAAACCTCAAGAGGAAACTCCTTGTACTGATGTACGCTAGATGTCCTTATTCCCAATGGCATTTTATGGGTCAACATGTCGGTAGAAAAAAAGATACAGAGCACAGGGCTCTCCACAACAGCAAAAAAGATAAAACTATGCGAAGCACCAGTATCGAAAAGGGATGAAGATAAAACTAAGGCTAATAGGATCGTACCTTGAACTGTAGAAGGTCCGGGATCCTGATCCTGGTAGGTTTTCTCCACGGTGAAACTCTAGCCTGTACCACAGCCCTGTGCCCCTGGATGACCACTCTGAGATGATCCACTCTACTTTCGCTGGTAACATGGTGACTGACCACCTTGGATGAGACCTCCACCTCGACCCGAACAACCGGAGGAACACTAGTTCCCAGACTAGTGAGAAACTGGCGAAGCATCTCCTGAACACGGGGTCATAGAAGAACCCTTAACACCATCTGAAGGTGTGAAGATCTGACAGAAGCGCTGAAGATGACCCATCTTGTTGCAAGATCGGTACTCCATCAGGTCCCTCTGGCGCTGAGGCCTAGTATGAACACTCATAATGCACTGGTAGCATACGATCTGGCTACCCGAAGATACATTCTTCCTACTCTGATCTCCTCGAGAAGACTCTCTGTGGCGCTTCTTACTATCCATAGAAGGAACACCAGCTCTGGATGTCGAACCGCCCTGGCTCACTGCTTCAGAATCCCTCAGGTTGTGCTTAGTGATTAGCGCCTGGTTTACGATAGAGGATATCGAAGTCAACGTGAATATATTCACATGGGAACAGATCTCCTACCTAAGACCATTCACGAAATTCTTAGTAAGAAACAACTCATCACCTGCTGGGATCGGAATGAAGCGTTGCATCTTGGTAAAGAGAAAAGAGTACTCAATAACATAAAGATTACCTTGCTGCAGACTCATAAACTTTGGGGCTCGGTCGGACCTCATGGTCTCCAGGTAAAACTAGTCATAGAAGGTGGGGCGGAACTCGTCCCAAGACATATTCTACTGGTGTCCCGACGGCGAGATCACCTCCCACCACCTCTTGGAAGTGTCTCAGAGCATATAAGTAGCCATAGTTACCCTTTTCTCTGGGGGTATCTCTAGAAGTTCAAAGATCGTCAGTGTGGCCTCTAACCATGCCTCTGCAGCCTGGGGTCCTCCATCCCCTAAGAAAGTAGGAGGGTGCTGCTACTGAAAGACCCGCGTCGATTCAGCCATAGACGGGGTAGGAGGCGGTGCTCTCTGAAAGGTCTGCAACATCCTCAAGAATTCCTCCCTGAACTATGCATCGACGCTTCCGATGGGTATAGCTTCTTGTGCCAAGGTTGACATAATAGGAGGATCTGGAAGAGGTCCCTGGTTGACCGTATCTGGTGTCTGATCATCATCAGGAAACTGACGTACAACTGGAGGACGTCTCGGAGGCATAGCTCTGAAAAGATCAAAAGCACACCTCTGATCCGGATTATCAAAGACTTATAACACAAGAGTACAAAACGGGACCAAGAGATGGAAACATTCGAGTTTAAAAAACGCGACTACTCGGTGTGTATAAAAACTACATGACATGTTCACTTAAACCAATGACATGGGCTTGTACTCCTACCAACTCTATTCATGTAACACCCAAAACTACACGGCGTGTTGTTCCAACACACGGCGTGTACTTGAAATATATCCCCTACCTGAGTCTCTTTACATGGAAAACCCACACGGTCTTCTTAAAATAAGACTACACGGCATGTTCCATATGGACACGTTGTGTAGTGGACAAGGTTTCAGCGAACAGTGTTGTTAGTAACACGGATGGCTACATGAATTACCCTTACACAACGTGTTATGAACAAACACGACGTGTATAGGAGAAGATAACACATACCTGTGTTGTTCATGACACGGTCGGGTACCTAGAACAAAACTACATGGTGTGTTCTCTACCAACACGACATGTCCTACACGAGTTTCCCCGGCTCGTGTTGTTAGTGACACAGCCAGGTACATGAATTTATACTATACGACGTGTATAATAACCACACTGCAGGTTCCTAATGATATTTCCTCAAACCCGTGTTTCTGCTCACATAGTCAGTGATACGGTCTGAAACTACACGACGTGTAGTCCTAATGTACATGCCGTGTATTCGGTGTTTTTCCAGGCAGTAGCACAGAAACTACACCGAAGCCCAGAAACACAGGAAAACAAGGCATGAAGGTGCCAAATTCCAATCCTTGAGGGCCCATACTCCCCACGAATCAAAGCTTGGCATCCAATACAATCATATATAATGAAAAATAGGTCAATGATTCACCAATCTCCGATTCAAGAGGGCCCATAACACCTCAAGAACCAAAATTTGGAATTCATTTAAGAAACAAACAAAACAACCAATCATCTATCAAACAGTAGAGATTCTATCAAAGCATCTATCACAACAGCATGCATAATCTACACAAAGTCTATCACAACAGTATGAAATCGCTAATGCATCCTAGATAGCATGGTAAGAATGCATGGCATGTGATTTCTAACAAGTTCCTATATGATGCATGAGATGGCATACCCTCATCTCATTGGGTTGCGACAGAAATAGAACCATAATAGCAACAACAATAAGACCACAAGTCATGTGAATCACTCTAGGTGAAATCATATCAACTTTAAAATCCCAAAACCGGAAAACTGAAATAAACAACGTAGTACGGATTTTCCCTGTACAGAGGTTAGCTACTCCTGGGCATAGTTTATTACCAAGTACTGAATCCATATTATCCTTGGATAAAGGCTCCAAAAAGTAAATCAAGAGAAAAGACTCCCACTGATACCACTTTGTAACATCCTGGTTTTAGAAGCCACCTAGAGGCTCCCCGTACCCAGTTGGACACATGGCCTCAATCGCATTTCCACAAACACCAGAGACTGACGACTAGCAGCGAGGGCCTTGGGTGTGACAGTGGGAAAACTATGCCCTCATTGGAAGAGTACGCAGCAGATGAAAATAAACATGTAAGAGTGGAAGCAGTAAATAACCAACAATAATAAACAGCGGAAAAATAAATCCACAATCAACTGGAGTACGTATGTATATATATGAAATGATGCATGATACATCTCTTGGAATACAGCCAAACAAGTCACAATGCTGAATAATACAATAGTACCAAAACAAGTACAAAAGAAGTAAACAGCTCCTCATCATCGCAAACCAAAGCTTGGTCCCATGCTCTCCTGCACCATGAAATCAAGTACCAGAAGATGAAGAGAGATTTTCCTTGTCTATACCTGCAACAACATAGTTTTCTTGGCCACAAAATCATGTCCCAAACAGGGTGTGAGACTAAAATTTCAGTAGGAAACCACTCGAAGATCTGTGTCTAATAGTCAGTGAGCATATGGCAGGTAATAGTATAGTAAGCAGTAAACAGTAACCGTAAACAATAGACAATACATAGTAAGCAGTAACAAGATGATATATAATGGTAATTAATCCACGGAACAAAAACCAGTAGTGGAACAAACAGAAAAACACAACAGGAAACCCTCTAAGAAGTACTTACAGCCAACCCCTCTGGTCTTATCCAAGCAGTACCATAACCCTTTGGGCAGTGTACTCAGCCTAACCCCTCTGGTTTGGTCATACGAAATTATAAGACTCTCTGGGGAAGCTCACTCGGTCAATTCCCCTTATAGTCTATGGTAGTGAGGGAATCTCTGAGGGAGATCACGTGGACTAAACCTCTTGGACTCAAGGTCTAGAGACTCTCCGAGGAATCTCAATCGGTCAATCCTCTTATAGCCTCAGGTATACCCCAAACTCTCTGAGGAAGCTCATACAGTCAATTCCTCCTCCAGCCTGGGATGTTTTTAAAGACATTCAAACAAGGTAACGACTCTCTAAGGAAGCTCACTCGGTATACCCTCCTATAAACTATAATAACAAAGAATCTCTAGAAATCTCACTACGTCTATCCCCTATAGTCTATAATGTCCAATAATCCTAGAGGAAACTCACCCGGTCTATCCCTATATAGTCTATAATGTCTAAGACTCTCTGGGAAGCTCTCTTGGTCTATCCCTTATAGTCTATAGCACCGGGTTCTAACAGTCCCATGCCAATCAGTCCATATTAATGATATAAGGCCAGAGTACACCTATAGAGCTACATGGATAACCAATGTTCACCTATAGAGCTACATGTATAAACAATCTACAGAGCAACAATCATGTTCATAACATCATTCTGTCCTACGATCACAAGGCATGGAAACATGTACAACAACCCAAGGATAACAATACCAAAAGGTTGTATCAAGAAAAAAGCATGGGAAAAACATCCAAGCACGAAAATTATCCACAAGCATGATCAATTTACCTCTACACAGGCATGCAAGCAAGGTAAGAATAACCAGAAGGGAAAAAAGGTAAACACCAAATACCCCGTTCACGGGTATTGGTGGAATTTGCACATAAAACTCAAAGACATCATATGGTATGCCACAAAAAACCTACCTCGATCCTAGGATATTGATATACTTTAACCACGAGGCTTGATTCTCCTCATAATGGCGTAGATCTAAGAAAACTAAAAAAACGCTCAACCCACGATAACATAAGAATGAGGAGGAATTGGAAAACGAGGCTCTAGGAAATGAAAGAACTCACTGATGTGGTTCTAACGCAATCGACGACGGTCGATTCAGAGAATGGATGAAGGATTGGGGATTCGGATAAGTTCTGCGGCCGTACGATGTCTCTCGGTCGAATGGGACCTAGAAGAAGACAGTTCAGTCGATTAGGTGTGACACCGATTTGTTTAATGAAAAAAAAAGAAAATACACGGTGTGTAATTCTTGAGTACATGGCGTGTACTCTAATTTTCCATACACTGCATTAAGCAGCCTCCACTTCACCCCTACATACCGTGTCTGTGGCCCGGACATGGCCAGCACACGGCCTGGCGAGGCAAAGGAGTACATGACGTGTACTTCAAAATTTTCCCAAAACCCCTATTTTTTCAAAACTCTAGAAAAAGGGACGACATGCTTGAAAATGAAGATCCGAGTTCTTACAGAGATATTCCTTAAAAACATTATTCATTAGATCCATGAAGACATAGGGTGCATTAGTCAATCCAAAAGGCATTATTTTAAACTCATAATTCCCGTACTGGGTTCGAAATGGTGTCTACGGAATGTCTTCCTTCTTCACACACAACTGATGATATCCAGATCGAAGGTCAATCTTTGAAAAGTATTGATCTCCATGATGTTGGTCAAATAAGTAATCTATGTGAGGCAGGGGATACTTGTTCTTTATTGTTATAACATTGATCTCCATGTAGTCAATGCACAGCCTTATAGATCCATCTTTCTTCATAACAAAAAGGATAGGGGCTCCCCATGGAGAAAAACTAGGGTGAATAAATCCATTATTACTCAATTACTCTAGTTGTTTCTTTTGTTAAACTAATTCCACAGTGTCCATTCTATAAGGGGAATTTGATATGGTCCTTGAACCAGGAATTAAATCAATGGAAAACTCAATTTCTCGTTTAGGAAGATGTCCGGTTAAATCTTCCGGAAACACATCAACATATTCCTTCACAATATGTACATCCTCTATTTGAACATTCTGTTCCTCAGCCATTGTTATTTCATTCTCTTCCCCCCTAATAATTGAATTTATTTGATCTAGTAGGGGTGGATCTAGGTGAGAATCAGGTGGTGATGATTCAGCTCTAAAGATAAGGTGTTCTTTATCATCATCATCAAAAATCATAACCTCCTTATTCTTATAATAATTATTTGCATCATGGTCTAAAATACAATCCATTCTGAAGATTATATCAAATTGAATAATAGGTAGGATGATGAGATCAGAAGATAAAGAACATTTATATGCTCTATTGGGAACGGATTCACAAAACATTATTGCAATGATACTTCCCTTAGGAGTTTTAACTAACAACACCCTTATTAAATCAAATTGGAAATATCTAATTTTCATAGAATACTAGGAAGATATGAAACAATTCGATGATCTAGAATCAAATAAAGCATTTTCTAAACTTGAGGAAACCATTAAATTACCTACCACCACGTCCTACAGAGATTCTACCTCAGCAGTAGTGATAGTAGAAGCATGGCCTTGATACCTTGGAATTTTCTAAGTTATGTTCCCCTGATGCATAGGAAATTAATTTTCATAATATCCCATCTCCCTGAAATTGTAGAATTGAGAATTAGTAGCTTCTTTCTTTCCCTTTCAATCACGAGCTGTGTGGCCATTTTCACCACACTTGTAACAAACTCCCATTCCCTTCAAGCATGTACCGGGGTGTTTCTTCCAACATTTATTGTAGGATGGATATTTAATTTTTTCCTTATTCCCCTTATTTCCATTTCCAGAGTGATCAGAATATCTCATTTTCTCTTTCTTTTTTCTAATGTCGTAAGACTTAGAGAATTATTTTTCTGTCTTGATAGCTCATGATGCAATATCTTCGTATGACGAGAAGGATTGTGAGACTATTTCTCAATGGAGAAATTGTTTTAACCCATCAAAATAAACGTTCAATCTTAAATCTTTAGATACATATATAATATTCAACATGCCTCTATAACCTTGAAAAGTTAGCCTTATATTTTGTGACATTCTCATCCTCTTTTTTCCTCAGACTCAGAAGTATCCTTTCTATATTTGCTCGATGGTCACAAGGGAAGTATTTTTCTAAGAAAATCTCTTTAAACTACATCCATTCCATATTTGATACTTCGTCATCTTCCTTTGTGTTTTGAATTGTGACCACAGTTAATCAACATCTCCAGTGAGGCGGTAAACTGCCATGATAACTTTTTCCCTTTCACTACTCCCCAAGGCATGGAATATTTTCTCTAATGAATTTTCCATTCCTTAGCTATTAATGGATATGTACTCCCATTGAATGTCGGTGGTTGTTTCCTCATGAAGAGATATAAAATTTACCCTTCACGTTGTGGATCCAGGTGCTACAAATAGGTAAGGTTATTATTCATAACCTGAGTGAGTTGTCCCAGTATGGTGATAAGCTGATCAGTACTAGTTGTATCACAAGCTCCCCTGTAATTATCTTGAGAATGAGGTAAATAACTTCATAGAGTGTGTGCATTGTTATGGTTTCCATTCTTTCCACTAGGCACAATTTCTAAACATTGGCATAAACTATATTAGTCTATGAATCTAAATACTCAATTCCAAACATCTAAAACACTAAACATAAATTGAACAGTTTATGGATAAAATCCACAATCATAAAAAATGTTTTCTTTGTGAATTTATATACTCATAAACCCTTAATAATGTTTTTTAATGAAAATGATAATTATCCTAAGCATATCCCCTGGGAGTGTTATAACCAAGAGTGCAACAAGGCCCATTTTTGGGCACCAGTTCTTGTTCGAGTCTATCTCAAAGTGGTTTTTTCAGGTTTTACCCCTAGGTACATCTTTGCCATAGCCACCTCTACCTGCTTGTATCTAAATAGGGATGTATTGTTTGGAAAAATCACAAAATCTATACAACACCAAAATTCTAGGATGTTCTTCTGTACTAATCATCAAAGTCTATCTTAGGGATATGTTCTCTAATTAGATTTTATCTAAATCTAGCTTCCTAGGTTTGTACTAAACTTACTCTGATACCAACTATAATGCCTCGACCCTAGTTACCCACAGTCGGTGAATTATTACATAACATTGGAATGATCACAAAAGATCATGTCTCAAAAGTCCGATTAGTTTAGTAGCCTGGGAAGTACTAGATACATTCATAAGTCTTATATTATATTATAAAGTGAAAAATTACAACAACATAGTCTCCATAGTTCACACTCATATCCCCTCAGACGATCCTTACATGTCATTCATAAAATTCTTCTTCACATCCATGGAAAAATAAAATATAGAAAGGGGTGAGCTCGGATGCTCAGTAAGGATAACAATATAGAGGAAACATTCATAAATAAACATACACATTTAAGGCAATGTATAACTAAAACAAAAGCATTTTCAACATGAACATTAGAATAATATGGAAAAAATAAAATTAAATAGTTCCATATACTTATTCACATTGATATTATACTAGTCGAATAATCACATTCAATATCCATAACCACTTTCATAATGATGGAATGCATAATGCCAGACTATCATAACCACTTAGTCAGGGCCTTGTGCAAAGACTACAAATAATATTTTGTCAAGGCCTTGTGATAATACACTATTTTGTCTCATGAGAAAAACCGATGCATCAAAAAGCTATTGTGGGCTCCACCCGTCACTTATTATGTCCAATGCATTCCTCATATGAACAAGTTTAAACATAACGTAATCATTCGTATGAAAACTATCATACAAAATGTCAATACTTTATCCATAAACCATGAATGGTATAAAAATAACACATACATAGTCAAACATATAAAACAACCTTAAATAATATACGAATGTTTTGTATCATAATAAATCAACTTCAAATAATCTTAAAATCCATCAAAGGATGTTGACATAGACGAAATCAAAACTATTTGAGAGAAATAAAATTTTTTTTGAAATCATTTAAAATTAAGATAATTATAAAATAAAACATTTACTTTGATAATATTATTAATGATTTTAAGGTATGTTTAGATGATTTTATAATGGTATAAAATAGCCACACCAGCCGTCAAAGTTAAAAAAGACATTCTTACCTTACGTTTTTTTTCAAAAGGTTAAAAATGACCTTGTTTGGAAAACGACGGAATGATTCCTTTATAAACATCTTATAAAAAGTCAAAAAATGGTATAAATTAATTTAAACCATATTCTATAAAACAGTAATTATGTATTTAAATACATTTTTATGAAACATAGATGTGTATGATAAAGAGGTCCCAGTAGATAATTACATATAAACAACCTCAGATAATGAAGATATTGTAGAATTAACCCTTACCTCGTTGTAATCAATCAAGTCATATGAAATATAGTCAATAACCACAAAATTAATCTCAGAATATCACGAATATAAATATAATCATGATAATATATATCAAATGGTAGTACAAAATACACCATATGTAATAAATAAGGGGTGAACAATGGAAATCTCACAGAATTAAAAGTGAGATAAGAAACCCCATAACGTGTACTTTTCCTTGGTCGAATGTAGGTTAACCTCTTGTATAATGGTGAAATAGTTTTTATTAAATAATAAAAGAATCATATACATTAATATTATATAATAAATGATATTTTAACATTTCTTTGTTTATAATATCTTAGTATTATCGTCGTTCCGGGTGCTAACAGATTCATTTTATTTTATATTATTTGTTATGTGAGTAATAATTTTTATATATGTGATGTATCTTATTCATATCCCGAGTGATATCAAGTCTTTAAACATTATTTTTAACCATCAAATGAAAATTAGTCTTGAATGGATATGATGGGGAATGAATCTCATCGCTATGTGGAGACGGTAATCCGTACGTACGTAGGAGCGACAATAACATTCTTTTGATAATAAAATAATATATAATTTGATGGTATATCATATATATACAGAATAATTATCATGTTATATTTATTATTTACATCAATTACACATCATTATTATACCCATTCTAATAATAATGTATTGAATAACAATCACACCATGACGTGGAGACGGTAAGCTATATGTACGCACGTATGGTGACATGTCATTCGAAGGATGGATAGAATAATGAATATTGTTGTACAATATTTATAATAACATCACAGTATATATAAGATACTAGTGTTTTTATTTTATAATGGAAACATTAAAAGAAAGGAGAAGTGGAAGATGAAATGAACTTGATAGAGGTGATGAAATATTTACCTATTCTTCGGGTTCTTCCTTTTGATTTGATAAAACATGCCCTTTATGTTAGATTTATGACTAAAAAAAGGCCTCTAGGATGAAGGGAGGATATTTTATAGGGTATTTGGGCCTAGGTTGGACGATCCAAATGGCTTTGAAGGTGTGATTTACCGAGAAGGGTATTTCTCTTTTATAGGATGTGTGAGGGGCACCTTAGGAAATGATAGAAATATTATTTTATAATAAAATCATATTCAGTTTATAATGGCTCAAAAATTGATTATTTAATGTGTATGGAGTGTATGGGTCTATCAATACTCAACCAATAAGTTTTATAAAGGTTTGGGTATCTATATTATCTTTATCATTTAGATTTAACTCTTAGTTAAATAGTTTGACATTTACCCTGTCTGTTTGTCTTTTTATATTATATAGTTAATAAACATACTATATATAAACAAGAGAACCCCAAGTGGTTCATTAATGATGCAGCTATAATTATTTAAGTCCTTTGGCTGAACCATAGATTTTTATGAATATAATATCAATTAATAATGTAATATTTGTTTTAAAAACTCTTTTATGTCAATTGTGACACTATTGGGTATTTAATTTTTTCTAAATTCATAACAGCATTATTACTTCGAAAAAAATTCATCTAACCAATACTAATATGTAATATTAACCTAGAAAATTAGTGTAATTCATAAAAAGTATCAAATCACATTTATTTGAATATTTATAATATTAATTAATTTAATATTTCATTAATTAAGTAATTACTGCATCATCATTGTGTCAAAAATAAATTAAATTATTTAATGTCTAAAAAATATAAATAAAATATCATTATTTAGGAAATTATTTTAGTTTTATAATGAATACATATAGTCTAATTTATCTTATTTATAACCCTATATTAAAAATGTTTTAGTTGTTAAACATTGATTTTAACTCTTTTAACTCTTTTTGGAATTAAATAATAATAAATGTCCTAATGTAATCCATGTGGACCAAAGAGATTCATATTTTATTCCTGAGGATGTTTTTGGTAGAGCTATACTTATCCAATAAAATTTCGACATTTGTTAGTGTAATAATAATATATTTTTTAACATTAATTTCCCTATTTACTTTTAACCGTGGTAAATAAAAGTAAAAAGTTACTATTCACCAAAAATTGTTTTCATCTTATTGAAACAAATATTACATACTGATATCAATTTCGTCTCTTAGATTTTTAAAATTCCCCTAATAAAAGAGGTAGAATTATGTTTTTTGTGAATTTTCAAATTCTCTTAGGAGGTTGGTAAAAGACGGTGGAAAGTTCAATAAAATATTTATATATATATAATTATTATAAACTAACTCCAATGAATTACGTTGAACATATATAAGTATTATGTATCTATTTTGAACTAAAATAAATTTAAATAAAATAAATAATTATTTAAACAAAAAATTGGTTCTAAACTATAACTCACTGTTTTTCACTATTCATTAAACATTGATTGTTTTCAGAAAAATACAAAAAATTCACCCTAAGCTAATTTCGATATTCTAAACCCAAAAATGAAGTCCATTTTAAAAGGTAAAATTTATAAAATTTCAATAAGTGTGTATTACTACTCCTAATGTCTAATTTGACTGGTTGTGGTGTGTTAGAACTCAAAGTTGCGTACAACACACGCAAGTGTATTATTAAAAGATAAGCGTACCATGGAATCTTGGGGTGTTACAGATCCAAAGAAAATCATGCGACAAACACCATTGAATTTCAGGTCTTCATGTGACCCTTCCAGAGATACTATTACTATCATTCAATCATGTGAATTCCAATAACCCAGATATAACTATATATATTAAATCATATTTTCATTCCTGTGCATCACATGATCCCATCGTGAGATCAACTAATAACATAGCATTTTTCGCATGATCCCACTGCGAGATCCACTAATAATCATGTAGTGATATTTTGGTGATTCACACGGCTTTTTTCAAAATATCATTTGAAAAACAAGTGGATATATTTATATTTATTTCATGAACACATTAGGACATCCTTTGAGAATATTTGGTCCTTATTGTAACTCTTCCATGTGATCTTTTCTAACATTCATGTTGGATTTCATCATTTCTGACATTCAACTTTTTTTTTCATGCAACCTTTAAATACAATACATTATAAAAACCATAAAACCTTATAAACAAACACAATCAACACAAAATCCACATATATTTATTTTTTCAATAATTCCATTATTTAGAGATTAAACTGTTCCAGTCAATTATATCAGTCGATGATACCATTGACTTCTAGCTATTGTGAGATGTTATTACCCATTACTTTAGGTCTGATTCGAGAATATGGGAATATAATGTCCTTAAAAATAATATTGAAATATTAGTTCATACGTATATCAATCACAGTGAATGTTTTAAAATGTTCCATCCTGATATTTTTAAGGAATAACATTATGTTTGAAAGTGTATGCAACATGGAACACCAAATTTAAACTAACTGAAAATTATATGACTATTATAACATGTACATTAAATTGGAGAGTGTTAATAGGATTAAAAAATTATAATATATAAATATATAAATTTCCTTCACAATATATATTTATTGACAAATCTTTATTATGTAATAACATGTTTTTTAGTAATGATATTTTATTCCTGAATAAAATGTTTTCTTCTAAAATTATTTTGAACTTTTCATGCCAGAAAGAGATATACTAAAATCTATAACTTTTTGAAAAATATTTTTTCTTAAATTTACTTCATTTTTTAAATCATCATATCAAAATTAACATACAAATAATTTTTTTTTATTTTTTAGAAAATATTTATTTAGCGAATAGTGAAAAGTACTAATTTTTGTCAAACTGTCATTTATTTTCAATAAATTAAGTAATTTAAAATCTCATTATTTGATTGATTTTAAAAAGTTAAATAAGTACTATCTATTTATATTTTATCATCATTATTTTATTTTAATCGTATTTATACCAGATTTTAGAAAAAAATTTGGGATTTAAGACTAATTTTTCTGAAAACTTCTTATAAGTCACAAATTATTTATCCCTTTTAATTAATTAAAATAACCTATAATGTAACACCCAAAAACTTTAATCTCATATAATGAAAATATTGTACTTTTATTTTGATTACATTTATTTCTAACCAAAAAATATTTCTGTGATCAACACAAGGATTTTTATTTAAGCAAGACACCGAAGTGTTTACAATTCACCAAGAACATAAGAAGACATTATACCGAAAAATATCTATTAAAACCCCTATAAAAATTATAGGGAGACCACCCAAAATCACAAAACCCTAATAAGGTAATATGGGTCCTTAGGATCTGTCCTAACAAACCTTTGTATCTCCAAATCCACCGTAGCCACGCTAAGAACCAATTGAATGACAAGAGACATTTTCTTCAATTACTTTGAATTTAAGACAGCCTAAGGAATTGTTTTATAATGCATCAACTCAACCATTTCCTTGGGTGACCATTGAATTACCACTATAATAATTATAGTCGTTGGACTATGGTGAATTAATTAAAACCATTTAAGTCTAATTTAGTTTTCCTAATATTTATGTGATGAATTCAAAATTATAAAAAAACCTCTAATTATAAACTTTTAATGAACGTGTTATAATATTTGTAACCACACTGATGTTATTTTGAAATGAGATGAGGAATTCAAAAAACATGCAAATATTTCAAATATGTTGTAAATGATTTCATTTCTAAAGCATAAACAATGTTTTAATTAAATTATGTTTGGTGTATTTTAAAAAAATAAGATATGATATCTATAATACTAGTATAAAAGTTTTCATGTGGATATATTAAATTTTAAAATATAAACATTGTATATTAAAAAATTAATTTTTTACAATTATTATAGTAATAGTCGTAGTCAAGTAGAAGTATAATTTAATTGGAGTTCTTTAATCTATCAAAGCTTAAATAGGAAGTCAAATATGTAAATAATAACTTTATAGTTAAAATTAATGTAATAATTTCCTTGTGACTTTTTAATTTTTAAAGTAAGGGTTTATAAAAAAAATGAACACAATAGGGACAGCCCATTAGATGGGCCAAGAGAGGTAACTCGTGATAGGAAACTGAGCCTAGCCCTCATCCTCAGCTTTGGCTAGCCCGAGTGTGGGTATGGTTTCTATGAAGGGAACACAAGATCGCATGAGGTATCAGAGCACGCCATAGTGGGCATGAGGCCACAGCGAGGTAGGGGTTGGCTGAGGCCTATGGGGGGGAGTGAGATCCTATGTATAAAGCCCCCTGGTGTGTTCTGTGATTTCTGAACATATGCCGGAAGTCTTATGCTTATAAAGAGGACATGAATGTCTCTCTATTTCAATGTGGGATAAGGATTTTCAGGAGATATGGGATCTAAGCCATTGGATCATATCGTGAGCGATCAGGACCATCCATCTCGATACGAGGTTCAATACAATGCCACGATTTTCTCTGTTATTGGTGGGTATAGTTCGATCAAACTCAATTTTGATCCAAGATGTCCATCTTTTCAATCAGGCGGATGTGCCCCATCCATCAGATCAAGGCCAGAACAAATCCTAGTTGTATATCCAATCTCTAGTTTTTCTTCCCCTGAACCTTCTTCTTCCTCTCCTGCTTGTGCCAGAGTAGTACCCTACATCCTCTTTCTATCACTTTTCCACACCCCTGATTCCTCCTATCCGTCTGATGACACCTCCTCTCACGCGTTTTTCCACAATTAATTTCCATGATATTTTAATAAGCTATATAGGCCTCAGATATTATTCTAGTGTCATTAAAATATTCTGTTTAAGTCTAGAATAATATAGTTTATATAGGCCACCCCTTTTAACCCAAGAAACCCTTGGTCCTCAAACCTCTAGAAAGCTTTAGCTAGTATTCCTAAGCCTCTCCTCCTCCTCGAACTGCTGTAAGGTAATTTGTTGTGGCCTTGTCATTGTTTTTTGAGGGTATATTCTTATACATGTATACTCATAAAAATATATATTTAACTCTACGGGTCATTTAAAACCTTCCCTTAAACCAAACCTACTCCACCTAAAATTTTAGTCTAAGAAGTGTTATGGACACGAGGGATTATATAATGTATAAAAAACATAAATATGTGCTTTATATATATATACAGTTGTTTTTATTTTTGGTTTACATATGAAAAAAATTATGATCATACGGTTTTGGGTGGAAACCCTCACATACCCATCCCTAGGTCCTACGGATTTTTGGTTATGCCATATTTTCAAACATGAAGGAATATTTTTCCCCATTAAATAATTATACATATATAGGCCTTTAAAATCTTAATATAGATGGACACATATAAACCATTCTATTTTACATAAACCATTATGTCCAGATTTATGATTTTCTAAAACTACGACTTTCCAAGTTAACGAAGAACTTCAAAAGGAAATGAGTTATATTTTATATAAAACATTTATATAATATAAACACCAGATTATGTATGTTCTTATATATATATATATATAACAATACATTTAAAAAAAGAACCTCCATGATGTTCGGTTTCAAGTCTCTTATACTTTTTGTTTCAAAGATGAGGTTGAATTTTGTAATATTTTCATATATATATATATATAGTATACTCGGTCTTAAGAAATGGTATAGTTTGTGTATCTCACCATCTGGACCAGTTATAAATCATTCAACACTGAACTGCTATGATTAATGGATGTTTTTGATAAATAAGTATGTGGAAACTAACTTTGGTGTAAGACCCATTAGTGTACTCAATTATACATTTGAGACATTCATGATTATATAAGAATATATGTAAATAGATAAGTATTTTTAATAATTTAACAATTTATATTTCATGCTATGTTTTTAAATTCAATAACCCCTATTAATTTTAAGTCATATTCTTTTTGTGTTTGAGTTTTTTTCTTTCTATTATTGACATTATGGCGTGTTATACAATATAATTTTAGCAATAAATGTTTGATCTTCTGCAAGCTTAAAACTCTATATAAAATTTTTGGTTTAAATTTTAGTTATTTATGCATCTAGATGAAATTATAATATATAATTAATTTATATGGTTTTTCAATTTATCATTATATGTTAAAAATTTTGAATTTCTTTTAGTGCATCACTTGTCATCACATATACCAAATCTGGTTATCATATTTACCATTCAGTAACATAGTCATGTAGTTTATAGAATTGTTATTGAAATTTAAACCCATGATTCACTTTATATATATATAACTATTATTGGATGGAATTTAATTACTATGAAAAAATTTGGATTAACCCCTAAATTATTCAAAGTGGAATGGGACACTTTAAATATTGTGATGTAATTAACCAAGTAAAATGTGATAGTTGGATTGATTTGTGATATGTAGTTTTATAAATTTAAGTGGTATGTGGACATTGATTTAAAGATATGAGGAATGCATTGGACTTAGTATGTGATGGGTGGGGCCCACAATATCCCCATGATGAATCTGTCGGTCTCATGAGACTACTAGATGTGGAATTGGCCGCGGACTTTCCTAATTATGGGTTATGGATTTTGGATGATGCCTTAATCAATAGATGTCTTGGAAGAGGCCTTAACACAGTCCTACATATTCACTTTCCTCGTTATTACTAAGTAATAAAATTAACAATAAAAATATATGACTAGTAAAATATCCTTGGATAAAGAACTTATGATTATTAGAATCAGAAGAAGTAAAAGTAGTGGCATATTATTTATTAAATATTCAATGAATTTAGTAGGAAGTGTATGATTCACAGTTGTAAATGATGAAATTGATTTTATTATTTTATGTGAAACTATGATCATGTGATACTCTTAGTTATAATTTTTTTTTTCATGTATTTTCAAATGTCATTCTGAATATAGTAAGAATGACTTTACAAATAAGAATTCATATAATTGAGTCATGTTTCTTTTTTTTACTCTGTTGGTTTTCTGTGAAATGGGCTCTTTCAATTCTTAGACAATGGTTATGCTATGATGCATGTGTTACAAAATTTCATAAAGAAAATGTTTAATGGGAAATTTTAAAAGATCATTTTAGATGTTTTATTAGTATGCCATGTTATTTTAAAACCCCTTACTAGGAAATCGTACGCTCACCCTACATTTTTGAAATAAGTTTTTGAGGAATCAGTTTTTAAGAGTAGAAGCATGATTTATGTGATTGGTTCCCAGAACCTGAATCGAATTCAATCATCTAAATGGGATATGATGTGTAATCTATCAGTGCATGATTTTGTTAAAATTACAGATCACCTCCTAAGGAACTTTCTTCTGCTATACTAGGGTCAGGACTTCACAGTTGGTATCATAGTGTTCGGTTTAGATAACTCTAGAAAACCAGAACCGAACAATGAAAATTTTATTAAGAATCACTAAAAATGAGTTTTTCAAAATTTTTAGATTGAAAATGAAGGTACTAGTATTTTTCCTCTTCTTATAGAAGACCTAGAAACCATACTTTCTATAGCCAGCCATGAATGTTTTATAAACCATGAACACATACGTATGGTGTGGAAACACCTCTATGATTTGTAAAACTCTCCTTATGTACTTCAGCTCCACAGATGAGTGGGTTTGGCTTATGTATTTATCATTAAACTATAATATCCATCCTACACATGTTGAGGGATATATGTAAAAGGTCTCTCTAAATGCTTCACTATAATGGAAGGTGTTTTGTCCCTCATGTACTTCAAGAAAGCTGCTTCAATGAGAGACCTCCGCACAACATACTTGTGCTAGATCTTGTCCAATGGCCATTTCTGTCAAGTCATAGACCTTGGAATCCTTGAACTCAAAGCCTTCAATTCTGTGTATAGAAATCATGTGCATAATGATGACCCTCAGCTTCACAAACCTCATGTGACACTCTGGAGGCACCATAAATTCACCCATGAGATTGAACCTGATTTCTCAGGTTGCATCTCGTTTAGGGAGATTGATAGATTTGAACTTATTCTAGGCATTTGGGTAACCAGGGACTGGGGAAATTATTGTCCCTTTTTATGTATTTATTGTTATATGACAATACAACTTGTTATCTCTTATTTCTATCATCTTTTCATCATTTATACTTTTGGGTGGATTTCACTAAGTGAACATTCGTATTTAATTTTCAAATGGAAGGACAAACCCACATTTTATCAATTCCCGTTGAGATACTAGAGGTTATTGTTGTCCAATACTTTGAAGAATAGTACATACCATTCGCAAACTTGAAAATAATGTTAAAGAAACTATATGAAAAATCAAACAGTCCAGAAATTCTCCACTCCTGCCAGGGGAATGCTTACATATACCACCGCATACCCACGGTCCAATTGGCCAAGTTCAGGTGAAGAGGAAAATACCACAAACATACTTTCATATGATTCACTCTAGCCTAGAACTTCACAACTAGAGTAAAATATCATGAACATGCATTGGAGGGAAAAAATATTGTTTCCTTCACATACCATCTCCTTAGATTCAGCTTATACGATCACGTCTATGACATAAATGTTCTCAATCAGGAGATCGTCTAGAGAGTCTTTAGAGACTTTCTCCATTCAGACATCTCCAAACATTCCACTGTTCGATCCTTACTCTAGAAGCTTGAATGTACTATGTAAGAGTTCAAACCATTCTTCCCGACGTGTGTCTAGTCCAGGGAAGTAGTGGAGTTGAACACCAATATGGGAATTCACCTGGCCACACAAGAGGACCCTCCACAACGGAGGACGTGGTGATGTTTTTGGGTGACTCCTTTTAATATGGTTATATAGAATGAATTTTGAGGATTCAATTCATTGTAGGGGGAATAATGTAACACCCCAAAACATGTATCTCATATCATGATAATATTTTTATTTTATTTTGTTTAAATTTCTTTCTAACTGAACAATTTTTTTGATATGAACAGAATATTTTTTATCTAAACAAGACACTGAAGTATATATAATGCACCAAGATCACAGGAAACCATTCTACCCAAAATACCTTTTAAAAACCCTTTTAAAATTACAGGGTGACCACCCAAAACAACAAAAACCCCAGGAAGGTAATATGGGTCATTTGGACCAGTCATAACAAACATTAGTATGACCAAATCTACCACAACAACGTTAAGCACCAATGGAATGATGAGATCCATTTTCATCAATTTACTTGAATTTAGGACACCCTAGGGCATGGTTTTTTTGGAATCATCTAGTCCATTTCCTTAAGTGACCATTGAATTCCAAAAATAATAAATATTGTTGTTGGAATTTTTGTGAATTAATTAAAATCATTATGTATAATTTTGTTTTCCATATATTTAAGTTATAAATTGAAAAATATAAATCAGCCTCTAATTATGAAATTTAAATGGACACTGTATAATATTTTTAACTACACATAAGTGATTTTGAAATGAGATGAGGAATTCAAATTCTTTCCAGATATTTGAAATATGTTGTAAAGGATTTCATTTCTAAATCATTAACAATGTTTTAATTAAACTATGTTTGATGTCATTTTAAAAAAAAATATGTTCTGGTATCTATAATACTAGTTTAAAAGTCTTCATGTGGATATATTAAATTTCAATTTATAATATTTGTATATTAAAACCTTAGAGATTATAAATAATATTATTAATACTCTAAGTTAAGATAAAGTATAATTTAATTTGTGTTCATTAATCTATCAACGTTTAAATAGAGAGTCACATTTAATGAAATATTATTTTTATAGTTAAATTGAATGTATTAATTTATTTGATACAGTATAATTTTGAAAGTTGGTGTTTATAAAAAATAAGCCCAATAGAGCCATCTCTTTAGCCAGGCCAAGAGAGGTTGCATGCGCAAGGTGACTGAGCCTAACCCACGGCCTCAGCTTCGGCTACCCTAAGCATGGGAATAGTTTCCCAGAAGGGAACACAAGAGCGCATGAGGGATCAAAGTGTGCCATTGTAGGTGTGAGGCCACGACGAGGAAGGGGTATTATGAGGCCTGTGGGAGGGGAGTAGGAGCCCATGTATAAATCCACCTGCTGTGTGCTGTGATTTATGAACATATAATGGGTGTATTAGTCTTATAATGAGGCCGTGAGCGTCTCACCATTTCTATTTGGGATGAAGATTTTCAGGAGAAACCAGATCTGAGCCATTGGATCATATCACAAGCGATCAGGACCATAATTCTCGATATGGGGCTGAATTCAAAGCCATATTATTCTTCGCACATGGTTTCTACCATTAGATCAAACTCAGATATTATCTGAGTCCTCCATTGTTTTAAATCATGAAAATGCACCCCAACCATCTGATCAATGCCATAACAAATCCTAGACATCCATCCAATCTCTGTATTTTCATTCCCTTCACCTTCTTCTTACTCTCCCACCTGCACCGGAGTAGTACCATAATTCCTAATTCTTTTGTTTTTCCAAAAATACGATTCCTCCAATCCGTCCGCTCACCACTCCTCTCACGGGTTTTCCACAATGACATTCCTCACAATTGTTATAATCCATATCAGCCTCAGATCCAATGATAGTGTCATTAAATTATTTTGTTTATGTCTGGTATAATATTGTTTATACTAGTAGCCCCATTGCACCAAAGAGTCCCTCAGTCCTCAAACCTCCAACAAGCTTCAGCTAGTCTTCACAAGCCTCTCCTCCTCCTTGAACAAATGTAATGGAATATATTGTTGCCTTGTCATTTTTGTTTGAGGTTATTTTCTTATACATGTATACTCATGAAAATATATATTTAATTCTTCGGTTCAGTTAAAACCTACCCTTAAATGGAACCTAAGCCTCCGAAAATTTGTGTCCAAGAAGTGTTATGAACTTGAGGGTTTATATAATGCTTACAAAACATAAATATGTGATTTATATATATGAAAATATATATTTGTTTTTATTTTAGGTTTACAAATAAAAACATATATGATCATATGTTTTGGGTGGAAACCCACAAATACCAATCCCTAGGTCCTACATATTTTGGGTTATGCAATTTTTTCAATCTTGAAGTAATATTTTCATTCGCCATTTAATATATATACATATATATATGCCTTATATTTCTGAATGTATATGAAAACATATTCAACTTTTCTATTTTACATGAAACCTTTTGTCTGGATTTATGATTTTCTAAAACATTTAGTTTCAATGTTGATGAAAAACTTCAAAATTCAAGGAGTTATATTTTTTATAAATATTTTATATACTTTACATACCTGATTATGTATGTTATTATATATATTTATAACCATACATTTTTTAAAAGAATATCCATGTTGTTTGGTTTCAAGTCCCATATTCATTGTGTTTCAAAGATGATTTAGAATTTTGTTATATTTTCTTATATATATATAGTATACACAGTCTTATGTAATGGTATAGTTTGTGTATCTCACCTTCTAGCCACGTTATAAATCCGTCAACATTGAACATCCATGATTAATAGAATTTTTTATAAATAAGTAAGTGGAAACTAACTTTGGTGTTAGACCCATTAGTGTACTCGATTATACATGTGAGATATTCATGTTTACATAAGCATATATGTACATACATATGAAATTTTAAAAATTAAACCTTTTAAAATTTCACTCTATTGTTTTATATTGAAGAATACCTATTAATTTTATTTTTTATTGGTTGTGGATGAGTTTCTTGCTTTCTATTTTTGACATTATGGTGTGTTATACAAGAGCATTTTAACAATAATTGTTTGAGAATCAGAAAGCATAAAACCCTACATGAAATGTTTGGTTTACCTTTTAATTTATTATTCATCCAAGTTAAATTCCAATATGTAATTAATTTATATGGATTTAGAATTTATCATTATATGTGACAAATTTTTTATTTATTTTAGTGCATTACTTGTACTCACATATTCCAATTCTGCTTATTTTATTTACAATTCAGTGACATAGTCTTGTAGTTGATAGACTTGTTAATAAAATTTAAA
Organism: Viscum album; assembly: GCA_963277665.1. Taxonomy (NCBI): domain Eukaryota; kingdom Viridiplantae; phylum Streptophyta; class Magnoliopsida; order Santalales; family Viscaceae; genus Viscum; species Viscum album. The sequence continues at coordinate 1,564,034,303 of OY728165.1, forward strand.
CCCATGATTCACATTATATATATGTAACTATTAAAGGATTTAATTTAATCACTATGATAATATATGGATTAAACCCTAAATTATTCAATGTGGTATGAGACACTTTGAATAAAATGAAATAAGAAACTGCATAAAATGTGACGCTTGGATTGATATGTGATAAGTAATTTAATAAATTAAAGTGGTATGTGCACTTTGATTTAGAGATTTGATGAATGCAGTGGACTTAGTATGTGATGGGTGGGGCCCGCAATATCCCCTAGATGCATCAGTAGGTCTAATGAGACAACTAGAAGAAGAATTTGTTGAGGCCTTTCCAAATTATGAGTTACGGATTTTGGCCAAGGCCTTAATCATTTGACGTCTTGGCCAAGGCCATCACACAATCCTACATATGCAGTTTCCTCAATATGGATATGTAATTCAATTTACCATAAAAAAATTTGACTAGTATAATATCCTTGGTTAAATATCTTATGATTATGAGAATCAAAATAAGTAAAAGTTATGGCATATTATTTATTCAATATTCAGAGAATTTAATGGCCATTTTAAATTTCACAGTTGTAAAGGATGAAATTGAAGTTATTTTTTGCAAAAATTTAATCAAGTTCTACTCTTATTTATATGTTTTGTACTTGCATATTCACATTTCATACATAATATGGTTAGATTGAATTTACATATCAGCATTTATAGAATTGAATCATGTTTCTTTTTTCTACTCTAGAAGTTTTTCTAGAAATAAACTCTTTTAATTCAAATACAATGGTTTAGCTATGATACATGTGTTACACCATTTCATAAAGAAATTTTTTTGTGGAAAATTTTAAAAGAGTTTTTTAAAATATCATATTGTTATATCATGTTATTTTAAAACCACTAACTAGGCATTCAAATGATCACCCAACGTTTTTGAAATAAGTTTTCTAGGTATCAGTTTTTAGAAGAAGAAGCATGAATGAAGTGAATGGTTTCTCAGAACCTAAACTGAATTCAATCCTCTGAATGAGACATGATGTGTAATTGATCAGTGCACGTTTTTGTTAAAAATTGCAGATCACGTCCTAAGGTACCAGTTCTGGGTATACTGGGGTTGGGTCTTAAAATCTACTATGGAATGATTTATATTTAATTTATAGATTATAAATGTATAAATATTATTTTAAATCTATATGATAATGATTAAAAGCCATTATATATATATATAATATCATATTTTTCATGAAAAGCACATTTCATGAAAAAACGCTTCTACATTGCATCTATGGGTTTTTAAATAAAATTATGCTACATCTATGATTTTAATTTTGTAAAATGGTTTCCATGTTTTTAATAATAATATTTTATATTACATATCACGTTGAGCTTATTTTTTGGTCATAATTAGTTATAAAAATAGTAAAAATCATTTACTATGGTTATGGTTAAAAGGAGTTTGCTGGGAGTTAAAATAAAACAATTAAGATAAAAAATGACATAAAAACGTGTATAAATTATATTTTATAGACTTATTTCAAAAATTTATCATCTAAATATAGATATTGTGAAATTTTTGAGCATTTGGGATCTGAAAAATGGGGGTGCACATTTTTATTAATAAAAATTCCATCGGTGTCCTCTCCCATACATACCAAAGGATACCACCTCTTCTATCTACTTCACAACATGAATGTTTTTTTCCCAGTCAATGATAATATAGTATACATTATTCACTATGATATTCCTATAATAATTTTTTTCATCAGAAATTAAATCTAGGAAGGATTTTGGTATTATCCTAAATAGGTTGTTTGAAGATGATTTATAATTCTTAAGATATATTTTTTGTTTTGATTCGTCTTTCACATCAAGTAAATAATATTAGACCAATATTATAAAATTAAAACACTATATAAATTATAATTAGATTTTATTATTGTAATATAATTACATACATTCATTTCCTCCTCCATAAAATGGGAAATAAAATCACTGTTTTTTTGTGTGGCAAACTACTGCCTCTCAATTCGATGTAATTATTCTTCCATCATCACTTCTAATAGATGGTTATAATGGTTGATTTAACAAATATATATTTTATTAATGAAAATTTATAATTATTAAATTATTATATATATAATATTTTTTACCATTTAATTCATTGATATAAGATAACATTATTTATGTATATGTTTAAATTATCCACTCTACAATGCGATGTGAGTTGCTTTCCATAACCACATCACATAGATGAAATATATAAATAAATTTAAATAAGTTATATTATCTTTACGATATTATTATATTTCATGAAACATATAATGGTTTCTATATTTTCATGATGATCAGTGGAAAGTGCAAATGTTCCTAATGCATACTTATAATCAACAGTCTCCATTATTGCAACGTAGTTCATTTTTCATAACCATTATTCCTCATTGGTCAAAAAATTATAATTGACGTAAAAATTGATAATTATTTCAGGATTATTTTTAGTAGATAATTTCTCAATGAAATCTTTTACAACAATCATAACAATGTAGCCATTTTGAACCAATGGACCGAACGTCCTCAAAACACCCGACATGGACTTAATAGTTTAAGTATTAAAATATTTCATTAAGATGGTAAAAATAAATGATTTTAGAATAATGTAATTTTTATTAAAAAGTTTATTAATTGTTTGATTATTTTATATGAGTTTATTATATAGGATTTGAGGGACATATATGGATTTTCCGGACTCAAGGTAAGGGGTTCTCTATTCACATTTTCTTCCTTGATGTATATTAAATATTCAAAAATTATTAATTTTTTTTGTGGTGTATAAGCATCCCACATGATATGTTATGTGATGAAAAACATTATCATTAAGTTATTTATATTTAAATTTTATGTTATTCCCCCAACACGTCTTACTATTATAAAGTCCCCAAATTTGTAAGGTTTTTTCATATAACTTTTATTTCTATTAGTCAAATTCCATATCAACCAATTATTTTTATTTTGTTGTTTATATAATTCCTATTAATGTAATTATTATTATTTTCATGAAAATTATTATTATTTTTAAATCCATATGTTTTTATTCTTCTAATGTTATTTTGATATAGATATTACTAAAGTATCTCAGGATTTCACCACAATTAACTTTCATTGAGAAATATTCTATTGTTCCGAAAATTATTTATTTTTTGGAGAGGTAGATAGACTTAGATTTTTTATAATACATCATGAATCACTAATAATTCATTTTATTCTATGTTTCAACTTTACTTATTTCATTCATGGGTGTTTTTATTGAAAGGTACCAAGTGGTAAACAATTTTTAACTCTGTTTCCTTTATTTAGGATATAGGTTTTTTTCATTGAAATTATTATGAAATAATTATGTGTTAATTGAACTATAAATTTTTTATTATTAATTTCGTCTTATTTTGTTTTATTTACATTTTTTACACATGATTTCTACTATGATAAACTTTCAATTTAATGATATGACCTTTTTAAGGGTTATACATCTCAAATTCCCATTCATTAAGACATACCTTTATGATCTAAACCTATAAGTTTTTATGAGGTGTATATAATTCCCATTTTATATGTTAGATTATTAACCTCATTATGTTCATGATATTTCATGTTTCACATGAGATTATTATTTCATAGGGATTATGATTGAACAGTTACAATAGTGGGAAATGTTTTATGTTACAATATCCTCTCTTTTCATGATTTTTTATATTCACGGTTCCTTTTGATGAAATCATATGCTATTATTTTGTTGAACTGTATATATATTATTCCACTCTTTTAATAATTTGGAATACATTTTTGTTGTTTTTATTTCCTCTATTGTTGATTAATTGATCATTTATAATTTTTTTAAGTGATAATAGTCTTGTGTCTTATTTTATATTGAGAATCTTTCTCATTCATATCCATGTTTTATAAAATGTATTAAAAAATCTCAACATATAAAGATAAAATCATTCCAAAAACAATTTAACATGATCTAGGAAATTTATTTAAATGGTTATAAAAGGAACATTTAAAACATTTCCCCAATGGGTCACTTTTCCCTTCCTTAAAAATGACTAAAAAGAATGTTTATTTTTAGCATTTACACCATGAAAAGATTTTCACAATGTTATTACCATTATTTTCTATAGATATTAATTTATATTTTTCCAAAAGATATTTTCAAGGAAAATCATCTCCAAAATAATATTCATTTTTTGGTTTTATAAATTATTATTTTCATTGTTAAAAGATTTTTTGTCAAGATTTTTTATTGATATTTAATGAATTTCCATTAATCAACACCAACATCACTTGATATTACAAATTACACACTATTTATACCTTGTAATGATACCATTATCATTATTTCTCTTGTTGGAATAATATTTTTTAGAATATATTGTAATTGAACTCAATAGTTTCCATGGGTTAGTCATATTATGAAAGGAATAATGGTTGTTTTATAATTTTTATAATGAAACAAAATATTCTAAGATTTGTGATTATTGTATGGTTCCTGGGAAATTTTTATTATGATTGGCGGTTACATAATAAACTAGGTATGGTTGGTTATGTTATTAACCAAGGATGGGTGGTCCTATTATAAACCATGTACAAGTGGATTGGTTATTAACCAATGATGGGGGGTTTTATTAACCATGGTTGGGTGGTTGTGTTAATAATAAATGCAGGTGGTTGCATGATAAAACAAGGAGGTGTGGTTCCATGATATCCCTCCAATGCTTTGGGTATGTAATTCAACTGTATGGTTATTAAATTTATAAGAGTGATTGTAATAGTGACATGGAAATGATGTTCCAAAGTTATGTATAAGAATTATTATTCATGATATGTGTTTTTAATGATTCCATTATTCTATATTGAAATAATGTGGCTCATATTCATTGATTCCAATGAATCCTGACGTATACAATATCTTATGACAAGACACATGTTTATTAATCCATGTTTGATGGGTCTGAGTTCACTTATGATATGATCATGAACTTTAATTTTTTAATGATACCCTTATTATCATTTAATTCATACAGATAATACTCAAATGTTGGTTATTATGTTTATTATTTTGAGCATTTGAGATTACCCTTATTATGTTTCATATTTCCTAGATTATTAACAATGACATTATATGATTTGTGTCTAAAAAGTTTTTTTTAAATAATTTTGGGGGATATTTTTAAGAATTAACATGGAGTATGAAAATATGGGCATAGTGGGAATGATACCCTCTTAAATTCATGGTTACTGATTACACAAAATTTTTCCTTATTATATACAACTCTAAACAAAAAACGCATTAGGGTATGTATGTGATCCAATATATATTTGTTAGTTTTTAAATTTTTATTAAAAAAATTGGCTATATCCATTAGTAACAAATCCAATAATGTTAAAGTTATGAATTTATGAATTATATTCAATGGTATAGATTCAAGGATATTATAGTTGTTTGGATAGTCGGGTTTAGGAAACATTAGAGATGATGATGAATTCATGTTAGGTTAACTAAAGAGTTACAAATACCAACACATGTTTATAATATTAATGTTTATCATACGTGGAAAGTCTTAGACCCCCCATTTTGAGGTTTTAAGTAATTAAATTTTGAGGTGATTAATAATCTTTTGGGGGAAGTTTTATTAGTTTGAGATTTTTTTAGCTATTAAGATTAATGTAAATTATTATTTTAGATTTAATACACCTATCATTTTGAAGAAATAAGTTTAAAGGCATTGATATCCATTAAGGATTATATGATCTTTGATGATTAATTTATTTTTTAGGATGTTCATAATATTTATGTAAATGTTATAAGAAATACATAGTTTTATAAACTGGACAACCCATAGTCCGAGCAACAACCTATTGCATCCAACATGTTTGTGGGGTATAAATTCAAAATTGATGTGTAATAATGGTGAAAAGAATATAATGGGACTATGTTATGTATTAGTTAGTACAACACTTATTTATTCTAAATGATTAGACTTATAATTATTATATTTATTTTTTTTGAAAATGTAATCTATTATAGAGACATCCTAAGGATTAAAAATTTATATGTAATTTTAAAATTAATTTTATTTTGGATGAATGACATGATTTTGGGAACCTTATATGATATATGTGAAATATATAATATGGAATTTGTGTAATAAATGTATAATTGTATTTCAGAAGGACATATTATTTTAATTTTATTTTATATTGCTTAATGTTATATATATAAATTATTAGTATATCTTAGAGATTATATGATTAGGTAATATACATTTTTGGGAAAATACATTAATATTGATTTTTGTTAATTAGATCTAAATGATAAATTTATCTCAGAATAATATGTGACCAAATAACTTAAATCCTTATTATTTAGTCATATTTAGGAATATTTAGACTAAGTTTATGTATTTTTATTTATGGAATAATTTATTTTAAATTTTTTGTATTATTTTTGATTTTTTGATTAATGGTATGAATTTTTATTCATTTTAGGAATTATATTACATTTTTCTAACCATTTGGTTTTCATATTGTCAGATGAAAGATGGAATATCAATTAATAATTTTTGGGATTATGTGATCTATTATAAATTCATTTTAGTTCTTCATAAATGAGAAATTCATTTTGAATATTCATGATTTTGATCTAAAGAAAATATTGTGGTTAAAATTTTCTAATGGTAGAAATTATAATTATCAATTTTGTATATTTACTTATTTTCTTATTATAGATGGTATATAATTACATAACACTAGGAAATGGTTCTTGAAAACGAAACTATTATCCTATTACTTTTATTTATGATTAATTGATGATCTTTATTATCATATTTGGAATATTGTTTTCAGTTTTTTTACATTCTCATGGCCACTCAGTTTCTTGTGATCAATGATCTATGTAACTCTAAAAAATTATTTTGGAGTCAATTTTATATTATATTTCTATATTTTTACTCCCCACCAATTTTTTCCTATATATAATCCTATGTATGTGTTACTATAGATGAATTTCATACTTCCCTCTATCTATTTCCATGTAGATGTTGTATTAACCCTTTTTTCGACATTACATTTTAACAACGGTTTTTTTAAATATCAATCCAATGGTTACTGAGTTAAAGATGAAAATTAATAGAAGAAATCTATTATGGGATGGGGGTATGTAACACCCTGATATTGTAAAACCAGAATATTATTTCTTATATGGTATATTACACACAACACCGATCTTAAACAAACCACAAAATATATGATCATTATACCCTTATATTAAAATTGGATGATATAAATAGGATTAAAAAACCTATTATATGAAAATATATATGTACCAATGTATAATTCATACTCAATATAAATGTCTTAATAAATTCTTAATATATAATCCATCAATTTTTATTAAATTAGTTTAATTCATAAAAAATATGTTTTGTTCAAAAAATATTTTAATTGATACTTTTGAGAAAATTTTATAATTAATTTGTAGATATTTCAGGAATTTTTTTTATTAATATAAAATTAATTTTTAAAATAATCATATAAAATTTATCTTAGGGTGGAATTTTTGAGTTTTTCTGAATATAAAAACTTTTTAGTGAATAGTGAAAATTACCATGTTTTTGTAAAAATGTCATTAATTATTAATAAAATAAATAACTTAAAAGCCCCACTAGGATTTAATTTTATATAATTTAATATAAGATATTTTTTATTTTAGTTAATTACATTTGAAACATCATTATAATAGATTTTATTATAATATTATCTTTAGGATTAAAATTGAATTTATCAAAAATAATTATGAAATGAATAATTTTCGTCCATTATAAATAAATTTGGATAACCCATAATGGTGAATTATTTAAATTAAATCTATATATGATATAAAAAAATAGGAAATTATATTTATATGATACTTATTATAACCCATGAGGTAAAATAAATCATTTTATACTTCAAAAATACATTTCATGAAAAAAACAATTTCACTGTGTCTTGGAGATTTATCATTAACCATGGTAATAAATTAAAATGAATTGAATTTTGTAAAATGAAATCAAAATTTTTAATAATTAAAAATTAAATTTTATAATAATTATAAATTAATTTCTATTCATGATAAATAGTGAAAACATAAAAAATAGTTTTCTGTGGTTAAGTTGAAAATGGGTTCACTGTGGTTGTTAAACTAAAATCATATGGGTTAAAGTGAAATAATTTTTCTTAAATAATATTTTATGACAAAAGTTAGACATTACATCATATAAGGATTTATAATTCTCTATTTTCAAGTCTGGTTTCTTGTGTAAAACATGTGACACCAATTTTATTTATAAAAATTCCAAGCGTATCCTCTCCCCAACTAATGAAAGGCCACTCCTATAATCCCATATTAAAATAATAAAATCATTTTTGATTTTTCACTACCTACCAAAATACATTGATTAATTCCCCCCCCCCTCCCAATTTCCAATAATCATTTACTTTATCATAAATCCAATTTAGAAAGGATTTCGATTTAAACCTAAAGATATGGTCTGAAGAAGAGGTATCATTCCTAATTGATTTTTTTTATTTGACTCACATTTATCTTCCTTAAAATATTATTAAAACCTTATATTATATTAAAAATAATATAATTAGTATAATTATAATTTATTATGTTAATGGAATAACCTACATCCATCACCTCTAGTATCGAATGACAAACAAAACCAGTCATTATGTGTACATTGGACTACTACCGCACTAGCCGATGTAATTTTTTTCCATCACCTCTTATCATGGGTGGTTATAATTATTGATATAAAATACATATATATTATTCATGACATAATTATACATTTTTTATGATAATATGACAAATATAGTTTTACCTATGGAATTAATGAATGACCATAATTTCCTTCATCTATATATATGGATTGGGGAATCCACTAAGTAATGTGATTCGTTTTCCATAACCACATCATCTGTGTAGAGACCCGAAGCTTGACGTACATGGATATTACATTACATTTGCGGAATACTTAGTACATAACAAAAACACACACACAAGGATCGTAATAGTTTAGTGTCTTTGGAAACTCGGAACGTAATCTTCTAATCGTGGTGAAAGATCTTCAACATCTCCTATAAAGATCTTCCCTTTTTTACCTAAAACCTTTCTTTATATCCTGGGGAAAAGAAAACATAAAAGGGTGAGCTCAAATGCTCAGTAAGGGTAAACAAAAGAAATATCATTCACATCGTAAAATGGTCATGTGGATGGTTACTATATAAACCAATGAATGAAATTTACACTGTTAACAATGGTCATGTGGTTTCAATATAAACTAAGGATGGGTGTGTATGTAATTAACAATTTTCAAGTGATTTGATTATAAAACAAGGAATTGTGTTTACATTATTGACCAAGGAGGGGTTATTATGTAAAAAATAAAACATCAGTTGGTTTATAGTATCCCTACAATGCACTTGGTATGGAATTTGACCATATGGTTATTATATTTTTTAGATTGATTTTATGAGTAATATTTAATTGTATTCTTAATGTTATATATATGATTTATAAACCATTCCATTGGGGTTTATGGATTCCTTTTGTGAATTTTAACCAGACATGGCACAAGAATATTTATTCCTATGAATCTTTCCATTGATAAATCATTATTACAATCTGCTTATTTATTTATCAAGGTTTAATGATTATATTTTCTATTTTTTTATTCTCATGAACTTTTATTGTGTTGTTATAACCTTATGTGCTTCATATTCTCACTGATGAGATTAAATTATTGATGCGTACATTTACACTTACTGATCATTTTAGAGACCCTTCTTATGTTTCCTATTCATGATATTATGATGAATAATTTTAAATTTTTTGGGTCTATAGAGGTTTTATATGTGATGAATTTTGTGGTATATATTTAATACATAATATGGAATATGAAAATTTGGGTATAGTTAAAATGATACTCTCTTAAGGTCAAAGTTAATGATTATGTAAGAGTTATTCCAAATTATCTAAAACTTTAAACCTATAACGGTTTTTTGGAATGTATGTGATCTTATCTATCTGTTTGATGTTATATCTAAATGGTGTAAAAAACTGGGACACATTCATCATTATTAAATCCCGATATACATTGTTTATTATTTTAGAATCGAATTCTGATGTGCATGTTCGAGGATATTATTGACACACTAGTGGTTCATAATTGGATATAGATTAGACATAGAATGTTAATTAGAAATTCATCACAATTAAAAAGAATATAGTAGGAATATTGAATAATGGAATATATTTATGTAATATGGAACAATGTATTATTTGAAAAATTATTTAGTAATTTGAATGATAATTAGTATTTTGACCGAATTTAACAAAATAATATGACAAACGTTTTTAGAATGTCTTGCTACATTAATATGTGGTGAATCCAATCTTGTAATCGATTCATTGAATATGGAATTTTCCATGGAATTGGAATTCAATTTGTGTGTTTTTTGAACTAGATAAATAATTTTCCATAGTATGGACATTTTTCATCAGTATTTTTGTGAACTAAATATGTAATTGTATCTTTGAATGGGAATTCACAAATTACTTGTGGAATGCATTATGATATAATATTTAAATATTTTGGATACTAGTACTAGTCTACTTCATGGTCATTAAAGATGCAACAAGCTCTTCCAAAGCTGGTATGTCAGACCTGAAGTATCTACTAGATGTTGGAATGTTAATTGGATTACTATATATTCTTTGTTTAAATTATAATTAATAGAGTTTTTATCATTTTTTACAAAACACAATTACTAATAATTTATTTTCATACAAAATGTTATTGGTGGCCAACTATATTTTACTCAGACCCTATTTAGATCCCTGGTTCAAACCCATGTAGACTTCAAGGGTGAAGGTCTGGAGAAGGGAAAGTTACACAATTATAATGTTGTTGAAATTTATTGTTCAGATAAGATCATTGGGATGGGACCAAGAGTGGAATTCAGGAACAACTTCAACATACATAAGTTTGAAAATTTGATTTAGTTAGTTTTTTTATGAATTAAGTAACACATTTAGTATGACATTGATTGTATGGAGGTCATTGGGTTGTTTTTTAATCTTCTAATTAAACTAATAGATGTGTTTTTATTAAATTGTTTTCCTTTTTAAGTACTTTTTTATTTTGTAATATAAGGTATAGTCTCCCAATAATATTTATTAGACCCATTCTACTAGTTATAAGTCTCTGGAATATGTGAAAGAGCTCTAGAGTTCTTTTGGTGAACCATATTGGCCACATGAGGGAGAACCAGCCCATTTATGTTACACATTACATCATATATTAGTTCATTGGTCATTTTTAATTTGAATATACCTCCACTTATCATTTTAAGCAATCTCAATATTGTTTTTAAAATCCGTATGATCTATTTTCTATATTCTATCAACATCCTATTTCTATATGGAAGGCTTAAAGAATCATATTATTTTTCTAGATCCATATTATTGGGAAAAAAATTATATTTTAAATTCCCTTAATATATACACATCCATGTTCTGAAGAATTTTCTTCACGAAAACTATCTCCATATACTTTTTACTAGGTCCCTCAACTATAATGGTAATAAATTTCACCATAATTGTTTCCTAGGTATTGATAAATTAAAATATAGTCTCACTTTATTCAAGGAAATCCTTATCCCTATAATTCTATTTTCTACTCCAAATAGATATCGGTCGAGGATGGATACAACTTTGAGTTTAAACCATTTCTTAGGTCAAACTGGGAGCAACCTCTATTAACTTTATAAGGAAATTTCCAACTCCCAGATCCATAGATCAAACCATTTATACTAATAAATCAATAACATTATTATAAAAGATATTAATTTTTCTTGGAATTTTATCCAATGAAACCCTAATAATATAAAAATATTCTCCTTAAAGTGGAATTCATCTAAAGATTTATGTAAACATATTAAAACCTCTAAAATAGTAAAATAAATAAAAACTAAAACCTAAATATTTTATAAAATCTACATGAATGTCATAAAATACGTAGAAAGGAATAATAAATTCCAAAAGATAAAAGAATGAAAATTCATTTCTCACAGTATACATTTTGAACACACATTATAGGAACTAAATAGTTCACTTTCCAAATTTATTAAAAGGTGTAATTAGTCCCACATGAAATAATAAATCAAGTCAAAAATATGAATTATAAAAATTTGATATCCCATGAAATCAAGTTTTAATAATAAATGAGTTGGATTGGAACCACTTGACACATACCCATTGAGTTCGCAAATTCTTATTTCCTCTTTTTAAATTTAAAATACTAAATAGAATAAATAAAAACTATTTTTTAATTTCTTTTTTAAAAAACCATCCCCAACTACCCTTTATTCAGTTTTTGAAGAAAATTCATTGAAATACTAAAATTGAATTCTTGATATCAATGGGTTATAAAATAATTGATAGGTATCAACAATATTCCTATGGTAATGGTATCCACCAATAATCCATCAAATATGTCCCATGATTACACCCATTAGGACCCTACCATTTATTTTTTATTTACACATAAAATGAACAATGTGAATGAATGAACATAATTACAATATAATATATATAGGATACTCCAGAAAAACCACATATGTCAGCATAATAATAACCATATATGGGAAATAAAAATAAAACAATGGTATAAATGTAAGGGGGAAAGACAAGATATAATATCAAAGAAGAGACATAAGATTTGGTAATATAAATGTGATTTAGAAAATAAATTAAACGTATGCTATACATTTTTATGTTACGAGAAGGATCACACCATCCATGTCACTCTTTTGACCCATTCATTGCTATGATGTGTAGCCATTTCCCCTATGTGGTGGAGTTTAATTACTAATTTCATATATAATAAAGACTACATACACCCAATTATCTATATAATGTTTGAGTAAAAGAATATCAATGAGACCCCACAATGCGTTTCATGAATCATTCGTTTTTGGTTTACTTAGTCATGTTAGTTTTAAAATAATGAAAATGAAATTTTTATTTAATAAATATAATGTAGTGTAATAAGTAACAAGAATGATAACAGGACAATTATAAATTTAAACCTGTGTAATAATATTTTTAATATATAAAACATGGTATATTTTTTTATGGTTACAATGTTAATGAAAATAAGAACTAAAACAATACATTATCTCCCGGATCAATAACATTAGCCACTAAGAGTGTCATTGATTAATTACCTCATATTCTGTGGGGCTAGTAAAAAGTACTATATCATGATATATATATGAATACTTAAAGCTCTAGAAATCATTTTACTTCCTATAATTATTATTATTATGTTTGATTCCTAATCACCTATGGTTCTGATGATATATATCCACTCTTGATTTACTATTTTTTATATTTCCAATATAGTAAACGTTGTATAAGAATAAATATTTTAATATTCAAAACATTATTTCAAAAATCATTTTAATCATGATAATCAATAATAATTTATTTAAGATATTTATATATTATGTATTGGTCTCCCAAGATATCATTAAACTCATTAGAAATAATTCCAAACACCATTATAAAAAAATAATATATAGTTCAATAAACATAGTGTAGACACAAAACCGTCAACCTTGTACAATTTACCTTTAGAAACAAAAGGATTGCAATTTATATATAGAGTAAGGATACTTAAATATCATAAAATATCCCTAACCCTTATGTACCATTCAATGAAATTGACCAATAGGTACCATTGGAAGGAATGACCATAATAGAGGATGAATGGTAAATAAGTGAAGAGAATAAATACAATATATAATAACATAATAACTTAATTAATGTTTCCATTTATAATAAAGACTAAAATAAAAAAAATGGACTAAGATAAGGAATTGAGGTCTTGATGTGAATTAGTTTCAAATTAGTTTTAACATGAAATAAAATAGAGGAGGATGAGATTAAAAATTAGTTGGGGTTGTCTTTTAAAAATGTATTTAAAAAATATTAGAAAAAATGCCACAATGTGACAATTGATTTTTTCGGATTGATGGGTCTTGCAATAACCTAGGCATGAAGGCAATGATATTAAATAGGGTCATTTCATTGGGTGACCAAACTGAAAATGGTGTAACAATCCCCTTGGGTAGGTACTCATAGGTAGATCATTTCATAAGTCTAGATAGAATGAATGTAGCACTATGATTTGTTGAGTGATTTTCCTGATCATAGAGTGACCACACATGGTTGTGGAATGACTGATCTATAATTTTTGACTATAATCCATGGTAATTTAATAGATTCTATGTGACTTCTATTAGTTGGGGATTGAACTTCGTTTATATCAATGATATAGACCATCAAAACATTTTTAAAAATTAAAACACCAAAAATACTTATAACTTAATGTTATAATCAACTTAAGGACATACAATTTATCAAGGGCGTTTCACATGAATTCCACTTAGGAGATAAAATCATGTCAATATCACATCAATGGTCATACTTTTTAAGTCCTTTGACACTAAATAATTATACAATCATACAAATATTAGACCCACCTAGGTACCCTCATATCAGTGGAGGAGGAATAGTCTACCCAAACACTAATTTTGTATCCCTATGGGATGTCAAGTACGTCAAGGATTCACATGTCTTATCACTAGTGAATATATTTAAATTTACCACACTTAAATACTTGGAGTTAGTTTAACCAACCAATCTCAATGTCCCCACTACTCATTCAGTTTATTCATACAATTATAGGATCCATAATTACAATAATATATATTTATGTTAAAGATGATGACCATTTTTGGCTGATGAATAAGACTCTTCCTCAAGAATATATAGTGGATCAAAGACTTGTTAATACAAATCATAGTAATGTTAATTAGTGATATGAAGTAATTTTAAAATATTAGGAGGATCAAACATAATTGTACTGATAATATATGAAAATCCACATAAACTCATTACATAAACATAGGGATATGTTAAATTTACCTCCAAACATATATATTTATACATTTAATTTATAACTATGGAGAAAATGTGATAAAAATTCATATCCAATTACACACAATGATATACCAATTATAAAATTCACTGACTCCAAAATAATTTTTCCAAATTAATCAAAAATTAATTATAAATTACATAGAAAATAATATAATAATTTTTTTAAGGAATACTCCATGAATCACTCGCTGATTAATCCCTTATAGATAAATCCTTAAGAAACAATATGTGAGAGAACCCTATTATTCATAGGAACATATAATAAAAAAAAGATACAATATCTTATCAAAAATAAGAAATATAATTTTTAGGAATATCTATAAATCAAAATATAAATCATGTAAATTTCATAATATTATGAATCCAAATAAACCATGTTTTAGCATCCTAATTAGAACCCTTTTAGTCATGCATTGAAAAATTAACAATAAATGATAAAAATTACATCATTCTTAGGAAGTGAAGCCACATTTCCGTACACATGAGATAAAAAATATTGATCTAATTGGGAATTTAATTTTGATAAATAGTCATTGTGGATCATTCAATTTATCTCATTCTATCTCTCAGATAAAATATCATTAATATCCGTCATAGATCAACTATTGTATATCGTTATGTCAATGAGGGGAATGAAGAAATGATTTAACATACACATTTCATTAAATATAAATAAAACCACCCATACAATATTTATTTAATCTCAAAATAAGTATTTTAAATTTTTTAAATGTATGATTGGAATAATCATTTTCATCTTTCAAGATATACATCATTAGAACCTCCCTCATTCCAATAATACTATTTCTAGGATATCATCCCTATATCGTCATGATAAAAATTTTCCAAATTCCAAAATAATAGAAACCTTCAATTCCTGAACGTCCACCATTCGAAAAAATTCCCTTTCAAACCACTAAAATTTATAATTTCATGAATACTTTTTCACATAAATATAATTCTAGAAAATAATATTAATGGTAGTTATGAAATTTTGAATATCATAAAAGTTTTAAAAATAAGAGTCACTTATAATTTTTAATTCGTGATTTTTTAATTTCTATTTATAAAAATCATGATTTCATTAGTGTTTTTTACATGGTGTAAGAGTTGTAGACATAACCAAACATCAGAATGTATAGATTTCATAAGTCATCTGAAGGGGGATTTATATACAAAATATAATATTTTTAAAATACTTTGATATACCTCATAACAGTCATCCAAAAAATGTATGAGTCACCAAGGGTTATTGTTAGAGAGACACCTAGATATCATATGATTCTTTCATGACCTATTATGATAGTTAATGAATATATAATGTTATATTTCAACATCTTATGGTTGATATAGAATTTAAAATTATTCAAGTTTTGGATAAAACAATTGAGGTAAATAATTCATCCATATTTTAGATAATGGGACTCTAAATTATATACCTTTAACTGCTGGATTATTTTCTAGAATCCTTCAATATAATCCCTATAACAAAAAAAAGAATATATGGAATAATTATGAATCATCTCAAATTAATATGGTTTACAATAATTTCACAAGACCTATGGAATTAGTGGAATCCCTTATCCATCAAATAAAATAAATCCATATAACATATTTTCATCCACATAAAAGACATCAAAAATTGGTCCTCTAGTCTTGTAACTTATAATGATATATACCTCTGTATCTGGATATAAATCAAGAAAAAATTCAACGTAAATTCAAAAAAATTTCATTCCATCAAATATTTTAATTTTTTGGATTTCAGGTTTAATCCTTCCGAAACCCATAGTTCTATTTAATATAACTCAGATAACATTTAATTAAAACTAAACCGTTAAAAATATATGTACATGAACCACTATTAGGTTTTGATAGCCTTATTTGAGATAGATCTATCTCACAAAGATATCATTTTATATTCCCAACCATTATCATCACAACTTCTATGGTTTATCTTCCACACATATAACTTCTATAATCTTACTCTCAACCCTTAGTCATCAACCATGCTTTCGATACCATAAAATTATATATGGTGAATTCACATTATAAAAACATGAACATCACCTTCTAGTTCATTCTTGAAATCAATAAATTCGACCAATTTTGTACATTTCAGAAAATCTGAACAGTCCAAAAAGAAATATTTATCTTACATTGAATTATGAATCTCTTAAAAAACTATAAATTATTACCATTTTCAAAAAAAATTCATAACCCAAACTCATTCCAAATCACTACCTTGACCTACATGCATTCATAAATCACAACAACTACTAGAAATGTTAGTTACCATTCCTAATCATTTCAAACAACTGTATAGTTTCACACAAAATGTCGATAACGTATGTTTGAACCACAAACATCCATTCCCACACTGTGAGGAAACACTACTGGCCCTTATAAAACATTCACTCAAGTAACTCAGAAATCTCACCATACATAAACAATATGAAAAAATAAATACTAATATTGGTCTAATATTCTAATTCAAAAACCCAAACCTGAAATTGTAATAATAAAACATTACAAACTAAAAATATGAATTTCAAAAAAAATCCAACTTGTAATGTGGGTTCCATTTGATCCTCCCCTCCATAATTCTTCTCACTCCAAGATGTATCTCCAGGCATCCCATGTAGAAAATATTTCTTGTGGAGACACAATTTACTACTATAAATCCATAATTATCACATTTAATCATCATACTGACATCACACTAGACTCTAGATCCACATTTCAAGCCACACCAGCACCCAACACATAGTACTAATTATTTCAATCAACTATATGATGATAAAAGTCCATATATACCTATGAATTAGGGATATTAAATATTTTTGTATTATGAAACATAAATTCACTGGGTGAGGGGTAATGAATTCTAGAAACGATAGGGTGTGTATTTTAAAAAAGTGGACATGTAAGGAATTAATGTTTATGGAATTCCATTTCTCTTGGGAATTATACTAATCCATGTTACAAGATCAGGCCTTATTACTAGTTTATAGTATCATTTGTGATATTGTTGATAATTATTTAAATGAAATAGTGGATATTTGGTGTATCATTGAGTGTGAGATATAATTATATATAAAATTAACATTAATCCTTGGGTTGTGACATTGGTTAATTGGAAATTCATGAATTCCCCCATTAATATTAAATTTTCATGGTGTTAACATATATAATTTATGTTATTTTGTGGGATAGTGTGGTTTGAGAAATGAGGAATATTTGGCGTGTTGTTTCAAATAAAACAAGACAAGTGGCATGAATGTAATCTGGGATATTAATTGTGTCACTATAACCATTATGGTCTATAGGGTATACACGAGGTAACTTCTCAATGATGGAAAGAGTTATAGTGTGTCATATTTAATGATTCACAGTATTATGAGTTTTAAATATTAACAATTATTTGAATTCATTGCTATAGAGTGGGGGGGGTTTTTGAATCAAAATTTTCTATAGAGAATAAAATTGATATAACACCTTCCAAAGTAAATTTTTAATATGTTTGGAGTCTCATGTGGGGCCTTAATTGTTTAGGATAATGTTTGGTAGTTGTATGTAAATTATGACAAGTATGTTGAAATAAATGTTCATGTAGGATAATGGTATTTCCAATTACAATGGAACCCTACAATTTTTTTAAAGTATTATATGGTGGTTGAATCTATTCATTCATAGATGTATTGATCTATGATTTTTATGGGTTCTAAGAATTATTTAGAATGATCATGGTATTTAATTTCATGTTTTAGTGATCCTGTAGAAATATAGATATTCCTAGATCAGTTCTTATTTTGTGTGAATGATAGTCTTACATTCTAGAGATTTAACAAAATATGAAAAATTACCAATATTTACAGTAACAAAATTCTTGTGAAGTATACTATAAATGGGATGTTTTGGATAATGTATTATTAGTTATAGCTGATGATATTGAGATTATAGAAGTTATGATTCAAGAACATGACTCAAGGACACTGAGGAGATGACAGAAAGGATGTTGAAAGAGATAAAACCAAATCAAATCCATCTGCTATTAGAAAGATAGAATATTAGTTTGGAAGAAGGTTGAGGAGTTATAATTATTACTTTTATATAATATAATAATTAATTTATATTGATCTATATTGGGGTTTTTGATCAGGTTTAAGAGAATGTTCATGAAATTAAATTCCATGATTATAGGAATTATTGTAGATATTTTTTGAAGTGTTTCTAGATATAGATCTGGTTTTTGATATATATAGTATCATAGATGTAATGGGACTAAAATATGGATTGAAAATATTGAGTGCATAGATGATCAAATGTTAAGAAGTATTTATTCAATGTTTTTTGGTTGATTATTATGAGGTTCGTTGTGGAATATTATAAAATAATAAATATATCACAAAATTTTACCACAAAATGTATTATGATATCTTGAAATCTATTAGATTTCCACATTATTGATCTCTTTTTATATGTATATTACTCTTATAAAAATTAAAATGATACTAATTAAATTATTAGTGACTCGTTTGTCATTTAATTATAAAATTATTAGATGTACTGAATAACAATAATGAATTTTTTTGAAGGATAATTAAAAAGACAACTATTATTAAATATTAAAAAGTTAGTGATATTGAATGGTAATTATCTGAACATTCAATGGCTAATAAAAGTATATTTCAAGTATTTGGGACTCTGGATGTTAATTATCCATAATTAATAAATGGAATTTAATAAATAATTTCCCATATGTAGTGAGGCACAGTTAGGTGAGTTTTAAATTTTAACTATAATAATGCATTGAACATTATTCTTATATTAAATTTTATTTTTAAATAATTGAGCAGTAACTGTGTCATGGTAGTCAATTTTTGTGTACATAACTATTATGTTAAAAGGATCTTGAAGATGCATATTATAGACTCTTTAGTTTCTATGTGATATAATTCAATTCTATGAATATGGAAATTTCATGATATTAGAAGTATTTCATGAATCACAGGGTTTCTAGAAATCCCATATGTTCTATTTGGGAAGGTATACTAGGTTACAAGAACTATCATTCAATGAGAATGGAAACCAAGGAAGCTGATTTCTAGGTACATGGTACCCATTGGTAGCAAAAAAGGAGTTGGTGGTCCATTATCATCCACCGAATTCATTATGGAATATAGGTGGTTATCCATTGGTAGATGAATGATTATTTGGTTTCACTTTAAATAATTTTGTAACAATTTTTTTTGAGATTAAATAAATAATTAATTTAAATTTTATAATAATAAAAAAATGAGGAGAACCCTCACACAGTCCTAATTGAGGAGAGATCAATAAATAGCCCATATCTACATATTTCCCTCTATTCTGTTTAATCCATATACACATTCATCTTTCAATGCATATTTTCCTATCAATCGATGTAGCAATAGCCTAGTTTTAGTTTCATATAAATATATATTTTCATTAATATATTGATTTTTAACTAAGTTATATTTTTTATTTAGTTTCTTATTTTTTATAATTTCAATCATTTACAGACATATCAATTAATTATATTTGATATGTATGGTCCGAAAACTAATATGAAGCGGGTCCCATTTTATATCTACTATTATAAATGTTTATCTTCTTCATTAAATTTTGAGAGTGGGTTGGTTTATATAAAGGATCCTGAATCAAGACTTCCATTGTTCTCTATTTTTCAATGGGGGTTATAAGGGTCATCTATCAAGGAAAAGATATATGATAGTTATATTTGTGTGAATTTGGAAAATTATGGATGATATGTGAACACTTTTGTCGGTACATGATGTGGCTCTTGGTATGGTCTACATTGATATTTTTTTATGTATTAGAGGAAACATGGAGGAGTTGAATATGGTGGAATGATGTTTATTTAGATATAAACTTTGTTTTTTTGTTCTTTTTAACAATAGTGATAAGGTCATTCGGTTTACATGTACATAAGACAATTCCAATGAGGGGAGTTGATTAATTGATGTTAAAAGTATCCTATTTGGATGAGTTTTTTTTATTGTGATTATAATAATTTATATAGTGTAGGGATATTCATTTTGTGTCCATTTTAATTTGGTCATTATTTTAATAACTAGTTTGGGGTTTGATAGGCTTTCCAGGTAATGAAATTGTTGGGGCTCTTGAGAATTAATTTAGAAAAAGAAAAATAAGTGGCTTCTTCAATATTGACTGTGGAATGGGTTTGTTTATTCAATAATTACATTATTAATGGATTGACATGGATTCATAGTGGTGTCATTGTCATATGTCACACTATTTCATGGGTTGATTATACATGTGTGATTTCTTTTGGTATGATAGTAAGTGGGTTTATTATCTGGCTCTTAAACTACCTAAAGCTAGTTAAGTGATCACTCCTCGATCATAATAAAGGAGGAATATTTAAATTGGTAATGATGTTATGAAACTATTTAATTATCTATGAAACATTTAACTACCATATATAAATGATGATGTTAATTATGGAAAACACCATTGTATTACTTTAGAGTTTCATTCGCCACACAATGATGCAACCCATTGGTAATCATGCCAAATTCATTTCACTTATTTAAATCATGGGAAAAAGTTATACATATAGTGCTTAGTTGATTAAGGTGAATATAATGCACCTATAACTGACTTATCATTTATATTTTGGAGATAGTCCTTGTGGATTTTTGGTGCCTTATAATTTTTGAAACATTTTTTTGGGGCTTGATATTTTCTCAGTTCGATTGGCTAACATGTGATATTGATACATATCTATAGAATGTAAGACATGTAATATGACATTTTTTGATAAAAATTTTATATGTTCTGGATTATCATGATACCATTTGTATATTTTATTTAATTTATTGACTCTTCCATCAAATCAATTATTCTCTACATAAGTAATAGTATCTAAAAGGCCACATGCAACATCCTCCCTACTAGACACAAATATCAACTCTATACAGAGGATTTCCAAATGCTAATGGACATCCAATTTATTCATGAGTTTGGTTGACTATGTTATGGTATATTATTAAAGGATTTCCAAATTCTTAAGGAAATCCAATAGAAATAGTTATAAAATTGATAAATCCTCCATAAACTATGCTTGATAACCCAATTGAGCACTTAAATTATTTAAGTAAGTACTATGAAATCTGAAATATTTAGACCACATAACATGTGTCTATTATAATGAATAAATATAAAATATAAAACACCAACTCATTCATCACACCCCTCAAGGAACTCCCAAATATATGTTAACCCTTAACTCTATTTACCATTATATTTTGAAACTTATATCAACAATAGTAATAATATATCAAATTACTAAATCTTATAAACCAAACACCAATATACTGAGTAACATATAAATTCTTGTAGGCTCTACCACCTATCATTAAATTATGCCTCATCTAGGTAAAATCTGAAGGAAACATCAGTTCCCCTATGTCAAATTTCAAAAGGCAACACATGTTTTAACACAACCATTAATGGTCTCTCTAATATATAGTTGTATATTTTTATAATCATGTAATCATCCTACCCAAGTGTACTATTCCTCATCCATCATCAATGTACCTTTGTAAACGCTCAATGATTAGTTCCACATACTCTCTTATATAACATAATATACCAATAATGATTCCTATCATGTAAATCATAGTCACCAAGATTTGTTATGTATATTACTCCAATGAAATTGTATGGTGAAAAATAGATTTTTTTAAGAAATTAAATAACCATATATATTTTAGATCCATTATTATTATCATGAAATCTAATCTATATGTTGACCTACTATGAGTAACATTAAATCCCATACAGAAACGAACTATATAGAAATCATTAATAAATATCTCACCCTTTGATCTATATAATCATTATGGTAAATATGTCAGGTTCTATCTTTGTAGAGTGGCTCAAATATTGTATATTGTAGATTTCCATTTAATTGATTTTTGACACTTTAAAAATATAAAACCGGATAAATTATTGAAGTCAATAACACACAAACACATGAATTTCATATCGTTAAAATATGAAAAAAATGATTCGTGTAAAATCCTCTCACAACATTGGCATAGGAGGAAAATTCATAATGGTTATCTCAAATATACACAAAAAACTTTAATAAATATTCTAATTATTATAAAATATTCAATGAATAGAAATTGTTTAAAACTAGTAAATATGACTTCCTATGAGAATATTTTTCATTACTCAATAGTTTGAGGTTCATCAAAACCAATAACACATTCACATATCACCTGACTATAACATTCCAAATATAAATAAAAAAATTGGCTATAATACCAAATTTTAATGTTATGTGACTTAAGATCACTAACCATATTTCTGGAAAAAGCCTTATGAGGCCCTTATTGTGAATTCCTATAAAATAGAATCTATTGAAAAGTAGTGATGTTTGAATTTTTTTCCATGGGAATAGAATAACCTCTTATCATAGAAAAAACATCATAGCTACAATCGTGTAATAGTGAAAAAATAGATTATGAATGTGAATTCATATATTTCCAGAAAATATCATGAAATATTATTATAGGATGTAGAAATTATTCAAATACTCATGGGACAATCTCACATAAAAATAAATAAAATAACTGAAATTAATAATATGATAATATAAAATTTATGGGGAAAACCTCATCCCAATATCCATACATTGACAGATCTCCACATCTCAATCATAAAAATTTGTAACTCTACCAATCACATACTTATAATCATATTGTCCTCCTTTTTTATAATGTGTTGTGGTCACTGAATCGTATTGTGAATAATATTGAATGGGACACCACCATTTTAATCCCTAACATAAATAGAATATTAAAAAAAATAAAAAAAATAATTTTATTAGAATAATAAATTTATATATGAACATAATAGGATATCCATTTTTGATCCAATGGTAAAATGGTTTAACTAATGCATGACCATACTTTCTTGGGACAGTGATAGATGTCGCACGACATGTCACAAAAATAACTTGTATTTTTTGGGAAAGGTATCCCACTATAAAATAGTTATCATTGTTCAAGGGAAATGGATACCTTCCATGTATATAAAAGATATATCTTTTTTTAATGTACCGTATGTTCAATATCACATATATATCTAAGGGTAATGGAATCCTTCTTGGTTTATCCCATAGATACCATGATGGAATGGTTTTATTATTTTTATATCTAATATCATTTGGGGGAATAACACATCACCCTGGATTAACACATATCATCATTGAGAATGAATCCCCACCAAGAAACATATCTAATTAAGGGGATATATCATCAATGGAATGGTTTCTACCCTGTAATAATGATTATATATCTAGGGGAAATTTCTATCTTCTTGGTAATACATGTCATATATCATATATAACCGTATGGATTATCAAGTAAACAAAACACACATAAAATAATATTTTTTCCATTAAATCATATTATATGATCTCCTCAAAACATTTATTGTTAGCTAAAAAATAGTATCCCATTAATTCTAACCATATCTAGTTGCAACATGAATCTATCACAAAAATTGGCTCCCTTAAGACAAAACATAATCCAAACATCCCATAAGTAGTTCCGTTATCAACCCCCATTTTTAGATCAAAACACAAACCTCTGAGAGAGTTTCCACCCTCAACATTACCCTGATCACACAACATCCTAAATAGACACATTAGAGTAAAAAAATGGTCCCTCCTTTAAGATGTGACATCACATTCAAATAATTTAGGAATCTATAACAGTGTGGTGATTTCAAGTTGCATATAAATTTATACTCATTCTTTAAGAAACCCTATTAGGTATAAAAATACCATGGATATGAACACCATTTTCACAATTTATCCAAGTATAAAAACGTTTTGAGATACATCAAGAGTCTACATGGCCCACTCAGTAGACTAAAATTTTATATCCATCACACTTCGCAACATTGAGGGAATATGAGACACATATTGGAATTTCTTTTATGATCTACTTAATGAGTTCATATATATTTATAGTTGTCATACCATAGGTAACACAATTATTATATGTTACTTGGACAACAGTTATGGATTGATAAAAATTGAACAAGGGTACATTGAGGTCATTAAATAATCTTTCTATACACATGAATTTTCATTAAATATTTTTTTTTAAATTAGAGGCTGATGAAACAGATGTGTTAAGACCACATATCATACTCATATATGTATAAAACAAAAAACATAATGGTGATGTTCAAGGACAACCAACCTCAAATGGTGATATTATCTTCAATAAATGATTAATTATAATCATATCCACTCTTATATGTCCTCTCGTGGATAATATCGTCATCCAAGATCAACTTTCAATCTGTAAAAATAATATATTTAACTTTAACAATTTATTATTAGTTAACAAATTTAATTTAAAAAGGTATAATCACCTAAATATTCATTATCCTTCTCGATGTACTAAAATAATGACCAATCACTTGTCGATGATATATGAAATTTCCCATCACCATCTCAAGAAAAAGCCTTTTAAAAAAATTCAACCATTAATTTAATCTATTTTAAACATTAAATTTACACAAAATCCTCTACTGATGTTCATAAAACAAAATAGTCAGAAATAACGTGATATCTTCATCCAAATACACCATCATTTCATTACATGAAAAGATACTGAATTTTAATAATATTTAATAACAATAACATACATTACAGAGATCAAAAAACTAGAAAATGTATAGGATTTCAATGATTAATTGATATGTAGAAATATATTTAACTTAATATAACCCTCAAAATGAATATTATTTGAATACATATAGGATTGGATGATATTACCCCATTATTAAAGGGTAGTAAAAAATTAATATCTTAGCCAAACACACTGAATTTATTTAAAAATAATAATTTAAAATTATAATATTTTTTAAAATATTTAGAAATTTTCAAGATATATGTTTCAGGAAACAAAATTTATTCAATTCGGGCACCCCTAGGAAATTATCCCACATTCTTATAATAATATATAAGAATTACCACAAATACATCTAAATTTCATGCTTCCAATGTCCCATTATACAAACAAAATCATCCCTATAGACTTTAAATATAAGATCAATAACCCTTCATGTCTCCTAACATTATATCCTCCATGTATAGTTCTCCCCATAGAATTCCTTTGGGATAAAAATATAACATTAATCTAAATATTAATAAATATATAAAAATGTGAATATGTTAGTGTATTTTTTGTTTTGTAAGGGAAATGATAATTTTTTTAGTATTGAATTTCATTTTAGGAGGTCAAGATCTCATATTTTAGTATCCATCTGTCCTTAAAATGGTCCAAAAAACTTATAAATATTTGAATGCGGAAAATTTTAAAAGTATCATTTTAATATCATAAGGGTCATTCTAAATGTACCCCTCCTCTAGTACATTAGTATTTTGTAACATCAAATGGATTATTTCTGAGATTGTATGGTTAACAAAATAATTTTATATGGTTAAATTCAAGATTTCATTATGGTCATTGAGGATTCATCCGAGGTATAAATATGAGACCTTTTAAAGAATATACTATGATTTTAGAAGGTATGTTTCCTAATTCTAAAACATTAATCCTATTTTGGTAAATTTTAATCTGAATTTACTGTGGTCAATTCAGACATTATCAGGTCCTTGATGTTGGAAAAATCAACGATTCCATCATCTAAAAACAATTCTTAACAAAAAAATATTATTCCCCTGTACATTCAGGACTCATCTTCTATACATAGACTACTAGAATTCCTCTATAACACATAGTTTCATGTCTAAATTAAACTTCCATCATTCAAATTCTTAATAAATTGATATCTAGAATTATACAAAAACATATAGAATATCTTTAACCTCAAATGAATTATATACTTTTTCCATAACTATAAAAGGGAAGCATCATATCCCCTATTATATAAAAATATTTTATAGTATATAGGGATTATTATCCTAAAATCTTTTATAAAATGACTTCTAAATCCCTTCCTTAATGTCAGTAGTCCAACACATAGTGTTCATTATCCACCTATATATGATTAATATAATAAATATCCATGTGTATAAAATATGTAAAACCTAAAACCAACACAAACCATTTAAATATACACTCCTAACCTAAAGACTTCATAAAAAAATCCTTGATATGAAATACCACATAACCATATCTCTAAGCATGTACTAATTATTTTTTTAAACACCAATACATAGGGATGATCATTGGGTAAACTATGAATCCAATATCGAACACATAGATATGAATTTTAAGATCTCATTTCATACAAATACATTATTAAAAAGGAATTAAATTCTAATTTTTTTATTTAATAAGGATGTTACCTAAAATACAAAACCTAATTAACATATTCCTCAAAATCCATAACCTAGAGATAAATAAAAATACAATTTCTCTTTTTTATTTGGAATTCTTCAATTATCTCAATCTTTGGAAGAAAAAAATTAAAATTATTCTTCATTTTCATAACCCACAACAATACAGATCCTTATATATGTAGAAAAAATGTAATTATATATATTACTCCAAATGCATTTCAAAATTCCAATCATAATGGTATGACCATTGATGGTGTCCTAAATTAACCATCAGAACATTCATTGCAATAAAAATTTCAAAGTGGATTTTTTTTTCAAGGAACCAGCTATACTCCATGTCAGTCTTAAATAATTATAACAAAACATTATTTATAATAAATTACAATTAAATTTTGGTTATATAAAATGAAGCATGAGATATTTAATTTCTATAAAAAATTTCATAGGTTTGTAGTGTTTTTTATTCGTCAATCAAAGTGTTCATACATTATATCATAATGTATTATAGGAAGGAGTTCATTTTAAATCTACGTAAAAGATAATATGAAATATTATTACTAGAGAAAAGTTAATTATTCATGATACAATTTTTCTAATTTAATTAAGATATATTAATAGTTGATTATTTCATTATTAAATAAATGATTTATTTATTTATATATTTATTCTGTAATTTATACATATATATATTTTAAATTTAATAATTGTGATGTATGATTTCACTAAAAGAGAAAAAATTATTATAAACTATCATGGGTTTATCTATGTAGTGACATGTTAGATATTCTAATTGATTCAGATTTAATTTACATTGAAATTAACTTGTATTAGTTTATGAAAAATAGGAAATAATATAATTATAGATTGTAAATATATATATTTGAAAAAAATTTGTTTAGAATATATATTGACTAAATTATCAAATATTATGGGGACCTTTGATCAGATAACTCACTACCTGATGGATTATATGTTCTCTAGGGTGTAAATATTTATCATTCCATTCATATAAATGTGCTGGATTGAAATAAATCTATTAATTTGGATGAAAAATTATTCTTGTAACACATCCCTAGGATTAATTTAAATGTTTATTAATATAGTTGACATTTATTGTTGGTTAGTAACTTAAGCGATGAGTTATGTTAGAAGTTACACATAAATATGGTTTGAAGATACAAATATGGTTGAATTGAAATGATTCTAAACTAAATTATTATATGAAATGATAGATTCAAAATGAATACATGTGAAAAAGACAGTGAGCTCAACTACCCTAATACTAGTATGAATTGTTTCCTTCAAAATAGACACTTTTCAAGGCATCAATTATCCAACTAAGTTATCCGTATAGAATATGACAGTTTCTAAATTATCTTTTATATGGAATGAAACTAATTTATGAGACCATACCATTTGGTTCCTTATTCATGTTGGTAGAATTATTTCAAATATATCATATAAACCCAAGCTAATTGTAGACATGTGGAATTGAGTAGAGAGAATGCATATGATGTATTGGAATATGAGTTTCCTCCTGAATATCCATTTTACAGTATTGGATTATATTCATTAACAATGTCTATATGTCATGGTGAAATATGGGTCATTCCCCAATAATGGATAGAATTTATTTAAAAGGAGTCCTCATTTTTTTTGGTGATCATTTTAAAACAAGTAAATATTTTGAATACATAATTTGATTTAGTTAAATGAAATTATAATCATAAAACATCACATTATGATATACCCATGTTTGATGGAGAGCCCTAATGAAAGAATCATATTATATTAAGAACATCAAAAATGTATATATATAAGAAAAATTCTATTGTTTTGATAAATTCATTTTTATGAATTACACTATTTCTATTTTATAACATGTGTATATAGACGATTTTTAGAATCCTAGAATTAAATTCTAATGGTTTTTTATGAAAAATTGGAAAATGGATTTTAATATTTATTCATATGTTTTGTCATGAAACTCTACCTCCAATGGTACACATACTGTCAAGTGATGAATGAAGAATGATAATTACCCCTGAATCCTACCTCCCATAGGACCTAGGTTGGAATATATCACTAAGGGTGTAAAAATCTGACACATAGATGGAATTACCTCCATTAATAAAATTTGTCCAGTATATATGTAAAATAAACAATAAATTAACCCCATAATATAGTATAATAGTAAACCTAAACCATCAAAAAATTAATCAACAATGTTAACAAATATAAATAAATACCTCTAAATAATTATACAAATGTCACGTCATACAAAAATGACTCAAAAAAGTTCGAATGTACATGATATAAAGGTCCATCACATTCCCAAAATTCTCCATGGAAGCATAAAAATGGTTTTATTTATAGGGAGAGCATATCAGGTTTACTCAGAAGAATCATACCTATGTCCTATCATGTAAATGTAGAAAGTGCATACTAATATTATACAAAAACAAATAATAGTACATAAATTAACATAAAATGGTCACATAAAAATGTTGACCTCATTAGAGAGCGGTATCCAAATCATGCACCCAATATAGAAAAATAGTATGAAAAGATTGAAATAATGTGACACCCAACAATAACTTCACCACTGATTTTTCACTCTCATTCATTAATGTTAAATAAGATATGCTCCAATCTATTCCATGTAGATCTCATTACATATCCATATATCATTGAAGTGGTTTGGGATGCATCCCCAACTCTACCAACATCCCATTTAGTATAGAATCAAATACTATTATTAGTCATCATAACATAAAATCATTAACCATATAACAACATCTTTTATCTAGGTATGTATGGTATTATGAATGTGAAGGAAATAAACATAGTTCCCTCCTAATAACACCCATGAACCCCACCATAAATCACATCCTCATCATTAATGTGAATTATCCAACACTAACTTGTATCATATCTGGGTAATCTCCAACCACAACTCATATCATCCTGGGGTATTCTCGGACACCAACTCATCTCATCACTACTGTTGAAGGAAGAGTGGTTAATATCAGTTTTCCAACCGTCTGATATACCAACAACCTTAATGTTTGGGAATACACCAAGAACCTAAAACCTATGGGACTTGGTAATGATATCTTAAATTGGAGGGGAGACTACGAAAAATAATATAAATTAAATGATTGATTGATATGGTATAATAAGAAACCTATAGGTCAATATCTAATTCACTAGAATAGTCCAAAACACAACCCCAAAAAATATCAAAAGCATTACCACCTCTCAAATGTACCACACAATACCACCACAACACATAGCCACACAATTCTAACATTTAGTTACATGTTAAAAAATTTCTAAAATTAATGAGTTTCTTCAAACACCCAAAACTATGATATTTCAATTTCATTAACACAACCCATTAATTTATCATTTAATTCCTTACTTACATTCTCCACACTTCAATTTGAACACAATTTTATTCATTTAACATCAATGAATTATAATTTTCATCATATAAATTAATTCCATGGATAATATAGGAAATAAAGAAAACACACAAGATAATATATTTCCCATCTCACAACCACTACTTCCTCAACAGAATATATTACAAGGTAACTCAATATAATAACAACTTATCAAAACCAAAAAACACAATCCCACATCACATCACACGATATCCAACCATCTAATCATTATCCAACACATTCTATGACTATGATGATCACCACCATCATCGTACCATCCCCAAAATTGTCAAAAAAACCAACGATTCATTGAAATTACACCAAATAATAAAATGACGTTCTAAATTCAATAATTTTACCACATTTAGAGTTTTAAAAAGGGATTTAATATTATTACATCATTATTTATCATGGTTATTCTCAAATGATATTATAAATTTCCTTGGGTAACTATTTCATTGACCATATATATTTATAGCCTTTTAGTCAATGTAAAATCAATTTATAAATAGATAAAGGGTCTCATATTTTGGTCACTACAACATAACAAATTCTCCCAACTATCGTCATTTTCATTAATAGAAATAAGATTGAAACATATCATTATAAAAATTATCAAAAGTAGTAAATTTTTTGAATTTTCATTATTCCCATCTATTTTAGTTGTGCCGATTCATTATAATCATTAATCCAACCAATATTATCCACAAAATGGATGAAAGAAGTATGAAATCACCATATTTACTATAACAACCCTCACTCAAGCACCAATAACTAGTGCCCCAAACCTGGTCACCACATGACCTCAAGTATTCATCCTTGTACACTAGATGTTGTAGACTAGCTGTGAGGGTCTAAAAGGTCATGTATGGACACTATACCCTCATTACCACTGTAATCCATAGAAAAAAGTAAATAGAATAGAAAAAACAACATGTAATAACCAATGAACATGGATAAACAACCATTTCCCAAAACTAGATACAAACCTTATCCATTAGTAAATATGTCATGTCATGAAAAAAGTTATAAGTGAACAAAACCCAAAGTAAATAAAAATAGTGAAATGCATTAAAAAGTTCTAAATACAAGTTTTGAACCTCTTCTATTTAGATCACATGGCCGAATCAAATCCAATGCATGGGTACCTTGCCTGTATCATGAATATAAGAACAAAATCTACCCAGGTAGCCAACAACAGCCAAGGAAAGGAGTTAGTACAACTCAGTAGCCCACCACCAATGGTGTATACAAAATATCCTATCTAAAACTATAGTGTATGAATTTACTAAATGAATGGAATGTAAATAAAATACATTCCATGGTCCATATGTTAACAATATTTACTTCAACAATTTCAATACCTAGTACCAAATTCATATTTTCATTTTCATCACTACATAATTCATTATCAACATTATTTCTATGGGTTAGGCATTTACGTCATTCTCACAAGGGTTCAATGCATTTATCACTATGCATAAGGTAATAAGTCATGTCCCTGTCTCTCAAGGGAAAAATATTTTACAATCAATTAATATCAGTTACCTTGCAGCCTCAATCTAGGTAGTTTCATTTAATTAAACCATTAATGGAATAGATGATCAGACCGACTACTAGACCCATGCATTCCTAGGTAGGGTTAGATTATTTGTCCAACCCAACATGTGTGAGGATCCATAGTCCTTTATCCTACTGTCGAGCCATGTTAACATGATTATTAATCCATTCACCAGTCATATACCATATCACAAACCAACACAACCATCATAATTAACAATCATAATATATAACAATCAATATGGGAAATAATATTATGCCATAACCCATTAAATAATTTCCCATTTACATTACAAACCAGATAGAACAACACCCATTTATTCTCCCTAAACTCAGAATAATATAAAATAATTCCCTTAAATTAACCAATTTAAAATATTCATCAATTTCCATCCATTATCTCACTTAACCCCTTCATTATTCCAATGTAATAACCACATATACACATTTTAAGTATAAATCATAATCCATAGGCACATTCATATTAATCTGATTTAGATTTATTTCATGTCTAGTGAAACCATCCGTCTACCATATTCCACATCTCGACCCAACTATCCATATTCTATTATTAATCATATAATTATCCAATTTACATGTGTTTATTGGGATCTCCTTAATCACAAGTATGTTTGACACTTAACATTTCCATTAACCATTATCAGAATGGTCAGCGCGCCCCACCTGTGGCACTAAATTGGTCAATTCATCCTCCATGAATCCCATGTGGTTCATGAAGTGTTCAAGAAACCCATTTTACATAATATCACTAATAGAACATAGAACACAACAAGGATAAAAAAGAAAACAATATCAAATTCACATACCATTATAAAAACCATGGAATATATCTTATAGAACTCATACCTCGAATCCACTGATCTACACACTCTTAATGATTGATTTAGGTATAAAATCAAACTCCCATTGATGGATAAGACGAGATTATACCTTAAAAATAGGGTTTGAGCACATTAGAAGTGGATGTTAGGAACTAAAAACACGAATCCCGAAAAAGTAATTAAGAGGATTATTAGACTTACCCTGAGCTTTGATCTGCAACCAACAACACATCAAAAGGCCATGAAATAAAGGATATTGATAATTGAGAGATATTGACAGATTTTTTTGTCACAATGAATGGAGGATAAGAAATGGGAAGAAATATTGGTTGAGAACTAAAAAATATAGAGGTTGAAAACATGAAATTTTCACTTTTTAATGGGTACATGATTTGGCTGCATGATTTTTCAAATGATGTGTCAGCCATGAATCTGCCCTTATCCCTAAGAAGACGAGTCACATACTAACCTAGATAGGGTTTCAAGGTATAAAAAACCAATGTACCAACCATGCATAATTTCTCTATCACAAAGAGAACTGTTTGGATCTGCACTCGAATGGTTTGAAATAACCATTCACAAACTATGCAACATGCATAGAATGTCCCAATTGTCATTTATTTAATGTCTAGGGCCCCTTTAACATCCCTGATTCACCTAATACTCTCAGAAATCATTTCATTAACCAAATAAAAGTATTGAAACAAAAATCTAAATATGTACATACCACCATGATGTCTGGGATCTTAAAACCTCCCCACATTATCAAAGCTTGTCATAGAGTAGCCTTCCCATTAATCAACGAGTATCCGACGAAAATAGATTGGTAAACCGGGACCACAAATCTTATTATTTCTCCAAAGTTTATTCCATAACATTAATGATGTTGCCAAAAAATTCTAACAAGAGGCAATACCTTTCCCTACAAGACTGTCTCAGAAGGGTCTACAACATGAACCTGATACTCTTCGAAGGATGAATCAGTCTCAAGCTCAACATCCTCAACATAAATTACATGATATAGGTTGAGGTGATACTACCAGAACTATAAAACCTGAAAACATCGTACATTCCACTATATATCTATGGAATATATAATCGGTATGCCCTTAGCCTGATCCTATCTATGATCTAAAATGACACATTATACCTTGGCAACAAAATTTTATATTTCTAAATTTAGCAGGGACCAATCCTTGACAACAACTAAAGAATCACCCTATCACCCAACATGAATTCAAGAGGTATATAATGCTGATTTTAATATGAATTCAGCCAACTCTGAGGGAAATACATTTTTTTTGATCCAGATAATCCTTTTCCTCATCTCTTACATGAGACTCAGTCCCAATAACATTGTTTACCAATCGTCTAGCTAGCACGATGGTATTTACATGGCCCCCCATAAAAGAAAATCAAGCTGTGCCATTTTAATCAAATTCTAGATGATTTTGTTGTAGTAAAACCTAACAAGTGACTTTTTTTCCTTAATAAATTGAAATAATGGATACAAGACCTCAATTTGTCTTATCGAACCTAATCTCTATGAATTGATTGCATGTCCATATGTGGCTGAAAATCCAAACTAAAAAACCTTGGGTACCAAGAACCTCTTGTAATCCATGCCAAAAGTAAGGTGTGAAGCACATATCATGATCCAAAACCAAATTCAACAGTACTCCATGAAACTACACTATCTCCCAAACATATAACTCACCCAACTGATCACCAATGAAAGTCTCACGAATTGGAATGAAATGATCCAACATTGTCATCCGATACATATACACTTATATTTCATTATTCATCCATGGAATCATAGGTAGAACCACTAGATAATCCATAATTACATCATCTCACTTATAATTCTTAATGGGAAATGGATATAACAAACCACATAGATGCTTATTCTCAGATATCGCCTTCTAAAAGGTAAGGCGTCACACCTCTAAACTTGTATCCTCTTTCCTCACTCTTAGCCATTAATAATTCATTCAATGATCACCCAATATCTTAGTCAAACTAGGGAGAAAACCCACCTTGATACATGATACTCACGAATCAACTCATCTCTCACACCAACTGAAACCATAATATAGCCACAAACCCAAAAAATTTCATCATCCCCAATAGACCAACCAAATATAAACTCCCCAACTGTATGAATTTCCTTCGTTGCCAAAAACATAGGATCCTCAAGATAACTCTCCTTGAACTTGCTCAAAATCATTGACTCAGCATATATGGATTCATGGTTCATATTCATGTTTCCATACGACCACTCTTGGTGAATCTCAGCAAACAAGGTCACCATTCTCTATGTAGACATGGATTCCTGATCAAACAGATTCATTTTTTTTTGGATCAGAGCATCTGTAAAACAATAACAATCTCTTGGTGTGTAAACCAACTAAAAGTGAAATCATAATATGTATTTAACCCATATTAGATTAAGAATATTAAATCCATGTTGAGAAAAGATGTAATTAATAATTTTATGTTCAATAAACCATAGGAACCAATCACCCAACAAGTAATGCCTCCCACACATTAAGGCATTAACTGCGGTTTCCAACTCAAGATCATGAGTAGGGTAATTTCTTTCAGGAGGCATCAACTATCTTGACCAATATTCAATAACCCGATCATCTTATATAAACACTACCCCATGTCTAACCCCAGATGAAATATACAATAAGGTGTACCTCTTACCAGGCTCAGGTAATATCAGAATTAGTGCAGTTGTTAACCAATTCTTCAACACATGGACAACATTCTCGCATGCCACCGACCTCTCAAACATAACAGACTTCTTCTTTATGCCTGAATGTGGAAATTACGAAAGGGATAAGTTTTTAATTAATCGATTATAGTAAGGATCTATTCCTAGAAAACTCCAATCATCAGAAGCATTATTTTGATCCTCCAAAGGCATTACAGCCTGCACTCTCAACAGATCTATTGACATACCTTATTCAAAGATAATGCGATCCAATAAATTAAATTTTTAAAACCTAGAAATTAAATTTTAGCCTCTCAGCATAAAGCCTATAATATCTTAGTGTACTCAAGACAATGTCGTGATTTTTTGTATTTTATTCATGAGTTATATAATGTTAGGTTGGTAGGGAGTATGATATTCTCATATGATACCAATTGTAGGATCGAAATGTTGACGTAGATGTGAAATATACAAGAGGGGGGGGGGGGTGATTTTTATACATTAAAAATTATTTGGGATTTTTTAAATTAGTTATGAATAATTTCTATTTTTTAACAATGTTATAAATGGTAAATTCACAAGTCCTTTATGTTCTACAAATAGGATTGATTAAGAAAATGAAATTCCGAGAATGTAATTCCGAAAAAGTGACTCAGGAAATGAATCATAACAAAAGTTTACAAGGATAAATATTCTACCTTAAAGTGTATATAATCTCAATAAATTATATTATACAAGTATAAGAAAGTATAAGAATGTAATAATTTCCTCAAAAACCAAATTGAAGTGGAAAAAATGAAACAATACTAGTAACAAGTAGTAAATATTTTGACCCAAAGTGAATGGTATCCAACAACCTTGGATAATGGTCCCCTGATTTATACGTTCCGGAATGATTGTCTTACCCACACCAGGGTAAGCCCTCGATATAAATATCGAAGTCTTCCTTACTATCCCCATAATCCCTCGAACTTCAAGGTAGTCGGAACCTCTGTCTTCCTATCCCCGGAATCCCTCGAATGTACTCAGCAAAATTCAGAGTCGCACGAAGTAATTTTGAATAAGGTGTTCAGTATGCACAAAGCATGAATCCTCTTTCTATAGAAATAACTTCCACATGATGTAATCTCTATATTTATCAACATGTTGTGAGATCCTTCAAATGAGCTCCTATTTTTAGGCACATTCTCAACAGTTGGCTCCCTCCTCCAATAGTCACATTTTTCCTTGAATCTCAGAGGGACCTGTACACGTGTCACTCAAATAACAGTTAGTTAGTAACTGAATGAACGACATCATTTTATAACAAAAACATTTTTAAGAAAAAATATGATTGCTTAACAAAATTTATTTTTCAGAATGTAAGGAAAAATAAAAGTTCAGAGTCTAACCAAAAAACCATTCAGTGTCTATAACACAATGATATTCAGATTCTGTCTTCAAATGAATTCGGAACCTGAATTTTATAGAATTCCAAAGTCTGAATTTCATTTAAATTTGGAGTCTGAATTCATAAGAATTCAGAGTCTGGACTTACAATGCTTAGAGTCTGAATTCATAATAATTCAGAGTCTAAACTTCATAGTATTCGGAGTCTGAATTTAGGGAACTCGGAGTCTGCACATCGAATTTTCAGAGTCTAAATTCAGAGATCCCTGAGTCTAAATGTAGAATGTTTGGAGTCTAAATTCATAGAACTTGGAGTTGGAACTCAAAATGCTTGATGTCTGAATTCAGAGAACTTGGAGTCTAAACTCAAAATTTTAGGAGTCTGAATTTAGATATATCAGAGTTTGAACTCATAAATGTAACACCCAAGACTTTTATGTTATATAAATTATCAAAGGAATCTTTTTCTACGCAACACTTGCTTGACTTGCTTTACACGCAATCGCGACCTTCCTCGATAGCTTGCGTCGTACGCAATACCGAGTTTCACTAAACAACAATATGCTATTAAAACTAGCCGTTATGAATAGTAATAACCACTTTTTGAAATTTTATAAATTTTATTTTTCAAAATGGACTTCATTTTTGGACTCAGAATATTGAAATTAGCCTAGGGTGAAATTTTGGTATTTTTCTGAAAACTTTCAATTTTTGATGAATAGTGAAACCACTAAGTGGTAGGTTAAAAACTGAATTTTGCATAAAACTTAATTTTACCGCTTCTGTGAATGGAATTTCAAAAATCCGAGAGACACGGTTAATATCAAGGACTAAAATGTGGTTCAATGAGATGAAAATAATTTTTTGGTGAATAGTAACTTTTTACTATTTTTACCGCGGTTAGTAGTAAATAGGGTAACTAAGGGTAAATATGATATCAATATTACCCTAACACATGTCCTAATACTATTGGACAAGTGTAATTCGACCAAAAACAAACTTAGGAATAAAATATGACCATTTAGGCCCACTTGGATTAGATTAGGACATTTATTATTAATTTATTTAAAGAAGGGTTAAAATAGTTAAAATCAAAGTTTAACAAGTAAATCATTTTTAATATAGGGTTATACATAAGATAAATTCGATTGTAAATATTCATTAGAAAGCTAAAAAGATTTCCTACATGATGGTATTTTATTTTTAATTTTTAGACATCAAATAATTTAATTTATTTATGACACAAAGATGATGCAGTAATTATCTTATTAATGAAATATTGAAAAAATTGATAATATAAATACAAAAATAAATGTAATTTGAGACTTTTTATGAATTCCACTAATTTTCTAGGTTACTATGATATATTAGTGTTGATTTAACCAACTTGGTTCGAACATATAATTCTGTTATGACTTTCACAAAAATCATATATCAAATAGTGTCAAAATTGACACAAAATAGTTTTTAAATCAAATATTATATTATTAATTGTTATTTTATTCCTAAAAATCTAAGGTTCGGCCAAATGACTTAGATAAGGATATATATATTAATAATAAACAATTTGGGGTTCGTTTGGCATGTTATAGAAAGTTTATTAACCATATAGTGAAAGAAAACAAAAAGACACGGTAAAAGTTAAATTAATTAACTTAGAGTTAAATCTAATTGATAAGGTTAAAATAATACCCTAAACTTGTCTAAATCCTATTGGTTGATAGGATTTCGACCCTTCCCCACTTTATCTTCGAAATAAGACCCTTTTGAACCATTATAAACCGATTTTGACTTTAATATAAAATAATATTTTGAGATATTCCTAAGGTGCCCCTCTCCTCCCTTATAAAAGGGCACCTCCTCCCCCTCCTCCTCACACCAATTTGAGCACTCAAGCTCGGCCAACCCCTGACATTTTCCCTTCTCCACTTCCCTAGAATAAT
This sequence comes from Viscum album, assembly GCA_963277665.1. Lineage (NCBI taxonomy): Eukaryota > Viridiplantae > Streptophyta > Magnoliopsida > Santalales > Viscaceae > Viscum > Viscum album. The sequence continues at coordinate 1,564,073,705 of OY728165.1, forward strand.
CCTAGAGGTCCTGGTCTTCTCCAAAGACCAATCTTAGTTCCTTAAGTGGAGGATTCAAAAAGGCGTTCCAAAGAAGAGGTAATATCCATTACCGATCTTTTCAATTTCTTTCTTCTTCAACTTCTTCTTCTTCAGTTGTTTCATGATAAAGTAATAACATCAGTATTACTTACATACTGATATGTTATTATAAATATGAAACAACCCTAATTCACCTTCTATCCATCCTACGGAAAAATGAAATCACCGCGCGTGCGTACGTACGGAATACCGTCTCCACGCCGTGGTGTAATCTATTTTCCACCATCACCTTACAAGGATGGGTATAATGGTGTAATAAGTAACTATATATGATTATTATTAAGTAATATTGATACTGAAATAATATATATATATACTCCAATACAATTCCACGATCATAGGAACGATATCATCACTCGTGCGTACGTACGGAATACCGTCTCCACGATGTGATGCGACTCGTTCTACATGATCTTCATTTCATAATGATTATATAAATGAATTTAATGAATGAATATGGTTTATACTACACTAATAACATTCTGGAAATGAATTATCTATAACCTAAAGATAAGAATAAGAATTTATTCGACAAAACACGCATAAGAACAAAAAGTTATAAAGACCCGAGTAACAAGTAACAATGAAATATTACTAACAAGAAGCTAATAATATGACCATATATGATCTCATATCAATATGTATGATTCTGGAATAAGTCAATAACATTATTTAAACCATTATACAGTAGCTTCGGACACGAACAAAGCAAATCGGACCTAAGGTAAGGGAAATATCACAATCTCATTTTTATCCGAGATTGTTTATTCGTAAGTATTTACTGGGGTGTATTTTATCATCCACATCCATGTTCCCTCAATATGTAATATTGTTTCCATCCACTTGAAATAGTTTAAATCGAATTTTACCCTTAGGTGAGTTTTTAGTAAAGAATATGAAAGGAATCTTTTGTCGTTTTTCCGTACGAGGTACTTTTTGACTTTTCCGACAAAAGTACGAAGAATGTTTTTTTTAACTTATACGGCATGAATGGATTTTTTAAAACATTACTTCAAAGAATATTCCTTTACAAGTTTTCAAGTTTATTTTTAATCAACTTCTTTTATTTTAAAGTTGTATGACATGTTATGAAAGGAAAAATGTTTTTGAAGAAGAAAGGATATTTTCCTCAAGAATTCAATTCAAGTGTTTTATCAAAATTATTTTCCATCTAAGATAATAAAGGGTTCTGTTTCTATCCATATTTTTACATTGGTTTGACTATGTTGTGATGGAATTATGTTTATGAATTCCTTTACCATATATGAATTTATTTATGATGTCATGATGTTTCAAGAATCCCATTTTTGTTATATGTGTTATGCGATGATGTATGTTTTATGATTATGTGGCACACATAAGAAAGGATTCATTATAAGATGGGTGGGACCTATATCTCCCTCCAATGCATTGGGTAATGATTTTATATCTCATGAGATAGACATGGCTGGAACGGAAGGTTATTTCGGTTCAGTGATACAGGACTGAAACGAGGAGTGAACTCGGTTCAGAAAGGGACTTTGTCCACTAAGATAGTCTTGGAAATGAGTCATGACTAACAAGAAATGATTTTCCATGATTATGTGTGCATGCCACAAAGTTTCAAGTTTTATGTTATGGGGATCTCATTTTCACTTCTATGATTTATTCCATGTTAAGATATTATGATCTCTTTTGCAGGTTTTGATTTTCATAAAGATATGATATGATTTTTATTTCCTTTATTTGCCCTTGCTGAGCATTTGAGCTCACCCTTTTATGTTTTCTTTTCCCCAGGTCAGGAAGATGGATACTAAGTAGAATATGCTAAAAGGGACCCTAGATATGATGAAATAAATGGGAGACACTGTAGAAGATTTATGAACCAGTTGTTTATGTTTCCCCAGTTTCTAAAGACACTATACCTATACGGTCCTTTGTGGTTTTGTCATAGGTTGTAATAAGAGTGATTCAATTTTGAAGTATTAACAATGTATGTAAAGTGTGGGTCGTTATAGTTGGTATCAGAGGAAAGGTATAGTCAACCTTTGGAAACTAGGATGTGAAAGCCTTAGTAAGAACCCTAAGGATAAGTCTAAGCATAGAACACAATCTTAGTGTTTTAGAAATGGCCTTAAATAACCTAGGATAAGACCTTAAGCATGAAATTTTTATTCTTGAATTATGTGGTTTCCTATTATAATTAGTGTTGCTCACACTATTCTTCTTGGTTTTAGTCAATGGCTGGAACCCGAAGGAACCGTGTTAATGCGGAATGCGATGGGCAATGCAATGATTGTCCCCCTGAGCAACCAAACGATATGGGAGCTGGAATGCAAAATCTTGTAGCCATGCTCACACAACTTTCTCAAGCTATGAATCATGCAGGATTTCCAAACGAACAAAGAAGGGAGCAACATTCTGTTGAATCCTTCATGAGGCAGCGTCCACCATCTTTCAACGGGTCTACTGATCCATTAGTTGCTGAACAATGGATTAGTACTTCTGAAAAGATATTTTCAGTTCTTCAATGTTCTGAGCATGATAAAGTCATCCTAGCAGTGTATCGTTTGGAAGGAGATGCGGATCAATGGTGGAATCTTGTTAAGAATACGAGGCAAAGGGATGAAATTGAGTCTATGGAATGGGACGAGTTCAAGAACTTATTTTTCAATAAGTACTTCCCTCGTATTCTCCGAACAAAGATGGAGAAAGAGTTCCTTGAACTGAAGCAAAGGGATGATGAATCTGTTAGTACCTATGAAGCAAATTTTACAAGACTTGCAAGGTACGCTTCTGGTATTATTATCCAACCTGAGAGTAAGATCGATCGATTCTTTAGTGGCTTAAAACCAAGTTTTCGAAGGGCGTTAGCCATAAGGGACTTCAATAGCTACGAGGAAATCGTTCGATGTGCTCTCAAAGTCGAGATGGAGATTGGAGTAACCCATCAGTCACATGGGTTTGATAAGAAGAGGAAGATGGAATTCAAAGAAAAATCTAAAGAGCACACGGAAAAGAAGATGAACTTTCCCTTATGCTCAAAGTGTGGAAAGAAACATGGAGGGAGTTGTCTTAAAGGGACAAGTAAATGTTTTAAATGTGGAAAGGAAGGCCATCGGGCATTTGAATACCGTGATAATGGGAAGAAGATGTCTAATGATGCAAACAAAGGAAGGGATACACAGAATGAACCTGCTACACTTCAATGTTTCAAGTGCAAGGAGATGGGGCATTATGCCAATCAATGCCCAAATCCAAGGGTTGATGATGATGGTCGACGTCAACAAACTCTTAAGGCTAAAGACAAAGGAAAGTCACATGCAATTTCTATCAGCGATGTGGAGTACGATAACGATGTGGTGAAAGGTACACTTACCATCCACTCTAAAGTAGCAAATGTTTTATTTGATTCTGGATCCACCCACTCTTTTATTTCTGAAAAATTTTCTATGGGTATCACCGTATTACCTCAACAATTAGATGTTGAGTTAGCTGTGACAACACCTAATGGCACATCAATCGCATCAGAAGTTTATAATTCTTCTCCGATCGAAGTTTGTGGGAAAGTGCTTCCTGAAAATCTTGTGATCCTTCCTTTAGTGGAATTTGATGTGATTCTTGGCATGGATTGGCTTTCTCTACATGGAGCTCATATCAATTGCCAAAGAAGGGAAGTCACATTTCATATTCCAGATCAACCTACGATCGTCTATCAATGCAAGGATGAACATAACCTTCCAGTGGAAATTTCTTCCATCTTATGGGTATTGATTCCACTAAATGAAGGTTATTTATCTCAAATGGTTGGTGGGAAACTCACGATTAAGAATATGCCCATTGTACGGGAGTTTGATGATGTCTTTCCGGAGGAATTGCCGGGTCTTCCACCAAATCGTGAAGTTGAGTTTTCAATAGAACTCGTACCGGGTGCTTTGCCTATTTCAAAGACACCTTATAGAATGGCCCCAATTGAGTTGCAGGAATTGAAGAAGCAACTCCAAGAGAATCTTGATAAGGGATTCATACGCCCTAGTGCGTCACCTTGGGGAGCACCTGTTCTATTTGTTAAGAAGAAAGATGGATCAATGAGACTCTGCATTGATTATCGAGAACTTAACAAGATCACTATCAAGAACAAATATCCTCTCCCACGCATTGATGACTTATTTGACCAACTACGCGGAGCTCAATACTTTTCCAAGATTGATCTTCGTTCAGGGTATCATCAATTAAGGGTCAAAAGGGAGGATATACCAAAGACGGCTTTCCGTACAAGGTATGGACACTATGAATTTATAGTGATGCCATTTGGTCTTACTAATGCCCCTGCTATCTTCATGGATCTAATGAATAGAGTCTTTAGAGACTATCTTGATCAATTTGTGGTAGTCTTTATAGACGATATTCTTGTCTATTCAAAGAGCAAGGAAGAACATGAAGATCACTTGAGAATTATATTGAAGACCCTGAGAAAGGATAAGCTTTATGCCAAATTTACCAAGTGTGAATTTTGGCTTCAAAAAGTTGCATTTTTGGGTCATATAATCTCAAAAGAGGGGATATCTGTGGATCCAGCAAAAACAGAGGTTATCGAAAGATGGTCAAGACCAACAACAGTAACTGAGATCCGAAGTTTTCTTGGTTTGGCTGGATATTATCGACGTTTTGTAAAAGATTTTTCACGATTATCTAATCCACTCACCAAGTTGACTCGGAAAGGAGTTAAGTTTGTCTGGACAGAGGAATGTGAAGAGAATTTCAAGGAGTTGAAAAGAAGGTTATCCAGTGCACCTGTGCTCACACTGCCTTGTAGTGGAGAAAGGTTTGTGATCTACAGTGATGCATCCAAGAAGGGATTGGGGTGTGTTCTTATGCAAAATGATATGGTGATAGCTTATGCCTCACGACAGTTGAAAATCCATGAGCAAAATTACCCAACACATGATTTGGAGTTGGCTGCGGTAATCTTTGCATTAAAGATTTGGAGGCATTACCTTTATGGTGAAAGGTGTGATATTTATACTGATCATAAAAGTTTAAAGTATATTTTCACACAAAAGGAGTTGAATATGCGCCAAAGAAGATGGTTGGAGATGATTAAGGATTATGACTGCTCAATCCATTACCACCATGGGAAAGCAAACAAGGTGGCAGATGCATTAAGTCGACAAGACCATGCTAGTTTATCCATGATGAGGATCACAAAAGATCCAATATTTATGGATTTACAAAGGATGGATCTTGGAATTATAATGGAAGGGGAAAAATCTTATCTTTCTCAAATGAATGTTCAACCATCTATACATGTGAAGATTAAAGAGGCACAGAAAGAAGATGTCGAGTTACAAAAGAAGGTGAGAAATGTTCCTAAATTCAACCTTGATTGTGATGGGATAATAAAGTTCAGGAATCGTGTTTGCGTTCCTCCCATCCCCGAATTAAAGAATGAGCTGCTGGATGAGGCTCATAGTTCATCATTTTCTATTCATCCTGGAAGCATGAAGATGTATAGGGACCTGAAAGAGTACTTCTGGTGGGATGGCATGAAAAGAGATGTTGCTGAATATGTCTCTCGATGCTTGGTTTGTCAACAAGTTAAAGCTGAGAGACAGAAGTCTAAGGGGATGTTACAACCATTACCCATACCCGAATGGAAATGGGAAAACATCACTATGGACTTTGTCACAGGACTTCCTAAAACATCCAAAGGCAATAATGCTATCTGGGTCATAGTTGATCGTCTTACAAAGTCTGCACACTTCATTGCTATTAGAGAGGATTTCTATCTAGATCAGCTTGCCAGGATATATGTAAAGGAAGTGGTAAGATTGCATGGAGTACCACTTTCTATTATATCTGATCGAGATCCGAGATTTACCTCGAAGTTCTGGCGAAGTCTTCAGCATACTCTGGATACAGAGTTGAGTTTCAGCACTGCTTATCATCCCCAGACAGACGGTCAGTCTGAGAGAACAATTCAAACCCTAGAAGATATGTTGAGAGCTTGCTCTATGGATTTCAAAGGAGGTTGGGATCAACACCTACCTTTGGTGGAATTTTCTTATAATAATAGCTTTCACTCCAGTATTCAGATGGCTCCTTATGAAGCTCTCTATGGAAAGAAATGCAGGACTCCAACTTGCTGGGATGAAGTTGGGGAAAGAAAGCTATTAGGACCTGATCTCGTTGATGAAATGGCAGAAAAGGTTAGATCTATTCAACAACACATAAGAGCAGCTCAAAGTCGACAGAAAAGTTATGCCGACAACCGAAGAAAAGACCTAGAGTTTGAAGTGGGCGATAAAGTGTTCTTACGAATATCTCCCTGGAAGAGGGTTATGAGATTTGGAAAGAAGGGGAAGTTGAGCCCTAGATATATCGGTCCTTTTGAAATACTGGATCGTGTTGGGAAGGTAGCTTACCGATTGGCGCTTCCACCGAATCTCTCTCAAGTTCACGATGTGTTCCACGTATCTCTCCTGAGAAAGTACATACCAGATCTTTCACATGTACTCAGCTCAGAAGTTGTACCGCTGGAGCAAGATATTTCTTATGAAGAACAGCCGATAGAGATTCTGGATCGTAGCGAAAAAGTCCTACGAAACAAGACCACTCTCTTGGTGAAAGTTTTATGGAGGAACCACCAACTTGAAGAAGCTACATGGGAGCTTGAGGATATGATGAGGGAGAAGTATCCTCATCTATTTGTTACAAAGTGACGAATTTCGAGGGCGAAATTCTTTTTAAGGGGGGTAGAATGTAACACCCGAGACTTTTATGTTATATAAATTATCAAAGGAATCTTTTTCTACGCAACACTTGCTTGACTTGCTTTACACGCAATCGCGACCTTCCTCGATAGCTTGCGTCGTACGCAATACCGAGTTTCACTAAACAACAATATGCTATTAAAACTAGCCGTTATGAATAGTAATAACCACTTTTTGAAATTTTATAAATTTTATTTTTCAAAATGGACTTCATTTTTGGACTCAGAATATCGAAATTAGCCTAGGGTGAAATTTTGGTATTTTTCTGAAAACTTTCAATTTTTGATGAATAGTGAAACCACTAAGTGGTAGGTTAAAAACTGAATTTTGCATAAAACTTAATTTTACCGCTTCTGTGAATGGAATTTCAAAAATCCGAGAGACACGGTTAATATCAAGGACTAAAATGTGGTTCAATGAGATGAAAATAATTTTTTGGTGAATAGTAACTTTTTACTATTTTTACCGCGGTTAATAGTAAATAGGGTAACTAAGGGTAAATATGATATCAATATTACCCTAACACATGTCCTAATACTATTGGACAAGTGTAATTCGACCAAAAACAAACTTAGGAATAAAATATGACCATTTAGGCCCACTTGGATTAGATTAGGACATTTATTATTAATTTATTTAAAGAAGGGTTAAAATAGTTAAAATCAAAGTTTAACAAGTAAATCATTTTTAATATAGGGTTATACATAAGATAAATTCGATTGTAAATATTCATTAGAAAGCTAAAAAGATTTCCTACATGATGGTATTTTATTTGTAATTTTTAGACATCAAATAATTTAATTTATTTATGACACAAAGATGATGCAGTAATTATCTTATTAATGAAATATTGAAAAAATTGATAATATAAATACCAAAATAAATGTAATTTGAGACTTTTTATGAATTCCACTAATTTTCTAGGTTACTATGATATATTAGTGTTGATTTAATCAACTTGGTTCGAACATATAATTCTGTTATGACTTTCACAAAAATCATATATCAAATAGTGTCAAAATTGACACAAAATAGTTTTTAAATCAAATATTATATTATTAATTGTTATTTTATTCCTAAAAATCTAAGGTTCGGCCAAATGACTTAGATAAGGATATATATATTAATAATAAACAATTTGGGGTTCGTTTGGCATGTTATAGAAAGTTTATTAACCATATAGTGAAAGAAAACAAAAAGACACGGTAAAAGTTAAATTAATTAACTTAGAGTTAAATCTAATTGATAAGGTTAAAATAATACCCTAAACTTGTCTAAATCCTATTGGTTGATAGGATTTCGACCCTTCCCCACTTTATCTTCGAAATAAGACCCTTTGGAACCATTATAAACCGATTTTGACTTTAATATAAAATAATATTTTGAGATATTCCTAAGGTGCCCCTCTCCTCCCTTATAAAAGGGCACCTCCTCCCCCTCCTCCTCACACCAATTTGAGCACTCAAGCTCGGCCAACCCCTGCCATTTTCCCTTCTCCACTTCCCTAGAATAATCCTAGAGGTCCTGGTCTTCTCCAAAGACCAATCTTAGTTCCTTAAGTGGAGGATTCAAAAAGGCGTTCCAAAGAAGAGGTAATATCCATTACCGATCTTTTCAATTTCTTTCTTCTTCAACTTCTTCTTCTTCAGTTGTTTCATGATAAAGTAATAACATCAGTATTACTTACATACTGATATGTTATTATAAATATGAAACAACCCTAATTCACCTTCTATCCATCCTACGGAAAAATGAAATCACCGCGCGTGCGTACGTACGGAATACCGTCTCCACGCCGTGGTGTAATCTATTTTCCACCATCACCTTACAAGGATGGGTATAATGGTGTAATAAGTAACTATATATGATTATTATTAAGTAATATTGATACTGAAATAATATATATATATACTCCAATACAATTCCACGATCATAGGAACGATATCATCACTCGTGCGTACGTACGGAATACCGTCTCCACGATGTGATGCGACTCGTTCTACATGATCTTCATTTCATAATGATTATATAAATGAATTTAATGAATGAATATGGTATATACTACACTAATACCATTCTGGAAATGAATTATCTATAACCTAAAGATAAGAATAAGAATTTATTCGACAAAACACGCATAAGAACAAAAAGTTATAAAGACCCGAGTAACAAGTAACAATGAAATATTACTAACAAGAAGCTAATAATATGACCATATATGATCTCATATCAATATGTATGATTCTGGAATAAGTCAATAACATTATTTAAACCATTATACAGGAGCTTCGGACACGAACAAAGCAAATCGGACCTAAGGTAAGGGAAATATCACAATCTCATTTTTATCCGAGATTGTTTATTCGTAAGTATTTACTGGGGTGTATTTTATCATCCACATCCATGTTCCCTCAATATGTAATATTGTTTCCATCCACTTGAAATAGTTTAAATCGAATTTTACCCTTAGGTGAGTTTTTAGTAAAGAATATGAAAGGAATCTTTTGTCGTTTTTCCGTACGAGGTACTTTTTGACTTTTCCGACAAAAGTACGAAGAATGTTTTTTTTAACTTATACGGCATGAATGGATTTTTAAAACATTACTTCAAAGAATCTTCCTTTACAAGTTTTCAAGTTTATTTTTAATCAACTTCTTTTATTTTAAAGTTGTATGACATGTTATGAAAGGAAAAATGTTTTTGAAGAAGAAAGGATATTTTCCTCAAGAATTCAATTCAAGTGTTTTATCAAAATTATTTTCCATCTAAGATAATAAAGGGTTCTGTTTCTATCCATATTTTTACATTGGTTTGACTATGTTGTGATGGAATTATGTTTATGAATTCCTTTATCATATATGAATTGATTTATGATGTCATGATGTTTCAAGAATCCCATTTTTGTTATATGTGTTATGCGATGATGTATGTTTTATGATTATGTGGCACACATAAGAAAGGATTCATTATAAGATGGGTGGGACCTATATCTCCCTCCAATGCATTGGGTAATGATTTTATATCTCATGAGATAGACATGGCTGGAACGGAAGGTTATTTCGGTTCAGTGATACAGGACTGAAACGAGGAGTGAACTCGGTTCAGAAAGGGACTTTGTCCACTAAGATAGTCTTGGCAATGAGTCATGACTAACAAGAAATGATTTTCCATGATTATGTGTGCATGCCACAAAGTTTCAAGTTTTATGTTATGGGGATCTCATTTTCACTTCTATGATTTATTCCATGTTAAGATATTATGATCTCTTTTGCAGGTTTTGATTTTCATAAAGATATGATATGATTTTTATTTCCTTTATTTGCCCTTGCTGAGCATTTGAGCTCACCCTTTTATGTTTTCTTTTCCCCAGGTCAGGAAGATGGATATTAAGTAGAATATGCTAAAAGGGACCCTAGATATGATGAAATAAATGGGAGACACTGTAGAAGATTTATGAACCAGTTGTTTATGTTTCCCCAGTTTCTAAAGACACTATACCTATACGGTCCTTTGTGGTTTTGTCATAGGTTGTAATAAGAGTGATTCAATTTTGAAGTATTAACAATGTATGTAAAGTGTGGGTCGTTATAATAAAGTTCGAAACCAGAATTCAGATCCTGAAAACATAATTCTCAATATCTCATTATTTATAAGTGTATGAGGTTTTGGATACAAAACAGAGTTTTCTACCTAGAAACAATATGAACAATGAAAAATACGGGAAGGATAAATTTCCTTGGGAAAAAAATTTCTCCATTTAAGTAAAGAAAAGGCTAAATGAAATTTTTCTTAAGATAAGGTGTTTCTGATATTCAAAACATTAAGGAACGATAGATTAATAAGGAAACATTATTAACTATACATTCTCCCCAAACATGAAATAATGAAAAATTCATAAGGAAACCTTATTGACTCAATAATCTACCCCTTTTTGGAAAGCACAAACATCCTTACGAATATGAATACAAGGATTTAGAAAATATTTTTTGGAATTTTAAAGTAAAATATATCACACTTAACAAATGGGGAAATATGAATACGACTAACTTCCCCATAGGATTTGGACACACTAAGGATCATATTACAGATTTTTGGATTGAGGATAAGCATTTTATTGCATAGAAAAATTTTCCTGGATAAGAACTCCACCTTAGATTAACTCCCCCTTACTTATGAAAATTTATTCTTTAATTAGTAATATTTTTGGTATATCCCCCTTTACGTTTTCTAAAAAGGAATAAAGGGAATGGAAATGAAAATATGGTACATTAAATATTAGTACATGACAACAAAATATATGATGAGAAACCCAAAAATTTCATCAAGATTGACAAAATTTGCACACAGATGGAATACAACAAAATATCAGAATTGAACAATTTTATCCATTCTTATCCTTTGGAGTGAACTTATTTACTTTGGTTTTGAGAATCTTGAGCTCTTTCTGATCTTCCTCTTCCTATTTGAGAAGCTGATCCTGATCTTTTGATTTCTTCTCTAAGGATTTGATTTTTTTTTCTGAGCCTTAAGAACCTCTTCCTGAGCCTACGAGGCTTATACATTCTTGACAATATTTTCTTCAATCTCAATCTTGATATCCCTTTCTATTTTTAAACTCTATGAAACATAATATAACTTCCCATTTAGATCTTTCACTTTTTCAATCCGATAATTTTGTTCCGGTGTTAGTTTTTCCTCAAAACTATTTGAAAGATCCTTGATCTTTACATCATCGCTGTCAAATGCCTCCATGAATAATTTTTAGAACTCATTAAGAATTCTCATGTCTTCTATAGTTTTCCCCAACCAACTGGTCATTTTCCTGCATGATCTTTTGGGGGCTTTGTTGTTAATGAAAAATGTTTTGAAATCTGCTTCATACTTGAAACACTTATCCATCACCGTGGATACTGAATACGATTTCTGATTTAAGGAGTGTTGAAGAATTTGGCATCTAGAGTCCATAATGGGAAATATTTGAATATTTCCCACAAGCTTCTTCAAATACTGCACTATGAAATCATTCCTAATAGAGGACAATTCCGAATATGAGACTTTACATGGTGAGGGCTCTTTCTCTATTTCAATTTCCTTCCTCTTCAATGATCTTCCAACTTCTTTCTTCTTCAAAATATCTTTAATAGGTGTATCAAAAACCATATATTTTACCTTATCAACCATATGAAATTATTCCTCTTGGTTAGGGGATTTGTGTTCACTTTCATAGAGATGAACAATTATGTCTTAATCAACATTTTCATTTTCAACACATGCCTCAGCATCTTCTGGATGAATGAAATCTCTATTGATTCTTTCTTATTCAGATTATTTGTCAACACTATCTTCAACCTTGTCATCTTCACCATTCTAATATTTCTAGGGGGTAGCAAGGTCTGATGTCTCAACTTCAGAAGTACTGATTGAATGCTTCTCAGATTGACTTTATTTCTCATGAAAATAATCTACTTGCTTAATGATATCTTTAGTATCATCACTGGATTCTTCTTCCTCTTCTTCTTCCTCCATTACTTGTTCATGGAATTTTTACGGAGTCATGTATTTCTTTCCCAGTGTCTATGTTAAATATTCTACTAAGAAGGGTTGTTGTACCAAAATGTTCTCGGAGGCTTTATCGACATCCTTCAGAAGAGATTTTACAATCTTAACTCCATTCATCTTCTTCTTTTGTTTCTTTTATTTTTCTTTCTTTTGAATCTCATCAGCAATTATTTCATTTAATGATTTTTCTTCAGTAGGATCCAAGAAAAATCTAGGCTCCCCTGATTTCTTTTTCAATTTGGCTTTCCTCCATTTTTCTACTAACTCATCGGGATATGCTTTTTGATTCTTAGGCTTTGGCAGTGCGGATTGGGTTTTCTTAGCTTTTGGAATTTTATATTTTTTTATTCATCTTCCTTTAGCTTCCTATTCCTTCCTACCTTCTTAGAGGTCTCAGCCGCCTCTTCTTTCATCGATAAGTATTCTTCCACCTCCTCATGAAAATCATAAAATTCCTCGGATTCCTTAGAAAATACAAGATTCATCCTTCTCAGAGTGTCATCACTAAACATCACAACTTTTTAATTTCATGGCTTAGAACTACAAGGTATTTTGAAAGACTCTAAATACCAAACAATCATTTTTAAGAGAATTTATGGATACATGATAATCTGAGCCTTCAGATTTTCATTCTTTATATACTCAATTGTAATCAGAACATTCTTAACCAAGTTAATATTTCTTAAATGCACCTAGAAATCCAAGATATACATATAAATATTCTTCAAAGTATCCTTGTACCTTTTTCTCGTAAAGATTAATCATGGAACCCACAATTAATGAATCCAGAAATTATTATATAGGTGAAAAATATTCAAAGTTTTAACATTTGAATGTCCAAGGCAATCCATATATTCCATCTTAACAATTCTTCCTTGAACATCCGGCAACTTATGAGATCAAAACATAGTTTCTCTTTCATACGGAACTCCAATCAAACTGGCTGCCTTGGTGTAAGAAAGAGAATAAGTCCTACCATATCTCTTGAAAGAGAATTTATCTTTTCCTTTTTCCAAGAAAAATATTTCTAAATCATAGAATTCAACAAAAATGTTCAGATATACCAGATCCTAATCTCGTAGTTTCGATATGCAAACACTCTCTCACCCATTTATCTTGATGTTCATTGAGATAATAGAATCATACATAGAAAAGAAAATTGGATGTACAAATCTATCTCGGTAAATCTTCAATTCAGAAATCATCTTGACAGTTGACATGTCCTTCTGGGAAGATACTTCTACATACATTCAGAGTTGAGGAAACCTTGAATATTCGAAACATGATTATTTAGGAGGCAGGGATTCAGCAAACAAAAGCTTGGATCTCGATGTGGGAAAACCATAAAGGATCCCTTATATATGTAATTGGGGTGACAGTTCACCTTTCATACTCAATATGACGGTTGAGAAACCCTCTAATCAAATATGACGATTGAGATGACTGCTATAAGGAAATTTTGAAAGAATCTGATCTTTTGATGTTTTTTATTAAATGCATTCAGATTTATGAAAAAGAGAAAATGAAAATTTTAGACCAGATGAAAATACCCAAAAGTAAAATATGATAATTAAAATTTAAGAATGTAAACATTACTTTTGGATTACTAGGATGATTATTTGAATTGAGGAAAATTCTTCTTGAATAACATTAGATTTTAAAAATTGTGATTACAAAAAAATTTAAAACACAAAAATTTGTAAACTATTGAAATTTTAAACAACAAAGATTTTCCATTACAAAAATTTTAAAATAAAAACATCCTTACAAAAAAAATAGAAAATTTTCATTACAAAAGATTAGAAAATATTCATTATGAAAATTTAGAAAATCTTCATTACAAAAATCTAGAAAATATTCATTATGAAAATTTAGAAAATCATTATTATGAAAATTCAGAAAATCATCATTACGAATATTTAGAAAATCTTCATTATGAAAATTTAGAAAATATTAATTATAAAAATTTAGAAAATAATCATTATGAAAATTTAGAAAATATTCATTACGAAAATTTGGAAAATCTTCATTACGAAAATTTATAAAATCCTCATTATGAAAATTTAGAAAATCATGGACTAAAAGAACTATAAATATATTTAGAGTCTATCAAAAAAATGTACTCCCCCAGTTATAATGCGTTTATTACTGTAAAGATATTGATTTCAATAAGAAGTTAACATGGGAGAGTACCATACGGTTATCATTCCTAAATTCTATTTAATGTATTCAAATCTATCATAGGGTAGTGATTTTTTGAAAATATCAGCAAGTTGATCTTGTGTTCTGATAAATTGAATAATTATATCCCGTTTTGTGTGTAATCCCTAAGATAGTGATGCATAATATCTATGTGTTTTGAATTAGAGTGATGTGTAATGTTTTAACAGAAGTCAATGGCCCTAGTATTTTCACACAAAATTTGTGTTTTGGAAAAACTCATACCATAGACTGTGAGTGTGTGTTTCATCCACAACAGTTAAACACAACATCTTCCTGCTGCTACATATTGAGCTTTAGCAGTTGAAAGTGCTACTGAGTGTTTCTTTTTTCAAGAGCAAGAAATTATTGAATCTCCTAAGAAATGACATGTTCTGGATGTACTTTTCCTATCCATTCTACATCCACCAAAACCAACATCTGAAAAACGTTTTTAAACAAAATCATTCCTAGAAGTGTAAAAGAGTCCTAGATACATGGTTCCATTTAGGTTGAAAAAATCATCTTTACTCCCTTTAAATGAGATTCCATAGGATTATATTGATATCTTGTTGATAAGCATACTGAAATCATTTTTTCTGGGGGACTATAATTCAAGTAATGTAGACTTTCTATCATTCCTTGAAAACATGTCCGATCTACTAATTTTCTAGTATCATCAAGATCATATGAATTTAATATACCAATGAGTGTACTTATACTCTTAGTGTTGTCATATCAATACTTTTTATGAAGATATTTAATATAATTATGTTGGGATATATAGATTCCTTATAGTTTTTTAGAAATTTGAAAATCAAGGAAAAATGATAACTCACCCATCATACTCATTTAAAACTAAGATTTCGTTTTATCTACAATGGAATCAGTTAAACATTGCTGAGTTGATCCAAATATAATGTCATCAACATAAATTTGAACAATCAAAACATTTTTCATATCTTTAATTAAAAAAAAGGGTTGGATCAACATTTCCATTAACATAATTATTTTGAAGAAAAAATCCTCTAAGTCTATCATACCACGCTCTGGGGGGCTTGCTTAAGTCCATACAAAGCATTTATAAGTTTAAAAACATGTTTAGAATGTTTTTTATCTTCAACACCAGGAGGTTATTCAAAAAAACGTCCTCTTGATCATATCCATTAATGAAATCACATTTAACATCCATTTGAAAATGTTTGAAATTGCAGAATGCTTCTTAGGCAAGTATAATAATAATATATTCAAGTATAGATACTAGAGCATAGGTTTCGTCATAGTATATTCTATCTTGTTGAATATATCCTTTAGCAAGAAACCTTGCTTTATTTCATATTATGATTCCATTTTCATCACACTTATTTCTAAAGACCCATTTTACTCCAATAACAGAAGATTCGTTAGGACTTTTAACCAAGGTCCATACTTTATTCCATTCGAATTCATTTAGCTCATATTGCATAGATGTTATCCAATCATCATCACCTAAAGCTTCATAAGTGGATTTTGGCTCTAATTGGGAAAGGAATGATATTTGTTCAACATCATTTCATAAGGAACTTCTAGTCTTTATAGGTTGATTTACATCACCTATGATACTATCACTCAGATGATTATTTAGAAACAACTAATTTGGATTTTGTAAAACCTCTTCATAAACAAGGGGTATAAAGTCATCAGGGTTAAATGTATCAGAATGATTTTCATGTACATTTTCATTATCAGAAGTATCTTCTAATGAAGGATGATAATCAGTTTTTGAAAAAAAAATCTGAATATGTCGGTTGAGGTTATTTAGATACAAAAGGATCAGGTTCATCAAATTTGACATGCAATGTTTCCTCAACAATACAAGTATTTTTTATTTAAAACTCGATAATCCATAGAAGTTGTGGAGTAGCCAATGAAAATTCCTCCATCAGTTTTTTGTGAATTTTTGTAAATTATATTTAGTATTCAGACTGAATAAATTGCATCCAAAAACCTTAACGTAGGAAAATCTAGGTTTTCTACCATTCTATAACTCATAAAGAGTTTTTTTATGAAAATGTATAATCAATACATGATTTATATTATAACAAGGAGTTTCTATAGATTCAGCCCAAAAATGATTGGTTATTGAATTTTCACTCAACAGGGTTCTTGTTATCTCTTGAAAAATTCTATTTATACTTTCAACAACACCATTTTGTTGAGGTGTTCTGGGTGCTGAGAAGTAATGAGTAATGCGTTTTCTTTGAAAAATGGTTTCAAAATCAGAATATTTAAATTCTCATCCATGATCACTATTAATAGTTATGAAAGGAGGTTTTTTATAATTTTTTTATTGGGCTCTAAAACATTTGAAATAAGAAAAATCATCAAATTTCTTTTCTAGAAAATAGACTCACATAAATCTTGTATAATTATCAACTAAGTACATAATATTTTCCCCCAATGATTCTAGATTGTGTTGGACCAAAGAGATCTATATGCCGTAACTATAATTCATTAGTGGTGGATACATCATCAACTGATTAAAATCTTGATTTATGTTTCTTTCCATATTGACAAGGATTACAAACTTTTGAATAATCAAATCTAAGCCCTCTTAGATCTTTAACTAGTCTTTTCATAGAGAGTTTCCATAGGTTCCTAAGATTATAGTGTCCTAACCTTCTCTTCCACAACCAACTATGATATTCTATTACAATAAGGCAAGGTAGATCTTGGATCCTAATGCCTTCTAAGTTTAGTGCGTAAACATTCTCTTGCCAATTGTAAAAAATAATGAAATCTTCCATGGAATTGTGTACTATACACCTATCATTCATAAAATTCACAAGGTAAACTTCATCACATAATTGACTTATGATAATGAGGTTGTGCATAAGACCATTAGAAAATAAAACATTTTAAATCAATTTTTTTTCAAGATGAACAATGTTCACTATACCAATAATATCTCCCTCAGCATTATCTCTGAAAGATACTTTTTATCCTTTTTTCTTAATAATATTTTCGAAGAATTTTTTATTACTAGTCATATTCTTGGAACATCCACTATCCATGTACCATGTATTGTTGTTGTTACATTCTTTTTTTCGCTAAAAATAATAATATTATACTTTCGGAATCCAAACATTATTGGATCTGAAAACACGAGAAAGAAAATTTTTAGGTATCCACATTTTCTAGAAGAAATAAGAATTAAGAAAACCTAATGACTCGGTCTTGTTTAAGAAACAATTTTTTTCCCAATTCCCACCACACTGACACTTTGTATAGAATGGAGCACTTTGAGGAAAAAAATAATTTTTACTAAATATCTATTTTGAAATAGTATAACCAAAACCAAAATTATTCATTAGAGGGTGAATTTGATAATAAATCTTATCAAAAAAAGTTACCTAATGTAAAATTTGACAAATACTTCTTCAAGGAAAATATTTCTCACTTTAGCCTAATAAATAAGTTATTATTTTCAAAAACATCAGTTTTAGAACTAGGGTTGGGCTCGAAAACATTTTTCATAGAAATTAATTTTTCTAGATCCTTAGAAATTTTATCCTTCTCAGAATGTACTTCCTCAATGTTTTTTGAAATACTATCACAATCATGGGTTTTCTTATCAAGATCTTTAGAAAGATCTTATATTTCCTTAGTAAGAATATAAATCCTAGAATTTTCCTTACCGAGAATTCTCTTGACTTTAGAATTTCATTATAATGACACTTAGCAAAACTAGACACTTCTTCATATATAGGTTATGTATTATCTTCATGAGAAGAAGATTCTTCATCCGAGGACTAATAATATTGTTTTCACTATAATTATCATTCAACGATACATTGGTCATCAATACTAAATTTTGAATATTATCTCTTAATCAAGGATTTTCAATCGGTATTTTGGCTATTATACCAAGATTCTTCTCTCCAAAAGATTTGTAATCTGAGGATTCATTAGAGGATTCTCCACAACTTGCACTCTAGGTGTCATTATCATTCAAAAAAATATAGCTTTATATTTGTCGTACTTCTTTATATATCTCTCAGAATTCTTATCCTTTATTTCTATTCTCTTATACATCATATAATTAGGCCTTATATGCCCAGCTATTTTTCATTCATAACAAGTGACTTTTGAGTCTTTCTTATCTTTCCTTTCTTTCTTCTTGTATCAATACTGAAAGAAATTCTTCCCAAATATCGTGTTCATATTTCGAGAAAGATTAGCGAGTTCGTTCAAATAATGTTCACTTTCACAAGATTTAGATTGTATAAAAAACTTTTTAGATTTAGATCTTGTAACTATCTCAGGAGCCTTGGCTTCCATATGATTTGAAGTTGTTGTAAAACAAAACATACATTCCCATTATTCTTCTTTACATTATCAGTATGTCTTTTAATTCTAGTCTCATGTTGAAGAAGAGTTCCAAAAAATTTCTCAAGAGTGATTTTTGAGACTTTTCTATTCTCATCAATAGTTGTTCTTTTGGATTCCTACTCATTCGGCATGATGTCTATGATATTTTCTACAAGTGCATCATCATCCAAATAATTTTCACCCATGGATTGTAATCTGTTGACAATAGTCATAAATCTCTGTTGTACCTTACATATATGTTCTCCATATGGAAAGAAAAAACCATGGTACTCAGCTCTAAGAATAGATCTTCTAGTTTCAATAAATATGGAACTACCAAAATGTTTAACTTCAAGATTCATCCAAATACAATTTGTGGCTTCACAAGAAGAAATCTGGATATATATATTCCTGGTCATGGAACAGAACAAAGTATTGTGTACCTTATAGTTATGTTTATATTTGAACATCTCTTTATTAGTAATGTTTCTGAATTCTTTATGAAGAATCTTGTACTCTCTAGTAAGAATTATGAAGTTTTCCACTATAGTGTTAATAAAAAAGCCTTTATACGATCACTCCAATATTCATAACCACTATCATAAAAAATGTGGTCTAGTAGGATAAAAGTCTACTATGGAACAAAAATTCATTCCTGCCATCTTAAAGAAAATCATTCTACACAAACTTGTCAGTAATAAAAGATTGAAAACAGGGATAAAAATATCCTAAGCAAAGAAAATATAGAACATTGAAAAATATAATAATGAGAAATTATATGTGAATATAAGTATTTGAAAGACCTTCCTATGATTCCAGTTTTTAGGATCGATTCAGAGTGTAAGTTAGTCAACCTCTAATACCAATTGTTAGGTTGCTATGGAGTATGATATTCTCCTATGATACCAATAGTAGGATCGAAATGATGATGTATATGCTCAATATACAAGATGGGATGAATTGAATACTTTAAAAATTCTTTGGAAACTTTAAATGTATTTCAGAAACATTTTTATTGTTTAACAAGGTTAAAAATGTTAAGTTCACAAGTCCTATAAGTTCTACAAACATTCTTGATTCCAGAAATGTGACTCCAAGAATGTAATTCTAAAAAATTGATTCTAGAAATGAAACATAACAAAAGATTACAAGGATAAAGATTCTACCTTAAAAAATATAGAATCTCACTAAATCTGAATATACAAGTATAAGAAAGAATATGATTGTTATACTTTCCTCAACAACCAAAATGCAGTGGAAAACATGAAACAATACCAGTAACAAGAAGTAAATATTATAACCCAAAGATGAGGGTATCCAAAAACCATGGATAAAGGTCCCTTGATTTATACATTCAAGAAATTATATCTTACCCAAACCTAGGTAAGCCCTCGATATGAAGATCAGAGTCTGCCTTGATATCCCCACAAGCCCTTGAACTTCAAGGAAGTCGACACCTATGTCTTCTTATCCCAAAAGCCCCTGAATGTACTCAGCAACATTCGGAGTCGCACGAAGCAATTCTGAATAAGGTGTTCAGTATGCACAACTCATGAAAGTCTCTCTCTCTAGAAATCACATCATCATCATGTAATCTCTATATTGATCAACTTGTTGTGAGCTTTTTCAAATGAACTCATATTTATAGTCACATTTTCAATGGTCAGCTCCATCCTCCAACGGTCATATTATTCCTTGAATCTCAGAGGGACCTATACACGTGTCACTCAAACAACAGTTAGTTAGTAACAGAATTCACAACATCATTTTATAACCAATACATGAGTAAGAAAAAAATTCGATTTCTTAACAAAATTAATTTTTTGGAATGTAAGTACAAATAAAAGTTTAGAGTATAACAAAAAAATCATTTGGTGTCTATAATACATCGATATTTGGATTCTGTATTCAAAGGAATCTGGAAACTGAAATCTATAGAATTCTAGAGTCTGAACATCAAGGAAATTCAGAGTCCTAATTCATATGAATTTGGAGTCTGAACATACAATGTTCGAATTCTGAATTCATAAGAATTCAATTTCTAAAATTCAGAGTGTTCAGAGTTTGAATTCAAAGAACACAGAGCCTGAACTCAGAATGCTTGGTGTTTGAATTCATAGAACTCGGAGTCTGAACTCAGAGAGTAAGAAGCCATAATTCAAAGAACTCGGAGTCTGAACTATGAATGATTGGAGTATGAATTCAGAGAAATCAATGTCTAAACTAAGAATGTTTTGAGTCTGAATTCAGATAAATCAGATTCTGTACTCAAAATGTTCGGAGTCTGAATTCTGAGAACTCGAAGTCTGAAAGCAGAAATTTTATATCCTGAATTCGGATCTTGAAAAAATAATTCTATATGTCTAATTATTTATAAGATTTTGAGGTTTTGGATAAGAAACTATGTTTTATACCTATACAAAATATGATCAATGAAAACTTTGGTAAGGTTAAATTTCCTTAGGGAAGGAAAATTTCCTTATAAATGTAAAGCATAGGGTAAATGAAATTTTCCATAAGATAAGGTGTTTCTGAATTTCAAAACATGAAGGAATGATAGAGTAATAAGGAATCCTTATTAACTCAACAATATCCCCAAACATGAAATAATGGAAAAGTCATAAGGACACATTATTCACTCAACATATAGTACTCTAAGATGTCTTAAACGATGAAAACTATGAATTGATCTAGATACAGGTGAAATATTTGGTTCATTAAGTCCATAAACATGGTCAATCAATTTCTTTAAAAATATAAAGATAACATCCATTCCCATAAACCATGTTCAATGGTGTTTCTTCAAGAAACTATTTCATATAGAGAATTCCACCAATTCCTTTTACAATTTAAATATTTTTTTATAATGTTCTTAACCAGACTTACATTTTTTGATTTCTCTTGACAAAAATAATTGTAGAATCATTTCTCTATATTTATGACACGTGAAAATATATCCTCATATACTATAAATTATCTAGAGAATAATTCCATATGAAATTTAGGTTTTATCCCAATAATGATGTAATCATTATTACTTAATGTGTTACAAAAATTATCCAAAAAATGAGTTTCTAACCTTATAGACATAGCTTCATATTTAGTAACATTTTTTTCTTCCATTTTCCTAAAATTATAGAATTTCCATTCCATATCAGATAATTTCTCAACATGAATTAATATATGCTTAAAATACTTCTCTTGCACTATTTCAATGTCCAATAACTTTTTAATGTTATTGATAAATTACAACTATTCATTAAAATCTCCCATTAAGAGATAAATATATGTGATAAATTCTCTCATTCACTATAGTTTAATATAATAAATATATTCTACATAGAATTTTACCATTTTTCAAATACTAACAGATTTATTTTGTAATTGAGCGATGGTTATATTTATAAAGAGAAATAGTCCAATATTGTTACACCATGTTTTCTATCAAAATGTTTTCCATATTGAAATGATTTATGGTCATGATATGAGTCCAAATACCAAATATATTCTTAATTTGTTTAGTAAAATAGATTATTCCATTTTTTTTGAATTGGGAAATCCTTATATTTATTAAAAACTTTGATTAAATTTCTATTCAATTTATAGGTCACATTTAAATATATTGGAATATATTGGATTATCATAAATTTTTATGAATTTTAAATCATAGTGTATAAGTCGAATCGTTCTTTAACACATAACATAATTAGTGAATTTATGCATAGATAATAACATAATAATAATCTTAATGTCATTGTGAAATATCTTCAAATCATATAAAATTATAATATAATTTATAATGGTTCAAAAAAATTTGGTGAATCAAAAAAATTATAACCCCTAGTAGTTTCATAAAAGGTTTACAGAAATGAAACTTTATCATTCCCTATGTGAAGATTGATTTAATATATCTCCTTCATATTTAGGTTTATTACACCCAGGTGCATCAGTGTTTTATCATTCATGGAAATTTTTATATCAATATAAGGGTTTCATTTTAATGATGACCCACACTCTTTACCTAATTGTTTTATAAGGATTCCATTTACATAGACTTATATCTGAAGTATGTCATAAGGTTATATTCATTAAAAATTGTTTCCCTAAATCTAGATGCCAATGGTCTTACTAAATATGAATTTATACCAACTATAAAAACAAAAACATATTATCAATCAACCATTGGATAATATATTCCATTTCATAGGATACATGATATCACATTAGACAATATAGAATAATTTTTTAGTATTGGATGAGTAGATGAATATAATATTCTAATAAAAAAATTAAAATATTAAATAATACTTAAAATTCACATGATACCATTATTATTTCTTATATAATATGTAAAGAATCATTTATATATACCGGCAAGGAATCGAAAGAAATGGAAAATACAATAAAGGGCGAACATGTATGATCAATAATTGAAAAAAAAGTACAATGGAGTATTTCATAAAATAATAAAAAATCATGTATAATATAGAAGAGAAAAAATGATCAAATATTCCATATAATTAATACCATAAAAGGGTACTATATATTTCCATAAAATAGAAACATAAATAGTCATATTGATAAAAATAACTAGTTTCACAATGATATAATGAATATTATTGGACAACATAATGTGAAAATATTTGTATTGTTCCATGAAATCATACATAATTAGATTAGGAATATGCCAAAAAATCTAGTTTGTATCATGATACATACTAATGAATATTAGGGATATAATAGGCACCACCCACAATGTCAAATTAATTCACTCTTTGAATGAAATGAATAATAATTCCACACGTAGTCATTATAAGCATTCATAATATAAACTATTAGGAAAAATATTAATAATTTTTCATGGTCAATCTATATAAAAACATGATTAAAATATAAATAAACAATAATCAAAGTATCATTAGAGTACATACAGATTTTTTATTAAAATACTATATATATTTTTACAGAGATGAACTATATCTTCAACAAATACATTATAAAGTCATTTTCCAAACAAAAAAAACATCATTTTATTAGAAAATAATTTTAAAAAAATTATAAAAAATTGTAAATAGGATTTTTATTTAAAAATATTTAATATTATAGTTTAATAATGATTTTGAATAATGTGTATGATAGTGGGAAATGGTGTTTATGATGTTAACATTAAAAATACATTCTTTTCCCACTTATGTAAAATGCCAAAAATTAATACTTCAAAAATGAAATAAAGATTAATTATTAAAATTTTAGAAAAATTTAAAATATGTTATAAAAATAACAATATAAATAATTTTTAATTTGAGAAGACCATTCATTAAGTAATTCAATGAACATGGATATTAAGGTGAAATGTTACAAACCAATATAAATGAAATATGGTCAGAGTTTCTTATAAATTATCTTTCAGAATTTTCAGGTACCTATGCCGGGGAACATGAATCTATCACTATAAAATAGATAAATAAATAAATATAGTATAAAAATATATAGGGAGTTTAATATATAAAAAACATATAATTTCCAAAATGTAATCATAAATATAATAAATATTGAATAAGAATGAGATTACGAAAAATACACATTCCATAGACTTCCACATGGTATGAAACACTCTAATATACTATATATTAAATATGTATATTTTATTAATATATATTTGAACCATATTTTGAATTATTTTATAGGATAATATTCATTAATTATTAATTTGTATCCCCTCAATAATAACTTGATGTCAAAATTATTATTTGACTGTAAACTGTTCCATTTTCCGTAAATGTTTTTGTTCATTGATTTTTATCCTCGTACCATATCCATGGGTTCACCGTCTTTAGAGTATTAAAAATTTAATAATTATAATTATTATAAATTCAATATGATTTTATATCCATATCTTGAAAATATTGATAAAACATGAATCACATCGCATCATAGAACTGACAATCTACATGTACAAATGAAAGAAGTTATCACTTTCCTAAAGGAAGAATGGTTAAAAGGTATGTACTATAATATCCTTACATAATAATTATTACATAATAAATATCACATATATTCATTTTTTCCATCGTCATAATTTTACATGAGAAGAACTTATAAATAGATATTACATTTTTATATGAAAACAATTATACATACATATGCACGAGAGATGGATTTATTTTGTATTGGATTGAAAAAGAGAAGAAAATATTATATTACTGATGATATCCTATTATAGGGAGTGGAAAAATCATTATTTATTAATTTAAAATTCGGTAATGTGGTTGACATAGGATTTATCCCGAAGAGAAGTGCACAAATAAAGGTTTTCACATTTGTACAAGGGTAAAAATGGTGTTTTTGAAAAGAAAATGATTAAATGGAAATTCAAATTCAAATAATTGAAAAAATATGATATTAAAATACTGATTAGGTCAGGGTAGGTTCCTGATTATAATTATATCATTTTCAATTCAAATCAAAAATCCTATTCTATTTTTATTAAAGTGAGTTTCCACAATCATTTCATCTCACTTTCTTCATTAAATTATATTGGTGAGAGAAAACCTTAACAAGATCTCAGTTTGGTCAACTCATCATCCATTTGAAAAATAGTTGTATTGAATTTCCTTAATAGACATGTTCAATACCCAATAGGGTATTTTTTATCCCAATCAATCTAGAACATTCTCTACCCCTTTTAGACGTACTGACAGTGGTCGAGTACTTCACCACTAATCGCTGGTCTATTCCATCGTATATAAACCAGAAATTAATCGATGGAGATAATCATTATTTTACCAAGGAAAAAATTAATATTGGAATTAAAAATCAATAATTATAGCACTTGATTTTAAAATCCTCTATATGAAATTGAAAAAAACTTTAAATAAGAATGAATTGTCATTCAATTATGTCCAATAACTCATGCCTTACAAAATAGAAAACCAACCCCTCCAAAATAACTCAAAATGTTTACCACACAATGGTAAGGGTAATATAAATGAATGGGGAAGATGAATTAATTACATAACTATAAAAAAGAAATTAAATAAAATTGAATGTGGAAAATATCTCCTTCTGGGTGTCCCAGATGGAATGTGATGATATGAGTGATGCTTTGAGAAGGAGGAGCTCTCCTCCTTTTATAGCTAGAATTTTTCAACTAAATTGTGACGCATTTTAGCCCCATTAAATGACATCTTCACTCATTCTACACTTAATAAATTTTGTTCATAATTATCTTGGGAGTATCCCCTCAAAATATCTGCATATTTGGACATCATTTACGTAGAGTTATTCCCATTTTACTTTGACCATTTATTTTGTCCAGTCAGACTCTTCAATTCGAAAACCTCTATATTATGTTATTTTAAATAAAACATAAAAGGCAGATTAACTCATCCTATACATCAATAAAGAGGTTAAAACCGTCCTTTACATAAAACCACATAATTTCATAGCATTTGGGCCCACCATGAATGACTTATGGACCCCACATCAAAACACGACAGATCAGTAAACAATTTTCATGGTCCAACTTGTGTGCTTCTTTAGAGCTTCTATATGGTTGATTCAGCTTTGGGTCCAAAGGAAGGAAATGTAGCCCTAGATGGTTATAATCTGGAAAGTAATAAATTTTTCAATTTGGATTTGGGTAGAAAATGTTAGGTCCAAAATTCACAAATAATTTAAAAAAGATAAAAAATAAGAAATGAGACATTTTTACTGTTCAACTCAAAATAACAACAATATCATACAAATAGAGAAATTCATATTAATGTAACACTTTTTAGGGGTTTAAATAATGAAATTAAATTTAAATTTAACTGAAAATATTTTCTCTATCAATTCCCCCACTCGTATCACTTTGACTCCTTGACAAATAAACATCAAAATCAATTCAAATCAAATCCAAAACACATACCAATGAGATCTATCAAATCCATAATAATAAAAAAAAGGTATCATGCCTCATAAAATACAATTATTAAAAGTTCTAAATTTTAGATTATATAATATATTTATACTTTATTTGTTATCCCATGCACACAAAACACTAAACTCACATGAATTTTCTCCCATTTCACAAATGTAAATGTTCAAAAAGTCCTTTCTCATCCAAACTCACAGAAGAATCAACTTAGGCTGGATAAAATCCTAATTCTCCACAAAATATGAGTCAAGGAAATGTTTTTCTCATGATGAATTTTTAGGGTTATTCGGAGGGTTTTGGTTGTATAGATTTAGATGTTAAAAAATCTGAGGATGAAAAAGGAGGAAATGGCTCTTTTTGAAGCAAAATTGCATGATTCTAATTTTCACTCAAACATGGTCAACTTATATTCTCCTTTTTATAAAATAGGATCTATAATCATAATAAATCAAGTATATTTCACTCCATTTAGCATTTCACCTTCAAATATTTCTTCTTTAACATATTATTTTTGAATGCTCTAGATAGGCACAACTTTCTTTCTAGTTTGGAAGTTTCAGAAAGGAACAACTTATTTTATCATGAATAATCTAGAAAGGCATAGATTTTATAAAAATAAACACTTCAATAGAATCATCCACTCATAAACATTTTATTTTTCACCAACATTATCACCAAATGAGGTACTACACCACAAGACATCTTACCCCACACTCAAATTCAACTAGATCATGCAATTTTACTTCAAGAGCGGGTTGGATAGGGAGAATTGGTTTGTAATGTGGCCAACCTAGCAAGATTTTTAGGGATTATAAGGGCTATAGTGATTAATATATAATTCAGACCCTAATGAAAAGGATTATTTTGAAAATAGGTCTTGAAACCAAATAAATGCCTCAATCATTTAAAAAACAAGAACAATAAATCCCCATGTTTTGAAAGGAATGAATAAAATTCTAGTTAAAGCAAGTGTGGTCTGGTTTTTTTTTCAAGAAATGAGTTTTATGTAAAGATTATGACATCGGGGTAAATAATCCTCCTAATAATGTGATTTTAAAACAAAAGATAGTGAGATGTGGCATGCGATTAAAAAATGAGCATACTTTTAATGAAATTCCCAAAGATTTTAACTTGAAACAATGTCATTTCAGCATTCATTGATCCTCATTTTCATGGAATAAATTTGTTCCATCATTTACATGGGTTACAAAAATTGAATTGATAATCATTTCACCTCAAATTATTTCACAACATGCTAAATTTTCAAAATAAGCAGACAAAAAATTGAAAAACACATTAAATATTTTTTTATTAAAAACACTAAACCAAACTAAAAATGAAAATCCTAAACTAAAAATCTTCCCTTGGAAAAAATCAAATGATTTAGTGTCCTTAATTAATTCAAATAGATTTATCAAGTAATAATATTTTAAAATTAATCACAACGAGAAAGAAAGTGTAATGGAGAGGTATGACCTGACTTATTAGCAATGAAACATTGTGTTAGGCTCCTAAGTGTTACTCTTGAAAACATAAAAAGGTAAAAAGATAACATAAGTTATTTATTAAATGAATCTAAAATATATTTTTAATGAGAAAAAAGGATAATTCTTGGCTTAATCCCCTAATTGGGAAGTGGGTTTTGACTACCTCCAGAGGGGCAGTTGTAATTGGTTTTCCCCAATATGATGGTGGATGAGGTTTCTTGCTCATGAAGAGAAAAAAATTTCATTCCAGGTTGAACGTATTATTTTTTCATGAGGACTCCACGGATATAGGATACTAATTCCACCGCCATTTTAATGAGATACAATATACATAGGTGGGTAAGGACAATGAATGAGTTCTCCTGTTTCTTAGTTTCCCCATGCACAATTTCTTTTTCATTCACCAGTGTGTTCTCAATGAATGCTGCATTAATGGAAAAATAAAATGGAATATATGAGTTTAATTATAGTTGAGAAAAATTAAAGCATGGAAAATCATTATTAAATTTTTCCCTTTCAAATTTAGAAGCATGTGTCTCATTTTCTGCCATAAAAACTACTTTGATCTTCTCATGTACTCCCTCCAATAGATTTTGAATAGGTTCTAGGAAATTTAGATATTCCTCTTTATATGCATATTCTCCCTACACATAAATGAAAGTGTTGCTAAATCTTCAATTTCTTTTTAAATGGGAGGATCCACTAGTAGTTGAATTTCCAAACATAGAGATAGTTAGTCAGACACCCCCATCTTCTCATCAAATTCCACTTCTAGGGTGTTTTCTTCCTTCAATGTTACTGAATCATCTACATTATGAATAATGGTTGGATCATGATTTTCCTCACACTCATTCCAGAAGTTATCCAGATATTTTTTATCTCCCATATGTATTTAAATAGTTAAATCATATTCATAAATCTCCTCCAAAATTGATTGAGCTGGGATCAATGGTTCTTCTTTTAATTTCACCAAGGCCTACATGGGTTCATGAAATTCAATTATTTTTTGGGATACTTCTTCCATAAATTTTTCTAGTACTAGTACTTATTCTTGATTCAGTTTTGATACAGGGATGCATGTAATTGTTCCACTATCCAATCTATTGTGGACTCTAGATTTTGTAGTGTTTGACTAATTCTTTCAAGTTGGGATTTAGGATCCTTGTGAACTTCTTCTTATTGGTGTTGCAATTAGACCATTTGTTGATAAAATTCAGGAAAATACTCAAGAAGATCAATTAATTATCTGTCTAATCCCTCCAACACTAGGTATTCTATGTTCTCTCTATGTTTTTTAATGAGATCATGGAATTCATCCACTATGATGATTTGGATTTGAACTCCTCCAATTTTTTTATCCTAGAAAGATTTTCTATACTCTACAGTTCAAGGTGATTCAATAATTGGTTCTCGAACTTGTAGGTAATTTTTCCATGAATTAAAAAAATATTCATTTGAAAAAAACATGGTAAATGATTTTTTTAATTTTTTATAAATTTGAAAAAGTAAAATATTTACAAATAAATTGTGGCACTACCTTCACAGTAACGACACCAAGTTTGATATACACCTATCACTGGGATTAGGGAATAAATTATTTTCTATGTTAAAATGTATTAATGTTGTTTATCTAGGAGGTCTCTATAAGAGGAGTGACATAAAATAGTTTGTCACTTTTAATCAAAGGAAAAAATGGCATGTTTGATAAGAAAATGATTGAATGGAAATTAAATTTAAAATGATTGAAAAATTATGATATTAAAATGGTAATTCAAGGTATGTTTCTTCATTGTAATGATATCCCTGTTCAACTCAATTCAAATATCTTCATCTAGGTGTACTAATGCGAGTTTCCTCAATCGTTTCCTATCACTTCCTTGGTGAAATTATGATGGAATGAGGAAACCATACCAAGATCTCAATTTGGTCAACTCTCATTCCATGTGAAAAATATTGGTATTAAATATCCTCAATTGACATGGAAAATACCAGAATGGGTATTTTTTATCCCAAAAAATCAATAAATTTCACTACCCCTATTACATGTTCTGACGATCATCGAGTATTTCACTAAAAATACCTGGTCTATTCCATCATATAGAAACCAGAAGTCAGTGGAGGGAGATATTGATTATTTTTTTACCAATGAAAAAATTAATAATAGAAACAAATTTCATGAATGATCTCACTTTATAATAAAATCCACTATATGAAATTGAAAACAACATTGAAAAAGGAAGAATTTTTATTCAATTATGTCCAAGAACTCAAGCATTAAAAAATAGAATAACAATCTATCCCCAATCACTCCAAATGTTTACCCCACCATGTTATGGTTAATCGAGATGAATGGGGAAGAATAAGTCAAAAAAAAAACTATGAAAATAAATAAATAAAAGGTAAAGATGAAAATTTCTATTTCATAGTGTCCTAGATGAAATGGGATGGAATGAGAGATGTTTTGATACGGAGGATATCTCCTCCTTTTATAGCCAGAATTTCTCCCCCAAATTTTAACTCATATTATCCCCATTAAATGACATCTTCACTTAATCAACATTTCTAAAATGTTTTTCATAATTATCTTGGGTGTTTCCCCTCAATATCTCAGCAGATATGGACAAGTATTCCGAGTGTTATACTTGTTTTACTCTGACCATTTATTTTGTCTATTTAGACCCTAAAGAACACAATCCTCTTTATTAGGATGCTTTACTAGACACATAAATGGAAAATCCACTCATCCTCTCCGTGAAAGTTATTCCAAAATGCCTTTTACGCCCACCAACATAATTTAAGAATATGTGGGCTATCCATTAACAACTTATGGACCCCACACCAAAACTCGACAGATCTGTAAATAGTTATCTTGGTCCAACTTGTGAGCATCTTTGGAGCTCCCATATGGTTGATTCTTCTTTTTATTCAAAAAGAATGAAATATTGACCTTGATGTTTTCACTCTAGAAAATAATTAATTTTTTAATTTCTATTACTGTAGAAAATATTATGGCAAAACTACATAAATACATTAAAACGGTTAAAAATCCAAATTGGGCCATGTTTATATGTCAGCTCAAAATAACACTAATATCATAAAAACTTAGAAATTAAACTTAAATTAACACTTTTTTGACATTAGAAAAATGAACTTTAAAGTAAATTTAATTGAAAATATTTGATATATTAATTACATAAATATAATAATTGTAAAATTAAATTTAATATTATTATGTTAACATATCATAATTGTTAAAAAAGATACTAAGTTGTTGTAAGAAGAAGTTATCATGAAAACACACATTCAAGAGTTTCACCTCTTCTTTTGAGAATCTCTATTTCCATGCATGTTAAGGATTTTAAGCTTAGTAATCATATGAGAAAATATCCATTATTATGTGTTAAAATTTTGGGGAGGTATTTTATAAATTCATGGTTGATCTAAATTTCTCATATTGTGTGATGATGAGAGTAGAGGTTTTGTCCATTTTAAGGTGAGTTAAGTGTCACACTTGTAGTTGTTCATTAAATATAAATATTAGAAATTCCATACTTATGGTAAAGTAGGAAAAATTTAATATAAATTAGATTATAAAATTATGTTCTTAATATATCCTAAAAAATATTTAAGAAGAAAATTTTTTTCCTTATGAGAATGTTTTTATCTTAATTTAATAGATTTACCCAATACAGTGATGAAAAATATTTACAACATTACAATTTATAAAGACAAAAAATGAAATTAACATCATTAATAGATTTTAAAAACATTATTCTAAATAATATATATATTTTCATGATTAAAATTCAATAATCCTAAAAAATTAAATTTTACTGAAGTTCACAAACCATATTGATTTTTTCCCGAAATTTGTGTTATAAGGGAAAAATATATCGCATAACAAAAATAAATTATAATTATTATTAATATGGAATTAATTTGAATAATATTAATTATTTATGTATAATTTTACTTTAAAACCAAATGAAAATATAATGATACTTTTATGTTACATTTTATATTTTGAAAAATTGTTGTTTTTTAAACATCATCCATTTTTCACAATTAACCAAAAATCTATTTCACAAAATACCAAATATTATCCATCAAATACATTCAACTCTATAATCTCAGAAAATATATCCAAATTTTATAATTCTATTTAAAAAAATTAATAAATATTATTTAAAATATCACCATGTTCTATTTCAATTATTATTATAATATAATAGGTTGTGCATGTTGAAATATTCAGGGGGTGTAGGGATTTCTTTTTATAGTAAAATGATTTTTAATATAGGTCAAATAACTATTTTACTTATTATATCATAATAATAAATTATGGATTGGTTTTGGTTATTTCATAAATTCAACTTCTAAAAAAAATATAAATATATAAATCATAAGTGAATTTGGAGAGTGATCATAAACATTACTCTATAAGAGATAAAACCATTCATGATAGAGTTCACATTGATGTGAAAACATAAAAAAATTGCCTCGAACTTTTTTAGCATTATTTTAAGAATTTCTTTTTTAATTAAAACTAAAAAATAACTTTAGGGAATGTAAAAAAAATCTTTTGGAATCATGACATCGAATTAATAACTAATAATGTGACCATGAATATAAATAATGGTATTATAAATAAATGTGTAGTAAAAGATATAAAATGTATGAACATGAAAATAGAAAACATTTTATTATTTTTGGGTAATTTTAATGAAAATATTATTCAAATATATATTCAAAAAATTGCATTTTATAAGAATTTATTAATCTATATGAAGAATAAAAAACGTTATATTTATTTTGGATTATAAATTAAAAAAATAAAACATGTGTGGTATTTTTAATATCCAACTTGAAGATAAAGGTATAATAGTTATGATTATATTTATTCCTATAAATTCTATGTTTTTATGGAAATTAAAATACATCAACCAAGTATAAAGTTACATGAAAATGAAATTTCTAATTGATGAAAGAAAAATTAAATTAATATATTAATAAAAAATTAAAATATGAGAATATAAAAATATGACATACATGGAAGAAATAATATTATCCAATTAAATAGAAATTAATTCAATAAAAAACATATGATATTTTAATAAAAATAAATTTTAATGAAAATAAAATTTTAAATTATATGACTATAAACTATCATAAAAATACTGGTCACGTTGATAAGTATGATTCATAAATATAACCTATTAATATAGAAGAAAAATGTGATCATATATAATCTTACCGACCATCACCTCATGTCTCCAATCTATTAGAATAATAAACCATTTTGGAACCATAGAAATCTATTGTAAATGTATGATAAATATCTTGAATTATCCCCTTCATTTATGATCCCACTTATATTAACTATTCAGATCCAATGTTTTACAATGTTGAATATATTCATTAAGAGAGAGTTTGACCTACACACCATTGGAGTACACATATTCACCCACCTCCAACACTTCCATGTTAATCTCAATGAAAAATTACATTACACTATGTTAAATTGATGATTCATTCCATATCAGATTTTTTGAAATCCTCCTCGATTAATCAACAACACAATTTCCCAATATAAGAGTAAAAACTATGTACAAATAATTTGTTTTGTGGTACTTTAACCATTTCCTTTATTAAATGTTTAGACCCCTCTTGGAAAAGATATGCCTCAATAATTTATAATTTGAGTACCCCATGAACATCCCCATAAATGGGTTCTCAGTTTATGTTTTCAATTATTTCATCACCATGTTCAATTAACTGCATCAGGTGTGGTATTATATTTTTTTGTTGGAATATATAAAATTCATAAACAATTACTTGAAAAAATTGAATCAAAAGTACCCCAAACCTGTGATTGATTTATCAAAATAAATATAATAATAATTAACATTATATGGATTGATTAGAGTAATATCTATAGTTAATAACTATTTAAAAATATCTATTTAACTCTATAATATCCCATTGAAATAAAATTCCACTTTATTCTGACTCTAATTAGTCAAATGGGATGGAATCATAGATAAATAATATAAAAAATTCTTAAAATACCCCATAAGTTCCATGTATCACTAGACTTCAAATAATGTTATTGAACCAGTAAAATATGTCGTAATAATGAATTTTTTAAAGTCCATTAATATTCCAAATTCTTAGAGTGACATACACCCTAACACAATTTATTTTAATAAAATTCAAAATGAATTCAACAAAATAAAATCCATGGATCTAGATGTCTACTATCCTTGGATGAGTAAGTATAAAAATAATTTTTTATAAATTTAACAACACCATAATCAATTATAACTCTATATAATGTTCTTCATTACAATATATCTTCTTAAACTACATAAGATTCCATAATAAAATTACATAAAGAGGGGTGAGATATAAGTCCCATTAAAGGGAAAAAATACCAAATAACGTATTTGTACCCCTAGTTTGAGGTATGCTACCATTTTTGATTTTTATTCATATATAATGTACTTTGGTGATGTTTGGGAGAGATTTGGATCATTTAACGTAGTTTTGGGGATTTTGTAAGGGCAAAAAGTTTGAACGTGTTTTGGGGAAACTGTGAAAACCCCCAAGGGAACAGTGATACATGAGGCCATGGGATTCAAATAGTTTGTGCACAAGATGTCTAAGTGTGTGGGAAAATAATTTGGGGAACAACTTTGGATAGTAACCAGAATATGGTTAGCACATGTTTTGTCTAACTGTGCGAGCTAACCGTGCACAACATTAAAAAGTTGGTTTTTAAATACACGTTTGGTTGGTATTTTCCAAAAACTCCCATATATTCTATCACTCTATACTTACTTGGTATTTCCACTCCTCAAGGGATAAAAATCCTCTACCACTCATCTTGGAGTCATTTTGATAGGTTTTAATGGTGGTTTGAATGTGAATCTACTACGGTAAGTCTCCCCTCTTGGATTCTTTGTGACTTCCTCTGGAACTATTTCTCCTTCTCTATTGGTTTTCTATATCTGTATATATCACATATGTATCTAGGGTTTTCGATTACTAAAATTATTATAGTTTTTCTTGTTGGGGTTAGGCAAAGAGATATAAGGTGGTTTTGTAGAGATTTCACCCAGATTTGTGGTTCTGTTGGGCATCGTTTGATTAATGTGGAACCCTAATCTTGATTGATTCCCTCTTTTCTCCATTATGATAAAAATATATTCCAGAATTTATAATTAAAATTGATTTCTTTAAATTTATTGTTATTTTGATATGGGATGTTCTTTGGAAATCTATTTGGTGACGATTTGGGGATTTTGGATAAAATGGGTAATTGTTAAGAAAGGGGCTTTGTTGTTTGATTTTAAAATTTTGATTTTAAAATCAATGACTTGGTTGATTTTTGGAAATTGGTTTATGTAAGATATATTTTAAAAAAATATCATTTTATTGGGATGTTATTTGGGATGGAAAAGGGTTTATGGGTGTATTTAAAAAATGTGTGATTTATTGAAGTGATTGACATGTTGTGGAGAGTGTTCCTTTTGTTGTTGTTTTGGTATTTCATAAAACACTATAGGATTTTTTGTTGGATTATGT
The DNA here is from genome assembly GCA_963277665.1 of Viscum album. Classification (NCBI taxonomy): domain Eukaryota; kingdom Viridiplantae; phylum Streptophyta; class Magnoliopsida; order Santalales; family Viscaceae; genus Viscum; species Viscum album. Next base: position 1,564,109,641 of record OY728165.1, read on the forward strand.
TATTAAGCACAGTTTGTAGTGATGTATAGTGGCCATGAGGAATCACCATCAATGAGATTTGAGCATGAAGTACCACTACCAAAAGAGTATGGGTTTGGACATGAAGTTCCACCGTCAATGGTAATAATGAGCTCGTGTGTGTGTATGTGTGCGAAACATGGGCATGTGGTTGGAATATACTTTTGTACATGATAGTTGGAATGGGTTGTTCCATTGTTAATGGGAATATTGGTTAAATGACATGTTTGGATACTTTCCTTTGATTCTTGTAATTTGGGTGAACATTATTGTGTAAGGATGTGTTTTACTTGTTGTGACTGTAAACTATTGTAATGGATTTATATAAATTGTTATATATAACAACACCAATGGATCTATCCTAGTGGCATGTGTAGGGATGCCAATTTTGGAAAACCTACACAGTTTTATTACTCACCTACTTTTTAGCACTCCAGTGCATTGGCAAATGTTGTATTTCGGGACATAGGGAAAGGTGAAGAATATCAATTCCTTATTGGTTAAACATGATTCATGGGATGTATTTTGGTTCTTAGAGAATAGATCTTGGTGTATAGTTGTGGAGTTGTGTCATGGTTTCTTTGGGTTATCTGTTTACTCTACTGCTTGGTACTCTATTTTTGGACTATTTTGGTTTGGTTGTATTAGTCCCTTGGAATTACTATTAGAATAGATTGCGTGTATGTTTGTCTATTTGTGTTTTTTTTCATTGGTTTATGTTGTTGACAAGAATCATGTAATTGTGGTTGGATATGGATCATTTGGATAGTTGATTTATTTCAAAGGAAAAGTTGTTCCGCAATTTCTTTTAAAGTACTAGGAAATTATTTCTAGCCTTTTCCACCACGGGAGAATCTCTTTTGGCCGAGTAGAATTCCACCTCCCTATCCAGACAATTGGAATGGTATGTATTTTACTTGTTGTATAATCTTGTTCGGTCCTTGCTATACAGGTAAAGTATATCATGTTTACTCTTGAAATTAGTTGTCGGTCTTGGTCATGAAATTCATTACTACACTATTCCATGAGACGGGATGGTAGTATGTTGTAGGATTGTTGAAACATGAAGTGTATAGAGTAAAAGGACATAACTAACCATTTATTCAAAATATTAATTACCAAGGATTTGGGTATGTAAGTGTTTTTGAGAAAATTATTGGAGCGTGATCTCATTGTCGTGGGGTGGCCAATGAATGAGCATGGAATGCATGGCATAAATGAAATCCCACTTGGATTTCATACTTCAATGTATATAATGAATAATGATGTGATATGAATGTGTGGATTTTGGAAAATCTGAATGGGTTATCAAATGTGCTGATTTTTGAAACATAACGCATGTTGAATTTTTTAAATGGAATGATTTAAAAAAATTGTGGATTTTTTAAAAAGGGTTGAACATGGAAAAATTGAACATGGAAAGTATAGTTGTGATAACATGATATGACTGAATTGAAAATAATAATCCTATACTTGTTAGAGAGTGAACCTTATGGTTGTTCATGTGTTTATATAAATTTAACTAGGTAGGAGTCATAGAGACCAAGGAGAAGAAGTTGTAGAAAATATGGTTTCACCCAAACCCCAACTGAACTAGCAGCTAGATTAGAGTACAGTGAAAATTTTTTTGGCAGTGGAAAGTGGGAATAAAAGTGATTACCCAAGCTATGTGGATCACTCAGTTCAGTTTAAAAAGTTGAATCCACACCTTTTTGTGGTGATTCAGAGCTACAATGGGAGGAAGAATTATTGAATAGGATGAATCAAATATTTGATTTCATGATATCACAGACCTAGTTAAAGGTGAAGTAAGATATGCACATGTTTAAAGATCTTGCAATTTAGTGGTGGGAGTTGGTGGTCCAGGATGGAACAGATCAATGCATGAAGTGGGTGGGTATTTAGGAATTGTTTAACAATCAATTCTACCAACATACATTCAAATTTAGGTGCTCAAAATATTTTTTCAGCTTGATTCAGGATAACATGTTAGTGATAGAGAATGCAGTTATGTGTATAAACACAGTGTGTTTTTCACCTGAGGTAGTGGAAAGTGCGTCCTTGAAGGTGCATATGTTGGAATTGAATTTGAGGCAAGAAATTCATTCCAAAATAATTGTTCTATGTATAAGTGATTACATATAAATGGTGAACAGGTCATCTGTGGTTGAAAGGGCTATTTTGGGGGCCAGTGGAGGGGGGAATATATTGGTAACCATAGGGAAAACTGGGTACTCTAATGTGGGGATCATGATTAAGAGGGACACTTATTCCAAGGGGGGGAGTATGGATCAGAATACGATGCAAGGATTTGTAAATTATCCTACGAACCTCTGAATAATCTAGGATGTTTTCAATGCGGTTCAACAAGCCACATAAAGCGAGATTGTATGGCACAACAACTCCGTGAAAATGGGCCATCTTTTGCTATATTTTCCCAATGATCCATGTTAGGGTGATCATGAAACTCTTCAAGGGTTGCAAGAATCCTATGCCTTGATGGGACGAGGGAAGTATAATAATCCTTTTCGTTAAAGCTGATATAGGCATGGTGATTTGGGGAATACCACAACTCCTCAGTAGGGAATGTTTTAGCAGGGTAATAAAGAGTGGATGTGGCATAAATCCAACTATTTAAAGTAGAGATGGTTTTTGTTAACGATTAGTGCAGACCATAACCGATGAAAGGTATGATTATATTTAACTATACCATTGTGTAAGTGTTATTTTATACAGGTGCATCACATTATTCCATTTCTTCACATGATGTTGATTAACTTGGTTTAAGTGTAGAAATTATTCCTTCAGTTTTAAAACATCAAACTCATATGGGTCAAAGAGAGTGTCAGAGCGTCCTTTTTAGAGGATGTTGTACAGTTTTAGATGAGGTTGAGTTGATTTGGTAAATCTCAATGGTTGAGATGGATTCATATGAGATATTCCTGGATATGTATTGATTGAAGATGTTTAAGGCCCACATCGATGGTTATGAACAGACAATTAGTATTAGGATGAGTGATGGCTTCTATCATATCATTTGGGGGGTGGAAGGGTGGGTTCAGAAGGATTTTTTTTTATAGAATAAATTGTGATAAAATCCTACTTTACAAAGGATTTTTCTTTGGAATCAATGGAAGAGGATGAGAGAAGTAGTTTTCTAGTAGTTTTTTATCAGTATCTTGATGTATTTCTTGATGAATTATTTGGGTTTCCAGCAGTGATAGAAGTGAATTTTACAACTGATCAATTTATACAGACAAACCCTATATCAATTTCATCTTAAATAATGGCACTAGAAGAATTAATGGAATTGAAAGTGCTGTTGGGGGAGCTAGAAAATAATAGTTTCATTTATCCAACCACGTATCTGTGGGTAGTGCAACATTTGTTTATTAAAAATTTCTTTTGAAATCCTTGTATTTTTGTTGATTTTTAAAATCATGACCAAGTTATGAAAAATAATAAATATTCACATCCTTGAATTGATGAACTATTCATCCAATTTAGGGGAGTTGACTGATACACCATGACTCACATGCGATCAAGATACCATCAGTTACTGGTGTAGAAGGGGATTTATACAAAATGAATTCAGAAGTAGATATGACCATTATGGTTATGTGTTTATGATTTTTGGTCTTACAAATTCACCAATGGTGTTCATGGAATTGATGAATCCTATATTTTAGAGATATTTGTATCCATTCATTGTGGTATTCATGGATGATAAACTGGTGTATTCATGATTAAAGGTAGATCATGAGAAACACTTGGTAGAAGTGTTGGAGACCTTAAGAGATCATAAGTTGTATTCCAAATTGTTAGAGTGCGACTTCTCGATACATGAGGTACATTTTCTAGGCCATATAAATTCCGAGAAAGGTGTTTCAGTGAATTTGGAAAATATAGAAAGAGTTATCTATTGGAAAATTTCAAATAACGTCTTTGAGATACAAAAATACTTGGTATAGCGAGGTATTATCAATGCTTTTTCCTTGAATTCTCATTATTATCTTCACCTATGAAGGCTTTGAAAAAGAATATAATTTCATTTTAGTGGAATGAAAAATGTCTGAAATATTATACAGAGTTAAAACATCATCTTACTTTCACACTAATTTTGGTTTTGCAAGAACAAGGGAAAGAGTATGTGGTGTATTGTAATGCATTAGGATTATGGTTTTGGTTTCTACTCAAGATAGTGGGTCATGTGGTTGTGTATGTCTCATGGAATTCTATTTTTCATGAGAAGATTTAACCAATACATGATTTAGAGTTGGCAGTGGGGGTTCATGCTTTGAAATCATTGAGTCTATATCTCTATAGTGATAAATAGATGTTGTATACCGATCCTAAGTGATTAATGCACAATGATTTGAATATGAGGAAAAGTAGATGGATGTAGTACCTCCAGATGGTTGAAATTGACTTTGTATAAAAAAATGGTATGGGAAATTCCGAGGTGAATTAATTAAGTAGATATCCATAAGCTCATGAGGTTAAATGTGCATCTGATCAGTGGTAGTCGATGTCAGTTATAACCAACATGATATTTGAATCTAAATACCATGGTGAGGTAGCTGTTCTCTTCAGTCTCATTGATTCCTGACATGGATACATTGAATAAAGAGTTCGATAAGTCTGATTCAGAGTGTGTGGCTATGAGTTCAACACTCAATGGTAGGGAGACATTGGTGGAATAAAAGCTGGATATGAGTTCAGAGAATCATTTTCAGAAATGGATAGTTGTACCGGTGGTTTTTTAGGAACAATATCTTTATGCTTATCATCATTAATGATGGGATATCCATTATATAATTCCTAAAATTTATTGGAATTTGTAAGTCTAGTTCTAGTTGTTGGGCATGAAAAGGAATGTGTCTTACTTAGTTTCGAGATGTTTGACTTATCAACAATTCAAGTAAAAGCATCAATGGTTGGAAGGAATGCTACTGTCATTACCTATCCTCGATTGCAAATTGGGGTAGATAATTTTGGATTTTTTTACATTTATCCCATAAATGGTTAGGAATCCTAATTCTATATGGTGTATTGTGGATCAGCTCTAAATATCATCCCATTTCTTCCCTATTGGTGATTCTCATATAGTGGAGGATATGACCCAAACAATAATTTGGGGGAGTTAAAAAGAAATGGTGTATCAGTTTTTATTATATCAGATATGGACTCAAGGTTCATATATCTTTTTGGGAAATCCTTCCAGAAAGACCTTGGTACTCGATTGATGATGAGAAAACCCTATTTTCTTAATACAGATGAGAAATATAAGACAATGACACAAACATTGGTAGATATTTCAATGTCTTGTCTGATAGATTTTTGTGACTCATGGGAGGAGAAAATTACATTGGTGGATTTCTCCTACAATAACAGTTCCATTTCCTCGATATATATGGATCTGTTTGAGGCATTATATGGGTGTCTCTATAGTTCTGTACTTGGTTTGGTGGAAATTAGTTATATTTCATTGGTTGGGATGAGCCTTTTCCAAGAGATGACAAATAATATTATGTACCTCAGAATAACAATAGGCCTGTCACATAGTCATCATAAATTCTTTGTGGACCATCTTCTATGGATATTGTCATTTGAGGCGGGATATCATGTGTCTTTGAGAGTTTCTCCATGATTAGGACATCATTTTTTATTAAACAGGGAACATTTTTTCTAAGGTATATTAGTCCTTTTGAGAAACATGAGATTTTTGAAAAGGTGGAATATCCATGTCTTTTACCCCACCTTTTAGTGCGGTGCACAATGGGTTTCATGTGTTGTAGCTGAAAAGTACCAGTTGGATCATGACCATGTTATTCATTGGGATCATGTTAAGCTAGAGAAGGATGGTTCATTGGTGCACATGCAAGTAAGATTATTGATAGGAAACAAATTTTTTTTCATGTAATGAAAATTGGTATTGTTTGGGTTTTGTGGAAACATGGTAAAATTCACAACGATACACGGTAGCGAGAGAAATAGATGGTCGAGCAATGTCCAGAGCTCTTCTAGAAAAGTGATGGTTCTCTTAATTTCAATGACAAAATATACTATGGTGGGGAGAATTTAGTGCCTTTTTTGAGTTATGTTACCCTTTTTGATGTATTTTTATGAATATAATGTTTTTTGGTGATATTTGGGAGGTGTTGGCAGGGTTTTGGATTTTTTATAAGGGTGAACAATTTGAGCACGTTTAGGGGAAACCATGTAGAACCCCTATGTAACTATGTAACATGATAAAGGGTGATTAAAACAGTATTCCTAATGATTCTCTAACCATGTGAGGAAACCATGTGGGGAGCCCCTTTGGATAGATTTCAAAGCACAGTTTACACACGTTTTTTCTAATCATTAGAGATAACCATGTGAGAAATTAAAATGTGTGTTTTTAATACAAGATTGGATTTGATTTTCCCAAATCACCCAAAATTCCACTCACTTGAAAATTAGTCAGTATTTACTCTATTAAATAGAAAGGGAACTTCTCGCACTCATCTTTGAGTAATTTTTATGGTTTTTATCGGTGGTTTGAATGCGATTATATTCTATTATGTCTCATATCTTTGTCGTTTTGTGGCTTCATCTAGAATTAGTTCTACCACTCTCTTGGTTTTCTAGATATAAATCTGTTTCATATAGATATAGGGTTTCCATTTCCTAAAATTATGAGATTTTGGCATTTTAGTGTTAGTAGAATAAATCTAAGGTAGTTTTCTGGAGATTTCACCTGGATTTGTGGTGTAGTATGTAGTTGGTCGATTTTGAGAGAACCCTATTGTAGGTGGTTTCATTCTCATCTCCATTCGCATAGAACTAGATGTGTTAATTTTAAATTTAATAATTTTTCATGAAATTTATTGTGATTTTTATGTGTGTTTCTTGGAAAAAATCTATTTGGTTATGATTTGGTGATTTTGGAAAAAATGGGTTATTGTTACGAAATGGGATTTACTGTTTGATTTTAAAATCAATAGATTGGATGATTTTTGGAAAACAGTTTGTGAAAGATGGATTTCAATTAAAATTACATTTTATTGGAAAGTTTATTTTCAGGGAAAGGGTTTATGTATGTTTCCAAAAAATGGGTGCCTTATTGACATGATTTGGCATGTTGGGGAGAAGGTTTCTTTGATTTTAGTTGTGGTTTATGGTAAAATTATTTTCGATTGATTATTGGATTATGTAGTTAACCACAGATGGGAGTTATGAATAATGGTCATGAAGAGCCACCATTAAAGGTAAGTGAGTGTGATGTACCACTTCAAAAAGAGGATTATTTTGGAGGTTAAGTTCAATCATCTATGGTAACAACAAGCTCATGTGTGTGGTTGTGTGTGTGTGGATTTGTGTGAAAATTGGGAATGTTGTTGGTATATACATTTGGTCACACTCATTGGAATGGGTTATTCCATTATGAATGGTAACATGGGTTAAATGACATGTTTTGTTTATTTCCTTGGATTTGGGTAATTTTGGTTAATTGTTTTTAGTAAGAATTTTTTTCCTTGTTGCGATTGTGGAAATTTTTAATGGATTTATATAATTTTTTTTATGTAATTGTGCTAACAGTTATACCCTAGTTGTGTCTATAGGGGTGTCATTTGGGGAAAACCTACTAAGTATATATACTCACACTAATCTTGGTAACTTTTCAACTTTTTTAGAAATTTTCTTTCAGGACACTGGTAAAGGTCAATCATCTCATTTCCTTAGTGGTTCATCATGATTCTTGGGTGGTATTGTTTTGTCAGGATCATGGATATTGCTATGGATTTGTGGATTTGTGTAAGGGTTTCATTTTCATTGTTATTTAGTCTTATTATTGATACTCTGATTATGATTACTATGGTTTAGTTGTATTGTTACCTTGGTATTATTGTGAGATTGGTTTGGTTTTATAGTTGTCTCTAGGTATTTTTTAGAGGTTTACATTATTGACATGCTTCTTGTAACGGTGGTTGGATATGAATTTTTTGGTTGGTTTATGTATTTCGAATAGAAAATAATTCTTCAATTTATCTTGAAGCCCTGGACTTTTATTTCTAGCCTTAGGAGACTTGGGTATGTTTCTTAAGTCTGAGTAAAATTACACTACCCCCTTAGACACAATGAGAAGGGGTGCGATGTTGCAAAGAATAACATTGGAGAAATGAGTCATAACCTGAAATCATTTATAGAATTATCATAAGTATGAAATCAAAAAACCATGTAACAATGGATTATATGGAAAAATTATCAATAATGAATTAATAATCATATATCATGGTTCACTATAAACACCATCATTATAAAGTTGACCATGTCCCTTGGTGGATTGGGATCTCTACCCATTCCTATAAACAAAATTTTAAAATCCCCATGGTGGATTATGCTCACATCGTAATCCAATGAATATAATATCATGAGATATAAATCATGTACTAATTAAATAGATAGTTATATTATTATGGGCACACATGTCACATAATTTGAGTTATACAAATATGTTCACAAGATGTTAAGAGACCATACATAAATCATCAAGTTGATAAAACCTGTGAGAAGGAATTATGTTTAATTATTCTCATTTACAATATAACATAAGGATAAATCCTAAGGACTATACATTGAAAGAGGAATGAAATTTTTTTGGTCTTACATAGTTGAAATAAATAGTTAGTTCGTAAACATGGATTTTTAATGTAAACAAATTAATGAAAATGATCTAGGTGAAGAAATAATAAAAATTACCTAAATGAGTTAATTGTTTCGAAATAATTTTAGGATTCAGTTAAAGAAGGAAGTAATTTATTATTTTCTTTGAATCCACAATTAAACTAAAAATTATTTTCATAAAATGATGATGTGTTTTAGATGATATTAATTTTTATAACATTTCAAGGGGTTGATACTTAATAAGAGACAAGAAATAGAAATCTTACCTTTAATCATGTTTACAATAAATTGGGAAATTAAAAGGGAACAAAAATATATATAAATCCACTCTTGTGAAAAGAATATTAAATAACTTATATATTTAATGGAATAATAATATAAAATATAACATGTTCATGATAATAATATTTAATATAATATAGAAAAATAAAGAGATAATTTAACACAACTGTAACAACTGTGGTACATAAGATCTATTACCTCTAAATGTTCTATTCACATGAAGATAAACTCATAAATATTTAAATTATGTTGATTAAATATCTGATGACTGAAATTATTCATTTATATTTTATTTTCTAATAAACATTTATTCCCATTCTTTTGAAAATTTAATATAGTTTCCACTTACTTTGGTTACTTATTGTTGTTCAGTTAATGTTTTCACAACACTCTCAGTGAAATGATCATGGTAAAAGGTGTCCGTAAATGGAATCATGTCCTATAAATTTCTGTCAGCTTATTTACATTATTATATATTTAGAAAAATAATTATATTGATTTAATGTTCATCTGAAAATATAGCAAAATTATGAAAGGTTACTCATTAATTCCATTCAATGGGGTTAATTTTACTATTACATTTATTTTTTAAAAAATTTATATATTGTAATATATTATAAATAAACAATATTAATAGTTCCATAAATATGATTTGTATAAAATTGGTTAACTTTTAGAATAATTCATGTAATGTTGATAGGGAAAATGTAAATACATCAATTGGTGGAGTTAGTAGTTTTCACAAAAACATTTGTTGGTATGAATTTTCATAAAATTGGAAAGGTTTATGAAAAAAATATATAATTTCATAATCAAAAAAATTTCACAATTGTTATATATTTTCATTTGAATTTCTTTAGGATCATTCATCTATTGAATTAATGAAAAATAAATATTTCAATCTAGGTTGTGGTACCCTGTATAAAGGAATGATTATGCTTTCATTATTCTCATGCATTTTTGAGGAATGTGTAAAATTTATATTTTAGTAGTATAATACGGAATTAAAAGAGTAAAAATGATGGTGTTGTTATACTTTTTAGTAGAGCGGTTATTTGTGGGGTTTAATAAAAGAAAAATGCCATAGAAGTTGGGTTTGGATTATTACCTATTACATTAAATTTCTCCCTTGGGTAACTCATCAAGGATTCATATACATTTATTTTATGAGACCAATGATTCAAGAGTGTGGGTGACCAATGTATAATTTTTCTTAAAAACTACTTACAATTGGTGGTGAAATGAGGATGAGGTGATCAACTTATATAAGAAATCATAGTGGTATTTTAATAAAATTGAATCTCTTTTAAATAATTTATATATATTATTCTAGTACAAGGGATCCAAAAAATGACCAATAATGGTTTCGGTGAAGGACTTATGGTTGATAATACCTCTAGAATCCTATATCACACATGTTTCCCACATTCTTTTAACCATTTGGACCATGTTAAAATAACATTTCAATAATTCACACTTACATTTATGTATCCACATTAACCATTAGTATGTTATTTTATGGGGAAAAATTAATAGTGAAATTATTTAAAATTTATCATAATTATTTCATGTATGGAAAATTTTACAAAAAAAAATCCTTAATTTATTGATTTTATAGTATCAACGTATATAACACGTAAGAACCATTTTGTAGGAAAATATATTTTCAGATTAAAATTTATATCTTAGTAGACATTATCGATGTTCAATAATTTCATGGAAAATAGTTTTATTATAATATTTTTGATTTTATCTAGATTTTAAATCATTTTTTAACTGAATTTTCCCAAATATTTTTTGATAAATTAAAAACCAAAAATAAAAGGGTATTTATTAATATTAAAATATTAAATTTTTCTTAGGTTAGACATAGGTTTTATGAATTTTGAAATAGTATATTTTAAAATTATTGCATTATTAATTATTTATATATTTGATCAATTACAAGGTTTCATAAAATTTATTAATTTAATAATACATTGATAATGTAATGAAAGTAATTGTTTTTTCTAGAGTTGTGTTTTTTCAATATTCATCCATATATCATTTATTTGAGAAAATCCAAAAAATTAATCTTAATTTCATATTTCCATGATAAATCAAAATTTATTCTCTTTTAATATAAAAATACTAGATATTATTAAAAGAGCATAATTAAATATTTAAAATTGAGTAACAAGGAATTGTTATTGGAAAATATTTTTCATATATTAAATATTATATTTACAATAAATTATTAACTAATGTATTGGTAATTTATTATTCATATAATCAATTTAATTTTTCATTATTCACTCATGGATAATGTTATTCATAGAAATAAATTTTAAATTTCTAGAAATTACAATTTTTAACCATAATGAAATTTTAGTAAAAATGAAAATTCAAAATGTAAGAAAATTCATGATACATATTTAAATAATCATAATTTTTTACATGTTAATATATTGTAAATTTTAGCTTAAATAACTGTTTATGATATTTGTGTATGACCTAATAAAAAATTTCCTCTAATTGTCATTTTGGACGACAGTTCTGTTTGAATGGATCTTGTGTAAATATCTAGATACTATAATCTTTTATGTATATGGTTTCAATCAAATAATAATTTCTCAAATTTGGATTATAAATAGGCAATGGAAAACCATATAATAGATACCTCCCTTCGGAGTTCAAAATAATCTACATCATAAGGAAACCATTCGCTACCTGATTCCATTTTATGTTTATTAGAATTTTGATTTTTTGATACGGTTACATCAATTTATACTTTCTAATATAAAAAATGTTTATGTAATCATATTCAATATTCAAAATATATCATGGATCTTCATTGTAGTTGTTTATAGTGTGTGAAACAAAATATTTAACATAATAATTTTTTATGTATAATATAATTTTCGGTTTCCAATTGAAAAATTATCCGCTACCTAAATATGTTGTATCCATAAAAAAATTATAACTATGTAGTTATATAAAGATATCTATAAAATAAGTCAATATTTACTTTTATAACGAAGTATCAATCACTTCAACTCACTTATAATATGAATATCCCTAATACTATGTTTCTTTATAACTATTTGGGTTAAATATAACTCATGTTTTGATGTTATAATCTAGTTTTTAACACCCCCATTGTTATATACATGAAAATATATTCATGAATTTTTCATCAAAATATTGTTTAGGTTGTGTTTTGGGTAGTTTTGAGGTGTTGTTTCATGTTATGGAGGATTTTATAGAGGTTCACAGTCTGTGAACGATTAATAGAAACTGTGCACAATATCTAGGAAACTATGTTAGAGAGGATACTGGTCCCTAAATAGGTTCTTTGGTGGTGTGGGGTTTGACCAAACTATTCGATTTTCTAAGGAAACCCATTCATCTTTAGACAATGATGAAAATCCCAATTGGTTCATGGTTTGATTAATATTTTAACTAAAACTTGAAAGATGTGGACTTAAGGCAGTATCACCACACAGTTGGTGCATTATTTGCAAAAAAGTACAGCCTAACCATTGTTCATACAGTTGTAACCCATAAATAAAGTGAAATATTCCTAATTAAGTACTATAATCCCCATTAATCTCCAAATATTGCATGATCTATAATTCATTTTTCACCAATGGATTTATGTACTCTTCGATTCTATCTAGAAGTGATTATTAGGAAAATATAAGATTGTTGGAGGTCTGAATTCATTGGTATGTCATTGTTCTTCACTAATATCATTTGATTCATCCTTCTTATCTCTCCCAAAACCATAGATGTAGTCCATTATTTATATATCAATATCATATTATGGTAATTTTTATGTGTTTTGATTCAATATATTAAATGGGAGAAGATCTAATACCAAATCTTGAAAAGTGTTGTATCGTTATTCATTTTATCTAACTAATGAAAGGTAGGTGGCTTATTTTTCATCTCCATAATAAACAGAACATGGTTTCAAGTTTATATTTAAAATAATTTCTTGATATTTTTCTGTATCATGTTTTTTATTATTGATAGAAAACTATTTTTGGTTTTGGATTTTGAATGGTGGAAATTTGATGGTTTTTTACAAAATTATATTTGGTGACAACTATAAAATGGTGTTTTTAAAATTATGGTTTTGTTATGATGCATGGAAAGAGTTTTATGAATGTTTTAAAAAAATGGACGGTTTTACGGTGAATGATTTATCATCAAATTTGGCATACATGGTTGGTGTGCGCTCATTCCTTAACGTGACCCCGTGGAATTGGCATGAGACATTTTGGTACCTAGGACTGGTCACCGTGTGACCTCTTGTTGGATCAATCAGAGACTGCTGATGAGTATGGAAATATAAATAGAGAATGAATTTTGTGTGTATATAGAGACATGGTAATGGGTATACCAAATAATTCTAAAAGGTTTTTACTCAATTAAAATGTCTTCATATGGAACTTGTTTTTTTGATATTAACTATTTTATCTATGATTAAAACTATATTTATTTAAATTGAACTAATATATTTTTTCCTAGTTTCCTGAGTTTAGATTTCTTTGGGTAAATCCTATTGAGTTCAGACTCACCCATTAATATGAACTATTTTAAATTTAATGTTTCCATCTATCAAGACACAAGTAATGGAAAGGTATCTCATTTCTTTAGTGGTGATTTTTGATACTGTGGGAATTGATTATGGAGATGGATTTTTGAGAAGGTTGGGTGTTTCTTGAATAGATTCCACTTATTTGTCTTTGAGTTGTATGTTCTTTTGGTTATTTTCAATAATTTAATTTGTTTTTATCATGTAATTTGATATTTTTAATGGTTTGGATAAGTTTTGGGTTGTATTAGGTACGGATGCATTATATTGTTAATCGATTGATTATGGTTTATTTTGATGTGGTTTGTTATTGAGAAAGTCCTCATCGGAATGTTCTTGAGGCCATGAGAAATAATTTCCATCCATTGGTGTCATGGGATGTATCCTATTCCCAATATCACGCTTCACTCCTCATGCCAATGAGGAGGGAAAAGATATTAAAAATGGCATTAGTCTTGGCTGGTCCATCCTTAATTTAGAGAAATGGTATCCACTTATTCAATAATTGAGTTGAAAATGGTATGCATGTCTGTCTATTTATATTTTATGAAGACGATAAGATAGTTATATCAATAAATATAGAGCATAAAAAGGCATATATATCCTTCACTATGCTTAACTTCTTTTTACCATGTTCGACGGTTATAAAAGTGTATTAATACACTTTTAGTTGTTGTTCCAACATCATCACAGATTTATTCAATGAGAGTTTCATTGAAAAAATTAAATTTAAGACTTCCAACAATTACATCAATTTTTTTGGGTTTAATTATTAATGAAAATGTAGAATATTAAATGGTTTATTATAATGGTTAAAATGATTTTATTTTGAAGGGAAGGGTTGTGGTATTTTGAAAAATGTTTACCAGTTTTTACAAAGGATATTTTTTGGAAATTTCTTTCTGTGATATGCGTTTATATGGTAAATTGGAATTATTCATCTTTCATTTAATAAGTATAGTGGTTATGTGGAGTTTTCCATGTTTATGAAAAATATCACTTGTCATATATCAAAGAAAAAAAATCGAAGAGGATTATAAAAATTTGTTAACACCTAATCCACACATGAACCAATTATGTGAAAATTATAATTGATGTATTTAATGATATTTATAGGGGTAATCATAATGATGATATTAAAAAAGACGACCATTCATTTTTTTTCCAAAGAAAGAACCCATATAACGTTTTTGAGGGATTCATAGCTGAAAAAAAAAGAATGTTGCAATAGGATTAATGTGATTTTTGAATTCTTAGGAACACCAGATGAGCTAAATGATAAGTTGGAACAGTACATATTAGAATATCTAGCACTCTAATTGTTTTAATTATCCCTTCTAGATAATTTTGACCACACATGGAATGAGGGGATTTTGAAGAACTTATGAACGAAAAAATCTTTCCTAAAATCTTCATAATTACTATAACAATGATATTATTTGGTTTAAAGAAAGATAATATCTTGATAATAGATTACAAAACTAAATTTATGAATTTATTTTGGTTTTCTACCTTTTTTCATACAAGTACGTCGTTTAATTCATATACATTTCAATCCACATTGTGACAATAAATTTGTTAACAGAGTGTCATTTTTTTGTAATACATGCTATTCAAAAATGGTAAATACAGAGATAATTAAAAAATATATATCCTTGTAAATAAAATTAGAAGAAAATTTTTTATTCCAATGTAAACATGTGGGATCGAAATGATAGGAATAAGAGGAAGAGATATACCTACTTCTACAGTTGAGGGATACTTTAGTAACAGACCATGGGATTTTTAATCATTCCCTCTTAACTAAAAAGAATGCATTGATTCTTTCAATGTGGATATTTTGATCATAAGAAATGATATTTAATTGTACCATGAATATCCTATCAGAATATTAATAAAATTGGACATCATAAGTGATATTACCACCATGATCCATGGTTTGGGTAAAGATACACAAACCCTATTTCATACATATCATATGATTTGATGGGAAGGGCGAATAAAAATAACTATTGTTGTCAGAACCTAGTGAGAAGAGGTGATTCTAGGAACACCATTACTTCTAAAACTAATCAATATTAATATGGAAAATAGAGAAAAGTGATGTGATTAGGAAACATTATGGAGCTATGAAGGTTATCATGGATGATCTATCAGGTCCTTTGACAGTGAAGGTTATGATTTGTTTGAAAATTTCTCTCTTTCAGTCCTTGTTTGATAATGTAATGACCCAAACCGGTTCAAATTATAAGAAATTGATGGTCTGATATCCATATGGCCTCAACCATGCGTCCAAAAATTCTTGAGGCTACATACTAGAAGAAATGGTTTAATGATGATATGGTTGGGAGAGTATACACTATGGATGAGAAATAAGTACAACATAAGAAATAAAAAATAATTTAATTAGAATGATATAACCACTAAAAATATATGATAAACGAATAAATTGGCCAATTCCGTATAATTAGTTATTTTTGTCCCTGTGAATCTAAAATGTATGGGTATTTTACATACACCAGGTAGTATATAAACAATACAAAATGAAATGAATAAATGTCTTGAAGCATATCTCTACGATAATCCTGGACACTAGCTTTGTCATGGGCATCCAAGCATTCTTGTATAATGGTAACATAGCATATAAAAATCCAATTAATCTATACCTCTATGCAATAAGGTCTATTTACCAAAATACATCCCAAATAGGGTTTGAGATAAAATTCACTTGGCCACCACCAATGATATATAATTTTGTACAGTTTTTTAATATAAATTATCGCATTTTTTAGGAGTATCAGTGCGGCAAAAAATAAATAAATGTAAACATGTTGGACTCATCTTCTTCAATGGACACATGGCTGACCCTAAATATTTCATCCTAAAATGGATTATCTTAGATCATGTTAATATATATACATATAGAAATATATGTATGTAAATATTTTCTCAACTGTTATTGAAACACATATAGAAATATACAATGATTCATAATATTTTCTCGGACCTGAGGAATAACTCAATAATCCATTCTTACTACTAATAATAGTGTCATATTTTCAATAAGGGTTTCCATTCTTATTTAAAATAAGTAATATACAGAGTTATTGTATTTAATTAAGTCTATATGAAAATCTATGTTGACTAACGTAACCAATATAGGATTCCATGTCATGTATCATAAAAAATATAGTGTTCTATGTGTTGTATTAAAAAAGGTGTAGTGGTCCATTCCTTGTATCATAAATGTTAAAAGGCAAAATTTCGAGTGTCATAATATAAAATGACACCATTCCATAGTTACAGAGTCAATATATAAATATTTTTAAATAGTATTTTTCCATAATCATTCAATATTAAAAAGTATATTTACAAATTATTACATATGAATACACATCACAAAACCCAATAAAACATTTCTTTAAAATGGAATATCATGTAAGGTTATGGAACTAGGGGTATGAAATGTAATTTGAAACCATCATAGTAAGGAATTATATTCCATTTGTTATTTATATTTAGTATATGGAGGGTCGAGTATTTACATTTAATAAAAATCATATTACCATGTTTGGTTCCTTGAAATTTCCCTACAATTTTTTCCAATTAATCACATCATTTAAGAAGGACCATAGAAGCATAATATATTTAGGGGAGGTCATGCTATGTGATTCATCTTCCAAACAGACATTATATTAAATTCAATTATCATCTAACTTATTAAGAGTAAAAAAAGCCCACATCAAAAGGATGTTTCATTTCAACTTCTATGTATAATGGTTAAGAAATAAATGTTTCAAAAACAAATTGGTGGTTTGAGTCGATGTGAAAACCCTCCAATTACTCAATTTAGTGCACAACTACTAACCAATTCAAGTAATTTGGTTCAATAGAATTTATTTACTAATTATATAGTGATTTGAGAAATGTTCAGAATGTGGAATGACATCGTAAATTAAACACAAGCTATAAATTAATGGAAAATAATGATACAAAAAGCCTTTCCCTAGGGAAACTTCACTCATTCAATATCGATCCTTAAATAGAGTAGGTTGGAGATCAATTGATCTAAAATAAAACCACCTTAAATATAGGGAGAATTATCATCCCCAAAATTATACATTCGAAGATGGCAAAGTAAATGATAAAATGCAGGAAGAGGAATAAGGAGTTCATTAATATGGATCCAACGAGACTAATCGAGCCTGCATCCAATGAATAATTAAGGAGAAACATGGAATCATAAAGGATATCCCAAGGGAGGAGTTGAAAACATGGAATTTGTGGGAGAAGTGTGAAAAAAGAGTAAAAGAAGAAATACGAAGAAATTAGTAAAATGGAATATCCCACCACTTTAATGAATGCATCTACATAGATAAAACAAGCTACAACAATGTGGGCTTACTACTTAAGTGACAATAAGTGTGTGATATAGGCACATAGTTTTTCTAAAAATGTAGAGCTCATGTGTTAGGATCCATAATTTACTAATTAATGGTCATACAAAAATGAATCCTCTTGTGCATAGTTTGGAAAACCATGTGACACTCATCGAGACCCTACACCAGGCTACATGGTTTCTCTATGGGGGGATCAAGGTTTAAACAAACTCTATGTGCTTCCTCTTTTCTCCCAAAAAATTAATTTTCAAGGATCTATTGTCCCAAAAAATTTCAAAATTTTAGAGATACCTATTGGGATTTAAACCACATCCCAAAAAACCACATTTATGTGTTCCAATGAAAATATTTACATTTTAAATAATTATTTTTAAGACCTTCTATCCAAAAAATAGAAATATTCAATTTCAGTTATAAACATTCAACCAGGTCCAAATCGTAGGATACTACAATCTCCCCACCCTAGAAATTATCTTTCAAAAGGATCCATGATGATTAAATGAAAAAATCACCCTACCCACTCCAATTGTGAAATTTCATTCTAACATCCAGGATTCACATTTAGAAACCCAAAATACAACTAAGATCTAATTAAAAAATATGGTTATTAAGCAACTTCAGAAATAGAGGAAATGTTCCTATCCTCTTATGAACAATCAATACAGTGCTTACCCCATCCTGTTTAACCAAATACCTGATAATTTCATCATCTCTTTGATCACTTGACCTGTAGAGAACCTCATCATATATTACAATATTAAACAATAAATCACGAGTCATAGTACTACACCATCCGAATTTCCACTAAATCAATCCCTTATAATTTTAATGAAACATTCGACACATTTTCATAATTTTATTGTCCAGTTGATTTCCACTTGCACACATTTATCCTGGTTGTGGAGGATTTTCCCAGAAAATTCCTCAAATGACCTTTCCATTGGACTCGCCTCGTCCTAATGATTTTCATGAAATATGTTCATCACTGACATCATTCAGAGAAACAATAAAATTCAAGAAGATCCACTCCTGACTAATTGTCACTAAAAATGCTTAGTAAAGACTATCGACACACTAAAATCCAAAACATGGTTTCTGCACCAAATCACTATGAAACAACAATAATCACATTCAACTAAGTCTATAACCAACTTATTATTATGTCTCTTACAAAACTAATTATTTTTCCCATAGTGCCATAGAATATACATAATTGTATTCCTTATCCAACACCATTAGGTCATCACACATTGAATAAATAAATTAATCCTCCCTTCATGCATGGGTAACCTTGGAATCAATCAATTGAATTTATAGTTCATATCTAAGGTAGACCATACTCAAACGTTTTCAAGTGAGTTTTCAATACATAGTCAAACAGTCCACTTATCATAAGACAAAAAATATCCCAAAATTGGTATATGAAATTTATATAAAGTGAGGGAGGAAAATGGTGTCCACGAGTCAATACAATGATTTTCCACTTGAGTACCCATGTATCCATCAATGAATATTGTACCATTATAATCAACTACTCTTATGGATTACATATCCCGCTGTCTATTCATAAATCCTCTAAGGAATTTAATATCTTTATTTAGAACCGTGTATAATTGACACTCTCTTATTATATAGTGGATGATGTAAATATATGGTACATGATTGTATCTATGCCAATAGTGCACTATGAGTTTATCAACCATTACCTATAATATCCAAGACAATAACTTCATAGAAATGTCAAAGTTTCTCAAATAGTTTCGAACCAACAATATCTAGCCACACATAATAAAAGTTTTCAAACCACTACTAGCAAAATTATTTTGAAAGACTTTGATTGTAAAAGCCTACAGATTATCATTAACTGACCCAGATTCCATCAATAATAAGGCATTTTTTTGATTATTTATAATACCACCACCATATTCCAACATTGAAGAATTATTTTATTAAAGGTCACATACTAATCCAACCATTTAATCATTATTCTACCTTGAAATCACCAAAACACCTCAAATCATGAATTACTGGATTTCTTATACCCCACTATGTCTTAATCAAGTATCCAGACTCAATCCAACTAAAAATAGGATTCATATTGAGAATCATCTCAGGGACTATAAACATGAACATAAAAGGAACACTAGTTTCTATAAGTTCATACAACCTTTTCTAATTGTCTTATTTTGGTTACACTCCATCTAGATGGAAAATCTCACAAAACAAGTTCCACACGACGTTCCCCACCACTGGTGTGTCTTAGTCATTATTTTATAAGAATGAAGAAAATTCCTTTATGAACACTCCATAAATCATAGAACAAGGGATTTGGATGAGTCCAACATGATTCTACTATGAAAAAATTTGAAAGGAGGGAAAAAACAGTCTATGTAAAGGGTGTTACATCATATTTACTCTAGATATATGTTTGATCCTATCATGTTCCATTCTAATGAAATTCATTGTAATATGTAACATGAGCCAAAACTAAGCTAAATAGTGTAGTTAAAACACCCAATACTTTTATAACATCGTATCTAGCATTGGTATGGGTGTTATTTCCTTTAATTCCCTGGTCAATCCACCATATAGATGACATATGATCAAATCATAACATCTTAAGGAATTAACAATTTCCACTGAATAAATCTGATTCGTTACATAACTTTAACAACATCATGGGTACCATGTGTATTGATGAATACTACATTATAATTTCCTCAACAAAAAACACATCATTGGATACTACAAATATTTCAATCGTCATTATATATCCCGTTATTTAATGTCATTTAAAATTTATTTAAACTAGTGTTGTATTATATTATACATCTTTTAATCTAGAGGAAAAATACTTGTTTCGTTCATCATTGAAGAAGAATAAGTGTCATATGACATACTAAGCAATTGATCATTCCATTGGCATTTATACCATTCTAAATCTGACCACTAACAAATTCTATTACCCTTAAAAGGGTCACAACACCACACAACCACCCATATTTTAACAACCTAGAGTTTATAAATGATATTTTTCTCTTAAAAATTGAGTGTAATAATATAATATATAATATTATAATAATATAGAAATATAAAAAAAATTATTTTAGTAATAAACATTATTACATTAATTCGTAATTAATCCAATTAAAATTCCAAACAATAAAATTGGAAAAAAATAGAAAATTGATAAGCTAAAATTGGAAAATAGGGATCACCCCAATATACTAAAATCAGCGCACCCACTGACAGAAATATAAGAAATAAATGAAATACTATTAAACCATTAAGAATTACATAAAATGGAAATATAAAACTCTAAGAAATTATTTTGTTTAATATTTTATTCAAAACATACCCCTATCCTCAAGTTTTAATAACCCCTTTCCATCCACTAAAAAAACACTCATTCCTCTCTTACAAAAACTAATAATGTACCAAAATACTCTCTATAAATCCCCTGATAATCCTCATGTATTTTATAGACTACTAAAATCTAAAAATAAAGGGATTTATAGTGTCATACAAGAGAATTTACACCCAAGAAAATGTAAGGTATGAACAACTCTTCTTTTTTTATCTCTTCTTATCTTATCATTCTTATTTTCACCTTCCCTTTCACAACCAAACCATAAAATAATTAATTAGGTATAAATTTTACTTTATATTAATTATTATGTCCTATATTATGTTTTATATATAATATATATATATATATGTATATATATTCCATTCCTCCCTTACCTCTCTCTCACTAATGTCTCATCCAAAGGCAGTTGTCTAACTAAAGAGACATTTCCATGTCAAAACATTTAATTATATTCATTGATGGATATTATGAATTATATATAACATATAAAAATTTAATTATATGTATTATATTCATCTATATTTAATATTACTAATGCATACATTTCATTTCGAAAGATTGTGAAATCGAGGCTAAGTAGAACATTATTATGTAAAACATGATGTCAAAATGAAGACCCTATAACCAAGGAAATTAGGAAATATTCTAAAATTACAATAATTGGAAAATAATGGTAAAAATTAAAATAATATAGTTGTTTATCAATGGTTTAATAAATGTATATATATTATTCAGGAGGAACAAATGCAAAAAAAAAAGTGGGACCTAAGGTAAGGGGATTATTGAACCCAACTCCCATCCATTTTTTCCACCCTTCACATCAATTTTTTAATAGATAATTCTTTTAATATTCATTAAATATAATATCATTATTCTTCCCTTTTTTACGATTTATGTTTTTCCACCTAGATTTTTAAGACTGATACAACAACATTCCTTAAAGTTCATTCTTTCTAAAACAAATATAAAACTTCTCTATTGTTATTTAATATCCAAAGGAAAATGATATATAGTTCCATTCTATGATCTTTATTCTTCATTTGATAACCCCAAATATTATTAATGAATATATTATTTATGAATTCCTTATGAAACCCATACCTTTATTTGGGTAATTTGATGACTACAATTATTATACGTTCATTTTGGCATGCATGATTGTGTGGATTTTGTGATGTGATAGGTGGGACTGGAAATATATATCACTCCAATTCATTGGGTAATGTGATTTATTTCATGGGATAATGTGTAATATTCATGACCATGATGTTTGTTTTGTTAAAAATGACGATGTTATAATGATGCAGACATGTTATGCATGAACATGATGCTTGATTTGTTCACAACTATGTGCGGTAATTTAACACAATGACATGATGTTTCATTTTTTTGTCTTTCAATATTCCATTACATTATAACATGTATCCCACATTTTTGTATGATGATTCTGCGATTAAGATTTGATGATGGTAGTGATTATGATCACCATGTTTTTTTATTCAAGTCCCTTATTAATCCTCGTACTGGGCTTTTAGCTCATCCCTTTCATTGATGTATATCATTATGTGATTACATGTATTAAAAAATAGATGGGGAAATGAGAAGATAGAGAATAAAGAATTAAATAAATTTAACATTTTACTCTTTAAAAGTTATGTATGAATATAACATACCCAAGACACTAAACCACTTGATCAGGGATTTTTATCTATATTATGTTGTTTATTTTTAAAAATATTTTATAAAAATTTAAGAATTATTTGGTCCATTATAGTGTGTATTAGAGAATCAGTTCATTGATTTGGGAATTATGATTATTAAAAAATAGTGAAACCATTTTTATAAGCCTATATTTTGGTAAAACATATTGGGATAATCTTTTAAGAAAAGAATTAACATAGCAATGCTATAAGATATGTTAATTACGAAAACAATGAATTATTAAAGCATTTTTTAAAAAAATTAAACCATTTCTCTTTTAGATAATGGTGGGAACCAAGAGAAACAAGGATAGAAACCTCAAGTAGGGGAAAATGAATGAATATCCTAAACAACTTCCCCAATAACATGGGTGGAAACATTATAAACATCATGGAAATTGTTTCCTAGTTGTCTCAGGATATGAATTATAACCTAAACCATGTGAAATGTTCTCTTTGATACATGAAGGATCAACAAGACATTAAGTCATTATATGAAAATAAATAACAACATTTATTAGAACTTATGATACAATTGTCTTAGAATAGTGGGTTAACTCAATAGGGATTATATTTTATATTATCCATTTTTCTAAGACAGAAAAGGTGAATTTAGACAATTATCATTTAGATGGAGAATCCTATTAATTGTTTCTATTGATAAAGAAAACTTATATGAATGATTAAATAAAATAAGAAGAGTTCAGAGACTTTTATAGAATATTTCTTACTAAGAATTTCCCATGAACTCTTCAAGAAAACATGGAAATTCAATTCTTTGAACTAATGAAAAAAGAAGGTGAGCCTATCACAACTTCCGTGGAAAACATATACATGGACTGAAAGATATGCCTCAGGATTAGTAGAGAACCATAATAGAAAAAATAGATAGATTCATTATTTCTTTAAAACCACACATTCAAAAGGATCCTGAAATCTAAGATATTGAGAGTTATGAAGATTTTGCTTAATGTTCTTTCAATGTATATATGGAATTCAGTGAATGGTCCCATGGTTATGGAGATAATAAGACCAGATTTGAGTTTCAATTTGGAGGGCCAAATAAATATGGAGGAAAGAGGATCCAAGAAGGCATATGCCAAAATTTGGTAAGAAACAACATGGTAATTTCCTCAAAGTGAAGGGGAAATGCTTCAATTATGGGAGAGAAGGCCACCAAGCTCTTGAATGTTGATGATAAATGAAGAAGCTGAACAAAATGATGGATGAAATTAATGGACATCATTATTCCCCAACTATGGTTTAATACATAAACTGTAAGGAGAAAGGGAAATATAAAAGTGATTTTACTAAACCAAAAATCCTTGAGGGTAATCAATATCTACATGCAAAAATGAAAAGAAATTAGGATAAATCCTGTGTAATCAATAAAAATTAAATGGAGTGTTAAATTTATGCCCTACAACATTCACTTCATATTCATTAAAAAATCGAAAAATTCTTATTTGATTCTAGTAATATGCACATATTTATATCTAAAACATTTTCTAAAACTATTTTATCGATGTATTGAATCCTTTATGTTGATATATATGTAAAAAACATAGGGGTGGAATCATTGTGACCGATCTGTTGGAATTTTCTCTTTTAGCATATTTGAGAAAATTATTTTATAAAATATCATAATCCTTCTCTGAATGGAAGTATGTGTTATAACAGATATGGATTAGATCTCATTATATATATTAGAAATCAACTATTATGAAAATGAAATAACATTTCATATATCACACCTTCCCAATATACTCAATAAGCACACAGAATATATTGAATATCCTTTAGAAAATTGATCAAAAATGAGGTTATTGATACCATGTGGGGAAGCATTCTATACCGAAATGTTTGAGTCAATAAAAGGTAGCAAGCTAGATGAAATTCTCATTGTTATGGAATACAACTTTGTGTTTCCTAAAGAGTTACCTGAAATTATACTAGATTATGAGTTAAAGTTCCCAATAGAGCTAAAACATGATGCTAATCATATATCAAAATATACATATAGGATAGTTCTAATAAAATTTAGGAGTTAAAGAAGTATCTTTAGGATCATTTGAAAAAATGGCTCATATGCCCAAGTTCATTGCCTTGTGGTGTCTCCTTTCTCCTTTTAATGAAAAATGATGGATCAATGTAGCTATACTTTGATTACCGAGAGCTAAACAGGATCACCATAAATAAAATTTTGTACTTTTATTAAGATTAATGACTTGTTAGATCAAATACAAGGATATAAGTACTTTTCAATGGTGGATCATCATTCTAGATATCATCAACTTAAGGTGAAGAAGTATGATATTTAAAAGAATACTATTTGTATAGGGTATAGTCATTATGAGTTCATCATGATTCCATTAAGACTTACTAATTCATCTACAATCTTCACAGATTTTATGAATATAGTCAGTAGATAATACCTTTGGATATTTATGGTAGTTTTTATCAATGATATTAGCATTAATTCTAAGAGAAAGTGTGTACATGAAGGGAATTTAATGATTGTGGTGGGGACATTAAGAAATAAGAAAATGTATTCTATGTTTAGAAAGTGTGAGTTTGGATGCAAATAATTTCATAATTGAGGAATGTGATCATAACTGAGGGAATTTATGAGGACTATTAAAAGAAAAAAAGTAAACTTATTAATTGTCTAAACTTACTAGTGTAACTGAAATCTGTTGTTGTATTAGCTTAGGTGGGTAATACTGATGTTTCCTAATAAATTTATCCTGATTTTCTATCCTTCTAACTATGTTAATAGGGAGAGGGGTAATTTATTTAGGGAAAAAATAATTTGAGGAAATATTTAAGGGCCTTTAGAAGTGGCTAATCCCTGCACTTGGACTCACACTACCAATAATTGGAGAAGGTTTTGTGATATAAAAAAATTCTTTGAAGAGAGGATTTGGTTGTGTACTCATGAAGATTGATAAAGTAATCACCTATGACTCACTAAAGTTGATATCCCATTTTCATAAATACCCAAAAATAGATTTAAAGATAGAATCTATGATCTTACCTCTAAAAAATGTGTAGAACTACCTCCATGGGGATATGTGTGATATATATACTGATCACAAGAGTATAAATTATATATTATAAATAAAGGAGATCAAAACATGCCAAAGAATACAGCTATATCTAATCACAGACTACAATTTCTCTATTTACTACCATCTGAGAAAAGAAATATAGGTACTTGATTCTCTTACTAGAAAATAAAATGATACTCTATCTATAATGAAAATTGAGAAAAACCTATCTTCAGGGATATTTAAATTAGGGATTTAGTAATTATAACGGTATAGAATACATCCTACCTTACCCAAATTTTTTCCCAACCATTTATCCATGAAACGATCAAGGAGGTACCAAGGGATGATCTAGGGTCATAATATAAGGTGAAAGTATCAATGGAATAGAAGAAAACTGAGATCCATATGGATGATGATGATGGTGCGATTCTGTTCGGAACAAGGCTTTGTGTTCATCCATAACCTGGGATAAATTATGATCTATTTGATAATGCACATAGATAACCATTATACATTCATCCTATATGTACCAAGATGTATCGTGATCCCTAAAAACACTTCTGGCTGTATAACATGAGGAAGGATATTATAGAGTATATCTCACGGTGTTTGGTATGTACGAAAGTTAATGTAGTGTTAACTATGAACAAAGTAATGATGTATCCATTAACTATACCCTTTTTCAAATGCGGTAATTTCACTCTAGACATTATAATTGGTCTCCCACAAACATCTAGAGTAAATTATGTGATACGAGGTGTGGAGGATTGTATCAAAAAGACTTTCCACTTTATCAATATTATGTACGAATTTCCATTTGAAAATGTTTCCAAGATATATGTGAATAAAGTTGTGAGGCTACAAGGGGTTCATCTATTGATCATATGCAATCATGATCCAATTTTCACCTCTAAATTCTAGAGATTTATTCAATTGGATTTGAGTATATAATTGAATTTTATCAAGACCTATCACCCCCAAATTGAAGGTAAGTCTAAAAAGACTATTCAAATTCTTTAGGACAGGCTAGTAGCCTGATCATTTTGATTTATAGTCTGAAGGGGTCAACATATCCCATTAGTTGAGTTATCATAAAAAATACTCCACTGATGTATTCAAATTGATCTATATGAAACTTCATCTTTGACGTGATGTAAAACTCCAACTTGTGGAGATGAAGTTAGGGAAAAAACACTACTTGGACATGATCACGTGCAATGTATGACATAGAAAGTTTAAGATATCCAATGACCTAAAATGTTTTTTATAGTATAGGAAAGATATATGATTACAATTGTCAAATGGACTTGGAGTTTGGTGATTGTGAAAATCATTTCATTCAATATCAACATTGAAGAGACTCATTTTAGATGGAAAGATATTCCAACTTATCCCAAGGTACATTTTCTTATTGGAGATCCATGATCTAATAGGAGTAGTGGCCTATCTACTTTCAATTATACCACAATTGGATCTTGTTAATAGAATATTCCACATATCACTCCAGAAGATTTATATACCTGATCCTTCACATGTTGTGAATCTAGTGGTAGGAATGAGATCTCGTTTTAAGAGTAGTAGGTGAATATCTTGGACTATAGAGATAATGTTTTCTGAAACAAGACAACTCACCCTGCCAAAGAGTTATAGAGGAACTGTAATTGGTAGAGGTGACTTGGGAACCAGAGGAAAAAATGAAATATAATTATACTCATCTATTCTCTACTGAGTATACAGTTAGAAATTGTAGGTATGAGATTAATAAATGGGGGAAGAATGTAACAACCTAGAGTTGATAAATGATATTTTTTCTCTTAAAATAAATTAGTGTTATAATAAACTATATATTATTATACACATAAAAAAATTGAAAATAATTTATTTCATTAATAAATAATTTTACATTAATCAGTAATAAAACCAATTAAAATTTCAATGATTAAAATTGCAAAAAATATCAAATAGAAAATATAGAATGGGAAAATATTGGTCACCCAAATTTATGAGATTCAGTACCCCAACATCAAAACACTATAGAAAAGAAACAAAATGTTAGTAAACCGACCATAATTATAGAAAATGGAAATATAGAACCTTGAGAGTAATTGAGTTTAATTTTGAATGAATGAATTGAGTGATATATATTAGAGGTAATGTGAGCATTGGAATAGTAATGAAACCATTGGGATTGTAAGAAAATGTTCTGAATAGTAACCTGGTCATTGGAATAGTATTTTTTCCAAAAAATAATAATTTTTTATATAAATAAAATTTATCATGATTAATTTGTGTAAATTCAATTCAATAATTCCAAAAAATAAATATCATGATTAAAAAACTAATAGTAAATATAAGCACAATTTTAATAAACCTTAATTTACAGTACTTTTTAAAAAACATTTTTTATATTAAAAATTAATATTAACTATTTTAGAAATTTATTTTTGATAAAATGAATTTCATTTTTGAAATAATTAAGATGAAAATTTTCATGGGTATTTTTTTGGAAATTTTATGAAATAAGTCAATTTTCTGGTGAAAAATAAAAATATAGTTTATCACGTAATCGTTGTATATTAAATTCGATTATTCATATTATAATTTGGAACTAATACTTTCTAAACATGAAGTTCGGCCATGGAATATTTAATTTAATAAATGAATCATTAAAATAAAGTTCATTTTTCTGTAGTGGGAATCCCAAGAAGGGGTTTAATTGAGTTCTGAATAAATTGTTTTGTTAAGAAATAGTTTAAATAAAATTCCCTAATTAAATAAACCAAGGAAAATTAATCAAAGGATTAGTTTAATATAATTTTTATCTTTTATAAGATTTTCCGAAGCTTCATTAGTGTTAACTAATAACATTATGAGTATCAAATAGTATTCTAAAACCAATTTACATAATCAAATATTTATTTTAATACTGGTTAAAATTAACTATAAAAGTAGATTTTATTTATAATAGAAAAAAATTCTATTAATATTTTTAATGAAACAAAAAACACACAATATAATAAAAAATGTATTTAGTCTCATGCGGATACCTAATCACCTCCATTTCAAAATCACCCACTAGCAAGGTGATTATAAATTTATAATTATATAAATAACATGGATTAGGTATATAGAGAATAGATTACAAGATATCTAGGCCATATAGGGACCTCTTCCACTATAAACATGGGAATAAATTTACTCAGGTCATAGAAGGACCTCATCCAAAATCATGCCGATAAAATGATGAAAAGAGAGAGAAGAGAATATCTTATATCCTTTAACTCAACAGAAGGAGACAACATTTGTTGATATATAAGAAAAACAACACACTTCTCAAAATTAAAACAAAAAATAAAAAAAGAATGATTTATGATACAGAAAATATAGTTTTTCTAAATATGATGTGTTCCAAATGATTGAGTCTCCTTAGAAGTGACTTCGAGAGGATCTTAATCTTATTCACTGAATGTAGTAGTAAGACAGATCATTCTAGGGAACTATTTATACCAATATTAGGAATGGATTTGGAGGTTTTATGAGAACCAATATTTCATAGTCACATGTAAGTCAGAATGTTGTTTGTAAGATATCACAGGATGATCGTTCAAGTAATAGTAATGTATGAGTTTTTCTCTTTTCCATCATCAATATCCACATGAAATAGACATCCATGAATATAATGAAGAAAATGATAGTGAGCCATTTTGACAAACAATCATAATGATCCTATGCATCCTCATATTGAGCTCTGATTATGACTTTAATGTTCCTTATAATAGTAAAGAATATAATGTGACATCCCAGAATAGGATGTGACATTATAGGTTCCCTGATATCAGCGGACCACATAGATTCATGTGCATCTCCCCTATTTCTAGAGGCTTCCAACTATAATTGAGTCCCTAGGGTGTTCCCATGGGTAGAGTATACCCTCATTACCAGAATATAGTACAACAGATAAATATAACCTAATATAAATTGTGTAAGAAATTTAATTAAAAAGTTGAACCATAGAAATAAATTAAATAGAATAGGGAAAATATAATTAATCAATTGGAATAAATAATAATGATTTGTAATTTCACTAGAAAAATAAAAAATTAGATACGATATGGAAATCCTAACATGTTCCAAAAAATTATAAAGAAATTAAAATACCATCAAAACAATCTGTTGCTCTGACTCAGTCATCTTCTATCAAGATCCATCCGAAACAATAAGAAATAAAGTGTTCGAATCCACATTCTTCCCTTTATCAACACCTTCATTTTCGTTGTCTTCCTGGGATTGAATTTTTCCTAGAGAGGGTGTGTGATAAATCTTATTGGGCCACAACCATTAGTGTTTATAACATCCAGACTATGTAACTGAGGTGTAACTGTGTAGATGGAAGCTTATATAATGTAATTCGGTACAATGTAACTAAAAACCCAAGTACCATCTTCATCCCTCAGTATGTGTTTGAACATTTAACAAGTTAATTATTTGATTATTACATGTTTATAAAGAAGTAACATGTTAGAAATTCTGAAGTTTAGAATATGTAATAAGGCAACCAATAATTATATTTTAAAAAAAGTTGCAAGTTTATAACCAAGGCAATGTAGTCCTAAAGGGTCTCCAACTCATTAACGAATGTAGCCTGAATAAGGGTAAGAGTGTAATCCAAGGAGCATAGTCAGAGGAATTATACATCAAGATTCCTATCGAGTCATAGGTGATCATCCGAGGTAAAATAAGGATAATGGATGATTGGGCCCCATGGAATTTAATGATGGAACCTAATTTCCAATGATAGATACAAAGAGTGTATCCAAGGAATCCTATAATACTACAACAGGGATCCTACAGTGTCAAACCAGACATCCAATGTTATATAAGTAGCAGGTTCTATGTGGTTCTCTTTCAAAGAGACCTACATCCTAGATTGAAAATTGGGTTCTCGAGTTCTCAATGCATTCCCCATGGAATCCATGATGATCTTGAGTAATTCCACTTATATTTTAATAATAAAGTGATATAATATTTCATAAGGTTCAAGACATTACATTTCATTAGTGTGATAATTCTAATTGGGCATGCATCCATTTAATCAAGTCTTAATTTATCAATAAGACAATTTGGTTCATTCCTCTACATTAATTAGTCAGACAAGGCCATGTAGCAGGAAACCCTTTAATCATCTTATAGGTAGTCTATAAATTCATTTTGTTCAAGACTTTCCTTTCATTAGATTGATAAGGCCATCTATCATCCAACATTTTAATTAAAACCACGTAAGTCAATTCCAATTAATAAGTTTCACCCCTCTTCCCTCTATCGACATGGAATGGTGTGCTACCAATGTACAATGAAACATTCCTTTACTGTGAATAAGTCCAATCAATATACATATATATTCATTTCATAATATCATTTTAATCAATTACTTATAATTGGGAACTTACCTTAGGCTGGTCAACTGTATGTAACATGGTACTAGCCATCCAACATTTCTTGATTTAATGGAAAATTAATATAAGTAGGCTTACCATTACTGTGTTAAATCTTGATAACACCAGAATAATGGATCAAAAGTGTCAAAACACTAGATACTCGGTTATTGCATAACTCCCAACAAGTTTTGTTCAGTGTTGTGGGCATAACCACCAACAAATAATCACATATATGGAAATAGAATAACCATATGGTTATAATGAATATTATCAGGACATATTAATTCAATAATGACACCCGATGCACCCGGTCGGGCCTACACGACAATTCCAAAAATCAAAGAACTTGATGGATGAGTTAAAGACCACCCACCTTAGGCTCCTACATATATCATCCTCTGATATCAACCTATAATTGTGCTTATAGTGGAGTAGATCTTAGAAATTATTAAAAATACTCACACCACGATAACTATATCATGAGAATGAGAGGAGAAGAACATATCAAATGAACTCGAGTATTTACTATTAGGAATACAATGTGATGAATGGATGAACAATCATATCCCAAATGAATCATATCTCTTTATCCCTAGGTTATTGCTAAAAAAATATCCAAAATGAGAGAAAATGTAGTTCGTCCCATTGGAATATCATATTGGGGGGAGTGATTAAAATGACATCATTAAAGGAAAACATGTATAATCGCCAAAAAAATCAGGTGGTGCATGGTTTGGTTGCATAGTTTTCCAAACATTGCACCATCCATGCACATGAATCTGTAGGTAGGGGTGTTCTTCAAGGTTCAGACACTCTATTTTGTTATTAATGCGCCAACTGTGTGAGGTGTCTCTACTAGAATATTCTGCCAATCTACATGCTTGTATCAAACTATGTGACCTTCCCATATGTTTTTCTCTAGCCATGAAATATGTCGATTATTTCCAGAAAGATGGGTTCCAGGCTTCGAATAATCCTTAAACACACTCGTGACCTTCTATAACTTATTAGGAAACCATAAAATTTCCAAATTGATGAATTAGACAGAAATTATAAGGACATATATCTGTGTGAAAAACCAAGTTCTTACCATCTTTCCCCATTTAATGAACTCTTCCCTGAGTTTAGCTTCCAAGGATGGAGAAACACTATATGAGGACAACCCTTTCCACTGATACATTTTTCGGCCTCCCATTGCCATGAATCTTCCAGCACAAAGCTGTGTTGACATTGTACCCATACTAGAGGGAAATACTGGCCACATGTATTGGGGTTTCTCTGGTCAATGATGCATAATGGATACTACTCACAGGTAGCATCGATATCTAACTAAACTTCCATGGGATCTGAAGTATGAGACAGATAAATGTGATACTGGTGATGCCGTAAAACATGAAAGATTTCATGCATGACACGATATATCTGAGGTAATCTAACTTGATAGGCTACCACCTGACTCACTATAGAATATAAAATGTCCCTACATTATTATGCAATAACCTCGCCTACATCCATATATTCCAATTCCCTAGACTAGAAGATACTCGCATGAAAAATTGATCCCCAAAAATGAACTCTAGAGGTCATCGATGATGATCAGATTATGATTTCTTTCTATACTACGTAGTTGGAAAACTATTTTTGATCATCTGGACCTTCTCTGAAGTCTCTTTAATGAGGCAAGGACCTATTAGTGATGACTCTTCTACCGTAATCTAGAATAGGGTTGAACAAAACAAACTACCATCTATGGCCTTAAAAGGATACTTCTGAATGATCACATGGAAGCTATTATTATAGGTGAACTCGACAAGAGGTATATGCTTCTCCCATGAATTGGAAAAATAAAATACAAATGATTAGATAATATCCTTTAAAACCTCTATTGTCCATTCTAGTATTCCATTGGTCCAAGGGTGAAAGGTGGTTCTTAGATGCACATGTGTTCTCGTTGCCTTCTGAAATCTCTACCAGAACCATGATGTGAAACAAGAATCTCTAACTGAAATGATTGTATGAGAGACCACTTGTAGTCGTATGACCTCACAAACATATATTATTCAAATATAATCCATTGATATAGTCTCCCAAATAAGAATAAAATTGGATACATTCATATGTCAGTCAATAAATACCCATAAAACATCACTGCCTCTTGGAGACCTTGGTAAGCCAACTAAGAAATCCATGTTGATATCTTCTGATTTCCATTTTATTATAGTAAGTAGTTGAAAAAATCATGTAGGATTCTAGTGATCTTATATCACATTCTTAAAGGTGGAACACCTAGTGATGAAGCAAAAAATCTTAGGTTTCATCCCCAACAACCAATACTAGCATCACACTTCTTGATACATGCTCGAGATTCCAGGATGAACTACCCACTAGGATGAATTCGACTCTCACATAAACTCCTCTATCATATTTGTGAGAACCCATACACTTCCATGAATATAGAATATTCCACCTCTATCTACAAACCAATTCAGAGGAAAGTCTTCTCTTGAAATACTCTTATATGGAACCAAGCCTTTAGGATCTTAAAATTTCATTCTATTCACCTTCACTAGGAGGGAAGAGCTAACTATCAAGACTGAGAGGTAAGAGAACTCATGACAGTCTTGAAACTCTTAATTCAACCCAGAAATGTGGGACATTAATTTCAATTCATCTCTGGCATCCTGTAATACCTATACCTGAGTTTTCCAACTCAGTGCATCTGCACCCACATTTCCATTCTCAAGTGTATAGGATATCTCAAAATCAAAGGATTATAGTTATTCAGTCCATATCATCAATCTGAGGATCATTTCACACTATCTAATGAATTATTTTAATCTCTTATGGTCTGTGTACACCACAAAATTCTCACCCAATCGATAATGTCTCCAGAAAAGTAAGGAATAAACAAAGGCTTCTAGCTGAAGTCCATGCATCGGGTAGTTTCTCTCATAAGGTCTCAATTGTCATGATCTAAAAACTATAAATCAATCCTGCTACATCATCTATAATACTAGAGTGATTCCTAGTGCATCAAAAAAATATGGTACAGTCTCTATGAATATTTGGCAGGACCCGAATAGGTGCTGAGACAAGACACAATTTCAGATCTTGAATGGATTTCTCCTATGCTTCTGACCATATAAACATAAAACCCTACTTTTAATGGCTAGTAGGCAGTGACTAAAGGCATGAAACGTCTTTTATGATATACTTGTAATATCCAACCATCCCGAGGATTCTCAATATATCAAACATGTTCTTGGGAATCTCCAAGGAAACAACAAAACTAACCTTTTCTAGGTTGATAGATACTCTTACTTCCTATATTATATGACCCATGAAGTTAACATCGTAAATCCAGAAGTGGAACATAGCATGAATCGCATAAAAATGATTTTCTCTCAGTTTACTAAGAATGATTTCAAGGTTCTTGGCATTATCATTTTGAGTATGAGAATAAACTAAGAAATTTTCAACAACAACCACAACAAATGAATCAATATAGGGATTAAAAACCATATTCATTTGATCCATGAAAATAGTGTTTTCAATATTAAGACCGAACAAAAACAAAATGAACTCAAACATACCATATGTACTGTGAGAAGATGTATGAGGTCTACTGATGCCCTGAGTCAGACCTGATGATAACCTAATCACTGGTCGAAATTAATGAATGTCCTTGCTCAACCGAGATAGTCGAAGAGATCATATATTTGAGGAAGTGGATATCGGTTCATGAACATATGTTGGTTGAACCATTTGTAATACACATATAGAAGTAGTTTTTCATCCATATTCTTAGAAAAAAACATGAGTGAACTACAAGAAGACGTACTAGGCTATATAAAAAAATTTCTCTATAAATACTCTAACTACCAATTCAGCTCCTGATGTTCTGTAGGTGTCATCGTATATGGAGGAGTTGACACTGGATTTACTCCTAGAGCACACTAGATCATAAAATATATCTTTCTCTCTCGATATAATCCAGAAAATTCATTGGGAAATACATACCTAAAATGATCCAATACTTGACTGAAAGTAGCTTGGTGTAAACACCAATACCCCATGAAGAGATTTAAAATCTTGGCAGTCACTCAACCAATCTCATGAAGCTCTAGTCTATATCTTCTCTCTTAGATATCCCAATCACCAATATGTAGATAATCTCTTCCCTCTTGTGATTTAAAAGAGACACCACAACGATAATATTCTAAAAAAATGTAGTACAAAACCAACCAATAAATCCCAAGAAGTACTTCAAAGAATATAATCTTGACAAAAAAGATGTTCCATAAGAAATTGTAACTTCATACCACAAGGGGAAGGTCCCTACATTATAGTATGCCCTCTTACATCCCTTTTCACCGAGTATCTAGGACACCACAATAATAATGTATCTATAATCCAAGACATTCCATGATAGATATAGAGTTAAATTATTTTGAATAACCTGTATCATATAATGTCGATACTATATTAGATTTCAGAGGAATATTACCTCATATTGTAAAATTCCCTACATCCTGATCCTAGGTTATCAACTATAGAGCATGAATCCTTCATAATCCATACCCATGTGCGGTAGTTAGACTTCCACAAACATAACTACTCTATTAGAGATGCTGGTGATCCGGGGTATGGATACCACAACCATGACTTCTTCCTCACCCAATCCTATTGGTGTTCTTCCAACTCCCCCTGGCTTTGAGTAAAATAACTTGCTCCTAGATGGGGATATGACACAAATCCATTTCTACATGTAGATGGAGAATAATTCTTGATGAAGTTTTGAAGATTCCCCACACGGTAGCAAGACCAAACTCTAGTGGGTTTTTATCACCATGAGGCTTTATGTGACCTCATCGACTACACTTATGAAAAAACATGAAGATATAAGAATAGTTACTATATTTTTCACTTCCCTAATTAGAAACCTCAAGGGAAAGCTTCCTACAACTGATATAACTGGTATATTTCCACGACAAATCCTCAATTCATAGAACTATTTCATTACCATAGGTTCCACTCATATATAAGAGCATGGTTGATTATTTCATAAAAAATATTCAGGTTAAATATATTCACCTGAGTATGGATGGTTTACTGTATCCCATCCTCAAAACGTCTAGAACATGAAATCTCATCACCATATAGAAGTAGAGAAATGTTCTAAAAATATGTGAAAAGCGTTGAATATTTCATAATTTACAATGAACCTGACACATGATGCATTAATATTTTCACTCTATCTTCTCTCAACATCTAAGGAATGAAAATATCATGAAAGGAAGTCTGGATATCATCCCATAACATGCCCTGATGATGACCAGCCTAAGTAATACCATCCCACTATCACTTGTCTGAATCCTGAATCATGTAAGCAATATGTTTGAATCTCCACATTGGAAGAGTGTTTATATACTCAACGATAGACATGGTGGCCTTTATCCAAGACTTATAATCATGCAGACCTCTATCCCCCATGTACATGTGTTGATGAAGTAGCTGTAAATCGTGAGTCAGATCATCCATCGTAGATGCAAGTCGAGGGGCACCAAGCATGGATTGCATCATACACAATAATATATCATTAAAATGGGCATCATCGGCTAGATTTGGTACAATAGGTGATGCCTCAAGTGTTAGTCCGGGAGGTATGAATGGCGAATTAGGGTCTACAGTGTCAGAGCATTGCCCTCTCCACCCTCCTATAGTATGATATGAGGACGTCATCATGACATTGGTATATAAGTTCCATGATCATGCCTCAGATTATGATTTAGTAAGATTGAGAGGAACACTTGAAGATGCTAAAAGAGGATAGGTGCACTACTAAAGGTATGCTACCGCAACTACCTGATTATATGAGTAGGTACTAATAAGTACTAAAGTAGAAGTATCATTTAATTTTATATTTAATTTCATGTTTTCCCCCTTTAAATTTCATAAACAAGACAATGAGGGAGAAGGACATGATACCATTTCATTTTATATGTAATGTTTCACATTAAGAAGGATATCCATTCCCACTGAATCAGTTCTCATATACCTTATCACTGAAAATGACATCCATTTTTTATATCATAATAGATCGACTCGGTAAATTACTCATCCCAACCCAGGCATGTCCATACACCTCATGAAATGTGAAAAGCAATTAATCAATGACAACAAAGATCAATACCATCATTAGATAACTATAACGTCATCATTCAACAATTACATTCATATTGAGTAACTAAAAGCAGTGGAACACACCTATATTAAAAGAAAATATGCATGAAATGTGAAATCATGGTGCCTATAATGATCCACGTAACAATTATCTATTCCCTCATATCATCTAGGAAATGATTAAATAATCCCTAAATCAATATAAAAAACAACAAATCCATACAGTATGTGCATTATTAATGTGAAAAAATCAATTAATGTGTTCTATCAGTATGATTTGGGATTAGTTGTTCTTGTGGAAAAATCTATACAGTTTGTTTTTGGAAATGTATGGTTATCTTTATAGGACTAAATTTTGTGAATAATGGCAACTGAAATTGGCAATGGAAGAGAAATATGGATCTTGGCACATGGATAGTTTACTAGGTAGCGTGATTGATATGAAGGAGTGGTCTTTGAAACTGAAAACTGTTTGATGAAATTGTTTGTGGAGAAGGGCGTGTAGTATGTAGAAGGCATGATAGTTCATAGTATGTATGAAGATAATGGATCCACATAGTGGAAAAGGAATTATGTTAATCTACATGAAAAAATGGTTCACTTATTGGGTGTGGTTCATGGTAGGATGATCAATATGTGGTGGAGGTTGTACCGAATCATGGATATGGTAAATCTAGATTAGCAGTTTTTGTGGATATATTTTCCTATATAAGGAGGGATAATCCCACCAATGAAATTGACTGTTAATATCATTAGATAAAATATATTTTCAATATGAATTTTGAAATTTTTGAAGGTAATTCGTGAGGGAGAATTCCCCAAAGCATGAAGTGGTTCGCGTAGAAGAAATTTCACCGATGATTTTGGCGGGAAAAAAATACCACAAAGGATGTGGTATGCAGAGGAAGATGGTGATGCACGTATGTGGTTTATAAAGGCAATCCTGAAGTAGAGAACAGTTTTTAGATATAGCATGTTTCACAGAGGGGGTTTGCAAAGTCATTACGCAGTGGTGGTGTGTGATAGCTACGACAAAAGCTTTCCTCGGAAGAATGGAGGTTTTCGGAAGTCAAAGCAGTATGTGGTGGAGGTGATATGTATACCATACCCACTACATAGTACACGATTGAACAAAGGGGTTCATGATTTTAACAAGGTTGATTTGAGTGGAATCAAATAAGTTTTCAATATTATTTTATGGTATTTAACAATTCCTTTAAAGGAGGATTTATTCTACGGGGGAAAAACGAACTTCAAAAGAGTATCTACCTAATGATAAGGATGAAAGGATTCATTAAAATTAAGGGTCCAATAGGCCAATAAATTGTGTTCTTCCTATATGTCTATAAACTTTGACTGAATTTATTTTCAAGAGAATTGAGAAAAGTAATATGAAGAAGGTGACCCTTTCTACTGGTAGTGAGCCAGAGAAAAAGGTAGAGGGAGTGACCCTTTTTAATACTATGAGTAGACCCTAAAACTTTTAAAGGTAGTAATCCTTGGCATAAAAGATCTAGCCCGAACATTGTACACATTATTGGAAGTAATCCACAGTGAATTTTGTCGATTGGTACAACATCGTAGAATGTTCGTTGGACGTATCCTATTAAGGGTAAAACAAGTAAAAATAAAATTTTCATGTGTGTGGTTTCAATTATATTCATATTTTTCTACATGAGGAAGATAAAAATGAGTTTTGTTTATCAATGAAACAAGATCCAAAAGGGAAAAAATTTTAATCTGTCTTACCTTGATTCAACCCCCCTATAAGGGTATTCGACATAGTGGACCTTAAAATCACTGAATGGGGAAATGATATCAACTATATTAGGAAATAAAAAGCAATAATTTAATATTGGGTAATGTGGATTTTACCCCGAACATGGTTTCGCGATGCCCAAGCACGACTTCTTACCAAGTCTCAAATAATTTCTAATCACTGATCTATTCTATCCAAATAGTAAAGCAAGAATGGAACCATTATAATACCGATATGTGACTTCTTAGACTAGGATTCCACATAATAGGTGCCCCAATCTTGGTGGACCACATGGCCTCAAGTGCATCTCCCCAAACACATGAAGCTTCCAAATAGCAGTGATGCCCTAGGTAGTATTTATTGGGAGACTACTCCAACTTTAATAGTGTAAATAATAATAGATAAATTAATAGAGGCCAAATAAAAGATTAAATTTATGTAAACAATAGTAGAAGACTAAATAAATAAATATAAAAGGACAACAACAACTATAAAAATTTGAATAACCGATGATTATATTTCCTGATACTATAAAAGTAGAAAACATGGATACAATATATAAGGAATAACATGTTAAACATGGGTATAAATAAATCAAAAAACTATCCCAATAATCCCATGCATCGGCTCGGTCATCTGATATCGTTCTCTGTCATGATCAATATTCTATCAAGTGTTCTAAGCCACATGCATCATTTTATCAAACACCCGCTTTCATGTAGTTAGCCCAGGGAATAATGCTTCCCAGATTGGGTGTGAGATAAATCTCAGTGGGCCACCAGAAATGTTGTCTATAACATCTGCTCTATGTAATAGATGTGTAACTATGTGCCAACATGCATATTTAAAGTAAATAAGTACAATGAAACTAAATACCCATGTACCTACTTCAGTCATCAGCTAGTCTCTGAACACGTAACCAGTTCATTATTTTACCAAAACTAGTTTATAAATAGTAATATGTTAGAAAAAGTGAAGGTTCCAGGGTGTATCAAGAAAACCTATAATGGTATTTAATTAATGAATTTCTAACGTAATAACCACGGAAACGTAGAACTCAAGGGTCTCCAACTCAATAATGAATATTTCCCAGCTAAGGGTATGAGTTTCATTCAAGGATAAAAATCTAATGAATTGAATATTAAGATGCCTACAAAGTCAACTGTTATCATCCAAGGTATTTTGGGGCTTTGAATTGATTGGGTCATAATCGAAGCTAGTCATATCCTTGAATCAGAATGGGGTTCCCTTGTAAGAACCCACATCTTCATTTCAGGTATGGATCTTTATTTAGGGTTGTTTTGTTGAAAAAGGATGATAATAGGTTTTTCAATGTACATTTTGTGTACTCTTAATTACATTTATTGTACCTATAATTCCATGTATATTTGTGTTCTATCCATCTAATGGACGAAAAATTGGTCGTGTGGTGACCAAGCTGACCACTTAAGTTGGGGTCCGGTTAAAGACACTAAAAAATGTGTAGTTTTAAATAACACACGATTTAATTTTATATACAATTGATATATCAGAGTCGTATGGTGTCTCATGTTAGTAAATTACTTTATCTTCCTGTGTTTCATACATGATTGATCAGGAATGGTCAATAAAAATTGAACCCCTGAATCTCCATATGAGCTCCGATTGAGACATTGTTGGGTGTGTTGGAATCCAACCGGTGAGTTCTCAAATTATCTAGAAAACTTCTTCCTAGTTTTCCTATATCTTTAATTATTCAATTTTGTTAATTTTAACCTTTTTTAAAATAAAATCCAATATATGATGATTCAAGGGTCTATGTTCATGTATTTTGATCGTACGACATTGAGGTAGGTGGTTTGGCACTTTTGTTATTTGAATTTGGATTACAGATGTTAAAAGTGACACCTACCCACATCTGGGGTGTTGCATGATTTGGAATTTAACACTGTTTATTACATGATATGGATTAATTGATTGATAAAGGGTTGTTTCTTATGCATAAGGTTGGATAACTGGTTTATGGGACACCCCATTGGTGAATTTTTCATTGATTTATTATTTATGGATGTTTGGTCTAGGATGCATGTTAGGCTTTCCTTGTTTTCTATGCCATGACTTGTTAGGATAGAGTTTTTGATTATATGAAATGCATGTGATATTCATTGTGAATGTTTATCCATATAGTTGAAATAGATTCCATGAGCTACTTTGATATGGTATTCCCACTATTTGTGCAATGGACCGTGAGAACCTTGGACCAAGAAGACTGAGGGACATCAAGATTATTTACACAAGACCATTAGAGCCTTGGATTAGATGGTGGACCTAGGTGGTCATTTATAATTATTTATTCTTGGTTTACCTAGGGTTATTGACCATGAGTGATTCCCGGGTGGGTTTTTATAATTTATTTATGCTATGTTGACCAAGGCGTATGGACCGTGAGAGGTTCCCAAGTGGTCTCTTGTAATTGAACTATACTCTGTGGATCTAAAGGGGTAATACCATGAGAGATTCCCAATGGGTTATTATTTAAGGAATTGGATATATTTTGTAAAAAATGGTTTAGAATATGATATCTTTACGAGAGGGTCATTTGTGAATAATTTAATGATTATGACGAGTCTTCCAAGACAAAGTATAAGCATGGACTCATTCTTACATGATTGTTTAGATAGTCATCTGAGAAATCTGTTTTGGATAATTTATATAGGGATGTAGAAATTAAGCTAGATTCTAGGGTTATATGATTCAATGGATGAATAATGAATGTTAAATGAATGTAATTGAAATGGTATGATTGTTTACTATTAAGTACCTTCTAGTTTATTACTTCATTCTTGCATATTATCTGCTATATATATTCACTAACATTTAAGCACAATTAATTTGGTGGTTTACTACTAGGATTTGTCTGTCACCCTATTTGTTTCATTATTTTATACCCATACAGATTATGTGATTGTATTTATAGACAAGGAAAATCTACCTTCCTCATCAGGTACTTGAACGTTGTTGGAGATAGAGAGAATGGGACCAAGCTAAGGCTTGCAATGCTGTAAGAGTTTACTTTTTTTATTCATTACTGGATTGTATTGTATTTCTCGTATTGTTACATGATTGGCTGTTTTCCTAGAAACATATGGCATGTATCAATATATATATGACATTGCTTTTTTTATTTAATTTCAGTGATCTCCAGTTTACTTTTTTTTTGTATTACTGCTTTGCAGTTGATTACTATATTCCCCTATATATTCTCTACCAATTTGGACCTAGTAACCCCAATATCTCACCTTCACCCTTGCTTCTAGTTGAAATCCTCTAGCAATTTGGGAAATACACTTGAGGTCATGTGACCTACCGAGTTTGGGAAACCTTTGGGCAGCACCCAGATCTTGGATGTTACAAAGTGGTATCCAAGGCAGGTTATTTTATACTTTTTCATACTAATTGGAGGCATTATAATGGGATTTTAAGGATAATAAGTTTGTTAAATAGGTGTGCCCATGAGTAGCTACCACCTGTACAAAGAAAATCCAAATTACCTAGAATATGGATTTTTTGTTGGATTTTCAATTGTTAC
This sequence comes from Viscum album, assembly GCA_963277665.1. Taxonomy (NCBI): domain Eukaryota; kingdom Viridiplantae; phylum Streptophyta; class Magnoliopsida; order Santalales; family Viscaceae; genus Viscum; species Viscum album. The sequence goes on from OY728165.1 coordinate 1,564,152,661, forward strand.
AGTTGTTTTGATTTCACCATTGGGTGATACACATATATTCTTCTATTACCATTAAGATTATTTGAGGATTTATTCTTTTGAAACTTGATGAGACGAGGGTATTCCATATCATGAATAATATAGGGACTGGTTAGAAATCACATTCCATACTTTTTTCCATGACATTTTGACAGCATTACTAACTTCAAGTTTTTGTGATATGTTTTTGTGCTAAATATTCATGTTGTTGTGATGGATTCTGTGATAGAAATACCTAATGTTTTGATATGGTATTGGTATATGTAATGTTTCATTTGGGTGGATGCCATTCTTTGGAACCTAATGTGTTATGGGCCCTCATGGATCGAAATTTGGTGGATTATGTTTTAACATTAATTGAATTCTATTACAATTAGATATGAAATAGGATTCCAATCTTTGATTCGTGGGGAGTATGGGTCCCCATGGATTAGAATTTTTCATACCTTGGCCAAAATTTATGACCGTGGTGTTCTAGAGAATTTTCAAATTCTTATTGTCTGCGAAACACAAAAAAACTTGGTTTGGGATGCTATAAAAAAATTCCATGTGTCCTTAGGTTCTGTTGGAAATTACTTTTATTAAGTATACATTGTTTACCATATGTACATGATGTGTACTGTATGTACACACCATGTAGTTGTTGATTGTGTAACTGACATTGTTAGTATATACACATGGATAGTAATATCTTTCCTGAACATGATGTGTAATAGGAGTACAAACCATGCTATATCTGACTTTGTATCCGGCCGTGTGACTAATAACATGGGGGGATTGAACATTTGAGTACACATCAAGTCTAGGGTGAACACACTATGTAATAATACACCAACAGAACCATGTAGTTCTAGCCATATAGATGTTCCTGGGTAGATGGAGATATTCAAATACATGTCATGTTTCATGAGGAACACACGGTGTGTATGGGGTGTTACATGACCAGGATGGTAGAGGAACACAACCTTGTTCATGAATAAGGGAACACATCATGTAGTGGATCTACATGCTATGTAACCGTCCTTGGTAACACATTAATATTTTTCTTTTTCTCATTCCATTATTGGACTTCTATGTTGTAGTCTTTGATAATCTCATATTGTGGTGTGTTATGGACCACATAGAGACAAGCCACCAAGACATACACCGGGTTTATGCTAGGTACATGGTAATTAACATACCCTAGAAAATGGTTGATCAGGCACTACCATCAGATCCTCTCATTTTTCTTATCTTGGCACCAACGATTATACAAGACACAGGTGTTGATGCACACTATTCGATGAAGGCTTTATGAGGTTGATACATACTTTTCAGGGAGCACCACATCCTGCCCGAGCTATGGACGAATTGACACATGTGTTCCAATAGATGTATCCTCCCACTTTTTTAGGGGATATAGGGCTACACGCTATAGATTCATGGTTAGAGGCCATGATTTCTATATTTGAAAAACTGGATTTGCCTCTTGAGGGGAGAGTGAAGGTCATGATGTACATGATCTGTGATTCTTCCAAGAGATGATGGGATGTTATCTCATTGGTAGGACAACATCATGATATGACATGGGAAGAGTGTCAGAGTTCCTTCTATGATTACTTCTACCCTAGTACCTTGAGGGCCGACCAAGCATGGGATTTAATGCATTTTTAATAGGGTTCTATTTCAGTGATGGATTATTCTTATCAATTTATAAAGCATCAGTTCTTCGAACCAGCATTGGGAGGTTATGAGTTATCACTTCCTAGGTGATTTGAAGATGGTCTCAGGTATGATATTTGTTCACAGTTTAATGTTTTCATGTTGTCATCCCTGACTGCTATAATAAACTATGTGCTGATTACCGAGCTTCTTGGGTTGAGAGGAATTACAGCCAATATTTCATGTTTTTATCTAGATGACTAGGGGACTTCCCAGATTGACATTCTTCTAGTGGTGAATTATCATAGAGGATTCTTCAAAAATGAATTTTCAAGTTTACCTCTGATTTGAGAGGTAGATTAATACATGGATCTTGTTCAAGGAGTGGAACCAGTGTCCAGTCCATCATATAGGATGGCTACACCAAATTTACCAGATATCAAGATGTAGTTGGAGGAGTTTCATGAAAAGGGTTTCATCTGACACCGTAATTCTCCTTGGGGATCACCTATCCTTTTGGGAAGAATCCATATGGTACCCTCTTAATTTGTTTGTATTATCATAAGATAAACCAGTTGATGGTCAATAACTTTTATCCCTTACCAAGGATGGGTGATCTACGTGATCAAATTTGAGGAGCCCAGGTGTTCCACAATATTGAAATGAGATCTAGTTATTGTTAGATACGCGTTAGACCATCAGATATAACTCTTACAACCATTGAGAGAATGTATGGTCTATATGAGAATTTGGTTATACCTTTCAGTCACTCAAATGAACCGGTAGTTTTCATGGTAGTGATTGACTGATTGTTCCATCCTTACATGGATTCCATTTTTGTAATCTTTAAATATGATATATTGGTGTACTCTCACACATGACATGACTATGAAATCGATCATGAGATCATATTGAGTACACTATAAGAGATTCAGTTATATGCTAAGCTATCAATGTTCCACTTTTTGATGGATGAAATTCACTTATTGGTTCATTTCATCTCAGAGACATAAGTATTTGTAGATCTAGAGAAGGATAGAGCAGTAGTTTCCTAGGATAAGATAAAGAACATATTTTATGTATGGATTATTCTATGGCTGGATGGTTACTATCGATGTATTATTTAGTAAATTTCATGCTTACATCACCACTAACGGGCATGAATAAGAAGGGTACAAAGAACATCTGTACTGATTCCTACGATTCTTCCTTTTAAGAGATAAAAGCGATGTTGAATTCAGTACTGATCCATATTGTTAAATATCCATGCCAGAGTTACGACGTTTAATTTTACACAATATGTGTCAGGCTTCGTTCCATTATTATATAGGGGGAATGAGTCATTGAGTATGGGTCTCGGCATTTGAGGCCACATGATAAGAATTATCTAGCACAAAATCTTGAGTTGGTTGTGGTTGTGCATGCTTTGTACTTTTGGAGACATTACCTTCTGGGAGAGAATTTTCTAATGTACAAAAGACACTAGAGCTTAAAGTATATCTTTACTCAATGAGATATGAATTTCCAATAGTGAAGGTGGGTTGAGTACCTCTAGTATTTTGTCTTTGAGCTTCCCTAATGCCTCAGAATGGAATGCAGTTGCTAATGCGTTGAGCAGGAGGAAATAGATATAGGTAGTTCATGAGGCCAGAAGTGAGTGGTAGCTCATGGATATGTTCTATGAGATTCATTTGGAGGTTCACGACATACATGGGAAGAATTTTCTTTCTTTGAAAAATGTTACCTCTACTATACTGGATCAAGGGAGAATGGAGGACCTAAAAGATTCCAAAGGCCTTGTCTGATGGGAGAGTGTGCTAGAAGAGGACCCTACTCTTGGGTGGACCATAGGCAGGGATGTGGTTTTTTGATTTCATGGGTGCGTATCAGTGTCAATAGACACACATGAGGAGTAGATGCGAGATTTTATTGCCTCCATATGCGCAGTTAATCTTTGTGTCACCATGATGTATCAATATTTGCATCATCAGTATTTGTGGTCATATATGAAGAGGGATGAAGCTGTTTTGTTATGAGATGTTCCACTTGTTAGTTGGTTAACGAGGAGCATCAGTGACTAGAAGGGATATATCAACAGTTAAACATTCTTGAGGTGAAGAGGAATGATGTTGCGATTGAATTTTTGATAGGTGTTACATGGTATCCTCGATGGAATGATGTGTTTTTGGTTATTATCGATAGTCTCATGAAGGATATACATTTCCTTCCAATTAAGGAAGCCTTCGATTTTGATGATCTAGTAAGGTTGTACATTAGAGAGATTGTATGTTTACATGAGAACCTATACTCTATCATTTCACTGAAGGATGCACAATATACTTCTCATGTCTATCTGGGACTACGAAGGGCTTTTGTTACATAGGTACATATGAGTAAAACATACCATCCACAAATATATTGTCAGTCCGAGTGCACGATTCGGGTTTTGGAGGACATGCATTGAGCATGCATCCAATATTTTGAGGGCTCTTGGGAGAGACAGACACCCTTAGTGGAGTTTTCATACAATAATTGTTTTCAAGAAATGATTCAGATGGCACGCTATAAGGCTTTGTATGGATGTCCATGCCCATTAACCCTATGTTAGCTGGATGTAGGAGAGGCAGCTATGCTAAGACCTCGTCTTCTCTAGGATACCACTGAGCATGTATAGTTAATTTAAATGATGATGGCTATAGCATAATCTCTCCAGATATCTTATGCTGGTCCACTATGATAACCTCTGGAGTTTGAGGCGACAGACCCGGTTTTCCTATGTGTCGCACAAAGGATAACAAAGCTAGAGGTTTAGGAGAAAGGGGAAGATTTCCCTGAGATACGTTGGTCTGTTTGATGTTTTATAGATAGTCCGTCTGGTTTTTTATCAGTTGTAGTTACTTTTGATATACCAGGATATGCAAAATGTCTTTTAGGTTTCTCAGATACAATGTTAGTTTTTAGACATGACTCATGTTTCTCATCCCACACAGGTTTATTTGGTGGTCGATGCATCCTTCAGAGAGCACCCTATTAGGATTGTGGAACGCAACATGATGGTTTTCTAGTAACAGTATTTTCCTCTGGTATAGGTGCTATGGAAGCACGAACAAGTACATGATGAGACTTGGGAGAGGGAGGCTTGTGTATGACTGCAATAGACAGAGTTGATTATATAATATTCTTCACCAACTTTGGAAGTGAAAATTAGGGGCGAATTGCTTTAAAGGGGATGTTTTTAAGAACCCATATCATCTTTATTAGGTATGGATCATGATTTTAGGTTGTTTTTGTGGAAAAAGGAAGAGAATATGTTTTTCTATGTTCACACCATGTACACCAATGTACACTTTGTGTACCTAGCATGTCGTGTTCTGGTCGTGTAATGGTTGAACATGTGGTTGTGTGGTGACCTAGAAGACTGCTTAAGTTGGGGGCCAGTTAAGGCTAGTACAAGGTGTGCAGAATTAAAGAACATGCCATGTATGTAAATTTCTAATTGATATATTAGAGAAGGTCCATATCTCATGTCTGTAAAAGATGTATTCTTCTTGTTTTTTTATAGGAGATCTCAGGAATGATAGATGATCATTGAACACCATATTCTAAGTATGATCTCTGATTGAGACAACATTGGGTGTGATGGAATCCCACCGGTGAGTTCTCAAACCCTCTAGAGCTTTTCTTCCATGTTTTCCCTCTCTTGTGAAATATTCAAGGTTGGTAGTTTTAACCTTTTTTTATATATATTCCATTATAAGATGATTAAAGGGTCGACGTTCAAATATATTGATCATAAAATATAGATGTAGGTGGTGTTTTGCATTTGTTGTTTGGGTTTTTATTATATATATGCTTAAAGTGATTCATGGCCGCGTGTGGGGTATTGCTTGATTTGGAAGTTAACACTTTGTATTACCTTCTATAGTTTGATTGACTATTAAATCATTTTTTCTTATGCGTAAGGTTAGATATATTTTTTATGGGACAACCCTTGGGTATATTTTACCTCGATTGATTATTTATGGTTGTTTGGTCTATAATTCTTATTTGGATTGCCTGGTTTTCCAGGAGTTTCCTAGTTAGGATGGAGTTGTTGTTTATATGAAATTCATGTTATATGATTTGTGAATGTTTACTCATGTAGTAGTTATTGATTACATGATCTTCATTGATATGGTATTCATTCTATTTGTCTGATAGACCGTGAGAGCCTTAGACCATGAAGATTTAGTGGACTTATAGATTATTTACACATGATTGTGAGAGCCTTGGTGTAGATGAATGACCTGGGTGGTAATTTTTAATTGATTATAATATGTTTAATGAGGGTTATTGATCATGAGATATTCCCATGTGGTCATTTAAAATTTAATGATGCAATGTTTACCAAGGGGTATTTGCCATGAGAGCTTCTTAGGTGGTCGTTTTAAATTAAACTATATGTTGTGGAACCAAAGGGGTTAGACCGTGAGAGCATCTGAGAGGGTTGTTATTTAACAAATTAGTGATATGTTAGTCCAAATGGGTTATACATTGAGAGATTTATTAGATGGTTGTTTGTTAATAGTTGAATGATTGTGATGAGTCTACCAAGCCAAAGCAAAGGAACAGACTCAATCTTAAAATATTTTTCAGATGTTCGTCTTTGACATCTGTTTTGGTTACATTACATGGGGATACAAAGCGTAGTCTAGATCTCTGGGTTACATGATTCAAATGTTTAATAATTAATAGTAAATTACTGTAATCGAAATTGTAGGATTGTTTACATCTGAGTAGTTCTATGTTTAATGCTTCATTCAGGCATATTACCTGCTATATATATTCACTAATAGTTAGACACATATTTTTTGGTGGTTGTCTTCTAGGATTCGTCTCACACCATGTTTGGGTAATGATTTTGCACCCAAAAAAATTATATGATTGTATGTATAGATAATTGGAATCTTCATTCCTCATCAGGTACATGGTTTCTATTGGAGATAAAGAGAATTGGACCCAGATGAGGCTTGAGATGCTGTTGGAGTTTACTTGTTTTTATTTTGTATTTCTTTGTACTATATTTCAATCATTTTGATGAGTTTGGCTATTTTACGAGAAAAATATTTCATGAATCATTATTTAAATGATATGTAATCTATTGATTTACATCCAATCCTCCATTGATTACTTATGATTGTATTACTTCTTGTGTTGTCGATTACTTTTTGTTTTCCACTCTATATACTCTACCAACGAGGGAATAGTTTACCCAATATCACACCATGTCCCTCACTACTATTCAAAAACCTCTAGAAATTGGTGGATCGACCTTAGGGTCATCTGACCAACTAGGTTCAGGGCCCCATTGGGTGACACCCATATCTGGGACATTACATCCGATGACCTCAAAGAATTTCCCATGGAATCCAAGATGAGCTCAAGTCAAGTTACTCTTATTTTAATAATTATGATATGAAAAATTTCATAATGTTCAGAACATTACCATTCGTTAGTGTGACAATGATTATTGGTCATGAAGCCACTTAATCCAGTCTTAACTAATCAATAATTACATTTGGTTTAACCCTTTACATTCATTAATGTTACAAGAAAAAGTTGCATTCCACCCTTTAATGATGCTATAATCAATGGATAAATTCATTTACTTCAAGAATTTCCATTCATTAGTTTGAAAATTCCAGTATCATGAAATCATTTAATTTAAACTAGGTATGTCATGTTTAATTAATAAGGTTCAATCTTCATCAGTCCATGAACATTGAATGGTGTGCTACAGACATGTAACCAAACAACCATTTACATTTTATAAGGCCAAGCCATATACCTATGTATGATTTGCATAATGGTATTTTAATGAATTACATATAATTAGTCACTAACCTTAATTGTGTCATGTGTAAGTTACAGGGTACAAGACATCCCCCATTTCATGATTTAATATACAATTACTATAAGGAGGCTTAACACTACTATGGTCCAACTCGAGCACACCAGAACGATGAATTAAATGTGTCAAAACACTAGAAACTCAATTATGGAATATCAATATACATGGGTTTTTGGGAGTTTTAGGTGTAACCACCAAAAAATAATTGCAAAAATGGAAATAGAATAACCATACACTTCTGATGAATATAGACACGAAATTTGAATTCAATAAATCGTACCCGATGAAGTCTATGAGCCCACACAACAATGTTATGTCAATGAACTTGAGGGATGAGTTATACACCACCCATGATAGGCTCGTAAGGCACCCCTCTTCAATATCGGCCTATAATTCAACTTGTAACAGGGTAGATCTCTAGAAATAGTAAATATTCTCACACCTCCATAACTTCGTCTAATGTAAGAGAGGAGATTAATGACTCAAAGAGACTCGAGTACATACCATTTCTCATCCAAGGTTATGAAAAAATCTTGATCAGATCCCAGATGAAGGAGATCTCTTGATCCCTAGGATAGGCCTTCAAAAATATCTAAAATGATAGAAAATAGTGTTCAAACCACTACAAATTCATCTAGGGGGAGAATTTGTTACAATTTGATAAGTATGGGAAAACAAGAAAAATCACCTAAAAATTAGAGGTTTGATATTTTGCCTCCTGGTTTTCAAAACTGTGCGCCTATCGTGCATGGGAATTTGTAGTAAGGGGTATAAAACATTGTTATACTATACAGATAGGTAAACCATGTACCAAACATGCACGATATCTCTTCCGGAAAATGTATCCCATCCTCACAGTCAAATCTATTCATGTTCCCCACACACGTGGTTTTCCCTTACTATGCGATAAGGCCATTTTTTCAAAAACATGGTTTCCATGCTCTGAAAAAGCCCTTAAAATCCTCGGGACCTTGCTAACTCATTAGGGATCTATAAAAGGTAATAAATAATGAGTTAGATAGAAATTCAATGATAAATACCTGTGTGAAAACAACGTTCAGACATATAATTTTGAAAATAAATATTGGAATTGATTGTGTTACTATTGCTAATGAGGTAATTTTATTCAAATCTTTGTGAATAGTGAGTGTTTCTAAAGATAACTATGACTCATGTATAGAAGTTAGCCAGGATAGTATTAGGTAATCTGGTGGTAGGTCTTTCTCTGCTGTTACACATCGTTAGCGGTGACTATTTCTCATGAACCGAATCTGATCACCACCGAAACCGGCACCAAACATGGCCCGTGACAAGGCCCGAAGGGAATTCGCGATCCCCACGGGCTGTCACAACTGCCTGGGTATCATAAAAATAGAATTGGGATTATTTACCCAGGTTTATATGAATAAAACAACAAATTAATACAATAAAACAAATCTGAATTTTCCAAACCAAACAATGTTTTCAAAAAAAAATCAGAACTGAATTACAAAGTCTGAAACAACTCGACATGACTATAACAAGGGTACAAAACCAATAATGAACATCCCAAGAACCGCAACATGGCAAGAGGCATTGCCTTCAAGCCATCTCCACAACACCGCATCATGAATGACCTGTGAAAACCCGAACTGTTGGAAAGAAAGTTGTACCCAACCCTGCGACAAAAAAATAACCAAGTATACTTACACCCAAGGGTGTAAGTAGGGTGTGTAAAAATTCCCAATAGGATACCGCCACTTATATATTCCTTGTGATAAACATTCAAAGATGAAAAGCATGCAAGTTTACAAAAACATGTAATTTCTAGTTACAATTTCAGAAAGATGAAACTAAAAAATTAAGTTTTCAAGTGGGCCAATTTAAAGATTCAATACTTTTATAATAAATTAAAAAGCTACTGAATTTCTCCATCCAAATATAACATATGATGATGGTATGTATAAAGGATCTAATGAGCACAAGCAATAGGAAATAACCCCTAGGCACTACCTAGCTATGGGTCCCAGGTACCTTGTATCTCGATGAGAGTAACCACAAAAAATATCTGTTCTCATGCACGATCCATTAGTAGGGAACATACCCATAACCTAGTGGTCCCCAATCATAATAATCATAGTTTAGTTAGATTTGTAAGCGTCAATCGTGCTACGTGAAACTGATGCCAAACACCAAAGATTCACTAGCATACTAGTACACGTCCACCCACCTAGATACCCGGGATTTCCCTTTGTACTCAAACAAGTTCAAAAAGCCATGAAATATAGTTTTCACATGAAAATATCACTTCCACATCACACATGAACCAAAAATCCCCATTAATATCACTCAATTGTCAAATTCCACTTTTCATTCAAATGTATTTTGAAATCAAACTTACACCAAAATAGCCCACAACACTTTTTGCATAACTTTCACAATCTAACACATCCTTAAACAATTTTATGATGTCCCTCAAAATATGATAAACCTCAAATAACAGCCCAATCACATGTTTTATAAAACCATTTTTTATAAACAAAATCCATTTTTCACATTGCACTCACACAAACAACCCACATCACGTTCACACCTCCTTCGCATTTCAGTAATTCGATTAATTATTTTTATAAAACATTTCCAAGATGATAAAAATAACACGAAAGACCTATTCACCATTATAATGGTCCTTTTTAACGTATAAACAATCAAAAATAGTTTTCCAATATGGTTTCACCTCTTACATAAATCATTAAACCATTCAAATCTTTAATAAACAATTCTAAAGAGTGTATCAAAGCTTGTCACATGAAACACATTTCAAAACCATATTTCAAGAACAAAATCACACCAATACAAATTCAAAACTGATTTGGCAGCCCCAAAAACATTTATTAAACTACCCCCAAGTGTTATACAAACACCTCAAGCAATACAACAAAATATCCACATGAAAGGCACACGTTTTCAAAACCACTTTCAAGAAGTACAATAAGTTTTTACAAGTTAAACCCATTAAAAACCCACATTAAGACCTAATAGAACACCAATACCATTAAAAATAATTATTTTCACCCCAAAAAAGATTTATTAAACCAATTTCATATGTTTTAAAACATAGCCAAACAATACCCAAAGTGTTTCACATGAAAACAACCAATTTTAAGCTAAAATGAAACTATAAAAATAAATGCTTTATCATATCCAACATAAATAGCATCCTCACAACACACAACATATTATGAACATTCATAATAAGTAATTCAAGAAAAATAACTCATATAAAAATGATTATACATGCAACCACCTTCCATTTATGTCGAAACCCTCAAAACATGGTGTGAAACATCAACCGCACCACCGTCGCACCTCAAGGAAGATAGATCCAGCCGTAGACCACATTATTAGACCAGAAAGACACCACATCAAACCCATGTTTCTAACCTCAACTTATGGACATGAGGAACTTCAAGAAAGGGTGAAAAACCCCTAAATAAATGGAATAAATCAAGGAAAGAAACACTTACTCGAAACACATTGAATAAAACGAACCAAATACACCAAAATTTAAATCTCCAAGAAACCAAACCTGATATAGAGGCTCTAATGGGGATGAGAAGGTCATGTGGGGACTTAAATGGGGGTAATAGAGTAAAAATTAAAAGTTTTATGAAAGAATCCACTCACCTTCTCAAATCTGGACGATTTGAGGAACCCTAAGAAGTTTTTCCCTACTTCGCAACCAAAATGAGGTCCAAAGTGGAAAAATGAATATTGGGGGTGAGGCTCGGGAATTTGTCTTCAGGTGGGAGGTTAAATCACTGAAATACAGTAAAAGATGTGTATGTTATTAATTATTAAAAAATCAATTTAGAAGTGGAAATGGCTCACGGGTTGGCCCAATTCCAAATTAATTCACTCAAACCCAAAATGTTAATGGGTTCAAAAAGGGTCCAAATGTACATTGGGATTTGGATAGGCCATAGGAGGAAATTTGGGAAGTTTAATGGATGAAAAATGTTAACAAATGAAGGAGTTATAAAAGAAATAATGTTTATTTATAAATCTGGAATTGGGCTCATGGTTTGCCCCAAATTTTGAAAACTCTCCATTTCCAAAAAAATGAATGGAAAACCCCCAAAACAAAGAAATAATGGAAATTAAATGAAAAATATATTTAAAAAGTTTCATGTACGTTACAAGTCTCCCCTCCACAAAACTTTTTTGTCCCCAGAAAGACAAAGCAAGACCAAATACAAAAACCAAATCCAACCGATAAACCAAGAAGTAATTCCTTACCATGATTCACCCCCAAAGGCCAAAACACCTCCAGTGATAATTTAAGGAAGGATTGCTATCAAAACCAAAACATAAACCAATTTCCCGAAACAATCAAGAACATTTAGGATTTATCCCAAATGAAAACTCCTCAAACACAATCTGAACAAAACTCAATCAATTTACCAAAAAAAACAACAACATCGAACAAAGTTCCAATTACCCTACTATAAATAAACCATTGGGCACACTCCAATCTCAATGTTTACCCAAGGAATATGTAGGTAGTTAGATATCTCAGAAAGATAATACCTACTTCCAAGACAAGACCAAGGGAAAAAATTCCATGTAACTCGTATAAAGAGACACAAATGGGCTCTCCATTATAAGAGACAACATAAATTTTTTTCCCGAGACAAAATCAGGCCACTAACAGGGGGAGGCCCAAACAGACTCCCTTGTACAAGGGTATAAATCCATTAGAAATTTCCAAAATAATATGAATGATACCCATGGTGGGTCTCCCCACCACAAGAACCAACCTTCTTAACCGACCGGCATGGGACGACACAAAAAGACCCCAAAAATTTCATGATTTGGGAAGGCTTCACAATTAGTTCACTCTGTTTGGGAAACTGTGCACTAACTGTGTAGATCATTCTTTCTGCATGGCTTCCTGGAACATGGTAACTAATAATTGTGCAAAAACCGCATGCTCAGCTTGTCTATATAAATTTCAATCCATTCTCCAAAGACTCAATGGAAACCAAAGGGGGAGATATTGGGTGATGACATGGGTACAAGGCCCTCCACCTATTTCCACTGAATGAGTACTACAGAAGAAAGATGATTGCACCATAGGTTTAAAATATTCATATCTTTCATAATGAGGATAGTACATTGTACAAGGGTTTAAACGACATTAGGGTTTCCTCTAACTACATGCCAGCTTCTCTCCGGGACCTATGGCTGGAGCTCAAAATATTGAAGCATCTTCGGCCTCGCGTTTAGGGTATGGAAACTCCTATGTGGAAGTTCATCTTTTGGTGCCACAAACAACTACAATGCATACACTGATGGGTTCACCAAGACATAACACACTCTATGACTCACTTTACTGAAACCTGACATTTCACTAAAATAAGGGAACAGAAGCTGCACACACATCGCACCTTGTTTCTTTTGGTGAAAAACAACACAAGGGCATGACACATATAAACACCTTCCCCTAAGTTGAGAATTTTATTTTTCCCCAAGGGAGACTAACTCCCTACAAAATAGGGAACCATAGAGGATTATGAAACCTTCACCTTCACAGTCAAATGAGAACACAACATCACAATGCATCACTAAACATGACCTTTGCAATTGATATAAACAATACCTGGAACAAGACCTTATGATAAGTCCCTAAAAACTGATAAGTCCAAAAAGTGGAGAAAATTTCCTCTCATGACCAAAATACCAAAATTGGTTGTTTAACAAGAACTATTGCTTCAATGAATCTATGAAGAACTCAGAGGCCCTCTTAGACACCATCGAGACACTCATCCACACTAACAACCCTAGAAGACTTCCACCTTTGATGAATCGGGCAACTTAAGAAACTAAGGTCTCTTTCAACCTTGTACAAGCACTATCCCACTACAAGAGGTTCCAAAAATCAATGAAATGAATGGGTTTAGACTCAATCAACAAATATCGAAAAAATATTCCTTATATTGATCAACTGGTGGATTTTACAATGGAAAAACAATACGGGATGCACATCAGTTGTGAATTAACTGATAATTGGGACATACCTTATCCAATGAGAGAACCCAAGGACCCAAACGTGCTAGTCCATTGGTCAAAACATGCCACAAACCACATCCAAAAACATGAAGGGATCCACCAAAAATGGGCCCCGAGATATATTTCATAAGATACTATTAATCGGTCCTTCTACCCAGCTTGTCGTCCAAACAAAAACCCAAAACATGGTTCGAACAAGATTTGTTCAGGGACTCAAAACATACCAAAACATAAAAATTTTCCTAAAACACATAATATACACCATCCCAAAAAACTAAAAAATACATCATGATTTTCTTTGAAAACATCTCTTTGAAACAAACGGTTCAGCGGTTAGCGTATCCACCAATGGTACCCCATGGGCCTCACACATGCATGTTTCTGTGCCACACCGAGCACCCTCCCTATATCCATCCTGGAACTCATCAAGTCATGCCATCAACCATCCATCATCCAATATAACTGCATGGATGTGGTCTCTCATGAAAATACCAAGGTTTAAAATAAAAAATTCATTCCTCTTTTCAAAACCAAAACAGTTAACCAACACTTCCTTTTTCTCAAAAATGCTAACCACAAGATCAAAATACCAATTCAAATCATACAAAAAATTTCACAAAGACACACACATTTATAAAAGAACTCACTATCATGTTATTTACATAAATTTCAAAACATCTCATCCCATTAAAACACCCTTTGATTGTTTAGAAAACATTATTAGAAACACTTTTTCAAACCAACTTCAATATCGTTCATAATTTCCAAAGAAGTATAAGAAAACCATTTTTCATTTCAAAATAATTCTGAAAATTTAGTTCCACCATTTCATAAATCAAACCATTCCCTCTTTATATGAAAATAATTTCACAAAAAAGTTTCTCTTATAAAAACCAAGTAACTTTAAAACCAAAGTTCCACGATTTCAAAACAAAAGAACACACGACAATGCGAGAGGAAACTAGAATCAGTGGGTGAATTGGACATATGGTTTGCAAAAATATTCCAATCACTTCACTATCATAGAGAGTGTTCTAGGGAAAATCCTCGGATCCACATGGCTTTCTTGGCCTTGCAAGCTCACGAAGACCATTAACCCAACTCTCTTTTAATTTCCCCTAATCATCATTAAACCAAGAAAACCAAAGGACTCCGAAAGGTCCAAACTTCCACTGGTGACCTGAATCCCGTAATGAGGTGCGGTGATCAGCCACACTACTCATAACCAAAATTCCAAGTCCCGAAAATCCAAAATCATGACTATACCGACTATTCCCCAAATAAAATGACCCAAAGAGAGTGAACTTGTTCTGATACCATTTTGTCCCGAACCAAATATGATCGACACCAAAACTGGCCCCAACCCTGGCCTGTGATGAGGAGAAATGGGTGTTCATGATCCACACGGGCTGGAAAAACTACCTGGGTATCATAAAATGTGAATTGGGAATTATTTACCCATGTTTATAAACACAATATAACAAACTAATCCAATAAAACGAATCTGAATTTTTTAAACCAAACAATGTTTTTAGAAAAATTTAGAACTGAATTACATAGTATAAAACAACTCAGTATGACTATAAAAAAGCTACAAACCCAAAAATTAACAGCCCAAGAACCACAAAATGTCATGAGGCATCACACTCAATGCATCTCCACAATACCACATCAAGAATGACCGGTGAACACCTGAACTATTGGCAAACAAGTTGTACCCAAACCTGCGACAAAAAAAATAACCAAGTCTGCATACACCCAAGGGTGTAAGTAGGGTGTGAGCCAATTCCAAGTAAGATACCACCAGTAATAGATTCCATGTGATAAACATTAAAATATGGAAAGTAGGAATGTTTTTTGAAAACATGTAACTTCTAGTTACATTTTCGAAAAGATGCAACTAAAAAATCTAGTTTTCAAGTGGGCTAATTTAAAGAATCAACATTTTTAAAATAAATTCAAAAGTTACAAAATAGTTTTATCCAAATATACCATATGTCGATGTCAAGTATAAAGGATCTAATAAACACAGGAAATAGGAAATAACTACAAGGCACTAGCTAGTTGTGGGTCCTAGGTACCTCATATCTCAGTGAGAGTAAGCACAAATAATATATCTTCTCATGCACAAGCCTTTAGTAAGGAATATTCCCATAACCTAGTGTTCCCCAATAATCATCATCATAGTTTAGTTACAGTTGTAGGCATCAATCCTGATATTTAAAACTAAGGCCGAACCCCACAGATTTACTAGCATACTAGTACATGTCCACCCACCAATATACCTGGGTTTTCGCTTTGTGCTCAAACAAGTTCAACAAGACAAGAAATATAGTTTTAACCTGAAAATATCACTTCCAAATCACACATTCACCAAAAATACCCATGTACATCACACAAGTCACAAATTACACTTTTCATTCAATTGCATTTTGAAATCAAACTCACACCAAAATATCCCACAAAACTTTTTGCAAAACTTTCACAATCTAAAACATCCTTTAAAATTTTTATAAAGTCCCTACAAATATTATAAACATCACATAACATCCTAATCACATGTTTCATTAAACCCTTTTTAAGAACAAAATCCATTTTTTACATCGCACTCACACAAACAACCCACATCACGTTCACACCTCGTTCACATTTCAGTAAATCCATTAAACATTTTTTTAAAACAATTCCAAGAGGATACACATCACATGATAGACCTGTTCACATTTAAAATGTTCCATTTGAAAGTATATACAATCCAAAATAGTTTTACAATATGGTTTCACCTCTTAAATAAATCATTAAACCATTCAAAACTTTCATAAAACACTTATAAAGAGTGTACCAAATCTTTTCATGTAAAACCCATTTCAAAACTGTATTTCAAGAACAAAATCACACCAATAAAAATTCAAAACAGAATTTCAGCCCAAAAAACATTTATTAAACTATCCCAATGTTTTATACAAACACCTCAACCAATACCACAAAATATCAACATGAAAGGAACATATTTTGAAAATCACTTTCAAGAAGTACAATAAGGTTTTACACCTTAAACCCATTAAAAAACCACTTTAAGATTTAATGGAACAATAATACCCTAAAAATCAGAATTTTCATCCCAAACAAGATTTATTAAACCAATTTTATATGTTCTAAAACACACCCAAAAAATACCCAAAGGGTTGTACATGATAAACTCCCAATTTTAAGATAAAATGAAACTATAAAAATATATTATTTACCAAATCCAACATAAACGGTTTCCGCACCACACACAGCATATTAAGAACATTAATAATAAGTAATTCAATAAAAATAACTCATCTTGAAATGATTACACATGGAATCACCTACCTTTTATGTCTATACCCTCAAAACATGGTGTGAAACATCAATCGCACCACCACCGCACCTCGATGACGATAAATCTAGCCCTAGACCACAATATTTGACCAAAAAGACACAAAATAATACCCTAGTTTCGAACCTCAACATCTGGACATGAGAAAATTCAAGAAAGGTCGAATGAAACCCTAAGGAAGGGGAATAAATCAAGGAAAGAAACACTTAATCGAAACACCTTGAATCAAACGAACCAAATACACCAAAATTTGAATCTCCAAGCAAACAAACCAGACATATAGGCTCTAATGGGGATGATTAGGTCAATTGGGGATAGAAATGGGGGAAATAGAGTGTAAATTATAAGATTTATGAAAGAATCAACTTACCTTCTAAAATATGGACGATTTGAGGAACCATAAAAAGTTTTCCATACTATGTGAGAAAAATGAGGTCCAAAGTGGAAAAATGAATATTGGAGATGAGGCTGCTGATTTTGGCTTCAGGTGGGAAGTGGAATCACGAGAATACAGTAAACAATGAGTATTTAATTAATGATTTAAAAAAACATTTAAAAATGGAAACGACTCACGGGTTGGCCCAATTCCAAAATAATTCACTCAAACCCAAAATGATAATGGGTTCGAAAAGGGTCCAAATGGATATGGTGATTTGGATAGGTCATAGGAGGAAATTTGGGAAGTTGAATGGATGAAAAATGTAAACAAATTAAAGAGTTATAAAAGAAATAAAATTTATTTTTAGATCTTGAATTGGGCTCACGGTTTGGCCCAAATTTTGAAAAACCTCCATTTCTACCAAAATGAATGGAAAACCCCAAAAAACAAAGAAAGAATTGAAATTAAATGAAAAATACATTTAAAATAATTCATGTATGTGACACTCTCTTCATTAGTGACTCATTAAAAGGAAATTAATATTCATTAATGATTCATGTATGGGGTTGACTCTTTCCAAATACTGAGTCATTTATGGGGTTTACTCTTTCATGATGGTCGGTAATGTCTAGTGGTGACTCATTGTAATTTGTGAGTCATTGATGGAAATGACTCAACTCTTCAAGTTAGTCATTTTAGTAGGAGGAATTTTCAACACTCAACCAATATTTCGTTATAATGCCTTATATTATAATATTCTACAATAAAACATATTCCCATTGAAAAATAATTACCATGATTGGTTATTATTAGAGATAGGATGTTCAGAAATTTTTTTTTTAATAAATCAAAATCATGAAATTTTAGAAACCATAAACAAAATAAAATTTTGAATAAAATATATGTATTTGAAAAACACATTACATCTGGTCATCACTTTTAAAAATATATTTTATGAGTTTGAACATAAATTTTAAAACAATAAAATAAAAGATAGATAAATTAATATGATATCAGAGATGTGGTATCAATGAACAATATAGATGTAAATGAAAAGGCTCATAAATAGTCATATCAAATAAATTCCATAGTGATTCTCCCCCTTTTGTGATTATCAAAATTTGAGGATAAGAAACAGTAAATGGTAAAGAATCAAAAGGTAATTACTAAAATATAATCCATTAAAGAAGGAAGTGATGCCATTATAATAAAAAAAGTCTTTATCAAATACAAGATTCAAAATGCAATCAAATCAAAGCCTTCATAGTTGGAACAACAACCATCTTGTCCTTAAGAAAGGCAGAGGGAACAATGGTAGTGGCTAATGGAGAAGGAGAATTGGCAAGAAGAATTGTAAGAAGGATATGAGTGTGTATCTCTATTATGATTATCTTCCATAGATGCTAGAAAAATTCTCTAGGAGTCACGATGAAGGGGTGCAACATATTATGTAAGGGAGAATTTGGATTTCGGGTAACAACTAGTCTGAACTAAATATGACTTGTGGTGGAGGTAGAAGTATGGAATGTCTGTATATTGTCCTCCTATGATACTACTAATTTACCATACACATGGAATGATGATTATTCAAATTGATACTATCAATGATGATATTTCATCCTCAATCTATGTCACTGTAAAAATAACTTATTCTCCTCCAAAAACTACTTATTTATAGTGGTCATCCCCTTTAACTGATTAAGTTATTCTATGAAAGCTTGATTAATCGGTGGCATGCAAATATTTTCAGAGAGAAACAAGATGTGGGAGTTTAACACATGCTTTTTATAGATCCTTAAGTGATAATACTTTATAGCCTTGGTAATTATTTCTCATCCAGCTCTTACTTCATTATGTCATTTCCATACCATCCTATTAACATTATCACTATTATTCCTAATATATATTAGAAACTCCAAAAAATGGAAGGAACATATCTTGTAATGTCATGGAGTTCCTACCAAACCACTGACTGAATCAACTCTATATTAAAAGAAGCTATGGGAGGTGGATCACTGGATGTAGAAGACATAAAAAATATATCCTCAATACTCTCCAATAAAACTAATATAGTTTCATAAAAAATATTCATCATCTCCACCACTATAGACCTTAGCGTATCCAACTCACTGTCCATCCTTCTATGTTATTCCTCATCCTCAAAAATACGATGAATCATCATTATAAATATATAGAACACTACGATCTCCAACAATATTCAAGAATATATCTCATAATTTTTTTTGACTGGAGGTTCTTGACTCCTCAAAATCAACCAAATGTCATAGAGAAGTCTCCATCTGAAGGATTCTAGGTCGGCTCAAGACACAACATCTATAGGCACAGAATTAGTAGCAGCATTAGATCATGGTGAAAATACCCGCATAGAAAGGTCATCTCTTGGATTTTGTTGAATAGTTTCACAGGATGTAAATCATTTAAGCTCCCACAAATTATCTATTATTTAAAATATTGATCCATTAAGATCCATATGTACTCACCATGATTTGGTGTAATTCTATCATAATCAGATCCAAGGTATTCCAATCCATGTCCTACATATCCATGATATCTCTTGCATTCATCAAAATTTGAATCATATCATCTGAAAGAAGATTCAATATTTGTCACAACATCAGTAGGATTAGAAACTATGTCTAACAAAACAAGGGGTTTCCTCCCCATAAACTAATGCTAACTTATCATATTTGTCAAAATAACCTCATTCACAGCTCGAATAAAACTTGCTATCTCTTTGCACATTGTAGAAACATATATGTCTAGAGAAAGAAATTTTCAAAACCATATCATGATCATCAGGGCCACCATGTGGAGAAACATCATTACTAACACATCCATCTCCATCACTAGCCTCTTCAGAACATCAATAACTTCTATAATCTTCTTCATTACCATTTTTTTTATCAACTATATTATTTTAAACACCATTTACATTATGAAATAAAGCTACAGAATCCTTAGGTGTTTTTAATTATGAACTCCTAAACTGTTATTCTCAAGAAACATAGTTTCCTCATATTCACCCCCTTCACTCAAAACAGTCTCTCTATTTGTTAAAGATATAAGAGGAATATATGGACAAAAACTGGTAGTATGAGGGAACATAGTAATGTCCAGGTCATTACCATACACAAGTGATATATCCCAGTCATGACCTAAATTAAAAATGTCCTATTTTTCCAAAACATCATCTGAGTATGCAACAACCTCATGTAGATCTAATCCAAGACCAGTAATCTGCTTCAGTCTAGAAGGGTGATTATTAGAAATAAAATCCTCATAAAACATATTTACATCATCATCCAAATTATCATCCATCTATTCCAGTTAATCTACATTCTTTTAGAAATTAAATTTTTCAAAACTATATACTACACTTCATTTTGGATTCAACATCCTCATAAACCATACCATTGGACACATGCATGGACAAAATGAAATTGGGATAGATAATGGATTATGATCAAACATTTATCTTTAATATATCCAAAACAAGAAACATCAAATATCTAAATAGTTTCATTTCTCCACCACATTTCAAAATATTTATTATATATATATATTGGCATTCAATTGTGCTAAAATATCCTTTTTGAAGTCTTAACATATGATGGATAAACTTAAAGTAAAAACTAAACACACCATATAATTTAAATAGAGTATATCATAATATGGTATAATATCATGTATGCTCTGAAAAATAATTATCATAAATAAAATCATCTCTATCACTAGGAATATTACCTTAATAGTCATTCAAGAGAACTTCATGAGTCACTTTAATATATCTAGACAATTTTTTCTAAGAAAATACTGCCATTTTTACATTTATTAAACTTGTAATCCAAAATTTGTATTATCAAAAACTAAACGAACCAATGTTTTTATAAAACTATTGTACCACAAAATCATAGAATGGTCTCTCATTTTTTGAGAATCAATATAACCATCTCTAGTCTGGATGCACCCTAAGAACCATCTACTTACTGGATAAAAACCACTACACATTGACTTCTTTCTCAAGAAGAAATGTATGATTCAGAAGTTACAGGTTCCACAACTCAACAATAGTTTTGTATGAATCTCCTATTTTATTCTTCAAAGATGTGACTTATCAAAATATAACATAGTAGGTTTGTTTAATATTACCATTTCAATGGATGGAAATATTTTGGTGAGGATAAAGGTAGGTGAATGCTCATGAGAGATATAGTATCAGAGGTGTGTGAGGGGTAACATACACGAGAGAGAGTGAAAAGAAATTAGAATAAGTTTCTAATATATATCATTAATGGATTTTTAAATTGATAAATATATATATATATAAATATATATGGAAATGTAATAAAAAATTATCAAAAAAAAGAAACATTTTCCAAATTCCAATTGAAATTCATTTACAATGGTTGGTTTTTTGAATTCTGGGTTATCCAATAATGGGTTATCCAGTATTGGGTAATATCCAATTGTCATTAATTTTTAATGGTTGGTTATCCAACATAGGATAATGTTCAATATGGGTAATTTTCCATAGTGGGTTATCGAATGTTGGGTAATTTCTAAGGGAGGGTCATTTCTAATGGTGGGATAGCCAACATCGGGTAATTTTTAATTCTGGGTTATCCAATGGTGGTTAATTTCCAATGGTGTGTAATTTCCAATGATGGGTTATCCAACATTGGGTACATTCAAATGATTATTAATTCACAATGGTGAGTTATCCAAAATTTAAAATTATTGAAAATTTATCATTCCTAATTCACATTTGATATAGTTTAGTCTCTCATAATTCAATGTCATAGTGAAAATATCTGAAATATAAAGTTTAGTTATTTTGAATAATAGAGATATATCACCCTTTTTAAAATGATCTCTCAAAAATGGAGATCTTACATCAATGTACATTAAACTAGAGTAGAAAACATGACTCTTAGATATCTTTATTACTCTTTAATTTTCACAATTTATAGGGACATGATTGAATTGATATCCATAGTTTAGAATATTTTGTTTCACCAAAAAAAATTCAACAAAACAGATACCTGATGCTATGTATTCATCTTCGACTATAGACTGTGTAATAAAAAAAATTATGACATAATTTCACTAGATGTTCCCCATAAAATGATATGTTCCTCAGATGCTTTCTTTATATCTAACTTGAAACATCTAAAGTTGGCATCAAAATATATAACAAATTAAAATTCATTTCCTCTAGGATAGAATAATACAAAATAAGTTATATATTTGGGGTATTTCAAATTCTTTTAACAATAATTAAACGTGACACTTTTGAGTTTTTCTAAAAATGGGCACACAAACACATACTAAACATATTATCATACATACAAGAAGTTATGTATAGAAGACATCGAATCATGTCTCTATAACTTGTTTAATCAATTGGGTTTTCTACTTTATCAATACCCAACTTACTAGTGGTGTACATTAGAGTATCAAAACATTTAGTGCTATCCAAATTTTTTAAGACATTTGGTTTGATTACATTGATTTAAAATAATTACTTATTTTTTTTAAAAAAATGGATAACCAATAATGATATTCAGTTCATCGATTAAACTCATTTAAAATTATTTATCCTTATTTTGAAAAATCAGTACAAAAATTGTATTTAGAAGATCAAATGATAAAATTACATACATATATTTGATGAACTAAAACATCTATTAATAATATTTTTATAAAAAGGGTGGGTTCTACTTTGAAAATTTTAAAGACCATAAAAAATTATAAAATATCATTGACTATAGTAACATGATCTAGGAGCCTATTTTGAAACAAATTTTTTTGTAGTTAGTTTGAAAACAGAGTTTTGAAATTGAGTATTTTTAAAATTTGGGGGTTGTTCAACAAAACACATCCACAACTATAGGACCATTCAAGAATGAAATTTTTACATTTATTTGATATACATTGAAAATAAAAATGTGCTGAATAAGAAATCAATATTCTAATGGATTTATGTCTGGATAAGGTTGAAATGATTTCCTCATTGTTTTTAACAACCTTTTGACTATACCCTTCTGTAGTGAGTCGGTCCTTATTTTTTACAGTTGTTCTAGATTCATCATCTTTTTTTACTATATACCCTTCTAATTAAAATTTCAAGTTTCATTTAGGTCTATAAAAAAGCTCCCAAACATTATCTAATTAAATTTGGATAATTTGATATTGATTTTTCATTACCCAAAATTCATCATTAATTCCATCAGTGATGTTCATTAGTTCAAGTTGTGACTAGAATTCTTGATGTTCAACCTTTTTTCTAAGAGAAGCTATAGTTTCTATATCTATATATATGTATTAAAAAACATAATCTAGCAAAAGGTATTTTTGTGTCATAGCAGATCTTGAAAAAGAGGTCAAGTTATGTTATGGTGTTCTACAGGTTAAGGTTTAGGTGGAGAATATTCCTTGGAACCAGCTGAATTTTCATCATGCTTTTTAGAATAGTAAGGTGATTTGGAATTTTTGTCTAGATTTTTAAAAGTAATCCTCAAGGTTTCCTAATGTTGTTATAAGATCTTGTGTATTTGTATCAGAAAACATCACATGAATATATTATTCTACAATCATGGTTTTTTGTTAAAAACTATATATGATTTACTAGAAGTTGAATAAAAAATAAAAATTACTTCATCATTATTGTTGGAAAAAATTTCTATATTATCGTTACTGATAAGAATAAAGACATTTCAACAGCAAACATTAAAGTAAATAAACATATCCTTAATACTATTCGACAAATCATATGGGGTTTTCTTCAAAAAAGGTCTAATTAACACAATTTTAATTATATAGTCGGATTCATTGACATCCTTTTATCAAAAATCAATTTAAATATCATATTCATTATAATTTTTTAATTAATTTATTGAAGTGTCCGATTTCTTATTTATATAATTCCATTATTCTAGGGGTTCTTAAGAGAAGAAAAGCTTCGAGTATAACCATTTTTTTAGAAAAATGATTCAATATTGTGGTTTTCAAAATCATGTCCATGATCACTTCTTAAGGTCCTAATCTTAAGTCATTTATGATTTTCTACATATTTAGAATAATTGGAAAAGAATGCGTAGACTATACTTTTCGGAGCTAAAAAAAATTCCCAAGTATACCTAGAAAAGTAATCTAAAATGACATACAAATATTTCTTAGCATTTGAAATAGAAACTCTAGATATTCTAATCAAATCCATGTGAACCAACTACATGGGATGACAAGTTGACATATCGTACTTTTTTTAATGATATTTTATGTTGTTTACCTTTTTGATAGGGGTTACATAATTTATCATTATGTAATTAAATATTATATTGATCTTAAAATAATCATTTCATTGTTTTATTTCCTTGTGAGTAAATATTTCATTATCCTAGCCTCATATACCAATTCAAAAATTCCTTATGAAAGTAACTTAGAGAAGAAATATTTTATGTGAAGAATCTAAATTAATAGGAGAATCAGTTCCATTTCTCAATGTAATAAGTACTCAATAATATTTAAAAGAAAATTAATTAGATGAATTGTTTTCCAATTTTAGATTAAAACCATCATTACATGGCTATGAGATTCTATGAATATTGTATTTCAGACCATAAAAAATAATACTTTTGAAATTATAACTAAGATAGGGTTACCGATCATGGCAAGGACAATGATTTTCCATATAGAATTATCATCAAAAGTGACATTCACACCATAAAACATTATTAAATTGTTTATTATTGAGTAATCTATAGTTATACTTTTAGAATAGCTGTTTTTCAAAAACAATAGAATTTCACTATATCTCTACATATAGGTTCCCTAAAAACATGCTTATACAAAAAATGATTTTTTACCCATATCTTCTTCGGTCTATAAATGTTAGTAGTTAAGGCTTTTAGAACCCATATTTTCATAATGGGTTTTCAATAAGCATATTTGTAACTATTTGAAATAAAAAAATTTATTAGGAACACATGAATAATAAATTCAAGTAGAATTTCCAGATCTAGATTTATGAATAAATGTTCTCTTGATATTTCTTATCTATCAATGTTGATAACCTAGAACAATGATTTGCATAGGATCAAAAATTTTTCCTTGAATTTGTGTGAAATTTTCTCTACCATTAATTAATTTCTCAAAATATATATCCACATTATCATTATATAATATTTATTCTGCATTTTCCTTCAATAATAAATTATTTCATTTTTCTATAGTAAGTTCGTATTTAATATTAATAGATAACGCTAGTTGTTTATTTAAAAAAATTTACTTTCTTTTCAACTCATTATGATAATATTTCAGCATGTTACAATATTGAAATAATCTCTTCATTTTACATATTTTCAACAATATTATCCTCTTTAGAATATTTAAAACTAATTATAGGAGAATCTAGAAAAAAACTGTATTCCAAAAATGTGTTTCTCAAGAAAAAAATGTTTTATTTATTATGTTTTTCTTCCTGAGTTGAGTATACATCACTATAAATTTCTTCAAAATCACTCAAGGTGGATATTATATCATTCTTCTACTCCATATCCATTCCATCATACTTCTTCATATATTCTTTAGATTTGAAAACTCATCTTTGAAATTACATTTTCTCACCTATTCATTTTAGATGATCTTATTTTGAGTACCATTCCTCTTCTAATTCGTTGTCCAATTAATTCTAGTATAATATTTTAATTTATATAATGGTATCCTAATGAATTTTTTATTCTTTTAAAAACATTTCATCAATTAGTAAAGATGGTTTATTTCTTCATAGCAATCAGATGGTGATTCATTATCACTTGAACATTCTTATTGTACATTTTATTTCTTTTTTAAAGAAGTAGACTTGAATGCTACAAAATTCTTTTTTTGTCCATCTTCTTATTATCGTTTTAAATTAAGTTCGTATTTCTATATAATAAAATTTACAATGAACTCCTTAATTGGTATCTTACAAATATCACAATATTCTATTATTGATATATAGTTTCCTCTCCATATTTCAGGTAATATTCATAACAAACGAATAATTTGGTCTTTTTGAGAAACTAAATACCCAAAGGAATTCATCATATTTACTATATCATTGAACATGAGTTAAATATATTAAATAATATCACTAGGATTTGACTTAAATGATTCATATTTAATAGTTATATTATTCTATATCAATTCTTTCACATTAGTTTTGATTTTATAAGAAAGTGTTAAAGTGTCCAATATTTTATAATCACTTTTACAAGAAGTAATTCTGTTGAATTCTTCATCATCCAAAGAATTGTACCTGGATTTCATTTTTTTACAATTATTTTTTAAGCTATTTTAGTTTCATTATTTAATTAATTTATTGTACTACTAGGTATTTTATATTTATCTTATATAGAAGAACATATTTAAAAACCCATTCATTCATTATTAAACTTAACCTTTATTTCCCATTGAGGGAAGATATTTCCATTAAAGAATGGTCTTATTTCGATAAAAACCCTTCTTTCCTATTACCCATTAAATATAATGAATTTTTTAGAAACTAAAATTTATAATCTTTAAGACATAACGAAAATCTCAGTTGAAAATATATTGAAAAAAAATTAATACCAAAACTTGGTCAGAGTGAGAATCTTAATAGGGGTGAACTAGGCTTCCAATATTTTTTTTAAAAAACTAGTTTAAATAAAATCCCCCAATTAATGAAAATATTATCATTTTATCAAATGGGTTGTTAAATATAATTTATATCTTTAGAAATATTTATGGGAACATGATTGGGGATCATTAAAATCAATATTCAAATTACATTAACTTTGGAAATCAATTAACATAATAAAATATTTATATAAATAATGGTTAATATTAACAAAAAATTAGAACTTTTTACAATTTAAAACAAATATCTTTTAAAGAATTGAAATGATAAAAATAAAATCACACAATGAAATAAAAAAAGGGTTAAGTCTCAAACCATGAAATAATAACTTAACTGTGGTAATAAAAAATTGTAGTGAATATTATATATTTATAATGAGATCCATAACATCGATTGGATACATATAATACTTCCAATCTATAAAAACATTATAGGTACCTCTTCTATAAAAAATTTGGGAACAAAATAACATAGGCATCATAATGAAGTATTCCATAAAAAAATTGGTAAAAAGTTTAAAATAGAGAGTAGAGAATATATTCTATCCTCCATTTATAGCATAAGAATCTATGCATGTTTATAAACAAGATAAAATACACACTACTCAATATTAAATGAAACAAATAGAAAGAGAAATATTTAAGAAAAATAAAAGATAGTATATCTCGATATGATCTGATTCAAATGCTTAAGTCTCCTCATAAGTGACTTGGAGGGGAGATTGACCTTATTTTATGAACGTATCAGTGAAATAGAGCATTGTTAGGATATTTTTTCCAGTTCGAGTAAATGATTTCAATATTTTTTGAGGTCTACTCTGTCACAGTCATGTGCATGTAAGAATGCAGCATGAATGATCTCTTGTGTTGATCCTTCAAATATTCAGAATGTATGAGTTTTTATATAGGACAACATAGATATCTACATGAGTGAGACTTCCTTGAATATTAGGCACTATAAGATCGAGATCCTACTTGAGGTAAAATCAGCCCCATCCTCTACAAACCTGTACAGATCTCTGAAATATAATTTAATATTTCATGTAATATTTAAGAATATAAAAAAATATTAACTCATAGAATTCATTATGTTAATATTGTAAATAAGTGAATTAAATTCAGATAAATCAAAATAGAGATAGTGGCTAATGATGAAGGTGACTCATGTATAGTGGGGAGTCTGACCGATAATACGTCATCTTGAAATATGTCATGCTCATCATTGAATCATCTTCAGCAGTGAATATTTTTTTGGTGTCTTGTCCAAAAGTTGGTCAACTTCAAGACTGAGTCATATAAGATAGTTACTCTTTCTCATTGGTGAGTCAAATCTGGTGATGAATCTTCCATTATGGTATGTAATGTCTGTTGGCAACTCATTCTCATTGGCGAACCATGTCGAGATGTTAGTCATTTTCAATGGTAGGTATTTTAAACACATCACAAACATTTATTCATTCATTAAAAGATCATAAAATGCTATCATAAAAGAAAGTAAACCATTAAAAATATAAATAACATGATTTTTTGTTATTAAAATAGAAAGTCCCCGACAAACTTAAATTCAAATCATAAAAAGCAGTTTCCCATAACTAAATTGAATGGTGATCCATTAAAATAATTTTTTTCAATCCACTTTACATTTTAATAATCTAATGAACTCAAATTATATTCATTTTTAAAATCTTAAAAAATATTATATTAAATTTGTATTAAATTTATATTGTAAAATATTCACTATTACATGCTTGAACATTGGTAGATTATTAAATTCAAAAATTACCTCTCTCATATAATATAAGTTACCCTCTCCTTCCCATTAGAAAATCACTCATCACTATATTTATAAAGCCAATAATCTCACAAAATCATCCTTCTTAAGCCTCTTATAATCCTTAATGTATCTATTGGAGTAAAAGAAGTCCACACATCAATGGAGTTATAGTGTCGTACATGAGAAGCTATATAAAGGTTGCAACACTCTTAGTTTTTAGTTATTTTTTTGATTAAATTAATTTTCACTTGATTTATTATGTCTCGCGAAACACCATGTTAAACATTGTTAATATTTTACACCAGATTAATCTTGTGCTACATGAAACATCATATCAACTATCATTACACACAACAATAAGTTTTTATAAAACAACACATTATTATTATAACAATTTCAACAAGATAGTTATATCCTAGACATTACATAATGTAATATTAATATTAAGAACTAATTTTTATTATATTATTTTTAAATTATTCATATAAATAATTCTTATTTATAATTAATGAAATTTTTTTTGGTAAGTTCTATATGTTTTGGAAAATACTTTTCACTAAAAATAATTTATTTTTATGTTCTTATTTAAGCATTAATAAAATTTATTTTAGACACATTTATAAGTTTAATTTGATAAAAAACATCATTTTTAATTGATAATTTCAAAATCTTTTTAGGGGATAATTTTTTTTTAGTTTTTATAAAAACATCTTTTTTGGATGAATAGTGAAAAATATTGATTTTCAATTGAAAACTAATTTTTCAACTAATATATTTATATTGTTAAATTATATTTTAAAATGGGTTTGTAGTATAATTATTTCAATTGAAAACAATTTTATTCAATTTCGGTAATTGGATCCAATTTCACATTGAAATTGGATATAAGAACATTTAACACTTTTAAAAGTTTTAGATTTAAAAACCAACATACATGACAAGTCTGGAAGATTAATTTGAAATTAATTTCTTGAAATTATATTATATGAATTTTTAAAAGTGGATTTAATATTTTTAATTAGAATAATTTATAATTTTGTAAATTTTCGACTATGCTTTTTTACTAAAAAAATTATTGAATGTAATTAGAATTAATTATAGCAGTTAAGGTAAAAACGAGTTATCTAGGAGAGGCTAAATAACCTAGATAATTCTCTCAAATCCATTTTATTGGAATATTTTATCCAGGTAAACACTTATTTAAGAAAAATTATTGGATTCACATTATGTAAAGGATACATCTCAAAAGTGTTTTCTTTTTTATATTTATAATAAATATATATCTCCTCTACTATATACAGGGGGATAATTGTGTCAATTATTCATACCTCATAATATCTATGCCTTGTAAAGATGAGTCCAAAAGTTCTTCCAAAATTTCCTCCATTCATCATATAAATCAATCATTTTTCTTAAATGCTACCATGGAATCCCTTTGGTGAAAAAATGAGTTACTCAAAGAAGAGATAATATCCTAGAATAGGAAAAAAAAATTCATTTAATTCTCCACCCCCTCAATTATTCATTTTCAATTATTTTTTTATAACATAAACATCAAAAATAAAATCATATAATTTCATATTAACGGTATAACGTACACACACACACACACACACTTCCTTAAAATAGGATACACAACTATCATTGATGTGTACAACACTCTACCGCATTGCGAACTGATGTCATTTGTTCATCCATTACCACCTCTCACGGTTGTGGATAATGATGTAATTACTATTTTTATATTATATAAATTATATTTTTTATATATTTATATTTATGTAATTATATTATAACACAAAATTTCATTACTTCCATATTATTGGGAATAATATAACTTTATTTTTTGACATGTGGTCTACCACCTCCTCAATGGAATTTGATTTATTTGTGCCCTACATAGAATGTATTAAATTTGAGATAAATAAAAAATGTGATATGTATTAAATAATAATTATATTGAAAATATATATAATATATATATATATATATATATATATATATCATTTACATTTCTTCTTTCAAATAATATTCCGAAAAAATGGAAACAACTTTCTTATGTCTATATGACACACCATCTCCATGAATGGTGTATTTCATTTAATTTTTATATATTTTATATATAATTATTAAAAAAAATCTGAATATATATATGAAATTTATATCATTGTTTAAATTATGGAAATATGTATATCCTCATAAAAGTAAGATAAACAAGGAAAAAACCATCCTCGTTTGAAAAACATGTTTGTTATTACCCAAAACAATACATTAATGTGGAATTGTTAACATACGGTTAATATAATGTCATAATAAAATTAAATATGGCATGGAATAATTGAATTTTGTTATTTCATTTATTTATAAAAAACATAAATTTATAACAAAATATGTTTCGACAATTATGATGAGAGTCAAGACATATGGTAAGGGGATTTCGGGTCTCATTTTTATTTCTCCAATAATTATTCATTATTCACCACTCATTTATTTAATGTGGTATATATAAAACCCTTTAATGAATTATGTAATAATTTTACATATATTTATAGGTATTTACCAATACATTTCATGATCTTTATTTTATGTATTTTTATGGTTTAAATGTTAAAAAATAATAAGGTAATCTTATCTCAATTATACATTTTTGAGACACATGTTTTTTATGCACCAGAATTCTTTTATGAAATGTATATACAATCATTATACTTGTTTTATAATTAATATCCTTATTTTAGTTATATTTTAATCTTCATTTAATAATATACGTTTATTAATATTTTTATTTAATTTTTATAAAGTTGCAATATGTTATTGATAAAATCTCATCATTTATTAGGATTGTTTATAATTATGTTCACATTAATGAAATATTATGATCCATCCCTCAATAATTCTCATGATTTTGTTATCCAATGGTTTTTCATAATACCTTCAAGTATCAGCATTATTTTTCTAGTCTTCTGTAGCTATGATAATCATTAATGTATTTTAAAAAAAATCAATACACATTTATCTCTTTTGTCATAAATTAATTTTTTTTTTAAAAAATATATTTTTTTTCAAATATGTTTTTATGTTATATTTTAAAACTAATTTAAATTATAACTAATTTCAATTACTTTATGTCCTTTCATTATAAGTTTTCAAATCTATTTTCAAACAAAATGGTATAAAAAAATTTAATGTTTTAAAAATATTTTTTCAATGATAAAATATATTTTCTAAAAGATTTTTTAAAAGATATTTAAATATTATTATTTTTATCTTAGAAGGAGACAATTGTTTTTACTAAATCCTTTCTGG
This sequence comes from Viscum album, assembly GCA_963277665.1. Lineage (NCBI taxonomy): Eukaryota > Viridiplantae > Streptophyta > Magnoliopsida > Santalales > Viscaceae > Viscum > Viscum album. The sequence goes on from OY728165.1 coordinate 1,564,184,765, forward strand.
GGATATGATCCCATGATTCCATTTATAATATATATTTGAATGGTTTAGTTTTTAATGGTTTTATATTTGTAAAACCATTTTTATCTCATGGATTATATGTTTATGAAACCTATATCTAATTCATAGGTTATATAATTATGATACCTGATTATTTTCATGGGTTATACATAGATGAAATTATTACGAAACCTGTCTGTTTTCCATATGTTTTGATTTGATGACATTCCCATTTCATTTAAAAATTTATGATATGATGATAGTTTATAATATTGTGAAACACATATTTATGATCTAATAATGAGATTAGATGAACCAATATATCCCTCTAATTAATTGGGCATGAATTTACATATCATGATATTGACCTGGCTAGAATACAATGTGAGCTCAGTTCAGTAAATACTATGTCTATTAATATGGTCTTGGGATTGATCCTTGACTAATAATATGGTCATGGGTGTAAACCATGACTAACATGATGGTTTGGCTATTGAACCCATTCCACTAAGGGGGACATTCAACTAAGCCCAATGTATAATGGAAATAATATTATAATCTTACGTGTCATCTACAATTCAATGAATTATTCTTGTGTTATGATTTCCTAGAAAATGCACAATTATTTATTACATGTTTCATGATTATGATCTTTGATATGCAGAGGTTGATATATTAATGTTATCATCATGTTCTTATACTGTTATGACCGTGATTATGTCTACATATATCCCTTGTTTACTGTTACTGAGCATCAAGTCTCACCCATGTTTATCTTTCTTTTCCCTGTGTAATTAAAATTGGTAATATGTATGATGTTTCCTTGAAGGGTTATATTCATGAATTCCAACTAGAAGATAATATATCTCGTTCATGTGGTAGGGTTAATGATTCAATGTTTCCAAAGGTAATAAAATAATACATTATTTCATTATCTATTACGTACTATATTTAATGTTCTAAAAAAGTTATGTAATGTTTTTATATGTGATGAAAGGGATGTTATCGTTTGTTTCAGAGAGAAGTATTAGTAAATCTTTGGATATTATGTTGATAAAACCATAGCGAGATCTATAAGAACAAGTACCTTAGGAAAAGAATATGGATGTGGAAATGTATAGACAAATGTCCTAGAATTTTCCTAAATGATAGGGTGAGTGGTTTGTGGATATAAATATTAGTCTTGATACTGTAAGTTTCTATGTATTTCACACATATTTACATATTGGTAATAAAACTAGAAACACTATATTGATCTTGATTCTATCAAGAACTGGAACATGATAATTTTCCTTTTTACACACCATGTTTGACAACTTGAGGGATATGCTTTGGAAATTCACAAACTTTTTAAGAACTATCATGAAGGATTTAAATAAAAGTTTCAATAAAAAAATAATATACACTTAAGGTGACACATATTAATGAAGGTTTCATGTTTTTTACATATTTTATGTTATTCTAGGATTATGAGGATTCCCACTATGAATATCGATTCATACACTATGTTCTTTGTTTTAGTAAATGAATGGAACCCAAAGGAACCTCATTAATACCGTGTGTGAAGAGATATGATCGGATTGTTCACATAAGCATTAAAATTCTATGGGTGTTGGAAGAAAAAATATTTTTTCTTTGTTCACCCAACTTCATGGAGCTATGATTCTTACTAGATGTGAAATTGAGAAAATGGGTGAACAATATTATTCTGATTTGTTCCCAAGGAAGGATCCACCTTCCTTCATTGGGTCTTTTAATCCAATAGTTTTTTATCAATATATCAATACCACTGAAAAGATATTATTGAATTTATATTGTTCAGAACATGATTATGTCATTGTTGATGTTTATCACTTAGAAGGTGAAGCAAACAAGAGGTGGACTTTCATCATGATTTTGAGGCAACAAGGTGAAATTGAATCCATAGATGGGGACGATTTGAAGAAATTATTTTTCAATAACTACTTATATTATATTATTTATTTGAATATGATGAAATTGTGTCTCGAGATAAAGAAAATGGATAATGAATCTATTGGTACTCACCGGGTTAATTTTTTCCGAATTTTAAATTATGATTATTGTATTATCAATTAACTGAAACGAAAAATAAATAGGATCTTCAGTAGTAGAAATCCATGTTTTAGAAGGGAGTTAGACATAAGATACTTTAATATCTACTAACAGATTTGGAAATATGTAATAATTTTATAAATGGAGGTTGTAGTTACATATAAATATCATGGTTTTGATAAGAAAAGGAATTTGGAGTTCAAAGATAAATCTAAAAACTATTTAGAATATAATATGAGCTTTTAATTATGATATAAGTGTCAGAAAAAACATAGATGCGATTTTCCTAATGGGTATAATATATGTTTTAATTAAACAAGGGAAGGTCATCGATCAGTTGTTTTTCGGAGTGATGGGATGATGTTAGGTAACAATTCTAAGGGAGAGAAAGCTATAGAGTATGAACCTCCCTTGATTTAGTGCTATATGTGTAAGGTGGATGTGAAATATTATAATTAGTTCCCATAATATAAGGTTAATGATGATGATAAATGTCAATAGCATTATATGATGTGGGAAAGGGGGAAATCTCATGCAATCACTATTTTTGATGAGGGGTGCGACAACATTGAAGTGAAAGGTACATTTACCATCAACTCTAGAATTTATAATGTATTATTGGATTTTGGATCTTCCCACTCTTTGGTATCTATAGAAATTTATACAGGTATTAAGATTATTCCAAAAATATAATGTGATAAATTATTAGTGGAAACCCCTACGGGAATGATGATTGCATATGAAGTCTATGATTATACTCCGATTGATATTGGCGGTACTTTACTTCATTCAAATCATTTAATTATTCATATGGTTTAATGAGATGTCATATTTGGCATGGATTTGATTTCTCTATATAAAACCCAAATCAATTTTTTATGAAGGGAATTTACATTTGATATTTCAAACTAATGTATGACAGTTAATCAATGTCATTAGAAGTATAAATTCATAATGGAGATTAATACCTATGAATGGGTATTAATTTAAATTCATAAAGATTGTCTATATCAATTATATTGGGAGAGAATAAAATTAAATGATATGCCTATAATTTTGGAATTTGTAGATTCCTTTATAGAAGGTTTTCCTATCCTTCCACACAAAGTTAAAGTTATGTTCTCAATAGAACTCAAACCTGGTGCCACTCCAATTTCAAGAACTCTATATATAATTTCCGAGATTGAGTTATAATAATTTAAGAAGAAACACTATAAAAAACATGACATGGGGGTCATTTATCTAAGTCGGTCATCTTGGGTTTCCCCCATTTATTTTTTGGAGAAATAATGAGGGATCAATATGCTTCTTCATTGATTATCGGGAGATAAACAAGATCAAGACAGAGAAAAAGTATATTAATCACTTTATAGAAGTATTTGTTCTTCAACTAAATGAATATAAATATTGTTACAAGAATGACCTTAGGTATACATATCATTAATTGATAATCAAGAAGGAGGAGATTCATAGAAAGGCATTCCATACAAGTTATGGACACTATGAATATAGGGTGATTCATTAATTCATAATAAATCCCCTTCAATCTTACTATATTTGACGAAAAAATACCTTTGATATTACCTAGATCAATTTTGTGTAAACTTTATAGATGAAATTATTATATATTCAATGATTATGGAATAGAATGAATAACACCTGAAAATTCTACTAAAATTCATCAATAAAGAGAAACTATATGAAATATTTAAAAAGTGTGAATTCAGGTGAAAAAAGGGTTATTTATTGGGTCTTATAATCTCTAGATTTGGTACAAAAGTAACTCCATAAAATAAGAAGGCTATTAACTATTTTCCTAGACCAACCAATGTGACATATATCCATATTTATCTGCTGTAAGATGGATATTAGCATTGGTTTATGGAGAATTTATCTTGACTATCCAATATTATGACCATGTTAACTCAGAAGGGTGCCTAGTTCCTCTGGATAAATGAATATGAGGAAAAATTCATGGAACTCAATATATGGTTAGTTATTAAAGCTATGATTACAATACCCTATAGTGGAGAAGTTTTTTTAACTTGTACTGATGTATACAAAAAGGTATTAGGATGTGTTCAAATGCTTAATAACATGGATATAAGCTATTATTCATGAAAATTGAAAAAATCATGATCAAAATTACCCGACTAATGATTTAGAGTAAGATATGGTAATTTTTTCATTAATTATAAAGATACATTATCTTTTCTGATAAAAGTGTGATAAATATACTAATGAGAAATTTTTTAAATATATATTCACATAAAAGGAGTTGAACATGTACAAGAGGAGATGGTTGGAGATGATAATGGATTGTGACTGGTTAATAAATAAACACCCTAAGAATGAGAATAAGATTTCCAATTAATTGAGTCCAAATGATCAAGATAGATAATCCATGATGAGGATCGAAAAAGATCCAATGATTTAAGAATTTTGAAACAATGGATCTAGAAACCATGAAGGAAGGGGAAAAATGTTATCATTCACAATTGAATGTTCTAATCTCTATATAAGTGAATGATAAAGGGACATAATTGTCACGACCCGCCCTCGGGGTCCGTGCCGTGACTACCCCAAGCCCGCCTTCCATAGGCCAGGGGCTGGCGACTAGCACCAAGGCGTAAATCCCTGTAAAAAGGGAAGGCATTGCCTTTGTAAAGTAAACAAACACCACAGAGTAAGCAAGTGGAAAGTAAACACTAAGCAAAAGCAGAGTACAAATGAATGTGCGGAAAAGTAAATGGGCCAGTATACAAACCCAAACTGAAAGTAAAGTACAACTCGAAAGGGAAAACAGCAACTGAAAAGTAAAAGCCGCTACACCGAGCTGTCCACTGGAAATCCCACCTGAATGGTGGGTACAGATAGCTCCTCTGCTCCACGGGTCCCGCCGTCCGCTCCGAGCACGTCCCGCCCAGTGGTCCACCTCTGGGTACCGTCCCGCTCTGCAAGCCTCAGCTAAGATCAATGCTGTCCGTCGTCTGCAACCAACACAACGTAGTGCGGGCAAAGCCCGTGCAGGGGTGAGTATAAGCTACTCAGTAGGGACCCCGAGACCCCTGAAGGTCTCTCAAATCCACAAAGGATAAACCACAAAGAAAGGTACAATCACTAAGTAACAACCGGCACTGCTTAAGTATATGCCCATACATATACCTAAGTCATCAAATTCAAATACGCTCCAACCTCCGAGCCCAAGTACAACTCAGTCCACACAGGAAAGTAAACGTATTCCACACAGGAAAGCAAAACGTAATCCACACAGGATTGCACAACACAATCCACACAGGAAAGCAACAGATTCAGCTCACACAGGTATACTTCTTCAAAGGACGATAAAGATGATCTCTGATCCATCTAAGTCGTCGGACCCACGAAGGATCGATAGGTAACTAACCAAAAGACGATAAAGATGATCTCTGATCCATCTAAGTCGTCGGACCCACGAAGGATCGATAGGTAACTAACCCCCGCAAAGACCCACACAGGATCGGGCCCACACAGGACCTGTAGGCGCTGGCTCACACAGAACCGCTGAGCGCGGACCCACACAGGATCGGACCCACACAGGATCGGGCCCACACAGGACCTGTAGCACTGATCCACATAGGATCGCTGAGTGCTGAAGTCGTCGTTGTCGAATCCACGCAGGATCGGGCCCACACAGGACCTGTAGCACTGATCCACGTAGGATCGCCGAGTGCTGTAGTCGTCGTCGTCGAATCCACACAGGATCTTTATACTGTCGTCGTCGCAGTCACAGCAGCAGTAGTAGCAGTAGTAGCCACAGTAATGGTCGCAACCAGCACTAGGGTTCCCGCACACAGCAAGCTCGTTCGGAGGGTCCGCTCCACGAGCCGAGAGGCTGATACATCAACTGTCACAAAGTCCAGAGTTGATGTATCCAAAAGTTCTGTATCGTCAACAGGAACTCAACGCAACAGACGGCGCGTCGATCAGACGCCCGGTCTGAGAGTTATTGGCATTTTCGTCCCCGGGGCCCGGTTGGTTTTTAAGGCAAAACCAACCCGACCGTACTCCACCTGCGTCCAAACCTCGGGCGGAGTATGCCAAAAGATCCGTCTCACTAAGAGGAACACAACACGGCTAACGGCACGTCAATCGGACGTCCGTAGCTCAAGATATGAGTGTTTCCGCTCCGAAGGCCCAGTTGGTTTCGAGAACGAACCAACCCGGCCGAACTCAAAGTAAACCGAAACCTTGAGTGCGATATACCGAAACGACCGTCTCGATCCAAGGATCGCGTTTCCGCAGACAGTTCGTCGATCGGAGGTCCGAGGCTCATGTTATGGTCAAAAGACCGAAAATGATTCGAAACGGGGGGGGTCCGGGTCCGGGCCGACCCGGCCCGACCCCCCCTGGGTCGGCCCGGCCGGCCGGCGGCGCGGCGGGGCGGCGGCGCGGTGGCCCGGCGGTGGCGCGGCGGCCCGGCGGCAGGCGCGGCGGCCCGGCGGCATGCGGGGGGGGGGGGGGGGGGGGGGAAATCCCCCCGCTGATTGGGATGGCGGCGCGGCTAAATGCCATGCCCTTTGCAAAACCGCCCCCCCATCGTGGGGGGCTTGATTGGCTGGAAACGGGGGGCCTCCTGCCCCCCTCAAGGAAACCGCCCCCCTCATTAAGAGGGGGGTGTTGTGTGCTGGCCGGGGGATTAATTTCCCCCGGTTTAATGCCATCCGGCCGGCCAACTGGCCGGCCGGTTTTCTCCAACAGGGCCGTAAAATCCGGTCCCCTCTTCGGCTTCCGACGTCGGCGGCTCGGCCGCCGGTCTTCTCTTTTCGCCGCGGCCCGGAACCGGCCGCGGTGTTCGTCGTCCGGCGCGGTGCGACGACACCGCGCCCCTCCGCCGCACTTTGATTTCTTTCAACGCGGCGCGACGGCGTCGCGTTCTTGATGTTTCTTCCAAGGCGCGGCGCAACGGCGTCGTGTAATAAGAATTGGGCGAATATCCGCGTGGTGCGACGGCACCACGCCACCTTGATTCATCCGCAAAAAACAAACACCAAGAACGAAGGAGGGGGGTACGGCCGTGTTCATGCGGTCCGGCCCCCTCACGTTAAAACACAACTTAAATATTCAATCCTCACGTAGTCATGCGAACCACGAGCAAGTATAAAATAAATTAACAATAATCAACAACCCCTACCTCGGGTATAGGTTCGATGATTTGACAACGTCCCACGGAAGACAACGTCGCGGAGGTCGGGCGTCGCGGTAGTCGTTCGTCAAATCCGATGACGAAGAGGTGCGTCCGATGTGATACGTCGTTGGAGAATCTTCGTATGCCGACGAAGAAGGTCCGAGGAGGAAGCGGCGTTCCCTCTCGTTGACACGTAAGACGAAGAAGAGAGGCGGCGTTCTTCGTCGGAGCTTGACCGTTCTTCGTCGGAGCTTGAGAGTTCTTCGTGTGCTTCGTCAGAACTTGAAGAAGGAAAAGCTCTCAACCTCTCAAGAAGACAAAACTATTAACCCAAATAAAATAATACTCTATCTTATATTATTAACACAACAACACACTAGAATTTCAAAAGTTTGAAATTCAAATAAGAGATAACTCCACATTAATTAACAAATTGTCATGTTAATTAAAGAGGGGTTAAGGGAGTTTGAGGGAAGATGTAAAGTTAGGTTTCGTGTGGGCCCCACCACACTTAATCCTCTCAAGGGAGGTTAAGTGGGTGTGGGTCCCACACCTAACTTCTTTTGAGAGAAGTTAACTATTAAGTTTAAATAAAAATTGTGTTTACATATTTTTATTTAACTTATTCTAATCTCCCAAAAACTAACTCTCAACCCGAAACAAACGCAACTCCCGAAAAGGTCTCTTTTAGCGAAAATCGGCGCTGCGAGTTCATCGGTGCCCTCGGATTTCAATTCCGAGCACCGGATCAAAAGTTAGAAATTCCCGCTCGTTCGTTCACTGAACGTACCCGAGCCAAACTTCGGAAAATGATTCCAGGCACTCCGGGCCTCGGAATCAGGTGCCGTCTGAAACCGCGCTCTTGTAAAATTCCAAAGAAAATTAAGAAAAAATTTCCCTTGAATTTTACGGGTCTTTACATTACTCCCACCTCAGGGCTTTACGTCCCCGTAAAGATACATCAAAACTAGGGAAACAATTGCGGGTACTGAGCACGCATCTGAGCCTCCCGCTCCCATGTGCTTTCCTGGAGGTTCCCGTGCTGCCATCTGATGCGCACAAAAGGAATCGATCGCCCACGCAGGACCCGCTCCTGTGGATCCTCTATCTCCACCGGGACCTCCGTAAAAGTCGCCCCATCGTCAACGTCAAGCTCCCCATGGTCAATGATGTGTGCCGGGTCATGCACGTATCTCCTCAGCTGAGATACGTGGAAGACGTCGTGTACCCGGTGCAACTGAGGTGGTAGAGCCAGGTGATAAGCCACCTCGCCAACCCTGCTGAGGACATGGAAGGGTCCGATGAAGCACGGAGATAACTTTCTACCTCGGCCAAATCTCCGAATACCACGTCGAGGTGAGACCCGCAAGAAGACATGGTCGCCATCCTCGAACTCTAGTGGCCTCCGCCTCCTGTCAGCATAAGGCTTCTGCCAGCTATGAGCTGTCCTCATCCGCTCCTGGATGACTTGGACCTTCTCTGTCGGGGCCTGGACCATCTTCGGTCCCACCAGAGCTGCAAGATTTCTTCTTTGCCGATAAGAGAAATTTGGTCCCATCCCCTGGATGAACCACATTCTTTGCCTAAAACAGTCAATCCTAACATGGATGATACTAATCCATACCAAGGATGACGTCGTAAGGCCTCGACGCTACTACTAAGAGATTCAACCGTTACTCTCGTCTCCAAGTGTTGAGTCACACTGTCGGCATCAGTGTGTGGTAACTGGGTCTTCTCCAGTAGATGTCTCACAAGTGAGGGTCAAGTCAACAGTCAAAAATGGAACCTCTTAGTAACATCACAAAAGAGAACATGAACGAAAATATCACAAAGGTATGCGTCTTTTATTATTGCAGCTCATAATACAAGATGCTACACAAAAGCAACAAGGAACCAGAAGTACAAAGGATGTATCCTCTAGTTCTGCTCCTGTCCATCGGCTCCCAGAGCTCCATGATCGAAGGCCTCGGCTGCCTGAAGTTGAGCTCTCGCATGTTCACCTACTCCCTGTGGTCGGGGTGGACCTCCTGGTGGTGGTGGTGGAAGAGCTTCAAAGCGTCGCCCACCACCGGCTGCTCGGCCAGCTCCTCTGCCTCGTCCGCCTCCTCCCTGCGGACCGCCACGGTCGAACCTCTGCCTCTGCCTAGGTGGTTCCTCAACCGTCTGCTGCTCCTCTGCATGGCAGGTCGGGCAGTCACGAGCCATGTGGCCTTGCCCACCGCATGCATAGCACTATCTTCCACTCGAAAGACTGGCTCCGCGCTGTGTGCCCCGCACTGCTGAGCCAGTGTCCTGAGGTCGTCTGCCCGAAGGTCTGGTCTGTCTGGACCCCTGAGTCATCCGTCGGCTACCTGTTACCGAAGACTCCGCTATCTACCGCCCTGCGGTAAGTCTCGCTGTGGACTCAGCCAGGAAACTCTCGATCAGGAGGGCCCTCTCCAGTACTCCTGTCTGAGTCGGTATGCTGAGGGAGATCAGCGATGCCCTGATCTCGTCTCTCAAACCCTGCTCGAAGGTCCGGGCCCGGAAGAATGGGTCCCGTACCATGTCAGTCGAGTAGCGCGAGAGATCGGTAAATCTCGTCGATTATTGAGCGACCGTCATGATGCCCTGCCGCAGCTATTGAAGCTCCTGGATACGCACCGCACGATGGGTGGCTGGGACGAACTCCGAGCGGAAGAGGCTCTCAAAGTCCGTCCGAAGTAGAGATGCCTCATCGTGCACCTGGAGCATCAAGCTCCACCATCGTCCTGCTGCTGCGTGTAGTAGGCTCGCAGCGAGGATCACCATGAGGTCTGCTGGTGTCCTCACTAGACTAAACACTCGTACCACTGCCTCCAGCCAGTCCTCTCCTTCCTGGGGATCCGTCTTCCCGTGAAACCTGGGTGGTCGCTGGCGCTGAAACTCATGCAGTGCGCTGAGGCGACGTGCATCGTCAGCGGCTGGCGCTGGAAGCATCGGGGGCTCGACGGGTAGTGCTACCGCCGGTGCCACTGCTGACAAAGGGCCCTGCACTGAGGCCTCGTCGCTCGGTGGGCTGTCGTCACACTCGACTCTCGGAACCCTAGCTGGCTGCCGTCGTGGGGCCATCCTGAAAGGAAACAGGTGCGCCACGGTCAAACAGTATACCTGGTGAGCTGACACAAAGAAATCACAAAGAAAACTTTGAAACACACACGCAATCAATGTTTTCATGCATTAAGTTGGAAATCAGAAGTCAGGGTCCTGGTGTACGGATACGTCGGCCGCCGCACTAACACTGGACTCCCTGGACTGATAACCACACTCAATACGCTAAACATTATTGCTTCACATAGAAAAGATCAGAGTTCACGGTAGAACCGAACTCCTCTGATACCAATTTGTCACGACCCGCCCTCGGGGTCCGTGCCGTGACTACCCCAATCCCGCCTTCCATAGGCCAGGGGCTGGCGACTAGCACCAAGGCGTAAATCCCGGTAAAAAGGGAAGTCATTGCCTTTGTAAAGTAAACAAACACCACAGAGTAAGAAAGCGGAAAGTAAACACTAAGCAAAAGAAGAGTACAACTGAAAGTGCGGAAAAGTAAATGGGCCAGTATACAAACCCAAACTGAAAGTAAAGTACAACTCGAAAGGGAAAACAGCAACTGAAAAGTAAAAGCCGCTACACCGAGCTGTCCACTGGAAATCCCACATGAAGGGTGGGTACAGATAGGTCCTCTGCTCCACGGGTCCCGCCATCCGCTCCGAGCACGTCCCGCCCAGTGGTCCACCTCTGGGTACCATCCCGCTCTGCAAGCCTCAGCTAAGATCAATGCTGTCCGTCGTCTGCAACCAACACAACGTAGTGCGGGAAAAGCCCGTGCAGGGGTGAGTATAAGCTACTCAGTAGGGACCCCGAGACCCCTGAAGGTCTCCCAAATCCACAAAGGATAAACCACAAAGAAAGGTACAATCATGAAGTAACAACCGGCACTGCTTAGGTATATGCCCATACATATACCTAAGTCATCAAATTCAAATACGCTCCAACCTCCGAGCCCAAGTACAACTCAGTCCACACAGGAAATTAAACGTATTCCACACAGGAAAGCAAAACGTAATCCACACAGGATTGCACAACACAATCCACACAGGAAAGCAACAGATTCAGCTCACACAGGTATAGTTCTTCAAAGGACGATAAAGATGATCTCTGATCCATCTAAGTCGTCGGACCCACGAAGGATCGATAGGTAACTAACCAAACGACGATAAAGATGATCTCTGATCCATCTAAGTCGTCGGACCCACGAAGGATCGATAGGTAACTAACCCCCGCAAAGACCCACACAGGATCGGGCCCACACAGGACCTGTAGGCGCTGAATCACACAGAACCGCTGAGCGCGGACCCACACAGGATCGGACCCACACAGGATCGGACCCACACAGGACCTGTAGCACTGATCCACGTTGGATCGCTGAGTGCTGAAGTCGTCGTCGTCGAATCCACACAGGATCGGGCCCACACAGGACCTGTAGCACTGATCCACGTAGGATCGCTGAGTGCTGTAGTCGTCGTCGTCGAATCTACACAGGATCTCTGTACTGTCGTCGTCGCAGTCACAGCAGCAGTAGTAGCAGTAGTAGCCACAGTAATAGTCGCAGCCAGCACTAGGGTTCCCGCACACAGCAAGCTCGTTCGGAGGGTCCGCTCCACGAGCCGAGAGGCTGATACATCAACTGTCACAAAGTCCAGAGTTGATGTATCCAAAAGTTCTGTATCATCAACAGGAACTCAACGCAACAGACGGCGCGTCGATCGGACGCCCGGTCTGAGAGTTATTGGCATTTTCGTCCCCGGGGCCCGGTTGGTTTTTAAGGCAAAACCAACCCAACCGTACTCCACCTGCGTCCAAACCTCGGGTGGAGTATGCCAAAAGATCCGTCTCACTATGAGGAACACAACACGTCTGACGGCACGTCAATCGGACGTCCGTAGCTCAAGATATGAGCTTTTACGCTCCGAAGGCCCAGTTGGTTTCGAGAACGAACCAACCCGGCCGAACTCAAAGTAAACCAAAACCTTGAGTGCGATATACCAAAACGACCGTCTCGATTCAAGGATCGCGTTTCCGTAGACGGTTCATCGATCGGAGGTCCGAGGCTCATGTTATGGCCAAAAGACCGAAAATGATTCGAAACGGGGGGGTCCGGGTCCGGGCCGACCCGGCCCGACCCCCCCTAGGTCTGCCCGAACCGGCTCGACCCGAACCGGGTCGACCCGACCTGGGTCCGACCCGGCCTGGCCGGCCGGCGGCGCGGCGGCGCGGTGGCGCGGCGGCCCGGCGGTGGCGCGGCGGCAGGCGCGGTGGCCTGGCGGCATGCGGGGTGGCCTGGCGGCATGCGGGGGGGGGGGGGGGGGGGGGGGGGGGCAAAGCCCCCCGCTGATTGGGATGGCGGCGCGGCTAAATGCCGCGCCCTTTGCAAAACCGCCCCCCCCCCCCCATCGTGGGGGGCTTGATTGGCTGGAAACGGGGGGCCTCCTGCCCCCCTCAAGGAAACCGCCCCCCTCATTAAGAGGGGGTTTTGTGTGCTGGCCGGGGGATTAATTTCCCCCGGTTTAATGCCATCCGGCCGGCCAGCTGGCTGGCCGGTTTCCTCCAACGGGACCGTAAAATCCGGTCCCCTCTTCGGCTTCCGACGCCGGCGGCTCGGCCGCCGGTCTTCTCTTTCCGCCGCGGCCCGGAAACGGCCGCGGTGTTCATCGTCCGGCGCGGTGCGACGGCACCGCGCCCCTCCGCCGCACTTTGATTTCTTTCAACGCGGCGCGACGGCGTCGCATTCTTGATGTTTCTTCCAAGGCACGGCGCAACGGCGTCGTGTAATAAGAATTGGGTGAATATCCGCATGGTACGACGGCACCACGCCACCTTGATTCATTCGCAAAAAATAAACACCAAGAACGAAGGAGGGGGGTTCGGCCGTGTTCATGCGGTCCGGCCCCCTCACGTTAAAACACAACTTAAATATTCAATCCTCACGTAGTCATGCGAACCACGAGCAAGTATAAAATAAATTAACAATAATCAACAACCCCTACCTCGGGTATAGGTTCGAAGATTTGACAACATCCCACGGAAGACAACGTCGCGGAGGTCGGGCATCGCGGTAGTCGTTCGTCTAATCCGATGACGAAGAGGTGCGTCCGATGTGATACGTCGTTGGCGAATCTTCGTATGCTGACGAAGAAGGTCCGAGGAGGAAGCGGTGTTCCCTCTCGTTGACACGGAAGACGAAGAAGAGAGGCGGCGTTCTTCGTCGGAGCTTGAGCGTTCTTCGTCGGAGCTTGAGCGTTCTTCGTGTTCTTCGTCAGAACTTGAAGAAGAAGAAAAAGCTCTCAACCTCTCAAGAAGACAAAACTATTAACCCAAATAAAATAAGACTCTATCTTATATTATTAACACAACAACACACTAGAATTTCAAAAGTTTGAAATTCAAATAAGAGATAACTCCACATTAATTAACAAATTGTCATGTTAATTAAAGAGGGGTTAAGGGAGTTTGAAGGAAGATGTAAAGTTAGGTTTCGTGTGGGCCCCACCACACTTAATCCTCTCAAGGGAGGTTAAGTGTGTGTGGGTCCCACACCTAACTTCTTTTGAGAGAAGTTAACTATTAAGTTTAAATAAAAATTGTGTTTACATATTTTTATTTAACTTATTCTAATCTCCCAAAAACTAACTCTCAACCCGAAACAAACGCAACTTCCGAAAAGGTCTCTTTAAGCAAAAATCGGCGCTGCGAGTTCATCGGTGCCCTCGGATTTCAATTCCGAGCACCGGATCAAAAGTTAGAAATTCCCGCTCGTTCGTTCACTGAACGTACCCGAGCCAAACTTCGGAAAATGATTCCAGGCACTCCGGGCCTCGGAATCAGGTGCCGTCTGAAACCGCGCTCTTGTAAAATTCCAAAGAAAATTAATAAAAAATTTCCCTTAAATTTTACGGGTCTTTACATTACTCCCACCTCAGGGATTTACGTCCCCGTAAAGATACATCAAAACTAGGGAAACAATTGAGGGTACTGAGAACGCATCTGAGCCTCCCGCTCCCATGTGCTTTCCTGGAGGTTCTCGTGCTGCCATCTGATGCGCACAAGAGGAATCGATCGCCCACGCAGGACCCGCTCCTGTCGATCCTCTATCTCCATCGGGACCTCCGTAAAAGTCGCCCCATCGTCAACGTCATGCTCCCCATGGTCAATGATGTGCGTCGGGTCGTGCACGTATCTCCTCAGCTGAGATACGTGGAAGACGTCGTGTACCCGGTGCAACTGAGGTGGTAGAGCCAGGCGATAAGCCACCTCACCAACCCTACTGAGGACCTGGAAGGGTCCGATGAAGCACGGAGATAACTTGCCGCCTCGGCCAAATCTCCGAATACCACGTCGAGGTGAGACCCGCAAGAAGACGTGGTCGCCATCCTCGAACTCTAGTGGCCTCCGCCTCCTGTCAGCATAAGGCTTCTGCCAGCTATGAGCTGTCCTCATCCGCTCCTGGATGACTTGGACCTTCTCTGTCGTGGCCTGGACCATCTCCGGTCCCACCAGAGCTGCAATATTTCTTCTTTTCCGATAAGATAAATCTGGTCCCATCCCCTGGATGAACCACATTCTTTGCCTAAAACAGTAAATCCTAACATGGATGATACTAATCCATACCAAGGATGACGTCGTAAGGCCTCGACGCTACTACTAAGAGATTCAACCATTACTCTCGCCTCCAAGGGTTGAGTCACACTGTCGGCATCAGTGTGTGGTAACCAGGTCTTCTCCAGTAGATGTCTCACAAGTGAGGGTCAAGTCAACAGTCAAAAATGGAACCTCTTAGTAACATCACAAAAGAGAACATGAACGAAAATATCACAAAGGTATGCGTCTTTTATTATTGCAGCTAATAATACAAGACGCTACACAAAAGCAACAAGGAACCAGAAGTACAAAGGATGTATCCTCTAGTTCTGCTCCTGTCCATCGGCTCCCAGAGCTCCATGATCGAAGGCCTCGGCTGCCTGAAGTTGAGCTCTCGCATGTTCACCTACTCCCTGTGGTCGGGGTGGACCTCCTGGTGGTGGTGGTGGAAGAGCTTCAAAGCGTCGCCCACCACCGGCTGCTCGGCCAGCTCCTCTGCCTTGTCCGCCTCCTCCCTGCGGACCGCCACGGTCGAACCTCTGCCTCTGCCTATGTGGTTCCTCAACCTTCTGCTGCTCCTCTGCATGGAGGGTCGGGCAGTCACGAGCCATGTGGCCATGCCCGCCGCATGCATAGCACTGTCTTCCACTCGAAAGACTGGCTCCGTGCTGTGTGCCCCGCACTGCTGAGCCAGTGTCCTGAGGTCGTCTGCCCGAAGGTCTGGTCTGTCTGGACCCCTGAGTCATCCGTCGGCTACCTGTTACCGAAGACTCCGCTATCTACCGCCCTGCGGTAAGTCTCGCTGTGGACTCAGCCAGGAAACTCTCGATCAGGAGGGCCCGCTCCAGTACTCCTGTCTGAGTCGGTATGCTGAGGGAGATCAGCGATGCCCTGATCTCGTGTCTCAAACCCTACTCGAAGGTCCGGGCCCGGAAGAATGGGTCCCGTACCATGTCAGTCGAGTAGCGCGAGAGATCGGTAAATCTCGCCGAGTATTGAGCGACCGTCATGCTGCCCTGCCGCAGCTGTAGAAGCTCCTGGATACGCACCGCACGAAGGGTGGCTGGGACGAACTCCGAGCGGAAGAGGCTCTCAAAGTCTGTCCAAAGTAGAGATGCCTCATCGTGCACCTGGAGCATCAAGCTCCACCATCGTCCTGCTGCTGCGTGTAGTAGGCTCGCAGCGAGGATCACCATGAGGTCTGCTGGTGTCCTCACTAGCCTAAACACTCATACCACTGCCTCCAGCCAGTCCTCTCCTGCCTGGGGATCCGTCTCCCCGCGAAACCTGGGTGGTCACTGGCGCTAAAACTCATGCAGTGCGCTGAGGCGACGTGCATCGTCCGCGGCTGGTGCTGGAAGCATCGGGGGATCGGTCAATGTTTAAAATTTAAAATTTTAGATCACACTCAGATAGTGTTGTGAAATAAGACCACTCAATTGGTCAATGTTTTTTTTGGATAAATCACCAGTTATGTGATGATATGTTGGAGCATGAGGACATTATATGGCTTAATTAATCCTCATTTTTTTGTATTAGACTAATAAATTTGGTGGGATAGATTGTTTTTAAGGGGGGTAAAATGTAACAACCCTAGTGTTAATGCAATATTTTTGAATAAATTAAATTTTATTTGAGGTATTGTGTTTCAATATATACAATGATAAAAATTATTTATAAACTACAAAAAGTTAATCTTTTGCTACACGTAACATCATATTATCATTCGTTACATGCAACATCGTGTTTCTATGAAACAAAAAATTATTATTATATCTATTTATACTTATTAATTATAACTTATCCAATAAAAAAGTAATAAGAATAGTAATAATATATTTTAAATATTATTTATAATGGTTTCATACAAATAAGAACTATTGGTATTGAAATACATTATTTCCAATGAAGTCTTTTTATTTTAAAAATTACTATTTTCTCAAAAGAACTACTTTTTTTATATTCTTCAAACATTAATAAAATAAAATTTAGACCACTTCAGAAATTGATTTTGAAAAAATAAATTAAATTTTGTAATTAATAATTTCAAAATTATCAAATGGTGAATTTTTTCTATTTTTCTGAAAAACATCATTTTTGGATGAATAGTGAAAAATACAGAATTTTAATTGAAAACATATTTTTTGTCTAATTAATGAATATTGTTAAATTTAATTTTAATTAGGTTTTAAAATATAATTTTAGTTCAATTGAGAATAAATTAATCCAATTTAGTTTATTAGATCCACTTTCACATTTAAATTAGATTTAAAATCATTGAAAACTTTTAATCATTTTTTCTTTAAAGACATGTTTTCATGACACATCTACCAGATTAATTTTAAAGTAATATTTTCCAATTATGTGATTATAATTAAAAAATATATTACATATTTGGAGAAAATTTAATTTATAATTTATAATAAGGTAAAATTTGTTTTTTTACAGAAAAAATATTTGAGATCGTAAGTAAAATAAATTAGAGTGGTTAAGGGACAAATAAGTTATCATAGTGATTAAACATTAATTTTAGGGGCCAAATAAAATAGAAACATTTAAAAAAAATATGAAAATATTTCAACATATTACCCTCATATATTGTAAATAGAAAGTAATAGGATTCAAATTTTGTATTGGAGACCTCTTAATACTGTTTAACTTTTTATATTTACATTAATGTCAATCCTCCACCATTATGAAAAGGGCACTCAGGCCCTCACTTGTTCAAACCTATCAATACATTTGTCTCAGACATCTCTTGATCAAATCTCCTCAAAAATCTCTCTCTTAATTATATAATCATTGTTTTATTAAATACATCCAAGGAATCCCTCTAGAGAAAACCAAAAGGTGTTACTCAAAGAAGAGATAATATCCTTCAACAAGAAATTTTGTTTTATTTCATTCTCTACCCCAAAATTATTCAAGTTACAGGATTTTGTAACAACCTAAAAAATACTAAATATACTGATATGTTGTTATTATAATGTTGTTACCTATAATCAAACACATTTCTATCAAATTGGATACACAATCATCTACCATGTGTATGGAGAACAACCGCCTCATGAACAGATGTATTCATTTCTTCCATTACATCAAATAACAGTTGAAAAAATGGAAGAATTACTATTTTTATTTGATATATATGATATTTATTATATATTAATTCTTATTTAATTATTATATGAAGTAAGTATTCATGATTTTGGTTTTATGAGAATATGATAACTTCGGTTGTGGACGTGTGGACTACCGCATCCGCAAAGTGGCATGATTCATTCACGCTTTACATTCAATGTATAAATGATAATTTTAAAAAAAATATGTAATATATATTAATTAATTATTTAACTATAAATAATATATATATATATATAATTTAGTTTTATTCATTATATTAATACACTATGAAAATGGAATCAACATTCCTGCATACATGCAACATACCATCTCCATGAATGGTGTATTTCATTTCCTTTTTAAATATTTTATAAATTATTATAAAAGAATTTAAACTAAATATATAATATTTTTATATCCGAGTTTAAATTATGGAAATAATTAAATCATGTTCTATGTAAGATAACCACGAATAAATATCAAAACATGTTTGAAAAACATAGTAGTTATTACCTGAATCCTAACAGTAACATGGAATTGATAATAAACAGATAATATAAAATCTTAATAATATAATCTATGGTATGAATAAATTGAATATTGTTCTGTAATAGATGTATAATATACAAATATTTCTTATAGAGGATGATTTTATGAGTATTATTAGAGTCATGATAAAAGTTAAAGGGAATTATGGTCACACTTTTATTTATACAAGAGATAAGCCTAATTCACTAATATATTATTGTGCTATATATAATGGAAATGAATAATTTATAAGATCCTTTCCTAAATTTTATTTTTATTTACATATCCATATCATAATATCTATTTCATGGGGTTATAGTGTAAAACAATTATGAAATTGATAAGGTAATTTTTCTCAATTTTCATTCTTTTAGACACATGATTTGTTATGATCCTATATTCTTTTATTAGGTGTATATATATTCCCATTTGACATGCTATATAATGAATCTACTTATTTTGATGGTATTTTAATCTAAATTTTATTTTATTCCTTCATTGGGATTTATATTCAATGTTACAAAAGTGGTATAAGATTATTGCACCAATCTCATCATTTATTGGGATTGTTTAAAATTATATTAAATAGTTGAAATATTATGATCAATACAAAAACAATTCTCATTATTTTATTCTAATATGATTTTTTATGACATATTCATTTATTGGTACCATTTTTTCACTCTTTGGTACTTATGATAATTAACAATTCTTTTTAGGGAAAGATTATCATATTTTTCTCATCTGTCAAAAATATTTTTTTTCAAATGCCAGGTTAAAAATCATAACACATGTTTTTAAATAGTATTTTAGGATTATTTTCAAACTAAAAAGGCTTTCAGGGATTTCAAAATATTAGAATATAAATATTCAAGTTAACTTTCAATGAAATATATTTTGAAAAAATGTTTTCTATATTAAAAACATTTTTTTCAATGTAAAAATTATATTTTCCTCATGAAATGTTTTTAAATGATATTTAAATATTATTTTTCTTCTAAGATGACATTCATTTTTGTTAAATATTCCTTTTTTGGGATATTATCCAAGGGTTAATTTCATATTATTTCTCTAAATGTTTTATGTTTTTAGGGAATGATTTTTTTGAAACCAATTTCAATTTCATGGGTTATATGTTTTTGAAACATTTTTCTCTTTCAGGGGATATATACGTATGAAACTATATTCATTTCATAGGTTATTATTTTATGAAATTATTATGAAACATTTATTTTTTCAATAAGTTATGATGTTATTACATGTTTATGATACCCATTACATTTCATGGGTTATGATATGATGATTGTTTTTGATCTTATGGTATGTGAATGTATACATTTATTATTAGATGCGTGGGATCTATATCTCCCTCCATTGAATTGGGTAATGGTTTATATCTCATGTGATAGACTTGTGTTGATAAGGAAATGATATTGGTTCAGTAACAGAAATACTCATCTATGATTGTTTTGGGAGTGAACCATGAATATGAAAATGGTCATGGGAGTAAACCATGACTAACATGATGGTTTGGGGAGTGATCACATTCCACTAATATGGAATTGTAATTAATCCTGAACACTATGGAAATAATTTTATAATGTTATGTTTCTACAAGAATTCTATATATTATTATGATGTTATGTGTTCATGATTTATGATCTTTATTCCCTAATGATTTATGTGTTATTAAATTATAATAATGAATATGAAGGATGTGATCTTTTAATGTTATGATTGTGTTCTCAAACCCTTATGATCAGAAATTTTTAAAATAATCATAATTTATTTACCCTTACTGAGAATCTGAACACATCCTTTTCTATTTTTCTTTTTTATAAGTTTTGACGATATTTATTATGCAGGATGTGTCTAGGAAGGGTGATAGTTAGGAAGAACATATGGGGATATAATACAACTCCCATATATTCTATTGTTTATGTTTCCATGTTTCCTAATGCATTAAACTATTATTTTATTTGGGTTTCTGTTGTGTAATGTATTAAAAGTTACACAAAAGAAATGGAATGTCGTCTTATGATAAATGAGGGTCCCTATAAAGGATTAAGTAACTTTTGAACAACATTTTTTTTATTTCTACTTATTCTTATCATTATTTTTTCAGCAACACTTTCATAACCAATCCATATTAGTATTTATGAGTAAGAAATTAAAAATTATATTAATTATTTTATCCTACTTTTGTAATCAAATATTATATATATATTTATAAATTTAAAACTTTCCTTCCCACTCTATAGATATTGTCTCGCCAATGGTTGGTTAATCACCTACAAAGACATTTCCAGGTCAAAACTTATAATCACCCTCATGGATGGATTTTATGAATTATATATAATATAAAAAATAATTATTTTAATTATAATATTTTATAATTAATCATACTACTGTAAAAGTCATATTTCACAAAATAAGAAAATTTATGAAAAATAGAAAATGTTTCTGTAAAATATGATATCAAAATGAAAAATCTATAATAAATGAAATCAAAAAATATTATCAAATGACTTTAATTTATAAATATTATATAAAATTAATATAACTAAATTTTAGATCAATTTTTTAAAAATATATATCTATTATCTAGAAGGGGAGAAGGTGATGAAATAAAACAGGAATTAGGGTATGAGATTTCTAGAACATAATTCCCTTTCATTTGGTTTTCCATATTTTAGTTAAATTTCTGTATGGAAAAACCATTAATGTTACCCAAATAGAATTTCAATATTGTTACATTTTCTATTAGGAATATAAATGTTTTCCACCTTTCTTTTTAATACTAATACAATAATTATCCAAAAAAGTCAATTATTTCAAAAAAAACATATAATCCTCATGGGTTGTTTATTATCCAATAAAAATGATATTTTATTCCCATGTATGATATAAATTTTTTATTTTTTGAACCTGATTGATTATTAATGAATATATTATTTATTAAATCCTTATAAAATATATTCCTTTCCTCGGGATATTTACTAAATATGATTATTATACGTTCTAAGTGGGATGCCTTACTATGTAAATATTATGATGTGATGTTGGGTACGATAATGTATCACATGTGATAATTTTTTAACAATAGATATAGTGATCTTTTTGTTCATAAGTATGATGTTATCATTATGAACATCTATGTTGTGAGTTTTTATTATTCTACCTTTTTCCCAACTATGTGCGGTATTTGAATACAATGACATGATGTTTCATTTATACTCATTTCCACATTCCATGCCTATATCACTAGTTTCTCTCATGATGTTGATTATGATGGGTGTTTATATTATTAAGATTATTCATATTATTCTCACCCATGTTATATTGATTCATGTCCATTATTCATCATCTTAATGGGCTTCTAGATCACCAATTTCACTAATGCATCTCCTCAGGTGATTAATTATACCAATGAGAACATGAGGTCCACTATGATGATTGGGAAGAAGTAATTAGATAATGAATATGTTTTATTATGTAAAATTATTGTATGAGCATAATTCTCCTAAGAAACTGAACCTTTAATCCTTGATTTGAATGACTATTATGATTTTATATTAAGAAATATCTAAGTCTTATTTAAGAAAAAAGTAGGGATGATTTACATCATACTCAAGTGTCGTTTTTAGAAACAAAGAGTTCTACATGAGATTAAACATACCCAAATGAAATCTCAAGTCTAAATCTTTTCATAAGTTTTATTTTTTATGTTATATGGGAGTTAACTCTACCGATATATCCCTATAATATTTTAGAATGTACCAAACCTATGACTTGGTCATGATAAGATAGGTCAATGTGATTCATAGACCCACCTCTTAGTATACTAAACAATAAAACATACATGGGTTTTGAAACTAATAACACCTTATTAAGGTATTGTTTATGACATTTAACCATTTAAAATATGATTTTATGCATTTAAATTTCATAGTTTATGATTATCAAGTAATATATATGAATGATAAAGAAACACAGTTCTTTATTTATCTAATTACACAATGAAATATAGGCATGTTATACCCTCCTTTTTTCAACATAATTTATTAATAAAAACATTCACCATATTTTATGAAATATGTCTCATAATTTACATTTAATGGTTTTAAAAATAAATTCACAATATATCTCATTCAATTAGTTATTAAAAATTATAATTCCAAATAATTATAGAAAACAACCTATATGGTGGAACTAGAATTTTAACTAACCTAAGAATGATATCAAAATCCTTAAACTATCTACAATAGTATTTTATCCTTGAAGGAAAATTAGTTAAATAAATTTCCACAATACATTTATATATATCATGTATAAGTTTTTGAGGAGACATTATATAACCATACCCTTTTATCATAAATTTACTCCTCTGATATTAACTACTATGAAATAAAAAAATAAAGGTAATCAATGAGTGTCATGTTAAGAAAGACATAATTCAGTTAATTGAAACCCAATTACATTATATGCATTTGGATTTTGAAACAACCTTAGAAGGGTTATCTCCTAAACAACATTCTGCAACTAACCTACATGGGTCTTTTTTTTACTTAGTATGTTAGTCACGTGGGTCGTCAATCCCTAGTCATAGAGGTACAAGACATTATAAATGCACACATTTTATATAAGGGTTAAAATTCATTATACACATATAAAGACCTTTTTTGTTTAGATGAATTATCATTCACATGTAATAAAGGTACTTTAATTTATAATTTATAGTTTTAATTAATCTAAATGAAACCATATTTTACCCATTTTTTTCTATATTATAAGGAATACATTTAAAATGGGTTGATTATATGGGTATCTATTACATATTTTTAAAGGCACATACTCTGTATAAATTTTTTATGTTAACCAATTTATTTGAAACTATTTATATTTGATACCCTTAAACATATTTTAAAAGTCTACAATATGTGAGAATAAGTTTTTCAAATAAAATAACACCATCATGATGCACATGAAAAATCAATTTATATTGATGTTTACACATTATTTACAATCCCAATATCATTACATTTACAAAGGAACTATCACCATATTAGGTTTTTCAATTATAAAAGGTTGTAAATAGTCAAAAATTATATGTATATAAGCATTCCATATATTCACAGAGCCAGTTTTATAGGTATCCATGTTAATAAATCACATAAGGAACATCAAAAACATTTTTGGGAGTCAACAATGAAATATAATGTTCATTTAATATTCATGAAATGTGAATCCATATAATACTAAAATGAATAATGTATCAATCGATCATTTCCATATGAAGACATGGCTAAAATACTTTATGTATCATGAATCCGTAAATACTAAAAATTACCCCAATGACTCTCAATGATACAAAAATAATCTATAATAATGAATAACACCTACAATAGTCCCATCTCTAACAAAATGTTATTTTTCCCATATGTGGGTTAGTCATTCAAATATATGGGTATTTAGGAGGAAATGACTCACTCTCAGTATCTTATATACTAGCACAAGATAGTAATGTAATGGAATAATAGGATATCATTCCACATTGTAACATCTTGACCCAGCTCACTCAATAAAAAATTATTTTACATGTTGCTACATGGCCTCAAATATTACTTCTCAGACATAAGAGGTTTGTCACTTATTGTGACACTTTAATGATTGTATGATGGGAAGAGAGTAAAATATGGATCATTAATATGTACATTATAATTAATAAAAAAATAAATTTAATGGACTGATATAATAATTGAAAATAACTGATATATGAATAACATTGACATCACCCAATAAAAAATTATGAATGTCCTTGGGAAGAAATAATTTACATGAAGTATACCTAAAATATGTAATACAAAAATATATAAAATTAAAATAAAATAATCTCCAATGGATATATTTTTTAGAATATTTATCCCTGGATCATCACCGCCCTCTTTAGAACCCATGTAAAAGATTTAATGCGCATAACATAATCTGGTAAAGTTGAACAATTAGAAATTAAAGTCTATTTGGGTACCAAAGAGTATCCAAAATAGTGTGTGAGATAAAATTATTATGAAACTTACAAATGATTGAAATTATAACATGTCCATGAATATAAAATACAATAGTGTGTAGGTATATTAGTTAGGTTGTAAATTAATATATGAAAACAAGCATGTCACATGTTCTCCATGGGACACCTATATGACCATACCTTCTTCAACATAATAAAGAATATCTCTTATCCTATAACTATATATATAATTGATAGATATATATGTACATATATTCATTACTGTTTTAGTAACACTTATATCCATATAAATAATACATTATACTATTCATGACCTAAGGTGTAACTAAAGTGTCCATGCTTAGTGTTAATAATAATATAATATTTTCAATAAGGTTGATGTTTACCATATGTCAAAAGTAATATTGGGTTCCATAATGAGTACCATTGTTGATATAAGACACCAAATTGAGTAACGTAATAATATTTGGACACTATTTGATGTATAAGAAAGAATTTAGACAATTATTCTATGTATCAAAAAGGATGTAGGGTTCGATGATGGGTACTATAACGGATATGGGGTACCATTCCAAGAATCAAAATATATAAGTATTCCATGATAGTTTCCCATAGGTAATATATAAATTATAATGTATAGGTTATGTCTATAAGAATTCAATATTAAAACTCATATATATAATTAGGCCATATAATGATACATGCCACAACACAATACAATGTTTGATTCCAAAATGGACCATTGTGTAAGGTCAAAGAACAAGTAGTATGAACCATAATGTCCAAACCACAAATTAGGTAATTTCATTCCATGTTTCTTTTTAAATTCCTATAGGAATGTGAGAGAATTTACATTTAATACTTTGGATATAACAGAGCCCAGTTCATTTCCTTTTCAAAAACTTTTAATTGAAATAGTCCATTTATATATATTGGATGAATCGAGAATTTCCAATAAATGGGGTTCAAGATAAGATAGTTATTTTAAAAACATAAATTATATTTAATTTCATTTACATGTAACTTTTAAATAGGAAATCATCCCACATCAAAAAGTGGTTTCAATTTATTGGATATATATACGGGTTGTGGTGTAAATGGGAAACATCCAAATGGATGTTTCTAGTCACGGTGGACACCCTCCAATGACTAAATTTAGATAAAAAGGGATAACCAATTCATGGTATTAGGTTCTACAAAAATAACTTAATATTTATATGGTAATGGATAGAACGTTTAGAGTGCAACAAGGAAACAAAAATTATTAACATGATAGAAATTAATGGAAAATAATGATATCACCTACATCATCCCAATGACTCTTAACTCATCCAATATCATTATTTGATTAAAGATGGTTTGATAGAAATAATAGAAAACAAAAAATGCCCTAGAAATAGAGTTAATTAGGTAACATTAATATAACAAAAAATATAATGAAATAAATAGATAAAATAAGTATGTTGAATCGATATCTCACAGATATTTATTCAACAAGACCAATGGAGATTGACACTAATGCCAACTCAAATAGTTACATGAAAGCCAATTGAAGATCCCAATTTCTGTATTTAGTGGGTAGTGTGTGTGGTTGAAGAGGGAATGAAAATAAGAAAATAAGGAATAAGGTGGATGTAGAAAAATTAAATTTTCACCCCACTTTAATGAACATCATGGATTGGCCAAACCGTGCAACTACTTTTTAGGCTTACTACCTTTTTAGAACAAAGAGTGATAGCTAGAAACATAATTAATTTAATAGTACATAGCCCATGTGTTTGGGTCTGAAATTTTCTATATTAGGATTTCATGGTTTTGAGGCCTTAGGTGAAGGTTTTTATAAACCATGTGACACCCATTAGTCCCATACTCTATTCTTCATGGATTCCCCTATGGGTTACCCGATTAAAAAAACCATGTCCCCTATCTTTATTCACCTAGAATGTTACTTTTTTGCTAGATTATACAAAATCTCTTCCAAATTTTTGAGACACCTCTCAGGACTTAAACACCATTAAAACAACATTGAATTTAAATTTTAGAATGATAGGATTTTCATTCCAAATAATAATTTAAAATAATTTCCTTCCACCAAATGTGAATATAAAAATTACATTGTAAATAACCGATTTAGTTCGAAACATACGACTCTACAGATAAGAGAGTGTCCCACTTGTTTACTACATCCCATGTTATTAATAATATGTGTATTCATGTGGAATTGTTTCCTTCTATTTTGATACATTAATATCATCTGGGATAGAGAGTGTGTCATGACATTATGTGTAAATCTTTTTATATAAATTTTGATGGGGTTGAGTTTCATTGGGACTTCATAGTTATTGAGATGTATATCTATGACATGATTTTGGGTATGGAATAGTTGACATCATTTGAAGAATACTTCAAATATTATGCTCGAAAGGAATGTTTCACAACTCTAGATGTGATTGAGAATCTCTTTAGAAGAGACTGAGAAATAATAGAAATTTTTGTAGGTATTTTGGCCCTGGTTTGGAACCATCACTTATGATTTTGAAGAACATACATTAGTATCTTTTAATGACATTATATATAGATATTTTCAAAACATCGTTGACTAATTTCATGTTTTTTTCCTAAATCTTTCTCAGGTTTTCCACCCAAAAGAGAAGTGGAGTTAATGATTGATATCTTAACAACACCATTCCTATTTCACAATGGTCTTATTGTGTTGATTCAAAAACATTGAAAGAGTTGAATGTTTATTTATAATATTTGGAATGTAAAGTGTTCATTATTATGATCACATCTCGATGGGCAGCACTGGTTCTTTTATTATGATGGTGGATGTAACTCTTAGTATTTGCATGAATTTTTATAATATTAATAATATTATGATAATGAATAAGTATCCTATTATATGAAAATATTAAATGTTGGATCAATATTTGAGATCTCAATGGTTCAATAAAATGGAACTATATTGAAGGTATCCCCAATTGAGATTTTAGAAGGATTTTATCCCAAAGGAAGACATCAAAATAATATATGGCCACTATGAATATGTTGGTGTTACTTATTGTATTTTAAATTTAATCCCCAAAATAATTGAATCAATGAATCGAGTCATTTATTGATATTTGAATTGGGTGGTTCATTATGTGATTCCAAAAATGCTAAAATCATTGATATAATAGTTTTAGTGAATTGTCACAAAAAAGAGATATTACAGAGTTTTTATCAAGATACCTCACCAATTAGAAGGTTAAGGGAGAACATAAATGGAAATGTAGTATGTTTCAGTCTTTACCAACAACCATGTTCAAATGGGGGTAGAAATCCCGGGATTTTATAACATGTAAATAAAGGTTACTTGTAAAGAATAATTCATTAGGGTTGATAGTGAACTGAATAAAAAATTTGGATCACATAATCCCTATTCATGAAACTATTATAGCGGAATACATTTCTAAAATATTCATTTTGGAAAAGTATATGGATGTGGAAATTTATAGAAAAATGTCCCAGAATTTTCCTCAATGATAGAGTGAGTGGTTTTTGGATATAAATATTAGTCTTGATACTGTAAGTTGCTATGTATTTCACACATATTTACATAGGGGTAACATCACCAGAAACACTGTATAGATCTTTTCTATCATGAACTGGCACATGATTATATGCCTTGTGACACACCATGTTTAACAAACTCAAGGTTTATGCTTTGGAAATTCACAAAACATTTATGAACTATCATGAAGGATTTAAATAAAAGTATCAATAAAAAAATAATATACACTTAAGGTTCCACAGATTAATGATGGTTTCATTTTTTTACATATTATATGT
This sequence comes from Viscum album, assembly GCA_963277665.1. Lineage (NCBI taxonomy): Eukaryota > Viridiplantae > Streptophyta > Magnoliopsida > Santalales > Viscaceae > Viscum > Viscum album. The sequence continues at coordinate 1,564,213,168 of OY728165.1, forward strand.
TATTCTATGATTATGAGGATTCCAACTATGAATGTTGATTCATACTCAACGTTCTTTGTTTTAGTAAATGAATGTAACCCAAAGGAACCACATTAATACCATGTGTGAAGAGATATGATAAGATTTTTCACATAAGAATTCAAATTCTATGGGTGTTAGAAGGAAAAATATTGTTTCTATGGTCACCCAACTTCACAGAGCTATGATTCTTACTAGAAATGAAAATGAAAACATGGGTGAACAATATTCTTCTGATTTATTCCCATGGAAGCATCCACCTTACTTCATTGGGTCTTTTAATCCACTATTTTTTTATCAGTATATCAATACCACTGAAAAGATATTCTTGAATTTATATTGTTCAGAACATGATTATGTGATTGTCGATGTTTATCACATAGAAGGTGAAGCAAAAAAGAGGTGGAATTTCATCAAGACTATGAGGAAACAAGGTGAAATTGAATCCATATATGTGGACGATTTGAAGGAATTATTTTTCAATAACTACTTCCATTATATTATTTATATTAAAATGATGAAATTATGTCTCGGGATAAAGAAAAAGGATAATGAATCCATTGGTACTCACCAGGTTAATTTTTTCTGACTTTCATATTATGATTATGGTATTATAAATAAACTCAAACGTAAAATAGATAAGATCATCTGTATTAGAAATGCAAGTTGTAGAAGGGGGTTAGACATAAAATTCTTTAGTAGCTACTAACAGATTTGGAAATATGTAATAATGTTTTAAATGGAGGTTGTAGTTACAAAAAAATATCATGTTTTTGATAAGAAAATGAAGTTGGAGTTAGAAGATAAATCTAAAAACTATTTAGAATATAATATGAACTTTTCATTATGATCTAAGTGTTAGAAAAAACATGGATGAAATTTTCCTAATGGGTATAATATATGTTTTAATTAAACAATTGAAGGTCACCAATCAGTTGATTTCTGGAGTGATGGGATGATGTTAGCTAAAAATATTAAGGGAGAGAAAGCTACATAGAAAGAACCTCCCTTTCTTCAATGCTATATGTGTAAGGATGACAGGAAATATTCTAAGAAGTTCCCAAACTGAAAGGTTAATGATGATGATAAAAGTCAACATCCTCTTATGATGTGGGAAAGGGGGATATCTCATGCAATCACTATTTCTGAGGAGGGGTGAGACAACATTGTGGTGAAAGGTACATTTACCATCAACTCTAGAATTTAAAATAGATTATTGTATTTTAGATCTACCCACTCATTGGTATCAATAGATATTTCTATGAGTATTAAGATTCTTTCAAAAATATTATTTGATAATTTATTAGTGGAAACCCCTACTGGAATGATGATTACATCTAAAGTCTATGATTCTACTCCGATTGACATTGATGGGACTATACATCCTTCAAATCTTTTAATTATTCATATAGTTTAATGTGAGGTCATATTTGGCATGGATTTGATTTCTCTATATAAAACCCAAATCAATTTTTGATTAAGGGAATTTACATTTGATATTTCAAACGAAGGTATGATAGTTAATCAATGTCATTAAAAGTATAAATTCATAATGGAGATTAAACCCTATGAATGGGTATTAATTTAAATTCATAAAAAATGTATATATCAATTATATTGTGAGAAAATAAACTTAGATGGTATGCCTACAGTTCTAGAATTTGTATATTCCTTTATATAAGGTTTTCCTATCCATCCACACAAATTTGAAGTTATGTTCTCAACAGAACTAAAACATGGTGCCACTACAATTACAAAAACTCCATATATAATTTCCCAAATTTATTTGTAATAATTGAAGAAGAAACACTAGGAAAAACATGACATGGGAGTCATTCAGCTATGTGGGTCATCTTGGGGTTCCCCCGTTCTTTTTTTGAGAAATAATGAAGGATCAATATGCTTATTCATTGATTATCAAAAGTAAAACAAGATCAAGACAGAGAACAAGTATATTATTCCCTTTATAGATGTATTGGTTCTTCAACTACATGAATATCAATATTGTTCCATTAATGAACTTAGGTCTACGTATTATTAACTGATAGTCAAGAAGGAGGATATTCACATAAAGGCATTCCATACAAGTTATGGACACTATGAATATATAGTGATGCATTAATTCATCTTAATTCCACTTCAATAATACTATATTTGATGAACATAGACTTTTTATATTACCTAGATCTATTTTGGGTAGTCTTTATAGATGAAGTTATTATATATTCAATGATTATGGAAGATAATGAATAACACTGGAGAGCTGTACTAAAGTCCATCAATAAAGTGAAACTATATGAAATATTCAAAAAGTGTGAATTTAGGTGTCAAAATAGTTATTTATTGGTTCTTATAATATCCAAAGTTGTTATAAAAGTAACTCCATAAAATAAGAAGGCTATTGAAGATTTTCCTAGTCCAACCATAATGACATATATCCATATTTGTCTGCTGCAAGATGGATACTAGCATTGGTTTATGGAGAATTTATCTTGACTATCCAATCCTCTGACCATGTTAACTCAGAAGGGTTCCTAGTTCCTCTTGATAGATTAATTTGAGGAAAAATTCATGGAACTCAATATATTGTTAGTTAGTGAAGCTATGATTACAAAACCCTATAGTGGAGATGTTTTTTTAATCTGTACTGATGTATACAAGAAGGTATTAGGATGTGTTCAAATGCTTAATAACATGGATATAACATATTCTTCATGAAAATTAAAAAGTCACGATCAAAATTACCTGACTCATGATTTAGAGTTAGATATGGTAATTTTTTCATTAATTATAAAGATACATTATCTTTTCTGATAAAAGCTTGATATATATACCAATCATAGAATTTATATATATATATTCACATAAAAGGAGTTGAACATGTACAAGAGAGGATGGTTAGAGATGATAATGGATTGTGAATGGTTAATAAATTAACAACCTAAGAATGAGAATAAGGTGGCCAATTCTTTGAGTCCAAATGATCAAGGTAGATAATCCATGATGAGGACAGAAAAATATCCAAAGATTTCAGGATTTTGATAAAATGGATCTAGAAATCATGAAGGGTAAAAATGTTATCATTCCCAATTGAATGTTCTATTCTCTATCTAAGTGAATGATAAAGATGCATAATCAAGATGTTGATTTGGAAAATGGCTCGAAATGTAGTTCATCTTATCCTTGAGCAGGATGGAATGATAAGGTTAGAGAACCATGTATGTGTTACGCACATACTATCTTTGAAAAAGGACTTTTTAGAGGAAGCTCATATTATTTCATTCTCTATTCATATTTTAAGTATGATGTTATATATACACATGAAAGAATACATTTGGTGGTATTTAATTAAAGGGATATTGAGGAGTTTGTATCTTGGTTCTTGGTATACCAGCAGGTTAAGGATGAAAGATAAAATTCAACGGGCATGTTACATCAATCACCCATACCGGAAATGTAATGAGAGAACATCAGTAAAGACTTTGTTATTGGACTCCCAAAAACCTATAAAGTTATTAATTCTATTTGGTTGGTATTCATTTTCCATAAAACGTCAGAACACTTAATTTTTATCATGTAATAATTGTATCATGATCATATTTTTTAGGTAATATATTAATGAATTTGTAATGATATATGTTGTTCCACATTCCATTGTATATTATTGATATTTGAGGTTTACCTCAGAGTTCTGGTTAATTATTCAGTAAGCACTTGATATAGATATGATTTTTAGTTCTTCATATCATCCTTAGTTGGATGTTAATTGCGAATGAAGAATTAACACTCTATAGGATATGTTGAGATATTTTTTATTGGATTTAAATGGTTGTTGGGATCAACACCGTCTTCTAGTTGAGTTTTTATACCACACTAACTTTCAATAAAATATTCAGATGGCTCTTTATGAATCCCAATATGGGATGAAATGTAGAGCTCCCATTTGTGGGAATGGATCAGAGAAAAAAAGATATTGGGACATGATATCATTGAAGAAATAGAAGAGAAGGTTAGAACCATTTAATAGTATTTCATGGCTTCTCAGAGCTGGGAGAAAAGTTACAGTGATAATTTTCAATGTGATCAATAATTTTAAATTGGTGGTAATATTTTTCGATAAGATTATAATTTGAAAAATGTTTTGAGATTTATGATGAAAAGGAAATAAAGCCATAAGTATATCGGTCCTTTTGAGATTTTTGATCGTATCATGATGGTAAGATATCATTATTAACATCCTCTAAATATATCTCATGTCAATGATCTATTACATGTACCTCTCATAAGGATGTACATACATGACCCTTATCATATACTAAACTGTGATGTCATGCCACTAGAGTAGGATCCTAATTATGAGGAACACTAATTTGAAATTTTAGATCACACTGAGATAATGTATTGATATAAGGCCACTCACTGGGTAAATGTTTTTTTAGAGAAATCACCAGTTAAGTGAAGTTATGTGGGAACATGAGGACATTATATGGCCAAATTAATCCTTATTTTTTGTATTAGACTAATGTTTCATGCGATAAATTCATTTTAAGGGGGGTAAAATGTAACAACTATAGTGTTAATGTAATTTTTTTTGAATAAATTAAATTTTATTTGAGGTATTGTGTTTCAACAAATACCATGATAAAAAATATTTATAAACTACACCATGTTAATCTTTTGCTACACGAAACATCATCTTTTCATTTTTTACATGCAACACGTTATTTCTGCGAAACAAAAAATTATTATTTTATCTATTTATACTTGATAATTATAACTTATCCAATAAAAAATGTAATATGAATAGTAATAATATTATTTAAATATTATTTATAATGGTTTCATATAAATAAAAGCTATTGGTAATGAAATACATTATATCTAGTGATGTATTTTTGTTTTAAAAGTTACTATTTTCCCAAAAGAACTACTTTTTATGATATTTTTTAAACATTAATAAAATCAAATTTAGGCCCTTTTATAAATTTATTTTGAAAAAAATTAAATTTTGTAATTTATAATTTCAAAATTATCATACGGTGATTTTTTTCTATATTTCTGAAAAACATCATTTTTGGATGAATAGCGAAAAATACAGAATTTTAATTGAAGACATATTTTTTGTCTAATTTATTAATATTGTTAAATTTTATTTTAATTATTTTTTAAAATATAATTTTAGTTAAATTGAGAATCAATTAATCCAATTTAGTTCATTAGATCCATTTTCACATTTAAATTAGATTTAAAATCATTGCAAACTTTTATGTTTCTTATCTTTAAAAACATGTATTCATGACACATCTACAAGATTAATTTTAAAGTAATGTTTTCCACTTATGGGATTATAATTTAGAAATATATTCCATATTGGGAGTAAATTTAATTTATAATTTATAATAAGGTAAAATTAGTTTTTTTACATAAAAAATATTAGAGAACATATATAAAATAAATTATAGTGTTTAAGGGACAAACAAGTTTCTATAGTGATTTAACATTAATTTTAGGGACCAAAAAACATAGAAACATTTAAAAAAAATTGAAAATATTTCAACCGATTAGCCTCATATATTGGAAATAGAAAATAATAGGATTCAAATTTGGTATTGGAGACCTCTTAATACTACTTAACTATATATATTTACATTTATGACACCCCTCCTCTATTATGAAAAGGTAACTCAGGCCCTCACTTATTCAAACCTATCATGACCTTTGTCTCACAAATCCCTAGATAAAATCTCCTAAAAAATATCTCTCTTAATCATATAATCGTTTTTATTAAATACATCCAAATAATCCCTCTAGATATAACCAAAAGGAGTTACTCAAAGAAGAGATAACATCCTTCAACAAGCAATTTTGTTTTATTTCTTTGTCTACCCCTAAATTATTCAAATTACAAAATTTTGTATCTACCTCAAAAAACTAAATATACTTATATATTGTTATTATAATGTTATTAGCTACAATGAAACACATTTCCAACAAATAGGATACACAATCATAGACCGTGTGTACGGAGAACAACAGCCTCATGAACCGATGTATTCAATTCTTCCATTACATCAAATAACGGTTGAAAAAAATGGAAGAATTACTATTTTTATTTGATATATATGACATTTATTATATATAAAACCCTATGTAATTATAATATGAAGCATGGCTTCATGATTTATGTTTTATGAGAATATGTTAACTTCGTTTTTGGATGTGTGGACTACCGCATCCGCAAAGTGGTATGATTCATTCACGCATTACATTCAATGTATAAATGATATTTTTAAAACATGATTAATATATATTAAATAATTATTCTACTATAAATAATATATTTATATAAATAATTTAGTTTTCTTCATTATATTAATACACTATAAAAATGGATACAACATTCATGCGTACATACAACATACCATCTCCATGAAAGGTGTATTTCATTTTCTTTTTAAATATTATATAAATTATTATAAAGGAATTTATACTGAATATATAATATTTTTATATCCGGGATTACATTATGAAAATAATTAAATCATCTTCTATGTAAGATAACCATGAATAAATGTCAAAACATGTTTGAAAAAACATAGTAGTTATTACATGAATCTTAACAATAACAAGGAATTGATAATAAATGGATAATCTAAAGTCCAAATAATATAATCTATGGTATGAATAAATTGAATATTGTTAAATAATATATTTATAATGTAAAATTATTTTTTATAGAGGATTATTTTATGAGTATGATTAGAGTCGTGAAAAAAGTTAAGGGGATTTATGGTCTCACTTTTATTTCTACGAGAGATAAGCCTAATTCACCAATATATTTTTGTGTTGTATAGAATAGAAATGAATAATTTATATGATGATTTCCTAAATTTTATTTTTATTTACTTATCCATATCATGATATATATTTAATGGGGTTATAGTGTAAAGAATTTATGAAATCAATAAAATAATTTTTCTCAATTTTCATTCTTTGAGACACATTATTTGTTATATTTCTATATTTTTTATGAGGTGTATATATATACCCATTTGACATGTTATATAATTAATATACATATTTTGATTTTATTTTAATCTAAATGTTATTTTATTCCTTCATTGCGATTTATATTCAATGTTAAAAAAGTGGTAAGAGATTATTGCAACAATATCATCATTTATTGGGATTGTTTAAAATTATATTAAATAATTGAAATATTATGATCCAACATAATTCCCATGATTTTATTCTCCTATCAATTTTTTATGATATCTTCATTTATTGGATCCATTTTTTCACTCTTTGGTAGTTATGATAATTAAGAATGTTTTTAGGGAAAGATTTCCATATTTTTCTCATCTGTCAAAAATATATTTTATTCAAAACCCATGATAAAAATCATAACACATGTTTTTAAATAGTATTTTAGGATTATTTTCAAAATAAAAAGGCTTTTATGGATTTCAAAATATTAGAATATAAATATTCAAGTTCACTTTCAATGAAAGATGTTTTAAAAAATATTTTCTATTTTAAAAACTTTTTTTAATGTAAAAATTATATTTTCCTCAAGAAATGTTTTTAAATTATATTTAGAAAATATTTTTCATCTAATATTACATTCAATTGTGTTACTAATTCTTTTTTTGGGATATTATCCAAGGGTTCCTTTCATATTATTTCTCTAAATGTTTTATGTTTTTAGGGAATTATGTTTTTGAAACCCATTTCAATTTCATGGGTTATATGTTTATGAAATTTTTTTATCTTTCAAGGGATATATACTTATGAAACCATATTCATTTCACTGGTTATTATTTTATGAAATGATTATGAAACATGTATTTTTTCAATAGGTTATGATGTGATTACATGTTTATGATACCCATTACATTTCACGGGTTATGATATGATGATTGTTTTTTACCTTCTGAATGTATACTTTGATTATGAGATTGGTGGGATCTATATCTCCCTCCATTGCATTGGGTAATGGTTTATATCTCATGTGATAGAAGTGTCTTGACAAGGAAACGATATTGGTTCAGTAACAGAAAGATTCAGCTATGATTGTTTTGGGAGTGAATCATGAATACGAAGATGGATATGGGAGTAAACCATGACTAACATGATGGTTTCGGGAGTGAACACATTCCACTAATATGGACTTGTAATTAAGCCTCAACACTATGGAAATAATTTTATATTGTTATGTTTCTACAAGAATTGTATATATTATTATGATGTTATGTGTTCATGATTTATGCTCTTTATTACCTAATGATTTATGTATTATTAAATTAGAATCATTAATATGAAGGGTGTGATATTTTAATGTCATGATATTGTTCTAATACCCGTATACTCATGATTTTGTATAATACTCACAATTTATTTACCCTTACTGTGAATCTGAGCACATCCTTTTTTAATTTTATTTTTTATAATCTTTGAAGATATGTATTATATAGGATGTGTCTATGAAGGGTGATAGTTAGGAAGAACATATGAGGATATAATATACCTCCCATATATACTAGTGTTTATGTTTCCATGTTTCCAAATGCATTAAACTAATATGATATTTGGGTTTCTATTGTGCAATGTATTAAAAGTTACACAACAGTAATGGATTTTCTTCTTATGAGAAATGAGGGTCCCTATAAAGGATTAAGTATGTTTTAAGCAACTTTTCATTTTTATTTCTACTTATTGTTGTCTTTATTTTTTCAGCAACACATTCATAACAAAAATTTATTATAATTAATGAGTAAGAAATTTAATATTATAATTATAATTTTGTCCTACTTTTGACATCAAATATTCTATATATATTTATAAATTTCAAACTTCCCTTCCCACTATATAGACATTGTCTCTCCAATGGTTGGTTAAACACCTACGAAGACATTTCCATGTTAAAACTTATAATCATCATCATGGATGGATTTTATGAAATATATATAATATAAAAAAATATAATTAATTTTATTAAAATATTTTAAAATTATTCATACTATTGTAAAAATTATATTTCACAAAACAGAAAAATTCATGAAAAAAAGAAAATGTTTAAGTAAAATATGATATCAAAATGACAACTCTATAACCAATGAAATCAAGAAATATTGTAAAACGAATTTAATATATAAATATAATATAAAAATACAATAACTAAATTCTAGATCAATTTTTAATAAATATATGTCCATTATATAGAAGGGGATAAGGTGATGAAATAATGCAGGAATTAAGGTATGGGAATTCTAGAACCTAATTCTCTTTCATTTGGTTTTCCATTTTTTAGTTACATTTATGCATGGGAAAACCATTAATGATACTAAAATAGGATTTCAATGTTGTTACATTTTCTATTAGGAATTTACATGTTTTCATCCTTTATTTTTAATCCTAATACAATAATTATCCAAAAAGTTAGTTATTTCAAAAAAAATTATAATCCTCATTTGTTGTTTATTATCCAATAAAAATGATATTTTATTCCAAAGTATGATATAAAATTTTTATTTTTGGAACCTGAATGATAATTATTGAATATATTATTTATTAAATCCTTATAAAATATATTCCTATCCTGGGGTTATTTACTAAATATGATTATTATACGTTCTAAGTGGAGTGCCTTACTATGTAAATATTATGATGTAAAGGGTGGGCCAAAAATTATATATCCCTACAATGTGTTGGGTACTATGATGTATCACATGAGATAATTTTTATTAAGACTAGATATAGTGATCTTTTTGATCAAAAGTATGATGTTATGATTATGAAAATCTATGTTATGAGTTTATATTATTCTATATTTTTTCCAAATATGTGCGGTATTTTAATACTATGACATAATGTTTCATTTATATTCATTTCTCCATTCCATGCATATATCACTAGTTTCTCTCATGATGTTGATAATGATCCTGTGATTATATTCTTTAGATTATTCATATTATTCTCACCCATGTTATATTGATTCATGACCATTATTCATCCTCTCAATGGGCTTCTAGATCACATATTTCATTGATGTATCTCCTCAGGTGATTAATTATACCAAGGAGAACATGAGGTCCACAATGATGATTCGGAAGAAGTAATTAGATAATGAATATGTTTTATTATGTAAACATTTTGTATGAGCATAATTTTCCTAAGAAACTAAACATTTAATCCTTGATTTATATGACTATTATGATTTTATATTAAAAAATATCCAACAATTATTAAATAAAAAAGTTGGGATGATATACATCTTACTCGAGTGTCGTTTTTAGAAACCAAGAGTTCTAAATGGGATCAAACATACCCAAATAACATATCATGTATAAATATTTTCATAAGTTTTATTTTTTATGTTATATAAGAGTTAACTCTACCGGGATATCCCTATAATATTTTAGAATGTACCAAACCTATGACTTGTTCATCATCAGATAGGTAACTGTGATTCATAGACCAACATCAAAGAATACTATACAATAAAACTTACATGGGGTTTGAAACTAATAACACCTTATTAAGGTATTTTTTATGACATTAAACCATTTAAATTATGATTTTATTCATTTAAATTTCATAGGTTAGGATTATCAATAACTATATGTGAATGAGAATGAAACACGATTTTTATTTATCTAATTCCTCAATGAAATATATACATGTTATATCCTCCTTTTTTCAAACATAATTTATTAATAAAAAATCTAACCATATTTTATGAAATATATCTCATAATTTACATTTATTGGTTTTAAAAATATATTCATAATATATCTTATTCAAGTAGGTATTAAAAATTCTAATTCCAAATAATTAAGGAAAACAACCTATATGGTGGAACTAGATTATTAACTAACCTAAGCATGATATCAAAATCCTTAAACTATCTAAAATAGTCTTTTATCCTTGAAGGGGAGTTAGTTAAATATGTTTCCACAGTACTTTTATATATATCACGTATAAGTGGTTAAGGAAACATTATATAGCCATACTATTTTATCATAAATGTACTCCTCTGATATTAACTACTATGAAATAAAAAAATAATGGTAATCTATGAGTCTCATGTTAAGAAAGGCACTATTCAGTTAATTGAAACCCAATTACATTATATGTATTTGGATTTTGAAACAACCTTAGAAGGGTTATCTCATAAACAACATTCTACAAATAACCTACTTAGGTCTTGTTTTTTATTTAGTAAGTTAGTCACGTGGGTCGTCGTGACCTAGTCAGAGAGGTACAAGACTTTATAAATGCACACATTTTCTATAAGGGTTAAAATTATGTATACACATATAAAGACTATTTTTTTAGATGAATTATCATTCACACATAATAAAGGTACTTTAATTTATAATTTATATTTTTAATTAATCTAAATGAAACCACATTCTACCGATTTATTTGTATAATATAAGGAATACATTTAAAATGGTTTGATTATATGGGTATCCATTACATATTTATAAAGGCACATACTATGTATAAATTTTTTATGTTAACCAATTTATTTTAAACTATTCATATTGGATACCCTACAACAAATTTTTAATTTCTAAAATATGTGAGAATAAGTTTTTCAAATAAAATAACACCACCATGATACACATGAAAAATCCATTTATATTGATGTTTACACATTATTTACAATCCCAATATCAAAACATTTACAAAGTAACTATCACCTTAGTAGGATTTTCAATTATAAAAGTTAGTAAATAGTCAAAAATTATTTGTATATAATCATTCCATATATTCACAAAGCATGTTTTATAGGTATCCATTCTAATAAATCACATAAGTAACATAAAAACGTGTTTGGGAGTCAACAATGCAATATAATGTTTATTGAATATTCATGAAATTTGAATCCATATAATACTAAAATGAAGAATGTATCAATATATTTATTCTATATGAAGACATGGTTAAAATAATTTATGTATCATTAATGAGTAAATACTAAAAATTTCTCCAATAACTCTCAATGATACAATAATAAACTATTATATCGAATAAAACCTACAATAGTACCATCTCTTATAACAAGTTATTTTTCCCATATGTGGGTTATTCATTTATACATATGGGTATTTAGGAGGAAATGACTCACTCCCAGTATCCTATATACTAGAACAAGATAGTAAGGTAAGGGAATAATAGGATAGCATTCCACATTGTACCATCTTGACCCAGCTCACTCAATAAAAAATTATTGGACCAGTCGCTACATGGCCTCAAATGTTACTTCTCAGACATAAGAGGTTTTCCACTTATTGTGATGCTTTAATGATTTTATTATGGGACGAGAGTAAACTATGGACCATTAATATGTACATTAGAATCAATAAAAAATAAAGATAATGGAATGATATAATAATTTAAAATAATTGATAAATTAATAACATTGACATCACCTAATAATAAATTATGAATATCCTTGGGAAGAAATAATTTACATGAAGTATACCTAAAATATGTAAAACATAAATATATAAAATTAAAATAATATAATCTCCAATGGATATCATTGTTATAATATTTATCCCTGGATCATCACCTCTCTCTTTAGAACCCATGTAAAATGTTTAATGTGCACAACATAATCTGGTAAAGTTGAACAATCAGAAATTGAAGTCTATTTGGGTACCAAATAGTGGCCCAAACTGTGTGTGAGATAATATTAGTATGAAACTTCCTAATGATTGAAATTATAACCAGTCCTTGAATATAAAATACCACAGTGTGTAGGTATATTAGTTAGGTTGTAAATTAATATATGAAAACAAGCATGTCACATGTTCTTCATGGGACACCTGTATGACCATACCTTCTTCAACCTAAGAAAGAATATCTCTTATCCGGTTGCTATCCATATAATTGATAGATATATATGTACATATATGCATTATTTTTTTAGTAACACTTATATCCATCTAAATATATACATTGTACTATTCATGACCTAAGGTGTAACTAAATTGTCCACACATAGTACTAATAATAATATTATATTTTCAATAAGGGTGATGTTTACCATTTATCAAAATTAATACCGGGTTCCATAATGAGTACCATTGTTGATATAAGACACCAAATTGAGTAAAGTAATAAAATTTGGATACTATTCCATGTCTCAAAATGATTTTAGACAGTTATTCTGAGTATCAAAAAGGATGCAGGGTTCCATGATGGGTACTGTAACGGATGTGGGGTACCATTACAAGAATCAAAATATATAATTATTCCTTGATAGTTTCCCTTAGGTAATATATAAATAATAATTTATAGGTTCTGTCTAGAAGAATTCGATATTAAAACTCATTTATATAATTAGGCCATATGATGATACATACCACAACACAATACAATGTTTGATTTCAAAATGGACCATTCTGTAAGGTCAATGAAAAAGTAGTATGAAACATCATTTCCAACCCACATATTACGTAAATTTATTCCATGTTTCTTTTTTCATTCCCATAATAATGTGAGAGAATTTACAAATAATAATTTGGATATAACGGAGCTCATTTCATTTCCTTGTCAAAACCATTTAATTGAAACAGTCCATTAATATATATTGGATGAATCAAGCATTGTATAATCAATAGGGGTCAAGATAAGATAGTTATCTTACAAACATAAATTCTATTTAATTACATTGTCATGTCACTTTTAAATAGGAAGTAATCCCACATCAAAAAGAGGTTTCAATTGAAGGGATATACATAAGGGTTATGGTGTAAAAGGGAAACACCCAAATGGGTGTTTCTAGTTTTTGTGGACACCCTTCTATGACTAAATTTATTTAAAAATGGATAACCCATTCATTGTATTAGGTTATACCTAAATAACTTAATATTTATATGGTAATGGATAGAACATTTCTGTGTAAAACAAGGAAACATAAATTATTAACATGATAGAAAATAATGGAAAATATTGATATCAACTACCTTATCCCAATGACTCTCCACTCATCCAATATCATTCCTTGATTCAAGATGGTTTGATAGAAATAATAGGAAAAGAAAAATACCCTAGAAATAGAGAGAAATAGGTCACATGAATATACCACCAAATATAATGAAATAAATAGATAATGTAAGTAATCTGAATTAATATCTCATTGATAGTTTTTCAACAAGACCAATGGAGCTTGACACTAATGCGAACTCAAATAGTTACATGGAATCCTATTAAAGATCCCAGTTGATTAGTTGAGTGGGTAGCGTATGTGGTTGAAGAGGGAAAGAAAAGAAGAAAATAACAAATAATGTTGATGCGAAAAAATTTAATTTTCACTCCACTTTAATGAACATCATGGATTGGCCAAACCGTGCAACAACTCTTTAGGCTTACTACCTTTTTGGAACAAAGTGTGATAGCTATAAACCTAATTTTCATAATAGTACATAGCCCATGTGTTTGGGTCTGAAATTTTTTATATTTGGATTCCATGGTTTTGATGGCTTAGGTGAATGTTTTTATAAACCATGTGACACCCATTAGTCCCATACTCAATTATTCAAGGATTCTCGTATGGGTAACCTGATCAAAACCATTTACCCTTACTTTTTTCACCAAGAATGTTAATTTTTTGTGCTAGATTATAAAAAATAACTTCCAAATTTTTGAGACACCTCTCAGGCCTTAAAACCCATTCAAACAACATGGAATTAAAATTTTAGAATGCTATGATTTGCATTACCAATAATAATTTAAAATAATTTCCTTCCCCTAAATGTGAATATTAAAATTTCACTGTATATAACCAATTTATCCCAAAACATAGGAGGCTAAGAAATGAGTGAGTCCCACTTGTTTACTACATCTCATGTTTTTAATAATATGTGTATTCATGTGGACATAATTCATTCTATTTTGATACATTACTCTCATCTAGGATAAAGAGTGTGTCATGACATTATGTGTAAATCCTTTTCTATAAATTTTTATGGGGTTGAGTTTAGTTGGGATTTCATAGTTCTTGAGATGTATATTTATGAAATGGTTTTGGGTATGGAATATTTGACATCATTTTATGACTACTTTAAATATTATGCTCGAATGGGAAGTTTCACAACTCCGGATGTGATTGAGAATATCTTCAGAAGAGATTTAGAAATAATATAAATTGTTGCAGGTATTTTGGCCCCAGTTTGGAACCATCACATATCATTTGGAAGAACATACATTAGAATCTTTTAATGAAATTAGATATAGAGATTTTCAAAACATCGTTAACCAATTTCATGTTTTTTCCTATATCATTCTTAGGTTTTCCACCCAAAAGAGAAGTGGAGTTAATGATTGATATCTTAACAAAACCATTCCTATTTCAAAATGGACTTATTTTATTGATTAAAAAACATTGAGGGAGTTGAATGTTTCTTTATAATATTTGGAATGCAAAGGGTTCATTATGGTGACCACATCTCGATGGGCAGTACAAGTTCTTTTGTTATGATGGTGGATGTGACTCTTAGTATTTGCATGAATTTTTATAATATTAATAATGTTATGATATCAAATAAGTATCATATTTTATGAAAATATTTAATGTTGGATCAATATATGAGATCTCAGTGGTTTTATAAAATGGAACTATATTCAAGGTATCACCAATTGAGATTTTATAAGGATGTTATCCCAATGGCAGACATACAAATAATATATGTCCACTATGAATATGTTGGTGTTACTTATTGTATTTTGAATTTAATCCACATATTTTTTGAATCAATGAATCGAGTCATTTAGAGATATTTGAAATATTTTGTAGTTGTATTTTTAGATTATATTATTATTTATCATAGGAAAAAATTATATCATGAAAAATAATTTCCTTTAGTGTTGGGTGTCTTTCAAGAGAATCACATTTCTACTAAGTTATTAATGATTAATTTTGGAAACAAGTGGTATATTTCATTGGCCTTTCCATTTTTGAAAATGGCCATTTATTAGATATTAAAAATAATGATGTTTTTATCTATTTCAAAACATCTAAGAATATCTTTGAGTTATGAATTATCTATGTATTATTGGGTTACTGTAGATGTTTTGTACATGATTTTCCATGACTGGGCTCACCAATGACAGATTTTATGAGGAAAGGAGTTCCTTTCCCAAGGAATGATAAATTATTTTAATATTTTAATGAACATAATTTTAGACATAAATTATCATCTATACCTATTTTTCTAGAGTATGGACAGGTCTATGTAGCATATTTTGATTCTTCAAGATGTGATTTGGGATGGGTTCTGATACGAGGAAATCATGTTGTTTCCTATGGGTCACGACAATTAAAGATGCATGAGAATTACTTCACAATAACCAACATAGAGTTTGGATTTTTTTCACGCTTAAATTCCGTAGAACCACTATCTTTTAAAAGATAAATTAGTAGTGTATATGGTTCATAAAATCCTGTAACAAATTTTATCACAGTGATATTTTAATATAAGGAAATGTATATAGATAAAAAATCCTCAAATATTTGACTTAAACTTGTTGAATAATATAGGAAAAGTAAATTCAATAGACATTTCTTGGATTTATAAGTCATATAATCAATTGGAAAAATATTATTTAGATCAAAGGTAGGTTATTTCAGTAATATATGATATGCATACACATTATTAATAACAAGGTCGTGAATGAGTTTTAATTATGATTATATTTAATCCTATCCTAGATGATCAGTATATAATGGATAAAAAATTCAGTTTTCAATGACATTACATGAGCTGAATACACATTGGTGGGGAGACCGTTGAAGGATTAAATCTTGATAGGAGTTTGATTTTGTGGTTTAGGGATCAAATGGTTGTACATTTTGAGTATCTAGAACATGTTCTATGTGCCAAAAACCATTCAATATGGGTGGTTCATTAAGGTATTCCAAAAATTCTAAAAAAATTGAAATAATAGTTTTGTTGATTTATCACAAAAAAGAGATATAGAAGAGTTTTTATCAAGATACCTCACGAATTAGAAGGTTAAGGGAAAACATAAATGGCAATGTAGTATGTTTTAGTCTTTACCTACAACCATGTTCAAATGGAGGTAGAAATCCATGGATTTTGTATCATGTAAATAATGGTTAGTTAGGAAGAATAATTCGTTACGATTGATAGTGAATTGAATAAAAAATTTGGATAACTTAATCCCTATTCTTGAAACTATTATAGTGGAACACATGTCTAAACTATTCATTTGGAAAATTATAATGGTGTACATTATTTTAATATCGAATGTATCTAATCGAGACCCTAGGTTTACATCTCATTTCTGAAGGTAATTATGAAAATGAATTGGGACAACATTAACTATGAGTATATCTTATCACCCTAAAAGGATGGAAAATTCATAAAAGACGATCCAAACATTAGAAAAAATTCTTATGGCTTGTGTGATCGATTATAGATGTTGAAGGGAGGAGAATATATCTTTTTTATAGTATTCATTTAATTAATGTCATCAGGACTCTATATATTTGGAATCATTAGAATAATTTTATGGGTATCCTTTTTATTTTCCATTATATTGGGTGGAAAATAGTGAGACCTCACTGATCAGACCCATCATTATTTAAGAGACCACATAGAGGATTCAGTTGATCAGAAAGAGGTTGAAGATGGATGAGCATTTTTATAAATTATAGGAAGATCCCAATTGGTTACCCTTTTCTATGGAGGTGAGTGATTATGATTTCTTTAGAATCTATCTATGTATATAGAATCATCAATTTGGTATGCATGTAAAAATTTCCCCATTTTACATTGATCCATTTGAGACACTTGATCAAGTTTGGGAGGTGGAATATTAGAAATTTTTCCCCAAGGCACCTTTTAATGAAAAATATATTTCATGTATCTGAGTTGAAGATGTTCTAATGTGATCCTAACTATAACACACCAAATTTTTGTGAACAGTTTTTTAAATAAATTATATTTATTCGATTTCTTGTGTTATACGCAACACTTTGTTAAGCTTTTGTTACATCATCCTTGCTTAATGTACACTGAATATTTTCTTTCTATTGAACATAATTTTTTTTATTATTTAAATATTATTATATCATATCCATTAAATTAGAGAGATTGGATACTATTAACTAAATAATGAAAATTCTAATTCATTGGTCACCAATTAATTAAAAATGAAAATGTATACAAATTAAATATAATGGGAATATTTTTATTTTCCCAAAGACATTTTTTATTAAATAATTATATTAATTTCAACTACGAATGATATTAAAAAATATTGTGTTTTGTATATTCAGTTAAATATTTTCAATATTTGTCGAATACATTTTATTTGCATAAGATAAGAACCACCCAAATTTTATGCATTAAAACCAATATTTTTTAAATAGAAAATTTATCACCTTTTAATGTTGAACCCATTACAGATCCATTTTTTTAAAATTTTATATATTATATTTTAAAAAATAATCATCTTCTTTGAAATCAGAATACAAAAATTTACTCTAATATTATTTTTTGTATTTTTCTGATAAGATTCATGTTTTGATGAACAATAATAAAATAACATATTTACATTGAAAAATATTATTTCATCAAAATAATTTATAGTGATAAATTATATTTTTGATTAGTTTCTTGGTAGAATTAGATTAAATTTTTATCATTTAATAAAATTTATGTAATTTTCAAAAAAAAATCAATGAATTTAGAGATAAAAACGTTTAAATGATTTTTATTTTTTTAACATTAATAACTTGTTTCCCCACCCCATTATGGGGAATAATTTTAAATTAATTACTAAAACATTTGTGTTTTTATTTTTTAAAAAATAGAATCTATATTTAAAATAATTTTTCCAAATTAAGTAAATATGTTTCATTTATTTTTTGACATTTTGAATAGTAAATTTAGTACACTTTGATTTACTATAGTTAATAGAAAATCTGGTAATTAATGGTAAAAATAATATTATAAAATTATATAATTACCGAAACACTTGTCACAAATACATTAGATTGGTTTTTTATACAAAAATTATCCATTTAATGGAATTATAAACATTTTAAGCCACTTGTGATATATTAGGTCATTTATTTTAATTTTCGAAAGAATTGTTAAAGATATCCTATTAAACTAGTAATAACTATAAAATTTTAATATAGGGATATGCATAATATAACATATACAATAAATGTCCAAAATAGATCGAAAAGATTAATTTTCTTAAATAAAATTTTATTTAATTTTTTAGAGAAAAAATAAATTAATTAAAAGCTTTCGTAAAACTAATGTAGTAATTTATTAATAAATGGAAATATCAAATAAATGATATTAATACTAATGAAATAAATATAAATTGAATTAATAAAAAAAATAAAATAATATTAAAGACATATTTGATATGTTATGTTTATATTATATGTGTTGGTTAGAATATATCATTTTGTTATGATATTTGTAAAAAGACAAATAATGAATAGTATCAAAATTGACAAAAATGGTAATTTAAAATATATAATATTTTATTAAATGATATCAAAACCATAAAAATATACATCTCCTCCATGTAACTATAATAAGGATAAATATTTCCAAAATGATTAATTATTGGTTCTTATGGTATTTTATAGTGGCTATATTAACCATAAAGTGTAAAAATCAAGGTTGTCAAGGTTAGTGTTAAAGGGTTTAACTAAAGTTTAACGCCTAAATAAAAGTTTAATATTGTGACATAAACAAATATAAAAATAATATTTTGAGATTATTTAGACACATCACCATCGTGTCATTGAAATTAATCACTATGGAGGTATTTGAAATGGAAAATAAATTTAAATTAATTTAATATTTTGAGAGTTTCCATGACAGCCCATCCCCTCTATTATAAGAATAAATCTCCTCCATCACTTCCTCACACCAACATGAGCCTTCCAAATCATCCAAAACCTAAAAATATTTCTTCATATCACACTTATACAGGTTTTTTGAGGTTATGGTATTCCCAAAAGACAAACTCTAGTGTCCCTAAGAAAATATATAGAGGGAGTTGGCTGAAGAATATGTAATTTCCTTTTACAGACACTCTCAAGAGTATTTGTTCATAAACATCTACCTATGGTGTTTTATACATTATCAATTAATAAATCCAATATATCATTTATTCATATAGTTTATTTTATTATGTAACAACAATATTCTACCTTTTATCCATCTTACTTAAAATGAAATCACTACACATGAATATGTCTGGATTACCATCTCCAAACCATGCTGCAATCTATTTTTCATTTCAACTTTACTTGGATTGGTATAATGATGGGAATAATGAATATATAATGTAATTATAACAAGATATTGATTATGTAAGAACACATATACCAAATAATCCAATACCCTTTCACAATTAAAGTAATGATATCGTCGATGGTACATATGTACAACCCGCTGTATCCACAACACGATGTGATTCATCCTCCATGATAAATATTAAAAATTAGTTAATTAAATCTATATAATGAGTATATATGATATATATTAACTTAATATAAATATTAAAATAATATAACTATATCATATGAATAATAATTCAAACTTATTTGAATAAAGAAGCATAAGAAAAACAATGAAGTCAACCCTCGAAAGAAGAGCAACAATAAAATATTATTAACAAACAATAGATAAAGTGATCATGTATGATATCATTAAAAATTAATATTTTTTTTGAATATGTTAATAACATTATTTAAACTATTATATAGTAGGATCACATACGTATGAATTAAACCAAACCTACGTTAAAGATTAACATAACTATATTATTATTATTCGGGATTTTTTATATTTAATTATTTACTAGGGAATATTCATCATCTATATCCATGTTTCATTAAAATGATTTCCAAATACGGTTTACCATTCTAATGTGATGGTTTAAATTCATTTTTACCCGTTTATGAAAGGAAATATTTTCTCTAACAAGGTAACCTTTAACCTTTATAGTAAAAAAATGCGGAGAATGTTTTATTTTAACATATATAGAGTAAAGGGACCTTTTTCATTTTAATAACAAATTAATCCCATGAGGATTACCTAATAATTTTGAGAGGATATTTTTAAATAAATTTTTAATTTTAATATTACACATAATTTAAAAAAAATCAATGATGTAAAAATATTTCCATCAAGAAATGTTTTAAAATATATATTAAAATTATTTCTCTTCTACGATGGCATCAATAGGTGTTACTCATTAATTTCTAAGAAATAATCCAAATGATCCTTTCAAATTCATTCTATGAATATTTGACATTTTATGGAATAATATTAATTAAATAATTTTCTATTTCATGATTTATATTTTTTTGAAACCCACTTCATTTCATGTGATATGAATTAATGAAATTATTATGAAACCTATGTATTTTCTATAGGGGATGATATGATTACATGTTTATGATACCAATTTCATTTTAAGGACTAGAATATGATTCTTTATGATCATGTTGAACATTAAAGTATGATTATATTATGATATTGGTGGGACATATATCTATCTCCAATGAATTGGGTAAAAATTTATATCTCTTGAGATAGACATAAGTGACTTTATCGATTAATATGGTCATGTGAGTGAAGTATGACAACCATGATGGTATGGTTAATGAACTCATACATCCAATAAGGCTTTCGAAGCAATGCCTTAACTACCATGGAAAACAATACTATATTCCTATGTGTCTATGAAAATTCCATTTTTTATTCCTATGTTATGACGTAATGGATCATGTTATTTATTTTTTGGTGATTCATGTATTATGAGCGATCAATATTTATGAAATGATCTTGTTTATTATATTTGATATGATGCGTAGGATCTTATAATTTCATCATACTTTTCTCATACACTTCAGCTCATGATTATGTTTAAATATATCCCTTGTTTACCCCTAATGAACATCTAAGATCACCCGTTTTAATGTATTCATTTCACCCATGTTATGAAGATATATATTATTTATGATTTTTCTATGAATGGTTATAGTTAAGAAGAACCATGTGGTAGATAATGTAGCTTATTTATGTACTAGTTTTTATGTTTACGTGTTTCGAAAGGAACTTAATTTGGTATTAGGGAGTTTGTGTTATATATTAAGTAATTCTGAAAAAGTAATGTAATAATAATGTTTAAAAAGTTAGGGTCACTACTATTGATATCAGAGAAAAATTATCGTTAATCATTCAAAATAAGGATGATAAAACCTCAGTGAGAACCCTAATGAGATGTCTAAAAATAAATTCATGGATAATGAAAAGGATTGGAAAATGTCCATATATTTTGGTAAAGGAAATTGAGAGTTTCTTCATAGAATTACATCCTTGTATGGATACGACAAGTGGAAGTGGCACTAAAACAGATTTACCTAGTCGTAACAACTCTGACAAGGTGTGTTTGTCCTAACTCAGTGTATCCTGGTAGAGAAAAATGGGCCTTACTGCACACCTTTTCTGACAGTCCTAGTGGATATGATTTTGGAAATTCAAAAACTATTCATGAAAATCCATGAAGGATTTAAATATAAGTTGTTTATGAATAAAAAGGATGAACCTAATGTAAAATATATTAAATATGGTGTCCAAATTAATACATTCGATATGTTTTTTTTCATTATTATGTGGTTCCACAATATAAAAAATATTTCTTACCCTATTAATGAGGTTTTATTCAATTTCTAGAAACTGAAGGAACCATTTTAATGGAAATTGGAATGGAAAATGATAAAATTTTTCTCTAGAGTAACCAAATGTTATGTGATCAAGATTAAAAAATATTTTTTCCTCACTTATTCAGCTTTCCGAAGATATAAATCACAGTGTAATTCCCAAAGATTAATATAGAGTATAACATTCTATTGAGTCATTTATAATAAAAAACGAACCTTATTTCATTGGGAAATCTAGTCAATTTTTTTCTAAAAAATGGATCAGTACCACTGAAAATATATTTTCCATACTCTAGTGTCCGTAGCATGAGAAATTTATTATATATTTTTATCTGTTAGAAGGGGATGCAGGCTAGGGGTAGACTCTAATTATAAATTTGAGGTATCAAGATGAAATTGAATCCATAGATTTGGATGAGTTTGAGAACTTTTATTTCAAGAATTTCATTTCTCAGATTCTTTATATGATGAAGAATAAATAATTTTTTGTGTTGATGTAAAGGGAAGATGAATTTGTCTGTACTGATGTAGCTAATTTCACGAGACTTCTGAAGCGTGCATTAGGAATTATCGTCTAACAAAAATGTAATGTCTATAGTTTCTTCAGTTTATTAAATCCATGTCTCATAAGGGTGTTGGACATAAAGGACTGTAGTATCTATGAAGAGATTTTGCGTTGTGTAATAAAGTATGAAATGAAGGATGTAGTCCTATATGAATCTCATGGTATTAAGAAAAAGTGGAAGATTGAGTTTAAAGGGAAATACAAAATCCACGAAGAGAAAAAAAGACACATTCCCTTATACACATTGTGTGGGAAAGACCATGGAGGAAATTGTATTTAGGGGTGTTAAAAATGTTTTATAAGTAAAAATGGAATGTCATTGGGATTTTGATTGTCGATGTGATAAAAAATCTTCTAACAGTTCAAATGGAGAGAATGAGGCACAAAATGAACCTCCCATGATTCAGTGATGGAAATGTTAGGAGAATGGGAATTATGCTAAATATTTCCCAAACCCAAGGGTTGGTGATGATTATTGATGTCAAAAACCTATTAATCCATGGGACTAGGGGAAATCTCATGCGATCATTATTTATGATGAGGGATGTGACAACGATAGGGTGAAAGATTCTCTTACCATCTAATCTAGAACATCTAATGTCTTATTTGATTCTGGATGTACAAATTATTTAATATCAAATTAATTTTCTAATGGTTTTATGATTCCACCCAAATGATAATATGTAATATTAGGAGTGAAAACCCCTAATGGTATGTTGAATGCTTACCAAGTCTATGATTCCTCTCCGCTTGATTTTATTTAGGAATGTGTTTCTAGAATATCATTTCATTAATCCTCTGGTTGAATTTGATTTCATCTATTGAATTTATCTATATAAATCCCAATAAAATTATCAAGGAATGGAAGTCATATTTTATGATCCAGACCAACCTATAGTCACATAATATTCTGACGATAATAAGGAACATCCTATAAAGACTATATCCATTGTAATGGTATTAATTCATGTTTATAATGGTTGTTTATCTCAAATGGTTGGGGAGAAAATTGAAATAGATGATTTTCATACAGTTTTTTATTATGTGGATGTCATTCTAGAAGAGTTTCCCAGTCTTCCAAAAAAAGTGATGTGGATTTCTCAGTTGAACTCTTACATGGTTCTACACCAATTTCAAAGACTCTTTATATAATTTCACAAATTTAGTTAAATAAATTGAAAAAGGAACTCCATGAAAACCCTGATAATGGATCCATTTGGATAAGTGTGTCACCTTGGGGGTGCATCAGTTCTTTTTTGTGAAGATGAAAGATAGATGAATATGACTATGCATTGATTATCTAGAGGAGAATAAGATCACAATAAAGAACCAGTATCATATTCCCTATATTGATGGTATTTTTTATCAACTACATAGAGCTCATTACATTTTCAAGATTGACCTTCATAGTTTATATCATCAATAGAGGATCAATAATGAGGATATAAATAAGAAAAAATACTAGAAAATCTACGGTTATTATGAATATATATTAATGCCTTTTTTCATACTAATTCCCATGTTATCTTCATGGATTTTACGAATAGAGTCATTATAAATTACATTGATTAGTTTTTGGTAAAATTTATAGATGATATTATTATCTATTCAATGATAAAGGAAGATCATAAAGACCACATGAGAATTGTGCTACGAACCCCATAGAAAATGAAATGTATACCAAATTTAAAAATTGTGAATTTTGACAAAAATAGATTTCATTTTTGGGTCACATAATCTAAAAAGAGGGTATAAAAGTAAGTCAATTAAAAATAGATGCCATTAAATAATGTCCTAGACCAACCACTATGATTGAGATTTGTAACATTTTGGGTTTTTATGGAAATTATCGATGGTTTATTGTGAATTTATCATGACTATCTAATCCTATGACCATGTTAACCAAGCATGGTTCCATGTTCTTCTAGACAAATTAATGTGAGGATATTTTCAAATAACTGAAGAGAAGGTTATATAGAACACCTCTTCATACTTTTCCATGTAGTTAAAAGTGTTTGATATCTATAGTGATTAATCCATGAATGTTTTAGGATGTTTTTTCATTAATAACAATAATGTTATATCCTATGCCACTATACATTTCATGATTCATGCACAAAATTACCCAACATGGGATTTGAATTTAGCTATGGTAATTTTTTCATTAAATATATAGAGGAAATATATTTATTGTGAAAAGTGTTATATATATATATATCAATTATATGTTTAGGAAATATGTATTCACAAAAAAGGACTTGAACAAGCTCTAGAGAAAATTGTCAGATATAAAAAGGATTGTGACTGCTCAATACATTACCTCCCTGGGAAAGAAAACATGGTGGATGATACATTGAGTCAAAGGGATCATGCAAGATTTTCCATTATGAAGATCACATAAGATCCAATATTTTTACATTTTCAAATGATGCTCCCAAAAATCCGAAAGGAAGGGGAAAATCCATATCTTTCTCAATTTAATTTTCATCCCTCAATACTCATAAAGATTAAAGAAGTGTATAATGAAGATGTGGGGCTACAAAAGAAGGTAAAAAAAGTCCTTGAGTTTAAACTTGACCAGGATGGGATGAAAAGCTAAAGAAACTGTGCATGTGTTATTCCATACCATATTTCATGATGGATCTATTAGAGGATTCACATAACACTTCATTCACAATTCATCCTGAATGTACGATGATTTATAGAGACTTGAATGAATTCATATGGTGTAATGGAATGAAGGGAGATATTATAGAGTTTGTATCTTGGTGCTGGGTTTTCTAGAATGTTAGAGATGAAAGGAAACTATCTATTGGGATGTGGCATTCATTAACTATACTATAATGGAAATGAGAGAACATCCCCATGGATTTTTTTCATTGGAATCCCCAAACTACTAACGGTTTTAATTTTATATATGTGGTAGTAGATAACCTTAATAAGTTTTAACAATTAATTTCTATCTGAGAATAATTAACTATAGAAAAAATTTCTAGGATATACATTAATGATGTGGAATATTTTCATATATTACCATATTCTATTGTTTCTGTTCGAGACCCAAGGTTTACCTAAAATTTATAGAGAAGTCTTTAGTAAGAACATGATATAGAACTGAGTATCAGAACTACTTATAATCCCCATATGGATGGTTATTATGAAAGATAAAATCAACACATAGAATATACGTTGAGAAGTTTTTCTCTAGATATCAATGCTGGTTGGTAACTACACCTTCCTTTAGTCGAGTTTCCTTAAAAAATATCTTTCACTAAATAGTACAAATATATCTTTATGAAGCCCTTTGTGGGAAGAAATTTAGAGCTCCAACATGATATGATGGTTTTGGTGATATAAAGCTATTGGGACCTAAGATCGCTGAATATATGGTTGAGAAGGCTTGAAACTTTTAGTAACATATCAAGGAAGTACGAGTTGGAAACAATTTTATGTTGATAACCAATGTCATGGTGTAGAAATTTAAGTTGATGAGTATGAGATTATATGAATTTCTCCAAGGATGATGTTTATGAGATCTAGGAAGAAAGGGAATCTAAACCCTATATATATAAGTCTCTTTGAAATTATTGATCGTATCGGGATAGTAGACTATCACATAGAACTTCCTCTAAATCTCTCTCAATTCCATGAGGTGTTCGACGAATATTCCATTAATATATACATAACTGACCCTTTACATGTACTGATGTTAGAGGTCATACTATTGGTGCATGATCTATATTATGAAGAATGACCAGTTGATATTTTGGATTGTACATAGATAGTTCTCTGAACAAATACCACTCTCATAGTCAATTATTGGTAGAGAAATCACCAGTTAGAGGAAGATACATGGGAACTTGATGATATGATCAAGCAGAAGTATCCTCATTTTTTTATTAATGAATATTTTTTCGGTGGAAATTCGTTATAAGAGGGTTAGAATATAACTCCCCAAAATTGTGTTAATTTTTTGTTCAATTAAATTAAATTTCATTGATGTCTTGTGTAATAGTCTACACTAATTTTATCTTGTGCTACACTAGCCATGTTTTCCTTACATGCAAAACTATGTTTCTATGAAACATCATTTTGTTTTATTATTTAAATATTAAGATAACATAGATGTCATATTAGTGGCTATGAATAATATTAACTCAATTTTAAACATGAAAATTCATAGTTCCCAAATAAATTAGAAGCAAAAATATAAACCCATTAAATGTAAAGGAAACATTTTTATTCTCCCATATTTATTTTTGGTTCAAATATTATGTTAAATACAATTATTGATTGATATTAACAAAATATATATGTTTTATATGCTACATCGTTGGTGGTGCAGTGGTAGGGGTTTGGGTTGGGTAAGGGGATGGTCACGAGGTCAAGTCCCTGACCCTACGATTTATTGTTATTTTCATCATTATATTGTGTTCCGCAGTGGAATATGTAACTGACCTAGTATATATATTTTATATTAAATTAATTTTTTTATTTATCATACAAAATTTATATGTATTATATATTGTGAAACCTAATTTAATGAAATATATATATATATACAAAGGAAAATTATTTCCTTTTAATAGGGAAATCATTTATAATCCATAATTTTTTACACTTTTATAAATTCTATTAGATAAAATAAACAGTTTATTTCCATGAAGGATAGAGAAATTTAATTTTATTTATTTTTTGGTATTTTTCTGAAATGTTTCTTTTGTTGATGAATAAAAAAAAATTGAAATTTTAATAAGAAACAACATTTTTCATCAAAATACTTCATAGTGTTAAATTACATTTTTTATTGTTTTAATGTATAGTTAGATAAAATTTCTATCATTTAATATAAATTATTTCATTTTCAGAAAAAAAAATTAAACTGAATATAGACATAAAACAGTTCAATCTTTTGCATGTT
This sequence comes from Viscum album, assembly GCA_963277665.1. Taxonomy (NCBI): domain Eukaryota; kingdom Viridiplantae; phylum Streptophyta; class Magnoliopsida; order Santalales; family Viscaceae; genus Viscum; species Viscum album. The sequence goes on from OY728165.1 coordinate 1,564,241,416, forward strand.
TTGACATTAATAAACTGTTTTCTCACCCTAGTCAATGGGATTATTTTTAAATCAATAACTCCAATGTTAATGTTTTGAATTTTTAAAAATGGATACCATATTTGGAATCAGAGGCTCCAAAAATGTAATTATGTTTTTTTTATTTTTGGGCATTATGAATAGTAAAATTAAGAAATATCTATTTATCATGGTTAAGGGTCAATTGTGTAATTAAAGGTAAAAATTATACTACAGGATTATAAAATTAGCCTTACAGATGACCTAAATTCATGGTATGAGGGATTTTTGATGAAAATAAATATTTTTCTAAAAGTATGCCTTTTTTGGAGACTTTTGTAAGATTATGACATTTATAATATTTTATATAAAGAAGAGTATAAGAAGTAATATTAAAACAATAATAATTATCCCATTTTTAATATAAGGTTATACAAAATATAAATCTGAATATAAATAGTAAATATAAAGATAAAATGATTATAATTATCATAATAATTTAATTTAAATTTTTAGTGAGGAAATAAATTAAATAAGGAGTGCATAATTATTATGTATTAACTGTTTACTTAATTGTAATATAAAATAAATGATATGAAAACATTAAAATAAATATAATTTGACATAAATAATGGCATAAACTAATTTTATAGATATATTAGACATGTTAGAGTTATATTATAAGTGTTTGTTTGATGTAATAATATTTTTATGATATTTTTAAAATGAAAAATAATAAATAGTATCATAATTTTCATAAATGATATTTTAAGATAAATAATAATTTCTCAAATGATATAAAATTCAAAACAATCTATAATTATTCCAACTAACAATAATAATGTTATATATATCATAAATGATCAATTTGGGGTTCTTTTGGTATTTTATAGTAATGATATTAACCATACAGTTTAAAAATACAAGTTGTCACAATAAGAGTTAAAGGGGTTGAATAAGGTTTAGGTCAAAACAATAAGGTTAATATTGTGACTTAAACATAACTAAAAATAATTGCATGATATGGTTTAGACATGAAAATGTATATTATCAGAAATAAAAGAACTAAGGCCTTTGGGTCATTCAGGTAGGAGAGGGTTTTGACCCACACTTAACATATATTAGAAATAAAGCACTTTGGAGATATTTTAAGTTGAAAATAAATTTATATTAATTTAATATTTTGAGAGCTTCCAAGAGTTACCCTCTCATATCCTATAAAAAACCTCATCCATCATTTCCTCCCGCAACGTTGATCTATCTAGCATGACCAAAACAAGAAAATATGTCATCCTTCCATCCATATCGATGTTTTGGAAGTTATGGTCCTCTCCAAAGACCAACTCTAGTGTCACTAAGAGAATATAGTGGGGGAGTTCGCTGAATAAGGTGAAATCTACTTTATCGACTCATTGAGGAGTCTTTATTCTTATACCTCCTCTTCTAGTGTTGTTTCCATTGTAATTAATAAATCAAATACCACCTATATCAAGATATTTAATTATGATTATGGAACAACCATGTTCTACCTTTTACCCATCCTACCAAAAATAACATCACCCCATGTTTGTACGTACAACTTATCCTCTCCACACCATTGTGTAATCTATTTTAAAATACAACTCCCCTTAGATCAGTATAATGATAGAAATAATGAATGTATATTATAATTTAAACATTTTACTGATTATGTTATAAAATATATATTATCCAATCCCATGTCATTTCACAATTAAGGGAATGATATCATCAGTAGTGTGTATATAAGACCTACTATCTCCACGACGTGATGTGATTCATTCCCCATGATCACTATTCAAAAATGGTTATGTAAGTGTATATAATGAGTATCTATAATATATATTACTTTAATATCATTCATTAAATTATGGAACTATATCCTATTTATCATAATTGTTTCTATTATGATATAACAGTCATATTAAAAATAAAGTACTTAACACCCGAAAGAAGAGTTATAATGAAATATTATTAACAAATGGGTAATAATGTTTTCATATTTGTTATCATAAAATGTTAATATGGTTGGGTAATAAGTTAATAATATTATTTAAACCATTATACAAGGGGATCATATATGTATGGAGGAATCCATACCAATGGTAAGGGTTAACATTACAATCTCATTATTATTTAGGATTATTTATATATTACTTTTAACTGGGAAATAATTTTAATTCATATGAATTTTTCATAAAAATATTTTCCAAATAATGTTTACCATTATTATACAGTGGTTTAAAACCATTTTACCCATTTTTGAAAGGAATATTTTTGACTTTTTCCTAAGGAGGTACCTTTTGTCCATTTAAGGAACGTTATGATGATAATGTTTTATTGTAACTTATACGATGAAAATGGAATTTTTAGATTGTTATAATTCCTTAATGCCCTGATGCTTCCCTTATATGCCTCATGGTTCGTTTATTATGATTTTTTTCTTTTAATGTTGCATGATATATTATTAGAAGATGACTTTTTCAAAGAAGAGATTATATTTTTCTCATGAAATTCTTTTAAATAATCTTTTCAAATTATTTCTAATCTAATTGGGAATCCATTGGTGTTACATAGGCCATTTTGGGGAATTATCCCAATGATCAATTCATATTATTTCACAAAATGGTTTATGTTTTATAGAATAATGTTAATGAAATCCATTTCTCTTTTAGGGGGAATATGCATATGAATCCCACTTCCTATAATGTATTATGCATTGATGAAATGATTATCAAAACTACATCTTTTCCACATGTTAGGATATGATTACATTTTTTTGATCCCCATTTAAATTCATGGGTTATGATATGATATTTTATGATATTGTGACGCATGTATGTATGATTTCATTATGAGATGGGTGAGTCCTATATCTCCCTCTAATGCATTGTGTAAATATTTATATCTCCTGGGATAGAAAAATGGTACTTTTTTCACAGTGATGGTCATGGGAATGAACCATGACTGCCATGATGATATAGGAAGTTAACCCATACTACCATGATGGCCGTGGATGAGATTCAACGACTATCATGTAAATCATTACTATATGATTATGTGTCTACCATGATTTCATGTTTTATTCCTATGTAATTCCTTCATGGCTAATATTCTTTATTCAATTATGATTCATGTCCTATTATATGTCAATATTTATTCCATGATATTATTTATGATCTTTGATATTAATTATATAATATTATAATTTCATGATCCTATTCTCATTTGCTTATGGTAATGATTATATTTAAATACCTACCTTGTTTACCATTATTGAGCATCTTATCTCACCCCTTTTTATATTATCCTTTCACACAGGTGAAGAAGATATATATTATTATTGCTGTGTCTTAGAAGGATTCTAGTCAATAAGAACATAGGATGAGTTAATTTAGTTCACTAATATACCAGTGTTCATGTTTCAATGTTTCCAAAGGCACTAGACTAACACAATCACTAGGAGTTTGTTTGGGTAATGTATTAAAGAATTTTGATAATGTAACGTATTGTTATTCTATTAAAAGTGAGGGTCTCTATATTAATAATGTGATTCAATGGGGTCATGTTGACCTGGATCTAGATGGTTCTTTGATTAATATGATGTTATGAATTCTGGATATGCAAGAGATTATCATACATGGGATATTTATTAATATAGTATTGGTTTTATAGTATCACGATCGTATTCAAGAGGAAACATGGTATCATAAAAATGGAAATGTTGGGGCATTGGCCCAAACACTTTTAGGAATATTGTGGTTTTATAATTCCAAGGGATTCAAAGACCCACATTTAGATAAATTTAGCACTCCTATATTCATGTTAGTAACCTTTTATTTATTTTTTTATGAATCTTTAATGTTGTGGTTGTTTTTTTGGAGGTTCTAGTGGTTCGGAATGTTTTGGGGGATTGTTTTAATATTCATGGTTTTTTATGGTTTGTAGAAATGGTACAACATCTCCAGAAATATTTAAAACGGAATATAGTGGCCACTTTTTAGGAACACATTTGCCACATAGCTCAGCTAAATAGTGTAATTATCATGGGAAACCAAGCATGTTTAGATAATGGGAAAAGCTTCATTAGAGAACTATTTTTCTAACTGTGTGAGAAAACAATATGAGGGGTGGCCTTAAGAAAATATAACCACACAGTTGGCACACAATATTCAAAACCATGCATCCTAACCATGTGACCTATAGTTGGAACCCATCAATTAGTGGATTTAATATGAATTAGGAATCCTAACCTTGTTAATTTACTATTCTCCTAGGATCATGAATTTTTTATTCCACCAATTCTACGTAGAATCATTCTTTCAATAAATATGTGATTCTTATGTGAATCAAATAATATTGGATTTGTGGATTCCTTAGTATGCCATCAATCATCATCATTATTTATAGATCAATCCTTCTCATATATCATGGAATAGTATATATAGTCCATAAATGACTAATATATTTCATAAAATTGGTGTTTTTAATGACTTTTTTAATATAGATAAGGGAAGAAGATTTCAGCCTGAATCTGTAAAATAATAATTTCATTTTTCCAAAAATTATTGAAATAAGTGGATTCTTTCTCAACTCCACATGACATTAAATTTTAATGGCTGGTTTTATTTAAATTAATTCCTTGAAATTGATGAGAAATATCTGTGTGATTCTTGATGGAAGCCTATTATGGATCATGGATTTTGAATTGGGTATATTAAATGGTATTATTGAAAATTTTATTTTTTGATTATTTAAAAATGGTGGTTTCAAAAATATTTTTTTTTAATATATAGATTTGTTTTGGGAATATTTTAATGAATGAATGGTTTTTTGTGGAATGGTTTGACATGGAATTTGGAATGCATGATATGTGTGAGTGAATTCATTGAAATGACCCGGTTATAGGGGCATGTGGAATTTGGGGACCAAGGATTAGTAACCCAATGATGACATGGTGGATTAATGAGAAAATGCTCATGAGTATGTAACTATCACAAAATAACGCGTTGTTTGTGTGTGGGGGAGAAATTGTTATGGATATTCCATGTAATTTAAAAAGGTTTTTAGTATGTGTACATTTTTTCCTTGGGAATTTCATTATTATTTTTATATAGTCTCTTTTATCTTCATTTATAATATTTTATATACATTTTTATTACATATTTTACATAGTGGTATGATTTGGGAAGTCTCTCATGAAATAAAAATGTGTTTACAATTAGCTCTTCCTTATGAACTACTATGAATTTGTAGACATCATCTATCATGATAAAGGTTAATGTAAGGTATTTCAGTTATTTAGTAATTCTTATTTATGTCTTGGGAATGACATATGCAGTTGGACCATGGATCAGGTTGGGTGATTCTTAGGTAGATTCCATTTTTGTGTCTTCATGACCTATTATTTTTTTGTTATTTTTTAATTATTCATTTTGGTTTGTTCTTTTTCATTGATATTGTGCAAGAACTGGTTATGTTTTGAGTTGTCTTTGGTACTCATACGTCATATATAGGATTTCATGTTGATGGATATTTAAGAGGGAATATTTTCACCCAAATATTCCAGAGGACCTTAATAATTATTATTAGAATTTAGTGTCTTGGAGATGAAACCTAATGGAAATAAAATGCATTAAACCCCAATCTAATGTGGAGGTCTAGGATTTTACGTATTATTTTTTCATTTAGTTCAATATAAAACGTACAATGAAATAATATCATACATTAGACTGAGGAATTAAATATGAATCCCAATTTTCATAATATATAAACCACAAACACCTATGTATCATCTTCCACTTTTCTTAAATATGGTTGATCTTGTTGAATGTTGATATCTAATAATTTATTTGATGAACAACACTCATAATACTCATATGACTCATTAAGATCAATTTTTAGACCCGTGTTAACTATTTTTAAATTTTTTTCCTCCAATACATTGGTATACACACTCCACAAGATATCACTTGATAGTGTCAACAATTTTAATATATTACCACCCATATCATCATTAAGTTGTTACGGTAATACCTATGGTACATGATCTATGAAGACATCCTAAAAAACATTTTGCAGGGGATGAGCACCCCAGATTTCTCACTATGATTGTTTATTTATTCAGCCAAATAGGGTATTATATAACCCAAACTATTTGTTTCAGATGTTTCATAATGTATTGTGATATAGGGATTCAAACATGATTCTCTATCTATTCCAATCCTTGAGATCATTGTTGGCCCTCCAACTTTTCTCATAACCACCATGTCTTGTGGGTCTAGTGAAAGTGATGGTGGTTTTATTCTAAATCCATCATTTTCATTGTTCTATAGACATCAATAGAAACATCACGGATTACAATCTGTGACAATGCATTAATAAATAATTAAAAATATTATACATTATTTTATTCCACTATTGAAGTGATGTTAAGGTATTTATTCTGTGGATTGGATCATGTATCCACCCCATCCATTTTTTAAAAAATAATGATGTTCTGGGTAATCTATCCATGATCATTCAATTGGGAGACATTTTTGAAATAATTATTCTACTATTATAATGACATAAAATCTATTCAAATGCCTATAATCAAGTTTATACTTTCATGAACTGAAATTTTGAAATTCATACATTATAAAACTAGAAATTTTATTTCCTAAATGATATATCATGCTGTTTCACTGATAAATTATTCTAGGAAACATAGAGTGGCTAGAATAATGATCACATATTAATAATTATAATGTTTTGGATTTAGGTAACAAAATTAATCCCTATATTTTTCAAAAAAATGGACCCACCTTGTCCCAATGGATGTGGTTGTCGTTCTTGTCTATAATTATTAACATTTATTGTTTTATGAAACCGAATAGGGTAATATCTATGTTTTCCCTACATAATGAATTGGACCTATATTGGTGCTTCTAGATTAATGAATTCCATGAATATCATCCTTACTTAAATACTTATCTTCCTATAATAATTTTATTATTTATAACATCCTATTTACTAAAAAATAATCTTTTAGACCGCTTTTGTAAATTCCCTTGGTGATTCATCATATATTCTTTACATATATATTTTTGATAATTCATTCTTTTATCATATTAATTACTAAAAAAAATTAGCACTCTCCATATTTATTTTTTTTGAAGCATAGTGGATTTCATTTATTGTAACATTATTAATCATATTTTATGATAGTTGGTTTGGGATAATCACATGGTTCTCACTCCAGGTACCATATGATGGGATTTTCAAAGAGGTTAGTATCATATTAAAACTTTTACCCATGGTTCTTTCTAGTTATAACTATTACTATACCAAAAAGGGATTACATGAGTGGTGAATATTTAACATTTTTGGAGGATTATCATATTCAATTACATAAACTAGTTTCAATAACAAAATAATTAAACATTTATATAATCAAATTATCCATTAATTCAATTAAATTTTCCTATATTAAACATAGTTCAGAATATGTTTTTATTCACATGGGATATCATAGAAACTTAAATATAGTCACTCAATATACGTAAATAATCAATCCATTACAGTGGTTCGTAAAGATCATATGATCAAAAAAGGTATATACCATGGGAGTTTATATCACACTAGGAGTTTTATTTAATAGATAAATCAATAATTATGGATATTATTTGATTTTTTTAGAGTTTACAGGGGTAAAAGGTAAGAAATTTGAAATTTTGAAATTCTATTTTGGGGAACACAGTTACCCATCGTGTTTCGGGAGATAATGCTTCAATTTTGTGGTAGATTCTATCCCATGATAGTTAAACATGGCACAATTATTGAAGGGTTTATTATACCATGAGTTATCATTGAAGTAAAAATACACAATGTTTTCTTATGTCTAATGGAAATCAGAAGAGTTGTACATAGTTTACTATATTTTTAACCTTAACCGGACATGTTGTTGATTAATGAATATTTTTTTGATTTTATTTCCCCATTTTTTTTTCATTCATAAACTCTTCTCCAATTAACACCTTCCCCCCCTCCCCACACGATTCTCTTGTGAAGTATCACTTGGTGAAATATATCCTTATCCATATCTCCAACATCACATTGAACCCCCATGGAGCCTCCTCCCACCCACCATTATCTTTTATCATGCATTTAATCCCTGTGATTAATCCCCCTTCATGATCACACCACATTACCTCATATTTACACTATTCATGGTGATATATTATGAGATCCTCATGTTTTAGGGTCAGTTACCCTATATATTGTAACTCATTTTATCCTCTCTCCCTTTCTACTCAATATCGACAACCCCCACTAATTAAAATGGTTATTCTAAACTCTATGTAATTGGATTTACCCAACAATCATCGATTCATTGGTGGTTTGGGTTTGTGGAGGTCTCATCTTCCACTTTTGGGTGTCCTCTGTTAAAAGAGACATCTTCTTACTCTATATTTCTTGGTCTAAAATATTTTTTGTAAGTAACCACATAAATATAATAATTTAATCTTAAAAACTCTGGTTTCATTATGTTTTAAAATATCTTATTTAATTAAATATTTTTATATATGAAATTAAAAATGGATTTCATTAATTTAAATATGGGTTAACAATAGGCATAATTTATTTCAATGGAATTTCAAGTGAGACTTGAAATTTCATGTATTTCGAAATTGTAAAATTATTATAGAAATATAAATTGAAAGTTTTGAGGTAGTTTATAAAAAATTTATGTCGAGGATTAATTAAAAAAAATTAGCTGTTTAATTTAACGATGTTTTTAAGAAACATTAATATTTATTTTTAAATTGGGTTTTCAAATTATCATTTTTATTATTTGTTCCAAAATATAGACATATTTTTCAAATGTATAATTAAATAGTTTTAAAATGATAAGTATTAGAAAATTATATCAAAAAATATATTTTGAAGAAAATCAATTTTATTATAATTTATCTATATATATATGTGTGTGTGTGTATATATGTACATGATAGTTATTCATATATACATATGTATACATAAATATATATATATATATATGCACAAATTCTCATGAGAATATTTGAATTATTTCCAATGATTTTAATAGGTATATAACAGTTTCTGTTAATATGACTATGACTAGATAAATTGATTTTTAACTTAAGGGTTATAAATTGTATTTAAAAGGTCCATTTGGATTCATTAAGACATTTTCCAAATTTTTATGAGTGTGTTAGATCCTCCCAAACATCATTGGATTTTATTAACATGGATTTTGGTATTAAATCGTGCTTTTGTTTCATATTGTGTGATTTATATGAAATAAGGATTTGTTAGAAAGATTTGGATGGGGATGAGGGTGGGTTTTTTGTTAGACAAATTCCTTCATGTATTTCTTAGTATTCCATGCATATTATTCTCATTGGTTACCCTCATTTCTTTTTTAGTGACTCATTCTTTACATTTATCTTGGTAACTAGATTATCTATCTGTGAGTCTATAATTAGTCCACATTATATTTACACAAACTAATGATGTCTTATATAGTAAGTGATTTTTCTATATGTTGTGCGCCATTATAATGAGGCTGAGACCATGATTTTCATATGGGTTTTTAGTATAATGTTTACATTATACGGTTTGTTTTTGATTAGTAATGTCTAGGACTGTCTCCAATTTTTACCAAGGGATTATCCCATGACATATATTCCTCTACTTGGAGGATTTTGGTAGGGTTAATTACATATATTATTTAATGTCCCTTGACATATTGTCTTGTGTGTAACCAATTTTTTTCAACATTTACTTTCTTTTTTTTAATATGAAATAGTTCAAATTTTATTGAGAACATATATCCAACAACATGTGTTAGGTTCTCTATACCCTCATTATTTTGTTATTGAAGGAATATAAAAAATCGAAGAATGAGCTATTTTGTATAGTCTCTGTGATTTTTAAATGAATCTTTTAAATCACCCTTTATCATTTAATAATAAAATGGAGGATATTTTAAAAAAACATGGGGTTTTATTTTTTATAAAATATAATGTAGGCGAAAAAAGCATACATTATTAATGTATTTAAAACTATAAATAAATTTATAAATATATTAATATAAATACATGGGGTATAGTTTAATTTTTAATTCCATATGATCTTACACTTATTCTTATATATCATTTAATTTTTAGTAATAATTAGGATTTTGAAAACTCTTTAATGAGTTGATTTAATTGAGGTGAGTTGTTTATTTTACTATATTATGCTTATTGATTACATTAAATGATTTCTTATAACATGATTTTATTATATTATAATTTTTTATGTGCTTCCATTTTAATGATTTATCTTGGCCCCATAGGCTTTTTCTACGTTCTATGGATACATGGTATTGATAATTTATAGTGGAAATTAAAAATCCAATTATTTATGATTTTTTATATTTATGCACTGTATGGGATGATGATTGGGGGTGACAAAGGGTAATTATTATATACATTTTTTTAAATAATTATTTTTTATTTTATGTATATTTTAATTTTATTAGATATTCATTATATGGATTCTTTTTGACAAATTTTTATACCATTTTTTTATTTTTTAATTAGTTTCGAGAGTGAAATAATTTTAATTATTTACATATAATTACACAACACATTCCACTAATCTTGTAAGGATTGGATCCCCCCCCCACATTCCCTATAGTAGGTTGACTCTTTCATTCATTGGAAGAATGGATTATATGGTTCGTGGAATAATGTTATATGATTATCCATGTTCTTTTATTCATATGAACCAATGGAATTTAATGAGTGGGAAATATATTATATGGGGTGTAATGCTATAATCATGTTATGATATTTTTGGGGGATCTGAAGTTTGATTATGAATATGGTTCATATCACCACCCATCTTGATGAAAAATTAATCCCCATAGTTCTTTGGGATTTTAATTTTATGTTTGAAATTTTATTTTAGTATTATTCATAGTTTATTATTCCACATCATAATTATTGAGTTTTTTTAGGTTTACATTGGTTTATTGGGTGGAAAAATGGTTTGTTGGAATATGGTTGGAATTCACGTCTTGAGATCTAGGTAGTGACCAAACATTCAATCCCATCAAATACTGCGAATTATTGCACGGATGGGCGGTGGTCATTTAAACAACATAGATAGGGAAAAAATGTTTCAAATATGTCTAGGATTTTATATTTAATATACTCTTTTGGAAGAACTTGTGATGGTATGGGAAATAATTATGCAATATAATATGTTGTACTATTTTTTTTGTATTTTGGAGTTTTTTGGGTTTACTGTGTAATATGAAACAATTTTGAGGTACAAAAAATTTGGTTTTTAAAAATTTATGGTTTTCAAAATTATATTTACATAATGATAAAAAGAATGTTTTTTTGAGAAAATATGGAGAAATATGAAATTTAAAAAGTGAATTTGGTAAATTTTTATTAAGAATGATCTATTTAATATAGAAAAAATTATAAACATTTTAATTTTGAAATGTTATTTAACATATATTTATTGGTTGGATGACATTTATAAGGGGATTTGTATTTTTTGAAAAAAATCGGATGTTTATATTCTATTTTAAAATGAGAATTTGAAATTTAAGGAAAATAAATGATTTTTGGAATAGAGAGTTTTAAAATTTGGTTTTGGAAATTTATAGAAATATGGAAATTTTTTGTGTGGTGTGTCGGTTTTTTTGTATTTTTTTCAGTTGGTATGATTAGTATTTTTGGTTAAGAGCATGAGGCTTGAACTATATGGGTTCTTGATTTTGTTCATTCAAATTCATAATATATAACGTTTCACAGAATTTATGGATTTTATATTTATATATATGACCCTAAGAGTGAATCTATTTAATTATATGTCGTTTTTATCTATTAGATAGCCCTAAATATACTAATAATCACATAGTATGGCCATATTCCTTATTTCACTTCGATTTGGCTATTTGATCACAGGATTATACAATTCAATTTAAGTAGTGACATAGGTTCAACATATGAATATTTGGAACGTTTTTTCATAGGATGAATCATTGTTGTTGGTTTTGGTTGTTTCATTTTTAGGGGTTTGGTAGTGGTGAAAGACATTGATGTATTTTGATCTTGTTGATCATTGGATTATTCTTTGTTAATGTACTTTGGATGTTAGTTGATTGTTAGTTCTTATAATATTTTTTTGTTCTTGTAATGCTTATACAATGGTGATGATTATGTTTTTAGTGATTTGTGTTTTAGAGAGAGTAAAATGAAATTTTCATATTAATGGGTTTTAACTGGGTGATTTATGGATAGTTCATCAGTGACTAATACATATTGGATTTTGGTGGTTGATCAAATGGTAATGTTGACTATGTTTTAGTTCACTATGAGATGGTGTTCTAAATTTCATAACATTGTTTTCAAATTTTATTATACTGAACCATTCATATGTCCCATTTTGGTTCTTTGGTAAAGATTTGAGGTATTTTTACAATAATTTGGGGTTTTATGTTTGATTGTGTTTTATGGATTCTTTGGGTGTTCTAAGGTAGTGTTTTTTTGGGATTCAAATTTAGAGTTGTCGTTTATTAAGACATCATGTTAGATGAAGTATACCTATGGGAAGATCAAGATAGTTATCATATTTTTTTAAACCTTATATACCTCTATGATGGTTATGTTTCTCTTTGATATACAAGATGATTCTTGAGGATCTCGATCAATGATTTTGATGAATTTTTCAAGTGAGTGCTTTTCGGTCATTGTATTTCATGTAGAATTTGATTTCTAGAGGTGTAATGATTTTTGGTGAGGGAAATTTTCACTTCATTGGTTTATTAATTAATTTATATAATATAATTTAACATTATTTTCAAATATGAGGTGTTTGTGATAGTACTGGGTTTGAACTTTTAAAATTTTTAAATCTTTTGAGCGTCTCATTCTCATCCTGAATATCTTGGGAAATAATATAGAAAATATCCAATAAGTTTTGTATTAGGATTTATCCCTTAGGCAATGTTGGTATAAAAATTAGTAAATGCTGTAGTTATTTTGTTATAACCATGCGTAATGTTTATTTATGTGGCCTTTTCACTTTTTTTCATGGTTTACTAAATAATTTCAAATAAAAAAGAAGGTTAAAAAATGTTAAAAAAATAATTTCATTTAATTCTTCCCTATAATTCATTCTATCCACATTTACACATTTACTTCATCATGTCACCCCCCACATCCTTAGGAGACCATCTCACATACGTGGACTCAATCACTACCAGATCCCCATCTCCATATTGTCTCCCTCATGATACACCCACTCTGGGGCCTCCCCCATTCACCTTATATCTTGTCATATGTGACACCCCTGGAATAAACCCATTCTCTATCATGCATCATTATCATGAATTTCCTTTATTCTAGGATATCTATATTTTTTCTCTATATTACATGGAATTCCCTTCTAGTGATGTAGGTTTTATCCCTCTTATATCATTTTTCTCTTGATTTCGTCCTCTCCTCTTATCATATTTGCATTGGCCAATCCCAAGGTCTAAGGATTGACCCAAATTTTTATTGTTTCATCATTTATTAGAGTTTATATTAGTATAATATCCCTCTATTTGTGTGTAAACTATCAATGATGGTAGATTTTTCTGAATGAGCCTTTTTTCCTCTTGATTAGATGTAGTTTTCCCCATTTCTAGGCATTAAATTAATGAACCATCAGTTATTGGATGTTTATAAATTATTAATTTTAATAATTATTCTTATTTATGATATTAAAATTTTATTTTAATAAATTTCCATAGAGTTTTCATTAGGAATAATTCCTTTACATTTCATTTGATGGGAAATCTGACCTTCTTTATATTAAAAAAACTTAAAAAAGATTTTAAAAAATTGAAATGTATGATTGGGTTTTGATTCAATTTGGTTATTGAATTAAATTATTAATTCTTATTTTTCATTTTGGTTATTTTGAATAAACCAAAAAAATATATTTAAAATGAGGTTTTAAATGGAACTTTATATAATATTTTTGACATATATACATATATTTGAAAATATATTTTTAAATTCATTTTTAATTTTCAAATATTTGAATTTTTTTTGATTTTTTTAGGAAAAGACTATAATTATAAAAAGTCTATTTATATATGTATTTACATGGTGGATATATATAAAATCAAAGTTATATATATATATATATATATATATTTGTCTGTGTGTGTCTCTGTGTACAAATTCAGATAGGGATATTTGAATTTTAGAAATGAGGTAAATTTATATATATATTTTTCTAATATTATATGAGTACAACTAGAAAATGAATTTTACTATTTGGGTTTATAAAAGGAATTTAAAAGGACTATTTTAATCATTTATTATAATTCCATACATGTGAATGTGTTGAATGTCATATCAAACCCTATTAGATTTTATTAACATAGATTCTAGCCTTCAATGCTTCAATTGGATTTCATATTTTGTGATTGTTAGCCAATATGGGTTGTTTCATGTGAGGGAGATGGTTGTAAGGGTGCTTTATTTGATATCCTTTTTGATTCTCGTACTGGCCAATGTTTATTATATGTTCTTACTATCGATTTTTATCATTACTTTTTTATTATACCATGTATTACATTCGTCATGGTAACCCATATAGGTAATAGGTATTCTTGAAATATTCAACACCAAATAGCCGCAAAATATATGTGTCCACCATAGTTAATAACAGGGCTATATAGGGAGTTCTATTATGATGATTCTTGGTGTAGATTTGCTAGATGGTTTGGGTTTGGATTCAATGTATGTTTGTATGTTTATCTATTTTTAGTAATGTGTGATATTATCTCTCTTTATGACCAAGGGTAGAGCCCATCATATATATCCCATTTTTTGGTGGATTTACTTTGGGGGACAACCATAGTGTCATTGATGTCAATTGATTTCATTATGTATGTTGAAGTTGGGAATGACTAATTTTATGTTCTTTATCTATGACGCAATACATAATTTATTGATCACATAATTGTTTCAATGTATGTTGGTATTTCTATTTCATTTTATTGAATGTTTTAAAGGATATCCTTAAAATTATTAACGAGTTATTTTATATAGCATGTGTGAATTAAAAATACAATTTTTCTAGTTATTTATTACATTTTATAAGAAAATAAGTAAATGTTTTCAAAACCGTGATGGGGTGTAACTTGTTTCTATGTATAATCTTACAGTAGAATCCCATATATTATTAATTTATTTCATAATTTCACTAAATGAATAGTTTTTTACAGTTTATACTTGATCTGTGGTTTCATTTTTTCAAGTACAATTTTCTTTAGACCATATTTTCCTATCATTTCAGTGTCATGTTTTCATCAACCTTATTTCCACAATTTAGAACATTGATTTATCCATGGTGAGTTTAATATTTTATTAAATTATAACTATGGTTTATTTTACTTTATTTTTATGTAACCTTAATTTATATCACTAAAATGTATGTTATGTGGATCTTTACAAGATTTACATTCTTATATTATTATTTTACTAAATTCTATGAATTATGGGAAGTGATATCTGCTAGTGTCCCAGTGAAAGGAAACTAGTGTAATATTTTAATAGTTATGTGAATTATAGAGCTAGTTTAATGGGGTGAGAGGAAGGATTTATTATTATTTGTTCATTAATGATTTATAGTTTTTTTCTACATTTATAACTTTCAATAGATTAATATATATAGATGGTTCATAATGATTTTTAGTTTCCTACTACTACATTGATTATCATTCAAGGGAGAAATGATTCCAATTATTTATATTTTCTTCCACGAATCTTATATTCGGTACTTGGATATGAATTACACGTATTGGAACCTATCAGATCACTGCCCAGGCATCCAATGGGAGCATGAAATGGGATGATTCAAGGTAGTATCCAACCAGGTGTGTAGTTCGGCCTCATTGTTGTGCACTAGGTTATGATTTTATGAATAACCCGCATAGCCTTTTCATGGTTCTTAAAAATGGTTATATATCTAAAATAATATATATATAATTTTAGTTACTCTATAGGAATATCATTTATAGAAAAACCACATACTTAAAACATGAAAAATAAATTCTACATATTTTCTATATATTGACTAACCCCTAGAGTTTTCAGTGTTGTACCTTCATCCTATTCTCCAAAACTAACTGAATCATTTATTAATACCAACTATAGTTACCAATTCTTTAAACACAGTATATTTGATGGTTCTTAACATATATTTTCAAAAGTTCTCATCCATAGATATAGGGGATTATTGTCTTCGTAAGAGTAGGGATAAAAAAATTTATTTATCCAACTTATAAAGGCAATCAAACATATTTAAGACTCTAAATAGTGATACTAATTTCTATAGTTATTCAAAAATTAACTATAATACCTAGTATAAAACACATAATAAAATTATGAGAATAATGAATCCCATAAATATACTAAACATTGAAATAAATCATAAAATTTGATTTCGGAGGCCTAACAAGATATCATAAATACAATAATCATAATCATGGTATAATTGAATAGTAAAATGAAATCATATGATCATGGAATCATGAAATATAAAGATTAAACATATCACATGAAATCATAAACATATGTAAATGGTAACACTTAGAACAATAATCATAAAGTATAAAATGTACCATAATGGACTGTGTTAACTCTCTATTCCCATAAACATAGTGACCAATGTCCCATAGTTGATTAAGTTCAGTCCATAAGAGGGATTATAACATATTATTATATATATAAAATTAACCAATGGAATGGAAGTATTTATTATTCTAGTATCACCAATCACATAAGTAAAATAACACTTATATGCACCATATGAGCAAAATAACCCATATTTATATCATAATCCTTTTCAATTACATGAGAAGGAAATGGGTTTCAATGTAATGAATTATAGAACAATTGA
The DNA here is from genome assembly GCA_963277665.1 of Viscum album. Classification (NCBI taxonomy): domain Eukaryota; kingdom Viridiplantae; phylum Streptophyta; class Magnoliopsida; order Santalales; family Viscaceae; genus Viscum; species Viscum album. The sequence continues at coordinate 1,564,258,402 of OY728165.1, forward strand.
AGGCTAAACTATAATGATTATCAAGATGATATGTAGTAATATATTTTGGAACATTAATAACATCAAAAGGTACATAGGTCCAGAACATGGAGTTCCAATCTATAAAATTTATGAAAATGATATAGGAATAGAAGGAATAAAAACGAACCACATGGTTGTCATAGAATTTTTCAAACAAATAACGAGAATATTATTTTATTTAAAAAATTAATTGATGAATATTTTTATATATAAAATACCATGGGTTATTTAGTCTATTTATAATTTTAAACAAAATTATGGTGTGATTCATGACATGAGTTTATAAATATGGGTTTTCCATGAAATTCAGATTTCATTGAGGTGCGATTTTCAATGTGAACCAAAAATATGTATAATAAAAACTATGAAAATGATATTTAACTATTTATATATTTTACATAATATTAAATAAATATGACCCATAGAGGAATATTGCATAAATTTTATAAAAATAAGAGTAACATTTAACTCAAAAGAGACTTGAGTATTATAGATTATCCGCACCTATTTTTTTAATGTGTTATATTAATTCCAATAACATCCTAAATAATATAATTAAGACTACTAAATATTCACCAATAAATGTAATTCATATTTGTTTATTTTTATAATTTTTATTTTGCATTTTTTATTGGTTATTATTATTATTGTTCTCACTTTTGTCATCTAAACAGGGTTTTTTAGATAAATTCTTCATAACATTACAGAATGATGGTCATGGTCTATGGTGTTTCAAAATAACTTCCTTATCTACATAATATTATATTTTGATGTTATTTATTATTCCATTAGATCAGTACCTATATTTTTTAATGGATATTCCAAAATAGATTCAAAATCTTAAAGACTCTCTTACAAGTCCATTTAAGGTTGTTAAAGTTACTATAACCAGTTATTATTAATAATATTTAAAGAATTTAACATATAATCATTAAAATAATTGAATATTTTCATTAATATTTTTTATATCATAAATTAATTATTATAATCATTTATGTCAAGTGGTTATAGAAAACCAAAATTCAGTAGTCTATAGAGTGGATAGTCATAATATGCTTGAACGATGATTTCATTTCTCATTGAAGTGAAATGGTGTATAATAATAATCTTTTTTTTATTTAATAATCATATTAATTTAATAATTTTTGTACTTTTCTATATAATAATTCTTTTATATCATCCATTTAAATTGATTATGTTAAATAAATCAATCATTCTAAAAGGTTATATTCAATAAAGATGCATGACAACGTCTTTATTTTTCTCACTTATTTTTTTGGAAAGAATAAAATGAGTATCCCAGTAGTAAAATATAAAATATTCATAGTAAAAATTATGGTTATATAATAACATAATGGATAGATGGATTTTTAGTGTATTAGAAAAGGAAAATAGCAAGTGAAGGTGGGTTGGCAGTATAACCTCTCCCATTTAATTTTACACTTTGGAAATTCTATAAGTATCAAAAGAAATATTAATATAAGAAATGAGATTAAATGGAATATAGAGAGTGTTATGGAGATATAAGAGAAGTGTGTTGTTTGATTGAAATATTTATAATGGCTGTAGAAATGAGAAGGAGGTGAGTTTCCATTATATATAACGGGAGTGGCATTTTTATAAAATATCTTTTCTTTCCAATAATATTTCTCTATCCCTCAGCTTGAAAGGATCTAAAATGTAAAATAATTATAAGGTAAAATATATATGTTTGATCCTCCCTCCACCACCAGAAATTACAATTTTTCTCATTTATAACCTTTTTAAATATATTATGAAAATTTTACCCAAAATTTTCCCTTCAAATAGTATCTTCACAAACAACATTGAAATATTATTATAGTGGAAAAATAATATTTAATAATATTTAATAATTTCAACAAAGTTTTTAAAAATCTAGAAATAAATTTATAAAATAAAATTATCATGATTTTGAGAAATTAATTTTAGTATTAGCGTTTATAGTGCGTAAAAACCATTTCTTAGAAAAATATGATTTTATTCTTAAAATATAATTGTGGGACAAGAATACAAGGTTTTTTGATTCTATATAAATAAATTGGTCTATTATAAATATAATTAGTATAATGTGTCTTTAAAATAAGTTAAAAAATTAATTTAAAAAATCATTATTAATTAACTATATATATGAAATTATATATTAGTATTAAAAAATTACATTTTAATTTCAAACAACTGTTTAATAAAATAAATAAAATATCATTAGAGTAAATTATATTATCCATTAAAATCATATTTAATCAATTATGTTTTTTGTAAATTTCTATATCTCTATAATATAATTATAAAGTAATAAATATCACCATTTTGGACAAAGATTTATTTTTTCACTATTCGTTTTTACAAAATATTTTAGATGAACAAAAAATTGACAATATAATATTAATATTGACAAAAAAAATGAGAAATGAATTTATGTTTTTCAAATTCAAATTCTAATATTTATAAATTTCATTTTCAACTAAGAGTATATAATAAAGAAAAAATATATTTTTAGAGGAAATATTTTCTTATTTATTGAGTAAAAATTTTCCTATAAATTTTTATTTTATCCACTGTTAATTTTTTTTTTAAAATTCAATATTCATTGTAATTATTTATTCATAGTAAATTTAGTTCCTTGATATAAACCCACAATTTGAAGAATTTTTTTCAAAGTAAAAAATTAAATATAAACAAAATGGCCTTTGGAAAAGTATATATATTCTTGATATATATATATACCAATAAATATCATTTTTATTTTCAATATAATACCAATTTATACATAAAGTCACCATTATGATCTCTTATTAATCCATAAGATTCAGATAAGCTCTGATTTCATTTTCATGTGGGAGGTCAGCTTAAATTGATTTAGGGTCCATGTTCATGATATTAAACATCTCCCGTATACAATTTAACTCAAATTGTAATTTCATGAGTTTATCATGGGAACATTCTATGAAAAGACCAAGAGAAGACACCTCCATTTTGACCTAAGAAAAATATGATTCATATATAATAATTATAGTTTTCAAATGGAATATTTGTTTAAATTATTTATTTAATCATAAGGGGACTTCTACCTATAGAAGTTAATTTTATTTGTATGTTTTAATTATCATATAAAAAAATAAAAATATATCATGATTTTTCATTTTAGTTGGTTAGAGTGGTATAATCACACTATTTTATATATAACTTATTTAAATATAATATATATAGCAATCTCATGTAATTATATTGTTTATAATAAATTACCCATTAATTTCAGTTCGTTGATTTTAAACTGGATTATAAATAATTTACCTTATAGACAGTGGCCCCTCAAAGCTCTCTAAATATTGTTGATATTACTCTGATTCCCCTCCATTGTCATGGATTGATTGAAAATACCATATATTTATATTACGGTGAAGGTGTTGAGATAATGTTTAATCAATTAGTTTAGAATGTCTATAATGTTAATTGGGGTATTAGTGTGTCTATATATTATAAATATATACATATAATTCCTATTTCATCATTAATGTCTATTTTGAAGAACATATTATTCATTTTCTGAAAACTGATGGTACCCAAATCATACTATTTTAATTAAAACACATCTTTTATCCCTAAGATGATCAAACATAACATTAAGCCCGATAATAATGAAATCATTTATAACGATCACAGATTTGAGCTTCATGTATTGAAATTAAATTTAGTGGACTTTCATCCACCCTCTTTACAAGGGCACTAGTGAATCAAAAGGAGAGACCATAGAGTGAGTAAAACACTTATTCTACATATTGTTGAGATAGATTTTTAATTCCTTTAATTCAGTTTAATCCATTCAATAATATGTCAAGAATATGGGCCTCATCCCTATGATAGATCTATTGTGAACACTACCTATCATTGGGGTAGTAACAAATAAAAATCGTCATTGAAATCCCAAGGGTACCTATACATCACATATATAAGATGGTAATATTTTCCCAAAAAAATGAAACTGAGAAGTATTTGAGATAATAGACATGAATGTGGCCCTACCATACGAATAATAGAACCTTCCATACCTATATATGGATATAACTAAACCTTGATATGTCTATTTTCTTATCTTGAGAGAAAAAATCCTTCAAATGATATCATGAAATAAAATCAATAATAATCATAATATAATGCACACCAAAAATATAAAAAAAATACCTCCTGATAACGAGGTATTAAATACATTATGACCTAAATATCATTGAAAATTACACTGATTATAAGGAACATTAATCCCATATCTCTCTAATTTCCCAATGTAGAATATAGGACCATCATATATGAAATTTAGATTGGTAGGAGTCCCTATGAATCAATTCACATATATGGGATAAATGAATGGGATTTAGTTTTGTTAAATAAATCAAAATACATTAAGAGAAAATTTACCAAAAACCATATGGTAGTAGTTAGACCATCTTTTGAATCCTCTAATAGATTCTTTATCATATATTTTCACCCTAATTCAGGAACTTTATATGATTTCATAGAGAAATGAGGGTCTCTAGTTTATTAAGAGTGAGAGACCATGCCCTTTAATGAATGTGTTTACATAGGGGAACTCTGGGTATGAAGAGAAACCACTTTAAATCCTTGAGGAGGGCACCTAAAATATCTTGAATGACACCCTATGGTCCTTTACTAGGGATATGTGTTAGGTTCTATATGGTAGATTCACATAGATAGTCTCACCTTACATCGTTTAATATATTAAACTAGACTTCGTATTATGGCAACAATTAGAGTATAATCTAATGGATTCTTCACATTCCCACTTCTAGCACATTGAATATTTTTCTACTACCTTTTCTTTCTTGAATAGGAACTCTGGATTTCTCTTAAATCAGTAGTGTCATTCCCCGTTCATTATATTCTACATATGACTCCCTTAGCCACATAATTATTATCATCCACTACCATAGAGGTTTGAAAAGATAGATGAATAATCCTAAACCATATTTCATGAAAAAAATCATAATTGAAATGGGGAGAGTTTAAAATTTTATAATATGAGATTCAGTGAAATGTGCACCATAAATGAGACATTCTAATAAGAATGCACAAATTAATGTCATCCATTCTCTAAATTTATTAATTCCTTGTACATCCTTACCATTAGTTTATCTAGAAATAATTTCTTCTTATAAAACACTTTGAACATTGTCTAAATGAGATAATTTTTGGATCATATATGGTAAAATGTAATAAAAATATTTTAATGCAACAACATATGTATCATATATTACAAATCTAACAGTAAATTTCATATGTTTTTATAGTACATTAGAGATATATTCAGTCTATTATATCAACTCCTCATGTTCCTTAGATCATCAGTCTCCCTAAAAGATGTTGATTTTGTTTGATGAATACATGGAAATGGACTACAAGTTGTACATTATCCAGATCACCCCATTGACCTAAATATTTAATTATTTTGATCAAATTAAAAATGCGATTAAGATCTAGAAAAGAGTTATCCAATGGTATACACTACACATCCACATTCATCTAATTCTTAGTGAATATTCCTTTTTCCCTGATCCAAGCACATGAAACCTAATAATTCCATTAACGAATTAATTATCCTAAAAATAAAATTAATAAATAAATAACCACATTAAATTAATTTTAGATGGTAAATATTAATAATATAGAAAATATTCAATACAAGTGTTTTTAGAATGGTTATTTTTATTCCATTTTCCAACATAAAGGTTCTATAACTATTTTGGAAAATAAAGTTCCAAGTACAATGAAGTCCACTCAAAATTTTCAAGACCTATTTGAATGGTTATAAACAAAGTTTCCAAACAATGTGTATAAAACATGGGTAAAAGTTTCTCATCCCTCATCCACCAAAAAAACTAAAATTCCTATAAATCATCTAATTGAATCATTTTAGGTTTTTAATGAATATAATCCATTACTAATATTATTAATTTACTCATAAAACAAGGTCAATCTAACCTAATATTTTAGAAAACCCATGGTCACTCATGGTTTAACACAAAAAATTGTTTTCCAGTAATATCCCTACATTCTCCACTATAGCCCTAATGATCCTATTTACATACTACCACACTTCCAAAATATTATGGGGGTCACTCATATTATTTTTTTAATAATCATACCCAATTATACATATTATAACACATGAATCGACTCTCCACATATCCTGATGAGTGATACTAATTACCACAATATGGTTCTAAGTAAAATGGTTGAAATTTTTTCTATGTGGAGAAAATTTGACCCCAATTATATAATAAAACATTTCTGGGATTCCATGGGATAAACTTATATAGTGTGCCCATATGTCAAATATCCATTCCAATCCATACAATAAAATAATTAACGAAAATAACAAAACAAGATAAAAAATATCAATCGTAATAACCATCATTATTGTATAATTATTAACATATAAAATAAAAAATCATAATAATAATTTAGTCCCAAAATGAATCCCAAGTTCAGATATACTACAACATGACAAACTATGATAATCTATCACAATAGAGGACCCAAAATAATTCAAAAACAAGTTATCAACTAATGGATGTTTTGTCTAATAAACACATTGCATGATAGTTGACCATGCATCAAGAGGGTGTGATGAGATATGTAACCCTGTTACAGTTACTTGTATAGAATATCAACGAGTTTTGATATAACTAATGTCATATGCATGATTTGGGGAAACGATAACTTATGACCAACATCAACATATATATCAATCCTTTTAGTGAAATCAATTAGTTCAAATTTGATAGTCATATTTCAATCGAATCCATATTAAAAACAATGTTTTGAAAACATAGTTTTGGAGGACCATTATAATATATATATATTTCTTAACTCAATCCATGAAACATAGAAAACACAAATTGTATAGTCATAGGAATAACTGGGGAAAATATATGATAACTAGAATAAACAATATCCAGAAATAAATGGGTATAGAGAAATAGAAAACCATAACAAGATAATTGTAAGGATAATTTATGTGATCTTTGACTGACAAGATTAATAGGTTACTACATCTCACTCATGGAATGTGTCTCGATACTTCTTAGAAGCTAGTACGGGAGAATTCTTTTGTTGAATCAGTGTTGTTCAATTTATAGAAGAAAAGAAATTTGAGAGAGGATAAAAGGGACATTATTTTTGTGGGGTTCAATTTAATACCAATGTGTCAATTTTCTCTACAGAGAGTAGAGGATGGGTCCTTTTATATGTGTATGCAGGATGCATTTTCAAAAATACATTCTCCTTAATTTATAAGGAATGTAATTTACAAGGGAATATAATTCCAGAAGTGGTAAATAAAATATAATATGTAAGCATAGGTTAAACGATCCACCATTCACTAGTTTTGTGGTTTTTTTATATTTTAGGTCATTTGGATCTTATTTTATCAATTTAATTTTATTTAACTATATATATGGTTACACAATTATTCACATGTAACTTATTTTTTACTCTAGAAAATTATAATTACACTATAAACTAATTTAGACACTCTAATTAATAATATTTTAATTATTAAATTAATTTTTTTATAGATGATATTAATACATTACAATATAATAATGACAAATTTATATATTTTGATAAATTTATTTTAAAGAATGAAAATGATTTTATAATAAGTATACTCCATATAAAAATCATTATTTTAGTGTTAATTTTAATTCAAGTATATATTATCTATAAAATTCAATAATTTTTTCCTCATGAGGTGATTAAATTAGTGATGATAATAAAATAAGTTATAAATAATAAAACTCTATAAAAAATAGCCTAATTAACCATAAATATATTTATTCTGAATCATTTAAATTTTGATATTTATTTATTAATAATTATACAAATTTTTTATAGAATGTAAATAAAGCATATTTTCATTAAATAATTTTTTTATAAGTACTTTTCACAAAAATTTACAAATGTATAAAACTGAATAAAATAATGAAAACATATGAAATTTATTATATTAATTATTATATATTTATATAATCCTATCATATGCAAAAATATCCCTACAAGACATCATTATAATATTTATGTATCAGGTAATATAAATTTTTATTGTATTGGGTGGTTCAACAAGCTTATCTCACACATGGATTTCCATGAGATAGATCTTCTACACTAGAAAATATTTCATAGTACATAATTATTGATGTCTATCTTAGTAATTTTATATGTATAATCCTACTTATGAAATTTATTTTCCATTGTCTGTAAAATTTACCTAATTAAGAATATTTCTATGAATTGAATAAATCTATTTAATTCATTATATTTATTTAAATTGATGTTAACTTTATTTATACCCACTGGTTTAAGGGCTATGTTATAAAAGATTATTTGTATTACTTGTACATTATCAACCAATAATTTTTATGTCCATTGATTGAATTTATATTTGTATATGATTAATTGACTTATAATCCCAATATATTTATAAATTAAATTTCAATAATAAATCAACAAACATATAAGTGCAATGGACATTAAAAAACAATAAATAACCTCATAAAATTCATCTAAATGACTCATCTATTGTATATTTTTTTATTATATTTAAATTTATTCTATCTTTATAAGGATATTCTTTCCTAATTGATCATAAAAGATCATCATGATAATGAATAATTGAATTTTTTACTTATATATATGTTTTCTTTTATTCATTGGGTAAATTGATTAATTTTTTTTAAATAATTATCTCACAATTAATTATATATTTGGATTTTAATTTATAAAATAATGAGATAACAAAATTTTAATTTGAATACAAGAGTGCATGTATACCATCTTTCCATGATAGTTTTGGAAATTATTCATTAAATATTTGAGTCACTATATGATCCCCTTAATCATATGAAAACTATTTAGGATATTTTGCATCATTACATATTAAAGATACAACATTTAATTCTTTAAAATATTATTTTACCAAAAATAATTAACTAGGACGGTGGTTTATTCATAAGTATATTTTCTATATGATAAATCATATCATCTACAATTTTCATATTAGAGGGTCTATTATCCTATTTCGCATCTACTGAGTACTGAATTTTTTATGGATCTTATAAGAATATATTCAAATGTTATACATAAATAATATCAAGTACTTTAGATAGGTTTTTTAAAATTTATATGTGATAATATAGATTTATTACATGATTATGTTTTTCAAAAGGAGTAATATCTATATTGTTCGTATTTCTCTTATTCTAAAATCTCAATATCCTCTTTAAATGATACATTCAATAGAATACAATGTCACAAATACCAAACTCTCAATATCATCGATGATTTGAAGCATATCTCATATTTCAAAAAATTTCTATATCCACATCACATTAATTAGTCTAAACTATCACTTTCATTTCTTTTAAAAGATTAGTTTTGGGGATCGATCTCATTAAAAATTCATTCTAGAATTTTTTAGTTCCACATATCTTCCCAAATAGAGAATCATGTGGTACAAATTTAATGGATGAATGGAAGCTATTTTAATATGTTAATTCTTCCAGCTAAAATTATTAGCCCAAGAATCCTTAAAAAATATTGATTAAAATATTGGTACATATTCAAATTGTTTAATGGTACTCATTTGTTAAAATTTATTATGGATATGATAAGACATGGTAATTTTCACCTCTATTAAAAATTATTATTGATTAAATAAATAAAATTTTATGTAGATAGTGAAACTTAATAACATAAAATACAATGTGGTTCTATTTATAATATTATGAGATTGGTTTAGTAATATAATTTTATGCTAATCATGTGAGACATCCTATTTAATTTTTTAGGTATAAATTTTTTGTGTGTCGATACGCCACTACATACGTATAATTAAGTTGATTATTTGTCTTCTTATAGCTAAGGATAAATTTGATTGTTATGTTATCCTATTTCGATAAAGATATGTGAATCTAATCTATTATATGAATTTATATATTGAGTCATTCCCCTTTCAATCCTCATCAATTTTAGGGTTCCGTGATCCTTTCTACTAATAACATCATCTAATTTTTTTATTCTTTAATTCAGGTGTATTTGGAAGATATAATCTATAAATAAATATAAATATGTCAATTAAAACATGTTTAACTCTTACGAGGATACATACTATAAAAACTTTTGATCAAAATATATGTAAAACCATTGATAATTGAGATAATGCTTCCATATCATTATTGATGAAATTACCCATTATATCTTCAAATTGTTATTTTTATTTTATAAATCAAGAGATATTAATTAACTAAACAAATAAAAAATTAGCTTCTTATTTTGAATATGGATAGATACCATGATCATAATCAAAGAATCGATGTGTCTCACAAAACCATATCCAGGAATTTTTAGTATTTTTTAATGTGTAGTTCTTATAATATACATAATCTATTTGAAGTTATATTAATATTATTATATACAGAGGATTATCAATTCAATAATAAACAAGTTATATTTTTTTATAATTTCAGGAAATTTCTCAAAAAAAATATATATAACACATCTAGTATTACAAAAAAGGAGTTTTGTATCTATTTTTTTTCTCATGACCATTCCTCAATCACCGGTTTCATTGATTAATCTAAAGATATACCATATATTATGATTACATGTTCCAAAAAGGAAACTATTTATATCCCATGTTCACAATTAAAAATCGTGGCATACAATTTATTCTTTGGTTAAGTCATTAAAACATTCCCTAAATTGTCTTCACTTTACTCATTTCTATTAAAATATATAAGAATAACATCAATAATTAAGATAAAAATATTTCAATGCAATCACAATTACATTACTCAATATATTAATGATTATTTCAAGGTATCTAGTATGTCCCAAAAGAATCACTATGAATTCATTGTTTATATATCATGTGGGAAAAACTATCATTAGTATATCTTATGTATTTACCTTTAATAGAATTTATTTGACTGGACGATTAATCTAAAAAAGTTCTTAATCTCATATAAGTTGACTAGTACAACTATCATTAAGGGTTATGAGGTTATTATTACTGATTGTAATTTTAGTATGTTCATTAACATCACCAAAAATGTGTGGTAAACTATCCTTCTTCTTGAAAATTTTGAATGCTGCACACCACGTTGAGGTACATTTTCTTATAAAATCCACATCAAAATTCTCTTGAAATTGTCTCTTAAATTAATCAAAATCACTGAGTAAAATTCTATAAAGAAATTATGATTTGGGAATATTACTTTTTTGAATAAAATTGACACAAAAAAGTATATTTTTTTGGAATAATGAGTTATTTCATTAGGAAAGGCTTTAATATACTACAATAAAATAGGAATAAACTCAATTTATAGTTCCTATAGAATCAATAATGATATATATCCATTTATACAGGGTATTGGGACACATATAATTGTTAATTTTTTAAAAAGGTGTTTATATTAATAATTGAATTGATATTTGATTGTAAGATTATTTGAGATGTAGAATAATATTTCCATATATCGAATATTGATAATATCTATATATATAGAGATCCAATTCATTTCCAATATCTCATTAAATTATAACAAGGGAGGAAAAACTAGATCATCATCATGTTTCTTCCCAAAATAATAGATTAGATAAGTAAAATATATCATTGATTCAGTCATCACAAAATAATTTGTATCCACTGATAATTAAATATCAAATACTTTAGATAGTGAATAAATATTTCATTCCATGTTGAATGGAATGATGGAATATGTAGCAAAATTATCAAATAATACATTCAAAGATATAGAGTTGAGAATGATTATAATATTTATAACTTCACTAACATTAACTACATCCATAGTTGTATAGTTGTATAGGTTCTTCCTTTTTCCCCTGTCCTTGTATCTTGTTGTAGAATATTATCTTAATTATTCCTTTTATTATTTAATCGATATGTATAAATCCAAATAACACATCTTTTGAAGAAATATTGTGTGAGCTGTGCATTTATTGGGCCCTTATGGTAACACCCCAACTATAATATCCAATACCTTATGCTTACTTATTACATTGGTATAAGATACAAGGGTTCACGACACCAATAATCAATATGTTTAGCAGTTCTTTCAACGTTGAATCATACATGATTCCTTAATTTCATTGGAAATATAAAATGTATTTCCTAAAAAGCATTCTTTCATTCATAAAATAATTATTAATATTATTATTCATATATAATGGAAGATAAAAAGTGTGAAATCAGAACCTTATAAAGGGTAGAAAAATGTGAAAGGTATCATGATTAAAAAATTTATAATCAATAAAGTTGAGATCATAATCAGAACAATACCATTTAATAAACAATTTTTTTTTCAATGAATGACTATAGATTATATCAATATAAAAATCAAAAAAAATATGGGAACTTCATCCCTAATAAAGTAAAAGTAAAAATATGGACATTCTTATACTTTCCATCAATAATTCGAACATGTTATCATTAATCTTACTATCAAGGCCTCTCAATCGTGATATCATTCTAGATTAAATTATAGGTGTAAACCGAATAGCCATCAAATGTAGATTAATATTTTAACTCATGAGTCCTATGGCTATGTTGATGGGATATCTATATCTTTTATCCACATTTCACTTGAATTCTTATCCATTCCATATAAATTGAATGATCAAAAAAATGCATCATAAATCAACAGTCATTCATATTGAGTCGTTAATATATAACATCAATATTTCAATATTAAATGAAATAACTATTATTATATGATTCGTTCAATGAATCCATATATGGAATTTATGTATGGTGAAAACAACCTCATGTAATAGAAATAATCATTATTTCACCAAGATATTAAATATGTGGACATAAATGAGAAAAATATTTTCTAATGAATAATGGTGATTTAATTGAGAAAATTGTCAATGAAATTGAATGATACTTAAATAAGGTATAATAAATTTTGAATAATGGATTAAATAATATCATTGATTCGTTTGAAATTAATTATTCATTATCGAACCAAACATTTCATCAATTAATTAGAAGATAAAATTTAAATAAAATCATTTCGACTTTATTTTTTAGTAGAGTTATAAAAATATTTTTAAAATTTTATTCATTATACTAAATAAATAATAAACATTAATTCTTATATAATTTTATAAAAATTACCCAAATATTGTAAAATTTATTCACAAAGAAAATTATTACTAGAAAATTTGTGATATTCTTTTCTAAAATCATATTTCATGGTTGTGGGAATATGTGTTCATATGGTTTATGTTAGAAAAATGAAAATTCTTATCCCTTTGGAAAAAGAAGATAATTAAAAAAATTAGAAGGGTTTATTTTTATCAATTATATATAAATTCAATAATTTGAAAAAATTAATTTAAAAAATAATCATTTAATTATTAAAATTTCCTTGAAATTTTCTTAATGAAAACATGGACATTAAAGAAAAGGGGCATATGGGGAATCAACAAAACAATTTTTTCTTAAACATGTGGATTTTATTTAACATACCCATGGATTCATTATCTGAAATGGGAAAAAATGAAAGAAACATTTAAAGAATAGAAATACTTTTATTATAATAAAATATATTGCTTTTAATAGATTTGGATCATATAATGTCTCTAAAATATTTTAGAACCTAAAAAATCCAAAAATAATATGAGATTGCAAAAGAAATCTCATACCGATTGTTTAATTTCACTATTATAACCCCTCATGAATGAAATTATTTCTCTTGAACATTAAAATACAATTAATATAATAATATTCATTATATTTCATATTAAACGTTAAGTATATACACCACTAAAATGAAATGTGTTTTGAATATTGTATATGACTCATAAAATTAAAAGTGAGGCTAAAAACCCTTACCTCAAATAAAACTTGTGTCATGTGAACTATTAAACTCACATATATTAAATTTATATTTATTATAAACCTATAAAAGAACCATATTTATATTTATCATACCATATAGTATTCACCTATGAAATTATATCACTTTTTTATAAACTATAAATTATAGATGTCATTATCTAGGGTGATAAATGTTCTGTTTTTCATACATGTTTTTCTTCCGTAGTTTTGGCCAATGAAACATGGTCCTGATTTCATCATATAAAGAATATTTATTAGTAAATATTTATCATATTTATCCATGGAATAAAAATTTATAAATATTCATAATAGATGGATTTGGGAAACTAATTGTATCTCTTTGTGGGGGTGGTAGTTGACACATATTCATGAATGATATTATTATTTTCCAAAGGATGAAGGGTAATAAGGTACATAATATTTTATATTTATAAATTAATTATAAAATAAAAAATTAAAAAAATATATAAACTAATTATACCTTTTTAACCATATGTGATTGGCTATTATGAAAAATGAATGAAACTACTATATCGAGACAATATATCGTATGTACACATGAGGATTGATTTAATATTATATAAAAGGTAAAGGAGTTTAACAAGAATTCTTACTCAAGAGTTAAAACATTTCAAAATATGGTATATTATAATGATATTTTTTTACAAATGGTTGTGTTTGATTTAAATGTGGTAGAAGATAAAATAAAAAGAAGAAACACAGTTAAAATTTATACATCTTCCTCACAAAACCATCATTAGATTAAATATTTGATCTTATAGTTTTTTCCATTAATGATACTAAATCCTATATGTCATGGAAAAAAATGGTTGTGAATTGATTGTGTAGGGCATAGAATATCTACGTTGACCAATATGTGTAAGGAAGAGAATACATTTGGCATCTTTATATAAAATCGGAGAAGGAAACATTTAAAAATACATAATGTACTAAATTAATATAAATTAATTTTTTTCATGGTAAATAATTGGAATATTTATAATATAAAGTGTGTATAAGTAAAACTAATCTCCTGTCATAAAAGGTAAGAAGTTTTGGGTGATGTTTTAACCCCTGTCTCTTGGTTTCAAACCCATGCTAACACTTTTTATTATTACTGAAATATAAATTATTACTACTATATAGTAGCCACGAAGGATATTATAAAAGGGAATGTGAAATTAAGTGGTAAATTGATGATATTATAGAAAATATCCCATTAACATGGCCATGTAAATGTTGTTTTTGAATTTTAAAATATCTTAATAAAATGTTATTTAACAACAGAAAACCATAAAATCATTTTTGCGATTATTCACATAGTTTACATCAAAAAATATCAAAATAATAATTTACATTGAATATAATCTATTAACACATCTGTAAAAAAATATATTTTTCTATAAAAAATATCAACACTATAAATCAATGATAAACATTTAATTTTAATGTGTTGAAAATCATTTACTCAATTTTTCTACTACATGCACAAGAAATATATGTTCCTCGCATAAGTATATAATGTAATAATATTATTAGTTAAAAGTAACATAAGTTAAAAAGAAATATTAAATTTAAATATATACTTATATAAATATTATTCAATTATTATTATCCTTATTGAAATATAATATATTTGTTAAAATCAATAATGTGATATTTTCAAATTATTCTTTACATAAAATAACATCATGATGCCACTCAAATGCCATATTTTCAGGTATATGATGAGATTGTTCAGACTCAACATATTAAAATTATTAAATGAAAATATTAGTGTGATTTCAAATTTTTCTCATAGTAGTTTCTTCCCAAGTTAGCATCATTTACTTATTAATAAGTTGATAATCTTTTACTATGATTAAAATTTACTATAAAAAATATATGATTGAAAAATATAACAAATTTTAAAGCTATTATTTGAAATGTGCAACCAGTTTTTTATAATTTAATTCCTAATAGTGTTGGAAATCAATTTAACATAATCCTGAATAATGTAATGGAAAATAGTCTTTGAGAAAAAAAATTTACCTATAAAAATATTTTTATATTAAAACTATTAATTAATTTATTAATAAAAATTATTATATTATTTATAATGAAATTTAAGTAGTTAAATTTCTAAACCAATTATAATTTTTGAAAAACAAAAGACTTTAAATGTAATTATAGTTTTCTATAATGTTCATTTTTTCACTATTTAATGAAAATCAATCTTTTTAGAAGAATAAATAAAAAAACCCTAATATATTATTGATATGTTGGTTTCAAAAATCATATAATTTTTATGATATATAATTTATAAAATATTTAGTTATTATTTATAATTTTATCTCAATAAAATAAAAAATATTTTTTTAAAGGGAACATATTTTTTACGAATAATGTGAAATTACTAAACATTTAGTGCATATTTCTTACGAGAAAATGAAAAATATATATTTTGTTGGAAATATATATTTAAATTTAAAAAAAAATTTAATCTAATTCATATATTCTAATTTAATGTCTATATTTTAATAATCATATGTAAATAATATTATTTTATGGTACGGTTAAGCTTAGTGTTTCATGTGTTACACAATATAAAAAATAATATTATTTTTTATATTACTTTTATATAAAAATTTAGGGGTATTAATTTCACCCATCTTTATTGAAATTGTGACACCATAATTTTAATCTTCTAAACTGACTATAACGTAGTAATAAAATCGTATATTAATTTTATCATGAACATTAATTTCCAAAGTATGGATCTGAAAACCTATTATTCATGTTTTTCTAAAAGGTTGATACATGAGTTTATTTTTCTGAAATAATAACTTTGTAGTTGTGCGATGTATTTCACATAAGCCTCAAAAGATTCATCATTAGTTTTCTTAACAATAATAAATTCTCATGCCATTGGCATAGGAAATTTGGTAAACTTTTATCATCTACTTTCATCCCGCTATAATAGAATAATTTAATCCTTCAATGTTCATCATCATGATTATGATTTTTTTTCATTGCAAAAATCACTAAAATAAACTTTTAATCTATTGTACGACCCTTAAAATGATGAAAAGCTATTACATCGGTCTAAAATTGAAATGACTATCAGTAGGTAAAAATAATAATAAATAAACATTCATATGAGGAAATACTGAATTAATATTCAAATCCTCTATAAAAACACCCAACATTAAACAGAAATCTTTTTATAATTATCCAACATTGAAACGCTTTAAATATATTCATGACCGAGTTAATAAACTAAAAATAAAAAATATTTGATCACATATTATATCAAGATGAATTGAATATTATTATAAAAAATATTATCAGTTCTAAATTCATATACCAAAAATATATGTTCCATATAATATAATCTAAAATATAGGATTATTTCCCTTATGTAACCTGAATCACCAAAAAAGTACAATCAAATCATAAATGATTCAAAAAACATCCTTTATTTTAAAAGATAAAATCCCATTTTAGTTAAAAATAATTCTATTTTTCAAAATCATATAACGTCTACAATATAGTTAACATCTTCAATATATCACATTTAACTTAGTTGTAAAACCCATTCTTATTCCTATGGTTATATATACACTAAACCATATGTTCCTAAAATTTAATATCCTTTTTATCCCAATTAACCTAATTAATATCATCAATAGTAATATAGATAATGGTTATCGTTAACATTCATCATATGTCCACAAAATGTGAAATAATTCATCTACAAATAATCATTACAATAAAACAAAATGTAATCCAAAGTGTTTTCTCCAAAAACATATCTTTGAAAATATCCTTAATAATATTAAATGATGATCACATAAATCTTAAAAAGGAAAAACTACAAATGTAGTCATTTGATCATAATTTTACTAATCAAGCAGTGGCACTTTAGTTTTATCCCATGTCACTAGGTAATGTTATCGGATGTCATCGTATATGTGCTCTCTTCCATTATAATTGGTCAAAAATAAAATTTTAATTAACCATAGAATATCTTGTGGGAATTTATATATTAGTGCTCTTTGTTAGGACAACTCATTATGAACTGGTAATGGAAAAGTTGATCACAACTCCAAAAATTGTAGATTTTCCCCTTTATGAGAATCTATTTCAAAACCATGTCTGATTTTCATTTTCAAAAAGTGGTTAAATTAGCTCAGAGGATGGCCCCCTTATCTCTAGGGTTTTTTGTTTTCTCCCGACGCTCCCCTCTCAGGTTCTAGGGTTTCCCCTGTCCTCATCCAGCGGAACTCCCTACTTCTTTCATACTTATGGTTTCATTTTATTTTATTCTCTATTTACCAATGAATTTTTCCCCTATTTCTGGAACTTCTCCTCTTGGGGGGTTTAGGGTTGTTTCCATGGCATCGTCGCGCTTGTATGTTGCGGGATCCCCTGGCCATTCTAACCTGATCTGGTCGCAAGTTCCTTAGCTTCACTCCAGGTCGGATTGGGAGAGGGGGTCTAAATGTGGTTTTGGGATTTATGGTTATTTAGTCGATGGACTCTCTAAGCGCTCTATAGATGGGTTGTTCTTGTTCATCATTAGGATTCAGTTTCTTTGTCATATGAAACCTTTGTTATTCAAATCCCTGTGTTGGTTTCAACATCCTTAGTCACATTCCTAGTCAGACCTCGATTGGCAGTAATCTTGAGACATTGGGATGTGGGACTTGGCGACTTATGTCAGTTTATCTTCCTCTACAGCATTGGGGATTTTGGAATCGGTATCGATATTCAATAATTTATGTTTTTCGGTTCTTGTTTAGTGTTCCCTCCTCAAATAAGTGGTGAAGGTTATTTGTCTTCTGAAGGGAGTTCGTTCTCCTTTCGTGGCATATGGGCATTGATTACAAGATGATTTCTGGGTGTTTCTTCTTTAGATCCATTTTTTGGTGATGGTTTGTTGTACTTATCTGTATTAGTTCATTCTCGTTGAAGTGATGTTCTCTCCTGGTTCATTTCTAGTTTGTTCTCCCTCAGGTCTTTGGCTTCAGGGGCCCACTGTTATCGATGTCGACGACGACAGTAGCATAACTTGGTGATGATGGTGTATGGCAGTGATGTGACTCAAGTTGACGTGGTGACTCTTATATCGATGCCTCCTTGGTTTTGGTGTTAGATTTTTAATTTCAAATTTGGTTTATGCTTTTAGTAACTTTGGATTTCAGCATGTTGTATGAGGTTTCCACTTTACTTTAATGTGGAATCTAGAAAATAAAAATAGAATTTTCAGCCAGTTAGGAGAACTAAAAAATAATTAGAACAAAAAATATTCTATGATTCCAATTGTAACACCCTTAGTCATTAAACAATTTGATTATGGTTACTTATTACACTGAAATAATATACAAAGGATCACACCACTGAAAATCAATCAGTTTATTAGTATTTGAAAACAATATAATTATTTGAATCCTATATTGAATTGCAATTATAAAAATATATGACATAAAGAAAAATCTATCATTCATGATTACCTATATATTATATTTATTTATATCATTGGTAAAGAAACCTAAATATATGGTGGCTTAAATTCTAAGTAGGTATTATGTACATTAAACTCTATCGTGTGTAAATCCATCACAATCTATAAGGAATAGTGGGTAAGGAATAAAAATTACATTCAATTAAATACATTAGTTAAATTTACATGTATGGATGATATCAACAAAGTAATCATAAGGATAATAGAGACAAAATTAAAAATAAATGATATAATCAAATTTGGACATTCATGATCATTCTATCATGGCCTATCAACCAATACATCATTTTTAATAGATGGTCTGGTGTGGACCAATGGGTCGTCAAACATGTCTATATTTTATTATGAGACATACTGATGCAATGAGGTGATACATAAAATAAGCACCCAACCATCAAATTCAAAACCTATGAATTCCATATATAATCAACTATCAAAAAATATTACTTATAAATAAAACTTATCATTATTGAATAACAAATACTAAAAAAATATATTTCTTTAGTAAATTAAATAACATAAATAATATACAAACATTATTTTTTTCCACATATAGAAATGTTATGTGGTTGAAAATCATTAAATTAATTGGAATTTATTTCGATTCGTCCATGAATTTAAAAAATTAGTCATGTATGAGAAAAATATTCCGTAATGAATAATAGAGTTTAATAGAAAACATTATGATAAGAAAGTGAATGCTATCAAAATTATATATAATACATTACCAATAAATGATGATATAAGACCATTTATTCTTATGAAATATTTTTTTAGTACGAAAACTATTTATTTATAAATTAATATATAATATATAAATAAAAAATAATTTCTAAACATCATGTTATGTTGAAGTTATAGTCACTTTTAAAAATTATTTTCATTTCAAAAAAAAAGTAATTCCCTTTAATCTTTTTATAAATTTATATGGAAATTAATAAAATATCATCAAAAAAATTTATTTTAATAGAAACAATATTCTTATAATAGAATCTTTAATGTATTTATTTTTCATGATGGTTGTAAATTTAGTCTATTTGGTGTTTGTAAGAATAATCAATCTATTCACATGTATTGTGAAATGTACCTCGTTTGGAATATGACAAGGTGATTTCCTTAGAAATTACATATTTTAAATCATGGGAAAAAATTACTTTAACAAAATTTATGTAATATAAAAAATATCAATAACATATTAAATAAAATATTTACATTGAAGTAAAAGAGTAAGAATGAAAACATCAAAACATGATTTTTCAATAAATTCCATCACTTATAACGCAGTTACTGGTTCATAATCCGACAAGTGAAAAATAGATAATTTATTGGTAAATGATAAACATATACTATAAATAAGAAAATATTTTCGGCTAAAAAATTTAGATCATATATGTTTCCTAATGGAAATATGAATAGTAATAACCCCAAAATAAAATTAGATTGTCATAGAGATCACTAATATATTTGGTAACATTTGAATTATATACCCATGAATGAAATAAATTAAAATGGAATATTGAATTCCCATAATATAAATATCACCTCATATTTTAAAAGATAGAGTTTTTATATACACAACATGAATAAAAAAGTGGTGAATACAGAAAACGTCTAATAGAATTAAAGGTGAGACAAGAAAATCTTACCTCAAGTCCATCATGATATGTATTCACATATAACCTTCAATATAATAAATTTAAATTTATTTTAAATCTATAAATGACGACTACTTATATTTATCCTACCATTTGTTATTAAATTGTAATATTCTATCATTGATTTTATAATAATCTATTATCCACATCATCATATCAGGTGTTAACAGTTTGACTTTTCAAATATGTTTAGGTTCCTTAGTTATAAGCCTTTATTATTGGTCAAGAGATCATAATATACATATAATAAATCAAGATGTAATTAATTTTATTATATTTAATGATTATTTAAAATCATTGATTAATTTATAACATAGGAAACGTATCATATCACTTTGTGGTGGTGACAATCCACACAATCACATGAAAGACTTTATCATTTTCCAAAGGAATGAAGGGTAAAAGAATTGATGATAAATTATATTTATATAATCATAGTTAATTCATAAATATATTATATTTTCGTTAATTCCTCATTTATAAAATTCCATGTATATTGGTGATGATAAACTAAGCACACTGTTAGGTGGATATGGTAGGTCGTACGTATGCACGAGCAATGATTTCATTTTTCATTAAATGGAAAGTATGTGAAAAAGAATTATAACACCATTGTAATAAAATTTTATTATATGTATGATAGAGATGTTATTAAAAGAGATTGTTTATAGAATATTTGATAAAGGTATAACAGAAAATGAAATTAATGATCTCTGTTAAGAGTTATAAGTCTTTTTTAGAAAACAAACATTGGATTACAGCTAAAGTCTTATAAATAGATATGTTGATGAGAAGAGGTCTTATAGGTATAGGGTAATATATTCCTTAAGGGACCTAGATTGAGAGTTTTTATGAAACATTATTCACGATCTGTCAAGAAGAGAATAGGTGTTGTGTTCTTTTATAACAGTGGATAGGTCCACCTTTTGAATTCTTTTGAGGTAATGAATTTAAATATATTAAAATTATATATTGATGTCAAGTTATATTGATATTTATAAAACATAGGGTATTTATAAGTCCCAATATTATCATATAATTAAATATTGACTTTTTGGTTGAGTCTTTAACCCTTATCTCATATTTTTGACCCCACCATAACTGATTTAACAATTATAGTGACACCAAAGAACTGTAATATATAAGGGAAAATATGGTAAATATAAAATTAAAAGTGTCTCATAATTGTAAAATTGTTTATATTAAATACTATATCACATTAACTTAGGGAATGATGTTTTTTAAATAACTTAATAAATATTATTTAACATAAGATACCATTAATGTAATTTTTCATGGAAATTCACACATTTATCTCCAAAAAATACCATGATAATAATGTAGTTTTAATTTAAACATTTTAAAAAACATCAATATATTATATTTTTCTACAAGAATCCAAGCACACAGTAAATTAAAAAAAATAATTTTACATTTTATTTATTCATAATCATTTACAAGATTTTGTATACTCATTGCACAAGAACCATATCAATGTTGTGGAAGAAAATAATGAAATTATTTCATCACATATAATTAAAAATAAGTTGACATAAAAATCTCCATATTAAAGAAATAACTATTTATAGTTTTTCATTATTTGTTTTTATTTTTTGAAAAAACATTAGAGGTACTAAAATCATGAATGATGCATTATGAAAATATTATTTACATGAAATAATATAGTAGAGTTTATCAAAAATATATGAACAAAAATAAAAAAAAATTAATATATAAATTGAACATTAAAATCAAATGCATAAAAATTATTATAATAATGTTGTATGGTTACTCTAATGTCTATTCACATTAGTTTTAACCTTAGTTAACCAAATTTATTCTTATGTATGGAGATAAAATTTTCATTTTTAATATTTATTAGATCAAAAAATAAATTTGTCCTCCAAAATAATGATGAAATTAAAATTACATAATTTATATCCAATGTGAAAATATCAATTCCTTTAAGTGACATAAATTTTCATTATTGAAATACCCAAAATGAGGCATGAAACAATTTTCCTGAAAAATGCATTTAAGATTTAATCTTTTTTATATTTATATTTAGAGTAGTGATAATTTAAATACCATTAATTGTAATATGTCTATTAAAAACTAATTAATGACATTTTAAAACCAATTTAAACCCAAAAAAGTCTTTCTAAATACATGAAAGGAAAATGATTTTTTTTAATAAAATTAGTATTTGTCACTATTTTTGAGAAAAATCGATCCTTTTAGAACAATTCAAATATTTCAATCTATTATAATTTTTATATGATTATTTCAAAATCGTATCCTTTGGATCAAATTAAAATTCTAAAAGTTTGATAAAATATTTATAATATTAAATAACAATAATAAATAAAAATAATTTTAATTATAAAACATTGTTTAAGCATAATTTTACATTACAAAAACTCTGAACTTAATTCTTTTGAAGTAGTAAGATTTTTTTTGAGTGAGACCTTATATATATGTATATATAATAAAAGTATGACACTGATTAATATAAAATAATTCAATGGATATGTTAAAATAATCATATTTAAATTATATTATTTGTTGGTTTCTTGAATCTCAATGTTGCATGTTCCACACAATATCGAACACAATGAAATTATTTAAATAATGTATAAACTAAAAAATAAGGTATTAAATTTTTCCCCCATTACATAAGTTTCTTCCTAAAATTTTTAATTTTAGAAACTAAATAGTGTATTTTTATAAAATAAGATATCAATTTTATCATGATATTTCGTTTTCTAGGTTCGGACCATGAAACCTGGAATTAACCTTTGTAGGAAGACATTCAACCCAACACTGAACTAGGTCCATGATATTGCTTGAATGGAGCTCTCAATTGCCACGGGCTGGAAATTTGTTCGTAGGTATCAACAATATGACCTGGGAATGAATTCACCCATTTAGATAAAACAAAATATCCAAAAAATAGACATTTAAATAATAAATAACCAAAAGCAAACATTGAATAATAATTTATAGATTTATGGTTTTACAACATTAACCTAAAACAAAAATACTATAATATATGGGAAAAAATGTCAAAAATTCATGCAATAAGAGGGACATCACACTCAAGAAATGGCCAACAACATCTAGCTAAAGTGGAACTCTAACACCCAAATCCACCATCACCATGACATATCTTGCTTTACCTAGGCCATAAAAAAAATTCTACATACATACAATGGTGTTTGTAGGTTATGAGAAATATCCCTATAAGATTCCCCCTAAAAGGAAGTATTCCATTCTACTATATTAGATGAAAATTTTACATTCGCATTTATAAAAATGCCATTGAAATTATTTCATGAATTTTTTTATGGAAATCCTTTCTCAATGAAAAAAAATTCATGGAACATCATTTACCCAAAAACATTCTTAAAAATTAAATGTACTAAATGTATACAAGGTCCACTACATAAAATTGTCAGTACCACATCAGATATATAATGTCATGAGAGAGCTCCATGGGTAAATCCTCAAAGGAAGCCACCATAAGTGAGTCACTATGAACCTCATACCTCAGTGATTAATATCCTCCCACACAACAAAAAATCATTTTCCCATGCATGATCCACTTGGAGGGATAAATATAACGTTCCTTGTAGTCACTAAATAATAATCCAATGCCAATATTTTAGTATGCAGGATCCACTAGGAGAGACAATCCTAAGGTCAAAGTGTTATCCTCTCTTATTAAATGTTTAGTTAGTGTTGAAATCATAAATATTTCTATGTGAATCAAGGATTTTCCACATCTAAGTTGATTTGATTCAATAAACTAGATGAATAATGTCTTCCAACTTCTGAATCAGTAGTATAATTGCTTTAATATTCCCACCTAGATATATGGGATTACCTTTGTGATCAATTTCACATTTAACATTTCAAACAATTCATCACTTCTATGTGCACATGCCAATAATTATAAACACACCGGAAAATCACTACCTTCACAAACCATCATATGGAAACCACTATTTTCATAAATAAAATATCCCATATTAAAAGCAATAAAACCATTTGAAATTAACATATAATGAAAATGGGGTTTCAAAGGAAATTGGTTTTATTACATATATGATTTTTTTTGGGATTTCATGAATTTGTTCCATACCATTTTAGGAAGGTGAGAAATGTATTTTAAAATAGATTTACAGGTGAAACTGTTATTAAAGTATATTTTCTATGTGAAGTTTATGTTATTTGCATATTGGTCTCCCTGATTTTAACCATGAATGATCCTTTAAATTGTGATTAATTTTATAAAAATTATTTTTATATGAAAGAGATTTTAATGGGATTATCCCCTAAAAAGGGGTTCGATTCCAAATGTTTTCCAATTGTTTTTTTTCAAATTGATTTTTATGGAACGATGGATTATTTTTTGTACACCTTTTTTTTGAATTTTTAATTTTTTAAATGATGGAAATCATGATTTGATGTGAAATTGGTTTATGTATATATTTTAATGGTTCCTGGACAATGAATATTGTTAAATTGATTATGTAACTTTCTTGTAATTTTTTCAATGGGTTTCATAGATTTTGAATGTATTGAAAAATGTGATTTCAAATGGGTTGGGTATGTATAAAATGTAATGTGGTTTAATTATAAAAAATGGTGGTAACAATATGATAGTTTGTGAATGTGGTTATTTCGTAGTGTGTCAATAATTATTTTCATGTTCGTGTGGACGTTATGAATTGTCTAACATGTGAAATTGAAATTGAGAACAAAGGGAATATCAATTATTAGGGTGGGAAATCTAGAACGAGTAAACTATTTATTCAGAAGTGGAAATCCCAGATTCTGTTAGTGGATTGATTTTAGTTTACTCGGATGTGGAAAATCTTGTATTCACTTACTAGGATTTACGATTTCAACACTAACTAAACATGTGATAGGATAAGAGACCACTAGGCCCTTGGAATGGTCCATACTAGTAGCTCGTGCACAAGAACATGTTGGAAGCTTCATATTATATAGAGACCACACAACCCTTGGTATGGATCCCTCTTAATGTTTAGTTTATTGGAATGTTGTTTGTAGTTGAATGGGTTGATATTGATCTTAAAGGTATGAGTTTTTTAATGACCGACTTGTGTTATATACACATAGGTATTTACACATGTTTATCTCTCACGAAATTATATATGTGATGTCGTGTTTACCGTCAGTATATGGGGGTTATTTTATACATTTTGTACACTTATTATTGATGAATGTTTGATGAAAAACGGTTTTCCTTGAATGTGGTTCATTGATAATGGTTTTTCTTAAAAAATTATCAGGAAAACATTTCAAAGGCTTTTGTATAAATGTAAATTTTAAATTTTCTTCAAATATTGTTTCATAGTATATTTTCTATTGGGTGGAATCCCATTAGGCTTCATCTGAAATCCGTTATACAATTTTGGGTGTGTGTTATCATTTCATTGTATTACCGAGGTAATAGTATGATTTTTCATAGTGATGGTGGATCAGGGTGCTAGAGTTCCACCTTTGGTAGATGTTTTTGGCGGTGGCTTGAGGGTGAAGACCCTATTTTTGTATGGAATTTTGGGTAATTTTTTAACATTCTCTTCCATTATAGCTTTTTAGTTTTATGTTAATATTTCAAAACCATATATCTATAAATTCTTATCACTTGTTTGGTTTTTGTTATCCATTTTTCAAATGACTATTTTTTTGTTAATTTATGCTTTTCTAAATGTGTGAAATCATTCCAAAAATATATTTTTAATACACATGAACTAGTTTCCATCCCTTGGAGACTGAGAATACCCTTTTGGGCCATGTAATGGATAAGGACATGTGTTGGTTTGGATGAATTCTTGAATTATTTTGTGAGGAAATGGTATCAGAGAATGCTGGTTCTTTAGAGGACCAAGATTACAGAGCACCCTATGTTATTTTGGATGCCAAGCTAGATGGAGTAGAAAGATCAGAGTTGGGGTACAAGTCCAGGGGAGCTTCTGGACAAATCATTCTAGACCAAACATTAATTTTCCATGGGAATTCAGGATTCTTTATGTTTCTTTTGTTATTTTGGTTTACTTACATTTGTGATACGAAAAGGTAGATGGTCTAAAAGACATCATGATATTAAAGGGGTCGTAATAACATTTGGAGATAGAGTCATATTACTAGATTAATCACTATAACAGTGGTGTTTTTATAATATGGCCTCCAAAAACTGGGTCAGGTTACCCGTTGACACTTGTCCACTCATCTCAGTTGTTTTGGGTCCTCCTTGATTATGAAAATTGTTTAAAAAACTCTTGTTTGGGAATTCGGAAAACAATATTTATAGTTATAATGGTTGTTTTATTGTAATGTGAAAAAATTATTATCAATATACAATAAGTTGAGGGATTTAAAAAATTAAATATTTTGAAAATGAACTATTGGTGTGAAATTTAAATTAGTTTACAAAATTGAACATTTATAATCAAAACCTTGAGTTCGTTGATATGGTTTGTTTGGAAATAAAAAATCTATTCCAAAAGGGAGTTTTGAAATTTGGTTTGATGAGAATTAATGGGTTTTTATCCAAATGTTTTTTATGGAATGGGTTTGTTTAGAAGTTAGAATATATTTTAATGGAGTGGGACGGATTGATGTGTGATGTTTAGAATTGGTTTTTGATTAGAGGGATTCAATATTTTCAAATCTTCTATAAATTTTGAAAAGTAATTTGGATTAAAAGTGAGAAATGAATCGGTGGAGGGATTTTTTTTTTGAAAATTGGAATCTTTTGGTTTTACATTTTGTATTCCCATGGGTATTCACATGTCCGAATATGTGTGGAATTATAAAGGATGATGATTTCATAGATAGGCATGAGTCGATGAGTTCCCAAGTAGCATGAGGATGTGTATGTGTGATGCAACATGTAATACAATTGGTGGGGGTGGAAATCCACAAAATTGTGTCTTCATTCAAAAAACATATTGAGGAAAATTAATGTGTTTTGAAAATATATTTTGAATAGTGTGTTCTTTCAATATATGGAAGTATTGTTCATGGTTTTTTCTAATATTATATCTTGTTGGTAATTAGGTTTTGAAGCTATGTATAGTGGGATTCTAAAACTTTTTTTTGAATATTTTTGATAGTATCCCTTTGTGATGACATTGGTTTGATGTATGCATCAGTTCTTAGGCAGATTTTCGATGAGCTCTTATATTTCTTGTTTCCATATGTCTGCCCCTGTAGATATTCAAAGGATAATCATCATGAATCTATAGTTGGTTCCACATTTTTATACACTCTATTTTATCTCCTCGTAAACATTCATTATTGATTTTCAGAAGATTGTTCCTCCTCTAGTTGATGTTCAAGAGGTTCCTCCAAAAGCATAAGAGTGGATGCCGAAAATTAAATGGAATTTTAGTTTCCTTGGGTAACTAGAGTCGTTAATGTAGATTTTTTCCACCATTATGCTTGAGGGTCTAGCCTAGAAGTGGGGAATGTAAAATCCACTATGAAAGTGGAAATAGACCTGAAGAAATTGGTACAAGTCGTGGAATTAAATAGGCATTTGGATCATT
Organism: Viscum album; assembly: GCA_963277665.1. Classification (NCBI taxonomy): domain Eukaryota; kingdom Viridiplantae; phylum Streptophyta; class Magnoliopsida; order Santalales; family Viscaceae; genus Viscum; species Viscum album. The sequence goes on from OY728165.1 coordinate 1,564,287,127, forward strand.
CATCAGTTTTTTTGGACATAAGATCATGTTGTTCCTTTAGTGCATAATGTATTATCACAAGAAGTAATAATGTCCGATATTATCAAAAAAACATTTGTGCCTATGGATTTCTAGCCCACATGAAATGGTTCTACCATGGTGTTATGGGGATGTTTCTTGGATCTAGGTCCACCTCATCCAGAAACACTCATTCCCATTTGTAGGAGTAGTGTGTTGTTTGGGGATCATTATTAAGTCCCTTTTTATGTGTTCTTCCATTGTTCTAATGGTTATGTCTAGTGTTGTTTTTTGGTGTAACATTCATTTTAAACTGTAAGAGTTTTTTATATTGGCAACCTAAAATATTTTATTCTTATAAGATATTTTTTGCATTTTGACAATTCTAGAATCTTCATATTACATTCTATGGTGTGTTACACCTGTTTCTTCCTATAGTATTATCTCATATGAAGAAAAAGTGGAATGATTTTGGTTTATTTTATGAATCCCTTTTTCAGTGTATATATGAGGTTCTGATAGAGGATTTTTATATCCTAACTATGAGGTAGAAGATGCTTCAAAAATTAGGGCTCCAACCATAGTGCCTAGAGTGAATCTGGCAGGTAGTCAGGAATCCCAAGGGAGTTAGAGAACTTGATCTAGATTTTCTTTTCACTATAGTAATGGGAAAGGTTCATGTTTTTCTTTGGCATCACCCTCGTCTGGAAAGGTATTGTTTTATAGAAAGAGTGTTTGAGCCCTAATTTCCTTATTGTTATCATTATGGATTTAAGAATTCCTCCATGGTTACAAGAAGGTTTATTAGTTCAATTTTCATGTAATTAAATTACTATCCCTTTTTGGTAGTGGGATTTAAATTGTTTTCCCTTATACAGTTGGCCTTTTGTAGAATTTTTTGTTTTATCCTATTTCCTGGATTTTTTTCCATCATCATGTTCATTTCCCTTACATTGCGGGTTTACTAATCAGTATGGAGCATTATGAGTTGGACCATATCAGGTTTTGAGTGCCAATCTAAGATAGTTGGTTTCCTATTTTGGAGAGACCCATCACATGTCTCATTGCACATTCATATAGTTTTGATAAAAATTATCGTTTTCTAATTGTGGGAATACCAACCCTAGATTTCTTTGTCACTTAATCTAGTGATAGTTAGTGTCAGTTAAATTTTCATGGTGGAGAGTCCATACATGTCTACCATTTGGGTAATCTAGTTCAGTGTCAAGTGTTGCCCCACATTGAGGAGTTTCATTTGATGATATTGGATTTTTTTTCCTCTATCAGGTAATCATGGACCTATTATAGTGTTTCAAACTGTCTTTTTTGAATGAAGAATCGAAAAGAATGGGGTATGAGTTTTCTGATGCTCTTTGAATAGTGGTTTGGGTTCATTTTTTCATTTTAGGTAGGTGGTGTGAGGTTTTTGGTAATTTTTAAAGTTATCCTTCCTTGAGAGGTTTTATTAACCGTTTGATAAAATTCATTTTAATTTGATCAAGAAATTGGTTGTGTTGGGAATTCTTAGGGACAAAAGGCATATACTGGGTAGATAATTCCTACCTCCGGAGGTAAATCATGGGAATCTATAGTTATGTTACCATTATTCATCCATTTTCATTATGTTTATGTATATGAGTATTTTATTTGATTAGTGGAGTATTATTAGTTTCTTTAGGTCTATCCATAGAATGAATTTCCTAGGGTGGTATGTTTTCATGGTGGAGAGAATTGTCACACCCGTGATTTTCTTGAGGCTTTATATTTATTTATTTATTATCGAGTATTTTTTTACCTTTGGGTTCCTTTGTGTTTTTTTTTGAAAAAAGGTAAAATTTGGGCTTTACTACATGTGGAACACAATTAGAACATGATTAGGGAAACCATGTTCCCCTTTCGAGGTAACCATGCTGTAGATGGTGGGGTTGGGCAATACCTACCACATGGTTACCTGGGAAAGGGCACACAATTTCCCTAACCATGTGGTAGATTGTGGGGTTGAACATGTTTACATAGTCAATCTATATCATCATGATTTATTGTGGAAGGTTATGTATTAATCTCTCTGTCCCCTTGAAACAAAAGATATTAGGAAGAAAGGGTGAACATATGGATAAATATGTGTGAAAAATACATGAGAGGATTTTCTGCTGGAGCATAATAGAAAATAAACCGTAATGAAAAATATAGAATATTTTCATTCAAAGGGTTACTACACTTTCCAAGAGATTATTTATATCTATTTTACAAGATGGAAACCAATATTTCTTCACAATGAACTTAAATGTACAACCTTTTAATGCATCAAATGATCCAAAAATATAATCAGCCATAATAGATTATTATTAATAAATTTCAATGAAATACAAAAAATTCACCTAATCCAATCAAGTTTACAATGGTTATACAATACATTAGAAGCTAAATAAATATTAAATTTATCATTATAATTCATGATATCATGTCAATATACCACAACCCATTTATCTATACAGAAAGTAAAAATATGTCATCATTATTATATAAATCTAATTAAGAAGCGCAATCAAACAATTTTATCAATTATTTCTATCACATAAATATTGTTATTAACACTAAACTACTCAAACATCAAGAATGAAAATAACCAAGGAAATAAAAATATGTAGAAATAAAAAGTAAAAGAATACCCAAAAATAATTTAATATAATCCCTGAGAATGAATCAATTAAAGATAACCTCATAATTCCTTCCAACAACATTCTACACTATACCTAACACCCAACAATCCACTGCATTAGTCCACTACCACAAGAACATAATCAAATCTTTTCCATAACCATAAAAACCCACTGTAAATTTTTTTATTTAACCGAAATAATATATTTTTCTATAATACACATACAAATATTATAGATGGAAAAATCCATATTACATGGTTATTAATTATAATGGGATATATGTTATTGTATCAACCAATAAACCATAGAATTTACCCAATATAAACCAATGGGAATTTAATGAAAATACTAATTAAAGAGTTAATTTATTTTTTGTATCTACTTAATGATGGAAATTTATTATGTGACTAGATGAAACATCATAAGAACTATTGTAACTTGTCTCGAGTGAATAGTGAACAACCAAATAAGAAGCACAATGAATTCTGTAACAAATTTAAGAATTTTTTTAATGAAAAGAGAACTCATTAAATAAAATCAAGATTTTAAATGTTTAAATACCATAATAATTTTCATTAGTCAATTTAGTATAGGAAATATATATAGTACTGAATAATTTATCATCACAAGTGGATTTTACAATATGTTAAAATTAAAAGTGGTCGCATCCTATAGAAAAAATAATAACACTTCATGCAACACTACATCAAATTAATTATTTTCATATTTTTATTATCACTAGGATTACCATAAAAATTTATCTAATGATGGTATATGACATTAATCAAATATTTTCACATAATCAAAATCAAGTGACTTAAATACCATACTTGTATATTTTTCATTGAGGTAAAACTCAAAATAATTAAAGATCCAAGGAATTATGATCAGGAAACTCAATGAAAACCACTTTAGGAAAAACCCCATTGATCTATCGTTAGAGATTAAATAAAAAATGACCCAATCCAAAAGAATTATCACTTAAATAAACAATTTATAGGATTTCATCAATATAAAACAGATGAAGGATGGGATGTGGGGTACCATTTATTGGGAGAGATCAATATCCATTACCCAAATGTTTTAAAGCTAGGAAAATATATTTGTGAGGTATCATATAGGGTTATTGGATTGAAATGTTCTTAAGGAATGAAATAATCATGAAACCATTGGGAACTACACTAATAATTTATATAGTAAAAAAGGCCAACCACTGCCATGTTTTGGGGATCAAACCCATATCCATGGGTTATTTAGTAAATTCCATATTTAGAAAAAACTTTGTTCAAAATAGTAGATAACAACCTTAAATAACCTCACTAGGATTCATAAAATGTAATCTGAAATACTCCATATTGTATGATTATTTAAAATTGATGTTTCGGACATTGATCCCAATACCGTTAAAGAACTAACTGTGAAGAGAGAAACTACCATCACTATTTAAAACTATCCTGAAAATTCATCATGATGACAAGGGAAACAATTAACAATTAGATAACACCACCATGTATTCAAAATACAGTATTTTCTATCTCATGTTTCCTATACATAAAAATTGTAGACACTATGCTCACTAAAATAGCAATAACACCATAATGTTCATGTACATATAAAAATGACTCTATATAATGTTGGATAATAAAAAATTAGAATCTTAAGTCATAATGAAATACCCATAAAATATTATAGTATTCCTATACCCAAAAAAATTGCACTATTATTTTCCCCTTATAACATAGTTATATCACCAAAATATCCCCATTAACCACTACATTCAAAAAGTATCACTAGATTTGAAAAGTGTTATTTCAATTCCTAAACAAATCAGTATAGGAAATAATATAAAACATTGTTGTCTTCTATATTGTGTTCACCCTAAATCCAACATTAACCATTCTTAAAACTATTACCCCAAATTTTCCTCCAATAAGACCTCAAACCATAGGCATTCCACCCTATATCACATACATAAATCACATACTATAAACTGACTTCATCAACCCCCATGATAGAACTATGTCTTGGATAACACCATATAATGGTCTATAAAATCGATGACACTTCATATTATAGCTAAAAAGTTGTTCTCTCTCAAATAAATAAAAAATGATCCATAGGAAAATACAAGGGAACTAGAATCCATGTACCCTTATGTCACCTATCATAAATTTGATTCACTATTGTAAGAGATTTCCCATTTAATATCAGAGAGTGTGGTATGTAATACATTCAAATTATGAACCATCCATTCATATAATCAAACAATATAATAAAAAAGAAATAAATTATATAACCACTTTGAAGATTGAACCAGGATATATATCTCACATTCTAATGAAACCCACTCTAAGCCAATGTCAGGAAAATACATGATGTAATTGAATATCATGACTGCATTGAAATTACTCCTAGTGACCGTAAATATGAACATTCCATTCCTCAATTATTAAATCTTTCACAATATATAATTTATTATGGATAATGGAATGGGATCCATTATAATGATAATTATGGACCTATGACTTCAGAAAATTTCATGTATCTGGTATCATTATACGGTTTTCTAACAAAAACATAGCTTCAATAATTCACTACAACCTCTCAAAATATATAATAAATCTACAAGATAGTATACTACCAATAAAAAACATCCACTTACTATTTATAGGGGACACCATAAAAACAAATGATATCAAAAATTAAAATCTATGGGTATTTCTTACCATTAGTGTAAGAATTATTCTTATCCTAAGCTACAATCATTCACTCATGAAGAAGTTGAAATATATACGACATGATCCAAAACCATTATGGTTTGTGAATTTATAACACTCTAACCAACATCTAGTAAAACATATAAATAGGTTAGATCAGTCTTATAAAAATTCAATCATATCCATGGAAGTGGTAATTTGATAAATATTATTATATGTTAACTCAACCAAGCGTATGTGTGTCTCCAATGAGCATCCAAAATCTGAAATTAATTCATAAAAAATTCCATATAGTTTCTATAAAGATCAAACTATCTAACTATAAATTTGTAGGAGAAACAATGTGTTGCTAAATAAACATGATTGAAAAGTATATTTGATATATCCTTACACTTGTACTGTAAAATATTATTCATGGTTAGAAAGGATCATTAAAAATATATAACAGGGCTTCACAAATCACTATATATGTTGAAATGATATGTCATCCAACACACTATACTCTTTAACTATACTGATTTTATAAGAAAACATTAAATAATCCATAATCACCCATATAAAATCATTTAATCCATAAACATGTTGATAAATCCTCATTTAATCAATTCAATGTTTTCTGAATTCAACAAATTGATATCATATGGATGAAGTAAAATTCCCTAAAATGGTTGATTGGGAATCACCTTCTTAATGACTAATCACTAGGATATGAACTCTGAAATGGATCTATCCATCCCCAACCACTAATATGATCCATTCATGGAATGATAAATAATTTACAAAAAAGAGTATATGACCATCATAGGGTTGAAAAACTCAGAAAAAATAACCTCTCATATAGTAGAGTGGATTAAGAGCCATTATAAGAAAAGAACGCAAAACCGTTAATCCTCAGACTATCCCCTTCAAGAATATCTATAAGAAACCCAACATAGGATTAATTCAACCTTATAATAACTTATCATTGGTTGGTCCACATTACATAGTAAAGGTTATTGAAAGGACGTCTAGTAGAGAGGCCCTCCATAATCTACTTCATTATTGTCAATGTGTCATTCTATGAGTTTCCCCACCACACATAACACATCCACACACTCATGAATAATATCATAATTTGACTTAATGGTTAATTTTTCTTCAATACCATTCGCAGTCCCAATTTTTCATATGAAAATAAAGTTATAAGCCTATATGAAATCCATCTATCAAAACTACTGCATGTTCAAATTACAGTGCATGAAAATATATCACAAATCCATGTGATATGGGAAATCCAAAAATCTCCCATCTATGATATAGTCTCAGCAAGTCATCAAGGGAGAAATTATTTCTTCATGATCAATATAATGCTTTTCAATGTTACATTAATGAGTCCTTAACTACAAATACAAATAAGAGAAGACTACCTGCTACTGTATGATAAAAAAATCCTAATCTAATGTGGAAATCTTCTTAAAAAACATAAATAATTACTAATACTTATTTAAAATAATGAATATGTGTTCTATGTAGTATGTCAATTAAATATAAAAATACCCTAATAATTATATGTCTATAAAAGAGTGAATGTTCATGTGGAAGTTTTCTATAGGAGTTATAAAAGGATATAAAATATTCAAAAATCTCTAATAATTACCTTATTAAAGGTAAAAAAATATTAAACTCAGAGACAATATTTTATGAATCCTCATAAGGAATATCCTCAATAAAAATTGGATCCATAGGCACCTCTCCATGAATTCATGACATATACCAGGAAATGAACCTCATGAGTATAGAACATACAATTAGTCGATATCCTAAATAGTTACTAGAACTAGAGTTCCTCTAATATAACTTAGAGATATTATTCCGCCTGTTTGATTCAGAATAACAAAGGATGTCATTGATGAACTAAAAAAAAATAAAGGAATACATTAAATAAAGGGTTGATCAATCTTAGAACCACTGTTATTGTGTTGGTTATTCAAAATGACATTACCGTGATAGAATAGTTCCCATAATGACACATGAATGTAGTCCTATGCTTATCTTCATCATTCAACTATTTTTGTACTATCATAATTGTAAATCAATCCACAAAAACAATCTAGTCCACTTCAACTGATTGAATAAATCAGAGATCAGTGGAGGTTGTTTTACAATTATTCAGTATGATATGATTTAAGCAATGATAATTGAAAAAAAAATCATTAGACGCTATATTAATTATTTAGGAACAATACCAAACCCCCCCTAAGGATACCCACTATGAAAAAAAACAACTCTATAAAAGATCATCAATCTAAATCTACAGATCCTAATACTCATTGTAATATACCTCCCCATTTCATTGTCTTGAGAGGGTGGAGAAATGCTAATTGGGAATAAGAGATGTTCCCATGGAACCAAAGGGTGTCAAGAAATACCAAGGGCTTCAAGAATAATTGTGGAACAATTTTCCCTTAAGACAAAACTAACCAACCAACCAAAAAACAAACTATATAATGCATGCCAAAAAAACAATCAAACTCATAATTTACCTAAAGAAAACCCTGTTGTTCAACAATACAACCCCAAAAAAATATACGAGTACTATGAGAAAGACTGAAAAAAGATTCCAAATAATCCAAGACAGACTACACAGCTCCACCCTAAGCTCCGGGCTCCAATCACCAACGCATCTCCCAAGCATCACTACGAGTCACTGGCAATGAGATGCTTTACTTTTCCCTGTGTCCCAGAATATGAAATCTATAAATTCAAAGAATTGTAATGTTTTGGGTGATTACTAATACATAGTAGGTTTTCCACAAATGACTTCCCCATATAGGCCACTACGATAAAACTATTAGAACATTTACATAAAGAAATTTATACAAAACATTAAATAGTGAACTATCATTCAACATGTCAAACAAAACCTTACCAACCAATCCAATTTCAAAAAAATGGAAATCCTAATTACCATCACACATTATCCCAATAAGGTCTATCTTGCATAGACACAACACAACAGCGAAACTACAATGGTGTAACTTCCCATCAAAACCCATTAACCTCATTCCCAAACTTGTGGTACTTCCCGACCGCTAACCATATAGTGGTTCACCCTACCATATCCATAACCATTTATAGAAATACTTCTCACCCACTTCCACACAACATTTAACAAATCCATAACCAATCATAACATACTAAGGCCACAATAATATTCAATTTCACATTTCCATCACATGTCAATCACCTTCAATAAATCACCAATTTATTGAAATCTTGTCATTATCATTTTCCTTGCCAAGACCCCAATTCAATAAAATTGATTCTTTTTTAAAAACCATTTTCAAAAACAATATCATTGACACAAGCCAAGCAAAAAAAATTTAAAATATACATTTTAAATTTTTACTACATGAACATTCAACCGTAAAACCTCTTTTCCCAAAAATCAACAAAACATCAGCAAACGGATTTCCAACCCATTTCACACATCCAAAAAATAATAAATTTAATTAAATAAAATTAATTGTAGATAATAATAATAGAGTTATAGATTAGTGGAGTTGAGAGATAATCCACATACCTATAAGGTTCCGTTGAAATTGACCCACCAGAAACCGTTCCCAAAATCTGACAAACATACCACTGAAATCGCTCTAGAACTCCTTCCCTAACATCTAAAATCCTTATAATCAATACCCAAGGAAACCAAAACCCAAGATCTACATGCAATTTATGTATATCTATAAATAATATATATAGGTAAACCTAGAGGAAATCATATAGAAACCAAGAGGAGAGACATACTTGGGAGAAACCACCTTCAAGACACCAGGAATCCCATTTAAAACACTTCCAAAATGAGTGGAATATCTTCTAAAACTCCTAAGAATTGAAAATATTGGGTGATTCCTAAGTGGGAGAATACATGGAGTGAAACAAGGCACCCATAAGAATGTCCAGATTTAAAAAAACCCAATTTTGAGTGGCCACACAGTTAGTACGCACAGTTTGGAAAACTGTGTGCAAACTGTGCACACCACACTGTCTTAAGAGAAGGGATCTGCACGATTATATCACACAGTTTGGATAACCATGGATAGGCCATGAGAAACCTACTCCCCCCCATGCACGGTTTCTGGGAGAACCCACATGGTTTTCCTTTAACCTTACTCAAACCATGCGCCCTTGGAAAAGCTTCCTAAATAATTCAAAACTATTTAAAACTCTCCCAACATCATCACATCCAATACTAAGTACATAAAACACAAAAAAAATGCATAAAAATGATATATTTCTCCAAATGGGGGTGTTAAATTCTCCCCACCATGGGACAGTCCTTCCTCAGAATGTAGGAAACCATCTTGTTGTTTAATGGGACCATGCCATTTATCAACCATATCTTTCTACATTTCCCAAGATTCCTCTTTAATCTGACCATGATTCCACAAAAACACTAACATAAATGATAATTTTACCATGCAAGGATTTCTATTTCCTATCCACAATCTACACTGGCACGTGAACCAATGAAACATCTAGTTCTAACTCAACACGATCGCAACAAATCACGTTATCGTGATCCTATTGATACTTTCTCAAATGCGACACATGAAACACGTTGTACATCACACTAAACCATGGTGGAAAATCCAAACGTTAAGACACCTCTCCAATCCTCTCATGTATCTCAAAAGGCCCAATATACCTCAGGGATAACATACCCTACTTCCCAAACTAATGATTCCCCAACCTAGGAGAGATTCTCAAAAACACATGATCACCCACCTCAAACAACAATGGTCGGCAGTGATGGTTTTTATAAAATTTCTGAAACATTGAACTGTTTCCATCCTCTTTATGATCAAATTTTTCTAATATATAACCTTTTGGACAAGGCTCTGTCCAATCATCGATGTCTCACTTGTTTCCTCCCAACATAGTGGATAATGACATGGATGCCCATATAAAGCTTCAAACAGATCCATATGTATCAAATCTTGATAAATATTATTATAGGAGAACACCAACAATGGTAATTGATCCTCCCGTGAACAAGAAAAATCAATCACACAATCCTATAACATATCATACATGGTTTGTATCGTCCTCCCAAATTGGAAATCCATCAAAGGATGATATGTCGTGCTCATCATCAACTGTGTCCCAAGGGATTTCTGAATGGATTAACAGAAAAAATATGTGAACCTGAGATCTATATCTGATACAATATAAACTAGAGCACCATGTATCATTACCACCTTCCAGATATAGATTTTGGATAGATCCTCTACCATATGAGATTCATGAATTGGGAGGAAATGGGATGAATTTTTCAGTCAATCTAGAATAACCCATATGGAATCGTGTTTCCTAACTATTCATGGTAAACCCATAACAAAATAAATTTCTATTTTCTTCCATTTCCACACTTGTATAGGTAAATACTTCAACCTACCTCTGGGCCACTGATGCTCTTACTTGACTTTCTGACTAGTAAAGCATCTTGAGAGAAATATGAGAACATCCCTTTTCATACGAACCCACAAAAACTATTCCATCAATTCCATTTAAATTTTCAAAATTCCTGGAAGGATAGACCTCATAGAATAATGATGATACCTAAAAAGTTTCTTCCAGAAAATCCACTGGTACAACTACTTGATTCTGAAATCACAAGACTTAATTCCCATTCACATACCAGTTCTGAATGGTATCCCCACCATTTATTTTTTACCTCATATCCATACATTCAGAATTAGATTCATGTGCCTCTTTAACCAAACTAGAAAAGTCAGGAACTAATAAATCTATAATGAAGAACCCTTCATCACCCCGATCCTTACATTCCAACCATATGCCTCCTATGACTAACATCAACTACCACTAATCCAATACCTGCTTTGCCACCTGAGAATATGATTTCCTTCTTAATTCATATGCCACAAAATTTTCCTTACCTAGTGCATATATTATGTTGAAATCAAATATATAGAGACATTCCATCCATCTCCTTTTCCTCATGTTCAAATCTCATTGTTAAAATATATGATTTAAGCTCTTATGATCGGTAAACATAACAAATTTCTCACCAAAGAGGTAATGACGCCACATCATTAAAGCATGAGCAAATATTACCAACTCCAAATCATGTGTTGTGTAGTTCATCTCATGCCACCTCAAATGCCATGATAAATATGCAACCACATGATACCCTTGCATGATATCACAACCCAATGCTAATCCAGATTCATCACAATACACCACATTACCTTTCTCTGGTTCGAGAAAAATATTTATTGGGGAAGATGTAAGGATAAAATTTAAGTCTTCAATGCATTTTTTCCATTTCTCATCCCATTGAAATGGGATGATATTCCCTATCAATGATTTCATCAGTGAAGCCAATCATTAAAAATGACGAAAAAAATGTCAATAATACCCATCTTGACCAAGGAAGCTCCGTATCTAGAAAACATTATTTTGAGGTTACCATTAGAGCAGAGCCTCTATCTATTTTAGATCAATTAAAACATCCCTCTCAGAAATAACGTGGATGAGGAAATGAACTTCTTGTATCTTAAAGTAATACATAGACAATTATTCATACGACCAATGTTCTCTTAAGATCCCTAACACTATTTCCAAGTGTTGATTATGCTCCATCCTTGTCTTTGAACACACCAATATATCATCCAAAAAACCCACCACAAAAGAATCCAGATGTCCTCAAAATATCTAATTCATCAATTCCATAAATACCACTGGTGCCTTCATAAGGCCAAAGGGAAGAAACGCGTAATTGTAATGGCCATATATACTTATGAAAGCTATTTTTGGAATATCCTCTTTCAGCACCTGAAACTCATGATACCCTAATCACTATTCAATATTAGAGAACCACTGCTCTCCCCTCAACTGGTCAAACACATCCTCAATGGCTGGAAGTGGATATCAATTATTTATTGTAACATGATTTAGTCTAAGATAGTCATATCATAACCACAATGTTCTATCCACTTTCATAACAAACAACATCGATGCTACCCATGGAGATGTATTAGACCAGATGAACCCTTTGTTCTCTAACTCTTCTAAATGCACATTTATATCTAGTAATTATAATAGTTTCAACTAATAATATGGAAGTGAGAAAAGAATAGTCCCCATAAGTATATCAATCGTAAACTCCACTTCTCTCATGAGTGTTGAAAATGAGAATTATTTTGGAAAAACATCAAAAAACTGCTACATGACTACTAAAAGAGCACTATTCTCAACACCTTCCACTCCTACAAATGAAAATTCCACAAACGGATATGATATCATGCCATCCAATGGTCCCAACAAGCATGTTTTACTCGCCTTCTCATTCTTCTTCCCACTAAAGAGATTTATAACAACATACTCCATCACCGAACTAACCATTCATCCATAACAGTCAATTTGGGGCCTAAACATTGTCAACCAATTTATTCCAATGATTATATCATACACAACCATCTCAAGTATAGATAAGTACCACATCAAATCAACCTCATCCAGAACTACATGACATGCTCAACATAGGATGGCTCAACAATATTTTTCAGCAAGAGGAGTTCGAAATTTGAGGACCATATGAAACATATCTAATGTTACACTCAGAAAATCAATGATGCAAGAATAATTAAAAGAATGGGAATAACCATGGTCACACAACACATGCATCAATGTGGAATTTAAATGAATCGTACATTGCATGGTGGATAGTCCTGACTGATCATCCATCACAACAAGTTTATCTACAAAAAACTGCATTCTTGGGACACTTTGTTCCAAGTTTCCCTACAAAGAATTCCACTACTTATGATTCGTTATGTCCCTAGAGTCAAAATTACTGACTCGGCTCTAATAAAGAGGCGTATATAGCTTCCCTCATACTATCGAGGCATACGACCCCTACGACCACAGAGGTGTGTCCTAGACACCTGACCTCAATGAATTCCTACAATACCGCGGAAGTTTTCCCATCTGATTACAATTATTACATGCTTGAGGTTGTGATATACAACCTCACTTGATGTGGCTTGTAAAAACACACTGAAAACATCCTGGTTTACTCTGAGGCTTTAGAGGAAGATTCACTGATCCTGTTGTTGGATTCATAGTCATACTCACACCTTGTAAATAAGTATCCCTCTTCATTGTGAACCCAGCGATTGAGTTCCCACTATTACTTGCGGGTTCTAATACATTTCCTCCCCTCACAGACCCTAAAAGATCCCTTTAGGCCACAATATCCATATTCACCATCTCCATGTAAACATTTATACACAACACTAATATCTTGAAACGAATGTTCTTCCTCAAACCAATTTTGAATATACGATCATTCCATGATGTACTACCCACCACCTCAGGTGAAAACCTTACTATGTTCATAAACATAGCTGTATAATCCATTATCAAAATGTTCTCCTACTTCAAATGGATGAACTCCATTATGCGCTGAATTCTGAATGTATGAGGGTAGAATTTTTTTTAAACAATTCTTCAAATTTTCCCAATGAAATAACTTGGTATGTTCCATATTGGACCACCAACTCCAACAACATAAGGGAATGATCTTCCAACCTATATTTGGGTAACTTCACATTCAACTCTATCGATGTAACCATGAATTCTACGATCTTTTTCATTCTGTTCATCCATGCTCTTTCTATTTCTGGATCCGAATCACCCATGATTGTGGGTGGATTCTTCTTTTGAAATTGAACTGCATGATCCACATTCCATGGTTCATCCATGTTATTTCCACTTACTGATGCTTTGAAATCTTTCACTATACTTTTCACTAGTTGTTGGTTCAACTGAGGCTCAGGTGCAACCACATTTTCAATAACCTCCTCTTATTGGTCTCTTCCATGCCAACTTGGTTCCATTTTAATTCATACAAAAAACCATGAGTATTTCTATGTCAACATGTCAGGAATTACAAGTTCATGTTCAATTACATAAAAACTACCATAACCTGGCTTTCCACAAGTTCACATGTCTCATGTTGCATGATTTCTTTTTCAAAATCCTCTATGTTTTGAAAATTGACACAATTTCAAAATAACAAATGTTTCCATGATTCAAATCCTTCTGTTTTGAAACCCAATTCAGATTTTCCAAATTTCACACATTTATATCACAACATAAATTATTATACCCCAATGTAATATGCATCCCAGAGGGAATTAATTTCTACTATGCATTCCATTTTTATCTCATTGTTCATATCCATGATAATGAGATTTCCAATTCCTATAAGTTTCCTCAAACAAATATGTACCCAACTCCCTAGTAACTTGAATTTCCAGATAAAAGGGTTAGCTACGTCCTTTTATTCTATAAATTCCATGTTCATAAAATCATAGTCCTTGTAACCATCCCATCTTGGGGAATAAACTAAGAAATATTTCAACACCAAGACAAACAATCAACTCCAAAGGATCAAACAACAACTTTCACATGAGATTCAAAGACCAAACAGACTGATACCACTTGTATCACCCCCCATATCATTTTCTTAAGATTGCAGGGGAATGATACTTATCCTAAAGCATTGTTCCCAAGGCACCAAAGGCTGGACTAAATACACAGGGCCTCGAAAATAACCAGGGAACAATTTTCCCTTAAGACAAAACTAACCTACCAAACAAACCAACGAACATATGATTCATGCTAACAAAATAACCAAACTCATACATTACCAATATACCCCCATTGTTCAACAATACAACCCAAAAACAATATCAATGTACTACGAAGAAGACCAACAAGAGACCCAAAATAAACCAAGACACACTCCATAGATCCACACTAATCTCCGTGCTCCAAGAACCAATGCATCTCTCAAGAGTCACCATGAGTTTCTAGCAATGAGATGCTTTACCTTTACCTTTGTCCCAAAATATGACATCTGCAAATGCACCCAAGTGCCAAGGTTGGGGGTGAGTACTAATACTCAGTAGTTTTTTCCTAAAGGACATCTCTACACATTCCACTAGGATAAAACCATTTGCACGTTTATATAATGCAATTTATATAAATCATTAAATAGTGAAACTATTTTCAACAAGCCAAACACAAACTTACCAACCAAGCCCATATCAACCCAATGGAATTACACCTTACCATTACACATTATCCTAATCAAGTCCATCTAGTATAATCATAACACAATAACCAAACAACATTGGTTGAACTTCCCATCCAAACACGTTCACCTCATTCCCTAACTATTTGTACTTCCCAACCACTAACCAAATGATAGTTCATACAGCCGCTATCCATATCCTTTTATAGTGAGAGTTCTCACAAATTTACATACAAAATTTAAAAAAAATAACCAATCATAACATACCAAGGCCACTACAATTTAAAATTTTTCATTTCAATCACATGTCAATCCACATTAATAAATAACACATTTTTTGAAATCCCTCTATCACTTTCCATGCTAAAAACCCAATTCAATAAAACAATCTCTTTCTCGAAAAATAAATTTCATTAAAAATTCCTTCACCCAAGACACGAATCAAAATTTTAAAATATACATTTTAAAATTTAATATCAAGAACATTCAATAGAAACCCCCCCCCCCTTTCCCAAAAATCCACAAAAAACATCCCCAAAGGGATTTCCAACCCATTTCGCACATAAAAAACACAATTAATTAAGTAACACAATGTAATTGTAACCAAATTCAATGTTCTAGAAACGTGTAGATGAGAGATAATCCACGTACCTTTCGGGTTCTGTCGAAATCGACCCCCAAGCAACCAGGCCCCAAATCTGGCGAACGCACCACAAAAACTGCTCTAGATACCCTTTCTTAACATCCACAAGCATTTTAAATAAACTCCCAATGAAACCATAACACTATATCTACATGAAACAAATGTATATATAGAATCCTGAGCGGGAGGGAAGAGAAAACCGAGAAGAAACCAAAGAGAAACCAATAGGAGAGATTTCCCAAAGAGAAACTACCTTGAAACACCATCGAAACGCTTCCAAAATCAAAGAAGATCCCCTAAAAAAATTGATAACTGATAATCCCATGAGAGGATCGAGTAGGAGAAGATTTTGAGTGATTAATGCACCCTAAAGGAAGCTTAGGATTAAAACCCATATTTTTAAGTGGTTACACATTGAGTCCACACGGTTTGGAAAACCCTGCGCTAACCGTGAAAACACCACTATATCGAGAGAAGGGATATGCATAGTTTCAAATAAAGGGTTGGAAAACCATGTACATTTCATGTGAAGCCTTCTATCTCTCCCTAAAATATTTTATAGATAACCCACACTCTTTCCCCCAAGCCGTGATCAAACCGTGTGCCCATAGAAAAGCCTCCAAACTTATTCTTAATCATTCCAAAATCTATAAATATCATACCAACTCATTTAAAAAACATTATACAAATAAAAAGGCATAAAAAATTATATAGACCTCTATCCAAAGGTGCTATAATATCCCTTCCATTGGACTTTTCATCCTTGGAATGTAGTGAACCATCTAGTTGTCGAAAGAGATCTGGCCATTTCTCATCCATGTCTTTCAACCATTCCCATGTGTCCTCTTAATCTAACCATGATTCATAAAAAGATGATCTAATCCGATAATTTTACCGTGAAAGGAAATTTTTTACCTATCAACAATCTACACTATCACATTGACCAAGGATGTATCTAGTTCTAGCTCAACATGTTCCCAATGATTCAAATTTTCATGATTCGGTTGATACTTTTTCAACAACAACACATTAGACACATTTTTCACCACCCTAAATGGTTGTGGTGGAGAAAAATGGTAAGGAACCTCTCTAATCCAATCAAGTATTCCAAAAGGCCCAATATAACACATAGATAACATACCATGCTTCGCAAACCATGGATGTCCCAACCTTGGAGAGATTCTCAAAAAACACATCATCACCCACCTCGAATGACAACGATTGTCAACGACGATCTGGAAATGATTTTTAATGACAATGAGTTGTTTCCATACTCTTTTTGATAAAATATATCTTCACCATAGTCTCTTGGAGAAGGCTCAGTCCAAACATTGAAGCCTCACATGTTTCTACCCAACACAGTAGATAACGACACATACTCCCATACAAAGCTTCAAACAGAGCCATATGTATCAAAGCCCGATAACTATTATTATAGGAGAAATCCCCAAATGGTATGTTCTCCTTCCATTAAACATAAAAATAATCCGCACAATCCCTTAACATATCTTCCTTATTCTATACCCTCCATCTCGGATTGGCCATCAGTCTAGGATTATATGTTGTGGTCATCGTCATCTGTGTCCCATGGGCTTGCTACAAGGATTTCTAGAATTGAGATGTGAACCTTAGATCACTATCTAATACAATCAAAACTACAACACCATTACTTTTTACCACCTACTAGATATAGATTTTGGATAGTTCCACCACCCTATGAGATTCACAAATCCGGATGAAATGGGCCAACGTTGTGAGCCGATCCCTAATCACCCATATGGGATAATGATTTCTGACCACTCTTGGGAGACCTGTCCCAAAATATATTCCAATTGGAACCCATTTCCACATTGGGATAGGTAATGACTGCAACATGCACACTGGTCACTTATGCTCTTAATTGACCTACTGACAAGTTAAGCATCCTGTGACAAATCTGACCAGATCCATTTTCATACCAACACAGCAAAATTGTGCCTTTAATGCCTGAAACATTTTTTTAATTCTAGGATGGACATCCCATATGAAATGATAATAAGCCCTTAGAGGCTCATCCTGACATTCAACTGGTACCACCATCGGATTCTGAAACCCAAGACTGAATTCTTATTAAGTTCCTAGTTCTCCATCGTCCCCCCACCATTGAGTTTTGACCTCATCTCCATACATTTAAATTGAAATTCATATTCCCCTTTAACCAAACTAGCAATGTACCAGACAAATGAAACTAGAATGAAGACCACTCTGTCAACCTGT
The DNA here is from genome assembly GCA_963277665.1 of Viscum album. NCBI lineage: Eukaryota > Viridiplantae > Streptophyta > Magnoliopsida > Santalales > Viscaceae > Viscum > Viscum album. The sequence goes on from OY728165.1 coordinate 1,564,305,505, forward strand.
TCCTCCCCTTCAAACTGCATGTTAGCTATGACCGACATCAACTACAACTTATCTGATACCTTCTTCTCCACCTGAGCATATGATTTCTTAATTAATGAATCTGCAACCGAATTTACATTACCCAAGGTGTACATTAAGTCAAAATCAAACATATGATGATATTACATCAATCACATTTCCCTCAAGTTAAAATCTCTTTGTGAAAAGATATACATTAATATCTTGTGATCGGTAAATAGTGTAAATTTTTCAATGTAGAGGTAATGATGCAACATACTTAAAGCATGAACCACTGTTTCAAACTCCAAATGTAGTTTTGGGTAGTTATTCTTATGAAACCTCAACTGTTGTGATCCATATACACCAACATGATCCCCCTGCATGAGAACACACCCCATCCCTGATCCTGATGCATCACCATACACCATGTACCCTTTCCCTAGATTTGGAAAAACCATGATTAATGTTGATGTAAGGATAACCATTAACTCTTCAAATCATTTATGGAACTTATCATACCATTGAAATTGGATGTTCTTCCTTGTCGAAGCTATCATCGGTGAATCCAATTGTGAAAAATAACTAACAGAATGTTGATAATACCTTGCAAGATCAACAAAGCTCTGTATCTTGTAGACATTATTTTATAGTTGCCATGAGGTATCAACCTATTTCTTTTTCAAGTCAACTGAGACACCCCTCTCAAAAATAACACAAATGAGGAAATGAACTTCTTATATCCAAAAGTCACACATATACATGTTGGCATACAACTGATGATGTCTCATGATCCCCAACACTATCACCAAGTGTCATTCATTCTCCACCCTTGTCTTCTAATACACTAATATATCAACAAAAAATACCACAATAATAGAATATATATATCATTGAAATATCAAATACATCAATTCCATAAATATCACTGGTGTGTTTTTCAGGCCAAACGGCATAACCACGTACTCATAATGGCCATATCTACTTCTGAATGATATTTTTTTGGAATATCCTCTTTCCGCAGCCGCAACTGATGATACCTTGATCACATGTCAACCATGGAGAACCACTGATATTCCCTCAACTGGTTAAACATATCATCAATTCATGGAAGTGGGTATTAGTTCTTTAAGAAAACATGATTTAGTATATGATAGTCGACACATAACCACAACATTCCATCTACCTTATTAATAAACAACACCGGAGTTTTCCATAGAGATGTACTATGTCAGATGAACCCTTTGTTCTCTAACTCCTCCCACTAAACATTTAGTTCTCTTAATTTAGCTGGTACCATCCGATAAGACGTAAGTGAGATAGGACTGGTCCCCAGAAAGAGATCAATTGTAATATGCACTTCTCACAAGAGTGGTATCCCTGAGAATTCATTAGAAAAAACATCCATAAAATTCTCAACGAATTCTGGAAGAAAACTCTTTTCAACACCATCCACTGCTGCCAATGAAAAATCTTCTTACTAGTATGATATTGTGCCAACCACTAGTTCTAACAAGATTGTTTCTCCCTGCTCTTTATTCTTATACCCTCTACAATGATATCAAATTCCATGCTCCCTCAAAAAACAAACTTTTTGTGCATAACAATCAATGTGGTCCATAAACATTGTCAACTAATCCATTCCTATGATTATATCGTACCCATCCATCTCAAGAACTGAGAAGTCCCATGTCATGTCAACCTCATCCATCACTATGTGAAATTATCTTCAAAGGAAGGTTTGACACTATTTCTCACATAGAGGTGTTTTATGTTTAAGAAGAATAATGTAATGCCCAGACCCCAGTTTCCCAGATTCGGTGCATTATTACATAACATTGGCATGATGAAAGGAAAGATCAAGTCTTGAAAGAATGATTGGTTTATTATCCTTGGAATAACTACATATACTCATAAAGTTTACATTACATCATACAATGAAAACAACAACAATATAGTCTCCATAGTCCACACTCTTATCCCCTCATACTATCCATATAGGTCATTCATAAAGTACTTCTTCACATCCTGGGAAAAATAAAACATAAAAAGGGGTGAGCTCAATTGCCTAGTAAGGATAACAATATAGCAGAACCTTTAATAAATAAGCATAAACGTTTAAGGAAATGTATAAATAAAACAAAAGCCTTTTTTACATGAACTTCAGCATAATATGGAAAAAATAAAATGAAATAATTCCATTTACTTATTCACAAAGTTATTATACTAGTTGAATAATCACATGAAATATCAATAACCACTTTAATAGTGATGGAATACATAATGCCAGACTATCATAACCACAAAGCCAAGGCCTCATGCCAAGACTATAAATAATATTTTGTCAATGACTTTTGACAAGAGACTAGTTTTTCTCATGAGACCTACCAATGCATCGAGGAGCTATAGTAGGCTCCACCCGTCACTTATTTAGTCCAATTCATTCCTCATATGAACAGGTTGAAGCATAACATAAACATTCGTATTAAAACTAGGATACGAAATGTCAATACTTTCTACATAAACCATGAATGGTATAAAAATAACACATACACAGTCAAACATATCACAAAACCTTCAATACATTATGGAAGATTTGTATCATAATAAATAAACATCAAATAATCTTAAAATCCATCAAAGGATGTTGACATAGATGAAATCAAAACTATTTGAGAGAAATAACTCTTTTTAATAATTTAAAAGCCACATAATTATAAAATAAAACTTTTACTTAGGAAATATTATTAGAAAATTGTAAGGAATGATTCGAAGATTTTATAATGGTAGAAAATAGCCACACCCGCCATATAAGTTAAAAAAACATTCTTACCTTAATTTTGTCGAAAAGGTTAAAAAGGACCTTGTTTTGGAAAACGACGGAAAGATTCCTTTATAAACTTCTAATAAAAAGTCAAAAAATGTTACAAATGAATTTAACCCATATTCTGTTAAATATTAAGAATGATTTTAAACACATTTTTAAGAAAATAGATGTGGATGATAAAGAGGTCCCATTAGATAATTATGTATAAAGAACCTCGGATAATGAAGAGATTGTGAAATTAACCCTTACCTTGTACATTTCCTTGGTTGATGGTAGGTTAAACACATGTATAATGGTGAAATAATTGTTATTAAATTATAAAAGAATCATATACATTAATATGATATCATATATGATCTTTCAACATTGATTTGTTAATAATATCTTAGTATTATCGTTGTTTCGGGTGTTAACTTAGTCGTTTTATTTTATATGTTTTGTTACGTAAGCCCTGTTTGTCATGGATAGGTTGTATCATAATCATATCCAAAATGATATCAAGTCCTTAAACATTATTTTTAATCATTAAATGAGAATTAGTCTTGAATGGATATGATGGGGAATGAATCTCATCACGTTCGGGGAGACGGTAGTCCGTACGTACGTACGAGTGACAATATCATTCTTTTGATATTAAAATAAAATATAATTGTATGTTATATCATATATAAATAATATTTATCATTTTATATTTTTTATTTACATGAATTACATATCCTTATTATACCCATACAAATAATATTTTATTGAATAACAATTACACCATGACGTGGAGACGGTAAGCTGTACGTATGCACGTATCATGACTTGTCATTCAAAGGATGGATAGAATACTGAATATGGTTGTACCAAATTTATAATAAAATAAAAGTATATATAAGATACTGGAGTTATTATATTATAATGGTAATAACAAAGAAAGAAGAAGTTGAAGAAGAAAGGAACTTTAAAGAGGTTGGTGAGGACGTTACCTCTTCTTCGGGTTCTTCCTTTTGATTTGATCAAAAGGGATCCATAGGATGGCTTTATGATAAAACCAAGGCATATAGGATTAAGTGAGGGATTTTGGGAGGATATTTGGGTAGGTTTTGGCAGAGACAAATGGATTTGAAGGTGTGAATTAGTGAGAAGGGGGGGGGAGGGTTCCCTTTTATAAGAAGGGTGAGGGGAACCTTTGGAAAAGATAGAAATATTATATTATAAAAAATTCATATTCGGGTTTTAATGGTTCCAAAGTGGACTATTTAAAGGTTAAGGTGGGGATGGGTCGAAAATAACTCAACCAATAGAATTTAGATAGGTTTGTGTCATTATATTAACCTTATCTTTTAGTTTTGACTCACAGTTAATTAGTTTGACACTGACCATGTCACTTTGTATTTTTATATTATATTGTTAATAAACATACAATATACCTCCAAGAGACCACCAAGTGGTCCACTAATGATACAACTATCATGATATAAGTCTCTTGGACGAATCTTAGATTTCTAGGAATTGAATATAAATTAATAATATAATATATTTTTTAAAAACTATTTTTTGTCAATTGTGTCACCATGGGTTATTTTGTTTTTGATAAATTCATAAAAGCATTATTACTTCAAAATAAATTTATATAACCATTCCTAATATGTCATATTAACCTATAAAATTAGTGGAATTCAAAAAAAGCCTCAAATTACATTTATTTTGATATTTGTAATATCAATTAATTTAATATTTCATTAATTAGGTAATTACTATGTCACCATTGTGTCAAATATAAATTAAATTATTTAATGTCTAAAAATTATAAATAAAATATAATTATGTATTAAATATTTTTATCTTTCTAATGAATATTTAAATCTAAATTATCTTAAGTATAACTCTATATTATAAATGTTTTAGTAAATAAACTTTGATATTAACTCTTTTAACTCTTCTTTGAATTAAATAATAATAAATGTCATAATCTAATCCATGTGGACCTAAATGATAATATTTTATTCATAAGGTTTTTTTATTGGAGATACACTTGTCCAATAGAATTAGGACATGTGTTAGGGTAATATTAATATCATTTTTACCCTTAATTACCCTATTTACTTTTAATTGTGGTAAATAAAAGTAAAAAGTTGCTATTCACAAAATATTATTTTCATCTCATTGAACCACATTTTACTCCTTGATATTAACCGTGTCTCTCAGATTTTTGAAATTCCACTCCCAGAAGTGGTAAAATTACGTTTTATGTGAATTTCCAAATTCTCCTAGGAGATGGGTAAAATACAGTGAAAAGATCAATAAAATTTTTATATATCTAAAATTATTCTAAACTAACTCCAATGAATTAAATTGGACATATATAGTTATTATGTATCTATTTTGACCATAATTAAATTTTAATAAAATAAATAATTATTTAAATAAAAATTCGGTTTTAAACTATAACTCAGTGTTTTTTATTATTCATCAAAAATTGAATGTTTTCAGAAAAATACCAAAATATTACACTAGGATAATTTCAATATTCCGAATCCAAAAATGAAGTCGATTTTGATAGATAAAATTTATAAAATTTAAAAAAGTGGGTATTTCTATTAAGAACGGCTAGTTTGATTGATTGTGGTGTGTGTGTGTCAGAACTCGAAGTTGTGTACAACACACGCTACTGTATTATTCAAAGGGAAGCATATTGTGGATGTTTGGGGTGTTAAATTCTCCCCTCCTTCAAATAATTCCGTCCTCGAAATTTATAGAATACTACCGCATGAAAAGACTCAGGTGGTTCTTCATCATACGTTCCTCGGGATCCCACGTTGCCTCTTCCATCTTATGGTTTCTCCACAAAACTTTTACCAGACGTGTCGTCCGGTTTCTCATTACTTGTTCTCTCGTATCAAGAATCGTTATGGGATCTTTACAATAAGACAGATTAGGTTCCAGTTCTAATTCCTCATAGGTGAGTATATTTGTTGGGTTAGGCATGTATTTCCTCAATAGTGATGCATGGAACACATCGTGAACTTTGGAGAGACTTGGCGGCATTGCCAAATGGTAAGCTACATCCCCAATTCGTTCTAGAATTTTTAAAGGTCCGATGTACCTAGGGCTCAATTTACCCTTCTTACCGAAACATATAACTCCCTTCCATGGAGATACCTTCAAGAAAACATGATCTCTTATATGAAATTCTAATTCCATCCTTGGATTATCGGCATAGCTCTTCTTCCTACTTTCAGCTACATTGATGTGGTTTTGGATTACCTTTACCTTTTCCATCGTTTCCTCCACTAGTTCCGGGCCAACAAATTTTCTTTCACCAACATCATCCAAAACAGGTTGGTGTGCGACATCTCTTTCTATACACCTCTTCATATGGTGCCAACCGAATACTTTAATGGAAGCTATTGTTATAGGAAAATTCCACCAGAGGTAAATATTGATCCCACATACCCTGAAAGTCAAGTGAGTATGATCTCAACATGTCTTCTAACGTTTGAATAGTCCGTTCTGATTGTCCATCTGTTTGAGGGTGGTAAGCAGTGCTCAAACGAAGTTCAGTATCCAATTCCTTATGAAGACTTCTCTAGAATTTTGATGTAAAATGCGGTAGACGATTTGAGACAATCGACTGAGGAACTCCATGAAGTCTCAAAACATCATTAATATATAGACTTTCTATACGTTCAAGTGGTATATCTTCTCTTATAGCAAGAAAATGTGCTGAAATGGTAAGACGATCAACAATGACCCATATTTCATCGTTCATTCTAGGAGTCTTTGGTAGCCCCATGACGAAGTCCATCGTAATATTATCCCATTTCCACTCAGGTATGGGAAGAGGTTGCATGACTCCTCTAGGTTGTTGCCTTCCAGCTTTCACTTGTTGAAAAACCATACATCTTGACACAAAATCAGCATTCTCACTCTTCATGTTGTCCCACCAAAAATGTTTCTTTAAATCTCTATGCAATTTGGTGGTCCCAGGGTGTATAGGGAAATTGGAACTATGAGCATCATCCAAAAATTCCCTTTTTAGATCAGGTATATTGGGAACACAATGTCTAACCCCAAACTTCAAAATTAAATCTTCATACACTAAGTTATTCAATCTCCCATCATTCACAACATTAATCTTCTTTTGAAACTCTTCATCATCGGTCTGGGAACAATTTTTTCTTTTCTTGTATAGATGGTTTGGAAACCATTTGAAAAAGTAATGATGTTTCACCCTCTATTGTGATTCCGATATCCATCTTTACTAGATACATGTATATATGATCCTTTTCTACTATCATCTTGTTCAAAATTCCATGATCCTTTCTACTCAAAGCATCTGCCACCTTATTTTCCTTCCCCAGGTGGTTGTGTATCGTGCAATCATAATCCTTAAGTAGTTCAAGCCATCTCCTTTGCCTCATGTTGAGCTCGTTCTGGGAAAAAATATAGTTCAAACTATTGTGATCAGTATAAATCTCACATTTTTCACCATAGAGATTGTGTCTCCAAATCTTCAAGGAAAATATTACATCAGCTAACTCAAGATAATGAGTAGTATAGTTTTACTCATGAATTTTCAGCTATCGTGATGCATAGGCAATAACTCTATCATTCTGCATAAGGAAACAACCAAGACTTTTCTTCGATGCATCACTATAAATAACGAACCCATCATTCCCCAATGGTAGAGTCATTATAGGAGAATTGACTAATCTTCACTTCATTTCTTCAAAACATTATTCACACTCTTTTGTCCAAAAAAATTTAACCCCTTTACTTGTGAGCTTTGTTAATGGGTTAGCCAATTGGGCAAAGTTTCGGACGAAATGTCGATAGTAACCTGCTAAAACAATAAAACTGTGTACATCAGTTATACACATTGGTGCTGGACATTATTGGATTGCTCTTGTATTTTAAGGATGAACAGAGATTACATCCTTAGAGACAATATGGCCAAGAAAAGAGATCTCCTAAAGCCAGAATTCACACTTTCTAAACTTCCCATATAATTCATGTATTCTCAAAGTCTTCAGGATAATGCGCAAGTGATTTTCATGATCTTAGTAGCTTTTGGAGTATTCCAAGATATCATCAATAAATACCACCACAAAATCATCGATATATTCCTTAAAAAATCTATTCATTAGATACATGAATACAGAGGGTTCATTAGTCAGTCCAAAAGGCATTACCATAAACTCATAATGCCTGTACCTTATTCGAAATGATGTCTTCAGAATGTCTTCCATCTTCACACAAAACTGATGGTATCCAGATCAAAGGTCAATATTTGAAAACTATTGAGCTCTATACAGTTGGTCAAATAAATCATCAATGCATGGTAGGTGATACTTGTTCTTTATTGTTATAGCATTTATCTCCCTGTAGTCGATACATAACCTCATAGATCTATCTTTATTTTTATCAAAAAGAACAGGGGATCCCCATGGAGAACCACTAGGGAGAATAGATCCCTTATTTCTAAATTTATCTAGCTGTTTCTTTAGTTCAACTAATTCTACAGTGGTCATTCTATAAGGGGTCTTCGATATAGGCCTTGATCCAGAAATTAAATCAATAAAAAAGTCAAATTCCCATTCTGGAGGATGTCCAGGTAAATCTTTTGGAAACACTTCTACAAATTCTTTCACAATAGGTACATCCTCTATTTGAACATTCCATTCCTCACCGACAATCATTTCATTGTCTTCCTCACCAATAATTTAATTTAGTTGAGCTACTAGGGGTGGATCTAGATAAGAATTAGGTGGTGACGATTCTTCTCTAAAGATAAGGTGTTCCTTATCATCATCATCATCAAAAATTGTATCCTCCTTCTTCTTACAATATATCTTCGCATCATGGTCAAAATTCCAATCCATACCGAGGATTATATCAAACTCAATCATAGGTACACCGATGAGATCAGCAGATAAAGAACATTTATGTGCTCTAATGGGGACTGATTCACAAAACGTTGTTCCAATGATACTTCCCTTAGGAGTTTTAACTGACAACTCCCTTGTTAAATTGAATTGGAAATTTCTAATTTTATTAGCAAACTGGGATGATATGAAATAATGCGATGATCCAGAATCAAATAATTCATTTGCTAAACTTGAGGAAACCATTAAATTACCTGCCACCACGTCTTTCGGAGCTTCTACCTAAACAGTAGTGATATTATAATCTTGGCCTTGATCCCTTGGCCTTTTCCAAGGTAAGTTCCCCTGACGCTTAGGACATTATTTTGCATAATGTCCCATCTCCCTGCAATTGTAGAATTGGACATTGGTAGCTTCCTTATTGCCCTTGCAATCCCGTGCTTGGTGGACTTTTTCACCACAATTGTAACAGACACCCATTCCTTTTAAGCAAGTATCGGGGCGTTTCATTCCACATTTACCATAGGATGGATATTCAACCTTTCCCTTCTTCCCCTTATTTCCATTCCCAGATTGATCAAAATATCTCTTCTTCTCTTTCTTTACTTTAAATTCATAAGTCTTAGAGAATTCCTTTTCTGTCTTGATAGCACACGAGACAATGTCTTTGTACGATGAGAAGGATTGTGAGAATAATGCTCAACGGAGAAATGGTTTTAACCCATCAAAGGAATGATCAATCTTAATTCTTGGGTTACGTATATAATCTCCATCATACCTTTCTAACCTTGTAAAGATAGCCTCATACTTTGTGACATTCTCATCCTCCTTTTTTTTCAGACTCAGAAATTGCCTTTCCATATCTGCTCGATGGTCGTGAGGAAAGTGTTTTTCTATTAAAAGATCTTTGAAATCCCTCCATTTTAAAATTGATACTTCATCGTCTTCCTTTGTGTTTTGAATCAACGACCACCATTTATTAGCATCTCTAGTGAGGTGATAAACTGTCATGACAACTTTTTCCCTTTCACTACTCCCCAAAGCCTGAAATATTTTCTCCGGGGAACTTATCCACTGCTCAGCTACTAATAGATTTGTACTCCCATTTAATATTGGTGGTTTCTACCTCATGAATTGGTCTAACATTGATCCTCCACACTATAGATCAGGGTGCTCCATATGGGTATGGTTATTATTCATAACCTGAGTTATTTTTCCTGGTATAGTGATTAGTTTATCAGCACAAGTTGCATCACCAGATCCACTATAATTATCTTGAGTGGGAGGGAAATACCTACATGGAGTGCGTGCATTGATATGGTTTCCATTTCTTCCACTATTCTCCATTTCTAAACAATGGCACAAACTAGATCAGTTTATTAATCAAAATACATAATTCCATAATTGTAAAACACTTAACATAAATTGAATGATTTATGGGTATAATCCTTAATCATAAAAAATTTTTCTTTGAGGAAGTATATACTAATAAACCATTCATAATTATTCGTAAATAAAATGAGGGTTATCCTAAGCATATCCCTTGGGAGTTCCTTAACCAAGAGTACAGTAAGGCCTGTTGTCGTGCACCAGTTCCCGTTCGGGTCTAGCTCAAAGCGGTCTTTTCGGGTTTTACCCCTAGGTACATCTGTGCCAGAGCCGCCTCTACCTGGTCGTATCCAGACAGGGATTTATTTCTCGGAAAACTAACAAAATCTCTACAATACCAAAATTCTAAGATTTTATTCTATACTAACCCTAAATGTCCATCTTATGTCTATGTGCTCTAATCAGAGTTTATCTAAATATAGCTTCCATGGTTTGTACTAGACTTCCTATGATACCAAATGTAACGCCCGGACCCCTGTTTCCCAGAGTCGGTGGATTATTACATATCGATGGCATGATCAAAACAAAGATCAAGTCTCGGAAGACCGATTGGTTTAGTAGCCTTGGAATAACTAGATACATTCATAAAGTTTACATTAGATCATAAAATGAATACTACAACAATATATTCTCCATATTCCACACTCGTCCTTCAAACTATCCCTGCAGGTCATTCATAAAATACTTCTTCACATTATGGGAAAAAGAAAACATAGAAAGGGGTGAGCTAAAATGCCCAGTAAGGATAAAAATATAGCAGAAACTTTAATAAATAAGCATAAACATTTAAGGAAATGTATAACTAAAACAAACTCCTTTTAAACTTGAACTTCATCATAATATGCCAAATATAAAATGAAATAATTCCATTTACTTATTCACATGTATATTCAACTAGAAGAATAATCACATGCAATATCAATAACCACTTTCATAAGGATGGAATGAATAATTCCAAACATTCATAACCACATAGCCAGGGGCTCGTTCCAAGACTGCAAATAAGATTTTGTCAAGGCCTTTTACTAAGACACTAGTTTGTCTCATGAGACCTATGGATGCATCGAGGAGCTATAGCGAGTTCCACCCGTCACATATGATGTCCAATGAATTCCTCATATGTGCAGGTATAAACATAACATAAACATTCGTATTAAATCTAGCATACGAAATGTCAATACATTCTCCATAAACCATGAATGGTACAAAAATAACACATCCACAGTCAAACATATCACGAAACCTTCAATACAATATGGAAGATTTTTATCATAATAAATAAACTTCAAATACGCTTAAAATCAATCAAAGGATGTTGGCATAGATGAAATCAAAACTATTTGAGATAAATATCTTTTTTTAAATCATTTAAAAGTCACATAATTATAAAATAAAACTTTTACTTTGGAAATATTCTTAGAATCTTGTAAGGGATGCTTCAAAGATTTTATAATGGCAGAAAATATCCGCACCCACCGTATAAGTTAAAAAAACATTCTTACCATAATCTTGTCGAAAAGGTTAAAAGGGACCTTGTTTGGAAAACGATGGAAAGATTATTTTATAAACCACTTATAAAAAGTAATAATAGGGTATAAATGTCTTTAACCCATTTTATGTAATATAGTAAGAATTTTTGAAACACATTTTTAAGAAACATGGATGTGGATGATAAAGAGGTCCTAGTAGATAATTTTGAATAAACAACCTCAGATAATGAAGAGATTGTGAAATAAATAATTACCTTGTACTTTTCCTTGGTTGAGGGTAGGTTAACCTCTTTTAAAATGATGAAATAATTGTTATTAACTTATACAAGAATCATATACAATAATATGATATCATATATGATCTTTTAACATTGATCTGTTAATAATATCTTAGTATTATCGTTGTTTTGGGTGTTATCTTAGTCATTTTCTTTTATATGTTTTGTTAAAAAAGTTGTGTTTGTCATGGATATGTTGTATATTATTCATATCAAGAATGATATCAAGTCCTTAAACATTATTTTTAATAATTAAATTAAAATTATTCTTGAATGGATACGATGGGGAATGAATCTCATCGCGTTTGTGGAGACGGTTGTCTGTATGTACGCACGAGCGACAATATCCTTATTTTGATTTTAAAATAACATATAAATGGATGGTATATCATATATATAGAATAATTATCATGTTGTATTTATTATTTACATGAATTCCACATCATTATTATACTCATCCAAATAATATTTTACTGAATAACAGCTACATCATGACATAGAGACGGTAAGTCGTACGTACGCATGTATGGTGACATGTCATTCAAAGGATCAATAGAATACTGAATATGGTTGTACCATATTTATAATAACATCACAGTATATATATGATACTTTAGTAATTATTTTAGAATGAGAAAAACAAAGAAAGATGAAGTTGAAGAAGAAAGGAACTTTAAAGAGGGTGGTGAAGACGTTACCTCTTCTTCGGGTTCTTCCTTTTGATTTGATCAAAAGGGCTCTTTAGGTTGTCTTTCTGGTCAAACTAGAGCCTCTAGGATGAATTGAGGGAAGTTGGGAGGATATTTGGGCAGGTGTGTGCCGAGCCGAATGGCTTTGATGGTGTGAATTTGTGAGAAGGGTAGTGCCCTTTTATATGAGGGGTGAGGGGCTCCTTTGGAAAAGCTAGAATTATTATTTTATAATAAATTCATATTCGGTTTATAATGGATCCAAAGTAGATTATTTAAAGGTTAAGGTGGGGATGGGTCGAAAATCACTCAACCAATAGAATTTATACAGGTTTGGGTCAGTATATTAACCTTATCTTTTAGTTTTAACTCTTAGTTAATTAGTTTGAAACTTACCACGTCACTTTGTATTATTATATTATATAGATAATAAACATACTATATACCTCCATGAGACCCCCAAGTGGTCCATTAATGTAACATATATCATGACACTACTAGAAAAACAGGTATTTACGACGGGGCATTTGCGACGGGATCCCGTCGCAAATGGATTTTTGCGACGGGGGCCCGTCGCAAATAGCCCGTTGCTGAAAATGGCGTCGCAACAACACTTATTTGCGACGGGCTCGTCGCTAATGCCTTTTGTTGCGACGGTCATTCTCCCCGTCGCAAATAGTATTCCGTATTTTTGTAAAAAACTTTTAAAATAGTTTTTGCGACGGTGCCGTCGTAAAAACTATTTTTTCAAAAAAATAAAAAACTATTAATAATACTAGTATTTGCGATGGGCATAGTATCCCATCGCAAATAATATAAATAGTTTTTGCGATGGGTCCCGTCTCAAAAACTATTTTTAAAAAAAATAAAAAACTATTAATAATACTAGTATTTGCGACAAGCATAGTATCTCGTCGCAAATAATATAAAAAAAATAAAAAAAATAAATTATTAATAAATTATTTTAATTAATATAATAATAGAATTATATTTTACAAATAAAAATAATTAATTATATTAATTAATATAATAATAATAGAATTATAATTAAAAAATAAAAAATAATATAATATTAATAAATGATTTAATTAATATAATAATATTAGAATTATAATTCATAAATAAAAAAATATATTAATAAGTTATTTTAATTAATATAAAAATAATAGAATTATTTTACATTCAAATATTAAAATAATTCAAGTATTACAAAAAATATAAATAAATTATAATATTATAAAATTTTAATATATATATATATATTAATATTATAAAATTTAAATAATATTATTATTCATATTAATATTGTTATTTAAAAATATAATATTATTAATATTTTATAATGAGACAAAAACTAAGGATATAAAAAAAAATATTTTGATTTCCCAAATTTTATAACATAAATACAAACTCTAATCTGAAGGAGGGGGGGGGGAGGCGGGGGATCTGTAGATGGTGGTGGAGAAAACTCTATCCCTAAGGCATGAGTGAGTCGGCGCATGTACTCCATCTGCTCCTGATGCTGCTGCTGCCACCGACTCGTCTGCTCCTCGTACAACTGCTGCTGGCGTCGACGCTCCTCCTCATGCTGCTGACGCATCTGCTCCTGCTCCTGTCGGAGACTCTCTATCTGTGCAGTCTGAGATCGCAACTGATCCTCATACTATGTAGTAGAAGAAGATGCACGAGCTCCTCTCAAGCTGGACGCCGACATCGCAGCACTGCCATAATAATCTCCGGGAGTCAGTCGAGAGCCGATACCAACTACTCGGCCCTTCTCGAAGGCATACTGGGTGGCCTGCATCCATGCCGCCTCATCAAACTGACTGGCAGTGGTCTGATCTGATGACTCGGCCTGACTCTCAGGCCGGGCCTGTGACGCTACGGCCTCATATGACTCCTATAGTTGCAATTTAAAATTAAAATTGTGAATATATTATATGAGATTAATTTTTAAACTTGAAAACAAATAATACTGACCACGATGTGATGCTGAAGATCACCTCTGAGCTCCCTAGTAGCAGGATCACTATACATCCTCCGATATACGTCGTACTCTGTAATATCGGGGTGCTCGACAGCCTATAAGAATAAAAAATAAACTGTTAATATTTATAGTTATATAAAATATTTATAAATAATGTACGTACCAGATGCAGTCTATGAGTACTGAAAGAACGACTTCGAGCTCGATGAGTCACCTTATGTCTCCCCCGATTCTGCCTCCCCACCGATGATCTCCTCTGAAAGGCACCACTCAACCAGTGCGCACATAATCCATCCCATACATGGGATGAAATATACTCTGGTCGGTGTGCTCTACATGACTCCTCAAAATCTGACACTCCTGCTTTCTTGATCGCAGCTTTTCTTAAATTGTGCAAAAACTGACGAAGGCAATCACGCATGGCCACATCCCATGCCTCATGGATGGCGTCATGCATCGTATCCTCGATCAGATACCATAAACACTACAAATAAATCAAAATATCAAGTTAGAAATGAAATAATTTTCAAAAAAAAATTATTTATTTACATACGTACCAACCAATGGCCGAACATGGCCTGCTGCACATCAATGGGAATCCGCTCCCATGTGGTCCACGGCTGAGAGAAATAGTTGCGCAAAATAGCGCTGCCCTCTCCGACTGCTATATGCGGAAAACTGAAAAAATAATAAACATTTATTATGTAAATAGATTAATGAAATCTTAGTCAAATCCACAGGTTATCACACAGGTTATCACACCTCCGTGTGCGTGGATCAAACCCAAGACGTGGACGTCGCTCGGGGACGGGTTCAGGAATCATCAATCGTGAAAGACCGCGCCCCCTCCGCGTACTCCCTGGAGCGCCTGCAGGTTGAGGGTCATCTGTCAGCAACGCATCCGCATCGAAAGTCAGGTCAGCATCCGCCAACTCACGAAATGTGGCCTCATCTATCTGAAACAGAAAATGTTAATGTTATCAAATAATTGATAATTACTATTATATATACATATATACATATATACATATTATGATTGTATATAAATACCATGGAATTCTATCAGTGTTCATCTTCATCATCATCTTCATATATGTTAATGTCATCTTCATATTCCTCCTCAACATCATCGATATCCATTCGAGTTACAGTTACTTCATCTCTTACCATTTCAAATTCATATGTGACATCATTAACATCATCGTCATCACCGACTCTTAAATGTTGGGTGTCGTCATCGATACTCATGTCTCTTTGTAAAAAAGATTTATTTTGAGTACTCTCTTGAAAAACATAAATTATTTGCACATCAGTGAAAGAAAATTCACTTTGACTAAACTGATTGTCTCGAATTTTGATTTTTATTATACTCCACCAATCAGTCAAGTCTCTTGATGGTGCACAGTACTTTTCATAATAAACTTGATATGCTTGTTGAGACAATAAGAATGGTTCATTTACTGCGAGAACTCTTTTACATTTAATATCGATGATTCCATGAGTCGGATGAACACGCACGCCTCTCTCTGTATCCAACCACCGACATTTGAACATGGTTATGTAATGTTGTCCAAGATAACAGAGTTCAATGATTTCATCAAGTATTCCATAAAAGTCAACTTCATTTTCTCGATGATGAGATCCTCTCAAGCTAACTCCACTGTTCATTGTTTTTTTGATTCCCCATATGCATGTGTGTGGAATCGAAATCCATTCACCACATATGCATTATATGTTTTAACAAGTTTGGAAGGTGGGTTACTCAATACACACCGCCGTTTGTAAATTTTATCAGCATGTCGAGACACCTGAAATTTTGTGAAATAATTATCAATATAGTAAACTATACATTTAATGAGTTGCTAAAAGATAAAGAATTTATGTTACCAGTTTTTGAAACCACTGAGAGAAATTTTTCAGTCGACGTTCTTCGAGAGCAGCTGCTGTAATTTGTGGAATTTGTTTCTTGATATGATTATAATACAACCTATAAAAACAAAAGTTATTTACTGTAACATAAATGATAGAATAAGTGATATAAAAACTTACAGTACAACTGATGTCATCTCTTCACAGTTGAGCAGAACATACGTATGAGCTCTCTGATGTTCATCATCTGAAAGCCAGCGTTCATAAACTCCACCAAAACCAAGCTCTGACTGGTTGAAAATAGATAATTGATTGTCGATTTCATCAATATTCCTCTCGTTCCATCCCATTCAGTTGTGTTTTGAAAGATACTCAGATTCAAAATAATGGGAGCAGAAAAAAGATATTTCCTCTTGCAAATAAGCTTCTACAATAGATCCTTCAAAAGATGCTTTGTTACGTACTTTTCTTTTCAATTTTTTCATGCGTCTTTCAAATGGGTACATCCATCGAAATTGTACCGGACCTCCACATTTGGATTTATATGGCAAATGTAACATAAAATTTTCCATTGAGTCGAAGAAAGACGGCGGAAATATTTTTTCCAGTTTACATATAATTACAACAACATCTCTTTCATGTTTTCCTAGAGCATCATAATATGTCGTAGCCGCCCAAATTTCCCGAAAAAAATGAGACATGTCTGTTATGGAATCCCAAATCACAGAATTCAACAGACCTCTTAATCCAATTGGTAGAAGTCTCTCCATTATAACATGAAAATCATGACTTTTTAATCCAGTAATATGACCATTCTTTACACATCTACCCAAATTAGAAGCAGAACCATCTAGAAGTCTCAAATCTGCAATCCACTGAAAAATAATAAACTGTTTTCTTTAGATAGTGTATAAGCTGCTTTTGGTTTCAGTAACCTTTCTGTTCTGACATTCTCAAATAGTTCCAATTCTGGACGCCTGCAAATTTTGGCAAGATCTAAACGTGCATTTACATTGTCTTTGCTCTTTCCTGGCGTATCCAAAACTATATGAAACAAATTATCAAAACAGTTCTTCTCAATATGCATGACATCTAACATGTGTCGGACCAACAGATCAGACCAATATGGAAAATCCCAAAATATGCTACGTTTAATCCAATTGTGTTCTTTCCCAAAACCAGAAATTTTCTGTTGATTTATTGTGGGACCAAAAGTGATGGGAGGTAATGAAAATACAACTGATTTTAACTCCGAACCTGATAGCATTTTTGGAGGTCCATCCCTTTCAACTGTTCCTTTTCTGAAATGAGATCTGTTTCTGCGAAAAGGATGATCAGCTGGAAGAAATCTGCGATGACAGTCAAAATAACAATGTTTGTTTCCATGAATGAGAATAAATTATTTGTTCTCTCCCATACAGTAAGGACATGATTTCTGACCATGTGTACTCCAGCCAGATAACATCCCATAAGCCGGGAAGTCACTTATTGTCCACATCAATGCTGCTCTCAGTATGAAATTCTGTTTCGTTGCAACATCATATGTACTGACACCAGTACTCCACAGTAAATTTAATTCATCAATCAATGGCTTCAAATAAACATCAATATTTTTCTTCGGATGTCCTGGAATTAGAAAAGTCAAAAAGATATATGGATCCTTCATCAACATCCATGGAGGTAAATTGTACGGAGTTAAAAAAACAGGCCAACATGAATATTGACTACCATAAGATCCAAACAGACAGAAACTATTAGTGGAAAGGCCCAGTCGAACATTTCTAGCTTCTAAAGCAAAGGATGGATGCACTCTATCAAAATGTTTCCATGAATCACCATCGGCTTGATGAATCAAGCTTTTATCGGTTGAAATATTCTCTTTATGCCATGACATCATTGTCGCTATATTCTTAGACATGAATAAACGCTGAAGTCTGGATGTAAGCGGAAAATATCTCAACTGTTTTACAGGAATCAAACCAGACTTCCCATGTTGTCCTTCTTTATATCTCAGTTGCCCACATGTAGGACAACTATCCAAAGACTCATTTTCCCCAGAATATAAAATGCAGTCATTTGAACATGCATGAATCTTCTGACAAGTAAGTCCCAAATTTCGAACCAGCCTCATACTCTCATAGTAATTTGCAGGTAAAACATTTCCTTCGGGTAACAGTGTTTTCAGCAAAGAAAATATATAGTCAAAACAGGTGTTTGACATTCCGTTATCTGATTTGATAGCCATAAATTTTGAAACTGCTTCTAATTTTCTCATCTTGCAGCCAGGATATAATGCATCCTTAGCAGATTTCAACAACTCATAAAATTCAGACAGTGCCAACTCAGGATTTGAAGCTATATCAGCCGGAGTTTCTGTATGTTGAACATATGAACCTGCAACATCATGTACTAAATCTTGAAACCGGGATGGATCCGGAATCAAGTTGGTATCACCTGCTCTGGAACTGCGTTCACCATGTTGATACAAAAAAACATAATCTGGTTGAAAACCAAAACACAAGAGATGTTCTCCCACTTTGTCAAACGTGTCAAACGTTCTCAATGCACATTTTCTGCAAGGGCATTTTATTTTGTCTTCTGAAACAAATTCTGAATTTTATGCTGCAAATGATAAAAAAGTCTCCACACCCTCAATATATACTGGATTTAAACCAGAACCGTTTGGATTTCTACGTTGATTTATCCATATGCGGTCACCTAATAATGATTGTCGACGACCTCGTTATTCCGTATTTCTCTATAAAATATAAAAGCATTACTGGTTTTGAATAATTTGTTAGAAAAAACACTAAAGTAAAGATTGAATATATTGAGAATAAAGAAAAACATGTTACAAATATTGATAATTTTAATATTATATTGATTTTTTATTATTTTAATAATACTAATATAATTTTTTCATAAATATTAATTATATAATAATAACATTATTACATTATTAATATATTTTATTATTAATATTAAAATAACATAATTTTTTATATTATATACAATTCTCCTTTCATCTGTGTGTTTAAAATTCTATCTCCACATGTAATATTTGCATTCACTTTGACCTCTCTATTGGTGAGTAGGTTGATAATTTTGAAAAAGAATGTGAATATTACATGTGGAGACAGAAAACACACAGATGAAAAGATAATTGTATATAATATAGAAAATTATATTATTTTAATATTAATAATAAAATATACAAATAATGTACTAATGTTATTATTCGTAAATATTGGTAATTAATCCAAATTATTGGTAATTATTTCTAATTATTGGTAATTATTTCTAATTATTGGTAATTATTTCTAATTATTGGAAAATATTGGTAAATATTGGTAAATATTGGTAAATAGGGTAATTATTGGTAAATATTGGTAACTATTGGTAATTATTGGTAACTATTGGTAATTATTGGTAATTATTACTAATTTTTGCTAATTATTACTAATTATTGGTAATTATTACTAATTATTTTTAATTAATACTAATTATTGGTAATTATTACTAATTATTGGTAATTATTACTAATTATTAGTAATTATTACTAATTATTGTTAATTAATACTAATTATTGGTAATTAATACTAATTATTCTTAATTATTACTAATTATTACTAATTATTACTAATTATTAGTAATTATTGTTAATTATTGTTAATTATTACTAATTATTACTAATTATTGATATTTATTACTAATTAGTGATAATTATTAGTAATTATTACTAATTATCAGTAATTATTACTAATTATTAGTACTTATTACTAATTATTAGTAATTATTACTAATTATTAGTAATTATTACTAATTATTAGTAATTATTACTAATTATGAGTAATTATTACTAATTATTAATAATTATTACAAATTATTGGTAATTATTAATATTTATTATTAATTATTACTAATTATTGGGAATTATTAGTAATTATTACCAATTATTGGTAATTATTGACAATTATTACCAATTATTGGCAATTATTACTAATTATTGGCAATTATTGGTAATTATTGGTAAGTATTGTTAATTATTACTAATTATTGGTAATTATTGGTAATTATTACTAATTATTGTTAATTATTATTAATTATTGTTAATTATTACTAATTATTACTAATTATTGTTAATTATTACTAATTATTACTAATTATTGGTAATTATTACTAATTATTGGTAATTATTACTGATTATTACTAATTATTGGTAATTATTACCAATTATTGTTAATTATTCCTAATTATTACTAATTATTGGTAATTATTACTAATTATTGGTAATTAATACTAAATATTTGTAATTAATACTAATTATTGGAAATTAATACTAATTATTACTAATTATTGGTAATTATTACTAATTATTACTAATTATTGGTAATTATTACTAATTATTACCAATTATTGGTAATTAATACCAATTATTGGTAATTATTAGTAATTATTGGTAATTATTGGTAATTATTGGTAATTATTGGTAATTATTGGTAAATATTGTTAATTATTACTAATTATTGGTAATTATTACTAATTATTGGTAATTAATACTAATTACTGGTAATTAATACTAATTATTGGTAATTAATACTAATTATTGGTAATTAATAATAATTATTACTAATTATTGGTAATTATTACTAATTACTGGTAATTAATACAAATTATTGTTAATTAATACTAATTATTCCTAATTATTACTAATTATTCCTAATTATTACTAATTATTACTAATTATTACTAATTATTACTAATTATTGTTAATTATTGTT
Organism: Viscum album; assembly: GCA_963277665.1. Classification (NCBI taxonomy): domain Eukaryota; kingdom Viridiplantae; phylum Streptophyta; class Magnoliopsida; order Santalales; family Viscaceae; genus Viscum; species Viscum album. Next base: position 1,564,326,685 of record OY728165.1, read on the forward strand.
AACTATTACTAATTATTACTAATTATTGATATTTATTACTAAATATTGATAATTATTAGTAATTATTACTAATTATTAGTAATTATTACTAATTATTAGTACTTATTACTAATTATTAGTAATTATTACTAATTATTAGTAATTATTACTAATTATTAGTAATTATTACTAATTATGTGTAATTATTACTAATTATTAATAATTATTACTAATTATTGGTAATTATTAATATTTATTATTAATTATTACTAATTATTGGGAATTATTACTAATTATTACCAATTATTGGTAATTATTGGCAATTATTACCAATTATTGGCAATTATTACTAATTATTGGCAATTATTTGTAATTATTGTTAAGTATTGTTAATTATTACAAATTATTGGTAATTATTGGTAATTATTGCTAATTATTGTTAATTATCACTAATTATTGTTAGTTATTACTAATTATTACTAATTATTGTTAATTATTACAAATTATTACTAATAATTGGTAATTATTACCAATTATTGGTAATTATTCCTAATTATTACTAATTATTGGTAATTATTACTAATTATTGTTAATTATTCCTAATTATTACTAATTATTGGTAATTAATACTAATTATTGGTAATTAATACTAATTATTACTAATTATTGGTAATTAATACTAATTATTACTAATTATTACTAATTATTGGTAATTTTCCCTAATTTTTCCTAATTTTTCATAATTTTTGCTAATTATTGGTAATTATTGCTAATTATTGGTAATTATTGGTAATTATTGGTAATTATTGGTAATTATTGGTAATTATTGGTAATTATTCCTAATTATTCCTAATTATTCCTAATTATTCCTAATTATTCCTAATTATTCCTAATTATTCCTAATTATTCCTAATTATTCCTAATTATTACTAATTATTACTAATTATTACTAATTATTACTAATTATTACTAATTATTACTAATTATTACTAATTATTACTAATTATTACTAATTATTCCTAATTATTACTAATTATTCCTAATTATTACTAATTATTACTAATTATTTCTAATTATTACTAATTATTACTAATTATTGGTAATTATTGGTAATTATTACTAATTATTACTAATTATTGGTAATTATTGGTAATTATTGGTAATTATTACTAATTATTACTAATTATTGTTAATTATTGGTAATTATTCCAAATTATTGGTAAGTATTACTAATTATTGGTAATTATTACTACTTATTGGTAATTATTACTAATTATCGGTAATTATTACTAATTATTGATAATTATTACTAATTATTACTAATTATTGGTAATTATTACTAATTATTACTAATTATTCTTAATTATTGATAATTATTGATAATTGTTCCTAATTATTAGTAATTAAATGAATAATTATCAATAATTATCAATAATTACCAATAATTACAAATAATAACATTATTAATATATTTTATTATTAATATTAAAATAATATAATTTTCTAATTTATATACAATTCTCCTTTCATCTGTGCGTTTTCTATCTCCACATACAAATAATACATGTGAAGACAGCAAACCCACAGATGAAAAGAGAATTGTATATATATATATAATTATATTATTTTAATATTAATAATAAAATAGACTAATAATGTAATAATGTTATTATTCCTAATTATTGGTATTTATTACTAATTATTAATATTTATTCTTAATTATTAAAAATTATTACTAATTATTCCTAATTACCATTAACTATGAACAATACTAATAATTTTAATTTATTAAGTAATAAAACAATGTAAACACAATTAAATTACAACTAATTAAGAATAATTGAAACTAATAAAAAAATTAAAAATAAATATTAAATTAAAATGAACATAAATACCTTGAAAATTGATCTGCTCTGATCGTTCTTCAAAACGTTAATATCAGCTCCGAAGAAAAAAATTAAACTCGAGAAAAACTGAACTCTAGAAATATAATTTTGAGAGAAGGAGAAGATAGAGAATGAGAATGAAATGAAAAAAACGGATGGGGGTATTTATAGGTTAGATTATTTGCGACGGGATACCCGTCGCAAATAGTATTATTTGCGACGGTACCCGTCGCAAATACCTTAACCAACATTTATTATGGTCTACGGGTAAATAGTTATTTGCGACGGGACCCGTCGCAAATAACCACCTGCCGACATACTATTTGCGACGGGGGAATATTCCCGTCGCAAATACCTTTTACCGCCGCCGGTTATTTGCGACGGGAATATTCCCCCGTCGCAAATAAGTTTCCCGCGATTTGGCGGGCAAACCGCGCCAGTCCTTTTGCGACGGGGAAAGATATCCCGTCGCAAAAGGCTACTTATTTGCGACGGGCAAATAACCTCGTCACAAATATGTTTTTCACGGGACTATTTGCGACGGGATTTATTCCCGTCGCAAATAACCCGTCGCAAATGCCCTTTTTTCCCGTAGTGTTATATAAGCCTTTTGGATGAACCGTAGATTTTTATGAATTGAATATAATTTAATAATATAATATATTTTTTTAAACTCGTTTATGTCAATTTTGACACCATTGGGTATTTTTTTTTTGATAAATTTATAACAACATTATTACTTCGAAAACAATTTATATAACCAATCCTAATTTGTCAAATTAAACCTAGAAAATTTGTGGAATTCATAAAAAGTATAAAATTACATTTATTTTGATATTTATAATATCAATTATTTTAATATTTCATTAATTATGTAATTACTACATCCCCATTGTTTCATAAATAAATTAAATTATTTAATGTCTAAAAATTATAAATAAAATATCATTATATAGGAAATATTTTTAGATTCTAATGAATATTTACAATCGAATTTATCTTATGTATAACCCTATATTAAAAAAAAATTATTAAATACACATTGATTTTAACTCTTTTAACCCTTCTTTGAATTAAATAATAATAAATGTCCTAATCTGATCCATGTGAACCTAAATGATAATATTTTATTCATAAATTTGTTTTTAGTGGAGATTCACTTGTCTAATAGAATTAGGACATGTGTTAGGGTAATATTAATATCATTGTTACCCTTAATTACCTTATTTACTAGTAACTATGGTAAATTAAAGTAAAAAGTTACTATTCACCAAAAATTATTTTCATCTCATTGAACAACATTTTACTTCTTGTTATTAACTGTGTCTCTCAGATTTTCGAAATTCCACTCACAGAAGCGGTAAAATTACGTTTTATGTGAATTTCCAAATTCTCCTAGGAGGTGGGTAATAGAGATTGAAAAGTTCAATAAAATTTTAATATATCTAAAATTATTCTAATGTAACTCCAATGAATTACATTGAAATTATATAGGTATTATGTATCTATTATGACCTTAATTAAAATTAAATTAAATAAATTATTATTTAAATAATAAATCGGTTTTAAACTATAAATCAGTGTTTTTTTCACTATTTATAAAAAATTGAATGTTTTCAGAAAAATAACAAAATTTCACCCTTGGCTAATTACAATATTCCGAATCGAGAAATGAAGTCCATTTTGAAACATAAAATTTATTAAATTTATAATTGGGTATTACTATTCATAACGGCTAGTTTGATTTGTTGCGGTGTGTGTGTTAGAACTCGAAGTTGCGTACAACACACACAACTATATTATTCAAAGGTAAGCGTACAATGGAAGATTGGGGTGTTACACATAATCATCATTTCAACCATTAATCCCAACAAACAAATGATTGGAGAAGAAATAAAAGAATTGAAACAACCCATATAATAATATCACCTGCATCAACATGGAATATAAAATAATTGTACCTCGCACTGTCGATGGTCCTAAATAATCATCCATCATATCCTCTTCTGCTACAAACCATTGCTTTGTTGCGACACTTTTTTCCATACATTCTTGCAGAGACTTTCCCAGCGGAGGAGTCATGATGTTCCCAGAATCACCATGACTGACTCAACCCTAATGACGAGGTGTATATTGCTGCCCTCATCCAGGCGAGGCATACCACCCCTGCGACCCCTGAAGTGTTTCATAGACCCTTGAACATAGATAATTCTGATGATACTACTAAAGGTTCTCCATATACCTTCAATTAGGTCATGCTCTAGGATGTGCCAAAAAATCCCTCTTGATGTGGCTCATAGATCAACACTAAAAAACATCTAGGATTTCTTTGAGTCTTCAGAGGAAGATTCACTAATCCTATAGCTGGATTCTGAGTCTTACCCCCTCCCTGTATATAAGTGTCCCTCTTCCGGTTGAACACAGTATTTGTGTTCCTATTATTCCCCAATGGTACTAGTACACTTTCTCCACTCACAGTCCCCAGGATATCCCTTTTAGCTACTGAGGATCTATTCACCATCACCGTATAATCATCTATACACAACACTGCAATCTTGGACTGAATGACCTACCTCAAACTAGCTTTGAAGATATAAGACTTCAATGATGTACTACCCTCCTCCTTGAGAGAAAACCTCACAATGTTTATAAAATCATCTTCATAATTCGTTACCAAAAGGTTCTGCTCTTTCAAATGGAAGAAATCCATTATGCACTGAATTCTTTATGTATAAGGGTATAATTGTTTGTTAGAAAATTCCTCAAATCTGTCTCGTGTCATTCCTGGGTCTGTTCCAGCTTAGACTACCAACTCCTACCACTAAAGGGCGTTATCTTCCACCATATACATGGCTAGCTACACTTTCATCTCTACCAGTGTTCCCAAGAATTCGACGATCTTGTTCATACTATTCAACCATTCATTTTCCATTACCAGCTTCAAATCACCCCTGAAGATGGATGGATTGTACATTTAAAACCGAACTGCATGATCCATGAGTCTTGGTTCATCTAGTTTATTTCCACATTCTATAGCTTGGAAAAATTTCACTATACGTAGATAGAGATTCTGGTTAACCAGAGGCTCAGGTGCATCCACATTTTTAGTAGCCTCCTCTGGTTGGTCTCTACAATGCCTACCGTGTGCCATTTCGATTCACACAAAAAAACCATGAGTATTTCTATTTCTACATGACATTTCATACATGTTAAAGTTAAATTTCATAATAACTATCAGAATGAAAAATTGAACATGTTCACATTTCCTGGGTTGCAAATTTTTTTCAAAATATTCCATGCTTTGAAAATCAAACCATTTTCAAAATACCACAAGTTTCCATGTTTCAAATCCTTTCTATTTGAAACCGAATCCATATTTTCTAATATTCACACATTAATATTACAAAATAAAATGTTATACTCCAATGAAATATCAATTCTATAGGTAATTAATTTCTACTATGAATTCCATGATCATCTCATTGGATACACCCAAAATATTGAGAATTACAATGCCTATAAGTGTCTTCAAACACTTATGTAGCCAACTCCGTAGTTACATGCAGTTCAATATAAAAAGTTTAGCTATTTATTTTATGATATACCATCAATGTTCTAACAATATTGTTCCATGATACCATCCCAAAAGGATGAAAAACCCACGAATGAATGACCACACAATGACGGATAATCAATGTCCAAGGATTGAACAACTACTTTCACATGAGAGACAAGGACCAAACATACAGATACCACTGGTAACATCCTTTCCCATCCCATTGTCCTGAGAGGGAGGAGGATTTCTACTTGGCCTTATGCAATGTTTCCAAGGTTCCAAATGCTTGCAAAAGATTTATACAGATTTAAGAATAATTGGGAAATGATTTTCCCTTAAGAAATAACTATTAAACTAATCAAACCATAGACTATAGGATGCATGCCAAGAAAACAACCAAACTCATAAATTATTAAAATACAACCCTATTGTTCAATAGTACTACCCAAAAACAATATCATAGAACTATGCAGAATACTAAAAAGAGATCTAAAACACGACAAGACACAATCCACAACTCCACTCTAAGCTCTATGCTCCACGAACCGACACATCTCCCAAGAATCACCACGAGTCGCTATCAATGAGATTATTTACCATTACCTTTTTCCAGGAATATGACAACTAAAAAAGCTCAAAAGTGACAAAGAATGGTGTAACGACATGACCCAAGTTACCCAGAGTCAGTGCCTTATAACAAAACATTAGCATGATATATATGGAAAATCATGTCCTGAAGGACCGATCATTTTAGTAGACTTGGAAATACAAGATACATTCATAAGTTTTACATTACATTATAAAATGAAAAACTATAACAACATTGTTTCCATAGACCAAACTCATATCCCCTCAGACTATCCCTTCATGTAATTTATAAAATACTTCTACACATCATGCGAAAAATAAAACATAGAAAGAGGTGAGATCAGAAGCTCAGTAAGTATAAGAATATAGTGTAAACTTTTATAAATAAGCATAAACATTTAATGAAATTTATAAGACAAAAACAAAATCCTTTTAAACATGATATTTATCTTAATATGGAAACGATGAAATCAAATAATTCCATTTAATTATTTACATTGATATTCTACTAGTCGAATAATCACATGCAATATCAATTGAGACTTTCATAATGATATAATGCATAATGCCAGACATCATGACCACATAGTCAAGGCATTGTTCCATGACTAATTATTTTTGTCAAGGCCTTGTGACAAGACACTAGTTTGTCTCATGCGAATTATACATGCATCGAGGAGCTATAGCAGGCTCCAACCATCAGTTACTAAGCTCAACGTATTCCTCATATTAAAGGGTTTATACATAACATAAACATTCATATGAAAACTAGCATACAAAATGTCAATAAATTATCCATTACCCATGAATTGTGTAAAAATTACAAATCCACAGTCAAACATATCAGAAAACCTTCAATAAAATATGGATGTTTTTATCATAATAAATCAACTTCAAATAATCTTAAAATCCATCAAGGGATAATGACATAGATGAAATAAAAACATTTTTTAGAGAAATATCACCATCTATTTTGAAATAATTTAAGATTCATATAATTATAAAGGAAAAATTTTATTTTTTAAAAACTCTTATAAGCTATTAAGGGAAGCTTTGATGATGTTATAATGGTAGTAAATAGTTGCACCTGTCGTATAAGTTAAAAGACAGTCTTTCCTTAATTTTTTTGAAAAGGTCATAAGGTACCCTGTTTGGAAAATGATGTAAATATTCCTTTCAAACCATTTTATAAAAATTAAAACTATCATATATATGACTATAACACAAAGTCCAGTAAATATTAAAAATTCTATGGAATACATTTTTAAGAAACATGGATGTGGATGATAAAGAGGTCCTAGTAGATACTTACATAAAAAAAATCTCAGATAATAAAGAGATTGTGAAATTAACCATTTCCTTGTTCATTTCCTTGGTTGAGGGTAGGTTGATCTCCTTTATAATGGTGAAATCATTAGTATTAAATTATAAAAAACCATATACCTTTATATGATATCATATAGGGTCTTCTAATATTTCTTTGTTAATGATATTTTGGTAGTATCATCGTTTCAGGTGTTAAATGATTCGTTTTCCTTTATATGCTTAGTTATGAAAGTAAAGTTTTTTGTGGATATGATGTATCATATTTATATTCAAAATGATATTATGTCTATAAGAATTATTTTTAATCATCAAATGAAAAATTATCTTGAATGGATACGATGGGGTATGAATCTCATCACGTTCGTGGAGACGGTATTCAGTACGTACGCACGAGCAACAATATCAATCTTTTGAAATAAACAGAATATATAATTTGATGATATATAATTTATACAGAATCATTATCAGTTTATATTTATTTTTTACATCAATTATATATCAATGTTATACCCATCCAAATAATAATGTATTTAATGAAAACTACACCGCGACGTGAAGACGGTAAGCCGTACGTACGCACATATGGTGACATGTAATTCAAAGGGTGGATAGAATAATGAATATGGTTGTATCATATTTATTATAACATCACAGTTTATATAAGATACTAGAGTTATTGTTTTCGAATTTAAATAATAAATAAAGAGGAAGTGGAGGTTGAAAGGAACTTGAAAGAGGTGATGAAATATTTACCTCTTGTTCGGGTTCTTCCTTTTGATTTGATCAAAAGGGCTACTCAGGTTGGAATTATGAGTAAAGGAAGGCATCTAGGATTATGGGGGGGATAGATGAGAAGTTATTTTGGGTAGGTTCTGGCCGATCCAAATTGCTTCGATGGTGTGTATTTTAGAGAAGGTGAAGTGCCCTTTTATAATAGGGGTGAGGGGAACCTTAGGAAAAGATTGAAATATTATTTTATAATAAAATAATTTTCGGTTTCTAATGGCACAAAATGATTTATTTCGAGGAAAAGGTGGGGTTGGGTCGAAAACCACTCAAAAAATAGGTTTTAGTCATGTTTGGGTAACTATATTAACATTATCTTCTAGATTTAAATCTTAGTAAATTAGTTTGACATTTACCATGTCTCTTTGTATTTTTATATTATATGGTTAATAAACATACTATAAACTACAAAGAAAACCTAAAGTGGTTCATTAATGACATATATAAAATTATTTAAGATCTTTGGCAGAACCGTAGATTTTAAGTAATAGAATATCAATTAATAATATAATATTTTTTAAAAAAACACTTTTATGTCAATTTTCAAACTATGTGCTATTTTTTTTGTTAAATTCCTAACAGCATTATTTCTTCGAAACAAAATTCATCTAATCAACAATAACATGTCACATTAACTTAGAAACTTCATTGATGGCATAAAACCATTCATATTATATTTATTTTAACATCTATAATACCATTTATTTGATTCCATCATTTATATAGAAAATATTGCGTCATCATTGTGTCATAAATAAATTTAATTATTCATTGTCTAAAAATTAAAAAAAATACAATTATGTAGGGAATATTTTTTGATTTATAATTAATATTTATAGTTGAAGATATAACATATATACCCCTATGTAATAATTATTTTACTAAATGATATATTATTATGTCATTTTTGTATATACTTTACATTAATTAATTTAAAGTGTCATTATCACTTACAAGTGGCTCCATGTGGTCCCAAAATCGTCCCAAGGAGACCCGTGGTTGGACATTATCATCCAATAGGGTTAGAACACGTGTTAAGGTAGTTTAATATTATTATAAAATTATTTTTTACCCTTATTTACTGGATTTACCATTTAGCAATGGTAAATAAAATATTTTCTGAGATAATTATTCAAAATGTAAAAAAATAGAAGATACCTATTAACACAATTTGGAGCTCTTAATTTTAAAAATGGATTATTTTTTTCTAAATTCGAAACACAGAAGTGGCAGAAACTAATTTTAAATTAATTCATGTTGTCAAAAAATGTGCTTTTAAGAAATAATAACAATAAAAAGATTGACACTTGCTTATGTCCAATTTAAATGTGAAATTACGTCTAATGACCAAAATAGGAATAAATGGTAAAAATATAATCTAATTATACTTATAACCAGTCAATATTATAATTTAGCGCTATGAAATATTTGGATTAAAAAAATTTAATTAAAATTTGTGAATTTTCAATATTCATCAATAATTAAATGCTTTCATAAAAATTCAAAAAATTTACCCTAAGCTAGTTTAGATATTCTGAACCAAAAAATGAAGTCCATTTTCATATATAATATTGATAAAATTTCAAAGATTTTGTATTACAATTCATAACGTCTAGTTTGATTTTTCGTTATATGTTAGAATCTCGAAGTTGCGTACAACACTAGCTATTGCTTTATTAAAAGGGAAAAGTATCATGGAAGCTTGTGATGTTACATTCTCCCATAATTAAAATAATTGAATTCTCTAAATTTTATAAATATTACTGCATAAAAAGACTTAGGTGGTTCTTCATCATGTGTTCCTCGGGTTCTCACGTTGCCTCTTCCATCTAATAGTTTCTCCATAGAACTTTTATGAGATGAGTCGTTTGGTTTCTCAACACTTGTTCTCTTGTATCAAGAACCTTGACTGGCTCTTCTCAATAATATAGATCAGGTTCATGTTCTAATTTCTCATAGGTAAGTACATGCGTTGGGTCAGGCATGTATTATCTCAATACTGATACGTTGAACACATCATGAACTTTGGAGAGACTTAGAAGTATTGACAAAAGGTAAGCTACAATCTCAATTCGTTCTAGAATTTTGAAAGGTCCAATATACTTGGGACCCAATTAACCCTTCTTACAAAAACATATAACACCCTTCCATGGATATAACTTCATGAAAAATGATCTCCTTCCTGAAATTCTAAATCCTTCCTCCGGTTATCGGCATAGCTCTTTTACCTATTTTGAGATGCTTTGATGTGGGTTTGGATTACCTTCACCATTTCCATCATTTCCCCAATAGGTTATGGGCCTACGAGTTTTATTTCACCAGCATCATCCCAATAGGTTGGTGTGTTACATCTCTTTCCATATAATGATTCATATGGTTCCATATGAATACTAGATTGGAGGCTATTGTTATATGAATACTCTACCAGTGGTAAATATTGATCTAACATACCTTGAAAGATAAGTGTGCAAGACCTCATAATGTCTTATAATGTTTAAATAGACTGTTATGATTGTCCATCAGTTTGAGGGTGGTAGGTAGTGTTTAAATGAAGTTTAGTATCTAGGACTTTATGAATACATTTCCAGAATATTGATGTAAAATGGGGATCACAATCAGAATAAAATGAATGGGGTAATCCATGAATTATTGCAACTTCATTAATATACAGTCTTTCTAAACATTAAATGTGTAAATATTTTATTATAGAAAGAAAATGTTCTGACTTGGTAAGATGATCAAAAATGACCCATATTGCATCGTTCCTTCTAGGAGTCTCTAGTAGTCCCATGATAAAGTCCATCATAATATTATACCATTACCACTCAAGTATGGGAAAAGGTTGCATCACTCTTCCATGCTGTTGCCTTACAACTTTCAATTGTTGACAAACCATACATATTGACACAAAGTCATCAATTTCCCTCTTCATGTTGTCCCACCAAAAATGTTCCTTCATATCACAATAAATTTTTATCCTCCTAGGGTATATAGAGAAATTGGAGCTATGATCATCATCCAACAATTCTGTTTTTAGATCAGGTATATCGGGAACACAAAGTCTATTCCCAAATTTCAATATTCCATTTTCATATAAGTAGTCACTCAATCTCCTTTTATTAACAGATTTAATCTTCATTTGAAACTCCTCATCATCATCCTGAGAATATTTTATCCTTTCTAGTAAAGATGGTTAGCATCCATTTGAAAAAGCATTGATGTTTCACCATCCATGATTATTCCCATATCCATTTTCTCTAGATCCATGAAAATAGGATCCTTTTCAATGCTCATATTTTTCAAAACTCCATTATCCTTTCTACTCAATGCATCTTCTACCTTATTTGCATTCCCAGGTGGTAGTGTATAGTGGAATCATAATCCTTGAGTAGTTATAGCCATCTCCTTTGCCTCATATTGAGTTATTATTGTGAGAAATATATTTTAAACTCTTGTGATCAGTATAAATCTCACATTTACACCATAGAGACAACGTTTCCATATCTTCCAAGAAATGATTATAGTTTGTAACTAAAGATCATGAGTTGGATAGTTTTTCTCATTAACTTTTAGATGTCGTGATGCATAGTCAATAACCCTATCATTTTGCATTAGCACACAACCAAGTCCATTCATTGAAGCATCACTATAAATAACAAACCCATCATTCCCCGATTGTATAGTCAATAGAAGAGAATTGAATAATCTTCTCATCAGTTCATAAAAACATTTTTCACACTCTTTTGTCCAAATATATTTAACCCCATTACGTGTGAGTTTGGTTAATGGGGTAGCCAATCGGGAAAAATTCTAGACGAAACACTGATAATAACCTACTAAACCAATAAAACAACATACCTCAGTTATACTCATCATTGTTGGCCATTCATGTATTTCCTTTCTATTTTAAGGATCAAAAGATATTCCACCATTAAGGACAATATTTCCATCAAAAGAAATCTCTTGAATCCAGAATTCACACTTGCTAACCGTCCCATATAATTCATTTCTTCTAAGAGTCTTTAGGATAATGCGCAAGTGATTTTAATGATCATCATAGATTTTGGATTATACCTAGATATCATCAATAAATACCACAAAAAAGTCATCAATATATTCCTTGAAAACCCTATTCATTATATCCATGAACATAGAGGGTGAATTAGTCAATCCAAAAGACATTACTGTAAACCCATAATGCCTGTACCTAGATCAAAATATTGTATTCGAAATGATATCCTTCTTGATGCACAACTGATGTTATCCAGATCGAAGGTCAATCTTGGAAAAATATTGAGCTCCATTAAGTTGTTAAAATAAATCATCAATGTCAGTTAGGGGATGCTTGTTCTTTATTGTTATAGCATTGATCTCCCTGCAGTCAATTCACAACCTCATAGAATAATATTTATTCTTGAAAAAATTGACAGGGGCTCCCAATGGAGAAACACCAGAGTGAATAAATCCCATATTACTTAATTCCTCTAGTTGTTTCAATAGTTCCACTAATTCCAGATTGGAAATTCTATAAGGGTTCTACGATATGGTCCTTGAACAATGAATCAAATCAATGGAAAACTAAATTTCTCATTCTAGAGGATGCCTAGGTAAATCCTTTGGAAATACATCAAAATACTCTTTCACATTGGGTACATCCTCTATTTGATAATTATTTTCCACACCCACAGTTATTTCACTCTCTTCCTTCACAAAAATTGAATTTAGTGAAGATACTGGAGGTGGATCTAGATGAGAATCACGTGGTGACAATTCTTCTCAAAGATAAGGTGTTCTTTATCATCGTCATCAAAAATAGTAACCTCCGTCTTCTTAGAATAAATTTTTTCATCATGGTATGAAAGGAAAAAAATATTGAAGATTATATCAAATTCAATCATGGGTATGATGATCAGATCATTAGATAAAGAACATTTATATGTACTAATGGGGACTGATTTACAAAACAATGTTGCAATGATACTTCACATAAGAGTTTTGACTAAAAACTCTCTTTTTAAATCAAATTGGAAATATCAAATTTTGATCGAAAATTGGGAAGATATGAAACAATGCGATGATCCAAAATCAAATAATGAATTTTCTAATCTTGCAGAAACCGTTAAATTACATGCCACCATGTCTTTCAAAGCATCACCCTCAGCAGTAGTGATAGCATAATCTTAGCGATGATCCCTTGGCCTTTTCTGAGGTAAGTTTCCTTGGAACATTGGAAATTAATTTTCATAATGCCCATTTTCTCTTGAGTTGTAGCATTTAACATTGACAACCTTCTTCTTCCCCTTGCAAATCACAAGCTTGGAGGCCTTTTTCATCGCACTTGTAATAGACTCCCATTCCAATCAGACAAGTACCGAGGTGTTTATTTCCACATTTCCGGTAGTATGGATATTAAAATTTTCCCTTCATCCCCTTATTTCCTTTTCCCGAGTGTTCATAAGATATATTCTTCTCTTTCTTTTCTTTATAGTCATAAGACTTAGATAATTATTTTCCTATTTTGATATCACAAGAGACAATAACTTCGTACGACGAGAAGGATTGTGAAACTAATGCCCGATGGAGAAATAGTTTTTACCCATCATAGAAATGATAAATATTACTTCATGGGTTAAATATATAATCTGCAGGTTGCCTCTCTAACCTAGTTGTAACACCCGAGACTTTTATGTTATATAAATTATCAAAGGAATCTTTTTCTACGCAACATTTTCTTGACTTGCTTTACACGCAATCGCGACCTTCCTCGATAGCTTGCGTCGTACGCAATACCGAGTTTCACTAAACAACAATATGCTATTAAAACTAGCCGTTATGAATAGTAATAACCACTTTTTGAAATTTTATAAATTTTATTTTTCAAAATGGACTTCATTTTTGGACTCAGAATATCGAAATTAGCCTAGGGTGAAATTTTGGTATTTTTCTGAAAACTTTCAATTTTTGATGAATAGTGAAACCACTAAGTGGTAGGTTAAAAACTGAATTTTGCATAAAACTTAATTTTAACGCTTCTGTGAATGGAATTTCAAAAATCCGAGAGACACGGTTAATATCAAGGACTAAAATGTGGTTCAATGAGATGAAAATAATTTTTTGGTGAATAGTAACTTTTTACTATTTTTACCGCGGTTAATAGTAAATAGGGTAACTAAGGGTAAATATGATATCAATATTACCCTAACACATGTCCTAATACTATTGGACAAGTGTAATTCGACCGAAAACAAACTTAGGAATAAAATATGACCATTTAGGCCCACTTGGATTAGATTAGGACATTTATTATTAATTTATTTAAAGAAGGGTTAAAATAGTTAAAATCAAAGTTTAACAAGTAAATAATTTTTAATATAGGGTTATACATAAGATAAATTCGATTGTAAATATTCATTAGAAAGATAAAAAGATTTCCTACATGATGGTATTTTATTTGTAATTTTTAGACATCAAATAATTTAATTTATTTATGACACAAAGATGATGCAGTAATTATCTTATTAATGAAATATTGACAAAAATTGATAATATAAATACCCAAATAAATGTAATTTGAGACTTTTTATGAATTCCACTAATTTTCTAGGTTACTATGATATATTAGTGTTGATTTAATCAACTTGGTTCGAACATATAATTCTGTTATGACTTTCACAAAAATCATATATCAAATAGTGTCAAAATTGACACAAAATAGTTTTTAAATCAAATATTATATTATTAATTGTTATTTTATTCCTAAAAATCTAAGGTTCGGCCAAATGACTTAGATAAGGATATATATATTAATAATAAACAATTTGGGGTTCGTTTGGCATGTTATAGAAAGTTTATTAACCATATAGTGAAAGAAAACAAAAAGACACGGTAAAAGTTAAATTAATTAACTTAGAGTTAAATCTAATTGATAAGGTTAAAATAATACCCTAAACTTGTCTAAATCCTATTGGTTGATAGGATTTCGACCCTTCCCCACTTTATCTTCGAAATAAGACCCTTTGGAACCATTATAAACCGATTTTGACTTTAATATAAAATAATATTTTGAGATATTCCTAAGGTGCCCCTCTCCTCCCTTATAAAAGGGCACCTCCTCCCCCTCCTCCTCACACCAATTTGAGCACTCAAGCTCGGCCAACCCCTGCCATTTTACCTTCTCCACTTCCCTAGAATAATCCTAGAGGTCCTGGTCTTCTCCAAAGACCAATCTTAGTTCCTTAAGTGGAGGATTCAAAAAGGCGTTCCAAAGAAGAGGTAATATCCATTACCGATCTTTTCAATTTCTTTCTTCTTCAACTTCTTCTTCTTCAGTTGTTTCATGATAAAGTAATAACATCAGTATTACTTACATACTGATATGTTATTATAAATATGAAACAACCCTAATTCACCTTCTATCCATCCTACGGAAAAATGAAATCACCGCGCGTGCGTACGTACGGAATACCGTCTCCACGCCGTGGTGTAATCTATTTTCCACCATCACCTTACAAGGATGGGTATAATGGTGTAATAAGTAACTATATATGATTATTATTAAGTAATATTGATACTGAAATAATATATATATATACTCCAATACAATTCCACGATCATAGGAACGATATCATCACTCGTGCGTACGTACGGAATACCGTCTCCACGATGTGATGCGACTCGTTCTACATGATCTTCATTTCATAATGATTATATAAATGAATTTAATGAATGAATATGGTATATACTACACTAATACCATTCTGGAAATGAATTATCTATAACCTAAAGATAAGAATAAGAATTTATTCGACAAAACACGCATAAGAACAAAAAGTTATAAAGACCCGAGTAACAAGTAACAATGAAATATTACTAACAAGAAGCTAATAATATGACCATATATGATCTCATATCAATATGTATGATTCTGGAATAAGTCAATAACATTATTTAAACCATTATACAAGAGCTTCGGACACGAACAAAGCAAATCGGACCTAAGGTAAGGGAAATATCACAATCTCATTTTTATCCGAGATTGTTTATTCGTAAGTATTTACTGGGGTGTATTTTATCATCCACATCCATGTTCCCTCAATATGTAATATTGTTTCCATCCACTTGAAATAGTTTAAATCGAATTTTACCCTTAGGTGAGTTTTTAGTAAAGAATATGAAAGGAATCTTTTGTCGTTTTTCCGTACGAGGTACTTTTTGACTTTTCCGACAAAAGTACGAAGAATGTTTTTTTTTAACTTATACGGCATGAATGGATTTTTAAAACATTACTTCAAAGAAGCTTCCTTTACAAGTTTTCAAGTTTATTTTTAATCAACTTATTTTATTTTAAAGTTGTATGACATGTTATGAAAGGAAAAATGTTTTTGAAGAAGAAAGGATATTTTCCTCAAGAATTCAATTCAAGTGTTTTATCAAAATTATTTTCCATCTAAGATAATAAAGGGTTCTGTTTCTATCCATATTTTTACATTGGTTTGACTATGTTGTTATGGAATTATTTTTATGAATTCCTTTGTCATATATGAATTGATTTATGATGTCATGATGTTTCAAGAATCCCATTTTTGTTATGCGATGATGTATGTTTTATGATTATGTGGCACACATAAGAAAGGATTCATTATAAGATGGGTGGGACCTATATCTCCCTCCAATGCATTGGGTAATGATTTTATATCTCATGAGATAGACATGGCTGGAACGGAAGGTTATTTCGGTTCAGTGATACAGGACTGAAACGAGGAGTGAACTCGGTTCAGAAAGGGACTTTTTCCACTAAGATAGTCTTGGCAATGAGTCATGACTAACAAGAAATGATTTTCCATGATTATGTGTGCATGACACAAAGTTTCAAGTTTTATGTTATGGGGATCTCATTTTCACTTCTATGATTTATTCCATGTTAAGATATTATGATCTCTTTTGCAGGTTTTGATTTTCATAAAGATATGATATGATTTTTATTTCCTTTATTTGCCCTTGCTGAGCATTTGAGCTCACCCTTTTATGTTTTCTTTTCCCCAGGTCAGGAAGATGGATATTAAGTAGAATATGCTAAAAGGGACCCTAGATATGATGAAATAAATGGGAGACACTGTAGAAGATTTATGAACCAGTTGTTTATGTTTCCCCAGTTTCTAAAGACACTATACCTATACGGTCCTTTGTGGTTTTGTCATAGGTTGTAATAAGAGTGATTCAATTTTGAAGTATTAACAATGTATGTAAAGTGTGGGTCGTTATAGTTGGTATCAGAGGAAAGGTATAGTCAACCTTTGGAAACTAGGATGTGAAAGCCTTAGTAAGAACCCTAAGGATAAGTCTAAGCATAGAACACAATCTTAGTGTTTTAGAAATGGCCTTGAATAACCTAGGATAAGACCTTAAGCATGAAAATTTTATTCTTGAATTATGTGGTTTCCTATTATAATTAGTGTTGCTCACACTATTCTTCTTGGTTTTAGTCAATGGCTGGAACCCGAAGGAACCGTGTTAATGCGGAATGCGATGGGCAATGCAATGATTGTCCCCCTGAGCAACCAAACGATATGGGAGCTGGAATGCAAAATCTTGTAGCCATGCTCACACAACTTTCTCAAGCTATGAATCATGCAGGATTTCCAAACGAACAAAGAAGGGAGCAACATTCTGTTGAATCCTTCATGAGGCAGCGTCCACCATCTTTCAGCGGGTCTACTGATCCATTAGTTGCTGAACAATGGATTAGTACTACTGAAAAGATATTTTCAGTTCTTCAATGTTCTGAGCATGATAAAGTCATCCTAGTAGTGTATCGTTTGGAAGGAGATGCGGATCAATGGTGGAATCTTGTTAAGAATACGAGGCAAAGGAATGAAATTGAGTCTATGGAATGGGACGAGTTCAAGAACTTATTTTTCAATAAGTACTTCCCTCGTATTCTCCGAACAAAGATGGAGAAAGAGTTCCTTGAACTGAAGCAAAGGGATGATGAATCTGTTAGTACCTATGAAGCAAATTTTACAAGACTTGCAAGGTACGCTTCTGGTATTATTATCCAACCTGAGAGTAAGATCGATCGATTCTTTAGTGGCTTAAAACCAAGTCTTCGAAGGGCGTTAGCCATAAGGGACTTCAATGGCTACGAGGAAATCGTTCGATGTGCTCTCAAAGTCGAGATGGAGATTGGAGTAACCCATCAGTCACATGGGTTTGATAAGAAGAGGAAGATGGAATTCAAAGAAAAATCTAAAGAGCACACGGAAAAGAAGATGAACTTTCCCTTATGCTCAAAGTGTGGAAAGAAACATGGAGGGAGTTGTCTTAAAGGGACAAGTAAATGTTTTAAATGTGGAAAGGAAGGCCATCGGGCATTTGAATGCCGTGATAATGGGAAGAAGATGTCTAATGATGCAAACAAAGGAAGGGATACACAGAATGAACCTGCTACACTTCAATGTTTCAAGTGCAAGGAGATGGGGCATTATGCCAATCAATGCCCAAATCCAAGGGTTGATGATGATGGTCGACGTCAACAAACTCTTAAGGCTAAAGACAAAGGAAAGTCACATGCAATTTCTATCAGCGATGTGGAGTACGATAACGATGTGGTGAAAGGTACACTTACCATCCACTCTAAAGTAGCAAATGTTTTTTTTGATTCTGGATCCACCCACTCTTTTATTTCTGAAAAATTTTCTAAGGGTATCACCGTATTACCTCAACAATTAGATGTTGAGTTAGCTGTGACAACACCTAATGGCACATCAATCGCATCAGAAGTTTATAATTCTTCTCCGATCGAAGTTTGTGGGAAAGTGCTTCCTGCAAATCTTGTGATCCTTCCTTTAGTGGAATTTGAGGTGATTCTTGGCATGGATTGGCTTTCTCTACATGGAGCTCATATCAATTTCCAAAGAAGGGAAGTCACATTTCATATTCCAGATCAACCTACGATCGTCTATCAATGCAAGGATGAACATAACCTTCCAGTGGAAATTTCTTCCATCTTATGGGTATTGATTCCACTAAATGAAGGTTATTTATCTCAAATGGTTGGTGAGAAACTCACGATTAAGAATATGCCCATTGTACGGGAGTTTGATGATGTCTTTCCGGAGGAATTGCCGGGTCTTCCACCAAATCGTGAAGTTGAGTTTTCAATAGAACTCGTACCGGGTGCTTTGCCTATTTCAAAGACACCTTATAGAATGGCCCCAATTGAGTTGCAGGAATTGAAGAAGCAACTCCAAGAGAATCTTGATAAGGGATTCATACGCCCTAGTGCGTCACCTTGGGGAGCACCTGTTCTATTTGTTAAGAAGAAAGATGGATCAATGAGACTCTGCATTGATTATCGAGAACTTAACAAGATCACTATCAAGAACAAATATCCTCTCCCACGCATTGATGACTTATTTGACCAACTACGCGGAGCTCAATACTTTTCCAAGATTGATCTTCGTTCAGGGTATCATCAATTAAGGGTCAAAAGGGAGGATATACCAAAGACGGCTTTCCGTACAAGGTATGGACACTATGAATTTATAGTGATTCCATTTGGTCTTACTAATGCCCCTGCTATCTTCATGGATCTAATGAATAGAGTCTTTAGAGACTATCTTGATCAATTTGTGGTAGTCTTTATAGACGATATTCTTGTCTATTCAAAGAGCAAGGAAGAACATGAAGATCACTTGAGAATTATATTGAAGACCCTGAGAAAGGAGAAGCTTTATGCCAAATTTACCAAGTGTGAATTTTGGCTTCAAAAAGTTGCATTTTTGGGTCATATAATCTCAAAAGAGGGGATATCTGTGGATCCAGCAAAAACAGAGGTTATCGAAAGATGGTCAAGACCAACAACAGTAACTGAGATCCGAAGTTTTCTTGGTTTGGCTGGATATTATCGACGTTTTGTAAAAGATTTTTCACGATTATCTAATCCACTCACCAAGTTGACTCGGAAAGGAGTTAAGTTTGTCTGGACAGAGGAATGTGAAGAGAATTTCAAGGAGTTGAAAAGAAGGTTATCCAGTGCACCTGTGCTCACACTGCCTTGTAGTGGAGAAAGGTTTGTGATCTACAGTGATGCATCCAAGAAGGGATTGGGGTGTGTTCTTATGCAAAATGATATGGTGATAGCTTATGCCTCACGACAGTTGAAAATCCATGAGCAAAATTACCCAACACATGATTTGGAGTTGGCTGCGGTAATCTTTGCATTAAAGATTTGGAGGCATTACCTTTATGGTGAAAGGTGTGATATTTATACTGATCATAAAAGTTTAAAGTATATTTTCACACAAAAGGAGTTGAATATGCGCCAAAGAAGATGGTTGGAGCTGATTAAGGATTATGACTGCTCAATCCATTACCACCCTGGGAAAGCAAACAAGGTGGCAGATGCATTAAGTCGACAAGACCATGCTAGTTTATCCATGATGAGGATCACAAAAGATCCAATATTTATGGATTTACAAAGGATGGATCTTGGAATTATAATGGAAGGGGAAAAATCTTATCTTTCTCAAATGAATGTTCAACCATCTATACATGTGAAGATTAAAGAGGCACAGAAAGAAGATGTCGAGTTACAAAATAAGGTGAGAAATGTTCCTGAATTCAACCTTGATTGTGATGGGATAATAAAGTTCAGGAATCGTGTTTGCGTTCCTCCCATCCCCGAATTAAAGAATGAGCTGCTGGATGAGGCTCATAGTTCATCATTTTCTATTCATCCTGGAAGCACGAAGATGTATAGGGACCTGAAAGAGTACTTCTGGTGGGATGGCATGAAAAGAGATGTTGCTGAATATGTCTCTCGATGCTTGGTTTGTCAACAAGTTAAAGCTGAGAGACAGAAGTCTAAGGGGATGTTACAACCATTACCCATACCCGAATGGAAATGGGAAAACATCACTATGGACTTTGTCACAGGACTTCCTAAAACATCCAAAGGCAATAATGCTATCTGGGTCATAGTTGATCGTCTTACAAAGTCTGCACACTTCATTGCTATTAGAGAGGATTTCTCTCTAGATCAGCTTGCCAGGATATATGTAAAGGAAGTGGTAAGATTGCATGGAGTACCACTTTCTATTATATCTGATCGAGATCCGAGATTTACCTCGAAGTTCTGGCGAAGTCTTCAGCATACTCTGGATACAGAGTTGAGTTTCAGCACTGCTTATCATCCCCAGACAGACGGTCAGTCTGAGAGAACAATTCAAACCCTAGAAGATATGTTGAGAGCTTGCTCTATGGATTTCAAAGGAGGTTGGGATCAACACCTACCTTTGGTGGAATTTTCATATAATAATAGCTTTCACTCCAGTATTCAGATGGCTCCTTATGAAGCTCTCTATGGAAAGAAATGCAGGACTCCAACTTGCTGGGATGAAGTTGGGGAAAGGAAGCTATTAGGACCTGATCTCGTTGATGAAATGGCAGAAAAGGTTAGATCTATTCAACAACACATAAGAGCAGCTCAAAGTCGACAGAAAAGTTATGCCGACAACCGATGAAAAGACCTAGAGTTTGAAGTGGGCGATAAAGTGTTCTTACGAATATCTCCCTGGAAGAGGGTTATGAGATTTGGAAAGAAGGGGAAGTTGAGCCCTAGATATATCGGTCCTTTTGAAATACTGGATCGTGTTGGGAAGGTAGCTTACCGATTGGCGCTTCCACCGAATCTCTCTCAAGTTCACGATGTGTTCCACGTATCTCTCCTGAGAAAGTACATACCAGATCCTTCACATGTACTCAGCTCAGAAGTTGTACCGCTGGAGCAAGATCTTTCTTATGAAGAACAGCCGATAGAGATTCTGGATCGTAGCGAAAAAGTCCTACGAAACAAGACCACTCGCTTGGTGAAAGTTTTATGGAGGAACCACCAACTTGAAGAAGCTACATGGGAGCTTGAGGATATGATGAGGGAGAAGTATCCTCATCTATTTGTTACAAAGTGACGAATTTCGAGGGCGAAATTCTTTTTAAGGGGGGTAGAATGTAACACCCGAGACTTTTATGTTATATAAATTATCAAAGGAATATTTTTCTACGCAACACTTGCTTGACTTGCTTTACACGCAATCGCGACCTTCCTCGATAGCTTGCGTCGTACGCAATACCGAGTTTCACTAAACAACAACATGCTATTAAAACTAGCCGTTATGAATAGTAATAACCACTTTTTGAAACTTTATAAATTTTATTTTTCAAAATGGACTTCATTTTTGGACTCAGAATATCGAAATTAGCCTAGGGTGAAATTTTGGTATTTTTCTGAAAACTTTCAATTTTTGATGAATAGTGAAACCACTAAGTGGTAGGTTAAAAACTGAATTTTGCATAAAACTTAATTTTACCGCTTCTGTGAATGGAATTTCAAAAATCCGAGAGACACGGTTAATATCAAGGACTAAAATGTGGTTCAATGAGATGAAAATAATTTTTTGGTGAATAGTAACTTTTTACTATTTTTACCGCGGTTAATAGTAAATAGGGTAACTAAGGGTAAATATGATATCAATATTACCCTAACACATGTCCTAATACTATTGGACAAGTGTAATTCGACCAAAAACAAACTTAGGAATAAAATATGACCATTTAGGCCCACTTGGATTAGATTAGGACATTTATTATTAATTTATTTAAAGAAGGGTTAAAATAGTTAAAATCAAAGTTTAACAAGTAAATAATTTTTAATATAGGGTTATACATAAGATAAATTCGATTGTAAATATTCATTAGAAAGCTAAAAAGATTTCCTACATGATGGTATTTTATTTGTAATTTTTAGACATCAAATAATTTAATTTATTTATGACACAAAGATGATGCAGTAATTATCTTATTAATGAAATATTGAAAAAATTGATAATATAAATACCCAAATAAATGTAATTTGAGACTTTTTATGAATTCCACTAATTTTCTAGGTTACTATGATATATTAGTGTTGATTTAATCAACTTGGTCGAACATATAATTCTGTTATGACTTTCACAAAAATCATATATCAAATAGTGTCAAAATTGACACAAAATAGTTTTTAAATCAAATATTATATTATTAATTGTTATTTTATTCCTAAAAATCTAAGGTTCGGCCAAATGACTTAGATAAGGATATATATATTAATAATAAACAATTTGGGGTTCGTTTGGCATGTTATAGAAAGTTTATTAACCATATAGTGAAAGAAAACAAAAAGACACGGTAAAAGTTAAATTAATTAACTTAGAGTTAAATCTAATTGATAAGGTTAAAATAATACCCTAAACTTGTCTAAATCCTATTGGTTGATAGGATTTCGACCCTTCCCCACTTTATCTTCGAAATAAGACCCTTTGGAACCATTATAAACCGATTTTGACTTTAATATAAAATAATATTTTGAGATATTCCTAAGGTGCCCCTCTCCTCCCTTATAAAAGGGCACCTCCTCCCCCTCCTCCTCACACCAATTTGAGCACTCAAGCTCGGCCGACCCCTGCCATTTTCCCTTCTCCACTTCCCTAGAATAATCCTAGAGGTCCTGGTCTTCTCCAAAGACCAATCTTAGTTCCTTAAGTGGAGGATTCAAAAAGGCGTTCCAAAGAAGAGGTAATATCCATTACCGATCTTTTCAATTTCTTTCTTCTTCAACTTCTTCTTATTCAGTTGTTTCATGATAAAGTAATAACATCAGTATTACTTACATACTGATATGTTATTATAAATATGAAACAACCCTAATTCACCTTCTATCCATCCTACGGAAAAATGAAATCACCGCGCGTGCGTACGTACGGAATACCGTCTCCACGCCGTGGTGTAATCTATTTTCCACCATCACCTTACAAGGATGGGTATAATGGTGTAATAAGTAACTATATATGATTATTATTAAGTAATATTGATACTGAAATAATATATATATATACTCCAATACAATTCCACGATCATAGGAACGATATCATCACTCGTGCGTACGTACGGAATACCGTCTCCACGATGTGATGCGACTCGTTCTACATGATCTTCATTTCATAATGATTATATAAATGAATTTAATGAATGAATATGGTATATACTACACTAATACCATTCTGGAAATGAATTATCTATAACCTAAAGATAAGAATAAGAATTTATTCGACAAAACACGCATAAGAACAAAAAGTTATAAAGACCCGAGTAACAAGTAACAATGAAATATTACTAACAAGAAGCTAATAATATGACCATATATGATCTCATATCAATATGTATGATTCTGGAATAAGTCAATAACATTATTTAAACCATTATACAGGAGCTTCGGACACGAACAAAGCAAATCGGACCTAAGGTAAGGGAAATATCACAATCTCATTTTTATCCGAGATTGTTTATTCGTAAGTATTTACTGGGGTGTATTTTATCATCCACATCCATGTTCCCTCAATATGTAATATTGTTTCCATCCACTTGAAATAGTTTAAATCGAATTTTACCCTTAGGTGAGTTTTTAGTAAAGAATATGAAAGGAATCTTTTGTCGTTTTTCCGTACGAGGTACTTTTTGACTTTTCCGACAAAAGTACGAAGAATGTTTTTTTTTAACTTATACGGCATGAATGGATTTTTAAAACATTACTTCAAAGAAGCTTCCTTTACAAGTTTTCAAGTTTATTTTTAATCAACTTATTTTATTTTAAAGTTGTATGACATGTTATGAAAGGAAAAATGTTTTTGAAGAAGAAAGGATATTTTCCTCAAGAATTCAATTCAAGTGTTTTATCAAAATTATTTTCCATCTAAGATAATAAAGGGTTCTGTTTCTATACATATTTTTACATTGGTTTGACTATGTTGTTATGGAATTATTTTTATGAATTCCTTTGTCATATATGAATTGATTTATGATGTCATGATGTTTCAAGAATCCCATTTTTGTTATGCGATGATGTATGTTTTATGATTATGTGGCACACATAAGAAAGGATTCATTATAAGATGGGTGGGACCTATATCTCCCTCCAATGCATTGGGTAATGATTTTATATCTCATGAGATAGACATGGCTGGAACGGAAGGTTATTTCGGTTCAGTGATACAGGACTGAAACGAGGAGTGAACACGGTTCAGAAAGGGACTTTGTCCACTAAGATAGTCTTGGCAATGAGTCATGACTAACAAGAAATGATTTTCCATGATTATGTGTGCATGCCACAAAGTTTCAAGTTTTATGTTATGGGGATCTCATTTTCACTTCTATGATTTATTCCATGTTAAGATATTATGATCTCTTTTGCAGGTTTTGATTTTCATAAAGATATGATATGATTTTTATTTCCTTTATTTGCCCTTGCTGAGCATTTGAGCTCACCCTTTTATGTTTTCTTTTCCCCAGGTCAGGAAGATGGATATTAAGTAGAATATGCTAAAAGGGACCCTAGATATGATGAAATAAATGGGAGACACTGTAGAAGATTTATGAACCAGTTGTTTATGTTTCCCCAGTTTCTAAAGACACTATACCTATAAGGTCCTTTGTGGTTTTGTCATAGGTTGTAATAAGAGTGATTCAATTTTGAAGTATTAACAATGTATGTAAAGTGTGGGTCGTTATACTAGTAATGTTAACTTCATACACTATGACAATATCATCCACATTTTTCCTCAAACTCAGAAATTATCTTTCTATATCAGCTCGATGGCCACAAGGATTGTATTTTTCAAAGAAAATATCTTTTAACACCCTCCATTCCATATTTGATACTTCATAATCTTCCATTGTGTTTTGAATAAATGAACACCATTGATCAGCATCTCCAGTGAGGCGGTAAACTACCATGAGAATTTTTTCAATTTCACTACTCCCCAAGGTGTGGAATATTTTCTCTAAGGAATCAATCCATTGCTCCGATACTAATGGATTTTTACTCCAATTTAATGTTGGTGGTTGTTACCTCATGAAGAGATCTAACATTCATCCTCAATGCTCTGGATCAGGGTGCTCCATACAGGTAAGGTAATTATTCATAACCTGAGTGAGTTGTCCCAGTATGTTGATAAGATGATCAGCAACACTTGCTTCACCTGCTCCACTATAATTATCTTGAGTAGGAGGGAAATCCCTACATGGATTACGTGTGTGGATAAGGTTTTCATTCCTTCTACTATGCTCAATTTCCAAACAATTCAATAAACAAGGAGAGTTTATGAATCAAAGTACATAATTCCAAACTTGTAAAAAACTTAACATAAACTGAATAGTTTATGAATATAGTCAATAATCATAAAAATGTTTTCATTGAGGAAATATATACCCATGAACCCTTAATTTTTATTTTTAATTAAAATGGGAATTTTCCTAAGCATATCCCCTAGTGTGTCGTAACGAAGAGTGCAACACGGCCCGTTGTCGTGCAGCAGTTCTCATTTGAGTCTAGCTCAATGCGGTGTTTTTGGGATTTACCCCTAGGAACATCTATGCTAGAGCTTGTTCTACCTACTCATTTCCAGACAGGGATGTATTGTATGTAAAACTCAGAAAATCTATACAATACCAAAATTCTTGGATGTTATTCTATACTAATCCTCAAATTATATCATAGGGTATTGTACTCTAATGAGAGTTTATCTAAATATAGATTCCATGGTTTTTACTAAAATTTATCTGATACCAACTATTAAGCCTCGACACCAGTTTCGCAGATTTGGGGAATTACTACATAACATTGGCATGATATAAAGAAAATCATGTCCTGAAAGACTGACCGGTTTAGTAGCCTTAGAAATACGAGATACATTCATAAGTATTACATTCCATTATAAAATGAAAAACTACAACCACATTGTCTCCATAGACCACTCTCATATCACCTTATACTTTCCCTGCAGGTCAGTCATTAAATACTTCTTCGCATCCTAGAAAAAATAAAACATAGAACTAGGTGAGCTTATATGTTCAGTAAGGATACCAATATAGCAGAATCTTTCATAAATAAGCATAAACATTTAAGGAAATTTATAAGTCTAAAACAAAAGCCTTTTTAACATGAACTTGATCATAATATGGAAATGACAAAATCAAATAATTCCATTTACTTATTCACATGGATATTCTACTAGTCGATTATTCACATGCAATATCAATATCTACTTTCATAACGATGGAATGCCTAATGCCTGACTTCATAACCACATAGTCAAGGCCTTGTTCCAAGAAAACAAATAAGATTTTGTCAAGGACTTGTTCCAAGACACTAGATTGAGTCATGAGACCTACCGATGCAACGGGGAGCTATAGAGGGCTCCACCTGTCACTTACTTAGTCTAATACATTCCTCATATGAAAAGGTTTAAACATAACATAAACATTCATATTAAAACTGGCATAGGAAATGTCAATAATTTATCCTTAAAACATGATGGTGTAAAAATTACTCATCCACAGTCAAACATATAAAAAAAGATTCAATACCATATAGATGTTTGGTATCATAATAAATCAATTTCAAATAATCTTAAAATCCATCAAAGTATGTTAACATAGATGAAATCAAACCTGTTTATAGAGAAATATCTCTTTCTATTTTGAAATCATTTAAAATTCATATAATTATAAAATAAAAAATTTACCTTGTAAATATTCTTATACTATTGTAAGTGAAGCTTTGATGATGTTATAATGGAGAAAAATAGCCACACTCGCCATATGAGTTAAGAAAATAATCATACATTAGTTTTGTTGAGAAGGTTATAAGGTACCTTGTTTGGAAAATGATGGAAGGATTCCTTTAAAACCATTTTATAAAAAGTCAAACAAGGGTATAAATGAATTTAACCCATAGTCTAGTAAATATTAAAAAAAATGTAATAAATTTTTAAGAAACATGGATGTGGATGATAAATATGTCCTAGTAGATACTTACGAAGAACAACCTTAGATAATAATGTGATTTTGAAATTGACCATTATCTTGTTCTTTTCATTGGTTGAGGGTAGGTTAACCTCTTGTATAATGTTGAAATTATTGTTACTAAATTATACAAGAACCATATACATTAATATGATATCATATATGTTCTTGAAATATTGCATTGTTAATGATATTATAGTTGTACCATCGTTCTGGGTGTTAACTGTTTCGTTTTCCTTTATATGCTTTGTTACGTATGTAATGTTTTTTGTGGATATGATGTATCTTATTCCTATTAATAATGATATTATGTATTTAAATATTATTTTTAGTCATAAAATGAAAATTATTCTTGAATGGATACAATGGGGAATGAATCTCATCTCGTTCGGGGAGACGGTAATCCGTACGTACGCACGAGCGACAATATCATTCTGTTGATATTAAAATAATATATATTTGGATAGTATATCATATATACAGAATCATTATCATGATATATTTATTATTTATATCAATTATAAATCATTATTATACCCATCCAAATAATAATGTATACAATAACAACTACACCACGACGTTGAGACGATAAGTCATACGTACACACATATGGTGACATGTCATTAAAAGGATGGATAGAATAATGAATATGGTTGTACCATATTTATAATAAAATCAAAATATATAGAAGATACTGGATTTATTACTTTATAATGGAGACAACAAAGAAAGAGGAAGTGGAAGAAGAAAGGAACTTGAAAGAGGTTATTAAAATATTTACATCTTCTTTGGGTTCTTCATTTTGATTTGATCCAAAGGGCTCCATAGGATGGATTTATGATTAAAAGAAGGCCTCTACGATGAAGAAATGATAGTTGAGAGGATATTTGAGTAGGTTTTGGCTAAGACAAATGTCTTTTAAGGTGTGAATTTTAGATAAGATGAAGTACCCTTTTATAATATTGGTGAGGGGCACCTTAAGAAAATGTGGAAATATTCTTTTATAATAAAATAATTTTCAGTTTATAGTGGCTCCAAAATTATATATTTCAAGGATAAAGTGGGGATGTGTCAAACGACACTGAAACAATATTTTTTAGACAGGTTTCGGTCCATATATTGATCTTACCTTTTAGATTTAACTCTTAGTTAATTAGTTTGACATTTACAATGTCTCGTTGTATTTTTAAATTATATGGTTAATAAACATACTATAAAAATTTTAGAGAACCTCAAGTGGTTCCTTAATGACATATATAATATTATATAAGACCTTTGGCCGATCCTTAGATTTTTAGGAATAAAATATCTATTTATTATATAATATTTGTTTTAAAAACTCTTTTATGTTAATTTAAACACTATTTTCTATTTCATTTTTGTTAAATTTTTAAACGCATTATTACTTCAAAAAAAATAATTTAATAAATCCTAAAAATTCACATTAAAATATAAAATTCATGGATGGAATCAAAACTTTCAAATTATATTTATTTTAACATCTATATTACCATTTAATTGATTCTTTAATTAATACAGAATGTACTACATCAAAAAGAAAATTAATATTAAGAGACAATAATTAATTGTAACCAACCTTCAAATTCTATAAATTTGGAGTCGAGAGGTAAGACACCAAAATTTAGGGTTCCATCAAAATATACCCACAAAAAATTATGCCCCAAATCCGACGAACGCACTGCAGAAACCACTCTAGATCCCCTTCCGTAACAAAAAATAAAAATAAAATCACCAGACAAGGAAAATATAACCCTATAAATACATGAAATGGAATTATATCTAGAAAACCAAGAGAGAGGTAAGAGAAGAATGATATGAAACCAAATAAAAACCAATAGGGGAGACTTAACCAGAAGAAGCCACCATCAAAACAACTTGAATCCCCCTCGAAACGCTTCCAATGTTAGTGGAAGAGACCCTCAGACCCCTGAGATCATAAAATCCCCAGTGAGACTCATGTGGGAGAAGAATAAGAGTAAAATGTGGCACCCCTATGGGATCGTAGACTTAAAAACCATATTTTAAGTGGTCTCATGGTTAGTCTGCAGGGTTTGGAAAACCGTGCGCTGACTGTGAGCATGCCATTGTCCTAAGAGAAGGGAATGACACAGTTTCCTCCCACGGTTTGGAAAACGGTGTGAAAGACATGAGAATCCTAGTGTCTCCCCCTGCACAGTTTCATAGATAACCACATGTGTTTCCCCTGACCGTGCTAAAACTTTGAACCCTTAAAAAACCTACAAAATTATTCAAAATAATTCCAGACCCTCCCAACCTCATCCCAACTTGTACCAAGTACTTTAAACACACAAAAAGGCATAAAAAGGCTTTATCCCTCAAACTGGAAGTTCTACATTCATAATGGACTATCCAATATTGATATTTCCATATTTAAAACATATTTTACTTTAAATCAAACTCCAACATTAGTTCACATCATGGTGGTAGCATAAAAACATATTCAGAGAAGTCATCGGGGAACTCCCCCACAACTCTATGAATCACTATTTCATATATCTAAGTAGATTTAAACACTAAAACCTATCAATTCTCAAATACATATGATACTCCTTCTCCCCTAATAGCAGAACATACTCTTCATAAGCATAAAAAATTCAAAGTAAGAAAATATGATATCAAAAATGAATTGCACAAAATACTAAAAGTTAATATCATAGGTTAAATTATAAAAATGAATATAAAAACATAATAAGTATCTTGAAGACCTATGATTCCCTAAAATCATCTTAAAATATCTATTATTTTCATTCATCATTGTTTCTCCTCTAACACACATAGTCAATAACTCTCGGATATGAAGCCTCTCCACTTCATGTACTAGATCATTATTAGGTTAATTGTAACAAATGAGTGCATCAATAAACATTTAAACAACACACACACCCATAGAAAATATAAATACATGGTACATCACACAACATATGTTTTTCATAAAACATTAAATATTAATGAATTATACTTAACTTCAATTTATTAATGATATCTCTAGATAGATGAAGTCTTCTTATAAAATCATGTTCTATGTCAGGTAATTAAGGATTAATGGTATCACATGTTTTCATTTACCATGTATATATCCTTGATGATGACCTACGTCTAAATAACCATAATTATATTTGTTCTAACTCCGAAGATAATTTTCTTACAATTAAACTTGTAAAACACAAAAATCTCCACGTTGGTTATCATGGAAGATTCTTTACTCATGAATATATTCTTTGTAATCTCTGTAATTTATTTAAATGAAATATATTTTATATGTTGTGATCCAAAAATTGACAAATCTATTAGAAATTGATGAACGGAGATCAATCTGACTAATGATTGTCCAAAAAATCTACTAACATGAGAATATTAGAACACTAAAAATATATATTATTCTATAGACACGTTGATGAATCACCTATATATGATATCCAAACTATGCATGCATTATCTTGATCACAAATACTTATTCTACTGCTGTTGATATGTGGGATACGTAAATGACTCAACTCTATATTAAATTTGTGATAGAGTCCATCTACATGGTTCCTCACAATAGACATATCATTTGGAATTAAATTATGGGAATATAATGTATGATCCTTTATTTTCATCCCAAACACATTCAAGAATAGGAAACCTTGTTAAATTTAGATAAAACCACACCTCCTCAAAACATTCATCATCACTGATAGAAACTTGAAAAAAATTATTCTTTAGATTTCATAAAATGAAAACCCCATAACATTCAGTGTAATTGAAATAATTTCCACCACATACCCACATATTATTTCAATTGGATATTAGTAAACGTGTCCCAATAATCATTCCAAGAAATGACTGGAATGAAATAAATCATTTTCTCTATAAAATGGCACTCTATATCTTTATTATTCATTATCAACTCCATCTTTTTAGTCCCATACGATAGAACTATTTAGGTATCATCCACCCATAATCATCTTGATCGATTATAGGTCCATTGTGATCTATTTGAGTTTCCCATTAATAATCAACAGTGTGAATTAGGTGAAAAAATACCTATATCCTTACATACAAAATAAAAAACATCATCGACATTATAAATATGTAATATTGAATAAATAATATTAATTATTGTTGTTAAATTTCAATTCACATGACCTGAATTATTAATAAATAGAATAAATTACAGAGATTTATAATTCCTAAATAGTTTTCCAGTAAACATGTAGAATAAATTGACATAGAATTTTTAGTTAAGATATGGTCTTAACACCATTACATAGGGTGCCTAAAATTATTTTCCTAGCTTATAACCCTTTCGTTCTTCATCAAAAAATTCTAATTAAGGTAGTTTCCCTACTATAAAATGAAATAATTATATCTTCCTATCCATGATTTCCATCACATCAATCCAAAAAATTATCTATTATTATTTTATAATGACCCACCCCCTCTAGAACTACACCAGATTCAAAATTGATGATGGGTGTAAACCCAAAATCCAACCTCTAATAGTCCTTTGGTTTCTTACTAAAATTGATAGAATGGAATTAACACATATGAAGATTATTAACATTTTGATTCTTAAGAAGAAATAAAATAACAACTTATTAACTAAATTATAACAAATAATCTTATCCCAATACTTAAAAATTCAAAAAATACAAGAAAAAATATTAAAATAAAAATATGACCTCAAAACAGCTATAGAATTGATCTCAAACTCTAGAAACTCATGTAAAATCACCCTGATCTAGTAAAACCCACATAAATTGTTGAATTATTATTATAGTTCTTAAAATTATATTCATATATATAGCACTGCGAATAGAATTATACTATGTAGGATCCTAATAAAATATCTACAAATAATTTGATCGAGAATCTAAACTATATAGTGAATAGACAGAGAAATATTATCATTCCCTAAATTAGGATGATTATTTCGACCCTCACCAATGTTTTCTCACCATGTGACACAGATATGTCGGTAGTATATTTTAAAAATAATATATATATATATATAGGAAGGATACCTTCCTTTCACTATCCTATAATCAGTTTTATCCAAAATAATTATGTATTATGTATGGTTGATCCGATAACCACCACAATTCATACTACATATAAATGATAATAATGTTATGATAAATCATATCAACCAATATTACATCAAAATATACACATCATAAACCATCTATATACTTATATATAATATCCATAAACTATTATATACTAGATAAATATATATTATATATCCCTAAAAAATGTAGTTGTAAATATTCATTTATAAAAAAAATTGAGATCTATTATAGCCCATATGATCATATCTATTATCTATAATAAACATGGCTTATTCCAGCTTACATGTCACCTACATATGCTGCCACGTCACCCCACTAATTGTTATCCTCCCTCAAATTTCGGGCTTCCCTTGAAGGGGTAACCAATTCCCCCCGCACATCATCAGGATTGACCTCATCTTCTCCCTCCAATTTCCAAATTCCCTCCCCGAATCGCCTCTCCCCGATCCAAGGTTCTTGGTCCCTGTAGGATCGAAATAGTGATTTAGATGCTCAATATACAAGTGGGGGGGTGAATTATATACTTTAAAAATTCCTTTGGAACTTTACAGTTAGTTAAAAATAACTATGTTTTCTTTGAGTAAAGGAAAGGGCTATGTTTAACAAAGTTAAACTTAAGAAAATTCACAACACCTCTAATACCAAATGAAAACTTTGGAAAGAGATTCCGAAAGTAGGTTCTGGAAATATGGTTCCTGAAATTGAAACTTAACAATAGATTACAATATGACATTCTACCTTAAAGCATATAGAATCTAAATGAAACTGAGTACAAGTAAGGAAGTATAAGAAAGTTATACTTTCCTTATAATACAAAATGCAGCGGAAATAAAACAAGTAGTAGAAGTACATGTAACAAGATATAAGTCTTTTAACCAAAAGAGAAGGGTATCCAAAAACCTTGGATAAAGGTCCCTTGATTTATACTTTCAAGAAAGTCTATCTTACCCACACCAGGGTAAGCCTTAGATACGAAGATCGGAGTGTCTCTGTCTTGCTATCCCTGCAAGCCCTCAACTTCAAGGTAGTTGGAAACCTCTATCTTCCTCAGCAAGGAAGCCCTCGAACTTCAAGGTAGTGGGCACCTTTTTCTTCCTATCCCCGGAAGTCCTCGAATGTAATCACCAACATTCGGAGTCGCACAGAGCTTTGAGTGTTAATAAGAGTCTCTCTCTCTAGAAATCACTTCAATCATGTAATCACATGATTCGAAGATCATTCAGCCTTTCAGCCGCACCGAGCTCTTTCATATGAGATCCTATTTATAGGTAAGGTCCGCCTCCTTCCCAATGGTCATATTTTCCTTAAAAATCGGAGGGACCTGTACACGTGTCACTTAGCCAATGGTTAGTTTTATAAAAAAATAGACGAATTCGTTTTATAACAAAACAAGTGTAACAGAATGTATGAAACCGTTTAAAATATAACTCAACAGATTCTGAGTGAAGGTTCGGAGTGAAAGTTTGGAGTGTAAGGAAAATAATATAGAGTAGTAAAAATATAAAGGCATAAGCAAAATGAAAGTTCGGAGTGAAAAATTCAGAGTCTGAATAAATTCAGAGTGTACAAAACAGAGATGATCAGATTATGTTGAATATATGAATTCAGAATGAGACTTCGGAATGAGAATTCGTCATCAGAATTCGTAGTGAGGATTCCTCATCAAAATTCGTAATGGGAATTCATCATCAGAATTTGTAATGAGATTTCATCTTAATAATTCATAATGAGGATTCGTATCCAGAATTCGGAATGAGAATTCATCATTAGAATTCGTAATGAGAATTCGTCATCATAAATCTTAATGAAAATTCATTATCAGAATTCATAATGAGAATTCGTCATTAGAATTCGTAATGAGAATTCAATGTCGAACTTCATAAGGATTCGTATCCTGAATCTGGAATAGGACTTAGTCAGAGTTCGTATCCGGAATTCAGAATGATACTTTATTACACTTCTCATCTGGAATTCGGAGTGTAACTTCCTTATAGTTCTTATCCATAATTCGGATCCTAAAACAGAATACTTTATATCTAAGTTTCAAACAAATCCGAGAAAACAGAAATGAATCCGAATTTTATACTTAGGAAAAATATGAATGGAAATATGATAAGAAAGATTTTTCTTAAAAATGCGGTTTTCCTTATAAAATCAAATTTCCTTATAAAAGCAATTTTTCTTATAAAAGCGATTTTATTAAAGATAAGGTGTTTGTGATTTTCAAAACAAGAAGGAATGGAAAAGTCATAAGGAAAACCTTATTGACTCAACAATCTCCCCCTTTTTAGAAAGCACAAACATCCTTGAAAAAGAAATTCTAAGAAGAAAGGAAAACATTAAGGCTTATCTCCCTTTGCTTTAAGGATATTGATAAATATGACTAACTCCCCCTTAGGCTTTGAAACTCTAAGGATCATATTCTAGATTTCTGGAGTGACATTTCATTACGAATAAGAAAGTCTTCTTTAATGAAAAACTCCCCCTTACATAAACTCTTATTAGAGTTTGTTTTCTTTCTCACCCTTTGTTAGGATTATTTTTCCCTTTCATTAGAGATCATTTCCTTCTCCCCCTTTGTGACTTTCAAAACAAGAATACAAGGGAATGGAAAATATAACAAAGTACCTGAAATATTAGTAGTAACAACAAAAAGAAATGAGCAAGCCCAAATTTTTCATTAAGATTGAAAATTTCAACAACAAAAGTGTTAATGTACAACAAAATATCGGATCTATCTATTTGGGATCTTTCTCCTTCACCATGAGACCCTTTAGAATGGTCTTTATCTTATTTAAGTCTTTATGATCTTCTTTAGATTGCTTCTCTAAGACCACTATTCTTGCAGATTGAGCTTCAAACTTTTCTTCCTGAGCTTTATGCTTTCCTTCCTGGGATTTAAGCTTTTCTTCCTAAGCCTTCATCTTTTCTTGAAACTCAATCCGATGATCCCTTTCAAACTTCTAGTTTTGAGAGACAGAATTCAGATTCCCATTCAGATCTCTGACTTCTTGAATCCTAAAGTTGTTTTCATCTGGCAGTTTCTCTTCAAAGGAAGATGTCATCTCATTTATCTTCCTGTCCTCAGTCTCAAAAGCATCTTTAACATTGTCTTGAAATTCATCAAATAACCTCATTTCATCTACGGTCTTCCTCGAATAGTTTTTCATCCTCTTGGAAGATTTTCAATGGGCTTAGTAGACAACAAATAACGTTTTGAACTGAGCCTCAATTTCAACACACTTGTCCATGACCATAGATACAGAGTCTCATTTCTGATTTAAAGCATGTTGGAGCCTTTGACATCTTGAGTCAATACTTGGGATGGTTGGAATGGTTCCCACCAACTTCTTTAAAGACTGAACAACAAAGTCATGCCCCACTGATAATGACTCCGAATCCGAAACTTTGCTTGGAGAATTTTCTTCTCCAACAAGGTCAAGCTTTCTCTTTGAAGAACGACCAACTTCTTTTCTCTTCACCACTACTGAACTCGGAGTATCAGCAATTATTTGCTTTCCCTTGTCTTTTTTCGGAATAGAATCTTGTTCCGGAGTTTTCTTTTCACTATCAGAGACTTGGACAACATTATCTTCCTCATCAGCAACTTCCTGAACACCAACCTCTACGTTTTCCATCTGAGAAATATCATGTAAAAGTTATTCTTCTTCTCCATGATAAGCTACTTCCTCTTCTCCTTTCTCTTCTTCCATTGCTGGAGTAACTAGCTTCGAATATTCAGCTTCTGATGTTCGGAGCGATAAGTGTTCCAAAGGTGTCCCCTTATAATCATCTACTTGTTTCAACACATCTTCGGTTTCAACACTTCCTTCAGAAACATCTTCTTCTTCTTCCGCTTGCTCAACTTGCTCACCTTGTTCAATTGTCTTAGCCACTGCTTCTTCCAGAGCAACAAAATATCTTCCTGGAGTCTCAGGTAGAGATTCCAATGAAAAGGAACTCGGAATAGGAATGTTCGCAGAACTCATCTCATTGAATTTTAACAAAGCCTAAGCTACCTCGGCCTCAGACATCTTCTTCTTGAGATTCTTTTCTTTTTCTTGTTTTTCGAGCTCATCCGCAGTTCTTTCATTCAAGGCCTTAGCCTCCGCAGGGTCCAAGCCAAACTGAGGCTCCCCTTGCACTATCTTTTCTTTAATCCCCCTCTATTTAGCAACAACCTCATCTGGGTAAGATTTCTTCTTCTTTGGTTTTTGAGGTGCGGAATGAACTTCTCTAGACTTGGGATCCTGGGTTTCTACTTCCACTTCCTTCATCTTTCACTTCCTTACCGGCTTAGAGGATTCCGGATCAGCAGCTGTTGGAACTGATTCTTTTTGAGTAGGTAGATCAATAAACTGTCTATACTCCTTGTCAAAGGCTACATTCTTTCTTTTGAGTGTACCATCACTCACCAGCATGATCTTACAAACTCTTGGCTTAGATTTTCAAGCTTCCATGAAAGAGTCAAGGCACTGAACTATCAACTTGGAGAGGATTTCTGGATATATAATAATCTGAGCTCTCAGATTTCCTTTCATCAAATTCTCAAGAGTGATAAGAATGTGCTTCATCAAATTAAACTTCCATAGATTTATCAGAAAATCTAGGATGTAGATCTCACTCTTCTTCAAGCTATCATTGTCACCCTTCCTTAGTACGGTAAGACCCTGTACCCATAACTCCAGAATCCGGAAATTTGTAGACAAACTAGCAATCTTCGGAGCCTTTTCATATGCCAGTCCGAGAGTTTCTAAAGATTTTTCCTTGTTGAAACTACCTTTTGAGTCCGGCAACACATGAGATATGAATTCAGCTTCTCCTTCATTATTTATCCCTACCAAGTTGGCTGCCTTAGCATATAAATGTTTATAAGTCTTACCATAAGACATAAAAGACAACTTCTCTTTTCCATCTTCCTTGAGAAAAGAAACAGTCTCATAGAACTCTACAAGAAAATCTGAATATACTTCATCTTGGTTACCGGGTTTTGACACCGCAACATCTTCCCAACCATTAAGCTTGATATTCTTAGAAATAAGAGAATTGTACTTGTTGAAGAAATCCAGATGAACCAACCTCTCTCTATATATTAACCACATCGAGATCGGCTTAGAGGAAGACATGTCTTGAGAAGCTACTTCCACAGACATTCGGATTTGAAAACCTTTGAGAAGTTCGGAACTA
The DNA here is from genome assembly GCA_963277665.1 of Viscum album. Taxonomy (NCBI): domain Eukaryota; kingdom Viridiplantae; phylum Streptophyta; class Magnoliopsida; order Santalales; family Viscaceae; genus Viscum; species Viscum album. The sequence continues at coordinate 1,564,364,982 of OY728165.1, forward strand.
AGAAAACTGAAGTTCGGAACGGCCTTAAAACAGAGAGGCAGAGCTTCAAGATGCTGGAGCTTGAAAACCGATGTGGGAGAACCATTTGGGGTCCCCTTTATATAGGCAATGAGAAAATGGTTCAACTTCCACGGTTGATCGAACGGTTGTGATAAGATGAGATCAGATCTGACGGTCAAAAACCAATTCTCTTGAATCCGATCTTTTGAGGTTTTTATTAAAACAAAGAATTAAGAAAATTATAATCCGGAAACAAAATATAAAAAAATGCCCACAAGTAAAATTTGACTATGAAAACTTGGGTAAGGAAATCATACCTTTCGGATTGGCATAAGATGATTATTCTTAATGGGTAATATTCTTACGAAAACAAAAAAAACTTTATTATGAAAAGACAAAATTCGGAAAACTGACTACGCAAAAACAAACTCAGTACGGAAAACTCAGTACGAAAATTTCATTACAAAATTTTGAAAACGAAAAACATATTATGGAAGAATCGGTACGAAAATCCCATTATGAAAATCCCGGTAAGAAAATTTCCATTCTGGATATTTCCATTCCAGAAGTTTTCTATACGAAAATATCCATTCTGGAAAGTTTTAGTTCCGGAAATTCCATTCCGTAATTTTAATTCCGAAATGTTTGAAAATAGTTTTTGAAAAACTTTGTTAAACTGACAATCAAATGTACTCCCCCTATGAAAAGGAGTTTATTGTTGTAAGGAGACTGTTTCAACAGAAAGTTAATTAAGAAGTATTACCTTATGGTTATCATTCCTAACTTCTGTTTAATATATTCAAATATATCAGAAGGAAAAGATTTTGTGAAAATATCAGCAAGTTGATCTTGCGTTCTGTTAAACTGAAGAATAATATCTCCATTGAGTGTGTGATCCCTAAGAATGTGATGCCTAATATCTATGTGTGTTGCATGGGAGTGACGTGCAGGTTTCTTACTAAGGGAAATGGCACTAGGGTTATCACACGAAATTTGAGTTTTAGTAAAACTCAAGCCATTGTCTGTGAGTGTGTGTTGCATCCACAACACTTGAGCACAACAACTTCCAGCTGCTACATATTCATCTTCTGCAGTGGAGAGTGCTACAAGATGTTTTTTCTTGCAGGACCAAAAAACTAATGAATCTCATAAGAAATGACAAGTTCCGGATGTAATTTTTCTATCCATTCTACATCCACCAAAGTCAGCATCAGAAAAGATTTCTAGGATAAAATCATTTCCAGAAGTATAAAATAATCCTAGATCCATGGTTCCCTTAAGGTAGCGAAAAATTATTTTTACTGCCTTTAAGTGAGATTCCATAGGATTGGATTGATATATTTCACATAAGTATACTGAAAACTTTAAGTTTGGTCGACTAGCTGTTAAGTATAGTAGACTTCCTATCATACCTCTAAAAGATGTTTGATCTACTGGTTTCCCAGCTTCATCAAGGTCTAAAGAGTTTGAGGTACCAATGGGAGTACTAATACTTTTAGTGTTGTCATAACCATACTTTTTAAGAAGATCTTTAATATACTTATGTTGAGATATGTAGGTTCCTTTTGGTTTTTGAGAAATTTGAAAACCAAGGAAAAATGTTAACTCACTCATCATACTCATTTCAAACTCAGATTTCATTAGAATTGCAAAAGAGTCGGTCAAAGATTGCTGATTTGAACCAAATATGATGTCATCAACATAAATTTGAACAATCAAATTTTTTTTCTTATCTTTCTTTATAAAAAGGGTTGCATCTGCATTTCCCTTAACATAGTTATTTTGAAGCAAAAATCCAGTGAGTCTATCATACCATGCTCGTGGGGCTTGTTTAAGGCCATACAGATCTTTGGTAAGTCTAAAAACATAATTAGGATGTTTTGTATCTTCAAAGCCAGTAGGTTGTTCAACAAAAGCTTCCTCTTGGACATAACCGTTAAGAAAAGCACATTTCACATCCATTTGGAAAAGTTTGAAATTAAAGAATGCTACAAAGGCAAGTAGAATACGGATAGATTCAAGTTTAGCTACTAGAGCATATGTTTCTTCATAGTCTATTCCCTCTTGTTGATTATATCCTTTAGCAACAAGTCTAGCTTTATTTCTTACTATGACTCCATTTTCATCACATTTATTTCTGAAAACCCATTTTACTCCAATAACAGAAGTTTCCTTAGGTCTTTCAACAAAGGTCCAGACTTTATTCCTTTCGAATTCATTTAGTCATCTTGCATGGATTTAATCCAATCATCATCGCCTAAAGCTTCATCAGTGTTTTTAGGTTCTAATTGGGAAATATATGCTAGATCTTCTACTTCATTTCTTAAGGAACTTCTAGTCCTTACAGGTTGAATTACATCACCAATGATACTATCACTAGGATGATTCTTAAGAAATGCCTGATTTGGGTTTTGAAAAGCCTGTTCATCAACATAGGGTAGAAAGTATTCTGGGGTAAATGTTTCAGGAATATCTTCTTGAACATTAACCTTATCAGAAGGGTCTTTTATCAAAGGTTGATAATTAGTTTTTGAAAACACATCCGTGGATGTAGGCTGAGGTGTTTTAAAAATAACAGGACCTGACTCATCAAATTTTACATGTACTGTTTCATCAATAGTACATGTGTTTTTATTAAAAACTCTATAAGCCTTAGATGTTGTGGAATAACCTAAGAAAATCCCTTCATCAGATTTTGGTGCGAATTTATGTAAGTTATCTTTAGTATTCAAAATGAATACTTTGCAACCAAAAACCTTGAAGTAGGATAGTCTTGGTTTTATACCATTCCATAACTCATAAAGAGTTTTATTCAGAAAAGGTCCAATCAACACTCGATTTATAGTATATCAAGCAGTACTTACAGCTTCTGCCGAGAAATGTCTAGCTATAGAATATTCACTCAACATGGTTCTAGTTATCTCTTGAAGAATTATATTTCTTCTTTCAACTACCCCATTTTGTTGAGGAGTTCTAGGTGATGAAACATTATGTGTAATACCTTTTTTACTATAGAAAGTTTCAAAATCAGAATTTTGAAATTATCCACCATGATCACTATGAATAGTTTTCAATAAAAGGTTTTATCATTTTTAACGTGATCTCTAAAACTTTTGAAATAAGAAAAAGCTTCAGATTTCTTTTCTAGAAAAAAAAACCCAAGTGAATCTAGTGTAATCATCAACTAGAACAAGCACATAGTATTTTCCTCCAATACTTCCAGTTTGTGTTGGACCAAAAAGATCCATGTGCACTAACTGTAATGCCTCGATTGTTGAGACTTCACCGATTGATTTAAAACTAGATTAATTTTTCTTTCTATATTGACAAGGATCACAAACCTTAGAAGAATCAAATCTATGCTCCGGTAGATCCTTAACTAGTTTCTTCTTAAAGAGTTTACATAGTTTACTAAGGTTAAAATGACCTAGTCTACTATGCCATAACCAGGAATTATCTTCCATTGCACTAAGGAAAGGTAAATCTTCGCTTCTAAGATCTTCTAAGAATAAGGTGTAAACATTCTCTTGCCTATTGGAAGAGATAATAAATTCTTCCTTGGAATTGTGAACTAAGCACTTATCATTCCTAAAAATCACAAGGTAACCTTCATCACATAACTGACTTGTGCTAATGAGGTTGTGCTTAAGACCCTTAACAAAAATAACATTTGAAATTAACGTTTTACCAAGAAAAAAAATATTACCAATACCAACAATCTTACCCTTAGCATTATCTCCGAAAGCTACCTTTCCTCCTTTTGTTTAGATAATCTTTTCAGAATATCTTTTGTTACCAGTCATGTGCCGGGAACATCCACTATCCATGTACCATGTATTGTTGCTGGTACTCTCTTTATTTTCCTGAAATCAAGAAGAAAATTAGACTTTAGGAATCCAAACTTGTTTGGATCCGAGATTTCCAAACAATAAAATTTTAGGTACCCACATCTTCTTAGAAATGTAAGCTTTGTGAAATCCTAGAGATTGGGTTTTGTTTAAGGAACAATTCTTTTCCCAGTGACCACCACATTGACACTTGGTACAATATGGGGCACTTTGAGGAACAAAATAATTGTTACTGAAAATTGGTTTTGCATGGGTATAACCAAATCTGGATTTATTTCTTACAGGTCATATTTGGGAATAAATTTTATCAAAATTTTCCTTACCATGGGTAAAGTTTGATAAACACTTATTTAAGGAAAAAATTTTGGACTTGAGTTTTATAACCATGTTTTTATCCTCAAAATCATTAGTTTTAGAACTAGAGCTAGGCTCGAAAACATTTTTATTAGAAATTACTTTTTCTAATTCTTTAGAAAGTTTGTTCTTCTCAGAACTTACTTCCTCAAGATTTTTTGAAATACTTTCAAAATCAGCATTTTTCTTATCAAGATCTTTAGAAAGATCTGATATCACTTTTGTAAGAATAGAATTCCTAGAGTTTGCCTTATCATGTTTCTTATTGAGTTTGGAATTCTCAATCTCAAGATGTTCAGCAAATCTAGAGACTTATTCATAAGTAGGTAAAGTATTTTCTTCATCAGAAGAGGATTCTTCATCAGAAGAGTTATAATACTTACTATCATTAGAATTTAAAGAAACATTGGTCAATGATTCAGCATTTCGTACCTTATCCATAAAACAATGATTATCAATAGGTAATCTGGCTATAAGACCAAGATTCTTCTATCCTGAAGATTCATAATCAGAAGATTAATCTGAAGAGTCACCACCACTGACACTCCAAGTGTCATTAGCTTTCATAACTTTCTTAGCTTTTGCTTTATAATAATTCTTTCTGTTCCTGTTTGAATGTCTTTCTTTCCTTTCTTTCTTTTTGAGCAAAGGGCAATCTGGTCTTATATGTCCAGCTCTCTTGAATTCATAACAAGTAACTTCTCCATCTTTCTTATCTTTCCTTTCCTTTTTCTTATACTTGGATTGGAAATTTCTCTGGCCAGCTATCTTGTTAATCTTTCGAGCAAGATTTGCTAATTCATTTTCTGATATTTCACTCTCACTATAATCTGACTGAAATACCATTTTCTTAGACTTAGATCTAGTTAATCTCTTAGGAGTCTTAGCTTTTATATGATTTGATGTTGTTTGTGAAAGCAACAGTACCATTTCCATTTTTCTTTTTGATGTTGTCAGCATCTCTCTTCATTCTGGTTTCATGTTGGAGAAGAATTCCAAAAAGCTCATCAAGAGAAATCTGAGTGACTTTCCTATTCTCGTCTATAGCTATTCTTTTGGATTCCCATTCATTTGGCATGATATCAATTATCTTATCCACATGAGCTTCATTATCTAAACCTTTCTCTCCCATAGACTGTAGGCTATTTACGATAGTCATAAATCTCTGTTGAACTTTACAGATTGGTTCTCCATAAGGAATGTTGAAGCCATGATATTCAGCTCTGAGCATAGCTCTCCTAGTCTCAATCACCTTAGAAGTTCCAAAGTGTGTAACCTCTAACTTCTTCCAGATACAGTTAGCTGCTTTACAAGAAGAAATTTGGCAATATATATTTCTGGTCATTGAACAAAGTAGAGTATTGCATACCTTATAGTTGAGTTGATATTCTTTCTTTTCCTGGTTAGTAAAAGTTCTAACTTCCTTATCAGGAATTTTATAGTCACCAGTAAGCATAACAAAATTTTCCACTCCAGTATTGATAACAAAAGTCTTCATTCGATCTCTCTAGTACTCATAATCATTTCCATCAAAGATTGTTGGTCTTGTAGGATTTAGATTATCAATTGAACCAACATTAATTCCTGCTATACTTATAGTAACCTTCGGTACACAAACTTGTTAGTAGAAAAAAATTCATAATAACAAAGTTCGAAATGGAAAATGTTCGGAATGACAAATTTCGGAATGATAAAGTGAGCAAGAAAAACTTATTCGAAAGAACAAGTATTTCAGAGACCTGCTCTGATACCAATTGTAGGATTGAAATAGTGATGTAGATGCTCAATATACAAGAGGGGGTGAATTGTATACTTTAAAAATTCCTTTGGAACCTTTAAAGTTAGTTACAAATAACTATATTTTCCTTGAGTAAAGGAAAGGGCTATGTTTAACAAAGTTAAACTTAAGCAAATTCACAACACCTCTAATACCAAATGAAAACTTTGGAAAGAGTTTCCGAAAGTAGGTTCCTGAAATATGGTTCCTGAAATTGAAACTTAACAAAAGATTACAATATGAGATTCTACCTTAAAGCGTATAGAATCTAAATGAAACAGAGTACAAGTAAATAAGTATAAGAAAGTTATACTTTCCTTATAATAAAAAATGTAGCAGAAATAAAACAAGTATTAGAACTACAAGTAACAAGATATAAGTCTTTTAACCCAAAGAGAAGGGTATCCAACAACCTTGGATAAAGGTCCCTTGATTTATACTTTCAAGCAAGTCTATCTTACCCACACCAGGGTAAGCCCTCGATACGAAGATCGGAGTGTCTCTGTCTTTCTATCCCTGCAAGCCCTCAACATCAAGGTAGTTGGCAACCTCTGTTTTCCTCAGCAAGGAAGCCCTCAAACATCAAGGTAGTCGGTACCTTTGTCTTCCTATCCCCGGAATTCCTCAAATGTAATCAATAACATTAGGAGTCGCACGAAGCTTTGAGAGTTAATAAGAGCCTCTCTCTCTAGAAATCACTTCAGGCATGTAATCAAATGAGTCGAAGATCAGTCAGCCTTTCAGTAGCACCGAGCTCTTTCAAATGAGCTCCTATTTATAGGTAAGGTCGGCCTCCTTCCCAACGGTCATATTTTCCTTAAAAATCGGAGGGACCTGTACACGTGTCACTTAGCCAACGGTTAGTTTTATAACAGAATAGACGACATCATTTTATAACAAAACAAGTGTAACAGAATGTATGACACCGTTTAAAATCTTACTCAAAAGATTCGGAGTGACGGTTCGGAGTGAAAGTTTGGAGTGTAAGGAAAATAATAAAGATTAGTCAAAATATAAAGGCATAAGCAAAATGAAAGTTTGGAGTGAAAAATTCGTAGTCAGAATAAATTCAGAGTGTACAAAACAGAGATGATCAGATTCTGTTTAATAGATGAATTTGGAATGAGACTTCGGATTGAGAATTCGTCATCAGAACTCGTAGTGTGAATTCCTCATCAGAATTCATAATCGTAATTCATCATCAGAATTCGTAATGAGATTTCATCTTAATAATTCGTAATGAGAATTCGTATCGAGAATTCGGAATGAGAATTCATCATCAGAATTCGTAATGAGAATTCGTCATCATAAATCTTATTGAAAATTCATTATCCGAATTTGTAATGATAATTCGTCATTAGAATTCGTAATGAGAATTCAATGTTGAACTTCATAAGGATTCGTATCCTGAATCTGGAATAGGACTTAGTCAGAGTTCGTATCCGGAATTCGGAATGATACTTTATTACAGTTCTCATTTGGAATTCGGAGTGTAACTTCCTTATAGTTCTTATCCAGAATTCGTATCCTAAAACAGAATACTTTATATCAAAGTTTCAAACAAATCCAAGAAAACAGAAATGAATCCAAATTTTATACTTAGGAAAAATATGAGTGAAAATATGATAAGAAAAATTTTTCTTAGAAAAGCGATTTTCCTTATAAAAGCAATTTTCCTTATAAAAGCAATTTTTCATATAAAAGTGATTTTCTTAAAGATAAGGTGTTTCTGAATTTCAAAACAAGAAGGAATGGAAAAGTCATAAGGAAAACCTTATTGACTCAACAGTCCCCTCTCAAAATCCCCTACAGTTTCCAGTCCTCTCCATGAATCTCCTCTCCCACTCCCTTCCCGATTCTCACCTCTAGCCTGAACCGCTTCCGTTGGAGATTTCGGGTCTACTCCTAGCTTTGGTTTCTAAATCCCATCATGGCCTCCACCGTCTCTGGATCCTCCACATCTTCTGGCTCCGCTTCCGCATTCTCCGCGTCCGACTCCTCCATGCTTCCTACAAAAACCCTAGGTGTTATTATTCTATGAAAAGTAGTCTCTTTTATTAAATGAACTATATCAGAAGATAACATTTGTTTCATCTCATAGTTTTTATTCAGCTTTTTTAAGGTCCCCCTCCTACTCTACCATCATCAACTTCTCTTACGTAAACCACTAGACTGTCTGAATCTTCTTCTGCATTGATTTTATTTTTTTGGTTCTTGATCCATGAATTAATTTGATATTTTAGTGAATTTTTAGGATTTGAACTGGGTCTTTATTATTATTTTCTTTCAATATAAATTATTTAAGATGATTTCTTTATTTCCTTTCACTGGTTTTATGTCATCAATTCTTTCAGTTGTAGCCATTGTTCTTGAAGATTATTATTTGGAATCATTACGGTAAATTAAATTTAATAGAAAGGGTTTTCATGTTTAAAATTATAGAGAAATGAGTCTCACGAAAATTGTTAGTGATATGCAGAGAACGATTCCAAACAAGGAAGCTGCGTTGAACAAGAAAACTCTTCGACCAGTAGAATCAGTGTAGGTGCGCCAATGGCCATGACTAAAAACCCAACTTTAATTTATGAATGAAATTGTGTCTCAATGTAGGATCACATATAGAAAAGTAATGGTAATTTTTTATTTTTATGTATTATAATGTGTGGATTATTTTCATTTCTCGAGTTGGGTTCGCATTAGAAAACAAGATTTTTTATGGAAGGTACCGGTTCTTATGAAAGAGGTACCTAGAAATTTAGATGGGACTATCACTGTTTCCTATATTTTCTCCTTCAATCTTCTTTACTGAACATTAGTTAGAGTTTTTTTTCTGGTTGAAACCTCTCATCACATTGTTCTTGGTTTTATGTGTAAATGCATACTGGATTTTTTGGGTTCTTGATCCATGAATTTATTTGATATTTTAGATAATTTTTAGGATCTTAACTAGGTCTTTATTCTTATTTTCATGCACTGTAAATGATTTAAGATGATTTCATTAAGTCCTTTCACTGGTTTTTTGTGATCAATTATTTTGGTTGTAGACATTGCTCTTGAAGATTATTATTAAGAATCATTATGGTAAATGAAATTTAATAGAAAGGGTTTTCATGTTTAAAAGTTTTGATAAACGAGTATCATGAAAATTGTTAGTGATATGTAGAGAACGATTCCAAACAAGGATGCTGCGTCGAGAAAGAAAACTCTTCGACTAGTAGAATTAGTGTAGGTGCGCTAATGGCCATGACTAAAAACCCAACTTCAATTTATGAATGAAATTATGTCTCAATGTAGGATCACTTGTGGAAAAGTAATGGTATTTTTTTCTTTGTTTATCTTCTAATGTGTGGATTATTTTGATTTCAAGAGTTTGGTTCGCATTGGAAAACAAACTTTTTTATGGAAGGTACCGATTCATATGAAATAGGTACCTAGAAATTTAGATGAGAATTTCACTACCTCTTATATTTTCTCCTTCAATATTCTATACTAAACTTTAGTTTCATTTTTTTTTTCTGGTTCAAACCTCTCATCACTTTGTTCTTGGTTTTATGTGTAAATGCATACTAGATTTTTTGATTCGTTTGACTTAGATGTCTACTTACTGGGATTTGTTCCATTGTGTTGTAAAATAAATGTACACATTGTTGAACTGGAATGCATCTCCACCTAAACGCCTATACTACCCCTTCTAAGGGTACCTACTATTTTTGGGTTCTTATGTACCATGGAATATGCATCCAATTTCACGTAGATTTGGATTGACCTTTATGCAACTCAATATGCCCTTTGAATGCCACAATAATGACCCTTACCTAAATTTTACTACCCTTCCATGAATCAAGATTATAATTTATACAATAGATGAAAACCAGCCTTACTCTTACATGAACATATAATACCCATCACTATGTTTCATTATCCTCACATGATTCATAGTTCAGATTTCACTACTGGATTAAAAACAATTTTACCCTTTTGATAACATAAAAGACCCTTACGTGAGGTAGAGTTAACTCTCTGAAAAACTAGATTTATTTATCTAAATAAATTATGTTCTGTATAAGACAAAATAAAATGTCAAAGGATAAAACTTACACAACCGTAATATGTGACAATAGCAGACACTATTCTGATTGACTATACTATTAAGTTGTTCTGTAGCAGTTCTCCTGTTATTTTTTCATAATAATATATATCATTTAATCACATTAAATTTTAATTACAAAATACAGGGCCCAAAATGTTGGTTGTTGATATGTTGAGTCTAATGCATAATCCATGTGCAGGGAATTTCCTTTTCATTGATGCGTGTTGTGTAATTTCAACGGTTTCATCATCCTAGTTCTATAATCATGCCCCACCTCCACTAGATTTGTTTGTTGCTTCATCAAGTGTGCCATCCAGCTCAGAACAATGGTAAGTTCCAAGGAGAAGTGCTAAATTGTGGACTACCCGAACTCATTTTCAATTCCTAATCACATAAATCTCTGACCACTTGTGTGTGATATGCCTTATTACCAACAAACAATAATGTTTACCCAACATTAAGTCTCAAATTATCACTGTAAATACTGGTTCTTATTTCAGTTATTTTGGTAATTGTAATTACTTTTAATCATAGAAGGGAATGAATTTAGACATTTTGGGCTATGTTGTGGAATTTTTACTTCCTCGCAGTTTGTATAATGTGATATTTTGTGATTTATTATCCATAATCACTTATGATTTCAATACATTTGGTAGATTATGTATGTATCTGTCCGCTACAGTTTTAAAACCTTCGAACATTACCACATACTATCCACTACAGTTTTAAAACCTTGGAAAATTGCAGGTACATGATGGAAGAACTGATGAGGGGGGGATGGGAGGGGGAGATGTGGGCAGGGGGGAAGGGGCGGCTGTGGGAAGCGGCTAGGTAGGGGGGATGAGGAGGTGGGAGGGTGAGCTGCTGGGAAGGGATGGGAAGAGAAGCTTCTTAGAGGGGAGGGGAGATTAGGAGTTGGGTATAGGGAGTAGGGGGGAGGATCTGGGATGGTTGCAGAGGAGATGAGGTGAAGGGATGGGTTGATGAGGGTAGGGGGGAGGCCTTGGTGGGTGAAGAGGTTGTCCGGGGGGTTATGGGGGAAGGGGCTGGAAAGGAGGGGGCAGTATTGGGGGAAGAGGCTGGAAAGGGGGGGACTGTTGGGGGAAGGTTCTGGGCAGCGGGGAGGCTGATGAGGGAGGGGGAGGTGTTGGTATGGGGTGTGAAACAATCAAAGGAGGGGGGTGTTGACATGCTGAGCAAGGTGTGGGGGGGGGGGGGGGCTGTACAGGGGAGGGGACTGGTGGGGCTGGAAAGGGGGAGGGAGTGCTGGGGGAAGGGGATGGCCAGAGAGAGGACTAGTGGGGGACGGTTCTGGGAAGCGGATGGATGATAGATAGAAGACTGGGGAGGGGGTTGAAATTATGGGAAGGGTTTGGGGAGGGAGGGTCTGGGCAGGGGAGTGGACTAGTGGGGCTGGAATGGGGGGGAGTGATGGGGCTGGCCAGGGGGACTAGTGGGGTAAGGGGATGGGCAGGGGAGGGATGACCGGTAGTGGGGGAGGTGACATGCTGGGTAGAGTGTGGGGGGGAGGGAGGGCCTGGGTAGGGGAGGGGACTGCTTGGGATAAAAGGGGGGTGCTGGGGGAAGGGGCTGGGTAGGGGAGGGAACTGGTGGGGCTGGAAAGGGGGGGAGTGCTGGGGGAAGGGGCTTTCCAGGTGGGACTAGTGGAGGACGGTGCTGGGCAGGGGAGGGACGACATGTAGAGGAGTAGGGAGGGGGGTTGACATGTTGGGAAGGGTGTGGGGGGGAGGGAGGGTGGGGCTGGGCAGGGTAGGGGACTGCTGGTGCAGGAAGGGGGTGCTGGGGGAAGGGGTTGGGCATGGTGGGGACTGGTGGGGGAAGGTGCTAGGCAGGGAGAAGAGGGTCTGAGCTGGGGGGAGTGGAGTGGCAATGGACAAGTGACTGCTGTAATGAAGGTATAGGTTAAACGGGGGGGGGGGGGGGGGATGGACTCGAGGGTAGGGGAGGGGCAGGGTAGTGACGATGGACTATGCGGGGGACAGGTAATACCCTAGGCAGCAGGTGTGGATTATATTTTCACAGCTACTGCCCTAGGTAGTTGGTGTGGATTTTATTTTTCCTCTAGAAATAGTTTTTAGTTTTTCAAAATTGTCATGTATATTTTCTGATAGAGTATGTCTGGTTACCATTTTCTATTATTTACTTCAATTAGTAGTGACTATTCATTTTCATTTTATTTAATTCATTTCATTGAATATTTGTACAAAATATTCGTAGATGAATATTTTAAACAAATACTCCATTTGATTATGACATGATTTTTTTTGACTTCAGTAGATTAACCTATTATTTTTTCATAGTTGTATGTCTCATTTACTCACATTCATTTCTAATTACAGGTTGCAAGGATCAATATAACTGTCAACAAACATGACAAACTGCAACACTACATCAATGATGCATGGTGGTACTGGGAGGCTTTTCACTGCACGTTATGATCACATGAATTGTAATATGATATGCACACCCACTGTTGTTGAAAAATATGGTTCCTGTTTATGTTGTCAAACATTTATCTACTACTGAAATAGTATTGATGTTTTATGATCATTGTTAAATTACATTCCATACTCCTATGTCAAAGGTGAAACTATAGTTATGTTATCTTACCATGATTCTATTTCATTGTTAAACTATTTCAAGTATCTGCAAATTAAAATTTCATACTTTTTTTTATGATTGAATTTATAATTTCAATATAATATTTATTAATTTTCATTCTGTTTCATTGTTGGTTCCTTTATTGTTAGTTTTATACAGAAGGCTGCTCAGTATCTAAATTATGTTCCTCTTTTTCTGTAATTTTTTTCCTCATTATGCATGTAATTTTCTTTTCAAATATATTCAATATTAATATAAACTATTATGTTTTATAAATAGTAATCTGTAGTTAATAATAATAATTATTTTATAGTGTCATTCATCTCACGGTCAGAGTACTTGTATTCTATAAATATATTCTACCATTGCATTGACAGGTCCACATATAATCTCAATATAAGGAAGATAATATGGGTTGCGGGGATTTTTCATCCTCCTATATCATAGAAACCATAGATTATAGGAATAAATTCAGATCACAAAGATAAATTTATGATTTAGATACCCAAAAACGTAAAATTTTGGAGAGTAAGAAACAACCAAAAAAGATATACAATAAAAAACACAATTATTCCTTGTTGAACTACCCCATACAATACTATTTTAAAAACAATAATCCCAGATGACAGCTCACCATCCTTCCTTAACTGAAAGAGGCAATCCAACCATAATCCCAAAAGAATCCTAATTTAGTACTACCCATAATCATTTATTTTTAGTTAATTACCAAGCTGTCCAATTAAATCAATGCATACCTATTAGTATACAAAGTTTATTTTAACAATATAATTATAATGTTTTTTTTCCATTATCAATATTATTATATATTACAATTCTATGATTATTAAGTTATTTATAAAATTATTTATCATTAATTTATCATTATCAACCTTAAATCATCATTATTTATCCTCATTATATAAATTATTTATTTTTTACCATCCCTTTATTTTAGATAAATTTGTCAACTATTCTACTCTGAGGATGAAAAATTTGGTTAAATAAAAATATATCTAATTACAAGAAGTATTAATCATGAAACTCAACAATAATTTAATCATGGGTAACTTCCAAATTATCCAAAAAATAACTCTCTGTTATCTTTTCCACGTAATCATCATCTGCACTAATAAACAAATATACCCACATATTCAAGATTATTCCCACCCAAAACAATGTAACCAAATGATTATTACATTTGAATACAATCATAAAAAGGGGACTAATATTTAAATACATTGAAATGTTTTGTACTATCTATTTACTAGTGTAAATTATTATAATGTGGGAGAAAAATAATACTGCAACCAATGCACATAAGTTTAATAGACATATTCAATTGAAAATAATTATACTATAATTAAAGAATTATTTTCACTATCATGATTAAAATAATTAATTATGAGAATATTTCCCATGTTAATAAAACTACTATTATTCCACATAGAGTAGAAATAAAAGATCAATGAATAGTTTAATCATGTTAATATGTTTTTATAAATTATTTATATCTAAATTATTACAATATTTATTATTTTTCATTATTTTCTATCTATATGTTCTATAATCAGTCCCAACCATGGGAAATAAAAAATTAATCATATATAGTCATAACATGAATCTTTCATACTATTCAAAAAATATCACAAACTCGTAGGTGCAATAATAACATAATCACATTTCAATCTATTCTATTTCAATTAATTAATAAAATTTAGTTATATATATTATTATACTATAAAAGATTACTCAATAAGTATAAATGTTTTAAAAAATAAGATATTCCAAATGAAGCGTATCAAATACCATTCCATAATATGAATCTTTGGGGTAGCTAATTCATGGATTGATGAAAAAATGATAAACTACCACAAATAAATATATAAACCACCTCCGGACCATACTAGAAAAATCTGTCATATATCCTTATACAAATAAGTACCCAATTGAGATGAACCCTCACTACTAAAATGATTTATAAAAAAGGTCAATAGAAAAAGGACCAAAGATATGAATACTGATACCTTTATTAGAAGGATATTAAACACCACAATCATAGTATTTTTAATCCATGAAATCTTAATTCTAATAAGAATGTATTTTCTAGGATTTCATAGTGTTTGATGGAATAAAATATGAGATGAACCAACATACATACAATTTATAGGGGAAGCCAGATCGTCCTCTATCATGATATGGAAATATAAAAAATTATCATATTTTCTCATATCAAAACAGGATTTGGTATTCCAAATCATCAAGATGATATATCCACCACTTATTAGAAGCTATATTATCAATATAAAATTTTAATACTCTACATTGTATATTATGGTAATCCAACACCATATTAGTATTCCTCAACCCTTACACCAATAAAGAACAACCATGAAACACTAGAAATAGCCTCACATTCTCCACATCCCTCAAAAATCATAACCATTCCAAAAAAAATCCATAATATTGTATTAAATAACTGTGTTTCAAATATAATTAATCCCCTTGAATCATTAATAGGGAAAACTACCTGATATAAGGAACATAAATTTTTTTTTCCGTGAATTTTTTTTTCCTAACAAATGATCAAAATTCATCGTGAAAGATTTAAAAAATTTATCCAATAACCGAACAATATATTATACCATAAAATAAAATCTCTATTTCCTCTAAAGAGGGTGATATTTATCTTCATGTTTCACACCTGTACTTCTCCAGAAGCATCTCAAGAAACACTCCCTTCCAAATGGGTCTCTCAACTCTAAAATGGGAATATTTTTTTTGAATAAATCAAAATGGATAACTAAATACATTCCTATTTTTTATACCTAAGTTTCACCGTTAATCTAAAATAAAAACTCTGTGTTCTATAAATAAAAAATATCCTCCAACATTTGCTTTACCACATTTGTTTCACCTATATACCTAAAACACAACCATAAACCCAAATACATATTCTAAATAACCTCAAAATAGATTCATGTCCCTCGAATCATAATGTAAATTTCTTGAAAATCCAAGATTTTATACTGATTTCTTTGTGATTGCATTATTGTGTATGTGATGGTTCATTTAAGGATACCCATATAGTTATATTAAAATGATAACTTACCTAGAAGATGATTTTTGACAGACATCCCATTGAAAAATATTAATTAAAAATAAATAATAATAATAATAATATTGTTATTAATATAATAATTAGGAAATTGAAAATATTTAGAAATTTATGTTATCCATCGATGCTAGAGTATTACAAAAACCATATATAATAATAATTTAGTATACTGATTTCAATATTATAACTGATGAATTTTTATTCCACTACTTATGAAACATTTCATTTTAAGTTTATATTTATATTTATTGAACCTATATTTTATTTTTCATGTCATGAATTATTAAGACCATTTTTATTTGAAATATGGGATGTTATCATGATGTTTTTTAGAATATATTATGGTGGCAGAATTTATGCTATGGGTTTATAACATATAGTTCATATTTTTATAACATATATGTGTATATTATTTGTTATATATTTATTAATTTATAAATATATATTATTATTATAAAACTCTTATCATAGAATAAAATTAGCAGTGATGTAATTATTGATAATGGATAAGGTATAAAAATATATTATATAAATGTTTTTATTAGGATGTGTTCATAAAATAATATTTCGAAATTATTATTATTTATATTATATTTATTTTATTATTATTATATCATTGAAAAAGAGATAAATCTCTTGGATAATATCCCATTGGAGCTGACACGAGATAGGGGATCCAACCATATTCATTATTTTTCTAACTTTCAATGATATGTGAGGATTCGTGACCAAATGGATCTATATCTTCATTCTTATATCCTTTATTCTTATTATTCTTCCTATTTCAACCTCCACATACACTATTATATATTCTTAGGTTGATGAGAAAATAGATATTTACATATTATTTAATAATATTTGAATTCCAAGCATATTTTTGAAATATATATCCCAAAACCATCATTTCGATTAGCTATTTATCTATATATAGTGAGGATTTTGTTGTTGTGATTATTTATATGTAGGTATATCATATTAATTCATTTTATTAGATAATAAATTAATTCATTGTATTTATAAATGTTCTATTTATAAATTTAGTATCAATATAAGACATGTTTTTTGAAATTATATAGTCTCCCCCTTATCATTGTCAAGTTGAGTTTGAGATAATGTAAAATTTATCCAGTTTTATATTTGAAATAATTGATCTACCTTCGTAGAATGTGATTGATAAAATTTCAAAGAACCAAACATTAGTTAAAATGAATTTATAGAAGTTTTTTTGAATTATTTTATATTTTATTAAAGGGGGTTTCTTGATATTCATATACTATTTTTCAAGATTTATATATTATATGTGAAATATATTTTATAAAATATATTTTGGATTAATTTTTCTACGATTAATTTATATGTGTTCTTTTGAGGTATTAATAGTTTTTCAAAAATGGGTTTCATCATGTTGGGATTAATAAATTTTTGTTTAGTGTGTTTTATGTGATTACCTACATTGTGATTATCTATTTAGTATTCCATATATGTAATGGATTTATAATTGATTTTTATGTTGGGTATTATATTATATAATGTAAAAATATTCTATTATGTTGATTTTTTTATTATGGTACAAATTAATTTTTTATACTATTACTTTTTATAGATTCCATATCATATCGATTTATTTGGAACTCATGAGAGAAATGTATGGCGATATTGGGATTATTAGATGAGTTCTAAAAATGTGTACGATTATTCTCTATCTATATTCCTCTACATTAATTAAAAATATTCTAAGGGTTATTTTATTATAGCGAAAATGAAGGTATCTTAGGGTTTATAAATTTTTATATCATATTAATACCAAATAATTTTTTTCTATAGATATGTTCAACATTGTTTCTATTGATTATAGGTTTTCACCTTATAATATCAAATACAAATTTATCTAAATTTTTTATGTTTTTTATTTTCCTCACTAAATTAGATTCATATTTACATGATATATCACTATGTTTTCAATATTGTAACATAGTATTGAATGAAAATGATGAATATTTTATTAGTATACATTAATGTTTATATATTATAAAATTATTTTTTTAATTATATTTCCATATAAATTTATTAGGTTTTTTATTAAAATGAAAATTTTATATTTATTGTGGATTTATATGGTTTATTAAATCACACAAATTATAAATAACATCATGTGTCTCTATCATATATAACCATGAACTTATTTCTAGATATTTTTTATGTTTTAGTTACATGAACTAAAATATTTTCCCTGTAATAGAGCATTAAAATAATTTACATGTGGGATTTTCCATATGACACATCAATTAGATCTGAATTTATTTTTCATTTTACATATATCATCTAGAAAATTTTGACATTTGTTATTAATTATTTTAATTATGAAGTATAGAAAAATGATATACTGGTTTTTATTTGTTATTTTTATAGTCATTGATTATTTTTTGAGAATCAGAAAACCATTCCCATTTTCCCTTTTGTGACACCCCTGGATGTTTTATGCAATTTGCACAACACAAAATAGACTAAACCATTGCTCAGAGTTAGGTCTCCACATGACCTCAAGTAGACGTCCTCATATTCCAGAGGCTGATAACTACTATCGAGGGTTTAATGGGGATATGCGGGGAGAATATACCCTATTTACCATACTATACTGCAATAGAAAACATATTAAATAAAGGAAAAAATAAAAAATAAATGGACACATTCATTATTAACCATTTTGTAAATAGGGTATAAACTGAAACCAATGATAAATATACCATTTCATGCTAATAGTGTCAAATGTGAAAGAAACCAAAAATAAAGAAAATATGTTTTATCCACAAAAAAGATCCTAAATCCATTTATGGATACTCATACATCCATATTCCATGACCAACTAATCTCTTTAGCATATGGCCCTTTCACTTTTCCTGACCTCCAACACTAAAATCTGCCCAGGTACGTAATGGAGGCCCAAGAAGGGTGTTACTAAAACTCTATATGCAACCACCAACCATGTAATCAATTTCTAGTCTAAAACTATAGTGCATATAGTTATTAAATAAATGGTAAGGTAAACCAACATATAACTCATGATCCATCATTTAACAATTCATATATCCAGTTCAATCACTTATGTTCATTATTTCACTTGTTCCATGGATTAAAATTTTACATCATTTACAAAATAGATTAAGATGTCTAATAATCATGTTTAAGGGTATACATAAATTTCCCTATCTAACTAGGGATAAACATTACAAAAATAATTACAGGTCCATTACCTTTGATCCTCTCTCTAGGGTGTATCATCTGATGCAATCATTATGGCCTAGAGCCTCAGTCAAACTCTCTAACCCATACACGCTTTGATCAGGGCTTAGAAACATACTACAACCAGACCTACGTGGGAATTTTTTTCCACTACCCTACACCACTATTCCATGTACACATGATTATTTAATCATTTACCACATAAACCATATCATAAACTATTCATAACATGTACACCTAACATTTCCAATTCGTATTTCATTCAACATATAAATCTGTATCAAGAATTAATCCATTTAGTAATTTATATTTTTTTTACACATTATCCCATTTAACAAAATTTATCCATTAACACACATTATCCCACTTAAACAATTCAATTACAAACACATAATTCATTTGAAACATTCACATTCTTCCATTTAAACCTTTTTCACATATTTCCAAACAATCCATTATATAATTTTCACTGAATAGACACTTAATCCCTTGGTTCCTATTTATAATACATCTAAAATATCAACATATTTATCATTGTATCTACTTCAGAACAATGTAATTCAATTCTTAACATTACAACAATCCTTTTTCGAGAATGCTAAAACACCCACTGGGTGGCCCCAAATGGTTTAATCAGTCTAAACACATCCCATTGTGATTATGGGAGTTATAAATCATAATTTATACAAAATGTTTTCAAAATAATACTAAATTCCAGAAATTAACATCAATAGGGAATAAAAATCACAAACACGCATGAAAACATAGACAACAAGACTATGGGATATAATTGGTTGACCACTTACCTCAAATCTATTTTTGGGAATTCTCTTAATCATATCCTTATATCAGAATTCCAGAATCCTATGAATCCCAAAACTATGATCCACTAGAAAATATGGATTTATGGATTAGGAAGAAGAAGAACATAACCATTATATGTAATATAGAAAAGATAATAAAGATGAGCTTTACACTCACCTAGAGCTTCAATATGCACCTAATGACACACCAAATATCCTAGGACTGAATGAGATCAGCCCTTGGGATGCATTGGGTGATTAGGTTCCTCATTAGGGTTTCATGAAAAGTAATGAGGTGTAAAATATGGTAGACCACATAAAATAATCGTGGGGAAAGGGTAAATTCTTACATTTTGAAGGGAACACGGTTTGGCCCCACATGTTTGCAAATAGTGGACCAACATTACACCTTCCTCTATCCAAGAGGGGTCCAAGTTTCATGGTTACATGAAAAATCCTGCATATTATGAATAATCGTGCACTAAACAAAAGAAATGATTCTATCAATGGTTCCAATATTTGGATACCACCCATTGGATCATTTACACTAATTGTGCGCTAACCGTGAAACATCCATAGGTTGGTCCAATTAAAATTTGTTTCATGTCCCAAACCCCTATAACACCACCGAGCTACTACATACACCTATAAAAAATTAAATTTTCCAATTAAAGTGATTTAAACCGAAATAAAACAACAAAATACCCCTATGATGTCCATGATCCTACAACCAACTCACCTTATAACAACTCATCCAAAATCTGCACTCCCAATCATCCATGAGCTTCTGTGGTAAAGAGATTGGTCCAATCAACCCACATATCTAACTCCCTCTCCCAAGATCCTTCCTAACCAATTCAGTGTTACTAAAGAACTCAATCCAATTACACAGTATTTCCACACATTACATTCTCACTAAGACCCACACAACAAACTTTATTCTCCCCAAATGACGCATCAACCTCAACCAAAGATCATCCACAAGAACCCCATGGGCATCCTAAGAAACACTACCTAAATTAAGACACAAGTAAGCATCACACATAGAATCATACAATCATGGGGGATCCAATCAGACCTCCATCATCTCGATCCTCTTCGTAACTCTTGGTCCAAACCACTTGGTTCAATCTTAACATGTTATCAAAACACAAATGATAACCCGAACATGACATCATCCAAAGAAACCCACAGAACTCCCAACCACATCTCTTTATCTATACTAGTCCAAAAACAAAGGCATAATGGCCCCATTATATAATAGACAATCCTAAGAACAAAAACAAATACTCAGGGTTATCAACCTACCAAACCTGATCCAACACTCATCACCAAGGCTATATCACCAGAATGGTACTAACTCGAGTCCATCCACAACCCGAAACATCAATTCATCGACTGAATGCTTTCCTAATGTGGTGATCACTACAATACAAATTATTTCACCCCCACCATCCTCATATGGTTAAAAAAATATTTTTTCAAAGAAATTCATCCAGAACCTAAACATATGTTTAACAATATGCATGATGTGTCCCCCAACTCTTGTAAAAAAAACATCAATGAGGACTTCATCGATTTTTGGTATACAACCTTATCATCGAAACCACCCAGAATGACATACCTTCCCAACCCATTTGTGGAAAATGCACAAATTGAAATCCCTCATGTTCAACATCATTTATGAAATTCAATTTCCACTATAAACATCATTCTGGAGGTGGGTCATAACTTACCATGCCTATTCTTTTTTACCATATTATATCAATCCACACATGACTATATTATCCCCAAGCACCCATCTTCAAATATTAACATGCTACCCCATTCAGAATCTCATGGAGCCAACTCAATAAAGGCCTATCACTAACATTTAACAAAACTATAAGAGACATTCCATAACATCTAGTAGAACTCCTCCATCATGGTATCCAATACCCTATAAACATTCATTATTCTATATTGAAACCATATACATTCTAATCATAAGAACACCCACCATGCATACACTGAAGAAAGAAAACTAGGTTTTTACTCAACAACCACTTCCAATTTTGGAAATGTACTTTTCACTATAAAACATCCCCTAAAGGTAGTATAAAACTCACCACATTTTTCGCTTTTCCCTAGCCTAGTTAGGCGCCCCCAACTGACTCACCATAGAAATGCATAGCTTCCCTATTGTCATGCCATTACCATACTCGTCCAAGAAGCATTCACTCGTAAGGAAACTCTATTGTCAACCAAACAAAACTACCAGAGTCCATTCCCGACCTCCAATTAGGATCACGAACACAACATCCCATTCGATGAATTGTTTTCATTCCTTACCAAAACCTTAAATGAAATTAACACATGCATCCGAAATATCATTTGGAATCACCAAGAATGCCAAGAAAGTACTCGAATCATCCAACCACAACATCCAAGGCCCAACTATAATTTTTCAGGAACCCAATGTTCATATGACAGGCTGCCCGTAGGCATCCTGATGCCACCACATCAACTCCACACTATACTCCACCCTCTGTGGACAGACTCATCAGTCCCCACCTTAAGTTTCTTGTTACTATAACATTTCTTAAAAAACTCCAACAACCACTGCTAATTCGTAAATCATATGTTCAATCCCAAAACTCAGATTTTTCTGTCTAGTTTTTTCTAGAAAAGAACAAACCTCACTCGATACTCATTCCTGGAATTTGAGAATGGAACCCACGACATTTGTCGACACCTAGGACATCTTGAGGAACTCTCCCGTAGATGATCAATGGTGTTTGTCCCACTATCCATATCCATATACCACAATAATATAATAATCTTCATGATGTGCCGTATTTCACATGGGGTAAACCTATAACATTATCAATATACCATGGATAATGTCCAGATGATTTTCATGATCATCACTAGACAAAAGTATGCTAAGAAATCATCAACAAACACAACCATTAACCATTCATCACTGATGACACCTAACACTATGGGAAGAATTGACATAACAATAGCCAAAGGCTCCCCTACCAACACATATATAATCAGCACTTAACCACCATTTCTCAAGAATTATTTCTTACATAGACTCACCACCACTCCATGTCCTTCAACCAAGTATCCATCAACAAAACTTTTCATGGCACTAGTACCACCTCAACACACGATATCATTCCACACAACCTATGATGTAAAAAATGAGACTCAATGGTCCTTCACACCAATCAAAAACCATAGTATCCCTCAAAGACATGCTTCCCCCTTCTATTCCATAGTGAATGACATATTCTTTCCTAGAGCAACCTCTTCTCCCATCCCAAATTGACCTGATCTTTATCAGTGAGTTCCCACATTTAGAACACATAAAATACCCAAAGGTCTCAAATTTTCTTGTGACCACACATTAAAACTGATCTCAGTTTACACAATCCAAACATCACCATGTCTATATCAACACTTTCTTAGTCACCTAACCATGAATCCTTGTCCGTTAGTCCCATCAGCCTTATGACATTCAAGACATCTCACCCCAAAACAAAACCATTCATACAAACTAGGACAATCATGTGACCACCCTCACCTTGTGTGTCCCCTTCATAAGAAAAACATTCATCCACGCTTCATCCACACTCATATAATCCACTCAAAGAAAACATTAAGGCCCCCATTAATCATTATCCAAATAAATGGGTCAGAAACCAAAATGATATGGCCTTTTCAATCCAACCAAACCACCAACTACCAGCACTCGTGTTCCTTTCTAAAAAGAACCATATCACAACCATAACATTTACAAAAACATGATTTTACTCATTATGAATCAATTATGGAAATGAAATGTCTCTATGATTCATATTCCAAAGAACCTACAAAAATAGACTAACCTCCCTCGTGGTCACCATCAGTTTCCCAAGACTTTCAAATAAATTTCAAAACTCGATTTGCATCTCCCAAAACCATTTCCCTTCACACATATCCCCCTAGTCCAATCATGTGCCCGACTAAATCGAAATCACTCACTTATGCCTCACACACTAAAAAATTCTCACATAATGATCAACCACTCTCATGGGTAACTTTTCGAGGGTTGAATGACACTAACAACCAAATTAGTGTTTGGGGTAACAAGTCACTAGGACCTCTATCTTTGCCATATACATAATAATTTTAAACAGTCACCACTCATTATTGGATCTAGAACCGCTGTTCTTGAAACACTACATCCAATACACCAAATAAATCATTTATTCTATAGTCCAAGCCCGAAACAACACAATAACCTCCAACAAAACCATGAACCAAGAAATAAATTCCTAACCCCAATGTAAACCGCACAGTCAAAACCCACAAGGGTATAAAATTCCATTCCATTAGATGATAACAATTACCCTAAAGTTTATAACCTAACCAAAGGTACACCAAAAGACACCCTTATATCTAACACCTCAAAGTCATCATTTTCTCCAAAATAAGGCATTCTCACTACCCAAACCACCCATATATAGAATATATTTTCAACACTACGCATACCCCCACTTCAATTTACCTTCATGTTCTAACCATTCGCATGCTCAAAAATTATGTCCAATCTCTTTATCAATCATCAAAGGGCGATGCAGCCAAAATCCTGTAGTTAGATCAAACAGTCTTAGCACGACCCCTCCTGTGTCCAGCTTCCTCATTTGGATAAAATGAGTGATATTTTTATGGAATTTATCAACCCATATATTATCTTGGACCAACATATTCTCTTTCTCCAATACTAGTGGAGCATTCTCAAAAATATACACTTATCACCCAACTATCACACTGGAGGACTCCGCAACTCCCTGAGAGGGATGGGTTGAATCTGGGTTTCAACTATTTCATTTAAACTGAAGGATCATGTTTCCATGTCAGTAATAAACTATTAAACCAGTCTGAAGAGGAAGTGGAAGAAATAAACAATCACTTGAAAACCAATGACACTACGATTTTACTTAGTTCACCACTAAGGGCTACATCCAAGGAGCATATTCCAACATTTTTTCAATCGAACCAAAAACCAATAACATTCACTAGTTGCGGATTACAATGTTTTATCATAGTTACACTATACTAGGCACCCTATCATTACAAGGATCAGGGATAACACATTGCATCCCTCAGATCACTTCCACTGACACCTCCTTTCTCACTGTGCTGGAAGAGTCATCACATGATATTTTTACATGAAGGTCGCTTCAATTGTTCAGAATTATTTCATGCATCCCCAAATGTGAATGGATTTTCCATTGATGTCCCAAAATCACTCACATATGTAATTTATTATCTCATATCGTGATATGTTATGAAGATTAATTTAGCTAATTTATTTGGCAAATTTTCAGGCTTCCTTTGGTGTTCTATGTAATGATACTATTTCCATGTACCAAAACTATTTTCACATACCATCTAGCTCCTTTGAGTACCATCCATATCCTCTAAGAAATGCACTAATCCACATCCTGTCATAATCCTTATACCACACCACACCTTCGCGTACTTTCATGCTCCTCGTACTTCCTTGCTCCACCTTGTTCTGCAAGAGCATCCTGCGCGAACCTCATAGTCTTCCGTAGACTGTGTTCCTTATGCAGATGAGTCTCTCTGCATACTATATTCTACTCCACGAACAATTTATGACTTAATCAGATTTCTTCCCAATACTTTAATCTCTAACCTCATCCACTATAAAGGGGGATTATAGTTCCATTAATAGGCTTGTAACTTTGCAAATTTCGGTAAGCTGATTAACCCAAATTTTCAATGTGGGACAAATATAGTTGTTCTGAACTCCATCCCTATTCTATTAGGCTCCACCATATACTTCTCATGTTTTCAAAACCCAAACAATATTTCCAAAAATTAAAATTCTACGTACTTCATGTCTTCATCACATACTGTCATTGTGAACCATTTTTGGTTCTACCTACAACATTCTACATACCAAAATCCTTCACCTAGTACTATTGTTGTGAACAGTTGTTGGTTACATGCATCGCACCACATACTGTTCCCACTTCCACCAATGTGTACCGTGTTCCTTCACCGAGTACCGCATTACTTCATCGCATATCATGCTCTTTTACTGCATACCATTACCAAAATCCCAATTTGTTAAGCCCATAAGAATGGAAAACACTGGGAAACTATGAAAACATCAATACTATTGTCATCCCCAACCGTATGACCTAATTCCTTTCAAAATCCCTAATCATCCATTTGTATATTGAAAAACAACACAAACCAAACTCCATTATTATCAACAAACAACCGTGGTTCAAACATTCACACCCTTTGGGATTGATGGCAATCTACTGATAAATTCATTAATGCGCCAACCAAAATCAAATCCTGAATCTTCATGTAACAATTCAACTATCACACTATGTCTAATTGAGAAATTCTTGGTTTAGAAAAAAGAGAGATTTCATCGATTGAGTTATTATTCTTTTATTTTATATACCTTCATTGTTGTTGTTCGGGATTTTTTATATATATAATGGAAAATAGATCACTTTTCCATTAGATAACTTTTCCACTAAATTTATTTATTCTCCCCTATTTGAAATAAACTCGAAGACTAGTATTTTTACATTTTAGAGCTCAGAACAATATCCCCTAGATATTATCTCCCCAATAAACATCCAACACATCCACAAATAGATTATCATAGTTAAAACAATTGGGGAGAGGGGAAACTTGGATCTTCCTTATGGACATAGAGGTGTCTGAAAACCAGGGTTCAACTGATTTTTTTCAAACACACCTGCTAGTAGTGACTCGGTCATAATGTTAGCCTCTTTCTCATCTGTTCCCACATCATCCATTTTTTTCAATCCTTGATCATCATTTTCCACGATGAGGTGATATCTGATCTCAATATATTTTATATGAGAATGAGGATCATGATTCATATTTAGATCTATTATGCTCTTGTTATCATATTAAATAACCATTGGTTGTTTTACCTCATCACATAGGTCAACCAGTTGTCGCTTTATCCAAAGTAACTGAGTGCACACCTTGGTAGCAGATATATAATCGGATTTAGTAGTAATATGAGAAGTACATGCCTATTTATTGATTAACAGATCACACATTTCTTACCAAAATATAAAGCTCCGCTAGCAGTAGTCTTTTTTTCCATTACATCTCCATTCCTACCAGCATCAAAAAATCCTAATAGTTCATTATCTATTTTTGCAGAAATGTATATCCCATAATAATGTGTGCCTTGAATATATCTCAAGATTATTTTCACATCCTCCATATGTTCTTCCGTCAGAATACTTTGAATGTGGACAACAAGGAATGTTGCAAATACAATATATGGTTGTGTCGTCGAAATAAATAATAGGATTCCAATGATTCTATTGTACATGATGGGATCCACAGAAGTCCCTTCTTTCTAATTTCCGGGCATTAATCAAACTGAAATCATAGTTGAAATTGGATTTGAATCATGCATATCGATATTTTAGTAGCTATTATGAATTCATTTCTTGTGAAATTAAAGTGTAATATTTCTTCAAAAGTACCTCCACCCCCCAAAAATATGTGAGTTCACCACTCATAAAAATTTAAAATTTTTATTTCATTTTATTAGATAATTCATCAAATAATCCATGTCTTCATCCACAAAAATAATATCATCCACATATACCAATACCATGAACTAATCCTATTCAGACATCTTCACATAGATATTTTGATCCAATCATCCTCTTTTAATCTATTTCATTCTCATAAAAGATTCCAACTGAGAGTACCATGCTTGTGGTGCCTGTTTCAATCCATAAAGAGATTTCATAAATTATCAAACCATTATTTCATCAATGACAAGAAATAAACCTATGGGTTATTCAATGTAGACTTCTTCTTCCAATAATCGATTTTATAATACTATATGGACATCCATTTGATACACTTTATAATCTCTTTGGATTTACATGGAAAGAAATAACCCGATTGACTCCAGTCTTACTATGGGAGAAAATGTCTCCTCAATATCAATACCTTCAATTAGTGAATATCGTTACGAACAACGGGCACCTTATTTATAAAAACATTTCCTTGTTCGTAAATTTTTTTCCTGAAAATACACTTCGTACCAGTCACATTATGATCTTTAGTTCTTTTAATAGGATCCCATGTCTGATTTTATTTGTCCATCCAATCTAACACTTCATTAATTCCATTCACCCATGACTCATCCTTTGCAACCAATTCAAATGAGGATGGTTCCCCAACTGATATAATTTCATATTGTGCATTATCCATCATTATTCATGTCTTTGTAGGTGCATTGTGATCCCCAACAATGTTGAACTGATCAATCAATGCTCTACGATTTCTCCATTGGGGTGCAACCAAACTCCCTATTGCGATGGATTCCTCTTTTAATTTTTCTTCAATGAAACATAATTATGTGAATATTGAGAGATTTTCTGTAACACCCGAGACTTTTATGTTATATAAATCAGCAAAGGAATCTTTTTCTACACAACACTTGCTTGGCTTGCTTTACACGCAATCGCGACCTTTCTCGATAGCTTGCGTCGTACGCAATACCGAGTTTCACTAAACAACAATATACTATTAAAACTAGCTGTTATGAATAGTAATAACCACTTTTTAAAATTTTATAAATTTTATTTTTCAAAATGGACTTCATTTTTGGACTCAGAATATCGAAATTAACCTAGGGTGAAATTTTGGTATTTTTCTGAAAACTTTCAATTTTTGATGAATAGTGAAACCACTAAGTGGTAGGTTAAAAAACTGAGTTTTGCATAAAAATTAATTTTACCGCTTCTGTGAATGGAATTTCGAAAATCCGAGAGACACAGTTAATATCAAGGACTAAAATGTGGTTCAATGAGATGAAAATAATTTTTTGGTGAATAGTAACTTTTTACTTTTTTTACCGCGGTTAATAGTAAATAGGGTAACTAAGGGTAAATATGATATTAATATTACCCTAACACATGTCCTAATTCTATTGGACAAGTGTAATTAGACCAAAAACAAACTTAGGAATAAAATATGACCATTTAGGCCCACTTGGATTAGATTAGGACATTTATTATTAATTTATTTAAATAAGGGTTAAAGTAGTTAAAATCAAAGTTTAATAAGTAAATAATTTTTAATATGGGGTTATACATAAGATAAATTCGATTGTAAATATTCATTAGAAAGCTAAAAAGATTTACTACATGATGGTATTTTATTTGTAATTTTTAGACATCAAATAATTTAATTTATTTATGACACAAAGATGATGCAGTAATTATCTTATTAATGAAATATTGACATAATTGATAATATAAATACCAAAAGAAATGTAATTTAAGACTTTTTATGAATTCCACCAATTTTCTAGGGTACTATGATATATTATTGTTGATTTAATCAACTTGGTTCGAACATATAATTCTGTAATGACTTTCACAAAAATCATATATCAAATAGTGTCAAAATTGACACAAAATAGTTTTTAAATCAAATATTATATTATTAATTGTTATTTTATTCCTAAAAATCTAAGGTTCGGCCACATGACTTAGATAAGGATATATATATTAATAATAAACAATTTGGGGTTCGTTTGGCATGTTATAGTAAGTGTATTAACCATATAGTGAAAGAAAACAAAAAGACACGGTAAAAGTTAAATTAATTAACTTAGAGTTAAACCTAATTGATAAGGTTAAAATAATACCCAAAATTTGTCTAAATCCTATTGGTTGATAGGCTTTCGACCCATCCCCACTTTAGCTTCGAAATAAGACCCTTTGGAACCATTATAAACCCATTTTGACTTTAATATAAAATAATATTTTGAAATATTCCTAAGGTGCCCCTCTCCTCCCTTATAAAAGGGCACATCCTCCCCCTCCTCTTCACACCAATTTGAGCACTCAAGCTCGGCCAAACCCTGCCATTTTCTCCTCTCCACTTCCCTAGAATAATCCTAGAGGTCCTGGTCTTCTCCAAAGACCAATCTTAGTTCCTTAAGTGGAGGATCCAAAGAGGCGTTCCAAAGAAGAGGTAATATCCATTACCGATCTTTTCAATTTCTTTCTTCTTCAACTTCTTCTTCTTTAGTTGTTTCATGATAAAGTAATAACATCAGTATTACTTACATACTGATATGTTATTATAAATATGAAACAACCCTAATTCACCTTCTATCCATCCTACGGAAAAATGAAATCACCGCGCGTGCGTACGTACGGAATACCGTCTCCACGCCGTGGTGTAATCTATTTTCCACCACCACCTTACAAGGATGGGTATAATGGTGTAATGAGTAACTATTTATGATTATTATAAAGTAATATTTATACTGAAATAACATAC
The DNA here is from genome assembly GCA_963277665.1 of Viscum album. Taxonomy (NCBI): domain Eukaryota; kingdom Viridiplantae; phylum Streptophyta; class Magnoliopsida; order Santalales; family Viscaceae; genus Viscum; species Viscum album. Next base: position 1,564,395,214 of record OY728165.1, read on the forward strand.
ATATACTTCAATACAATTCCACGATCATAGGAACGATATCATCACTCGTGCGTACGTACGGAATACCGTCTCCACGATGTGATGCGACTCGTTCTACATGATCTTCATTTCATAATGATTATATAAATGAATTGAATGAATGAATATGGTATATACTACACTAATACCATTCTGGAAATGAATTATCTATAACCTAAAGATAAGAATAAGAATTTACTCGACAAAACACGCATAAGAACAAAAAGTTATAAAGACCCGAGTAACAAGTAACAATGAAATATTACTAACAAGAAGCTAATAATATGACCATATATGATATCATATCAATATGTATGATTCTGGAATAATTCAATAACATTATTTAAACCATTATACAGGAGCTTCAGACACGAAGAAAGCAAATCGGACCTAAGGTAAGGGAAATATCACAATCTCATTTTTATCCGAGATTGTTTATTCGTAAGTATTTACTGGGGTGTATTTTATCATCCACATCCATGTTTAATCAATATGTAAAATTATTTCCATCCACCTAAATTTTTTTAAATCCAATTTTACCCTTCGGTGAGTTTTTAGTAAAAAATATGAAAGGAATCTTTTGACTTTTTTCATACAAGGAGCTTTTTGACTTTTCCGACAAAAGTACGAAGAATGTTTTTTTAACTTATACGGCATGAATGGATTTCTAAAAAATTATTTCCAAGAAGCTTCCATTACAAGTATTCAAGTTTATTTTTAATCTACTTCTTTTAGTTTAAAATTGTATGACATGTTAAGAAAGGAAAAGTGTTTTTGAAGTAGAAAGGATATTTTCCTCAAGAATGAAGTTCAAGTATTTTATCAAAATTATTTTCCATATAAGATAATAAAAGGGTTCTGTTTTAATCCCTATTATTACATGGATTTTATTATGTTGTGATGGAAACATTTTTATGAATTCCTTTATCTTATATGAATTGTTTTATGATGTCATGTTGTTTAAGAATCCCATTTTTATTACATGGGTTATGCGATGATGTATGATTTATGATTATGTGGAACACATAAGAAAAGATTCATTATAAGATGGGTGGGACCTATATCTCCCTCCAATGCATTGGGTAAAGATTTTATATCTCATGAGATAGACATGGCTGGAACGGAAGGCTATTTCGGTTCAGTGATACAAGACTGAAACGAGGAGTGAACTCGGTTCAGAAAGGGACTTTGTCCACTAAGATAGTCTTGGAAATGAGTCATGACTAACAAGAAATGATTTTCCATGATTTTGTGTGCATGCCACAAGTTTCAAGTTTTATGTTATGATTATGGGGATCTCATTTTCACTTCTATGATTTATTCCATGTTAAGATATTATGATCTCTTTTGCAGGTTTTGATTTTCAAAAAGATATGATATGATTTTTATTTCCTTTATTTTCCCTTGATGAGAATTTGAGCTCACCCTTTTATGTTTTCTTTTCCCCAGGTCAGGAAGATGGATATTAAGTAGAATATGCTAAAAAGGGACCCTAGATATGATGAAATAAATGGGAGACACTATAGAAGATTTATGAACCAGTTGTTTATGTTTCCCAGTTTCTAAAGACACTATACCTATAGTGTCCTTTGTGGTTTTGTCATATGTTGTAATAAGTGTGCTTTAATTTTGAAGTATTAACAATATATGTAAAGTGTGGGTCGTTATATTTTCACACCTTCATATACCTCTATATTATCATTTTTCCATTTCACAATCTTCCTCATCTTTTATCACATCACCATTACAATTTATTGATACATTTGAGGTTTTATATTCAATGAACATTACATCACTACTTTTTGCAATTCTTCCAAAGGACTTATTGAAACACTTTTATGCTTTGTTTTTCATCAAGTATCCAGGAAATAATTATTCTTCTGCATTTTCTTCATACTTCAATTTATTTCCTTCATTGTTTCAGAAAAAAATTGTTTCTGAATTCAAAAAAATAATTCAAAGAATGATTCATTCCATGAAACAATTCATATGGTGCCTTTATTTCACCTATATACAGACGTGTTCAATTTTGAATATACACAGTAGCTTTTACTACCTCTTTCTTGTAATGTCGAGGAATACGACTCTCAATCCTCATAGTTCTGCCAATGTTGTTTACATGTCGAATCATGTGCTCAACAACTCCATTTTGTTGTGGAGTTCCCACAGCTTCCACTTCATGTTTTATCCCATGATTCTCTAATTAATTTTAAAATTAAAAGGTTGTATATTCTCATCCATTTTATAACCATAGGAATCCATCCAATATCATTCTCGGTTATTCTTCAATAGGTTTTCATGCAATCATGCTCTTGTATCTTCCTATGTATAACGATCACACATTCTGCTATACTATAATTTTCTGTCAAATGTACAAATTAACTCTCTCCATGTGATCCAAAAACATTTATTGGGCCACATAAATTTCTATGGATGAGGTCATGATGATTTGATGATCTTTTCATCTTTGGCTGGTAGGAATTGTAGACCAACTTCCTTCACATGCTAGAATCATAGGTGTTCTCTCGTTCACTTTTTAGATTAGGGATATCCAGGACTATATTCATCTTAGATATCTTTTGAATTTCTTTTGTATTGATGTGCCCCAAGATATGATGCCATAAGTTGTATTCATCTCCAACTATGTGATAGAAAATGAACTCATTGATGTCAACCTGATATATAGTGCCTTCTTCTCTCAAACCTTTCATGAGAGAATTCCCAATACTTTTCAATTATTGTTCAACCATTCTAATTGAATGTCATAATAAGACTTGAGTCACATAGTTGACTCACACTAAGAAGATTGTGATGTAGACCATCCACACACATTACTTTAGTTTCATCAGCTCTCTATTTTCTACGTCATTACTTCCACTGCCTTTTATCATGAAATCACCATCATTACCGAACCTCACTATTCCATCAATAATATTCATGAAATATTTTAGTAGGTATTCATTAACATCATGTGGTATGAACATCCTATCTCATGAATCTACTGGTTGTTGTTATTTAACTATTTGAGGGCTACTTTGGGAAAAATGGACTTTTCAATTTTACTCTTTTCTTTCCATGATATATTGGATGGTGTGTAGGGTGATGGTGGCCTTTAAATTATGAATTTTTTTTACATGGGTTCTTCATATTCAAATTCTTATTCCATAGGACCAAATCGGTTTGAAATAGGAACAATTCCTATTTGACGTGTATTGACCCGTCTCTGAATAGTGAAAGAATTTTTCATGTCATAGCACTTCCTTCAATAAACAGCTTTATGTCCAAAGCTATAACAGTGAAAATATTAACCATAGAAATAATTTTTTCTATAATAATTAGGATATTAATATGTTATCCTTTTTTGAACCCCTAAATCTTCCACATTCATATAGCACCTTTCCTCTTCAAAATATGACATTGTATGGCCAAGATAGCCACAAAACAGACACTTAATGAAAGGAAATGTCTTACAAATTATTTTTATACTCCTTAATTCATCCTTAGGAAAATAGTTTCATTGCCTATAATTTCTAGAAACTCTAATATAATCTTCAATTATCCTTTCAATTTGATTTTAGGGTTTCATTTTCATCACTTTTGGTAAATTTTCAACACAATCAAAATTCATCTGTCATTTATTGTAGTTCACATTATTTAAATCATTTGACAATTAAAAATCACAACTAAATCCAATATTTCCATACATGTGGGTCTCTGATCACTCAAGATCTTTTCAACTCCACTAGAACCACGTTTTTCTATCTCTAAGAGCTCAACAACTGAAAAAAAATCCAAATTGTATTATCTTCTTTGGTCATTTTGAAATTGATTCACTTTTGAGTTTATTTATCAGAGTGACAACATTTAAATTAATTTTCATCAACATTCTTGGACTTCACCTCTATAATAAATGCAAGGTCATTAATTACCATTACTTTTTCTTAAATTCAGATTTTTAATTACATAACATCATTAGTGCTTTCAATTATTGATGATTGTACATTCACCAGTACATCTAATCGTTAAAAATAAGCTTCCATATGATCAATGTATTATAATTATTCATCTACCATTCCATTATACTTATTTCATCTCATTTATTTAACATAATGCTTAACAAAATCATCCATTAGATGTATCTTTGGATTAGAATTAGTAGTAAACTGATTATCTCTAGCTTTATCTGTCATTGGTTCTGACTTTTCCGTGGTATCCATCCTAGAGTCATGGTTTCAAGACTTAAATTCTAGTTCGTCTTCCAAAAAAAATTCATTATCATCATGTTCCTCATCAGAGACAAAACTCTTCTTCAGTACATTCCTTGAAAATTTTATGTTTGACTTCTTGAAGAATCTTATTTAGGTATTTTCCATGTTTTTAACTTCTATATCATCATCGTAAAATGTTCTTGAGCATTAAAAGGAAATGTTCCCCACTCTTCCAAAGTATAAACATGCCATAGGTATCTTGACTTCAAATTTCCCTATTCCCTTGTTGATCTTCATGATAATGAGTGAATGATTTCCATTTTCCTCATAATCTCTATTGATTCTATCTCTTGAAACTTTTAGATTGTCCATGTATTTTAATTTCATTTCCTTTCTTACATGAGTTGTAGCCTCTACTAGTTTTATTATCATTTCTTAAGCCGATTGATTACTCAGATGATCGTCCACTATGATTTGGGAGATATCTCTTTCCTTAAGGGCTAACACAGTTTCGTTATAAAGGGGCGGAAGTCTTCTCAATATTAGCTTCACTATATAAATGTATTTGTTTTCATTTCTCAGATCTTATACTACTCCTATAATATCATCACTTTGATTGAAAAAGGATATTTCATTCACGTAATGGTGCATCTTCATATCATCAGACATTTTGGGTAGTAATTGAAATTTTTACTTCTTCACATTTCTATCTCCTTCATAAATAATATCTAGTTTATCCCACATTTACATGGAAGATGTAAAACTCATTACTATTAGATAAATATGATCTGATAGGGATGTAGTGATAAAATCATTTTCTTTTGCATTAGTATCAAGTAATCTCATATCTGTATCTATAATCGACAATCATTTAGGATCATTGAATTCTATTCCCTAAGCTATAGAATATAATACATCCATTCCATGATATATTTGGTAAGATCTCATCCATTTTTCTATATTTGAAAATTACTTCCATCAAAGAGAGGAACTCCCCAAATATTCACTAGATTCTCCATGATATACAGATTCAACACCATTAACCATTATGCTCTGATACCACTTAAAGAAAACCAGATTACCCAGAGAGGGGATGGGAGAATCAGGGTGTCAAAATTATCTTTTAAGCAGAAGGATCTTGTTCCCATGTTGGTAGGAAACTGTTAAATATGTCTAAAGGGGAATTGAATAATATAAACAGTCCCATGAAATGCAATGACGCAACAATTTTACTTGGTTCACCACTAAGGGGTACGTCCAAGGAGCATACGCCAATAGTGTGTCAGTCGTACCAAAAACCACTAATAATCAAAATTTGTGAATTACAAAGATTCATCATAGTCAATTTGTGCTTGGCACACTGCCTTTACAAGGTTCATGTATAGCACAATTCATTCTTAAGATCACATCTGTTGACTCCCCCTTGTTAACTGCATTGGAAGAATCATCACCCTGTTTATTGACATGAAGGTCTCTTCAATTGTTTAGAATTAATTAATGCATCCTAAAATATAAGTGGATTCTTTGTTGAAGTCCTATAATCATGAACATATGTAATTTATTATCTCGTATAGTGATATATTATGATGATTAATTTCTCAAACTGATTTGGCCAATTTTCAGTCTTCCTTCGGCGTTATGCGTAATGTTGTTTTTTCTTCATACCACAATTGATTTCATGTACCTTTTAGATCCTCCGTGTAACATACAACTCCTCCATGAACTGTGCTACTCTACATTCCTCCCAACATCATGTACTACTCCACACCTCTGCATGTTGTCCTGCTCCGCATATTACCTTGCCACACCTTGTACTGCGAGAGCTTCCTATGTGAACCACAAAGTATTCCACAAACTGGTTTCCTTATACCGATGAGTCTCTCTATGTACTGTCTCCTCCTCTATTAACCATTTCAGACATATTCATGATACTTCTCCAAATTTTTATCTCTAATATCATCACTTGAAAAAGGGGATTACTTTTCCATAAATTGGTTCGTAACTCCGCAACTTTCTACAATCTTATTTACCCAAATTTTCAATGTAGGACAAACTTGACTATACTGAACTGCATTTCCATACTGTTGTAAACCACAACAATCCTAAAAAATAACAACATTCCACTTGCTGCATGTATTCACCGCGTACCATCACTGTAAACTATTTTTGGTTCTTCCTTCAGTATTCCGTGTATCGAATTCCTTCACCGTGTACCATTTCTACGAACTATTTTCTTTTCCATGAACCACATTGAGTATCGTTCCTGCTGCCTCCACCATGTACCATACACTATCATCACATATTGTACACATTCACCACATATTGTGCACCTTCATCACAATACATTTCCAAACATATGATTCTTGAGGCCCAAAAAATGGCATACATTGAGAAACAATGCCATCTTTAATACTACTTTCAGCCTCAATCATATGACCTCATTCCTTGCACACTCCCTTGTCATCTAGGGGCATATTAGAAATAAACACAATAAAAACTCCAATATTATCAACAAACATCCTTGGTTCCAACACATATGTCATGGTGGTGGTGTTTCTCTATAGCTCTAAACACGAGTCTTAGAACACATAAGCTAATGTTTCCACAATTTTTTCTAAAATAAGGTCACCTAAAAAACCACAAAAAACACATTTCACAACCAATACCCAAAAAAACAACATAACACCTGGAACACCGCCCTCAATCACCCCCACTGCAGGTTATGGTCGAAATTGTTTCAACCAACTTACATAATCATAAGTATCTCATTATATTCCTTTTTATACTATTTCGACATTCACAATGTAAATCAACCCTCTTATGAACATTTACCAAAACAAAACATATTAAAACCAACATTTTAACTCATTTAAAAGCCTTCACTAAACACAATTCCTTACCATTATTTCACATAACTCCCATTTACCAATATGTATACTCTTTATTAGACATTACATTCATCATGTTTTTTGAAATAATTAAATGAATTATACCCTACATTTCCCACACATTCATCCCATCTATTCATTCCATGATAAATTCCACTTATATCACTAGGTAGCTATAATGATTCATGAATACCCATTCACATTCCATATTGGACATGAAATAAAAATACCATAAACCAGTCAGATCAAAAAACAAGTGCATCACCCATGGTGGAAATATCATTCAACTTTAAGAACACACATCAAGATTAAAAATTACCACCATGGGTAATTTGGTCTTCACACAAACATTTGAGAGCTACTCATAATCATGATCTCATTACCATGACTTGGCACACACTAATCTCATATCAACCATCCCTAAATAGTATGTCACAAAAAATAACTACTATGATACTACATTGTAACATCCCCAACCCTAAATCCATAAATCATTCACTCCATGTCAGGTCACCACATACCCTCAATAACTCTTCCCCTTATACCATAGGATTCCAACTAGCAGTGAGGGGCTACTGGGTCTTTTTGGGAGACTGTACCATCCTTACCAGAGTTTGTTGTAGTAGCGAACATATTAAATGAAATAATCAATAAAAATTCAACAAACATCAATTTAAACCCACTTCACAGATAGGTTACAATCCAAAACAAATGATATATATTCCATGCCATGTTAACAGTATCAAATGTGAAGGAAAAAAAATAAAAAAAATAGGTCAATCCTGAAAATGGGTCCCGGCCCCAATTATGTATCCCATCCATGAACATCCCATGACTAACTCAACTCCCAAGCAAAGGGACTTTTCCCTTATCTAGACCTATGACCATGAATTCTTCTCCATCAACCAACAAAATAATGAGTAGTGTGTTAGAACAACTCTATAGTCCACCAGTGAAAATGCCTAAAAAATATATAGTCTAAAAATATAGATCATGGATGTATTAAAAATGACAAGTTAAACCAAAATAAAACTCGAGATCCACTATCTAACGATATCTACATATCCATATCTATCCCTTAAATAATTTTCATCACTTATTCTAGGGGTTAGAATTTTTCATGCATAACACAATGACCTATGATGGCCAATTATCATGTATAAGCGTATAAGTTAAGCTCTTTATCTCACTGGGGACAAACATTTCAAAAACAATTACAACACACATACCTTGGATACTCTGTCCAGGTAGTCTCATCAAATACAACAGTTAGGACCTAGAACCTCGGTCTGTCTATCTATCCAATAAATCTAGTGGTGGGTTTTAGATCCTTAGTCCAACATGATCCATGGTTGGAGCCTAATTCCATTATCCCAAACCACTCAGCGTCCTGCATATGATTATTTGACCATTTACAATATATACCATAACACAAACCATTCACAACTAATACCCAAACAATTTCAATTATCATTTCATTGATCATAAAATTCATCATCAATCCACAAACAATTTTGCATATTCAATAATTTCAGAACATTAACCCATTTCAAATAATTTTTGAATTCACAAGAATTAGCCCATATACAAATTTCAATTAAAAAATCATAATCTATTTGACACCATCACATTATCCCATTTAACCAGTTTTCACAATTTTCACTACAATACTTTAATTCATTTCCAATGACTAGACTAAACTATCATTGGTGATTATTTATAAATCAATTAACATTACAGAATATTTATCATGGTCCCTATATCAAAAAAATGTAACTCTATGCTTAACATTAAAATATTCCATGTTTGGGAATGTTGGAACAACCCATTGGTGGCTATTGATGGTATAATCAATATCAATGCATCCCGAAAGGATCATGAGATGTATAAATCATCATTCACCCATCTATTTTATCAGATATTACTAAAGGACTAAGATTCATGTCATGTGGGTATCGAAATCCAAACCAAAAAATGCATAAATAGACAACAAGAAAATTGGTTATAATTTGTATACCACCTACCTCGAATCCATAGATGAATATTCAATTAATCTGAGCCTTAGATGAATTTTCATGAAACCATTGATTTCCCAACATATTATGCACTTAAAAAGATGGAATTTGGGATTTGGGAGATGAATAGTTAAACCATAAGATGTAATCTGAAAAAGGGATGCAATTAAAGTAGATGACTCACAAAAAGATTTGATCTACACCCAATAACACCCTAAACAGCCTTGAAATGATGTAGATTAATTATTCAAAAGATTTTGGAGCTTATGATCATCATTATGGTTTATGAAGAAGAAATTATGAGGAAAATTGGGTAGAATTCATAAAATATTGAATGAGTAAGAAGTTAATTTATTATATTTTAAAGGGTGAATTGTTTGGCTGATCGACATGAAAAACCATACGATAACAGTGTGTCTCCCTCTATTCTAGTGGGGTCCAAGTCCAATGGTTACATGGGAATCATTCATGGTATGAAAAATCATGCACCAACTATGAAAAATGACTCTATAAAAGGTGTTACATTTTCCCTCTCCCTCTTTCAAAATTTACAATAACTATATACCAACTGTGTGACATGCACAAAATTGCTCGTTTTCCCTTTTATTTTTATTTTGAACCCCTGAAACTCACCTAACATCCTTCACATCCAATAAATATTTGATCAGAAAAACATAATTTATTCATACAAACATAAAATCAAGAACACACCTCCCTAATATACGAGATCTTACAATATAAGATATTGTTATTAAAAACATGGTATAGGTAATTGATATCTTGTATCAGAATAGATTTTTGAAAATAATGTCTTAATGTTACATGATTAGTTATTATAGTATGTTTTGAATGATTATTGGAATAAATTGATATTGAAAACTCTTGATGATAGTTCAATAGTATGTATTGAGTCAGATTCTATTTAATAGTACAATCCTCTTTCATTTGAAAATGGTCTAGATAGCCTATGGGAATACATCCTATGTTGAAAAAAAATTTATGCAAATGAAATTCCTATGAATATTGTTTTAACCTTTAAATAGCTATGGTTTAATGCTAAAAATTAGTTCATTGATGATTTCGTAAGATAAAATTCCAATACTATTATAGGTAGGTGATTTTTACATGTTGGATAAGAATATAAATAATTATGTAAAATGAATTGGTATAGACTCCGATAAAGAGATCATCGTAATGGCAATCAAATGTTGAACATGTAGTTCTTTAGAAACATAATCTTAGGTATATAGTGTTGGTTGGGGATGTTAATAGTGATTGGGTGAGATTATAATGGGGAAGATATGTGATGGATATGTTTGGTGTTTTTCAAGGTCTAGGTGTAGGATGTAAGATATTTGGGTTTTTATTATACACAGGAGGGATATTAGATGCTTGGATATAATAAATAACTATTATCAAATCATATTAAATTTCAAAACCACTGGGTTTATTTTTATAAAATATTATATGGTTCAAAAGTATTTCAAAAATTAATCATTTTTAGGAATATTCTATGTAAGTCACAATTCCTCATATTGTGTTCATTGTAAACTTCTTCCAATGAATGATAAAATAATGTTTTAATATCACCTCATAATATTTATATTTAAAAAAAATTTCATATGTAATATGAACATTATTTAATTATTGTACCTCCTATTTTTTTCAATAAAATATTTTTTAAATAAAAGATTACATGTAGAATTTTATCATACCTCTTATTGTGATTCATCCCAAATGTATTTTATGTTTTAAGAATCTATTATATTTAGTGGACCAAATATTTTGATTTAGCTGGATTGGAGTTGACTTCCACCCTGTTTTATAATCACTATGGAGATCATGAATTTATTCTATCACATAATAATATATGAAGGGTGTCATAATAGTTTCATTTTTATTAAAAACTAACATGATATGCATGACACATTCATATTGTCTATACGTGTTTAATTCTTTTTTTGTCGAATCAAACATCTGTATTATGGTGTCAATTGGGGAACCCATTGGTCACTGAATTTTATTATTAATTCACACATAGTATGTGTAAATATTTTCTCTAATATTTCATTATTACTTTTAATATTTTAGTTTTATGAATGATCAAGTGGTATAGTTTTAGTAACAATCACTCAGTAGTGTTAGGTTGAAGATTTTAGGAGTGGTTAAAGATTTGGTTGGAGATTTTGTTTGAAGTTTCATGTAAATTACTTTCATATTGTTCTACTCGGTTTAAAAATGAATATATATGAAAAATAAAATATTTTACTACTATTGGTTTTTTATTATGTATTTTATATTGATATAATATGTTTGATATGAATGTAATGATCTAGTTTCTTGTGTAATTCAATATTCCTTCATGATGGATGATTTGTGTCTTCTAATTAATTCTTATATTATCATTATGATATAGATATCATATTCTCCCTTATCCACGGGTTATTTAATTTTCCATTAGATGGAATCCTCTAATGTAAGGGGTCACATACCTGATATCATCCATCAATACTTGTATCAGCCATCATTTAGGCGAATTAGGTTGTGGTGAAACAATATTCAACACAAATCCTCTTTCTAGTATTGGAATCTTCACTCTATATTTTTATATATTCTATTTACATTTACATATATCTATGCTAAGAAATATCAACGTATATGTCATTCTTCGACCACAAACCTTGATTACTGTAATTTAAAATACATGACCCCTGTGCTCTATAAGTTAGTTGTGAATATAATACTCCATTTGGGACTATCCAAAAAATAACACGTAGAAGAATTTTTGTAGCAGAATCCCATATTTTTATTGAAAAAAATATGCCTCTATTGTTATTCTATGTATAGAGATACAGTTACATTACTGATGTGACCTCAGTTGGTAGTAAACCCTAATAAAGCTCATGGACCCATACGTATAGGTTTATTTATTCATAATGGCCTAATATATAGAACCTAGATCAATGCTACAACCTACATCCCATAGTTGTTCCTTATACATCCTTAGTCTAGGGACACCACCATAGTATCAACCTCCTCACCATCAACCAATACTGAGATCTATTTTAATCATCACTGTTGTATTGGCAACCTAAGGCCGCTACTACAATGTTAACCTCCTCACCCCACCCACCATCAAGAAAACCTTCCTTTTTCACTACAGTCATAATGGATGGCCACTATTGACCCAACCATCCAATGTCACTTCTGCATCCATATTCCACTACCACACCACCATAATCAATCAATCATACATACACTGCATGAATCTAATATCCCACTGACACTTTACAATCATCAATCCATCACGTCTTAATCATTTACCTCCTCTAAATAGGCCAATATGAATCGTTCCTTCAATCATAAATGATGCATCTACAACCGAATTCTATCATGAATGTGGCCATAAATCCCACATACATGACACAATGGAACTATAACACTTACCATCACACAGTCCACCCCAAAATACATATCTCACCCTCCCAAAAAACTAAAAAATATACACGATGCCCTAGTTTTTATTAAAAAAATGGAGACTAGAATATTCAGACCATGTTTTGATAATGTATTACAAGGAAGCCTTACCAACTGTCCAGCACCCCAATTACCTCATATATGTACATATTTTGAAGAAAACATATGAATGTATTGATAGAAAATATGTTTGTAGTAATGTTAATATTTGAAACAAATAATTAAATATAACATGATTGATATTAACATTTTTATAAAAAATAAGACATGAAGGAAAAAATGTTGTGCCTTTATAAGGATCCATGCCAACTTCTTTTTCATGGTCATTATACAATATGAAATGACCACATACTAATCTCATAATAAAATTAGAAAATAATTTTATACATATTATTAATTGGTGAGAAAAACTAAATATAAATAACAATATCATCCCATAAGAGGATATATATATAGTATGATTCTTCGTCATCCATGTATTTTGTAACTTATATTGGTTATTAACAAAAATGTATAAAAATATTACAAAAATTTTCGGTTACTAATTCTACCATATGTTTGAAAAGTATTGATGCATAATATAAACCATCACATAATGTATTTTAATGGGGAGGGAAAAATAAAATATAATAATAAGATATGGTATAAAATAATGAATTTTTTTAATGTAGCATATAATACAAATCTAGGTACAAGTATAATTTTTTCATATAATGGTAAAATGTTTTTTTTATTATTTTCAATAAAAGAATATAAATTCAATCTATAATAAAATGTATTGTAATCCACATGATGTCTAATCAGTGGGCCTTTTAAACAATCTACAAAGATAATATTAATGTGTAAAAACTTAAATAATGATTTCCAATAAAATTTGGATGAATATTTATTCCAAATGAATGTACTAATAACTAAAAATTCACTACATTTCTTATCAATAAATTTCAATAGAAAAAAATAATATATGCCTACATAAATCCATAACTAGAAATGGGATTCATGAAAACACACACATGTAAAACAACTTATTGCATCACCATGGCCTTCCCTTAAATTCATATTACTTGTTCATTTTTACACATCATTAAGTCTATTCATGAGAAATAGAAAATTCAACTCATATAAATATTCCCAAAACAATATGTTGAGCATTAACAACCAAATAGATTTTAATAGATAAAAAATATTAAAAAATGTTTACAAATAATTAAAAGGAAATTCCAAAAAGACCTAACACTCTTAATCTTGGGAAACTAAGAATAAATAATAAGAAGTCTGATTTGTATCATGGGTAATACAAGAACCTATGGGAAGAATAAAAATTTCAAACAAAAAATTACGAAAGGACATAATAAATTTATAAGAAGGCCACTCCTCATGTTAATATAATTAATTTTTCAATATCAATATTTAATAGAAAATTATCCCCCATAAAATTTGTTCAATAGACTGATTGTACCTTAAGGGAAGAGTTTAATATGAATAAACATTTAAATTTCTAAAATAAACCATTTTTTAAAATATATTTTATTTGATTTAACAAAATCATCCCATTCAAATTCTAAAATCTAATCCAATATTTCACCCCCATTATAAGAACATAATTGAAAGGTAATTGATTTAATCTATTCCTATTATACATGGGAATGATTTTTTTATCATGTAATTTAAAAAAAATTTAAAAGAAAATTAAATTGGTTAAGAATTAAATAGTCATTCCTTTATAAAACTAAATCATTGGAAGGTTATAATTTGTAGTACACTAATAATAAAATTTTATATACATCTTTGAGACAAGTGTTTTTAGGGTAAATTATATGTATAAATGTTTTTCTGGATGATTCCAAAATGTGTAATGATATAATGGTATTATAATAAACTAAATTGTTCATGAAATACATTTAACTAAAAAAATTCTATAAAAAATCAATTAAAAATCATTAATCATTTCAAATTTTGAAAAAAATTAACTATTAAGTTTATCACACCATATTACATCAAAAACCATGTTTTTTAATTATTAAAAATAAATTTAATTTAAATTTGATTGTCCGATATAATGTTTTACACACATAATAAAATGTACCTAAGTAAACATGTTTGTGTAAAAAACTACCATGAATTATAACACATATGAAATATTATCCGAAATTTAAAATAACAAAAATGGTGCCTAACAATAATAAGTCCCAATATATGTTTATATGAACTAATATAACCAAGATCATAAACCAAATATCCATAAATTTAATTATTTTTTTATAAAAAAACATATAATGGACTCTATACACTACTAAAAAGAAAAATAAATAATTTATATAACTAAAACAATTTACAATTAAAAAAACATTAAATGATATAAATAAAAAAACTAATAAATCTAAAATTTTATAACATAAATGAAATGAGTCTAAAGGATTATTATTTACCACCATAAACAATTGAATAAGAAACATTGTTCAATATATGTGTTTAAATAATGCTTCAATTAAAGTATATTTTAAAATAAAAAATAAAAACATAAAAAATAACATGATTTTTCAAATCATGTATCATGGAGTGAATTGGAGAATTCTTAGACTTAATTTATAATTTCAGACATTACTAGAAACTATATATTATGTGGGGAGGATGAGTATCAAAAAGTAAGAGGCAAAAAGAAGGACCCCAACTCATTCCAAATTTAATATGATTTCATCAATGTGCTCTAAAATTACAGACCCATATAGAAATTCACCAATTTAGAATAAAATTCTATGATTAACCAATTTCATGGTCTCTCTTCGTTAGTAACATTTTTATAGCTATGTGGATTATATCACGGTGGATTTATTAATTGGTACATAGTGTAATGACATTAGGTTCCCCCTCCCCCAAACACTAACTAACTAAAACTTTATTCATAAAAAAGGCCAATCACATATCCTTTAATCCTTCAAAATCACGTATATATCTCTAAATTCTCATATTTAAATACCTAAAACATAGAAAATTGAAATTATATTGAAAAAAATCCATAAATTTTATACATCTCATACATTCACTAATAAACACCTCATGAAATTTATGAAAAAGAAAACATATCCCTATAAAATGTAATAACATATATCATATTTGGAGACACAATTTTTATTGATTCAAAAAATAATCATAGAATTCATTAAAAAACTATATAAGAATCAATTTTCATTAAAAATAAAAATTTATATCTTATAATGTATTCTCAACCCAACCCAACCATCAATCATCTACACTATACTAAATGTTATACATTGTTTATTCCTCACATATGGTGTGGATCCCATAAATATAGATTACACCCATCCACAATATAAAATATCATATTCATGGATAATCTATTCATCGTGATACAACATTAGTATAATCTCCCAACCATATGAATTCTGTTTTTTTATATATTATTATCCTACACGTAAATTTATTATCATTTCATGTGTATATATAATTAAATAATGTGTTCCATTAAATAAAAAATTTAATCAATTCAATTTCCCATGTCAATAATTTTTAAATTTTAAATTATAATTCAAATAATACGTTTATCTTGAAAGTTATAAAAATCCAAATATCATTATAAAAAATATTTTGAAAATTATTTCTTAGTTCAATTAAATGGATTTTCCAATAAAAAATATTAATTTCATATGAAAACCCCTATTTCAAAACCATTATATCACATTTGAAAGAAAAACCATTTCATTAACTATAACATATTAATTAATTAATGCAACACAATTATCAAATTACAGATGAAATTAAAATAACCATTAAAAATCTAATAATAACATGGTAGTGAACATTGATAATTATATTTCCCCTAATACGTATTTCAAGTAAATAATTATTACTATATTAAAATCTATTTATTTATATAATTATTCAAAATAAAATTGAAATATTATTAAATATTCACATGTCCCTTATTTTATAATATTCATAATGATTTATTTATTTTTAAAATGTGTCCAAAGATTCCAATTTGACTCTATCAATGTTTTTTGATTTTGTACCTTGGATACTTTACCTAATAGATAACTTACAACTAATGTGTGTAAACTAAATAACAAAAATTATAGGGATAAATATTTTCCAAAGGTATCAATTTTGATTAAAATCGCATAAAATTTACCCCCACTATCTAATCTACTAATCCCCACCTCAACAAATGTTTCCTAATAAATGAAATTCTACTAAAATAAAACATTATAATAATATAAAAATGATCCTTCAATGACTTTATCTTGATTCCATAAACCCATAAAATTATTTTAATTACTAACGGTATAACATTACCATCTTGGGTGTATAAAAATTATTATGGAATAAATTTTCCACTTTTGGTGAATTGTTTTTCCAGTGCATATTTTTAGAAAATAAATTAACACGATTAGTTTTTATGTTTAACATTTAAAAAACAAAAGTGTATGTATTTTAAGATGTATATATTTTCTAGTGTAATGATATAAAATAAAATATTTATATATGTCTCGTACATAAAATTTTCATTTCTTGGACTACAATAAATATACAATAGATAATCTATGAATATGAAAATTCAAATTAATTAAATGATATTCCAATAAACTCATTATTCTTATTTTTTCCTCCAAAACCAAATAACCCAAGATATATTTATATTTTTTATGAATAAATAAATATTTTATAAGAGAAGCTATATTTTTCCATATTATACTCGATACTCTATGAGTGATACTAAATTTATACTATGGTATTAATATATGATGTGAGTAGGATGGAAATGTAGGTATTTGGATAAAGTTATATCTCAATAAACAATTATAGGGAGGTGGTAAATTATTGTTGAAAACATTTTTATATTCATGAATTATCATTTTTTTATTTTAATGGAATTATTTACCAATCTCAGTTAGTATAATAAATAAATGATTAATGAAAAGTTATTTTACAAAATTTCCACTTATAATGTTTTATCCCATTCATGAGGTATTAAGGCTAACATCATATAAAATATATTTTTTGTTTCATTATGAATAATATAATGTGGAAATGGAACAACCATATACCAATTACAATTTTGGAAGTTTCCTTCTTATGAATCACAGATTTGATATAATTAATGATGAAAACGGTTTTCTAGAATTATTAATACCATGAGGTTTTTATCTATCCAACATAAAATTTTGACATGAAATTGAACCATGGTTTAAAATAATGTAATTAAAAATTACTCTAAAATTATAATCAACTTCTTATTGACACTTATAGATTTTCCCATAATCTCCAAGACCCTAATTGATTTTTGAGGATCATAAATAAAATTTAAAATATTGATAAACATATGAGGTATCTTGAATATTATTTCTTATATAAAAATCATATTCAGATATATTATATTTCATAATTCATTTAAAAGTATTTTTTAATTTCAATTATTTTTCAGATTTTTTTTTTAAATTTTCATTGAATCGTGAAGTGGAATCCAATTTAAATTATTATTTCATTTGAAAGAAGTTCAACTATATTTGAAAGTCAATGAATAACCCTATCTCCTCTACAATGATTTATAATTTTCATAAATTTCCCTAAATTATAACTACTGACATTCTATGACCTACAATTGAAAATATAATTAAATATTACCTTTATATGAAAAATACTTTTTATTTAATTCATGAATGATGATATTCCAATTCCATATAAACTACATACTATATAAACTTACCAAAAAATATCTATCGAAATCATATATATTTACCTCCCTGTATTAAAATTGAACACTATAAAAATCATCATTCTTCTATAAAAATTTACAACACAATATATCTTTCTCTATGTATATCATTATGGGGTAACATAATTTTAGTACAGTTGTAAAATAATGATGAAATCCATAATTTCTTGTAACATCAATTCTTATTTTGAGACATCTTAATAATTTCATATAGTTAAGAAAATTCATCAATACTCATCGTCACAACCTATCCCTATAAATCCACCATTATAGGGTTCTAAATGGATGAAGGGAGATAATTACCCCCAATACATGACACTAGTAGTCCCCTGGTTCGAAACTAGAAATGGGGTAATTAAATCTTCACATATGGGATGCATTTTCCACTATATAATTTATTATAAATAGATATAATAAATTAATACCAAAAAACTCCATGATACATAATATTAAATTAATCATAGAATTATCACACAATGTAGGTATAAAATTAAGGAATAAAAGTAGTCTCTAAAAAAAGAACCCAATGGAATTTCCTAAGATATATACTAAAAAAATCTAATTTTTTGCCTAGAAATAACTATCATGATCACTAAAGACCACATGAAATCCTGAAGATTATTTCATAAATACATTATTCAAGGATAAAAGACATACTTACAAATATCACACCCAAATTCTCCCATGAAAATTTTACAAGATAATACTTATCCACCTATGTGAAAAATAAGAAAAATATAATACACATAACTAGGCCAAATATAATATCTCATCCTCGCCACGTAATATTCACCATAAAATACATTCAATTATTATAGCATAATATGATCCATATTGGTAAAGTGTCTACCCCACAAACATTTCACACAATTTTTTTCTCAACCACCCAACAAAGTATGTCATGGAACTCCCATTTAATCTATATAATAATACTATTCATGTTTATCTTGGATATAAAATAAAATAAACTACCCCAAATGTAAATTTTCATCACATTCACATAACCTTACAATAAGTTAAATAAATATGTTAGTTTGGTATCCTGAAAAAAGATATAAATCAACCACATTCCCCCTCTTATACAGAATGATCCATTATAAAAATCACATCATCAATCTCTTAACGAATCAACTTCTCTTAAATTTTAAATTTTAAACATAATAACCCATGAATTTCGATATATACTAAACGATAGAGTGGGTATGAGGGAAAAAATATCCATCCATCCACACCATCTGATTGTAGGATAACCCCCCCACCATACATTTTATGGTCATAATATTATTCTCAATGCTAGTGTGGTGAATGTATAAATCACAATGAAATAAAATAATTTTCAATCACAAAAAATCTGAACCCCTGGTTTTCAAAAAAAAATCATTCTAACTATTGGGAACCTAATCCAAACCCTCACATTCCCCACCACTTTTACATCAACCACTTAATATAAAACACCATCCAAGAAAGACACATCCACAAGAGATTTTCCATATATCCCTTTCATGTTAATCTATTTCACTAATTTACTAAATTACAATCCATTCTCATTTTTTATACTATATAATATAATATTTACCAAACCACTTTAGAAAAACATCAATTTTTTCAAGAATTAATATGACTATCAGAACCATATAATTTTAGTTTCATTATCAACAATTACTAATTCATTACTAGTAAACAAAAACCACAACTAAAAAAGCTTTTCAGACATTAAATATAAAAAAGTCCCCACACCAAAACCACATATCATCAAAAAACCACATCATAGCTATTGTGCATCAACCCACATGACAACCATTTCTAACCAACTATCACTTCATTTCCCACAACGTATATTATTTCAATAATTCACCATGTTATATAAATAAAACCCACACCAATGATGAAAACAAGGCAGAAAAAACAAAAAAAATCTAACCAATACACTTCTTTTCACAACATCCACAAATTAATCACACACATTTATACCAATTTTCACATTTTTTACTCTAGATTTATCAAAGGGATTTTATTAAGTTCATTCATTACATTCTAGGTCGTTTTAAAAAAAATCCTATATTATTCCTTCGAAAATAAATTTATAATAAATATGTAAGTGATTATCCATTTTTAAAATGTGATATTAATAAATTCATACATAAAGGGAAGGAAATAATATTATCTATAATGTAATTAAAGCTCACAATAGATTAAATATTTATTATTAGAAAAAAGAATTTAAAAACTAATCAATAATAATGTAAAATCATTTAATGAATTTATTTTTATCCCCTCCCATTCAATTTTAGTCACAAAAAAATTATTTTATATATTAATATGGTCATAAAATCTCCTCAATGATAAATAAATGAATTATATCGTAATATGAAAAACTAATACTGGAAAGAAAAACGATCCCCTGCCTCAATGAATATTTCAAAATCGTCTTGTATAATATGTCATAGAATAAATAACTATAATACTACTCCTTCAAAAAAGAAACCATTATTAAATCTAATTTACATAAATGTTTAAAAAAAATTATCCAAAAAACTGTCATATCAAAACTACATTAGAATATTCATTTCATGATAGAGAAAAGAAGAAACAACGGACTAAAGATGTGAATTCCCCAAAAATTGAAAATAAAATGACACTAGAAGCAAAGGATCAATACTAAATAAAAGGTGATGAAAAATTATACAAATTCTAAATGGGTTCCCCCAAATACTAGGACTACAGGAGAGGAATGTGTTAAAAAAATGGATACTAGATTTTATTTATAACCTAGGACTCAGCATTTTTCGGTCCTGAAACCACGATTCTGATAATGTGTTTTTTGAGGCCATCTAATTCTATCTATGGAAGAAATCCATGCTATGAATTTCTAAAAGAGAAATCTGGAAAAATATGTTCTGATATTGAGTGAACTAATTCACATCATTAATATGTCATTCACATATTAGATCATTGAGAAAGGAACCCTCATCCAAAAATTATTTCTATAAATAAAAATCCTCCAAGACATGAATAAATAACTCATATCATAGACATAATTTCACATCATGATTCTTAAATTGTAGAAAAATTTTATCTCCAAAACATCACTGAACTCTCCTCGAGGTTCCCATAATCATATCCAACTACATAAAATAAAATACAGTTGTCAATAAAGGGGTGGATAATTAAAACACATACATCAAAAATTATTTTCATCTTCAAAAATCAAATCCAACCCAAAAATGAAGGGAATGGATCGAGGAACCACAATGTGATAAACCTATAAAGGGTCTTGTTATACTATAAACACTACTCTCATACCAACATATCATGAAAACCCTAATAACACCACAAAAACCCCACAAAAACCAAATTAAAATCCCACATAATAGAAATAACACCACATTATCTCACACAATCTGCATGCCTCACCACTTCAATAAATGTACTCAGATAACTATTTCAATATCTACATATCCTAAGACAATAAACACGAAAAAAAATTAATAACATATCCCCAAACAAAAAAATCAAGGAGTTCCACCATCCATAAAATGATATTATGATTTATGGGAGGAACTAACTATCTTTTAGGATTTTAAATTATGTAATATATAATTAAAATTAATTTTTAAAGGATTTACACATCTTAATATACTAGAAGACATTTCAAATATCACTTCAATAAAGGAAATTTAGAACTTATAATCCAACAATATTTTTTAGAAAATTATTAAATTAAAAAAAATGCAGTAAAAACTAAAACATTGTCATTTTTACTAAGAAGAAATTTTTATCCCAGGTTCCCCTATATTTCTCTAAAGGAAACCATGCCTCCAGAATATACAAAACAAGTGTATGGTTCATCAACACAACACCATCCCTAAAAAATACTAAATATATACTAAATTTTCAAGAAACATCACATCATCCTCAAGATCCAACTATCACAATTGAATTAAATTTGATTAATCATAAATATATTGATGGATTCATGATATGTGGAATTTTTCATCCATCCTACCCACATGTGATGGATGTTCCAGCTAATACGCCATCATGATAATGTGCCCCATCTCTAAAGAAGTCTTGATGGATTGGAGATAAAATGGAAACCCATATTAGATATCTATATCCATTGAGGAGTGGAGACACTCAATAATTCATGTTCTCCCAACAATAACTCAAAAGGTGTCTGCATGTTACCATCATAGACCTTTTTATGTACCCATATCTCCCAAATATTTTCTCATACCATCTTGATCTTCTTATTCATTCTCTACACCACATCAGGTCCAACAAATACTTACTCCCAAAAATCAATTAATCCAAATAGATAAAGGCATAACCACCTTTAAAATTCCTCAAACTGATCCAAGCCAACAAAATATTTTTAATTTTTTTTGTCATTGGAGAACACAAAATACGTCATGTTCATTTCTCCTGATCCATTATAGACAATGATGTAGGCTTCAAAAAGATCATCATTTGTTTTTATGGTATAGAATATATTTACATATTCATGAGGGTGAAACACATTGTTATGGTAAAAAATATAGTTAAATTATTGAGATAATAACTTATAGAATCATGAGGTAAAATGAGTATCATGATCAAAGATTGTGGTCCTCTCTACCCATTGAATCCTAGCACCATCATCCACAGAAATTACTCAACATCATCTAGTAAATTTGATTTATAGATCTCATGATATTATTTTGACATTATCATCAAGTAAAAAATAACCCAAGCAAAATCACATACTCCTTGAGACTATGGTACCCCAGTGATGAAATACATCAAGGTGTATTGTCATTTCTACTCTTGTATGTCCAAACACTATAATAATCCTCCAAGAACATGTTAATTAGAATTCACCTAATAAAAACATAAAAAATATTCCCAAAAACACTTCCATTGTCAACATCATCCAATGACACCATAGCTACCATAGAAATACATACTATAAAATTATCTCACAAGTATACACAGATAATTGTGAGATGTGAAAACCCATGGAGAACACTATCATGAATCACCAATGGAACAAAGTTCCTCTGCTAAAACAACACATAGTTCTGAACTTCCTTTTACTATAGTGACCCCATCTTCGATAACCCATATCCATTAACTATGTTATTACATATAGTACATTAAAGTATTAAAATATCATAGGATGGATAAGCTGAGAAGTTTTTGGAGAACCAAATATAGGCATGATACCATTTTTACATATGGATATAAAATAAAAGACTTAAAAATTTTAACCAATTGGGTACCGTGATCTAATTCGAAGGCATTTTTCATACCTTGGGGAAGGGAAAAAATATAGATGATATCAAATTTTCATTAAGGGACAAGTACAATAGACACTATCTTGAATCAATAAGCAGAAAAAACATGGAATGTTAAATAATATAAAATAACTGAAACTTAAATAATTTTACTCTCCTGATTACGTAGTGCATAATAAATAAGTAAAAGTAATAAACTGAACATACATGACCATTATTCGATATCATAACTAACATAACTAAAATAATAATAATAAAATTTTAAAGGTAAATAACTGAAACACATTCCATTTAATCAATAAACAGAGAATGAAAATCATCACGAGATAATATCATTTTGAAAATATCATAGAGAATAATAATTGAATTCTCAATGAAGGAAATTACTTAACATTGGATTTCATGATCCCATGCATCAATATACATCTACAATAAATTCCATTAACAGGATGGTTTAAGACAATATGTAAAAACCAATTTAATTTTGACATTGAATTTCTCCCATTATACTCGTCAATTAATCATGGGGACATATAATTCTAGGAAGAATCCATAACTATAAATCCAAAACAATCCTTGTATACTAATTAATCTATTTAATTCATGAGTAATTTTACTTATCAACAAATATCTATATTGAGAAAATGATATTGAATTATCAAACTCGTTAATAAACAAACATTCAAATTTGAAATAATATATAAAAAATGATATATGGTTTAGTCAATAATCATATCCATCAAAATAAAATATGGACAAATTATTAAAATTTGAAATCCAATGAAAAATTATCATATGAATGTTATTATTTCAAGATAATGTTAACAGTCCTAAAATAAAGGGATATTTTACAATAACTTTTACTGGTTGGTAAATTTCATTTTAAATTCTATTGGATGAAATTATTAAAATAAAAAAACCATAAAATATGAATGAAACGAGATATTATATGTAAAATGGGAAGTATATAAATAATAAAAAATAAATTAAGGGCAATGTGTTACAATATTCTTTAATAAAGGGTAATTGTGACATGGTCCCTTACATCACAATTCCACTTTTTTAAACATATATTAACCTCAAATATACTGGTTTTGAACATGTTATTAACTTATACCATAATCATATTAATTTTTATAATATCAAATATGAACCTTTATTAAAATCTTATCACCCAGTCATTAATAAAATTTCATTATTATTTTTCTTCGGTGTATAATTTTTTTGATTTTATCAATCATTATTTGTCATAAATATTCAGTTTTTTCATGATTATATTGTCAAATCATATTCATAATATTAATTATTAGATAATTATAAGAATTATACATAAATTATTCTTTAAGGAACTATAATGGTATATCATTTTAAGAAACTATGTGTGTTACAATCATGGAGGTGCTAGGTCATACGTATGCATGAGTATTGTTTTCATTATTCATTAATCATTATGAACGTATGAAATATTTTATCTTTACATAATGATTATAATATCATAAATTAAATATTATTTAATAAAATATACTTATATATATATTCCATAGAGTGTTATTATGATAATATATTTATGTATTGTATTTTAATACTGATAAAAGTTTAATGAATTTAATAAATATTTAATTTATATAAAATATATTCATTAAATTTTTCCTTATCACCATACATCTAATGCATTAATAAAATACATATCACATCATTTAATGAGGCGATAGTCTCCAGTAAAGACGAGAGGCATTATCATTTCTTATAAGGAATGGAAAGTGAAAATTTTATATTTGACATAATCACTCTATAGGATTAATTATTTCATAAATATCAAATATATATATATATATATATACTTTTTATCTCATATCATACCCAACTATGAGAGGTTTTAATGGAAAAATGATTGACATCAGTTTGTGAGGCAGTAATTTGATATATACAAGAGCGGCATCATCATTTCTCATTTGATGGAAGGGGAGATGGATAAAGGTTATGAATATAATATAATAAAATATTAGTATGTTATATATAATTTTATTATTATATAATCCAAAATTATATTTACATATAAGAGGTGGTTGAAGAAATCCAACTAAAACATTGATTTTGGAATTTTACCACTTCTTAGACCACCCCTTTAATATTATACCTATGATATTCATAGAATTGATTTATGACAAATTTAAAGATTATAGAATAAAGGGATTGAAGTTATGTAGTTATTTAGACATGGTTTTTTGAACGAAAACGGTTTGAATATTTCAAGTAGAGAGAAGATTGGGTGGCCTTTATACGTGAGGTGAGTGGAACACTTCTATATTTTTAAAAAAATGTATACACACAATTATCAAATAGAAAAATTTTAAAAATTTAGTATTTTATTAAATATGAAATGATAAAGTACAAATATAGACATAAAATATATTTTATAAAATATTTAATGTCATTATAAAAAATATTAGTTTAGTTCAACCCTAGACAAACCCATTTTAACCTTAACTATTGTAATTAATTTTTACTTTTTTTACTATAAAATTTTTATAAAAAAAATATTTTGACCTTATTATATAATATAAATTATACATATTTTAAATATTTAATCTATCTTTCATATTTCAATTCATAGACGTGGAAATTTTTAATTTAAAAATGATCACATGGACGCAATGAGAATGGGGATTTTCAAAGAGGAAAAGTTCAAAAGATTACAACATTATTATATAAAAAATAAATAAATAATAATTACAATGACATAAATTTTATTAATAGAGATTTAATTGGAATAATTTTTCTTCAAAAATAAATTATAATATAATTTGACATCAATAATAATTAAATTGAAAAGGCAACATTCAATAAAATTAGAGTATTTTAAATTATTAGAAAAATGTAACATTTCAAAAAATATCCAAAATTTATCCGGTGTTAAATATTATATGATGATATAAAAAATAATTTTAATTTTTTCAATGACATTTATAAAATAAATAAAAAATTATTTTCAAATAATGTGCACAATTCTTGACTAAAATTCCTTTTATAAAAATAAAATTTAAAGAAAATATTTCTTTTTTTCCTTCAAATGATTCCTATTTTTATTTATAGTCAACAGATAATGAATTTACATATGTAAAAAATATTTTATTTATAAATTTTTAGTAATATAAGTTCCATATAATTTAACTTATGTGTTATAATAGTTGTGTTTAAAGAATATTTTAATAGAGTGTCACAATTTTGATTAAACTTGGTGTTGCATCCATTAAAATATACGAAATAAATTAAACTTATTATAAAGGAAATATATTTTAATGTTATAGGGTGTTACATTGTTCCTTCATAAATAAATTTAATGTACAGTTTTTGTTATTAACTTCTAATTAGATGAGGGTAGTTCTTCTTCATAATATCTACTAGTCCCCACGATGTTTCCCCCATTTTGTGATGTATCAAAAGTTAAATTAACAAACAAGTCATCTGATTCCTCAATATATTCTATCTAGAATCAAGATTCTAAATGGGTTATTCATAGTATGATAAATATGTTTTTAATTATATTCCATCCAAGGTGACCACAAGCATTGGTCCTTACATGTACATCATAAATAATGATATTCAAAACACATCATGTGATTTGGAGAGATTTGTTGGTATTTAAATAAAATAATGAACAAATAAAAAAATTTAATGGATTTAAAAGTGTTTACTGAATATTGGGATGAGTTTACCGTAATTACCAAACATTATAACACCCTTTCATGGATATGCATTCAAGGAAACATAATCCCCGAATTAGAATTCCAAATATTTCCTCATATTAACAAAATTAAAATTTATCCTACATTTAGTTATATTATTGTGAGTATGAATAAAAATTAGATTTATTGTTGTTACATAATCATGTTCCATGCCTATATGTTTCCATTCACCAACTTTGTCTCGACTAGTTCTAGTATGACATCTCTTTCCATATAATTCTTCATCTGACACTATTTGAATACATCAATGGAAACTATTGTTATAGGAACACTATACCAAAGGTAAAAATTAATCACATAAACCATGCACATCAAGTGATAATGAACATTATATGTCTTACATTGTTTGAATTTTCCTTTGGGAAATCCATCAATTTTATGATAGTAATAAGTTCTCAAATAAAACCTAATATTAAGAGCCTTCAAAAAAATTATCAGGAAATTCAATGTAAAATTGGGATCATTATAAAAAAAATAAAAATAGATGTGCCATAATGTATTGAATATTCATTAATAATGATCATTCTGAGGTTACAATGATGTAAATATTCTATTATAGTGGGGAAATGTGCATATTTGGTTTGGAAATAAATGATATCCCATATTGTATCATCATTTGTAAGAGTTTTGGTAGTCCCGTAATAAATTCCATAGTAATTTCATCCCATTTCTACATAGTAAAATTAGAAAGTTGCAGGAATCATCTATGATATTATCTGATATCTTTCAATTTCAAAGAAACCAATCATTTGGTCACAAAATCAAAACTTCAAAGATTTATGTTATCCCACAAGAAAAAATCCCCAATATCATCAAACATTTATGTGCTACTTGGGTCTGTGTAGAAATATTATACATATGAATCATCTAAAAATCGCAGTTTCATCTTTGGTATATAGGAACATGAAATAACTTTCCAAATTTCAGAGCACCATATACACAAATGAAGATTGTAAATTTCATATTATACATATCGTTAATTTTCATCTAAAATTTCTCATCAATAGATTGAAAATTTGTTTTATATTAAAATAATTATATTTTAAAAATAATTTATTAAATTAGTAGTCTCTCCACTTCAAAAATAATTCCCATATCTATCTTAATAGTATCCATGAATATAGGATCTCACTCAATCCTTTTTTGGTACATAAATCCATTGTTTTTCATACTCAATTCAAATAAACCATTCATTCATTCCCTGGATAGTAGTATATTGATAAATCATAATCCATGAGTAGATAGATCCATCACCTTCATCTCTTCTTAACACCATTATTTAAACAAATTTATTTTAGTCTTTTATTTTATGTTAATATATTTTATCATTCACCATTAAGATGTTGTATCCAAATAATCAATCAATATATTACAGATAGAAACTCAAAATCAAAGGATTGATATTTATCTAATTAGATGTCTATTTTCATAGATTCATATTAAAAAATATTATCAATTATCATTAGGACACAACTGATTCCATTCTTTGATCCATCGCTATATATCACAAAACCCTCATTTCCAATTGGTAGAGTCAAAATCATATAATTGTAATATCTTCTATTCGGTTCCTCAAAATATTCATCACAATATTTCTTCCAAAAAAATTTATTCAATTTATATGTAATAATGGTTAATTGGTTACCCAATTATGAAGAATTATAATCTAATCATCGATAGTAACAAGCTAAAACAATGGGAATATGTACCTTAGATATATCCATTGGTATATTCCAATCTATGAAACCCATCATATTTGTAGGACCTAATGAGATTCCATCCATGGAGCATATATTTCCATGAAAATAAACATCTTCAATCCACAAATAAAACATAATAAATTCCCCATATAACTATTCCCTACTGAAAGTCACAAGAATAAACCTAATGTTATTATCATGGCCCTTATATCTTTTTTAATCCTCTAAAATAAGCATCAATGAATAACAAAATAAAATTTTCATGATATTCAATTAAAACTATATTCATTTGAAGAATAAAAAAGGTTTCATTAGTTAATCAATGTTGAAATAATGTAAACGCTATATGTCAATACCTTGTTTGGAATTTCCTTCTTATTTACCCACAACTAATGATAGATAGAACAAAGGTCAGTAATTAAAAAAATTAGGATCCATGAAGTTCATTTAGTAAGTCATAAAATCAAGGTAGAAGATACTTATTTTTTACTGTAATTGCATTAATTTTCTGATAATTACTGATCATCCTAATGGATCTATCTTTCTTCTTAATAAAGATATAACTTCTCCCCATAGTGAAATAATAGGGAGAAAAAAAACCTTATCACCCAAATCCTCTTGCGGTTTTTTCATATACCTAAATTAGAAAGTGTCCATTTTATAGGGAATCATTGATATAGGTCCTTAAATAAAGGATTAATTCAATAAAAATCTCTACATATAACGCTAGGGAATGTCTATATCATTTCTCATCAAATACATGAATGTATTACTATATAATAGGTACATAATCAATTTGAACATTACAATATCTAGAAATATATTTTATTTTCTCTTCATCCCCTTGAATATCATTTAATAGAGCTTGTATGGGTGGATCTAGGTATGAATATGATGATGTAGTATCCTCTATAAATATAAGGAATTATACATATTCCTCACAAATAAAAATTATCAAATTTTTTCAATTAATATTATCATCATATTTTAAAATATATTACATACCAATGATTAAATAGAATTAGACCATTTGTATGATAATATAGTTCTAGAATAAATCATGTTTATGTGATATAATTGGGACTACCTGAAACATCCTTTTTATAGTAAAACATGCCCTCAAAGTTTTCACTCACAAATCACTTCTTAACATAAATTTGAAATGTTTTATTCTCTTGTAAAACTTGGTAGATATAAAATAGTTTGAGGAGAGATAATCAAATAAATAATTTTATGAATTCCAATAAAATATTAATTTACCTTCCACCACTGCATTGGAAAATTAAAACACAGTTATAGTGATCACAAGAGATTGGCCATTACCCCATGGACAATTATAGGATGGAATTCCTCTATTATTGATATATTAGTCTGAATATATCTCTGTCTCCCAAAATATGGAACACTGAATAACATTTCTTTTACCTTCCATTTTTATTCTTTGGCCTGGTGACCCTTATCTTGTAACAAATAAAAAACTCATAATCCTTTGAAAAATTTTCTAGGGTGGTTATTTCCATTGTTTAGACAAGGTGTAAATCACTGCATTCACTTATTTTTAAAATATTAATGCCCTTTTCCTTGGGAGTTTGAAGAAATAATCTTCTCTTATTTTCCATTGATGTATGAGATCTAGATATTTCATTCTCTATTGTGATGAAACACAAAACTATTTCATTATATGATGAAATATATTGACATATTATCACCCTATAGTTTCATGTCCTATATCCTTGGATGAAATGGTCAAAATTTCACTATTTTTTGAGTATTTAATCGAAACCATACATAGATAACCTTGTAATAGTAGGGTTATACTCCAAAAAACTATCTTCTTACTTTTTATTTCAGCTAAGGATATTTATCTTAATTCGAGTTTGTTTCTCCTGAGTGAAATAATTTTCAATGAATTTCTCCTTAACTAATTTCCATTACATATGTTCTATTTCATCTTATTTTCTAGTATTCCACATCAATTTCCACCATTTACCACATATTTTTTGATAATGGACAATTGACATTGGAATTTTCCATTTCACTACATCCCAATGACATAAATATCTCAACCTGAGACTATATCCAATAATAGGATACAAATGGATTAATAGTCTCAACAAATGATTGTGTTTTCATTTACATGTAGAAATAGAACATTATAGAATCATTCTATGAAATTGGTTACTTCTTCCGAGAAAGATTTTTTTTCACCACCCGATTAATATTTAGTAATATAACCATAATCTTTTCAATTATAATACCATCTATACTGGTTTCATAGATTGGTAAATTTCTACATCGTCCATGAGTATTGGATCCCTTATTCCTTGTAGGTTTAATTTCTATGAATTTAAATAAACTAGATTAGATCATAATTTTTTTATAACATTAATAATAATTATAAATATAGTGTAAAACCTATCATAAATAAAAATTTATTCACTATTAATTTTACATTTATAAAAATGTGTTCTTGTGGTATATATTAATTTAAAAATTGTTCATAATTGTTTGTTTTGAAAAATTTTAATTATACTAAACATATCCCTTGGGGTGTCAAAATAAGCATGCATTACAGCTAGTGGTCATGCACTAGAGGTTGAAATGGAAGATCCCATTTATGCCTTTTCAGAGTTATTACCCCTAGGTACCTCAATGAAAACATAATGTACACTAATATAATCCAAACAAGGATTTATTTATAATATAAAAAACCTAATATATTTCTTCACAAAACATTAATATATTATCCCATACTTACTCTCAATGTCTATTAGAGGGTTGGGTTCCATAATCTTGCTTTTCATTAATCTAGATCCCAGGATTTCTACTAAACATCATTTTATACCAACTATATTGACCCTTACTCCCATAAAAAGGAGTGAGAGACAATTTTATTATATTATCATAGATACAAGGTGTAAAATCCTAAAGGAATGATCAGCTTAGCTGTTTTGGAGAGCCATATACAAATATGACACATATTTTACATAGGGATATCAAAAATATATAAATTGAATTTTTTTTCCTTATTAAACTCATTTAATGAATTATTCTTCATATCCGGGTGATGAGAAAAATAATAATGGTGATATGAAATGCTTAAAATGGGTAAATTATAGTGGATTCAGTCATTAATCAATAAGAATAAATTATTAGGAAAGTTAAACTACAAAAAACATATAGCATTTAAATAAATTTGTTATCAGGATTAGATAATTAATAATCAATATGAAAAGGTAAATAATTGAACACAACATTAATTTTGTCAATATTTTTTTAACATAACTAGATAATTTATAATCAATATGGTGAAGTAAATATTTTAAGACACATTCTATTTAATAAATATAGAAGAATGAAATGCATTTAGATATAATAATATTATGAAAATATATTGTATAATAATAAAAAATTCCTCAATAAAGTAAATGAATAATTATTTGGCATCATTGTCTCATGCATCGGGATACCTATACATCCAATACCTTTTATGTGATGATTTAAGACTATATGTGGAAATCCATTTGGTTTTTTAAACTAATTTTTTTCATAAGAAATGTCGATGCATGAAGGGGATAAACATTTATAGGACCCATTCATAACTAATTTTTTTAAAATTTTGTCATATATCAAATAAATGATTTTATTCATGAAAAAATTTACTTATCAATAAATATACGTATTGAGTAATGGATACATATTTATAAATATTTCCACAGTTAATCAAAGAACATTCAAAGTAAACAGAATATGTAAAAAATGTTACACGGTTTAGAAAACCATCAAATCCATCATACAACAACATCTATATTTATATTAAATTTATTTTATAATGAAAAATATAACATGGACATGATTGATTTAATAGAATGTTAACGATCACAAAAGATTGAAAGATTGTATAATAAATTTTACAAATTGGTAATTTTAAATTACAACACCATTGGATGAAAAAAAATCTGATTGAAGCATAAAATACCAAGATTAATGAATCAATCATGATATTACATGTCAATGGGTTAGCATTTAAACCATATAAAATAAATTAGGTTCAAAACATTACAATCTTCTTCAATGAAGGGAATTGAGATAAAGTCCCTTACCTCATGATTCATTTTGAAGGAACACACTTTAACCTCATTTATAGTGATTTCAAAAATGATATTATATTACAACCAGAAAATTTTATGATGTTTAATGTCATATATGATCCTTTTAAAAAATCATATCATCCTTTCATTAATAGTCATTCATTATTTTCATTATTTAATGTGTTAATTACCTTGTTTACTCAATCATGCTTTGTCATGAATGTTCTTGTTATTATTAATATTATATAATTCAATCATCTCTATAATAATAATCAAGATATAATTTGCATATTTATACATATATTATTATTTAAGACCAATAATGGATGTTGTATTTGATAAATTAAGTTCATTATGATCATATTGATTGTAGGTCATATGGATGCAAGAGTAACATTTCAATTTCTCAATGATCATTATGTAAAGGTTGTAAGTAATATTTTATCATTATATAATGATAATAATATGATAAATAATTTATAATATCAATTTTTTTTTGTTTTGAAAAGAGAGTCACATTTTTTCATGATGTCGGTTGTCTAGACGTACATGACCCATGTTATCATCCTTCTGTGAGTGAAAAGTTAAAAAATGATGAATTATATTTTCTGAATGAAAAATAGTCCATAATATTTATAATTTTGTAATTTATTTCAACTTTATTTATTTAGTATATCCAAATTTAATACCATGTAAAGCATTAGTTAATGATGATTCACATCGCTTCGTGAGGTGGTAGTCCATCGCACACACGAGCAACGTTATCGTATCCTATATAGAATGGAATGTACAAAATATATTTATGATATAATGACTTTATAAGTATAATTATTTCATAAATATCATATATATTTTTATATATAATTAATATCAATCACCATACCAAAATATGATAGGTGTTAATGATAAAATTAATGACATCGGATAACCAGGTTGTAGTTTTCCCTATTGATGAGCGACACAATCATTTCTTATTTGAGGGATCATTAGATGGATATAGGTAATGAAATTAATATAATAAAATTTCACTATATGGTAGATATATTTATTGGTTTATAATGATAAATTAATTAAATTTCTAGGAGGTGGAAGAATAAATAAAACAAAATCATATGGTATAGAATTTTACCTCTTATAAGGAAGCATCATTAGGATTAAAAATAAAGTAATCATAGAATGGAATTATAAAAAAAACAATTATTATAATATTAGAATATTTATATTTGGATTTTAGTTTTTTAGGTATTCACATATCCAAAATGGTTTTAGGATTTGAATAATAGGGAACAATGGGTGGCGTTTATAGGTGAGGTGAGTGGAAGACTTGTAATTTTTGAAAAAAAAATGGTGTACTAACTTTTATTCACTTGATAAATTGTCCAAAATTGAGTGTTATAGAATAGTAGAGATTTGAATATCAGAATATTTACCATAAATATATATTTTTTACTAAATTTAAGGTCATTTTAACCCTTATCTTATTTATTAAACCCCATGTTATCCTATTTTTACAATAACCAAAATATTTATTTTTTACTATTTGCACCGTTAGATTTGGTAAAAATGAATATTAAATTATTAGATAATATAAATTATTCAAATTCCAAATATTAAATACATATTTACAAATTCCATTCATATAATATATAATGATTAATATAAATTAATCCATCAAATATGATGAGAAAGAAAGATTTCATAGAGAAAATGTTCAAAAGATTACTACATTTTTATGTCAAATGTCAATATAAAAATGATTAAAATTAAATTAATTAGATAAATATATATATAATTAAACTAATTTTACATTAAAAAAATACAAAATTTATTTTACCTTGAGAATTAATGGAAATAAAATTGTTCTTTTCAATTAAAATTCATTATTTTTCAGAATTCATCAAAAAATGAAACATTTTAAAAAATATAAAAAATCAATGTACTATATTTATGAGATGATGATTTTGAAGATTAAGTTAATTTTATAAAATTAATTTTCTAAAAAAAGTAAAAATTAATATTTCATTATGTAGGTAAAGAATGGCTAATCCGCCTTTTATAAAAAAAATACAGTTTCTTGAGAAATCATGTCATTTTCTACAAAATGATTATTATTTTTATTTACAGTAAATAGTTAACTAGTTTACAAATTTATACTCTATATTTTTTATAATTTTCGTATTTCTATTAATACTAATAAATGTAATGGCTATGTTATAATGGCCATTTTTAAATAATACTTTAATAATTATCTATGTTTTTTTAAAACCGATGTTGCATGCATCACATGATTTCATTGAAATTAAACTTATTAAAAAAGAATATTATTGGGAATAATTAGGGTGTAACATTCTTTAATACCACAAAAATTTCATCCGTAAAATTTGAAGGAAATTACATACTAAATAGATTAGGGTGGTTCAAGTTCCTATCATCCTATGGTTCCCACTTTGCTTCTTCCATTTTCGGATTTCTCAAATGTACCTTGACTAGATGATTAATCTGATTCCTCGATACATGCTCAAATGTGAGAAGAATTTAAATGATATGTAATAAATTAAACACATTCATGGATTTAAAAGGGTATGATGTAACTGGGCCTCAATTTACATTTCTTATTGAACTGTATAACACTATTTCATATATATTCATTTGAGAAAACATGATCTACCACTTTTAATTCTAAATTATTCCACCAATTATAAACATATATATTTTTTCCAAATTGATATTCATTAATTTTTGCATAAATAGCCTTTAATTTTGTTTTTGTCTCTTCAAAATGTTTTGGGATTATGAGGTTACAGTCACCAAACTCATCATAACAATTTGGTGTATCAAATCTCTTTCCATTTAATTCTTTATATGAATCCATTTGAATACATGAATAGAAACTATTAATAATGTAAAAAATTACCAAAGGAAATTAATGATCCTACATACATTGAAAGATAACTTATCAAGAACTCAATATATCGTCTATTATTTAAATCATCCTTTAGAAAATTCCATTAGATTGATGATAATTGGATGTTCTCAAATTAATCCCAGTATCATGATCATTATAGATACTTGTCCATAATTTCAATATAATATTAGAACCATGATGAGACCAGATTTAAAGAGTATCTCCATGATGTGTTACAAAATCAATAATACAGAGCCTCTTGAGGTGATCAAGTGGTAAATATTATCTTATAGTGATGTAATGTGATGATTTTTTATTCAATAAAAAATAACCACTATTTCATCATTTTTTATAAAATTATGTTTTATTCTAGTAATTATCTACATTGTAATGTCATACCATTTCCACAGTGGAATAGAAAGTTGTTGTCTGACCCCTTTAAGATAATATCTCATTGATTTTACTTGTCGAAGTACTAAATGTCTCAAAAAATAATATGTAATTTCCCACTTCATGTTATCCCACAAAAATGTTCCCCCAAATCCCGATAAATCATTGTGCTTGAAGTGTGTATAGAGAAATTTTAGCAATGAGTATCATCAAATAATTCCCTTTTTAGTTCTATTGTATATATAACACATAAACTATTGCCAAATTTTTGAAAAAAATCTTCAGAAATTAAGTCTTATAATTTCCCATTATCCACCACATTTATTTTCTTATGAATGTTCTCATCATAATATTCCAAAATTTTATATGTTATAATATATATGGTTCTGTAATAGTTTCTCAATTGAGTGATGTCTCCCCTTCCAAAATAAATACTATATCAATCATTTATGGATCCATGAATATTGAATCTATCTCAATCATAATTTGTGTTAGAACACCATGATCAATCCTGATGAATGCATCCACAAAATTATTTTCATTATTTTATAGTAGTGTGTTGTGAAACTATAATATTTGAGTATGTTGAGCCATATCCTTTATCTCGTATTGACCTCATTATGTTAAAAGATGCATTTTGGGATTTTTGGATCCATGTATTACTCATATATTTCACAATAATGATAATGTATCCTTATATTCAATGAAATTATTATAGTTTCCCAATCAAGAATAAGAGTTGGATGATTTTCTTCATGATCCATCAATTTCCATGATGCATGTACAAGAACATTATAATTTTCCCTTATGAAAAAATAAATTCCCTTGTTTGAAGCATCACCATATGTCACAAAAAAATCATTTATTTGTGTTAGATTCAAAATCATATCATTGAACATTATCCTCTTTAGTTATTCAAAAATATTCTCCAAAATAATTTTTCTTAAAAAAATTAACTCCATTACCTATATTCTTGTTTAATGGCGTAGCTAATTGGGAAAAATTCTAAATAAATTGCTGATAGTAGCCTGCCAAACAGATAAAACAATGAACCTCAATTATGTTCATTAGTATAGATCATTATTTGAATACCTTCATATTTGTTGGATCAAATGAAACTCTATCTTTTGAGAAAATATTGCCATGAAAAGAATAATATTAATACTAGAAATCCACCTTACAAAATTTCCCATATAAATATTTCCATATAATCATCTTATAAATGATCATAAAGTGATTCTCATAGGACTTATAGAATTTATAATTCAAACTATCCTTCTTATAGTGAGACTCCCCATAAGAGTCCTCATTAATAACTCCTTTATTAAATTAAAATTGAAATAATTAAATATATTTGCAAACTAGGTAGATATAAAACAGTGTGAGAATTGAAAATAAAATAAATCATTATCTAAATTTAAATATATTATTAATGTACCTTCCACCAAAAGATTGTGTACATCCACCTCTCCTATAGTGATCACAAAATCTTTTCATTATCCCCTTGGACCCTTATTTGGTTGATTCCCTTAACTTTGGAAACATTTGTGTTTATAGTTCCCTATCTCCCTACAATTGAATCATTGAATAGTAGTGTTTTATTTATTCCATTTTCATTATTTTTCCCTTTGAACCTTATCAATACACTAATAAAAATATTCATAATTAATTCAATAATTTCCATGATCGATTCAATCCACAATTTTCCCATGGTGAAAAGTTATGCATTCTCTTCCTCTTCTTTGACACATTCTATTTTTCATGGTGTTAAGATGGCATATTATTCTCATGATGTCCCTTTAATATGAAAGTAATAGAGAAATAATTTTATATTTTTTGTGTTGAATAAAACTATTTCATTAAATTATGAAAATGTATGGGAGACCAAAACACTTAAGATACTTGGATTATTCCATTTGAATAAATTGTCAATCTTGCACTACGTTTTTCATATGAAATTCATAGAATACCTAGTTCACATAGTAAAGGTAGAATCATGCTCCACATCACATTCTATTTACTTTTGAATCATATTATGGAAATTTTTATACATTTCAGTTTGTTTCTAATGAAACTACTATAGATTTTTCTTTTAAGAGTGCAAGCATTTAATAGTTATACAAAAGATCTTAAAAGGGGGTCTTTATCAGTGCTAAAATAGAACTGTTAATGGACTCCATTATTAGTTTTAGTAAAAAATATCGGATAATTCCCCCCATTATCAACACTGATAAAAAAGTTCTAGAAAAGGGGACCTTATCACAAGTCAAAAAAATCATCTTCAAATGGAGGCATTTACTTGTGCTTGAGAAAAACCATTAACCATGGGGCAGTAGCAATGCTTTTTTTCAAGAACTGATAAGTACCCCCTTTTATCGGCACATTCTCTCTAGCCTTGGTAAATGTTATATGTCATAAAAATTTATATTTTATTATAAATTAATTATTAAAATATATATTTATTATTGTTGATATAAATATAATTTATATGTTTCAAATAAATTTTATATTTGGATAAATAGACATTTACACTTAATATATTAGATATTTAGTGAAAATGTCATATTAAATATTAAATTAACATTATTTAAATAAATTTTAATCATTAATGAATAAGAAATATTTAACAATATCTCGATGATATAAATATAAAATGAATTATTGAATGGTCTAAAATAAGTTGAAAATGTGGCATGAACATAAAATGACTATAATTTTTTATCTGAGTGTTAATTTGTGATCTACTACATATCAAATCGAAGCATGCGATGATATTTACAATGTGGGGACTGAGAGTATCACTCAATCACATATTTGAAGGCATGAAAAATTCAACAATTCATGAAAAAATAAGATTTCATCTGGGGTATCCAAATTTTATAACATTCAATTTAATTTCATCCTTGACTAAGGGGTTATTAATTTCTTTTTGTGTAAGGATTGAATTTATTCCCATGGTTGAATTTCATAATGACGTTATAGTTTTTATATTATATCAATCTTTAAATGGAAAATTATTTATGATTAAATATATGTATATTTTTTATATTTACTTATACTAAATCACTTATATAAATATTTATATATAAACATATATGGGTAATATTTTTCAATATATAAATTAATATTTATTATTAAATTTATTTAATTGACTTAAATTCTCATTATTTAAATTAAAAAAATGCAGTAATATTTATTTGTATATCTATACATGTAATGTCTATATATAAACATGTGTGTGTTAATAAACAAATTTATATGTATATTTATATTCTAATATATGTAAAATAACATTTCTATAAATATATGAATGTCTATGTGAGAAATTTTCATTTATAATCATGTCTGTTAATATGTGCGTATCAATATCATGTAAATATATCATAAATAAATGTATTTTTATAAATAAATCATTACTATTTTCATTATCATTATCAGTATAATTATCCTAAAATATAGTATATGAACTTATTTTAAATAATGATTTATAAACCAATTATAAAAAATTATTTTGTATGTGTACAATTATAATTGAATATGTAAATATAAAGACATATAAATATATAAGTAATGAATAAAAACTATATATAAATATACAATATATATAGACATATTCTAAAAATATATTTAAAAACATATCTTACCATCTCATTACATTATAAAAATATATGAATATATATATACATATATAGATATGTATAATGTTTTTATATACTTATATGAGTGTATTAAAAATGGATATATACTTAATAATACTCTTGTATATGTAAAATTATAATAGTATATAATATATTTTAATAAATTTAATTATATATATATCACACAG
This sequence comes from Viscum album, assembly GCA_963277665.1. NCBI lineage: Eukaryota > Viridiplantae > Streptophyta > Magnoliopsida > Santalales > Viscaceae > Viscum > Viscum album. The sequence goes on from OY728165.1 coordinate 1,564,435,488, forward strand.
ATAAACACATATTTCTGATATGTATTCCCAAATAAATAAATAAATATATGAAAAAACACTCATATAAATATATTTTAATATATATAGATATATATATATATAGATAAAAATATCAAAAAATACAAAATAAAGCAAGCCAGTGTAGTGGTAAATGTGTCATATCTTAAAGGGGAGGAACAATAATCAAATCCATGATCATGCCAGGGGGAGGGTTTTTCATAAAGCATATTTAAAGGGTGGGGGAATCATAGTTAAAGTTAGAATGTGATTTACTGGAATACACAAACAAAGGGTGTAACTTTCTGGCAGCAGGAAGAGGACTAAAATGTGATCCCTCCATTAGTAGTGCTTTAAAAAATCAATAATAATGGGGACCATTATTAACGCTCAAAAAAATCACTGATAAAAGCCCCCTTTTATCATTGATTTCCATCATTGATAAAGGGTTCCATTATCTCTATTTTTGAGAGTGATGATAAATGTTGGATTTTAGCCACCCATCTGTAGATTGGATTTGAAATCACTATTAATGCCCAAATCTAGCACTTTAAAAAAAAAAATTTGTAGTAGTATGATGAAAATATTTGTAGAAGAATGTCTCCAAAAAAATGTTTAAATTTCCGATTTTTTATTTCATATTCTTCCCTAATATTATTGATCAACGACCGCCATTGACAAGAATCACCTTTGAGACAATACACTACAAGTGCTAGCATTTCAATTTCACCACATCTTAATTCTATAAATCTCCTTTCTAGAGAGATAATCCATTTTGTGGATATAATTGGATTAGTAGTCCCACCAAATTATGGGGTAATCTATCACATAAAGTAATCCGACATAGGTAAATAACTACATGGAACCAATTTCTTCATCTGGGAATGTTTATTTTTCATAACAAATTTAATTTTTGATAACATAGAAATATATTTCTCAGTTTTACCACCACCTTTGTTGGATTCCTAAATATGGAAATCAGAATATTGGCCACAACTATTGATACCAATATTACTTCCAAGATCCATTTCTAAACAATGTAATATACTATATTATCTTATAAAGTCATGAATTTTAAATCATGAAGTATAATTATAAATATATTGTAACACATAACATAAGTAAAATTTTATGTATTGTTAATCTCAAAATTATAAGATTTGTTTATAATTGGATATCCTTATTTTCAAATCATTCATAATGGGTTTTAATGAAAATGAAAATTATCCAATAAATATCTCCCAGGAGTTTCAAACTAGGTCTCTATTAATGACCTTTCTCATGTACAAAGTTTTAATTTGGTCAAGACCAATGCACCCTTTTTAGAGTAATTACCCCTGGGTACCTCTTCTCTAGAACCATGTCCACTTGTAGTAGTCTTGAATTTTATGTATTTCATGGAAAAACAACATAATATGTTAATTTAAAAAACATTAGGATATTTTTTTATTCCTCAATGTATATCATAGGCCCACGTTCCCAAATCTATTTTTTCCTTTATCCGGTTCTCAAGGGTTCTTCTAAAATCCCATTTGATACAATCTATAGATACTTCAAATTTACTAACATAATCGTGGGTCCTATTTTTTTATTTTCATATATAAAATGAGTGAAATCTTGAAGGGCTGGTATGTTTAGATTTTGTGAAGATCCATTTATATAATTGAAACCAATTTATATAGAAATAAAATAAAAATCATTAAAATGGAAATAATTTTGTGTCCTTGAACTCAATCAAAGACATATTCTTCATATCTTGAAGAAATTAAACAAAATGTGGGTTATCATAAATTATGAGTAATGGTTAAGTATAATATAAGCTATCTAGAATTAATAAGCATTAATGACATGGAATATTAAATATATAAAAATTCATTCCATTTAAAAAATTTGGGTATATTGATTAGATAATGAATACTCAATATGAAAAGATAAATTTTTGAATGAAAATTCCATTTAATCAATAACTTTACTATCATAAATGAATAAGGAATAATAAATATAGAGTGGTAAATAACTTCAAACACATCCCATTTAATTTATAAACGTATGATGGAATGAATCCGAAGGTAATATAATTGTGAAAATATAACGGATAATAATAACTGAATCCTCAATGAAGGAAATTCTTAATTACTAGATGTCATGATCTTTGGAAAAGTGATACATTTATCATCAAGAACATTAATAAGTTGGATTAATACCATAGGTAGAAAACAATTAAAATTATCCAAATATATGATCTCATGAGACATGTTGATACATCTACATGATAGATAATTTCTTGCCCCAAACATCAAGTGAAGTGAATTTTTTTTAAATATTGGTAAATAAATTTAGTTCCTGAATAATATTTCTTATCCACAAATATTCCTTTGATTAAATTATATGAATTTTTCAGAAAATCCAAAATTTAATCAATTAACCTTCAAAGTATATTGTATATGTAAACAAATAGTTTATAGTTTAGGAAATAATGAAATAAATCATATAGGGATATATATATTTAATATAAATTTAATTTCTAATAAATAATTATCACAAGAATGTTATTTTTGTAATAGAAACATAACAATCAGAAAAGAATGTGAGATTTTGAACTTAGTTTTACCACTTCGTAATTTTGATGTAATAACAACTTTGATGAAATAAATCAAATTGAATCATAAAATACAATTAAGTATGAATAAATCATTATATTACATGTCAAAGTGTAATTATATAAACCATATAAAAGATATCTGGTCCATAACATTACAATATGCCTCAATGTAGGGAAATTGAGATGAAGTCCCTTTCCGCACACATTCTTGTGGATGAACATGATTTACCCTACCATATAATAGTTTTAAAAAAATTCACTTATAAGAGGACCATATTAATATTTATAATATCATATATATTCCTTTAATAAAATCTTATCACCACTTCGTTAACAAACCTTCAATATTTTGGTTTTTTTGGGTGTTAATTGCTTATTTTATCATGTATGTTTTGTCATGATTGTTCCAATTATTTTTCATATTATATATTAATATAATATAGAGAGTACTAAAAAATATAGAATTTTCATATTCATACATCAATTATATATTTAAAACCAATCATGTATTATGGTTTTGAGAATTGAATAATATTACAATCATAGATATGATAGGTCGTATGTAAACATGAGTAACATTTCCATATTTCAGTGATCATTATAGAAAGATTGTATGAAATATTGAATGTTTAAAAAATTATAATAACATAAAAATAACATATTATGTCTTTAAATATAATTATATATATCATTAATGTTTCATGGTGACGAAAAGAGAGTCGCATCGCTTCGTAAAGGCAATAGTCCACAAAAACACGAATGATTTTGTCATCATCATGTGAGTGAATTTGTAAAATAAATATGATGTATTATATTATTATATTTATAAATAGGTCATTAATATCATAAATATTTAATTTATATCAAATATACTCATCAACATTATGATTATATCCTTCCGTGAAAAGAGTTAGTGGAGGATAAATCACATCGCTTAACAAGGCGGTCATCTTCCATACACACGAGCAGTGTTGGAATATCTTCTGTAGAATGGATAGTAATATATATATATATATATTATATTGATAATATATGTATAATTATATCATAAATATAATATATTTACATTATATCTATCGTCATACCCACCCATGAGAGGTGGTAATGTAAAAACTGAATGACATCGGTTCAGGATTCCTTAGTGCACCACATACACGAGTGACGTCATAATTTGTCATTTGATGGAAGTAGAGATTAATATTGGTAATTACATTATCACAATAACATATTAGTATATATGATATATTGTTATTAGTGTATATTAATTAATGAATATTATTTTAAAAATGAGGTAGAATAAATAATACAAAAATTCATAGTTAAGAATATCACCTCTTCTTAGACATCCTCTCTAGGATTATACATAATGTATCCCGATAATTGGTTTATAAAAATTAAATCATGGATGATGGGATTGATTATGGGAAGTTTTTTTATAATTATTTACTGAACAATTTATTTTTATGTTGTGAAGAAGATAGAAGAGGTTGTGTACTTTACAAGTGAGGTGAGTGGGATAATAGTGAATTTTTGAAAAGAAAAAGGTTAACCGACTGTTTTTAAATGTAAAAAGGATACCATGGATTATTATCAAGACATATACATTATATGGTCTAAATAATTTCATACAATAAATTTTATACCATTTACAATACATTTTAATCCATATAATATTTGTTTGAACCCCGATAAACCTATTGTAGCCTTGACCAAAGTAATAAATTATTATATTTTTTATTTTTCATTATGTTCAAATATTAATGTGTAATTATTATATTATAAAAATTATTCTGAATAAAATTATGGATTCAATTCTTTGAAATTCATTTCACATAAGTTGAAATTTTTAATTTTAAATTAATCCAACAGATGTGATGAATAAGTTGGTTTTAAATAGAAAATGTTCCAAAGTTTAAATAGATTTTATATAATAATTCAATATATAAAAAATACCAATGAACTAAATTTTGTTAATATATTTATTAATTAACTATATTTTGTTTAAAAATAAAATAAAATTTAACTTTATAATTATATTAAATGGAATTGAAATATTCTCCTGAAAATCATTATTTGTCACTAATTATCAAAAAATGCAACGTTTCTGAAAAATCCAATAAATTCATGCAAAGATATTTATTATTTTATGGTTTTGATAAGAACAATTATTTTTATCAAATAAATTTTCTAAAATTGGTATAAACTATTTTTATATTATGAGTGGAAATCATGGAGTAACATCTATTTAGAAAAATTACATTTCTTCAGAAAACATATCATTTTCATCCAAATGATTCTTAATTTTATTTAAAATGAATAGATAATAAATGTATGTGTGTAAAAAATATATATTTCTTAAATTATTTAGTTATATTCTTTACATATAATTTAATGTATTGGTTATAATTTTCATGTTTAATTAATATTTTCCTAAAGTATCTCGCTCTGTTTAGACTGGGAGTTATATGTATCACAAGCTATTGAAGAAAATAAATTTATTGTAAATAAAATATATTATAAAACTGTGGAGAATTTCATTAAACATCCATATAGTGAATCAACATTGAAGATATTGTTATACATCACCACTACCTCTATGTATATCCACTGAGGCTCTTCCACCTACTATATCAGGGGTGATACAACGACCATTTAAAAAAAACCTCATCCACTACTTTCCTACAAATTTTTATGTATGGAAAAAATATCCTCCCTCTCATTCCAAAATATATATATCCTCCCAAGACACATAATTTTATGAATTCTAACTCATTGCATTGGCTCCAACATTCCCATTTTATTTATTGTGAGATAAATCAAAATAATATTCAGATATAAAATACATCCACCTCCATTATCATAAGTTCTTATCGAAATGAAAGATAAAATATTCTAAGATCATGTGATAAATAAAAAACATAATGTGATAATAGATTAATTTCGTATCCATAGCTTCAACACAAACACAACCACTTCCAACTATAGATCATGGGTTTCATTATTACACTCATTTAGATGTGATGATATATAACCATTATAGATCATTTAATATGCTGCATCACGTGCATCATAATCATATATTAGAATAAACATATAAAAGGGAATCCATGACCCCTTCTTATAGAAACATATAAACAAGAGAAATAGTCAATTTCCTCTTAAGGTAGTCTACTGGTACATAATATTGATCATTTGTAATAAATGCCTAGTCCTTCCCAGTCATTGATATGACATATTTTACCACTTGGTTAAAATTAGAAACGAACCTTCAATATTAGTCTATATGACCAATGAAATTAAAAATAACTTCCACATTCATGGGTGATACCCAAGAAACAACCGCCTTGATCATTAATAATTACATTAACACACCTTGTTGAGACACCACATGTCACACCTCAACCAAACACTACTATTTAAATTTAATTATTTTTATCATGCTTGGTCTTATTTTATTTTTTGTTTGATCTTGTCGATTCCCATAATGAATTTTTTAGTTTTTATATTGAAATGTGTGTTTTAGGCTTGAAACGATCACATGCGTGGGAAGATCACAACATGGGAACTGTGAGGCTATGCCTAAGTAACCATGTTTTCTCACTATGTTTCAAAATATTATAATGTTTAAATGAAAAAAAATATAAAACAAATGAAAAAAATATTAAAATGTTTTCATATTAATAATATTAAATGAATGTTTTCAAAATTATTATTATATTAATAATATTATTACTATTATATTATTTGGTTTAATTTTGTTGTTATTATTATTATTATTAATATAAATATTACTATTATTATTATGTTTTCTATTATTATATTTATGTCTATTATTATTATTGTGTTATAGTTATTATTATTAGGTTTTGTTTTTTATTTTTTTTGTTTTTTATTTTACCTGACATGGGTTATTCCCTTTCCTCCCCCTCTTGGAGCTAAGTACACCTTCCCCAATGGGGTATCTCCTTCTATGTGCTACCCATTCCTAGTAACCTCCTCATATCTCATGTTTCAGCCCGATCTCTCAATATTTATCTATATAATCTCTGATATGGGCTCCCCCTCCTTTATTCTCCTTAATTCCAGTTGATTTCTGGCCTCTCTGTCACCCGGAATGGTTCAGTCAAACCTAGTGTTTGAGGAACACATAGCTTCACCATTTTCATTTGTTATTGGATTGTGAGAATGGTATCTCAGGTCTTGTCTGGGATATCTTTTTTAAACTGCCTCTGAAGTTGAGGTAATTCGGGTGGTTTTGGTCCACTGAGATCGTTTCAATGTATGTTTTGATCTTTCTTCTTGGGTTTTCATCCCCTAAACTAGTGTATGTGTTAATCGGATCATAGTATTTATCTCGTAGTGCATTTGAATCCACTGGGTTTTTTGATTTTTCTATTCGAAGGTCACATTCCAGCATGTGCATAGGTATGTATACATATACACAGACATATATATATAAATATATATATATATATAGGATCCCTAATTACATGTATAATCATCAATTTCAGTGAATATGAATGTATGGGGATTGGTTAGACCATGTATATATATATATATATATGTGTGTGTGTGTGTAAAGGAATATGTAGCTAAGTGGCAACTAATATATTAATATAATAATTTATGTAAGGAATACCTTGTACACGTTCATGGCCACACGGATGTGCGAATTGGTGCTAGGTGTAATTACATGTATGTGAAGGGGAATATGCTTAATAGGAAATCAACATCTTTTAGTTAGAAATCACCAAGGGATGAATATTTTTTTTGGTTCCACCCTAAGGTAGGTCCCATATTCCAATGCCTTTAATTTTAATCCCATTATTTATTTCATGTTTTAAAAACATGTTTTTTCTATATCCAATATAAACATTCTATAAAATCAAGAAATTGATTTCTAGAAATTATTTTGCATTTGTTTTGGAAAATGAAATGTATTTCCAACTCCCATCAGATCTTAATTGACATTATATGAACATTGATTTTATAAGTGTGTCTGAATTGGTATAGAATATTTCCAAAGGTGTTTATCCTTTTTCCAATTTAGTTATAAAAGTGTAATGACATGTTTCATTTTCCAAAAAAATTTGATGTGATTTCCAATGATTTTTTTGGGTGTGAAATCATGGTTAAATGGTGGTTAGGTGTTATTGAATGAATTTAATCATTGTAAAAGTGGGTTTAAAATTATTTTATGTGTGTAGTACATTGATTGTTCAATTGAGCTTTTAAATAATTTAGGAAACTTAAAACTGTAAGGTGATTATGTGATCTAAAATGAAAACTATTCCTTGTAATTATGTAAGTTCGTTTGATACATTAATAATGGTTTGTAAAAAAGAAAAACACATATTGAAGCATAACCATTTGTTTTATAAAATGATGTGAATGTTGAATGTGTGTATTGTGATATGTGCCTAGTAAAGCGGATTATGCATTTTTGTGTGATGGAGAAATGGGGGATGGGATCAAGTGAGAGATATGTGGGGAGAGGATGAGTTTCTTTTTTAATAAATAGAATAACATTTTATGTATGCTCATTTTATGAAAAATCACCACCACATGAAATAGAGAACATGGGAAGCCCATGGTATCAAGGTTTCCATACTAGGACCAGTACACTAGATGAATCAAAAGTGGTTTTTCCCAGTATCGTCTAGTAGGATAGCTTCAACAACACTAACTAAATTATTATTGGTGATGATTATAGATGAATAGGTTATATAGGTGTCCCATAGTAGTGGATCTTGTTTGAGAACATTGTTAGTTTTTGTTTTGATACAACATTTCACTGAGGTATGAGGTTCCCAGTGTCCCATTTGTGCTAGTTACCTATAGGGATTTACCATGGTGCTCACTTATGACATGGTAATTGTGAAATTATTTCCATTTTAGTCACTTTAATCTTATTTCCCCTTTGTAAAAAATCATTTTTTTAATATAAAATTTTTTATTTCATTTTAAAATGACCATGCATGATTGTAAATTAGATTGGAAATGTGATAAAAGGGAGATTTTTATATTGTAAATGGATTTCCAAAATTGTAAATAATGTCAAATATTATTTTTATTTGGTATTATTTTAAAACTAAATTGACTTGAGTTTATTATTAATGCTAAGGGTGTAGGGTGATTTTAGTCATAATAATTCTTAATGATCATTACAATGATCACGCCTACATTATTTTTCAGTTTCAAATTCTTATAGTATTGGATATCTCTCAAAGAGAGTGTGGTATTATATTCTTTACTGACCCATGAGGTCATTTGAGGTAATTTATGTTTCCTAATCTATTCCTTTTCCTACTACCACTTTGTTTAGTTTTTTTCCTTTAATTTATCTGTACTTTCTAGGATAAATAGTTCCCAACTACAATATTCAGATTCTCGACACTTATTTCCATCCCATGGGGATTAGGAACACCCCTCAGACCCTATCGTGAGTTGACTCATGTACTAGTTCAGTGTTGACCCAAGTTGGTCCTTGACACCACATAACCATGGAAATAAGCCTATAATGTCAAAAACATATACATGGAGTGATTCCCATAAAGATGGTGGGATCGAATGACCTATATAAAATATCTAAGATGATCAAAATGATCATACCCTAAATTTGAGTAGATCAATATATCATCAATAAACATGGTGATGAAGTAATTCGGAAAAAGAGTTTGATTTACAACTATTGGAAATTAATTTATTATCTTTACATAATTAGGGTATGATTCATGATAAGGAGGTTGATTTACTACTCTTGGAAATTAATTTATTATCTTTATATAAAAATACAATCCATTCCTCAAGTAGAAGTGTACTACTCTAATGAAAATACCCCATGGTTTATCATATAATCACATCCACAATGTTTTATAGGAGATGTTTTTATGTTCTAGTGATGTAATAATTTCCACATTCCCCTTCTTCACCAATAGTTAACTTTTAATTTATACGATTGTGATATAATTTTTCTACTTAAAATGTGTGAAAAGAATGATTTTGTTGAACTAGAAACAAAATGTATGTTTTCAATTGTCGAATGAATAATAATAATACCAATACCCACAACAGTATCAAGATACTCCATTGTGGTTGAGATTATATAATCTCTCCCTTGCTTCCATAGTGGTTTTGGATGTTTATTTTCCAAAATAACCACTAGAATAGAGAATGTAATTGTATATTGAACAAGTTCCCTTCTATTGAAACATTGTAATGAAGGATATGGATTTATTAGAGTGTTCCTTTAATCCATAACATTGGTTTCTTTCTTCTATTGTAAATTGACATCAAGGATCCTTTCCTTTCAGTCCTAATTCATTTCTTCACCCCTTCTGAAATTTCCTAGATGCTTTGTCCCCCACATTTAATAAGTGGAATGTTGTTCATTCATTCCAAAATTGGATTCCTCCATTGGATCACCAAATTTAACTGAATGGTTTTTAACTTAAGCCAATAAAAAACATGATTTTAATTGAACATCAATTATTCTTTTGGGGAATATTATATAATTTACTCATAGTTTTCAAAGACTTGATTTACCAAAAATTTTCATAAAGTCATACTTTTCCCACCAATGAAGTGTTTAACAATAAATTCAGGGGTAATGGAAAATTTTGTGTCATATCATAAATGTTTTGTGATGATTTTCATTGATATATTTATCATCCATTTTCTTGATACTAATGAAATCCCTCTCCATTTTGTATCATAGACAATGAGGAATATATTTATAAAAAAATTCCAAAATTAATTCTACTCCATTTCATCAATATCATCATAGAGATATGTATTTTAGTCAATTTACTCCCTTGATCAGATTATCCCTCCATTTTATAGACATCCATAGCAAAATTTGCATCCTGAGATCATTGAATGATGGAGAATATATATTAATGTAGTTGATTTGTTAGTATTCTATTATGTTATGAAAAGATCAACTGAAAGGTGGAGTCCTTTTTTTATATAGGTCTTCATTGCAACATTATCTTTCTTAAGGGGGTTTGGAAATTAATTGTGATTTTGGTTTTGATTAAAAACATGAGTTAGTTGAGAAATTATTGTCTCAAAGTTCACAATTCATGGTCCCATCAGGTTGGACATCTCATTTGCATAGTCATAAAATTTCTCTTCACATTAGTTATTAACTGAGTTCCTCATATTTCAAGACACTTGATATAATAAATGAAAAATTAAAGTATTAAACACATAAATAGGAAACCATGAACATTAATGTAATAACACATAAATGAAATAAATTATTTAAATTATGAATGTCTAGGATTTAATTTATGTTATATGTGAGCTATTTCAAATCACATAATCATATATTAATTATTTTTATCTTAATAATGGTTTATAAAGAGATTGTGAATTATCCAAATGATATTTCCCAAGAGTTTCAATCTTGGATTGAATAAAGGACCATTTTCAGGCATGTCTTTTCAATCGAGTCTACATCAATATTCCATTTATAGGGTTATTACCCCTATGTACATCGGTTGCAGAGCGGCATCCACTTGTAGAATCCATATTGGGATGAATTTTCCATAGAGAACAAATACTCTATAATTTTTCCTATATTTAGTTTTTTTATTATATTTAGTCTTATATGTATGGTTTTTAAAGAGTTCTGAAATCTTGATCCCAAGAATTAAATGGATTTTCTATAGTAAAATCTATAACATCCCATATTTTTAATACACATTACTGTTGGATAAATTTCATTAATGTACTCACAATGAAATCATTAATTATATTGAATCATATTATATTTCGAAATGTAGTTAAAAAAATATCAACATGTTATGTAGATACAACAATAGAATTGAAAACATCCCGAACATACTCTTATGATTCCATTGAACTTTTAAAACTCAATGGGATTACCAAGAGATATACAATAGAAAAGGGGGTATATAGAGACATGTAAGGTAATAAAAAAAGAATAAAAAAAGGTAAAGTGGTACATGTCATCCAATGGGGATATAATGATAACTTCATAGGGGTGATAATCATAAACATAAACATCAAATCATTATATATAGTGATATCATAAATAACCATGGGAATGTGAAGATGTCATTAAACATTAAATCATAAAATTTGGAAAAATATATCCATTAGAACATAATAACATGGAGTGAAGAGTTCCATAAAGGTTTAGGTTTACTCCATAATCCAAATCATGATGTATTATGAGACCAAAACAATAATTTATGTTTTAGATATCTTTATGGGAAAACACATCATAATAAGTACATTCTAATGTGTCCCACATATATCATTCTATATAATAATGTATTTACTCCAATGTAATCCCATGATTAAAGAGAAATAGTGAAATACATTTATGTAACTAGTCAATTATTTATAGGTATATCTAGGTGAATAAAATTGAGTGTAAATGGGAAAATGTATTCATTACACAATGTATTGTGTTTGAAAATTATAGGATAATTTTTGCAGCATAATGGAGGCACATAAAAGTTAATGTAAGTGATTAGTGAGATTGAAAGTTTTATCTCAGAACATGGAAATAATAATGGAACTAAGAGGGTTGTGTTATAATAGATTATAACATGAATAAACGGGAACAAAAAGGCATGGCATAGAGGAGGTTCTCGAATAAAGAGGATAAAAAGAGGATATATTAACTTGAGAAGGTGTTTCCAAAAGATTTAGTGGAGCTTCATAAGATATTGAGGGTTCCTTGGGAGTGATATATAGAGGTAGGGGTAGAGTGACATCATTAACAAAGATCATTATGAGAATTTACATGGTTTCATGGGTGGGATTATATTGGAAAATAAATGCTAGATCTCAATTAATTTACAAATAGTGGTTTTGGTATCTATATGATAATTTAATAAAAACCAATGAAATTCACATGATTTATTACAATGGTTTCTTACAAAGTTAGTATTTTTTAATTATTTTAATTCTATAAGGACATAACTCATTAAATAGTACCCTAGGTGATGTGTAATTGATATATTCTCTTAATGAAATGATCCTAAAATCATAAAATAGGATATAGATTATAGTGGATTCATTAAGTGTTTAAACAATTTAACATATAACCTTAAAAATAAATAATTTTAAATATAAAGTATATATTTTTTCTTTGAAATCTTTAATGGAGTATATTAAAACATTTTTTGGTTGTAATGACATTATAATACATTCCAAATATTGGTTGAGTATTTATTATTTACATAACAATTCAACTTTATTTGAAAACAATGAAAAAAGAAACCATTGACTAATTCCAATGTGATGATTCAAAAAATGATATTTATTTTATCAAAACGATTTTATATTTATTAAAAATTACAAAATTAAATCAAATTCATTGTTTATTGAAAAATAATGGGTTTAAAAATGTTAACTATTTTCGTATATTTTTGAAAATTAATTTTTAATTATAGAAATTAATATTATCAAGGATATTTAATAAATTTTTTAATAATAATATTTTATTCAAATATATTTAATCACACAGGGGATTTCATTTTTAACTATTTGGGTCATTGTAGTCTTCCCAAGAGACATCTGCATCGTCTCGCACCCCAAGATACGACATCATGTATAAAAATGTTTCTCCCCAAATCTGACTAAAAAAGTATGGTCCTTGAAATGTTCTTAGGATCGAATCATACTAATTCTAGTATCAATCTACTCCATCCTATGCACTTTCATCATGTCATATATGCTTCCCTCATATTATTTAATTCATGTTGTTGAAACTATAATACCTAAAACCAATATTGATGATCCCTAGAACATATTGGAATGAGTAATTAATATTTTCTATACCTATTATTATGGAATTAATTAATATTTTGTCAAATAAATCAATTTTAATTTCCAATGTTCACCCAATTTTGATTAGAACACAAAAAATCATGATGCATGAAACATTCCAAGGTCTCTAACCAAAAAATGGAGCCATGCAGGTTATTTATTATAGGGGTATAGAGTTCATGAATAGGATCATGAGGGTCCCTAATATACAATTTTCTATATTTTATTCACAATACTCGATCACTCAACATGAAAATATATCATCATAACCTAGCCATCCCATAAAATACTCACTCTACCAAAATGAAATATCCACCATATATCTCATCCAGAAATATTTGTACCAATTTTTTGCAACCCATATCATTAAGGGTAACCCTGTTGGGTTAGTAGTGAAAGAAGATATATATTTCCCCCTATGTCCTAACTCTAGTAGTCCGTTTTATGGTGACTATCACCAAAAGAATAAAAGACTTACATATGGGAGTCATTAGCCTCTATATATTTTTGGATTTTGATATATAATAAATAAATTAAAATTAAAATTATTGATAAAAACAATAAGAGTTAACATGAAAATAGATAATAGTAATTTTATAAAGTAAATGAATATAAATATTCTCCACATATATAACCAAATAAGATCTATAAGGGAGTGAAACAATAATAACTCCAACATTCATGATAGTAATGACAATCGTGATACATGATATCCTCTTGAATACCTAGAAAACAAATTATATACATTTTTAGAATAATTAGTATACTCTATAGAATGACACCTAAATTCACCCTGAACATGTGAAAAGTGGAATCTTATACTCCCATGGAAATTATGCTAATCCAACAGTAGCTAAGTATTTCAACTTACAAATACAATTCTCACACAGTCATCTTAACCAAATTAAACATCCATGTATAGTGATATAATATATAAAAATTCATTATGAAGGGTACCCCAGACCATTTACCAATGATTTTATAGTCTCATACCTAATATCCTATGTCCTGGAACTCCAATATATTTTATATTGTAATATTTTCTTAATACACTAGGAAAACCACATCATTCTAAATACCATAGGTAAAATGGTCCAACAAATCCTTCCTAAAGGCACATAGTCCAGCACTTCATTCCATGAACCCCTTATGCAACTGATCGTTAAATCCACATCTTCTCACAATAACTTCCATAACATCCTACTTGGGGTTTTTTGAATATAAAGGACCAAAACCTCATGTTATATTCCTAAAATGCATGACCCCCACCATGAATCAACTCATAAATATTATCAATTATTAAATCTAGTTATATCATGACTTTTGGACATTATATCTTGTGCATAGAAATCACTCAAAGATGAGAGAGAACAAAATTGAGAGTATTTGGTCCCCCATCCCCACTATAAGGTTGTCGCAAAAAACAACACTAAAAACATATTCAGGAAAACAAATACTAATAATTTTAGGTAGGGTTATTTAACAAATCAATGTCAAAATAAAATATATGATGGTCATTAGCACAGGTAAAACATATGGTTTCATTGATAAAATCACTTTTACTAATTACAAAATCATGAAGAGACTCACAACATTTTCCAATTTCACCACCACTTGTAAATTCTATACACCACAATACACATTACTTATTTCTATTCAAGTAAACCTATTCCAATGTTTTCCTAAAATTCTAAAACAATTAATTTATTAAGTACATTATTTTCTCATTTATCAAATCTCATTATCCACAGAAACTATTTTTATTTAAAAAATTCATTAGATCTTCAAACCCATACCTTTTTAGTTTCATTATTATCATTTAATCCTAAACTATTAAGAAACATAGAAAAATCATAAAAAATAAACATCCCAATCCATATCATGTAAAAAATGCCCCTCATAATAACAAATCTCATCATAGCTCCACATCAAAAAAATTCAAAGCAACCCACATGAAATATCATGACGACCACAAATATCATCATTTCATAGCACATATCACAACCCATCCATTCACCACCCAAACTGCACAATATCCAACCCCATACAAGGAAAAATATCATGCAAAAAAACCCAAATAAACACATTCACGTCCCATCACAACACGCACACTAGGAAAACATGCATCTCATCCTTGATTCACATAATTTAATCCATTTTTTCAATGGGTATTTATCTTTTTATTTTTATTTAATTAAAGTAAATTATCACAAAAAACAATGATATGACATATTAAATTTATTCATTGTCCATGTATATGTGATTATCCAGTTCATTAAAGGTGATATAAAATAATCTATATAGTAATGGTGATAGAATATTATAATCTACAATGAAAACAAGGCTCCCTATAGCTCTAGTTTTATATAAATGGTACTATAATGTACAAACTCACCATAAATAAAAATAAAAATTAAAATCTGAAATTTCGGGACAATACCCGTCAATTTTAGTTAATCTATTTTTAATATATTCATTTAGACAATGCGTAAAGTTTCTCCAAAGGTGACAATGCATGATATCACTATATAATCAACTAATTAAAGAAATATGAAGGATGTCCTACCTCAAAGATGTTATTTTAATCACCACACATGACATGGTGAATGAGATATAATATGATGATTACAATGTTCCATGGAATAATTAATTGAACCGGATAAAAACCAAGGATCGTAAATAAAACCTTGACCACATGAACCTCAATCAAAATGACATTAATGAAGCAATTATTACACGGAAAAGAAAAGCATAAATAATGGTTTAAAGAGTAGAAATCACTAAGGATATCCAAAATCAAGACAATGTTTTCTAGTGATGAATTATAGATGAAAGGGGATGTAGGATTACCCAAATTAACATAGGATAATAAAAAATGGATAAGAATAATGGAGTAAGGGTGTAAATATTGTGTCTCACAATGTTTAAAATGGGTTTGGCATCAAAACTTTCACAATGTGAAACACATGTTCAGTTATTGAGTTTTCGTTAGGTTTTAATACTAACTGCAAGAAATAAAATCATTTTTTTCAATTAATTAATTTCAAACCCAGTGAACAACCACCAACACTAATTTTAATTACCCACTTCTTGAAGAATTTATTCACATCGAGATTTATTTGACCACAAAAATCCCATATAAATAATAAAGCTATGAATCTATGTCTCTTTAGTCATGAAAATAATACTCACATCATAAACCCCTTTTTTCATAACTACTATCCTTCAAAAATATAATTTTATCCCCAAAACATCACTATACCATCATAAATCCTCCCCTCACAAGGAACCCTATTTTATTGTACTGTAATTTTGAGGAAAAATATGATTTGTTATTTCCAAATGACTGTAAGGGGTAAATGCACATTTTCATAGAATATTATCTCAGATAGTCATTATAACCAATTCATTGGCCCCAGAATATGATTGTTCCTCTAGGATAGTGGTATTTTGGAATTCCAAGACGTTTAAATTTGAGAGCAATAATAAATTATTAATTATTAATTAAATAGACGTTAATTTAATCCCATAGGTATGTTCAACCATATATTTTGATTGGATCATAGTATTGAGATTCAATATCTTCTATTGATTTTAATGGTTGTAGTATTTTCAACACTGGTAATATATTCAGGTCGGGCATTGAGGCTGGGCCAAGACCCCTTTTTCATTTAACTATCCTCTTTTTTTCATGTTTCATTAATTTCTCACAAGGATTATCATGCATGCCCATGGAGTTTCTAAATCACCAAAATAATGAATATAGGTGTATAGTTAGATATATATATTTATATATATATAGAATAATGGAGGTGCATCTAGAAATCATAGAATGCGCCGCATCATCATGCGGTAGCTGTTGACCATTTCTAGGTTTTAAACCCCAATTTCCCTTGCTTAGAAACCCTTAAGGGTATATATGTATATTTTTTGGGGAAAACGGTGGTTTGGGAGATATGAAGGATTTTCAATTTGGAAATCCTGATCAAACATCATGTAGATTATGGAACAAATGTCGTGAGTTATTCCTGTTGGGGGTGGATGATCTTTTTTAGAATACAAATTGTTTTTGTTGTATGCACACCATGTATTAGGAATCAGATATGTATCTATGTACCATTCCAAATAGAGTGTGTATAAGATCATGGACTTATATAGTACAAGGAAAAACCCCATGTAGGTTTCATGTTGTGTAGAGGTACATGACCAAGTTATATACTTGAGCACACCATGTGAGGTACATGAGTAGGTACCTCCTGTAGAGTAAAATCCATGTACATTAATAACATGTTGTGTTAATATAATTTTAAATGCAATGTATGGATGAGATACACACCGAGTTGGTGATTTTGTGGTAACACAAGGTATTGAAAAAACACGCTTTGTATTTCCCTCTTTATAGCAGTCTTAGGGCATTTAGTGTAGTTATTCCCATGAGTAAGAATTGCACCCATGAGTAGTCAATATCGAGAATATTTCTACATAAATTGCAATAGTGAAACCCTTGTGGTGATTTGAGAACTCCTACATGGAATTCTAGGTCTTTTCCTGAATGGATATGTTCTTCCTCCAATAATTGAATCCAGTTGTCTCTTAAAAGTGACACCCTTAATCTAAGATGAACCAAGAGCGATATTTATTGACCAAATCATTATATCTTTCCCTTTGAGGATGTTTTAAATATGAGATGTTCCATTACAGACATGAAGTATGTGATGTTAGTTTTTTATAAGGATCCTATATACAATTCCTTTTCCTAATTTTTGATATACATGATCCCATGTAGGAATACTCTATCTTATTAC
Organism: Viscum album; assembly: GCA_963277665.1. Lineage (NCBI taxonomy): Eukaryota > Viridiplantae > Streptophyta > Magnoliopsida > Santalales > Viscaceae > Viscum > Viscum album. The sequence continues at coordinate 1,564,453,701 of OY728165.1, forward strand.
TTGTACTAAGGATCCCTTGTGGGTTGCGTTCACATTATTTTGTCTTATGGAATCCCTGGTAGGATCCCTTTACATTTATAATATTCTATGTGTCCCATGTAGGACTCCTCTACCTATATCTTTTATTGTTGAGGTTACCGTATTGTAATACCCATTATATTTACCATTATGAGGATCCCCAATTGGATGCCACTCTTCTGTTTTGACTTGAGGGACCCAGTAAGGGAACCTATGTTTGTCCAAAAAGAAGATTGTTTGTTGAGTGTGAGTATAGATGGTCATGTGTGTCACCTTATAACCTTGAAGAAATTGTAATCTTGAATGGCTATAAAATTAGTGGTGGGTATCAGCATTTGACCACCCTCAATCCTTTCTTTATAATTTCAAATGATTACTACTGATGTAGTGATGATTACCATGGTGATTCATTGTTGGAGGATGCTGATCCTAACATGACGTGTCTATGTTTTTTATGCCCTATTGTGTCTCCAGGGATCTACATTCGGAACCTTATTAATTTGGGATTCCCAAAAGTACTTCCTAGGGTCTATTTGGTGATAATTTCATGATAGGGTTGCTTGGATATTCTACTCAATGGATCCAACCCATTAGGATTTCATGGACATTTCTTCTCCTTGGATCCAACTTACATTGTATGCCTTGATTGATACATAGATTATAATTATAGTAATGCCTTGGTTGGAATCATAGGCTAGATGGTTTATAATATTCCTTGAATGATACATGGATTCCCATGTTGGAATACCTGGTAAGGACTTTTAGGTTGTATCATTTTATATAATTGCTAGATGATTACTCCCTTCTCAAGTGATGCTTGTGATACTCTATAGAATCAGGTAGATACATTGTGACTACATTTACTAGTAGTAATTCCTAGAAATTGGATTTCAAACCATTTATCTATTAATGGATGATGGAAATATAATTGCATTCAGATAGCATTCTGTAGATATTTAATGAGGGTGATACCCTTAGGTACTATCCAAGCCACAATATCATTATTGCCTATGGACAAAGACCAGGGAATCAAACATCTAACTGGATTACAAGTGGATTGAGTAATATGATATCTTCCTCAATTACATATCTATGTGATTATCCCTCATTATAGGGTATGCATTATTAAAGTGATTGGAGGGGAGTACGGGAGAACCTAGGGCAAGGATGTGTATCAACCTATGGTGATGTATCTTTCTAAAATAAATTTCCATCATTAGAGGAGCTAGGTATTTGTTATTGGGATAATGGACCCATAGATAAAATTTAAAATATACGTCTTGACTTGAAAGGAATCTATCTTAATGCCATATTTTCAGGATGTCAAGTTGATTGGATAATGGGTGAAACGATTTAGTATGGATTGAATTGTTTATGTTTTTTATATTTTCTTATATATGTTTTTATATGAACATATTCATGTAATTCTCCAACACCAGTTACCCAGAGTCTGTGAATTATTACATAACATTGGCATGATATAAAGAATAACATGTCCCAAAATACCGATCAGTTTAGTAGCCTTGGAAGTAATAGTTACATTGATAAGTTTTACATTACATTATAAAATGATAAAAATACGACAACAATGTTTTCTTAGACCACACTCATATCCCCTCAGACTATCCATATAGGTTAGTCATAAAATACTTATTCGCATCCTGGGAAAAATAAAACATAGATAGGGGTGAGCTCAGATACTCAGTAAGGATAACAATATAGTGGAAACTTTCATAAATAAGAAAATAAATTTTAAGAAATTTATAAGATTAAAAAAAGCCTGTTAAACATGAACATAAACATAATATGGAAAAATAAAATCAAATACTTCCATTTAATTATTCACATGGATATTCAACTAGACGAATAATCACATGGAATATCTATATCAACTTTTAAAATGATTGAATGCATAATGCCAGACTTCATAAACACATAGTCCTGGCCTTGTGCTAAGACAACAGATAAGATTTTGTCAAGGCCTTGTACCTAGACACTAGATTGTATCATGAGACCTACTGATGCATCGATTAGCTATAATAGATTCTCCTCATCCCTTACTATTTCCAATGCATGCCTCATATAAAAAGGATTAAAAATAACATAAACATTCTTATTAAAACTAGAACAAGAAATGTCAATAAATTTTTCATAAACAATGAATGGTGTAAAATTAACATATCCCCAGTCAAACATAACACAAATCCTTCAATACAATATGGAATTTTCGTACCATAATAAATCAACTTCAAATAATCATGAAATCCATTAAAGAATGTAGACATAGATGAAATCAAATCCTTTTTCAGATAAATATCTCTTTCTATTTGGAAATCATTTAAAGTTCATATAATTATAAACGAAAACATTTATTTTGGAAATTTTATTATAATATTTTAATGTAAGCTTGGATGATGTTATATTGGTGGAAAATAGCCGCACCCATTGTATAAGTTGAAAAACAAACAGCCATACCTTAATTTTGTCAAAAACGCCATAAAGTAGCTTTTTTGGAAAACAATGGAATGATTCCATTAAATTTTTTTTATAAAAAGTCAAAAAAGGTTATAAAAGTCTTCAAACCATAGTCTATAAATTAGTATAATTGTTTTGAAATACATTTTTATGAAACCTGGATGTGGATAATAAAGGGGTCCCAGTAGATACTTACTTAAGAACAACCTCGGATAATAAAGAGATTGTGATATTTAACCTTACCTTGTACATTTCCTTGGTAAAGGGTAGGTTATCTCCTATATAATGGTGAAATAATTGTTATTAAATTATACAAGAACCATATACATTAATATTATATCATATATGAACTTCTAATATTGCTTTGTTATTGATATTTCTGTAGTATCATTGTTTCAGGTGTTAACTAATTCTTTTTCCTTTATATGATTTGTTACATAAGTAATGTTTTCTGTGGATATTATGTATCTTTTAAATGTTAATAATTATATTAATTATTTAATAAAATTTTTATCAAAAAATAAAAAAATTTCTTGAATGGATGCGATGGGGAATTAATCTCATTGCGTTCGTGGAGACGGTAATCGGTACGTACGCACAAGCGACAATATCATTATTTTGATATTAAAATAATATATAACTGGATGATATGTCATATATATATAATCATTAACATGTTATATTTGTTATTTAAATAAATTATACATCATTATTATACCCATTCAAATAATAATGTTTTGAAGAACAACTACACCATGACTTGGAGACATTAAGTCGTACGTACACACATATGGTGACATGTCTTTCAAAGGATGGATAGAATAATGAATATGGTTGTACCACATTTATAATAAAATCGTAGTATATAGAAGATAATGGAGTTATTATTTTAGTATGGAAACAACAAAGAAAGAGGAAGTTGAAGAATAAAGTAACTTGAAAAAGGTGATGAAATATTTACCTCTTCATTAGGTTCCTCTTTTTAATTTGATCAAAATGGATACATAGGATGGCTTTATGACTAATGGAAGGCCTATAAGATGAATTAAGGATATGTCAGAGGATATTTTTGTAGGGTTTGACTGATCCAAATTTCATTGAAGGTGTGAATTTGAGAGAAGGGGAAGTGCCCTTTTATTAGAGGGGCATGGGGTGCCTTAGGAAAAGATAGAAATATTATATTATAATAAAATCACATTTAGTTTATAATGGCTCCAAAATGATTTAATTCTTGGATTAGTTGGGGATGGGTCGAACACCACTCAACCAATATCTTTTAGTAGGTTTGGGTCACTGTATTAACCTTTTCTTCTATATTTAACTCTTAATTAATTTGTTTCACATTTACCATATCTCTTTGTATTTTTATATTATATGGTAAATAAACATACTATAAATATCATTGAGAACCTCGAGTGGTTAATTAATTACATATATAATATTATTAAAGTCCTTTGTGTGATCCTTAAATTTTTATGAATAAAATAACAATTATTAATATAATACTTATTTTCAAAACTCTTTTATGTCAATTTTGACACTATTTTGTATTTTGTTTTTGTTAAATTCCTAACAGCATTTTTACTTCGAAAAAAATTCATTTAATCAATAAAATATTTTCACAATAACCAATAAAATTTGTTGATGGCATCAAAACTTCCAAAATAGATTTTTTTGACATCTATAATACCATTTATTTGATTTCTTCATTAATAAAGAAACTTTTTCAACATCATTGTGTCATAAATAAAATTAATTATTCTATGTTTAAAAATTATAAATAAAATAAAATTATATAGTTAATATTTTTATCTTTCTAAATAATTTTTATAGTCTAAGAGATAACATATATAACCCTATGTAATAATTTGTTTACTAAAAGATAAATGATTTTTAATTTTGGTATTTACATTAACTTAATTAATATAAAGTGTCATTATCACATACAAGTGGCTACATGGGGTCCCAAAAATCAAGACATGGATTCCCATGGTCGTAAATTTATCATAAAATATGGTTAGAGCACATTTTATGGAAATTTATTGTTATTATAATATTATTTGTCTACCCTTATTTACCGGATTTACCCATTATCCATGGTAAATAGAATATTTACCAAAGTAATTATTTAAAATGTCTAAAAATAAGCTTTTTATATTTACAAAGTATGGAACTCTTGATTATAAATATGGAATCCATTTTTCTAAATTTAAAACATATATGTGTCAGAAATTAATTTAAATTAATTCCCGTTGTCAAAACAAGAAACATGTTTTTAAGAAATAATAAATATCAAAAGGTTGAGACTTAATTTTGTCCAGTTTAACTGTGAAATGACATCCAATTACCACCATTGTATTAAATGGTAAAAATATAATCTAATTAAACCTAAAAACCACTAAATATTATAATTTATCACTATAAATTATTTTGAATAAAAAATTTGTTTTTTATTAAAATTTTGTATTTTTCACTCTTCATCAAAAACTGCATATTTTCAGAAAAATAAAAACAATTCACCCTAATCTAATTTTATTATTAAGAACCCAAAAATGATGTCCATTTTTAATGATAAAATTGAAAAAATATTCAAAAAGTGGGTATTACTATTTATAATGGCTAGTTTGATTGGTCGTGATGTGTTAGAATCAAGAAGTTGCGTACAATGCAAGATATGGAATTATTCCAAGGGAATCATACTGTGGATTATTTTTGTGTTACATTTTCCCCTCATTTAAATAATTTCAACCTCATAATTTCTAGAATATTACTGCATAAAAATATTTGGCCGGTTCTTCATTATATATTCATAGGGTTCCCACGTTGCCTCTTCCATCTTATGGTTTCTCCATAGAACTTTATCCATACGAGTGGTTCAGTGTCACGACCCATCCTTTGAGCCCGTATCGTGACTACCCCAAGCCCGCCATCTATAAGATATGGGCTAGCGACTAGAACCAAAGGCGTAAATCCCTAAACTATGAAGTTATTTCCTTTATAAACTAAAACACACACAACATAGTACACAACATGAAGTAAAACACTTAGTAAAAATTTATAAAAAAGAGACTGCTAAAAGTAAGGGGGCCCGAAAATATAAGCCCAATAGAAAAGTACAAGGAAACAGAAAAGTACATGTATAACTAACAGAAGATGTAAAGAAACTTCTAGGTCGTCCTTCGGGGTTCCTACCTAAAGGGTAGGTATAGATGGCCTCCTCGGCATTCCACATCTGTCTGTCCGCTTCGTGTACCGTCATGCTGAGTGGTCTAACTCCACGTACCATCCAATCCTGCAACTCTTTACCATATTTAGCAATGTTCTTCATCTGCAACAAACATGACGAGGTGTCGGCATAGCCTGTGCAGGGTTGAGTATTACGATACTCAGTAGGGACCCCGAGACCCTCAAGGTCTCAAAAAATACAACAAAGATAAACCAAAATGTATGTAATCAATGGATAACCATTACATATGTATATTCCCTTATAAATACCTAAGTTATCTAGTAAACCATCTCAATCATGAGGAAAACACAAAATCCATTGAATCAGATCAAAACCAGGATGTTATTCGAGGGGTGGTAACATGTAACACTCCCAATCAAACATTCAAAACCCCAGCTGCTAGTGTAGTCATTCTCTATGGATTATTGTGGCTCATCCACATCACACAAAGAGACTTCCACTATCCTGGACTGCCGTGGTACTTCTTCTGTCGAGCACCATGGGTCTAATGCATCACACCAAGATGCTCCCCACTGTGTCTCTACCGCATCACACAGAGGTGCTCCCACTCGTAACCTACTGAGCTACTCCTCCTATCGTGTATCGTGGGTCTGCTGCGTCACACGTAGGTGATCCCCACTGTGGGTCTGTCGCGTCACACAGAGTCGCTTCCCACTAGGTTATTTGAAACACTCTGAGTCGAAAGGTCACCTGTTCTTAGGTCTGAGCCAGCTACTAGGTCTTTGTACCCCACTCGCTCATCTCTGGGAGGATCTGATCCATGAGCTATTGGTTGATACTCCAATGGTCAAGAAGTCCCATGTAAAAGTATCTCAATGGTCTGTCTCATCATAGGGGTCTCAACGAAATAGATGACACGTCAATCAGACACCTGGTCTGGGAGTTATTGGCATTTCTGTTCCAGGGGCCCAGTTGGATTTTAGGTTCAAACCAACATGACCATACTCCAACTGTGTCCTAACCGAAAGTGGGGTATTTCAAAAGAACTAAATATCTCTAATATGTCCATCACCACAGAGGGTTCGTCGATCGGACAGATGTAGACCAAATTATGGGTGAAAAGGTGTATTCAGAAAACTGGTCCAGATTGGGGTCCCACCCGGTCCGCTGGTCTGACTCGGCCTGATGGTTCGACTCCGCCCGAGGGGGCAGCTCAGCCCATGGGGGCGGCCCGTCCGAGTGTGGCCCGGTTGGGGGCTTGCATGGCCAGGCTAGCTGGAGGCACGTGTGGCCAGGCTGGCCAGCCGTCGGCGGTGCCCGCCCGTTCCACGTCGAGCGGTGAAGCCACGTGCCCCATGGCTCCCGAATGGAGGAGCCGTTTGGGTGGAGTCCGAACTAGAGCCAGGTGGTGTCTGTATAGCTCACGAGGGACCCAGCGGGGTCCCTCTCATCCCGAATGGCTGAGCGGCCAGCAAATCCGCACCACCGGCTGTCGGCCCGACGTCGGCCGTCTCTTCTCCTCCACCGCAGCACGACGGCATCGTAGTTCTGCACCTCCGCAGGGCGTGATGGAACCACGTCCCTCAATAGTGGCCCGATCTTTCCACGACCCCTTTCTCCTCTATGAGGCACAACGACGCCCCATCCTTCCTCTGTGTCCTAGTCGGGACGCAGCCCTTTCTTCCATGTGGCACGATGGTGTCGCACCCTTCCGGCGACCCGACGACCTTGCGCCACCGTTTCCTTTGTGGTCGGCCCATCACCTACCATCTTTGCTCCACTACGGTATATTCTTCTGGTAGTGCTGTTGCACCATCGTCGTCATCAAAAAATGAGGGAAAATGGAGGGGGTGGTTCGGGCCATGTTCATGCTGCCCGAGCTCTCCACATTATGGTGATAACATTTTTTGTTTCATAAATGATGATTTGTTCGATGAAAAAATGGAAACAAATAAATTTTAAATCCCCCTACGTCGTTTGACGATCATTGATGGAGTCACGGAAAAGTGGATGCATTTCCATTGACATCGGAAAGAAGATGAAGAAGTCGAGGATGACGTCATCTGCATTCTTCAAGGATGACGCTTCCCTTTCATGTTTTGGTTGAAGATCGAGGAAGATATCCATCATTCTTCGTTGGAGAGGGACGTTCATTATGGAAATATTAAGTTCTCCATGCTCTCATCATCCTCCATTCCACCCAAGAATGTTTCCAAAAAAATGGAATTTTAGATTATCCATTATTTTAATGGTTGGCATGAATTCAAAAAGGAAAAAATAATTAATCGGGGGATCCACTTAATTAATTATTGTGTGTAGGAACAAATAAATTATAGGAGTTCAAGATGTTTAATGGGTGGTAGCTCCATAAATGGAGAGTTCAAGGGTTCTGTCCTCGGGTGGTCCCCACCTCATTAACTGACAAGAGGTGTTTAAACCCTGGGTGAGCCCCACCACCATAACCTCTCATGGGCGGTTATGGTGTGGTGGCCCCCACCCATAACCTCCCAATAGATTTTTAACCACCAGAAATAAAAAATATGCTAACACTTATTTTTATTTAACGTTATTCTTAAAAACTCTAAAAACTAACTTCCATTCTCGACCAACGGTAGTCGAGGTGAAAGTCTTCTTAATGGAATACAAATGTTGCGAGTTCAATGGTTCAATCAGATTTCAAATCCGAGCATCGGTTCAAAGGTTATATATCCCACTCGTACATTTATTAACGGTACCTGAACAAAACATAAGAAATTGACTCTGGGAACACCAGGATGCAGAATCAAGCGTAGTAAATTTTTTCAGACTCATAAAAATCCCATGAATTTAAGAAAAAAAAATTCTTTAATTTCTGGGTCATTAAATTCTTTCCACCTCAGGGATTTATGTCCCTGTAATCTACAACTCGAACTAAGGGAACAAATGGGGGTACTGAGCATGCATCTGAGCCTCCCACTCCAATGTGCTCTCCTGGAGGTTCCCGTGCTGCCAGGGAACGCACACCAGAGATATCGATCGTCCACGTAGGACCCGCTCTTGTCAATCCTCAATCTCCACTAGAATCTCGATGAAAGTCGCCCCAACATCGGTGTCCAGCTTTCCACGGTCGATGATGTGGTATGGTTCATGCACGTATTTCTTCATCTGAGATACTTGGACGACATCTTCCACCCGGTGCAACTGAGGTGGAAGAGCTAGGTGGTAAACCACCTTGCCAACTCTGGTGAGGACCTGGAAGGGTCTGATGAATCAGGGTGATAACTTGTCACCTCAGACAAATCTCCGTAGACCTCTACGATGTGAGACCTGTAGGAAGACGTGGTCGCCATCCTCAAACTTTAGGGGTCTCCTTCTTCTGTCAGTATAAAACTTATGTCTGCTCTGTGCAGTCTTAATCTGCTACTGGATGATCTGCACCTTCTCTGTGGTAGCTCATACTATATCTGGTCCCACCAGTGCTGACTCCACAGGGTAATTCTGGCACAAGGGTGATCTTCAAGGTTGTCCATACAAGGCCACAAACGATGCTATACTGATGCTGAAGTGATAGATGTTGTTGTAGGAAAACACTACCAAAGGCAAGTGATCCTCCCATCGGTGACCGAAGTTGAGGAAACATGCATAGTTCATGTCCTCAAGGGTCTGAATGGTCATCTCAGTCTAACCATCTGTATGAGGATGGAAGGTGGTGCTCAAGCAAAGCTATGTCCTAAAAGCCTCGTATAACCCCTACCATAGTCGTGGTGTAAACCGTGTGTCACAGTCAGAGACAATAGAAGAAGGTACTCCATGTAAATGAACAATCACCTACAAATAGAGGCATGAAAAGCTCTCTACTGGTCCCTTCTCACTTATTAGTACGAAGTGGGCCGACTTGGTGAGTTTGTCAACGATCACCCATATCGAATCATGAATCCTTGATGTACGTGGAAGACCAATCACGAAGCCCATGGATATCCCATCCCACTTCTACTTTGGGACCTCTAAAGGATGAACCAAGAATGCTGGTACCTGTTACTCCGCCTTCACTTGCTGAAAAGTGAGGAACCATGAGACAAACTCAGCTACTACCTTCTTGATACTGGGCCACCCGTGCTGTCTTCTGAGGTCCCGATACATCTTCACCACTCTTAGATGTACCGCTAGAGGGGATGTATGGAACTCCCTCAACACTTCATCCTAAAGTGCTACTGGTACCATGGTACGTCCTCTAAAGAGGATGATGTGCTCCCCACCTTCAAAAAATCCATCAGGTGCATGCCCTATGGATATTTGATCACGTCATGTCTCATAGTCAGTGTCCCCTTGTAGCGCCTCCCTGACTCGCTGAAGAAGTGGAGGAGTGACTGTAAGAGACTGTAGGAATGCTGCTACACCTCTATCCAGAAAGGATATCTATAATGCAGCCTACTTCTCTGTCGCCACTCCTAGCAGCTATATACCAGTTCTCCTGATGAGCGTATCTGCAACAACATTTCCCATCCCAGGAGTATAGACTATATCGAATTTTTAGTCTTGGAGGAACTTGATCTTTTATTTTTTCCTCAAGTTCAGGTCCATCTGAGAGAAGATATACCTAAGACACTTGTGATCAGAGTACACGGTAAAACATTCACCCATCAGATAGTGCCGCCGCATCATCAAGGTGAAGACAACAACTTCTAACTGCAGGTCATGGGTAGAATAATTATTCTATTGTTTTCTCAGCTGCTGAGACCCATATGCGATCACTGCTCTCTCCAGCATCATGACACACCCATGTACAGTACTTGATGCATCGTAAAAAACTATGTACCCTACACCCTCCTCTGGAATACTCAAGATGAGGGAACTAGTCATCCTCTTCCTCATCTCTTGAAAGCTCTGCTGGCATCTCTCCAGCCACAAAAAGGGTTTACCCTTCTTCGTCTAGTCTGATAGTGGTTCTGAATCTCTGGAGAATTCTGGAACGAATCTCCGATAGTATCCAGCCAAGCCCACTAAACTTTGTACTTCTGTCACACACTTGGTTGGCTCTCAAGCAAGTACCTCCTCAATCATTGCTGGATCCACTACAACTCCATCCTCTGAGATGAAATGTGCCAAGAAGTGAACCTCTCAAATCCAAAACTGGCACTTCTAGAGCTTACCATAAAGATGGTGCTCTCAGAGTGTGTCGAGTACTACCTAAAAATGGTAGGAATGCTCCTCCTCAGTAGTCGAGAAGATTAGTCCTTCATCGATGAACACTAAGAAAAATATATTGAGGTATAGATGGAATATCATGTTCATGAGACACATGATCTGAGGTCTATCTTCGAGAACCACCCTGATACCTGGAGCTGATCAAAGAGGTCGTCAATCATTGGGAGTGGGTACTTGTTCTTCACGGTCACCTAATTCAGGCGATGGTAGTCTACAAAAATCCTCAAGCTCTCATCCACCTACATGGAGAACAGAATCGGGGCTGCCCGAGGAGAAACACTGGGAAGGATGAATCCCTTCCCCTGCAAGTCCTCCAGCTATACCTACAGTGCAAAAAAGCATAGTGGGAGCCATCTGATATGATGGAGTAGATATCAGTGCCATCCTGGGTAACAAGTCTATGTAAAATTCCACCTCTCTATGAAGAGGATGTCCTGGAACATCGTCTGGGGAAACATCCATGTACTGGTCCACCACTACAGGATAAGTCAGACTCTCCACATCAACTTCTCTGAGGGTAAGGCAAGCCAACTGGTGAGTGATCGTCTCCACCCTCCTCCGGGTAAGTTATTCCTATGCTGCAATGGTTCCCTTCTAGCCGGTGAAGGTAAACCTGGTCCCATTTGTGCCGACACACCGTACATTGCGCCTAATACAAACAATCTAAGCATAAATTGTAGATAACCAGTCCATACCCACGATGATGTTGTAAGGCCTCGATGCCGCTATGAGGAGATCCTATCCATAGATCTCACCTCCTAGAGTAAGCTCATAATACCGACACCAGTGTGTAATCATCATGTATGCTCCCATAAGAGTCTATAGACTTAAGGATCGAGCCAACTGCTCCGTTGTAATATCTGATCTCCGAACGAGGGCGGTGGCAATGAAATGGTGACTGGAACCTGTGTCTATAAGAACTGCAGCTATGGTGGAGTAGACATAGATAGTACCTCGAATCATCTCCGGAGCACCGGGGTCATATTCCTCAAGTGCATGAATCTGACCTCTCCCTTATCCACCTACTCCCTATAGTCGGGGTGGACCTCCTGGTGGTGGGGGTAGTAGCACCTCGTAACGTCATCTACCACCATCTGCTCGACCAGCTCGTCTGCCACATCCTCTTGCACCCTACGGACTGCCTCGATCGAACCTCTTCGTTTCATGGGAGGTCGCTCAACTATCTTCTAATCATCTGAACAGCAGGTCGGACAGTCATGAGCCATGTGACCCTACCCACCGCATGAATCACATTATCTTCTCCTAGAATATATGTCACTGGCTTAGGTTCCCCGAACAATTGATCCTGAGTCATGCGGTCATCCACCCGTGGGTTTGGTCCTCTTGGACCTCAATGTTATGTGTCTAATGCCAGTTGTAGAAGACTCCACTACATGTCCACGAGTAGTGGGTCTCACTGCTGGTGACTGCTCAGTAAGAAATCTCTCCACTAGGAGGGCTCTCTCTAACACCCCCGCCTGTGTTGGGATGTTGAGTGAGATCATCGAAACCCATATCTCTCTCTTGAGCCCCTACGCGAAGGTACGAGCCCTGAAGAATGGGTCATGTACCATATCTGTGGAGTAGTGTTAGAGATTTGTGATCCTCGCTGAGTACTGAGCCACTGGCACGCTACCCTGCTGTAGATGTAGTAGCTCCTGTATCTGTACTGCTCTTAGGGTCACTGGAACAAATGCCTCCCGCAAAAGGCTCTCGAAGTATTTCCAGAGTAGTGTCACCATGTCGTTCACCTCGAGTATCAGGATCCACCATCTACCTGCTCTTTCCCGATGAAGACTCGCATTAAGGATCACTATAAGGTTTGATGGTGTCACTACCAGCCTGAAAACTCTCACCCCAGCCTCAAGGAAATCCTCAGCTGCCTATGGGTCCGTCTTTCTCCAAAACCTAGGTGGCCTCTGGCATTGGAACTCATGCAACGTGATCAAGAAGCGTGCATCATCAGCTGCTAGGGCAGGAGGCATCGATGTTCAAACAGAAAGTGGTACCACAGGTTCTTCTATTGGTAAAGGGACTTGCAACGAGGCCTTCTCCCTCAGTGGGTTGTCAGGGCGTACAAATCTCGGGGCTCTATGGGGAGGCATCTTGAAAGAGACAGATGCGACAAAGTCAAAATAAAATACCTAGTTAGCTGACATAGTTGAGAAGACTTAAAGAATTACTTTTAAAAACACACACGCAATCAGTGTTTTCGTGCACTGAGTCAGAAATCAGAATTCAGGGTCCTGGTGTATGGATACGTCAGCCTCCCATACCAACACTAGAATCCCTGAACTGCAAACCACACTTAGTACCCTTAACACTATTTCTTCATAGAAAAGAAATATTAGAGTCTTATGTTCTGCGATAGATCCGACTCCTCTGATACCAATTTTTCATGACCTGTCTCTCGGGGCCCGTATCATGACTACCCCACGCCCTCCTTCTATAGGCCAGGGGCTGGTGAATGGCACCAAATGCATAAATTCCTAAACCGGGAAGGCATTTATTTTATAAACTGAAACACACACAACAGAGTACACAACTAGAAGTAAAACACTATGTAAAACTTTATACAAAAGAGAGTGATAAAAGTAATGGGGGGCAGAAATACAAGACCAACAATAATGTACAAGGAAATAGAAAAGTACAAGTACAACATAAAGAAGAAGTAAAACAGCAACAGGGTCGTCCTCTAGGGTTCCTACCTGAAGGGTAGGTGCAGATGGACTCCTCATCACTCTACGTCTATATGTCCACTCCGTGTACCGGAACGTTGTGTGGTCCACCTCTAGGTACCATCCAGTCTTACTATTATTTCCCTCAATCAGCACAGTGCTTCATCTGCAACCAACATAATGACGTAACGGCATAGCCCGTGTATGGGTGAGTATTACTATACTAAGTAGGGACCCCGAGACCCTCAAGGTCTCACAAAATTCAACAAGGATAAACAAAAAAGTATGAAATCAATGGATAACCATTACTTAGGTATATTTCGATACATATACCTAAGTTATCTAGTAACCCATATCAATCTTGATGAAAAAAATCCATTAACTCAGCTCAAAACCAGGATTCTATTCAAGGGGTGGTAACATGTAACACTCCCAGTCAAACTGTTGAATCCCCGGCTGCTGGTGTAATCCTCCTCTATAGAGTTCTGTGGGCATGTCTCACCACACAGAGGCGCTTCCCACTATCCTGTACTGTAGTGGTACTCCTCCTGTTGAGCATTGTGGGTCTGCTACGTCACATAGAGGCTCTCCCCACTTTGGGTCTGCCGCAGGGGTTATACATGAGAATAATTGATTTTTTGACTCCTATATTCATCTTAATTATAATTCATTTTTAATAAAAATTCTTATCCAACACCATTTTAATATATTTAAAATTAAATGATTGTTAATATTGGGATCGTAAATACAGGATGACTTTAGTTATCCTCTTAAAGAGAAGGTTCCATGAATTGCTCAAAATATATTTTATCATGATTCTTCACTATCTCTCAAGACCTCATAGATAATATTCATTCATGACGTGACACTCTAATTGGTGTTGGGAAATTAATATAATATTTCTTTATATAGTAACAAAACATTCACCCCCCCATTATAGTGGAGTTTTATTATTACATCAATATAATATAATATGAATTCACATGGTATCCATCTACAGAGGCTCAAGTGAAAAATTGTACAACATAATGATGAACATTTTAATTCTTATTATACAAGAATTAAATATCATATTAATAATATATTCCTTATTTATTTTAATATTAAATTATGATTTCTTATACGTGGATCCCTTCAATTATATAAAATTGATTGGCCACTTAATAACAAGATCATGGGATCCCTATAAAAAGAAATTCATGAGATTCGATAACATATATGTGATCAATAACACTCAATTCATGTTAGTCTTAAACTAATATATCTACATATGAACTTATTTATCAACATCAAGGACATATAATACCATGATATGGATAATTACACAACATAAATATCATCCTTTATCTTGGTATTTCTTTTGGATAAATTCACATTGGAGACCATGAACTATCATATTTTATTTTTCCTCCTCAACACACAAGATTCAATATAATTGTTAGTGAATTAACATTTCAAGACTGATATGAAAAATATAGTTATAGGTTCTATTAGATCACTCCAACTATGTTATGCTTCATACTCATCTTCATTGAAGAGCATTCCCTTCAACATTTAAGTATCATCAATATCTCTATTTATTTCATACTGTTGGTTTTTAATAGAATGATGTATCAAATCTCTATTGAATAAGTAAACTACATCCTATATTTACATATATAATAAAAAAAATTAATGTGACTGTATTTTTTTATATAAAAAAACTAATGTGTCAATAAGTAATTCATTTATAAGGAATTTCAATAAAAACATGATGTTTATTAATTTCATGACTATTCTCTCAATAGATTATTTGTAGATAATACTCGGTTATCATCTATTTCACAACTAATAATTTTTATTTTCAACTTAATATCATAGACTTGATTTCCCCAAATTATCACATATAAACATTCAAACTAGATAGAATGTTATTTTGGTTAACATTTTTAAAACCCAAATATTTTATGATATAAATTTCCATCTAAATAAATTTAATTTCTTTGTTATATTTCAATACACCAAACCCCAAGTCCAAATTAACCACAACATAGTATAATATAGAAAAATAATTGTTAAATTATTTTGTTTAATAGAAATGTAAACTTCTTGGAAAAATGAAAACTAAAATATATTTAAATTTTTTTGATAAAAATTTTCTCAATTTTTAAAAATGTGAGAATATGTTTTAGAAATATATATTTTTTATAATAAATGTATTTTTCTTTTTGTGAGAAATAAATATAATTAAATCATTAAATTTTTTTTAAATTTTATTTTGAAAAATGAGAATAATTTTCTCATATGTTATGTAAAAATAATCTTATTTTAATATTTTTATTCATTTATGATATAACATATTTTTTGATGAATAGAGAATAATATAGTTTCTTATAAAAACAACCATTTATTTTAAAGAATTTAAAAATTTAAATATAATTATAAATGGATTGAAAAGTTAACAAATTTCATATATTACATTAATACTCTATTTAAAATCATGAGAATAAATTTTAATTTTAATTTTATAAAATAAACATTCATACATTAGAGAATATATTTTCCTTGAAAACTGTGTTTTATTATGTTTTCCTGCTTTAATATTAAATTAAATTCATTAAAATATATGAAATGAATCATGAAAAGTTAATTCAATATTTTTAATTAGCATGATTGAATTGGGTAAATAAGTCCCTTAAATTTTTTATCACCATGAATCGAATCCTTCATAAAATTTGTACTCAATGATAAGGTTAAAAATGTAAAATTAGTGTTAAAAGATTGTGTTATGGCTAACAAATTTCCCTAACACATTCCATTAACATGTTTAATGAGTTTATTTAAGCAATTTACATTCAATTGCATAGTATATATCCACATTATCCAATTGTTATTTGAATATAACCATTATACAATTTTTTGAAATTAATAAATACATAATGTAACTCTTCAGTCATTAATATCTTGAATTTTTTTACAAATTAAAAAAATAAAAAAAGTTTGGTTATAATTTTTTTTGGATTTAATAATTAATAAAATTTATTAGAGTAATTTATTTGTTATTTTTAGTTATAAAATAATTACCTTAAATTATTGAGAAATTCAAACACAATATCTATTCAATTAAAATAAAAATAAAATAAGTGATTTAAAAATATTAATTATTATACAATATTGATGAATTGTTTCTCACAATAATTTTTCAAATAGAAATTTACAATTTATTTTTTATAGGTATTATTTTATAGTTTCATAACTATCCTATATAATATAACGTCGAAGTAAGTTAATAGTAATTAAAATTTCATTAAAGATATTTTATGATAAATGATATTTTGATAAATTATTTGAATTTCATTAAAATCATAAAATAGAAAAATTTAATTAAATATATATTAACGTATCATCCATGATCCATTAATGGGGAAATTTATTTATCGAAACATCCATGACCATTAATGAGTTAAAAAAGTTGTAATTATTGTAATTTTCAGATCATTTACTAAGGGGTTTAAACAAAGAGAAGGGGGTGAAAATATCAAATATAATTATCTATATGTTATTAAATTAGATGATTTCAAATTATAATCAACTTATATTGGAAATATTACAGTTTTTATTATTAATATTATGTAGTATATTTAATATTAATTTAATACATCATGTAATAAAATGAGTTCCCCTTCCTTATCTTATAAAAGGGAACATCTTCCCCTCTCTTCCTCACACATTTTGGACCTTATGTCTCATCCAATACCTGACATAATACCTTTCAATAATCTTTCACCATATCCTTTATATTTTACTCTTTTTTAATTATTATCCCTTCAAGGCTTCAATTGTAATCCAGAAGAGTTTTCTCAATAAAGACACATAACACTTATCCAAGCTCTATAAATTTAATTTCTTATTATTTCTATTATAAATAAATGGTATGTCATTTAAAATAATTAATTAAGTATCTTCAATATACAAAATATTTTTTACAATTATTTATCAAATATTGTCACCCTGTTGTTCATCGTATGGTAAGCGGAAATGTCAATCGTACATATATAAGGCCTACCCATTCCAGGCAGTGGTGTAAATTGTTTTTCAAAACTACATTAAATGCAATCTTATGATAATGAATTTTTTAAATATAAATGATATTTATTATATTATTATGGATTTTTAATGGTTTACAAATTAATAATATAATAGTGTTATATCCTTCAAAACAAGGAAACAACATAAATGTGTACATACAACTTACCATCTCCATGATCAATTTCATTGATTTATAAAAGCCACCTTTTATGAATGAATATAAATGAATGAATAAAATATATGTTTTGTTAATATCAATTTAAAATTTTCAATTCTTATCGATCCTTGATCAATTTACATTGACTGGAAAGAAAAAAATGAATCTTTTTTAAAAATCAAAACAATCAAAACATGGAAATAACTATTTTAATAAGAATTTATTAGTAACTATTTGTTGAGATATTAAAAGTGGATAATATATGATATAATATGTGTTTAAATTATTATTTTATATAATTATAATTAAATATAATTAATTATACCTAAGGTTAATGATATTTAGTTTCAAATAGAACATCAGTTATGGAATTTATCATACAATATGATTGTTTGTGGGGATTAATTATGATTAAGATTACAAAGATAGAATTTTATGACATATGAACCATTAATAAAATGAATTATATACCCGTATATTTATTTCAAAATAGAACATGTGTTCCATTAAATTTACACTCTTCTAGAAACCAAGAGATTGAAATAATTTTTTTTAAAGAAACCCGACATTATTTCTCTCATCGGTCGAAAATCAATTTCCAAAAATATTGATGAGTTCTAAAAATATAATTACATAAATATAAATATTTACATATCGGTTTTGAAATTAATTTTTTGATGATTTACTTTTTATTAAATTGTATTAATAGAATATTTTTGTTTTTTATTGAATGAGGTACCTTGGTCTTTTTTACAATAAAATTTGAATGTCTTCATTATTTTAACATAAAAATAATGAATGGAAGTTCCCACCCTATTCAATGCTCAATCCATTGAATCTACCATTATAATTTTCCAATGTTATGTGAAATTAAATTTCTTCCATACTATAATTTAAAAATATTAGATTTTAATGAATTCATTCTACTATATAATTTGTATTTTTCTATTGAAATATTATCACTGTTTATTGAAATGAATTAAAATTGTAATAAAATTATTTTATATTACTTATTTTGTGGGAAAGCAATCATCATTGACCAGGAGTTTATGTTTACTTCATTAAAATTGTCCAATATATAAGGTGTCTCACTAAAAAAGATCAATTAGTTTTATAGTTGTGCAAAACTAGACACGTACTTAGTTCTTAAATATTATTAGGAATATAAAAAACATTACACAAGAAATATTCTTGCATAATTAAAATCCTTAATTATATCATTCTACATATAATAGGGTAAGTAAACAAAAATATAGTGTGAGCCCTGATTCCTAGTAATGGTTACATACAATAGATGTCATATAAGTCATAACCGACTTTTAATAATTGACAATAAAATAACATTCCATACAATCAATACTAGAGTTAAATTAGTTTTCATGTTTAATATAAACCTAGAAAACATATTGATAAATTAAATTGAATTCATAATAAATGAAATTCATAATTCTGGACATTAATGATGAAGTCCTCCCAACCATGATACCTTGAATCATACCATTATAGTCTATCAATTAAGACATCATTATTAATAAATGGATATATGTAAACCAAATATCCATGTATTATGACCAGGATTATTTAATTCTCATGAGGCCTCCTAATGAATTGAGGCTTTCTCTATACTTGGGCACCATCCATCACATGAAAATCATATGCATTCATTATATTTTTAATGATAAATAAAATTGATTCTCAAAATGGTTTTTATGTCAAAATTAATCTATACTAAATCCAGAATACAAAACCACGATTCCTCATGACAATAAACTATCTAGAGGAATAAAAAATATGGTATCATTTGTTTAAATTCCCAATAACATCAACAAAATTTTCATTATATTAAATATATTTAAAATTTCACTCCCTAATTTCTACCATAAAATATCCTTTTCACATTGATATCATTTACTAAAATAAAAAAAATTAAAGAAAAAAATTAGTGTTTATATAACATTGGATTAATTTACACATTTCTTCAAATCATTTATTGGTCTGGGTGACAAGAAATTCAATTCAATGTTTTTACATTAAAATAATGATTCCATTTATATATATTGTAAAATGTAGAAAGTACATCATTCTGAAAATTAAAGGTTAAAATAGTTTTTAAAAAATTTAAAATGTTAGGTATGGGTAATATGTAATTAAAAATAATAGGGGTATACTAAAATAATTTTTGATAATATTTATAGAAAACATATACATGGAAAAAGAGATACCTAACTATAGTGGATATAAAG
This sequence comes from Viscum album, assembly GCA_963277665.1. Taxonomy (NCBI): domain Eukaryota; kingdom Viridiplantae; phylum Streptophyta; class Magnoliopsida; order Santalales; family Viscaceae; genus Viscum; species Viscum album. The sequence continues at coordinate 1,564,473,711 of OY728165.1, forward strand.
TCATTTTTTCTTCAAAACATTTTCTCAATAATCATAGGTAACCAAGATTAAAAAATAGTAATATTTCGTAAATATTACATGAATTCGTATAGGTGAATAATTTAAATACTTTTATCATATATATATTATAAAATTTCCCTCAATGTAAATTTGTTCATAAATAATCATCAAATAAAAATAAAATCTAAATGTTATCCCATACTTCAAGTTTGAATTTACTAATAAGTACATTTAAACGCAAATATAGTAAAGTTATATTTATTATAATCCAATGAAAAATTCATTTAAATTATTTTAATATCATATATGATCCACTTATATCAATTATACATCCATTTATAAATAATTACTTATTAGAATCATCATTTATTATTTTATATGTTTCTCTTTTTATTAAAAACATTGGTTCAATATTTACGATATTTTTAATTCGGTTTTGGTTAAAATATATAAAGAATGTTAATAAAGATAAAAATATCATCTAAATTCGTCATATATATATAGATTCATCCATATAGGTTAGAGATAGAAAAATTAATTACACCAATCAAGGAGACGACAGGTCGTACGTATGTATAAATGCTTTTTTCACCTTTTAATGAATAAAAAAATAATTCAAAAAAATAATTCCTCTTTCGAAATACAATATTATATAACATATTCTATATAAATTCATTAAATATATTTCTTGTATAATTCATTAATAATGGAAATGAAAAACGAATCACATCACTTTGTGGAGGTGGTAGCCCATATTTACTCACGGGCAACATTATCATTTTTCAACAAATATGATGATAAGAAGGTATATATGATATTATAATTACATAAGTATTATTAGTTCATAAATATCATAAAATAATATTAAGACCGTTATAATAATTATCGTTGATTGATGGTGATGAAAAATGAATTTCATCACTATGTTGAGACTGTAGTTCACAAAATGGAATGAGCAATTGATCCACATTCCATTTGATGTAATAGATTGTGAATAATGGATGTTCAATAATTATAATTAAATTTCATGTTATATATGATATATGTTTTTTTATTTTATTATGAATACCACATATTTGTGTGAGGTATGAGAATAAATAAATTAATAGAGATCAGGTAGTATGAATAACTCTTCTTTAGTACTCCTCCTTTAAATCATTTTTATAGACCATTGTAATGTAATTTTTATAATAAAATAACATCTAAATAATTTCAATGTAATTTTATAAGATAATGTTATAGTTTTGGTTGATATAAAAGGGTCAAATATTTTAAGTAAGAGGGGATAAGAGGATACCTTTTATAATTGATATGAGGGAAACCCTTAGAAATAGTAAAAATATTAAAAAAATATAAATTTATTCTCATAATAATGTTGCAAAAAATTTATATAATTAAAATAATTTTTGAATTATTTTCTATATATTCTCATTATATTATATTTATACATGTATATGTGATGTTTTTACACTTACATTTTATTTTTAACCCCCACAAAACAATTAGAAAATTATGAAAATATCAATGTTTTTTAATCATTTAGGGTAAAGAGAATTAATATTAATACAATTATGAATTCTAAATAGAACAATATTGATATTTCCAACCATATAAAATTCAATTATTAGAAGATAGTTTTTTTTACAAATTTTGGATAATTTAATGAAATATAATTTTTCATTAAATTTCATTAATGTCATTTTTTGATGGAATTATTTTAATTTTACATTAAATGAATCGATAAAATGTTATAATTATAATTTAATCTTTTAAAACATCACTATTATGTCATGGTTATCTAAAATATTCATGGAATATAATAAATCACTAAAAATTTAAAACATTTAATATTTTTAAAATCATATAGTTTGCTTTTATATTAATTTAATTAATACTCTGTTGTTGTTGAATTATAATTTAACGTAATTATTAAGTCTTTAAATATTTAAAATAAAATATCATGAAAATATCACTTATATTAACAATAAATACTTACAATCAAATTATCCCCTTTTTATCATTTTGAAAAAATTATAGATATTAAAATCAAGGGTCCCATTTTTTTGTTTATTCAATCATTATAATGTTATAGAGGTGAATATAAAATATAAATTTCATGAAGTTATCAATTTTTTGAGACTAGGATGAATATTTTCAAATGTTACTTTACCAACTGTATAATTTAATGTGTTATAATAATCATAAATCATTATCCCAAATTGTTAAACATATTTTACACATTTTACCCTTATAGAGGTGACAAATATTTACGAAAGTTACAATTTATACTGACCAAAATTAAAAGGAATATATTTTCAAAATTTTACCCCCTAGATCCAAATATTTAATCCATTTTGTGTAATTAATTTCATAAAAGTGTTACAATTTAATTTAAAATTCGACCAATCAAACAGAATGAAAAAAAAATTCCAGAAAAATTAATTGTTAAGTAAATGAATGATTTGAAATGGAATTAAAGTATAATGTTTTCTAAAATTTAGTTAATTTTTTTTTCTTTCATAAAATGGATCAATAAAAATTTGAAATTATTCAAAAATAGAATGTGACTTTGTATATACATGAAAAGAAATGTCATTTTCAACAAGAATTGTTATTTTTCATATTCATTTAATTTTTTTAGAAATATTTAAATAGTTCTTCAAAAATTATGTTTTTATGATCAATTAAAAAAAGTAATTATTTTAATAAAATATAGTTTATAAAATTTCCATTAAAAATTTATAATTATATTTCAAATAATGAAATAAAAAATATTAATGAATATACTGCATTTTTTAATGATAATATGACTTTTCAAAAATATTTATGGCATATTTACTATACATTTTTAAACTAATTTGTATTCAAATGGACATATATATATATATGTAACGTGTTTATTCCAATTCATAACTATGATTTTAATTTCCATATTATAAGGGTATACTATAATAATTTTCATTTACACTTAGGGTTGTATGTATCATAAGAAATTGAAGAAATTATATTTATTTGAAGTGAAATATATAAAAAATTCATTGGGTGTTACATTATTCTGAAAAAATATGAATTAATTCATTGAAATTACATCACTAAAATTTACAGAAATAGGGAAACTTCTACATCATAACATCTTCAGTTTCCCAAGAATCTTTCACAAATTTATGATTTGACCCAAAAAGTTGACCAGGTCAGTCATATCAATTCATGAACATTTCTCACTATTATTCAATTAATTCAGTATTTTTTATTCACAAGATATATCATTATCTATCGGTATGGACTCATAGTTTAGTATATATGAAATATCATTTATGTACTTCATCGGTAATGATATATGGAACACATTCGGAACATGAGAGAGATTCATTAGAAGAACTAGTCGATAGGTTTCCATTAAAATATAGTCATTAATTTTGGAGGGATTGATATATATAGGGATCAAATTTCATTTTTTCTAAGTATTATAACATTTTATTATGAATATATTTGTATAAATAAATTATCTCTAACTTCAAAATATTTTTGCCACAAAAATTTAATAGAATAAATTTTATTTGACTCTAAGATTAACCTTTGTTATTTGTAAGAATATAACATTATCATAAATTTTTTATGATTAAAAAATGTTTAAAAAATATTTATTTCTCCCTTTTTATCCCAAAATATTGGTGTTATTAACTTCTTTACATAGAGGGATTTATAAGGATAAAATAGAATGTAAGATTGAAGGATAGTGTTGTATAAAATTCAACTGAAGGTAGTTATTGATTCCAACCAACATTGAAATATTTAGAGAAATCACTCAACATGGCTTATAGAGTTTTAATTTTCCACTCAAACTAACCATATGTGTGAGGTTGATAATAATTTCATAAACTGAACTCCATATCCAAAGCATGTTGAATACTTATCCAAGAAATAATGGTAAATATGACATCCTAACAAGATACGATAAAGAATGGTAGTCCATGAATTCTCACACCTTAATTGATTTATCACTATGAAATATGGTCAAGATATATATATTCTATAATAAAAAATGTAATGATTTTATAAGGAAGTAAAGGACAACCCAAATAAAAATACAACCAATAATTATTTTTTGGGAGTTCAAAGATGTAATCAGTGTTAATGTTTTCCACTTCCATTATAGTGTAGATAATAGTTGTAACATCCCCTTATAATTAAATCTCTTTGGATTAACATAATAAAATTGTAAGAAACTGAATACAAACAAGAAATATCTGATTTCATGTTATCCCACTAGAAATACACATTTATATCTTTTTTACATATTAGTACTTCTTGGGTGAATATTGAATGATGAAATATGGCCTTTACCTAATAACTGATTATTCAAGGATGGTATGGAAGAAAAACATAATGGGTTCTTGAAAATTATCATTCCATCACAATCTTGTTTGAAGAATGGCATATTTCTCACCTTCATCTACAATTTCACAACTTCTCTATGCACCTTATTAATCAATTAATGTAAATATGATTGAATGTTCATATGAGAAACATAATATGTATCCCCATACATGTGTATTATAATATCAAACATCTGATAATTCCAAATATTTTCTATCACTATATACTCATCATGGAAAATGATCATTATCTATTCATCTCATTCAATTTTCCATCATTTTTAACATCTTATGGTGGTAATGTGTTTTTAATTCATAATCATTGATCATCTCCATCCTTTTTCTATAGTGCACATTAAACTCTATAATTATTAATATTTACATCACGATTTTATGATTAGTATATATATAATGCATTTCATAATATTGAAATTGAATCCAATTCATTATTGAAAATATTATTTCATATAAATCGAAATCATTAGTTTGGTCATTTTCTCAAGGAGGTTTCAATTGGATAGAGTCATAAGCTACCATTATATCATTAATCAAGAGTACACATCTGATTCGAATATTTATAGCACCAAAATATATTAAAGCCCTTCTCCACATTATGGTATAGTAAGAATAATACACTGGCAAATATTTTCAATAGTTTTTTGAAATTCTTCTCACATTTATATATCCATATGAATAGACCCCACTTCTAATTCTACATTTTGATTTGATAAGATAGTCCTGATAAATCACTTAAAATATTTAGAATTATCTTAAAAAACTTGGAAGACTAGTAATCCGAGTTACCACGGTCGGTTAAGTCATTTCTCAATAAAATTCATCAATGAAGAATTAAACATTATACCCATATAAGAAATTATATGCCCAATGAATGTGTCCATTTTCAAACAAAATTTACACATGGTAAATTTTGAATATATATTCTCCCCCTTTGGGTTATCATCATAATCCAAAAATATTATATATTCTCTTTTATGGTTATTGAATATATAAGAATTGCCTATATACTGAGTACCCAAAACCCAATCAAGGAAATTTCTATATACTCTATTCAGGAAATCCATTAACACAGCTAGAGCATTGGTTAGTCCAAATTGAATTACTATAATTGAATAATTTCAATACCATGTAGGAAGGATATATTGAGTATATCCTCTTCCCTGAACATTAACTATAGATATCCAGATCAAAGAGAAATATTTGAAAAATATTTAGTGCCTCATAATTGATCATACTTATCATTGATATGGGTCAAATATACTTGTTCTCAATATTGACCATGTTGTGTTGATGATAATCAATTAAAATATACATTGACCCATCTTTCTTGTAGAGACCCGAGGCTAGAAGTACATGGACATTACATTACTTTTGCGGAATACTTAGTACATAACAAAAACACACACACAAGGATCGTAATAGTTTAGTGTCTTTGGAAACTCGGAATAAAATCTTCTAATCGTGGTGAAAGATCTTCAACATCTCCCATAAAGATCTTCCTTTTTTTACCTAAAACCTTTCTTTATATCCTGGGGAAAAGAAAACATAAAAGGGTGAGCTCAAAAACTCAGTAAGGGTAAACAAAAGAAATATCAATCACATCGTATTCGTAAGAACATAACATTTTGGAAATCATAACCTGCAAAAGAGTGCATAATTTCATAACATGGGATAAATCATGGTAGTGAAATGTAATCACAATAATCATAACATAATACATGAAACTTTGTGGCATTCACACATAATCATAGAGAATCATTTCTTGTTAGTCAAGACTCATTGCCAAGACTATCTTAGTGGACAAAGTCCCTTTCTGAATCGAGTAACCCTCGTTTCAGTCCTGTTTCACTGAACCGGTATAACCTACCGTTCCAGCCCTGTCTATCTCATGAGATATAAAATCTTTACCCAATGCATTGGAGGGAGATATAGGTCCCACCCATCTTATAATGAATCCTTTCTTATGTGTGCCACATAATCATACATCATCGCAAAACACATGTAACAAAAATGGGATTCCTGAAACATCATGACATCATAAATAAATTCATATAAGATAAAGGAATTCATAAAAATATTTCCACCACAACATAATCAAACCAATGTAATAATAGGGATAAAAACAGAACCCTTTTATTATCTTAGATGGAAAATAATTTTGATAAAATACTTGAACTCCATTCTTGAGGAAAATATCCTTTCTTCTTCAAAAACATTTTTCCTTTCATAACATGTCATACGACTTTAAAATAAAATAAGTTTATTAAAAATAAACTTGAAAACTTGTAAAGGAAGTTTTTTGTTTTAAAAATCCATTCATGCCGTATAAGTTAAAAAAACATTTTTCGTACTTTTGTCGAAAAAGTCAAAAAGTACTTCGTACGAAAAACGACAAAAGATTCCTTTCATACATATTACTAAAAACTCACCGAAGGGTAAAAATGGATTTAAACAATTGTAGGTGGATGGAAGTAATATTACATATTGATGAAACATGGATGTGGATGATAAAATACACCCCAGTAAATACTTACGAATAAACAATCTCGGATAAAAATGAGATTGTGATATTTCCCTTACCTTAGGTCCGATTTACTTTGTACGTGTCCGAAGCTCCTGTATAATGGTTTAAATAATGTTATTGACTTATTCCATAATCATAAATATTGATATGATATCATATATGATCATATTATTAGCTTCTTGTTAGTAATATTTCATTGTTACTTGTTACTCGGGTCTTTATTGCCTTTTGTTCTTATGCGTGTTTTGCCGAATAAATTCTTATTCTCCATTTAAGGTTATAGATACCTTATATCCAGAATGGTATTAGAGTAACATATATCATATTTATTCATTCAACTCATTTATATAATTACTATGTAATGATGATCATGTAGAACGAGTCGCATCACATCGTGGAGACGGTATTCCGTACGTACGCACGAGTGATGATATCGTTCCTATGATCGTGGAACTATATTGGAGTATATATATGTTATTTCAGTATCAATATTACTTTATAATAATCATAAATAGTTACTCATTACACCATTATACCCATCCTTGTAAAGTGATGGTGGAAAAATAGATTACACCACGGCGTGGAGACGGTATTCCGTACGTACGCACGCGCGGTGATTTCATTTTTCCGTAGGATGGATAGAAGGTGAATTAGGGTTGTTTCATATTTATAATTACATATCATTATGTAAGTAATACTGATGTTATTACTTTATCATGAAACAACTAAATAAGAAGAAGTTGAAGAAGAAAGAAATTGAAAAGATCGGTAACTGATATTACCTCCTCTTTGGAACGCTTCTTTGAATCCTCCACTTAGGGAACTAATATTGGTCTTTGAAGAAGACCAGGACCTCTAGGATTATTCTAGGGAAGTGGATAGGAGAAAATGGCAGGGTTTGTCCGAGATTGAGTGCTCAAATTGGTGTGAGGAGGAGGGGGAGGAGGTGCCCTTTTATAAGGGAGGAGAGGGGCACCTTAGGAATATCTCAAAATATTATTTTATATTAAAGTCAAAATCGGTTTATAATGGTTCCAAAGGGTCTTATTTCGAATCTAAAGTGGGGAAGGGTCGAAATCCTATCAACCAATAGGATTTATACAAGTTTAGGGTATTATTTTAACCTTATCAATTAGATTTAACTCTAAGTTAAATAATTTAAGTTTTACCATGTCTTTTTGTTTTCTTTCACTATATGGTTAATACACTTACTATAACATGCCAAACCAACCCCAAATTGTTTATTATTAATATATATATCCTTATCTAAGTCATTTGGCCGAACCTTAGATTTTTAGAAATAAAATAACAATTAATAATATAATATTTGATTTAAAAACTATTTTGTGTCAATTTTGACACTATTTGATATATGATTTTTTTGAAAGTCATAAAAGCATTATATGTTCGAAACAAGTGGATTAAATAAACAATAATATATCATAGTAACCTAGAAAATTAGTGGAATTCATAAAAAGTCTCAAATTACATTTATTTTGGTGTTTATAACATCAATTATGTCAATATTTCATTAATAAGATAATTACTACATCATCATTGTGTCATAAATAAATTAAATTATTTAATGTCTAAAAATTACAAATAAAATACCATTATGTAGGAAATCTTTTTAGCTTTCTAATTAATATTTATAGTCGAATTTATCTTATGCATAACCCCATATTAAAAATGATTTACTTATTAAACATTGATTTTAACTATTTTAACTCTTCTTTAAATAAATGAATAATAAATGTCCTAATCTAATCCATGTGGGCCTAAATGATCATATTTTATTCCTAAGATTGTTTTTGGTCGAATTACACTTATCCAATAGAATTAGTACATGTGTTAGGGTAATAGTAATATCATATTTACCCTTAGTTACCCTATTTACTATTAACCGCGGTAAAAAAAAGTAAAAAGATACTATTCACCAAAAATTATTTTAATCTCATTGAACCACATTTTACTTACTGACATCAACCGTGTCTCTCGGATTTTTGAAATTCCATTCATAGAAGCGGTAAAATTAAGATTTATGAAGAAATTAATTTTTTTAACTACCACTTAGTAGTTTCACTATTCATCAAAAATTGATATTTTTTAGAACAATGCCAAAATGTCATCCTAAGCTATATTTCATATTCCAAATTCAAAAATGAAGTCTAATTTACCAAATTCATAACATAGAAGTTTCATTAATTAATTTTATAATAAAATCCCGCTGTTAAAACAAATAGCGTGTTTTTAAGAAACAATATCTATCAAAAGATTGACACTTGTTTATGTCTGGTGTAAATGTGAAAGTACATCCAATGACCAACATTGTATTTAATTGTAAAAATATATTATAAATATACTTTAAAACCACTAAAATTAATAATTTATCACTATTAATTATTTTGATTAAAAAAGTTGTTTTTAATTAAAATTTAGTAATTTTCACTATTCACCAGAATATGAAATTTATTCGAAAAGTACCAAAATTTCACCTTAGGCTAAATTCGATACTCCGAATCCAAAAATGAAATCCATTTTGAAAAATAAAATTTAAAAAATTTCAAAAAGTCGTTATTACTATTCATAACGGCTAGTTTTAATAACATTTTAATAGCATATCGCTGTTTAGTGAAACTCGTTATTGCCTACTACACACGCTATCGAGAAAGGTCGCGATTGCGTGTAATGCAAGGCAAGTAAAGGATGCGTGTTGTGAAAGCTCCTTTTGGTGTAGCGTACAACAGAAGACATTAGTGAAATAAAAAGAATATTTTTCATAAAATCTCGGGCTGTTACATTCTACCCCCCTTAAAATGAATTTCTCCCTCGAAATTCGTCGGGGTTATAAATGGTTTACTATTCGAAAGTTTCTTTAATAGAATCCCACATCGTAAAAAGGAATACCAAAACTTGGCTTTAAAAACTAAAGTATGAAATGTAACGATTACCCAAATAAACTAATCGATGGGTTTCCACATAGGTAAAAATATGGATATGGAAGAGAAATCTAACCATCATGTTCCGATGGAGAGTGGTAGAGAACATGGCTATGGAAAAGCCAGTAATCACAAATCCATATATTTGTGATGATATAAGGTACCATCTGATTCATCAGGTATAAGATCACTAGGACAACATTTTTGGTTTTCAAGATCATTTCCCTAAAGTTGAAAATTTGAATTAGAATAAATAATTACTTTATTTTGGTACAATCTCACTGTTGTTCGTGCCTTGAACAATTTCCACTTCATCTCTTAAATAAATGAAGTTGAATTTGTTATTCGTGAAGTGTTAGCAGATTATGTGATAGAATGACGGGTCATTCCATCTGTCTCAAACAAAAGGTTAGCAAAAATTATATACATAAGTCGGTCTATAGTGAGATTAATCATATATGGTTCCTAAAATGGACTTATACTTCATATATCATACTGCTTAATATAATAAAACTAGTTTCTACTAAATAGGGACTTCCTGTAGGCCAATGGTAGGCGATAAAGGCCAGTCGCACTTCGGTTGTGGGTTCGATTCCCACAGCCTTGTTCGAAGCGATGGGCTGTCGCCCATCCTGCAGGTTGTCCTTTTTCTAAAACTATATTACTATATCATCCCATAAATAATATCGAGAAAACTTCTATCCTTAAACAATACTAACTTATGTCCATTCCAATCTTTAGGCTTATCCATAATACTGCAGTCCACTCTCATAACATAGTGAAAACGATTACCAGAGATTTAATACCATCGTTGATCCCCATATATCATAAGATATGTTTTGTTGGTCACATTCCAAACATTCAATGTCCTTAATCATGTATTCTCTTGAATACCTTAGTGAAAACATGAATGCAGTTTAAAGTTAACACTTTCCACATACCAAAATCCTCAAAATTCTATATACTCAAACCATGATATCACTTAGTCCTTATATCAATCATGAGCTCATGAATACTGTCAAACATTTCATTTCCTCCTTATCCCTTCATTATGCGCATATCATCCACTTTCCAAAATATTTGAATCACTTTTCATGGTTACCAGTACCTTAAAATTATTGAAAACCACAATATACCAATACATAAATATTTCAATACACCATAAAAGTACCTCAACAACATTATTCCTGAATACCAATACATAAACTCTTCAGTCCATCCACTTCAATGATTGTCCCGGAAGAAGTCATTCCTTTATTTAGAAGTAACTTTTTAGGTTAGGGCATTGAGTTGGGTAATGCCCATGTTCTCCACAAATATGACATTGAACTCCATAACAGTCTGTCACTCTATGACCCTTTTCTCCACACAAATAACATCGGTCCCTCCATTTGAGGTATTCCTCAAGGTTCTTATTCCCTTCTTTGGAAATCTCAATCTTCCTTTCATTATAATCCTCAACATGCGAACATGCATAATAGTTTATCTTCCTCTTCTTTGATGAATTAGGCATACCACTAAATTTCACCTTGTTAATCATATATCGCGATGACTGATTCGGCATAATCACAATATCTTTCTCTCTAGGAATTACACAATTTTGTTGCTCATAGTCACCAATTTGTCCATTGGATTCAATGTTAACCGAATTCCTTCGGGTTCCCTCCATTAACTAAAACACAAAAAGAATATTGTGAGAGGAAAAAATCATGCTAGAGAAAACAACATAATAAAGGGGGAGTATCCTCAATATCTAACATCTTAGGTTTAATTCTATGATCGTTAGCGTAATTCTAGTATTATAACCTATACGTATACTTAACCTTAGGGACATCCCTAGACATACCTTATAAATATCTCTTGGGATCTCACTAAAGTTCTCGCATCCTAGTTTCCAAAGGATGACTAAACCTTTCCTCTGATACCAACTGTAGAGACCCGAGGCTAGACGTACATGGACATTACATTACTTTTGCGAAATACTTAGTACATAACAAAAACACACACACAAGGATCGTAATAGTTTAGTGTCTTTGGAAACTCGGAATAAAATCTTCTAATCGTGGTGAAAGATCTTCAACATCTCCCATAAAGATCTTCCTTTTTTTTACCTAAAACCTTTCTTTATATCCTGGGGAAAAGAAAACATAAAAGGGTGAGCTCAAATGCTCAGTAAGGGTAAACAAAAGAAATATCAATCACATCGTATTCGTAAGAACATAACATTTTGGAAATCATAACCTGCAAAAGAGTGCATAATTTCATAACATGGGATAAATCATGGTAGTGAAATGTAATCACAATAATCATAACATAATACATGAAACTTTGTGGAATTCACACATAATCATAGAGAATCATTTCTTGTTAGTCAAGACTCATTTCCAAGACTATCTTAGTGGACAAAGACCCTTTCTGAATCGAGTAACCCTCGTTTCAGTCCTGTTTCACTGAACCGGTATAACCTACCGTTCCAGCCCTGTCTATCTCATGAGATATAAAATCTTTACCCAATGCATTGGAGGGAGATATAGGTCCCACCCATCCTATAATGAATCCTTTCTTATGTGTGCCACATAATCATACATCATCGCAAAACACATGTAACAAAAATGGGATTCTTGAAACATCATGACATCATAAATCAATTCATATAAGATAAAGGAATTCATAAAAATATTTCCATCACAACATAATCAAACCAATTTAATAATAGGGATAAAAACAGAACCCTTTTATTATCTTAGATAGAAAATAATTTTGATAAAATACTTGAACTCCATTCTTGAGTAAAATATCCTTTCTTCTTCAAAAACATTTTTCCATTCATAACATGTCATACGACTTTAAAATAAAATAAGTTGATTAAAAATAAACTTGAAAACATGTAAAGGAAGATTTTTGTTTTAAAAATCCATTCATGCCGTATAAGTTAAAAAAACATTCTTCGTACTTTTGTCGAAAAAGTCAAAAAGTACTTCGTACGAAAAACGACAAAAGATTCCTTTCATACATATTACTAAAAACTCACCGAAGGGTAAAAATGGATTTAAACAAATGTAGGTGGATAGAAGTAATATTACATATTGATGAAACATGGATGTGGATGATAAAATACACCCCAGAAAATACTTACGAATAAACAATATCGGATAAAAATGAGATTGTGATATTTCCCTTACCTTAGGTCCGATTTTCTTTGTACGTGTCCGAAGCTCCTGTATAATGGTTTAAATAATGTTATTGACTTATTCCAGAATCATACATATTTATATGATATCATATATGATCATATTCTTAGCTTCTTGTTAGTAATATTTCATTGTTACTTGTTACTCGTGTCTTTATTGCCTTTTGATCTTATGCGTGTTTTGCCGAATAAATTCTTATTCTCCTTTTAAGGTTATAGATACCTTATATACAGAATGGTATTAGTGTAACATATATCATATTTATTCATTCAACTCATTTATATATTTACTATGTAATGATGATCATGTAGAACGAGTCGCATCACATCATGGAGACGGTATTCCGTACGTACGCACGAGTGATGATATCGTTCCTATGATCGTGGAACTGTATTGGAGTATATATATGTTATTTCAGTATCAATATTACTTTATAATAATCATAAATAGTTACTCATTACACCATTATACCCATCCTTGTAAAGTGATGGTGGAAAAATAGATTACACCACGGCGTGGTGACGGTATTCCGTACGTACGCACGCGCGGTGATTTCATTTTTCCGTAGGATGGATAGAAGGTGAATTAGGGTTTTTTCATATTTATAATAACATATCAGTATGTAAGTAATACTGATGTTATTACTTTACCATGAAACAACTAAGGAAGAAGATGTTTAAGAAGAAAGAAATTGAAAAGATCGGTAATTGATATTACCTCTTCTTTGGAACGCTTCTTTGAATCCTCCACTTAGGGAACTAATATTGGTCTTTGAAGAAGACCAGGACCTCTAGGATTATTCTAGGGAAGTGGAGAGGAGAAAATGTCAGGGGTTGGCCGAGATTGAGTGCTCAAATTGGTGTGAGGAGGAGGGGGAGGAGGTGCCCTTTTATAAGGGAGGAGAGGGGCACCTTAGGAATATCTCAAAATATTATTTTATATTAAAGTCAAAATGGGTTTATAATGGTTCCAAAGGGTCTTATTTCGAAGATAAAGTGGGGAAGGGTCGAAATCCTATCAACCAATAGGATTTAGACAAGTTTAGGGTATTATTTTAACCTTATCAATTAGATTTAACTCTAAGTTAAATAATTTAACTTTTACCATGTCTTTTTGTTTTCTTTCACTATATGGTTAATACACTTACTATAACATTCCAAACGAACCCCAAATTGTTTATTATTAATATATATATCCTTATCTAAGTCATTTGGCCTAACCTTAGATTTTTAGGAATAAAATAACAATTAATAATATAATATTTTATTTAAAAACTATTTTGTGTCAATTTTGACACTATTTGATATATGATTTTTGTGAAAGTCATAAAAGCATTATATGTTCGAACCAAGTTGATTAAATCAACACTAATATATCATAGTAACCTAGAAAATTAGTGGAATTCATAAAAAGTCTCAAATTACATTTATTTTGGTGTTTATAACATCAATTATGTCAATATTTCATTAATAAGATAATTACTGCATCATCATTGTGTCATAAATAAATTACATTATTTAACGTCTAAAAATTACAAATAAAATTCCATTATGTAGGAAATCTTTTTACCTTTCTAATGAATATTTATAGTCGAATTTATCTTATGTATAACCCCATATTAAAAATGATTTACTTATTAAACTTTGATTTTTACTATTTTAACCCTTCTTTAAATAAATGAATAATAAATGTCCTAATCTAATCCAAGTGGGCCTAAATGATCATATTTTATTCCTAAGTTTGTTTTTGGTCGAATTACCCTTATCCAATTGAATTATTACATGTGTTATGGTAATAATAATATCATATTTACCCTTAGTTACCCAATTTACTATTAACCGCGGTAAAAAAAGTAAAAAGTTACTATTCACCAAAAATTATTTTCATCTCATTGAACCACATTTTACTTACTGACATCAACCGTGTCTCTCGGATTTTTGAAATTCCATTCATAGAAGCGGTAAAATTAAGATTTATGAAGAAATTAATTTTTTTAACTACCACTTAGTAGTTTCACTATTCATCAAAAATTGATGTTTTTTAGAACAATGCCAAAGTGTCATCCTAAGCTATATTTCATATTCCAAATTCAAAAATGAAGTCTAATTTACCAAATTCATAACATAGAAGTTTCATTAATTAATTTTATAATTAAATCTCGCTGTTAAAACAAATAGCGTGTTTTTAAGAAACAATATCTATCAAAAGATTGACACTTGTTTATGTCTGGTGTAAATGTGAAATTACATCCAATGACCAACATTGTATTTAATTGTAAAAATATATTATAAATATACTTTAAAACCACTAAAATTAATAATTTATCACTATTAATTATTTCTATTAAAAAAGTTGTTTTTAATTAAAATTTAGTAATTTTCACTATTCATCAGAATATGAAAGTTATCCGAAAAGTACCAAAATTTCACCTTAGGCTAAATTCGATACTCCGAATCCAAAAATGAAATCAATTTTGAAAAATAAAATTTACAACATTTCAAAGAGTCGTTATTACTATTCATAACAGCTAGTTTTAATAACATTTTAATAGCATATCGCTGTTTAGTGAAACTCGTTATTGCGTACTACACACGCTATCGAGAAAGGTCGTGATTGCGTGTAATGAAAGGCAAGTAAAGGATGCGTGTTGTGAAAGCTCCTTTTGGCGTAGCGTACAACAGAATACATTAGTGAAATAAAAAGAATATTTTTCATAAAATCTCGGGCTGTTACATTTCTTCTTAAACAAAAGAAGATGATAATTTTTTTAAATCACTAGGCTGAATTAATAACTTATCTATATCCTAATATGTTTGCATCTCTAACTCCTATAAATCAATAAGGTGCATTATATATAGCTTTTTTTAAAAAGATGTTAAACCGGGTAACAGTTCTATTGAAAATTGGACATCATAATTCTGGGGAAGACTAGAAAACTCTACAAGATAAACATCATCAACCACCCATAATATACGTTTTTATTCAAGGACAAGGCCTTAAAGATAATTTGATATAAATATCCCTATTTAATAGGTCATACAAAAAAATGATTTATGTATCTTCTTTTGTGAGTTCAAGCTCCTCACTGAACATATAATTGACAGTAGGTAGATTTATAATATCACATGTAACTTACCAGACATGAAAATAGATTTCGGATCTATGATAATAGATCTAATACATGAAAAAATTAATTTCATTAATCTAGAGGAATAATAACAAGATTTTAAGGAAGAAATATCCAAAAAAATGTCTATTCGAGATTATATAAAGACTTGAGATGGAATCATATTTCCATAATGAGTTTTAAGTACAAATTAAAATTATAATAATTGAGTTGTGATACTAATTAAAAATTCGTTGCATATTAATGATATGTTGGACTTGAATAAAAAAATTCCTTAAATTAGATAATAACTCTACCATTCATGATATATCATGGAACTCCTACATCGTATATATTAATTTCATAAGCATGGCCTTCTCCCATATGAATATTTTATTTTATGTCCCCTTAATGGATATTGTTTTGAATAAGTATATATCTTTTTATAGTTTATTATATTATCTGAAGTTGTATATTTCTTTTCCTTACATTCAAGAGTTTTATGTCCCCTTTCTCTACACATAAAACAAACTCATGTTAAAAATAAAAAAGTACAGGCGTGTTTATTTTGAAAATTTTCACATTTCAAAAATCATATCCTATCTTCAGCATCATTAATAAAATGATTTGGTCTTAGAGAGAATTTTATATCTTCTTTTAATTACTTTCATTAATGATGTAATACAGTGGACATTATTTCTCTATCTTGATGGAAAATTAACTAATATCACCTTATACTGAAACAAATCAAGAATAAATTTTACATTTGAGAAATTGTATAAGGAAATAAAGAAAATTATATACATTTAACTCTAGATTACATATGTATTACACATTGTTCTAGGATAATCTGGGAATGTTATACTCAATATATAATACACATTCTCATTAGTATTCTTCAAAAGTGGATAACCTTCTTTCAATTTCATGATAATTATATTCAGGTAAGTATTTCATAAATATTATCATATTTAATGAGATACATTCCAATAATTTTATTTTATCATCCTATTATTGTTATATAATAATGAACAAAATTAATCAACATATCTTTCAAAATAATACATATCCAAAAATTATGTTATTAACTCTATTACATCCAAAATCTAAAAAAACATTTCTGAGGGACATAATCCATTGTTCGGGTTCTGATGGACATGTTGTTTACATAAAAGATGGAGGATTATGTATCATAAAGTGATACCAATTGTAGAATCATGATATTTAATAAAATAATACCCTACACATGTAAGGTTACTCATGTTAAAATGAGTTGACATCCTTAATTTTGAAAATATTTACTCAGTTCCAACACTAGTTCTATTAGATTTCTCAATTGGATAATCCCTACATTTTTTATGTGTGTAGATTCCCTTTTCTAATAGGATTCCATTACTAAAGAGTGGAACACACTGAGATTTATCTTAATCTTTAGGAATAATGTGACATAAAATAAAATACCTATAATGGTAATATTTTAAATTAGTTTAATAGATTTCAATAACTTCCATGGTGGGTATGTTCATTTAGAATATATTTCCAAAAGTTCATACTAAACATTCTCTAACTAAATATTTTTAATAAAAAAACTCTTATAAACTAGATCTAGTGTATACTCTTTTACAATGATATATAACTCATTATTTTTCTTTGTGAAAGATTGATCTATTTTGTAGTCTTGAAAAAATATACATACCAGATTTCCATATTACATAGGAAATAAAAAACAAATAATTGAAAATAATTTTTATCCTATGATATCATTCATAATATCCTTCTTCATATCATGTGGGAAGGAAAAAAATAATGGGTGATCTTATATGATCAATGAGTGTTACATACCAAATAAGATAAATAAAGAGTTCTCAATGTGGTAGACTGGATTATCAAAACACATTCTGTTAATGAAAACCACGAGTTTAATGAGTATCCATTTATAATATCAACATAAAAACACCTCAATATGGAAAAAATAAAACTTTGTAATGAAAATTAATAATTCAATACATTACTTATCAAGTAATTTCAACCATGATATCATTTATATTAGTTTCATGTCTTATCCACCAATATATCATTATTAATAAATGGTTATTGGTAAACCAAATACCTCTATAATATGGAGTGCCAAATAATTTTTTATATGGTTCCAAATGATCGATCATGGGGATATATATTACCATGAACCACCCATTATCAACATTTCTTATATTTAAAAAACTATCCACATTGAATCAATAATAAGGAATTGAAAAAATTCCTAATAATAAAACATCTAGATAAATAAGATATAAATTACCATAATTATTTACATAATGTAAATTCAATGACTGTTTTCATAGTTGGAAATATATTTAAAATATTATTTGGGCATTTCTCATGGAAACATCCAATTTAACATAGAAATCACATACTGAAATATACAAAAATACCCAAATATCAAAGAAAACATTCTCTTTGAAATAAAATTTGAAACATATAAAAAATCATTAATTCATCAAGTGTCTATGATTGTGGGAAGTTTCAATCATGTCTTGTAAGTTAAAACATTTATTCATTTTACAATTCTTTTATAAGGACCCAAGTGCCTTATTTATTGAATGAAAAGAATACTTTTTAAAAAAAAATTATATAAAAAATTAATCATTGGTTAAATTGAATTTAAACAATAATAGGTGAATATTAAAATACTCTTGAAATAATATTTACAAAACACTGACATTGAAGAAAAATATTCCCTACTATAGAATAAATAATGTCTGCCTTTTGTAAAATCATTTTAACATTATTTTTATTAACCAAATAAAAGGAAATGGTATTATTACACTATAATTATATGAATTAATAGATTATAACAAAAGAATAGTATTTATATGACAATAAATATATAATTTAACAAAATGGATATTAATACATAAAAATTACTAAAATAAAATGAAATTGTAAAATAGATCCCTTAACTCTTGTTTGACTTCACTCGTAAGTGATTTAAACCTACAATATAATAAATTTTTATTTGTTAAATATAATTCAAATATTAATGTGAATTCTAATAATAATATATACAATCAATTTATAACATTTCATCACTGATTTATTAATAATTATTTATTAATATCCAAATTTCAAGGTATTAACTGTTTGAGTTTTCATGAGAACTTTAGTTCTGTGGTTCCTATCCTTGTATATTGATCAAAATTACATTATATCCAAAGTCTCAAAATTGATAACAATATTTTTTATATTTATAATATATATATATATATTCATCCTTATAATTAAGATATAGAAAAATTATTTACATCATTAATGGATACGATGGGTCATCCGTACGCATGATCACAATATTCACATTTCAACAAATGGATGAAAAGAAAGATTAAAAATAAGTCACCATTGAAAAAAATTATTGTAATATATATACCATATAAATTTCATATATCTGTCCTTTTTTCCGTAAATGAAAATCTAAAATGAAAAAATAATCATTTCACTTCGTGGAGGTGGTAGTCCACACATACACATGTGCAACATTATAATTTTCTTATAGATTAGAAATTTAGAATGTATACATTATATTATAATTACATAAGAAATATTATGTCATGTAAATCATATATAAACATTATATACATTATAATAAACATAAATTGAATATTTTGATGTGAAATAAATGTATCTCTATACGGAATCAGTAGTCCACATGAACACATGAGTGATACTTTCGGTTCCCATTTGATGAAAAAGATAGTGAATAATGGTGGTTCCATAATAATAAAAATATTTTTGTATATTTTGGATACTGTATTATTTATTTCATGTTAATTTTCCACATATTTATAGGAAGTATAATATATAATAAATTAAACGTCTTTTGGTATGATGAATAGATATTCTTTAGTAGACCTGCTTTATATCGCATCATATAGAGCCTTATAATTGAATATTAAGAATAAAATATATTCTATTAATATGTGAGAATTTTTATAAGAGATTATGGCATGGTTTTGATGAGATATATTTCTCAAAAGGAGTGAAGAAGATATGCGGGGATGTTCATATTTATAGGTGAGGGTAGGTACATTCTTTGAAATACATAAAATATTTGATTAATATATATTAATTTTTAAATTAAATTGTCTCAAAATGTTTAAAATTTGGGTGAATGTTATGTTTATTACTAAATCACATCATTTCATTATATTTTTAAAAAGTATTCATTATGGTTTAACCCATTCCACATATTTAAAATATCCATTAACCATTTTTAAAATTACCACAATATCATTACTTTTTACTATTTAAGGGTCAAAATACTGCCATAAAAGAAAAAGTGACCCATAAATAGAAAACATTTTATACGATACACCATATCCCATTCACTTGGCTGAAGATATGGGTTTTTAAGTTTTCAACATTTAATACAATAATATTTTTCATAAAAACCCATTGATATCATTTTGGATTTTATTGATTTAATTTGACTTTAAAGACGCGAATTATAAGACTTAATTGGAATCGAAATGTTTGAAACATTACTATTATGTTTTTGTATCTAAATATATCATGGACCATAACAATTCACCAAAATTATATTTCTTTTAATAATTTTGAAATCATTTATTTTATTTTTGTATTAATTGAAAAAAAATTGGTCGATGTTTTATAAAATTTAGGATAAAAATAAATTACTAAAAAATCAAAAACAATTATTATGATAAATTATGTAATTTATATTTATCATAAACTCTTATAATTTATCTTATCCTCTTTTTTAATTATGATAAAAAATTACATATATTAAAATCAAGAGAATGACATTTATATTTATTAATTTTATAAAATAATATATAGGTCAATATCAATGGGAAATATGAATAAAATTTTATATTTTCAATATATGGATGGAAATTGTTGAAATAAACTCATCTAATTTAAAAATTAATGGTGTTATAGTAACTTTAAAACCCTATCTAAAAGTTTTAATCATGTGTTATCCATTTTACCCATATCTTGGTGATAAATATTTACCAATGTCACTATTCATAATATTCCAAATGAAAAAGGAAGATTTTAAATAAAATATCTTCCTGATTCCAAATATGGAATCCATTTTATACTATTTAATTAATATATGTGAAAATATTTAAATTAAAATATTAACTATGAGACATGAGGAAAATTGAATTTCAAAAAAATGTATTTATATGTATAAAAAATATTCTCTACAATGTTAATGTATAATGTTGCTATAAATACCCAATATTAGATTATTTTTAATCAAAATTATCTTAATAAGTTTTAATAATATTCCAAAATATAATGTGAATTTTATAATATATGAAAAATTAATGATGTGTTTCAATAAAAATAAAAAATATTAATATTCTGTGAAAAATGAATATTCATAAAAAAATATCATGAATTTACTCTGTGATAATTTTTATAAGATAATTTTGGAAATAAAATAATTTTTAAAAAATATAATTTATAAATTTATATGAAACATTTATAATAATTTTTCAAAAAAATTAAAAATTTATTTTATTAAAATGTATTTTTGATGAATAAGATGATATTACATAAAATTTGGTTCTTATTTCCTAAGAAAAATCATTATATTTTTAATATGTAGTAAATTTATATATATTTATAATCATGTGTTTATTTGTATTCATAGTACCAATTTAAATTTATATTTAATAAAAACAGATTATAAAACTGTTCATTTAGACTTGATCTAGTATATATCCTACAGTATCATTTAAATAAATTTTATTTGATGTGAGAAATGTCATTAAATCATGGGGTAATAAATAATCATTCTAATGGATATCTTCCAAGTATAATATATTTAATATCTGTTAATATTGTTTAGGATTAAAAATATTTTTTAAAACCAATAATTTTACATGATTCATTCTATTTTGAAAAGTTTAATTGTCTAGGAAACTTCTTTCCTTTCAATATATTATGATATATGATGAATGATTTATGATCACGTTGAATACTTATATATTATTCTTGTTATCTGATAGGTGGGGATAGTATTACATATCCTTCAAATACATTCAATAAATATGGATATATCAGGTGATAATTCGTAATAGAATGGCCAGTGAACCTAGTTCAGTATGAGACACCTTCCACTATGACAGTTTGAGGACTCAAACATGAAAAGGGATATGATGGAATATATATTTAATAATATAATTAATTATAAACATGGTAGTGATCCTTAACAATGGAAATGATTTTATTTAATTTTATATATGATAAAAACATAATTATTATTCCAATGTTATTCTCTCATTGATCATTTTTACTGATTCCTTTATGATTAGTTTATTATGATCTTCCAATGTTTTATTCATGATTCATTTTTATGATCTAAGAAATGTTGGGTATGTTTTTGATATGTTATGATCATGTTATTATACCATTAAGGCCATTCTATGATTATGTAATCCTTTAAATAACAACTCATTTCCCATACATTTAATTTAAACTCGTGATTTATTATGTTTTCCTTCCTTGGGATATGGAGAAATATATTAAGTATGATAGGTATAATAAGTGTTCTAGTTGTGAATAACTAAGTGAGGGATGATTTAGATATCTAATGGAAATATTTTTTATGTATCCAATATTAAAAAGACACTAAACATGTATGATTTAATCATATAGCATAATGGTATATATTTAATAGTCATCTATTAATATGTAATCTACATGTAAGAAAACTATTGGTTTCTATTCTTGGTATCAAAAAAATTATTAGTTATCATAGGAAACTAGGTTGATAAATCTTCTGTGAGAATCCTAAATATAGGATAATTTATAAGACTACATCATTATATTTAGGTAAGGTAGATATTATTTTTATTTCTAATAATTATTAATGTTTCTCATTCCATGATTTTAGGTTTTAGTGAATTGCTGGAACCCAAAAGGAATCATGTTAATGAAAAACTTGATGAAAAATGTAATTATGGAACTTCTAGGAATCAAAATTTGATCAATGATAGAATGAATAATGTCATGACACCCTCCCCACAATTTTCTCCCCTCCTTGGAAAATAATTTGAGAAAAGAGACAGTTTCACCTCAGTCCTACATCCAATAGGTCCCGATTTCTGCGACTAGCACCAAAGGGATAATAAAGACATAGTTTGTAGGAAATACTGTCTATGTGAACACATGAGAAAGAGGGAGAGATAATACATACAGAAACAAACTACTACTCAAAATAATTTTAAAGAAAATCCAACTTTATAAAAGTAATTACATGTATGAACTACTAAAACAGAAATGAAAACTGAATGCACCTAAAGAAATGTATAGATAACCATGACCACCAAGACCAAACAACTACTTTTCAAATAAAAGCATGTAGTATCCATCCTAATCTACAACATACTCCAACTGACCTAAAATAGTATATATATATACTGTGGGTGAGTAGAACAGTGTACATAGTAGGATCCTCCCTAAAGCCTCTTGTGAAAAATAAAAAGAAAGCATGCCAGGTCACAGTGAACAATAAGTGAAACTGACTTGTCACCTAAATAGGTATACTACATTATCGGGATCACCATATATACTTTCACAATGAATCGATTATAATAGTATACAATATAATGATGAATATTAGGGTTATCCTATAAGAATTTTCCCACTAATTTGTGGATTTTCCCAAACATCACATGTACTGGGAATTTTAATCCAAAAAGGCATTCCCGCAGACACCTAGGGGAAGAACCACAACATGCACCACATTAAACACACTTCCACATCCATATAATAAAAATTAACTAGGTAGTTTCTAAGAGCCACCACACCTCGTATAACATGTATAATACATCAGATAATATACCTCAATCCATGACAACCCATACATCAATTATTGAACCTCATGCCATCCTAACCTATACACTGTATACATATAATAGTCTTTAAGAAACTATTTCCAAAATATATGTGTGTAAAATAATGAAAATCCATTATAAATTTCAACATATATATATGGGGAAATATAACCATTGTTCATACTTGAAAAATTGACTTCCAATAGTGTAAGTTGGGGACAAAGGTGGTAGCCATACTTCCATCCTCCCATCAGTATGTTAGGGAAAACGACACCCATGGCGTTGAACCCTTAGGGTGTCGATTTCCCTAACTGACAGTGTGGAGTAGTGTATAAAAACAAATACAAGTGTACAAGATATAATATATCTAACAACCACACTATGTGAATAACATAGTAATAAAATCAGCTACAACTAACGTATCTCGAACCACTGGAATCCACTGCTAAGACTAGGTATCCCATAAGAACCAACCATTTAAAGAGGTAAATGAAGATATTATATTAATTTTTCATTAGATTCAATTTATGTAAATTAATTCATAACCATTAAATAACTGTTAACATTTACACATTACATTAGAATCAAAAAAATATTCCTTTCCCTATATGCATAAGAAAACAGAGTCAACATATTCACCAAATTATAACCTCTTCATTACATCTCAGAAAGCTCTAACCCCATGGATTAAATTGTTTTTCATTAATTAACATTATCACATTCAATATTACATAGTATTATAGGATAAAATCCTAAGCTTCCAAATAATATAAAAAACAAATCACAACCATCTTTCTAATGTAGTGGGGAAAGGAATGAAGATAAACTAAAAAACTGGGCATTCATGGATACAATAGATTCAAACAATAATCAAACATCCATATCAACAGGAAGACTATATATAATGTTTTTTCATCTTTTCTATCATCCTCAACACCCAAATTCATATCTCAATGTATCCCATTATAACAACAATCAAATGCAGCCAAAAAAATCAGGCCTCCCTTCCCCACATATCACCACAACCCTCCATGCTTAACCATCCCAGGCTCACATCACATCAGGGATTCCCCACCACATATACAACAATATACATCTAGGATTATATATCCAAGACTCACATCAAATCACAGGAATCCAGAAAAAACAAAAAAATAAGGCTCTTGGTTGTGAATAAAGGCATCCATCATTCATACACAACAATCCCTCAATGCACCAAAACATAATGCATTAATCCTTTAAAAGAAATAAGGAAAACAAGGACCAACAAATCATTATCTTTTATCATGTAATTTTTTCTAATTCTATAATGAATTATCCGATTCATTATTTACAACATCGAGCTATGGGAAACCTATTAAGGAAAATTATACAAGCCATCACAAATTTACTAAACAACTAATTTGACAGATATTTAATTATTTTATTGAAAAAAATCATCGTGGTTTAGGTTCATTAACCACATTAATTTAAAATGTATACATTCATTAATTTTAATATAATAAAATTACAATATCAATTTGATACATTAACTATGACCCCTTAAAATTTTAGAAAATTAAATATAAAATATTTCTATAATTACATTCTTTAAAAAATTTCCATAACAAACAATATGATAATCAAAATAAGGCATAGATATCCCACTATATAGAAAAACAAGATGCAAAAGATTATCATGGTAAAAAATAAAAATATCTATATGTGATCGATAAAAATTCATTAATCATGTTCAAATAATTATTATATTAATTTCATAGCGATCCAAAGGACACATCATTCTATCTCTAGGATTTCATGTATATAAATAAATAATAAAATAACCCACTGCCTCAAGAGGGTGTTAAAATTATTTTTATGAGAGTGCACTATACAAGGGATCTTTGATAACCCCTACCCTAAGAACTATGTCTATTGGAGGATGTCACAAAACAACTTCACCAATAATAACATAGAAAACCCCATTAAAAATTGGAAGATCCAGTTACAACACATGAAAAATTGGAATTGGAGAAACCAGATCAAATAAAACACAAGAACGGAGGTATAACAGACACTAAACCATAACGAGACACTAAATATTGAAAAGGAACGCCTGATGATTGATTCTCAATGAAGGAATCTCCAAAATATTGGGAATGGATCAACTAACCATTTGAAAATGAGAGTAATGTCTAAAGAAATAGTATTTGAGAAAAACCTATGTGTCTAAAACATTATAAAATGTAAAATATGAGGGATTTAAAAGACGTGTAATCCCATTTCATGTCACGAAATCCTTTGTGGTTCAGTTTCTACCGAAATTCATATCATATTTCTTTTTTTCATCGTTATTCAATACACATTGTGAATCCTACTTTCACATTATGTAACATTGTTACACATCGTGAAATCTCCCTATTACCAAAATCCAACAACCAAACTCCTCTAGACATCCCTCAAGGATCCTCTGAGCACCTCGGTCTTTGGAAAAACCTAAAGTGTAGAACCACGTGGACTTGAACCCTTACCAATAAACATTTTTCTAAGATTATACAACAATCTCAGTAATGAATCATGATAAACATGCCCATTATAAAATCTTGTAATAATGTTTTATTGAATCCAACATGATGTTATATCCATCTAATCATGTTGTCCTTTTGATCTATTAGTATTTATGTAATGTATTATTAACATTTATTATATAGTTTTCATTCTCTAGTGTTTAGAATAAGTAGAATATATATATCCAATTTATTATTTGGATGGTGTAACATATTAATGGAGGAATATTATCTTGAAAGATAATGCAACAAGATGAAATTTGATCCATTGATCGATTAATGATTAAGAGCATACTCTTCAATTAGTATATTCCTAGAATTAATTATAAATATTTTAGAATGAATTCCTTGAGATAAATCATATGGATAATGATTCCATTAGTACCCATGTGGAAATATTTAATATAACTGCGTTTATTCTTTTTGTATTATAAACAAAATTTAAAGTTGGATTGATTGATTGTTTATTGGATGAGAACAATATATCTGAATGGAGTTATCCTTAATAGGTATCAATACCTAGAAATACTTCAATAATTTTTCAATCAGGTAGATATGGATATTACTGTTAGAAAACAATATCATGGGTTTAATAATAAAATAAAAAATATTTTAATTTAAAATATAAAAACTGAAGTGGGAAGAAGTAGATATTTCCTTTATAATCTATATCTGGAAGGAATGAGGAAGGAAATTTTATTAATGGGACTATTATATTTTTTATGTATAGAAATGATGGTTAGAGGGGAATTGGATTTTAATGTAATGGTAAGAATAAGTTATCTAATGATGAAAAATTAATCATCATAGAATACACCACCCACACCCCAATGTTTCAAATATGTAATGTATAATTTTTCTATAAACAGTTCCCAAATATGAATGTTATTGATGGTGATCATCATCAAAAATCACATAAACCCCAAGAAAAAGGGAAATCTCAAGTGATTTTTATTAATGATATTGGCTAGGATAATAATTTAGTTAAAGGTACAATGATCATTTCCACTAGAATGTTTATTTTCAAATTTGATTCTAGATCATCCAATGTTTTATATCAGATGAATTTAATATGGGTATCATAATACTACTCAAATGATCAGATGTGGAGTTAGAATTGAGAATATCTTAATATATGATGATCAAATCTCACATCTATAATTCTTCTCTAAATGATTTATGTGGGAATATACTACCTCCAAATATTTTTGTTATCCCTCTAATTGAATTCGATATCTTTTTAGAGAGGATTTCCTTTATTTATATAAACCCTATAGAAATTTCCATTGAATTGATTTCATGTTTGATATTCCAACCAATCCCATGATTTTAGATTTGTGTAACATTAATTATTAACATCAAATGGTAAATAAATATATTATTTGGATCTTCATTTCTATTAAAACACGGTTTCTTTCTTCTATGGTTAAGGAGATACTCAATATTAAATATATTATTATTGTATATGTTTTTGTTGATTTTATTCAAAAATAATTTCCCACCCATCCATAGAATCATGATGTTATATTAATAATAAATCATATATATTGTGATAAACCTATTTCAATGAATCTATATAGAATAAAAAATTTATGGTATAGGAAGTATATTCGGAACTCTAAGTGAAAATTTACATGGGATTTGTTCAGCTCTATGTGTCCCATTTGTTAGACCTATTTATTTTCATAAGGAGAAATATGGGTCAATGTGACTCTATAATTATTAACATAAATGTAGTAGGATCAAAATAAATAAGATTTATCATATCTCCATAATTATTATTTGTTAAATAAATTATGAGGAGATTGATATTTTACAATGATTAATCTTCAATATGGGTTATATCAGTTGAGGGTCCAATTGTATTGACATACTTAATATATTTATCCAAATGATGTATGTAAACTATGAATTTATAGTGAATCTATTTTGTCTTTATAATCCCCCCTATTTCATTATACATTTAATTTATAGAGTCTTTACAAGTAACCAGGATCACTTTCTTGTTGTATTTATAGATGATATTCTTATATATTCTATGAGTATAGAAGATTAAGAAGATAACAAAGTGATTATACTATAGACCTAGATAAATGGTTGGTTAAATTAAAAAAATTCAATGTGGTAATTTTCGATACATAATGGTTAATTTTTAAGCAAATAATCACAAGAGAGTGTATATTAGTGGATCCAAAAAAGATAGATTTTATTAATCATTGGACTAGAAAAAACTACAGTGACTAAAATAAAAATTTAATATAGCTAGATTGATATTATTAAATATTTTGATAGAATTTCTATGAGATTTCAAATTCACTCACAATTTTAACATGGATAGGACTCATATTATTTTAGAAACATTAATGAGAAGAAAATTTCAATGAATTGGTGAGGAGGTTAGTCAGAACACATGTTCTTACACTACCCTACAGCAGATAATTTTTTATGATCTATTGTCATTCACCAATGAAAGGATTGTGATGAATCCTCATATATAATGATATAGTGATACCTTATTCCACAATATAATTAAATTATCTTTATAAAATTTAAAAATATTATGATATATTGTTAGTTGTTGTAACCATGTCATTAAGGATGTAGAGGAATTATAATTCTATGGAAATGATAGAAATATATACTAATCCTACAATTTTAATGTATATATACACTTTTTAATAGATGAATATGCACTAGATATGCTGGATGGGTGTGATTAATTATTATGATTTCACAAAACATTACCTCCCTTGAAAATAAAAAATTGTGAATGATGCAATGATTCTAAAAGGATAATTATTACATATCTATTATGGGGATCAAAAAATAATCAACATTTCCATATTTTCAAAGAATTTATATATAAATATAGATTAAAGTGGATAAATATTAAAATGATCAAATGAGAGTTCAACATTCAATCCTTGGGGGGATTAATGAAGAAAAAACAAGATATGGATATATGAAAGAATATTATAATTTTATTTTCTATTAAAACATTTTTATGAAGGAATGAAAATATTTATAAAACATGTATGTGTTATTTCTTTTTTATTTATGAAGAATGATTCATTGGGTAAAACTCATATTTCATCATTCTTTATTCATTATTGATGGAAAAAGAGGTATAGAGTTATGAAAGAGAAATAAGTGTGGGAAAACATGAAGTAATATATTATAGAGAATGAATCTCATATTTTTGGTAGGTTAGTATATTAGTAGTGATAGGTAGGAATCTAATCATATCTTACTACCAAAAACCATACTGGAATGGAAATTTTAAAATATCACCTTGTAATTATTCATTGGAATCCCCAAAACTTTTAAATGATGTATTTCTACTTGGGAGATCATCGATCATGTTAAGATGTAAACAAATTAATTTATATGATAGATTATATCAGACTTGTACATATTTCAATTATATACAACAATGAAGTGGTTTTGTTTTATTAAGTACTACTATTTATTGTGTCTGATCGTGATATGGTGTTTATGTTGAAGTTCTCTGGAAATCTTCTGTAAAATTTGGATTTAGGGTTGTGGTTCAATACTACAAATCTTCCGTAGAAATATGATATGTTTGGTAGAACAATAAAATATTTATAGGATATTATAAATTCATATTCTATAAAATTTAATTGTAGTTTGGTTAATCATTGTACTCTACTCGATATTTCTTCCAAAATTAGTTTTCAGTCAGGAATTCTGTTTGATAATTTTAAATCCAATTACAGAATGAAGTATATAACTCCAATGTTCAAGGATGATTTTGATGAAATAATTCTATTATAAACTATTCATGTTGAGAAAATAATTCATAATGTCATATCCATTAAGGATTTTATCATTGTAGATCTGAGTTGATAATAATTATATACTATAAATCATTAGTGGATTATATAATTCGGAGATGGTGAGTAGGTATTACTATAAATTCCTCCATGGAAAAGGATATGATATTTGTAAATACTATCCCTAATTATAGTAGACCTTAAATAATCATGATCGGGTTGGGATGATAGCATATCCCTTTGGGCTTCGACCAAACAACACTCTAGTTCATTATTTAATCCATGTATCTCTCAAAAGGATGTACATATCTAATTCGTTTAAAAAACATAACTCAATGGTTATAATGAAATAGTATGATCATTCTGATAATTTATAAATAGTTGAAATTTTTTATCATATAGATAATGTGTTTCATATCAATACAAATTATGTGCTTATAGTTCTCTAGGGGGAATCATACATTCGAATAAGCTACATGAGAACCAGAGGAAAATATAAAACAATGATATCTTAATTTTTTCATTTAAGATAATAAATCAATGAGAGTGAATTTAATTTTAATGTATGTATAATATAACACCTTGGGATGTAATGAAATATATAGTTCCATTCGAAAATATGT
Source organism: Viscum album (assembly GCA_963277665.1). Classification (NCBI taxonomy): domain Eukaryota; kingdom Viridiplantae; phylum Streptophyta; class Magnoliopsida; order Santalales; family Viscaceae; genus Viscum; species Viscum album. Next base: position 1,564,504,696 of record OY728165.1, read on the forward strand.
CATTTCCTTGATAGCTTGTGATACATGAAACCCTAAGTCTAAATGAACAATAATATGATATATTATTTTAACCATGATGTTATGTTGGTGGATTGTATAGGAATAATAATTTTTTTAATAATAATAGAAATAGTATATTTCTAATGGTTTTAGATAAATCAAATAAATTAATCATTATGCACTAAAATTATTGTAAAGTTAGTATATATTTTAAAAATTATATCTCCCCTAAAAAAATTTGATTGATTTTTGTTTGAACATAATATAAATAATTTACACCCTTTTCTATAAATTAATTTGAATAAATTAAATTCTTTTATTAAATCAGCTTTTCCAAATTATCTTTGAGAAAATTTTGGATATGTTTAAGGAATGATTGATTTTTTGATGAATAATGAGAATATTAAGTTAAATTTAATACAATGTTTTTTTTATGGAATTCAAAAAGTTATAAATTTTATAAATGGTTTTCAAAAGTAAAATTAGTTTATATATATAATGAATAATCAAATTAATGTTATCGGAATAAATTTTATGTTTTATTTTTTGTAAAAAATCGTTTATACATCCAAACAAAATTCTTCAAAACATCATTTCATTGCATTGTGGAGCTGTAATTATTAATTAAATTCTTCCAATTATCAAAATTAAACAATGAATGATGGATTTCTTATATTTATTAAAGAGGATATTTTATAATTTTTTCCTTTATTTTGGGTAATTATGAATACAAACATTGGTAAATATTTTTCACCTCAGTAAAGGTAAAAAGGTTAAAATATGGTTAAAACCTTGGGTTAGGGATTGAATATTTCATTAAAACATTATATTAACCCATTGAAGAGTTTATATTGGATATTTATAGGCATATATCAAATATATGGACACTTTTTGAAATATTTCTTTCATTATAATGTAAAATATTGTGCCTTCCCAATCTATTATATAGCTAGTTTTAGTGGTTGGAGGTGTTCAAGGGAGATTTCAAGAGTTTATAGTAGATGATATATTAGCTGTAGGGATGTTGAATGAAATACATGTTGTTTAATTTTATTAAAATATATTTTATGGTGGTTCATTATTTGTGTATTCAGGTTGTTTGCGGCTTATTTGCGGTTATGTAGTAGCCCGTGAAAAGGGTACACATTTTTTAAATAGGATTCATAACGTGTAATAAATAAGGTTTTAAAATCATTGATGTGATGTATATTTTGATTACTGTGGATATATATGAGAAACAAAATGATTACATTCCATGTAACATTCATATGATGTTTATAATATTGGACCTAGGATATTTTCTAACCCTTCCAACCAAATTTTTCTTCACTTAGTCATGTCCCTTCTCTCTCATTTGGGTAGAGCACTAGGTTTCTTGAAGATTTCCTTAATCCCTCTTCATTCTACATCGATATGTTGGTTCTGGTAGAACACTATTTTAAATCCATGGTATGTTATCCTCCTTTTTGTGGTTTTTGTTTCTTCCATTTTTTTCTCTAGGGATTCACTACAACGACATTGTTTAATTTGGGGTGTTTGGTGTGTTACGTTTTGATGATATGCTGGAAGAGTTTAGTTTAATAAGAAGTCTCTAGTGGTGTAGTTATAATTTTAATTCATTTCTTCTTCACCCTATAGTGCCTAATGACTTGTAAAATCATCTTTGAAGTAGAGAATCCCTTTTTTCTCTTTATTGTGTACCATAAAATAGGGGATTACTTTTGTTTTTCTATGATAGATAGTTATGTTGTCTTAATAAAAGGTTAATAATTCGATAATTTAAATTTAAAGGGTAAAGAGGAATGACTATCATTATTTTTTTTGTATTTGTTATTAGTGTGATATTGTGATCGTACATGTCTGATGCTCGACATAAAATAGTTTTCATTATGGGATTTTTTGTGCTAAATGATATATTATGTGACTACTAAATTTTTTATGATTGTTGTGACATCACCATGAAATGGAAATTTGATAACCAAATGATTTTGTTAATAAAATTGTTACTTTAGGATTATTTCATATGATAAAATTACACTAAAATGATGTGGAATGTGATAAAAGACCAATTTTAAATTTCTAAACTGATATTGATGTGTTGTGAAATGTGGATATACTTGTGGCACAAAAAAATGTGGTTGGGTGTGTGGGGATGCTGGTTTGATGGTTGTGATTTTAGGGTGCGAAGGTGGTGTATTGGCCTTGATTTTGGGGGAAATTATGTGGTTTATTTGAAGGGGATTTGGGGGTGGTGATTTTTCTATTTCATTGTTTTATATTCCTAAGTAGTGATGGAATAAATAATTTTGTAAAATAATGATTGAAATGGTTGGGGATTTTTTCAGTTAATGGATAATAATGGATAATTAATAAATAAATTATGGATTGTGTGGATAAAATTTTTTGATTCAAAATAATGAAATTAATTTGATGGATAAGTGGAATTGGTTGGAAATGAAAAATTGGAATTATGGGTTATTGAATGGTGTTATGAATATAGAGGTGGAAATTCAAGTGGTGATATTTTTATTTGGTTATAATTTTGTTGTGAAAGCATATGTAGGGATTATGTGTGTTTGACTATATGAATTTACTTCTATATTAATTTTTATTTCTCTACATACCCAACATATGCCGAGAACTATTTGCATAATTGTGTGGGGGGATTTTTCCTGAAATCTGATGAGGAAGATGGATGGCCATGTACTCATTCATTATTAGTATCTCTTCAAGCCAAGGGTGGCATTTCCTAAGATGTTATTTTCAACGGTTGTTTACTACACTAAATGGTGGTTATGATAGGCCAGGTTTCTTCGATCGATATGTAATAGTACAAATGTATTTAGAAGATATTTGCCTATCCATGTGGGGTTTCTTTAGTTGAGGTCATGTGTGATAGGAGGAGGCCATTATTTAGACATACTACATGATCACGATACCCTACTACTATGGTTATGAAAGTGGTTTTGATGTGATGTACCATGTTATTTCAGGTGAGACATGATGTGACTATACTTATGTCATGATGATCTTAGGGGTCTCTAGGAATGATATGTTGTGACTATACTTATGGGGCGGTATGGAGTACATATGATATGGGAGTACCAAGACATATCAATTTGTGTTGTAAGATCATCATGTCACCAAGAACGGGGAGTGGGATACCCTTATAGATGTTATTCTTGTAATATTATATTAGTTTGATTGTGTTATTAGGTGTCTTTGTCTTGGTGAGTCTATGATTGGATATTATACCTATATAGTTGTTGTTTTGATTTGATTTTTTTTCATGGGTCCATTAGTATTCTTCTTTCAAATTTTCATGAGAGACATTGGTATTCTTACTATATTTAATTGTATTACCACCCAATGTATAAAATATTTTTTAGGCTTCCAAGAGGATCACATGGACTATGATAGACATTAATATCTCTGACCTAGGATAGATTATGTCTCGCTGCATTAGCTTTTCAGCTGTGTATTCACTTTTGAAGCATTTTATCTATATCTGTTTTATTTAAACATGAATAATGGGAAGGTTTTGTTTTCACATTATGGTATTTATTGGTGTTTTTATTGATGAATAATCATATCTCTCAGTCATATATTTTTATAGATAGTAATTCATCCAATTTCATAACATTGTTTAACCAACATTACTTGTCACAAACTCAAGGCCTAATGAAGGTGAGTCTCAAGGTTCATTATCACTCTAAATTAATTGAGGTATATTTAGAGTAAGGGGATGAAGATAAAGTGATATTAAATGGTACAGTTGAGAGAGAGAGGATATTGTTTAGAGTTATTAATAGTAATGATTTCATGGGTTAGTATGAAAATAGTTCCAGGTGATATTGGTTTCTGATATTGGCTTGGGATAATGGATATGGAATGAAATGTTATGGACTTCGTGATCAAGTGCACAGACTATGATCTTATAGAATGACCAAGTGAGGTGGACCATTATGAAAGGTAGAGACCATGGAGAGGTAAGTAAATTTTGATAACTTGTGTTCTGTTGTTTATTTTTTAGTTTGGGGAATTTTAAAATGAATATGGTGGAATAAAATGAACATAAAATATATTCCATAACATTGTATTGATATGGTTCTTCGTTTTTTAGTTATGGCTCATGTTCATCTTTTTCTTGTGGCTCTTAGATTTTAGGTTCTTTAAGATAATCTATTTGATTTATTTAGGGTTGATCTGGTAGATGATGATGAGTATTGGAATAGGGATTTTCACAATTTCTAGCAACTTGAATTTTGGAAGAACGTGGGAAGTGTTTCAGATGTTCAGATAATGAGATGGATAGAGGATATCATGAATATTTTTTAGTTTTAATTAGGCCCTAGTGGGATACTGGGTTACTTTGGTAGTTATTCATAGGTCGATTACTTCACATCAGTGGTAGATGTTATATCTAGGAGAGCGTAATGATGCATAAGTTTCATGGGTGAACATCCAGAAGGTGTTTTTGGAAATGTTAGATTAATCAATTATGAAGGTAGTGAAGAGGCATTATGTTCTTTTCCTTCATAATGGGAGTATGTCTGTGCAAGAGTGGGGAATATGGTTCAATGACCATCTATGTTTTTTCTCAAAATTTTTTATGGATGAGTATTCTCTTGTGATATGTATTTAAGAGGAACTATGTCCTTATATACATTGTGTAGTTAATTATTTTACAATATTGATGTATCTATAATTTCATTAAAAGGAGGAGGAGAGAGAAATGATGCCCTCATGAGGAGTTTTACTATGAGAGGGGAACCAGTAGGGTTCTCCGAGTGGTATGGTTTTCAGTGGTAGGTCTCCGGAACTCATACATTCAAGGTTTTGGCCTATAAGGATTAGACCTCAATAGTTTCCATTCCATCCTTCTATGGATTGTGGTTTTCATGATTTCCCTGGAGTGTTTGAGCTATAATGTATTGGTTTTTGTGTTCATGAAGATTACTAGAACTAGTTCTGTGTGTTTCCTTGAGCTCAGTTTGGTGGATGTGGATTGGTTCAGTGCCAGCATCAATAGGAATTATTTTGGTTACCATTCCAAGAGTAGGGGTAGAAGGCTTATGCTCCGCTGATGGGAAATGGAGAAAGTAAAGGTTATCCCCTAGATGTTCCTCATGTTTTGGGCTCTAGAATAGATCATAGTCTTGGAGGTGGTCATAAGAAGAAAGGTATAAGATATGGGTGTAGTTAGTTGCACACAATGAAGGAAGCAATTCCAGATGGGTTAGAGATCATCATAGGTAAACTCATATTGTTTAGTGCCCATGTTCATTACTTATTTGATTCAGGATCCCCACACTCCATTCTTTCACCCTCTCGAGCCCATGCTCTAGGATTAGATGAAGTGAGTATTTATATTCCCCCAGTATTTTCTACACCTATTAGATAACGGACTAGATTGGTTCATGTGTTCTTGGGTTATACACAAATAATAGTGCCACATTAGTCATATTTGTATCTTTTCGTGAAAAATATTCAATTATATGATATCATCCTCCGCATTGACTAGTTTTATTTCTTATACGTTGTTATCAAATTAATCAATAAGAGAGTCATGTTATCATTTGTGGATGGTAAGAATGTCATTTTTGTTGGAGAGTGGGGTCGTTAGGTGAGATGTAAGTGTTTATAGTCCCTTGTTTATTGGATTGTTATGTTTTAAATGGAATCAGTGGACATTGGGATAATTTAGGTCCCCATGGTCATTTGGGAGTTTAGGTTTGTTTTTCATGAAGAGGTCGTGATGTTGCCCCTTCAATGTAATGGTGGGTTTGGGATGGAATTTCATCCTGACTCTTCTCCTATTTAGATGGATCCATTTCAAATTACACCATATGATTTTTAGAATTTAAAAATATAAATAAACGATTTGATGAGGAGTGGTTTTATCTGACATAGTGTGTCATCATGGGGAACCCAAGTGTTGTTCTACAAGAAGGAAGATAAAAGTATGACGTTTCCCTAGATTACTAGAGGATGAATCAAGTAAAATTTGTGATCCATTACCCTTTATAGAGTATAAATGATCTTTTCGACCATATCAAAGGAGAATGTTGGGTTTTTGGGATCGATCTATAGTCTAGATATCAATATTTTGTGGTTCAGGTGGGAGATATCCCAAATAATTTATTTAGATTATAATATGGGAACTTAGAGTTTGTACTCATGTAATTTAGTGTTATGAAATTTAAAGACATGTTCGTGGGGATTATGAAATATATGATATGTGAGTTCTTTGACCAGTTTTCCATTTTTTCATCACTAATATCTTGAAATACATGAGATTAGTCTAATTGCATTTCAACTGTCTTATAATTTTCGTACAGGTTCATTGATTCTGCAATATCAATAGAAATATTACTATTATTTTGTTCTAGGAAAAGGGGTGGATTTCCTTGGACATGTAGTGTCCAAATAGGTTGGAAGTGGAATAATCAATGTTTGATGATGTTTTTTCTTTGGTAGTATCCCATAATTTGGTATATGTTAATATTTTTCATTAAAAATTATAATATTATCAGAGGTTTGTGCCCAATTTATCTCAACTTTCATCCCTAGTTATAATGATTACTAGGAAGTAATATATGTTTTTGTTGATAGATAAGTTCAAAGAACATTTTGATTAGCAGAAGGGGATGTCAGTTAGTGATCATGTTCTTCAGTATCTTGAGGAATGTGTGATGGTTGAGGATTTTTGTGGCATCTCCCATATGGGGTTGGGATTCATGTTTATGATGAAGAGGGTAGTGATCTGTTATGGTTAAAGGTTATTAAATCCCCACGATGATAACTCTGACACCCCTAATCTAGATCGAGCAGTGGTTGTGTTTTTACTGATGTTTTAGTGGAATTACATCATTGGGGAGTGATTTTTGGTCTTCATGTATCAGAAGAGCTTTAGTTCTATCTTCTATCATTATGATAATAAATTATGGTAGTAGAGTTGGATGGAGTTCCATTGGGATTACGATCTTGTGATATCCTACACCCTAGGAAAAAGGATTTTTGTGTCTGGATCTGTAGGTAGGAATTCATGCAAGGGTACTGTTTGAGACTCTAGGGATTCTTGGAGAGTATTTCCGGAGTCTATATCGATTCACATAGATGGAAGGTTGTATATTAGTGATGCATGATCATGTTTTCCATGGCGATTCATTGGAGGGATGGTCGGAACCATATGCTGATTCATGGTAGGTTGTTTATCCCAGAGGTGATGCACATGGGAGTCCTTCATGAGTTACATAGATCACAGTTGGGAATACACCCAGGAGTATCTTGGATTTATCATGTATTTATGATGTGATTTATGATTCATAGGTTCCAATGAGTAGTGTGGTAGTTTTTGGTGATGTAATTTGGTTACTAATAGTTAAAAAAGAATCATTATGTTCATGTAGGTTTTTGCATCCTTTAGATATTCTTGATTGAAAATTTGAAGAAATATCAAATTATTCGATCATAGGTTTACCTTGATCTAGGGGAGATTTTAATGTAGAATGGGTGATCATGTATTGGTAGAATAAATTATCCCACTTCTTATTGATCAAGGGGTCGTGAATTGTTCATGCTTTGGGTATGATGTATATGGATAAGGTTGTTCGGTTTCATGGATTTTCAAGATCCAATTTCTTATACAAGGACACACATTTTAACTCATTATTATAGATATTTTTTCATCATTATTATTTCAGTATGTTATGCATAAATTCTTATTTACACCCTCGGATGGATGGGAAGATAGATTTGACAATCTATATGCTAGAGGGTATGTATCAAGATTGTGTCTTTAACTTGGGTGGTTCTTGGGTAATAAAAATACCCTAGGTTGAGTTTTATTATAAAAATAGATATCACTCTTCTATCTTAATGGCCCCATTTAATGTTTTTTTATGGGAGAACATGTCATTATATGTTGTGTTGGAAGGTGGTTTGATTGGTAGTTGTTCTTTGACCAGATTTGTTGCATGGTACAACAGAGAAGGTTCTCCGTATTCAGTTGAGGATGAATGTATAACATGACTACCAGAAGTCTTATTTAGATCTGAGGTGGATACCATTGGAGTTAGATATAGTATAAAACATGTTCTTGAAGGATTCCTAGTGATGTGGGATGTAGAGGTTTGGTAGGGAGTGTAAAATTTTTATTAGGTTATCTGGGCCCTTGGGTTAGTTGGGCCAAGATGGTGAGGTGGAGTATAATTTTGAATTTCTATAGTGGATTGAGAGGATCCATGAAGCCTTCAATGCCTTTTATCCTCTTCATTACCTTCACTACTAAAGTCATGTCATTGATTTTGGAGAGTTGGATATGGTGGACGGAAAGGTGTTCATGGATCTACTATTAAAGATCTAAGATCTCCAAGAGATGGTTCTTTATGGACAAATAATTCCATTGGTTTGCGTGTTGTGGATGCATAGTTTCATGAAAGAGGTTACTTTTTAATAAGGGACATAGATTCATGCCCAATACATGGTGTTTTTTTGAGTTTTTATTTTCTATAATTTTTTATTTGATGTTTTGATATTTCATTATGTGAGTATCTATTTTCATCTATTTTTTATGTTTGATTTCTGATAAATTTTTTTCATATGAAAAGTGGAGGATCTTATTATTAATAAATATGAACTTATATTTATGTGATTAAACACATAAGAGAATTTTATTTCCACCCATAGTTGAATGTATCCTAACATAGAGGATATAATTTCACAATTTGTGTGATCCGGATGATACAGTTCATTATTTTTTGTGGTTTTTTTGTTTGCGTAGCATGGAGGTTGAGACGGTTGTGTAGTTTTTATGGGGATAGATGGTTTTGGTAGTGTTTTTATATTGTGATGTGGTTTTTTATGATTTTTGGGTTCATTTATTTTCTATTGTTTGGTTCATGGTAGCATTTTAGGTATGACGAGATCCTTGATAACTTACTCACAGGATGGTTGTTCAGACCCATTTCCTTCAAGGATTAGGTTCTAATTCTCGATGATGATATTAATTTGTATGGTATATTATATAATTGACTGTGCCTTATCGGTCCATTAATATTTCCATTTTAACAGTTGGAGGTGTTCAGGTGAAGTTCTGAGAGTTTTGGTGGATGATGTATTTTAGCCGGGCTTATGCAAAAAAATACATGTTGTGTAAATATATTTCACGATATGTAGTGGTGGTTCATGGATTGTGTAGCTAGGTGATTCATGGATTGTACAAGAATAAAGGGGATCCCTTGAGAAGGGTATACATCGTGTAAATGGGATTGAGGAAATGTAACAAATTGGGTGATAAAATGATTGAGATGATGCGTTTTTTTATAACAGGTAATTTTGTAGAAAAACATTTTTTAATGGATGTGTAATGGTTACACGACATATAACCAATGGGATCCAAGTTACATTATAACCCTTATTACATAATTTGGTTTCATATGGACACCTCCCTTCCCACTGATTTTGGCAGAGCTCAAGGCACCATGAGGAGTTCCAAAAGCCCTCATCCTTCCACTTCAATCCTTTGGTTCTGGTGGATTTTCATTGGTAATACTTGGTAGGTTATCATCCCATTTTTATATGTTTTATTCGATTCATCCTCGAAGGATTCACAATGGAAATTATTTTTCTGGTTTGGTTGTGTTTTCGAATACATTCGGATTATCTTTTGTTGTAGTGTAGGTTGATCTATGGACACTAATGGTGTAGTTGGGGTTTACGAGTACTTCTTCTTCACCAAGTGGTGCGCATTGAGTCAAAAAATATTCTTTGAGGCCGGTAATCCCTCATTTATTTTTATTGTGTATCATGAGGGAGGAGATTAATTTTGTTCATCTAAGGGAGATGGTTGTGTTTACCTAATAAATGATAAATAATTTGTTAATTGAAATTTAATGGGGGAAGGGGAATGATTCCAATTATTTTTATGTATTCGATATCATTGTGATATTGTGGCTATACGAGTTTTATTTTACATTGAAAATTATGGTCGTTTGGGGTTTTTTCAGTAGATTATTTTCAGTTAATAAAATCTTTTCCACAGCATTGTGTTTTTTTAAAACCCTCCTAAAATAATGTAAATTTTTTTAAAATGTACCTTAAAAATTTGTAAAATGATTTTGATATGTTGTGATGTGTGGTAATTCTTGTGGTACCATTATGTGTGACTATGAAATGTTTTCCAATAGTATGTTAGCCATGATTTTGGGAAAAGAATTTGTTTTATTGGTTATACTTTTGGGGCAGCAATGGGGTATGTTTGGTCATGCTTCTCGGGCAGTGAGGGGGGGGGGGGGGGGGTTTCTTTATTCAGGATTCATGTGTTGTGATGAAATACATAATTGTTTAATTCTATTTGAAATGGTTGGGTATGTTTTTGGTTAATGGGATAGGAATGGTTAATTAATATATAAATGATGGGTAGTGTGGTTAAATGTGGGTGATGATAAAAATGAAATTAATTGGCTGGATAATGGGACTTGGTTCGAAATGTGAAATGGTGATTTTGGCATGTTGTATGGGGTTAGACATTTAGAGGTGCCAGAAATAGTTGTGATATTATGGGTTTGTTAGAATTAGTTTTTGAAACAATCGTATGTTATTGTGTGTGTGGATATATGAATATACTATTATTTTTATGGGGATTTCTATACCCACTCAACCACCATTGAGCACTACGTTCTAAAACTCACATAGTCAAGTAGGGGGTGTTTCTACCAAAATTTGGTGAGAATGATGGATAGATGGGTACCCTCTCATTCCAATAATATATTCTAGGTGTTGTAGGTATTTCACATGTTGGGATGGTCGGATGCCTTTCAGTTCACAAGATGGTGTTTGTGATAGCACAACTATCTTCAGGTGAAATTTGATGTCCCTTGTGTATTCGGGAGAGATTTGATCATTCTTATGGGGAGTATTATAATGTGGGTAGTTAATGTTCAGAGGGGGGAAATACATTAATGTCCTATATGTTTACGATACCCTACTATAATGGTTATAGCGGTGGGTGCGATGTGATGAACATGGTTTTTTTGGGTGATAGGATACGTGGTTGCGCTTGTGTGGAAGCAATCTCAAATGTATGAATGCATGATTTGTAATTTTTACATATTGAATAGTTTCCTTCAATTCATACGATACGTCCAAATATTATTTATTAAATTCATATGAAAATTTAATAAATGATTACAAAATATTACAATTAATAAATCTTCGATGAATTGTTATGTTCCATGAATAATTTGATAAATATAACCTAATAAGGATAATATAAATGTTTATATTATAATTCCATCAGTATCATGATGACATTAATATCAATTTAAATGAATTGTTCCAAAAATTTCATTAAATATATTTTATAGTATTATATATAATATTAACTGATTTAAAATTCATAAAAATTAAATATTTTTAGCTAAAATGTTATATCATTTGAAAAAAACCATGATCCATTTACGGGTCACTTTTCTTCTTATGGCTTCATTTGTGACCATTGAAAAGTAAGAAACATTGATGTTGTAGTAATTATGAAAAGTGTTAATGGTTTTAAAAAAATATATATAAGGTTAAAAATATCAACTAAAAATTTCCAAATGTTACTATACGAGAGTATTTATAATTACCCATATTTTATATATGAAATAAGAAAATTCTGGGTTACATTATTGTAATAATTAATTTACTTTAATTTAATAATTTATTTTATTACATGACTTCCCCTCCCCTCAATTATAAAATTAAACATCTAATTTTTATTATACACACCTTCTGTTCCATCTAGCTCACAAAACAACTTACATAATACCTTACGATATTCAATTATTATATCCTAGATCTCATTTTCTTTCCAAAACAAAAACTATTCATGGTAGACATTGTAATCCAAAAGAGGACTCCCAATGATGAGGTATGACTCTTTACCAAGAACATTCAATTATATATTTTATTCAACCTTGTATTAACTAGTAATATCCATTTTGAAATTATTAATTCAGTGTTTTAAATATAATAATTTTTATGATGATTTTACAACCATTAACCACCTTATTTTCATCCTAGAGAATGCAAAAACCTCAATTGTGCGTATGTACAACATACCATATCCAAGTAAAACTATTTTTTAAATTAAACATTAATTGGATAGGTTTATGAATGGATTTGGTAAGTATATATTATATAAATTATATTATTATTAATTTAAAATGTTAATTATTAATTTCATTTCTTTTATTCCATCAGTCTAAAATTGTAAATAACATAAATTTGTATGCAAAACATAATGTCTCCATGAATGGTGTAATTCATTTTTCTTCTCTATATTTAATAAATTTATACAAAAACACATATGATATAAATATAATTTATAAAATATAGAGATGATGGACCAATATCAATTTATAATAAATAGAACATAAAATCTAAAACATCCATGCAATGTGAAACAATGGAAAATATGGAAAAAATATAATTAGGAATTTATAATAAACGGGTTCTGAAATACTATAATTGGATCACATATTTCATTATATATGTTTAAAATATTTTTGTATATAATTTATAATTATTATAAAATTTTTTATAATATTTTATATCACATTTTAAAAATGTAAAACATGAGGTAAATGATTTATACTGACATATCATTTTTTTGAGGTATTATTATGAGATTTTTTATTGAAAAAATTATAATAATTTTCTCACAATTAACCCATTATTTTTTTCTTCTAGTTATCTTTGAAGATTACTTGTTTTAATTTCATTTTCCTATCTTTATTTACTTATAATACTAAAATAATTCTTTTAAGGAAAATAATAATTATATACCTCTTTAGTCAAAATTCATTTTTCATCCATATATATACATTTTAAAAATGTTTTCTAAAAACATTTCAATATTATCTTAATATTTTTTAAAATTAATATTTACCAATGATATCGTTTAATATTTTTTTAAAAAGGTATCATCATTTCATTTATAGAAAGAGGAAATTTTGACCATTTACCGAAGAAGTGAAAATTTCATTGTTTCAACATATTCGAATTAAATGAAATTTTGAGCCAATGTTACTAGTAATTAAAATGAATATTAAATTAAATGTTTCTATATATATTATATCTCAAGTTATTTTTAAAAATCATATAATGTAAACAGCTGGGTCCAAAAAAAGGGATATTCTCATTGGGAAATATTTCATCGTATCTTTTAAATAATTTAAAATTATGTTAACATCCTTAGAGGTTACTTATGATTTAATATAGATATGATCCAAGGATACCATATTTATTATTTTTATATAGGGTTTATGATTACTATGAAATAATTTTTTTTGAATCATATTTATTGTCAATGGGTTATGGAATGTTTTAACATTGAAAAGTTTTCAAAACCCTTTTAGTTTATAAGGGTTATGATATATTTTGAATGTGTTATGATCATTTGTAACACATATGTATGATTTTAATTTTGTACCATGTGATATTAGAATTATATATCTCTCAAATTAATTAGGTAAATATGCAAATATCATGACATATTGGGGATGCCAATGGGGACTAAACCATGTTTAGTAAGGGACTATATCCATTATAATAGTCTTGAGAGTTAAAAATGATTAATGATATGATGGATTGAGGATTGATCCCAATCCATTATTATTTTCATGGAAGAGATAATTGACTAATAAATGTCTTTATATGCTTATGTGTGTGAACTAAACTTATGGATTTTTCTAATGTAATCCTCTTGAAAATCATGTTATTTGAATCTTTTATATTTTATTTCTAATGAAATTCTATTATTTATACCTGATTCTAGATTATGAATAATGATATGTTTTTTATGTATTTCAAGTGATAATATAATGTTCAGATACCATTATGGTCATGTCATTGATATGTGATCCTTGATATCTCCATTGTTTACACTTACTCTAAATTTGAGATCTAGCATTATTATGTTACACGTACCCATGATATAAAGAATTATTTTGATTATGATATCTCTAAGAAGTGAGTTATTTGTGAATAACTAGTAAGGAAACTATTTATATCTATTATGATCATGGTGTTTAAATTTCCAAGTTTATGAATATAGTAAACCTATATTATTCAAGAATGGATTGTAATGTCATGTAAGGAATATTCATTAATTAATTTCAAATATATTTTTATAAAAATAAATGTTCTCTATATTTCCCAATTTATAATCTAAATTAACTTTTTTTAATTCCATATATGATACCTCAAAATGGGAGACCAATTAAACTATGGAATTAATAAATTGATAATTTTTTTAACATCCTTTAAAATTATTTCAACAGATAGAACTTGTGATTTTAATGATCTAATATTGTTATAAAACTATGTCTCACTCATATATAGAAGCTAATTTTTATATATGACTCCATTTTTACAAGGTTCATTCATAATGATGTAATAACATCTTTAATTTAGTTGAGATGTATAATTAAATTATTAATAATGATAATGAATTTATAATTAAATATTTTTGTATGGGGATGTCTAATTAAAAAAAATTACATCCCAAATTTATGTCTAAACATTTTATTATACTAAATTGTTATTGTTAAAATGTATAAATATATTTTATATCTATTGAAGTCAGAATCATATATTTTTATAAAAAAAATGGAACTCTAAAAAAATACATCTAATGAATTTATCATCTGGTATATCTTCATTCAATATCCTTAACATAGTTATTTTCTACATTCACCAAAAATAAATTGTTGTGAATGAATGTTGACCATTCGATAATAAATGTTATTAAAAATTATAATATTGTCATAGTAGTTTACTATAATAATGTTCCACATTTATATAACATATCATTCTATGATTATGGTGTTTAATGAGTGGGATTCAATTTGGAATTTAAACTAAGAATTTTATTTTCTCAAATTCAATTAATATTTACTAAGAATATTGGGTTTTCACACATTAAAAAATCCATCCAAAATAGGAATCAACGGTCATTAAATAATATAAAATATTTTTTTTGAATAACAAACACACCATTACAAAATTTTAAAATTAAAATTATTGCTCGGAGTAATTAGAAATATATTCGACACCACTTTAATAAAAAACACACAATGAAGTTGTTCTGCATTATAAATTTATTCCTTTACCACTATAATAATCTATCTTATATATCATTTTTTTTCTTTGAATATCCACAAATTTAATTTATCTACATAATTTTATCTCATCCATATCTCCAATATTATTTCATAATTTGGATTACAAAATCTTCTTTTAATCAACTATATTTTAATCGAAATGTTAATCGATCATTTATCACCTACTATATCTATTGACTTCAAATTTAAGGAATCATGGTATACTAATTTTCCTATAAAAAAAGAAAAATTATTTAATTTATTTGTAATTTATAAATTTTTTTTGTCATAACCCAAGGTAATATATATTATTTACTACCATATAATTTTTATATGAAATATGGATTAATAACTGAATACTTATTTTTGTCTAGTATTTTTGGACCCTTCTATATTATTTTATAGGATAATTAGATGTTAGACCAACTCTTCTTGAATAAATTTGTATATCCTCTAGTTTGATTTATCTTTCATTATTTTAACATAACTTGTATTGGATAAAATTATACATATTGGTTCTTTTTGACATCAAATATTCATACATTTATGAAGAAAATATTAATTTCAACTTATAATCTCATCTTAACGGTTTTATTACTTTCAAAAACACTATCCCTAAATAATTTATTTCCCTCAAAAGGTAAAAACATATATTACTCAAAAATTATTATTTCACTTCATGTTACCAAAAAATAAGTGTATAAACTGGTAACAATATATTGATCACCTTATCAAATCCATAAAAATTTAATTTTTTTATGTTAAAATCCTTTAATAATCAGTTAGTGTACCTATAAATTTCTTCTAATTTATTAAATATTATATTTTTCAATTGATAAAATTATAGATAATATATTAACAATAGCACCACGATGTATATGATTTTATGAGTAATAAAACAAATTCTGAGTGATTATGAGCATATGATTTATATTGACATTGGCATATTGCATCTGATAAATTCTATAAATACTATATTTTCACAAAATATTAACCAATACGAATGATTATTTATTTTTACATGTCATAAAGATTCTATGATGTTTCAATATTTATTCTGTATCTTATAATAGCTATGCTAAAATTTATTTCTCTTATATATGATTGTTTGCCTTAGGAAATTTTTAACTTAATCCCTATGAATACCATTATGAAATCCTTTAAAAACTATACGAATAGATATCTATACAATCTTGTATCATTTTGAAACTCTATTAATTTCATATCTATGATTTTACATAGTTTGGGAAATGATTATTTATTATTTATATTTTTATATTTACAATTAAAAATTATACATTTTTACCATTACATATTATAGTTGGGTGAAAAAATTTCCATTTATTTTATTTGATGAATCTAATTTATTTCGTGTGATTTCATAATTAATATTACATTTATTATTAAGTATATTTACATAGTTCCATCCCCAATTATCCATTAATAATCCCTAGATAATTTTTATATGAAACTTATTTTAATAGATTACTAATATTCTTGTATTTTATTTTTTGATTACCTCTATGAATTCTAAGAAGTTATATGTATATATGTTATATCGACATAAGTGTATCGTTTAATACATTTTAATATTTAAATATCTTCTATATTTTTCAATGCTAAATTTCTTCAAAAGATCATTAACACACTATCAAGATTTATCCTACTAATTGTACTTATCTAAAAAACATTCTAATAATTTACAAACCTTTTGAAAATATTATATTGATTATTTGTTATAATTTATAATATATATAATATTTCAATGAAAATTTCATTTATTTTTTGGTATCAACAAATATATATTTTTCAGAATTAATAGCATATAGAAAGTATCATCAAATATAAAATTCTATAAATATGAAGATTCATTACACCACCTTGCTGGATAATATAATAAGACTTAGTTAATTCCATCTTCTAACTGCAATAATAAGTTTTCTCGGTGATATGATTGTACTCCACTTAATCGAATCCCACATTTTTCAATATTTTCAAAAAATAAAAAACATATTATTGAAGATATTGATACATAAAATTTGTTATTCTTTATCACTGCAAGAATAAAGTGTCTTATGGAATGTATAGTACACTATATATTCCATAACTAAATGGTAGAGAATGAATTTGATGTGTTATCCTTATCTCTACAAATCAATCAAATTTCATGGTACTGGTGAACATTTAATCAAAATAATGTTTCATGGGAGAACAATAAAAATTCCTATCTCCATTAGAGAAATTTTATTTAATATAATTACATATGATATTAGTATTTTTGGATATAGAATAGTGCCCAATATTATAGGTATGAACATAATTAATTGAAAATGGTTTACCAACTTTAACATATGTTTTTTTGATCAAAACTATCTTCCGAAAAATACTTACATGTGCATGTTATGACAAAAATTATTAAAATATAGTTATACTCAATCTTTTAGATCATTTAATATTATATTTTTAAATAATAAAAATTACCAAAAATACCCTTATAATGTTGAATTTTTTTGATTATAGTCTCATTGACAATCATAATTAGTAAAACTATGTAATCTCATTCTCCACCTACTCTATATATCATATTATAATATGATTATCCATTTCAATACCTTTGAAATGTTTTTTCAAAAATAATTATTCAATCCCTTAGATATCTTTGATATCAAATAAAAAAATATGATGAATGAGAAATGTATGTTCATGTTTTTGTATGATAATAGATGTAACCAATTATATTCTAGAATTATAACTTATTCCTAATTATTCATGTTTTGTCATACTTCACTTTTAACTAAACTAATATTCTAAATTATATAAGCATCAATTCATCGATGATTTTTTTTTATAAAACGTCCATTTTAATATTGAAACTCATATTAGAGGATTTATTTTCAGTTTATACAACTTTTAATCCTAAAATAAATATCACTTCTCTATGAATTTCAATTTAAAATTGTATCATTATTTTCATTCAAAATTAGATGCACGAATACTCCTTTTTAATGGTAACAAATAATTCTGTTTAAAAAATAATTAAATTTAGAGTATCAATTTTTATCTCCTCCATATAAATTACGAAGATCTTGTATACTTCCAGAAAATTTATTTTTCTATGGGAACAATATATTTTTGAGTAAAATGATCTAGGGGTATGTTCTATCCCATAAAAATATTTTTTCAATCTCCACAACATTGATCTATAATTGATAGGTATACCCCTTTTCACTCTTATACATTACGATCCATAATTAGATGAGTTAAATTTACATTAATTAGAAAGTATCCTTAGTTTCTATGATATACAATAACCAAAATAATTCTAATACCATTTATAATAAAATAACTATTAATTATTATTTTTCAAAGGCTATAAAATTCACTAAAGAATAAAAATTGATATCTAATTAAGACATTTTTAATGAATCATTTATTATATTCCATGAAATTATTTTTGAATAACACATGGTTTCCATAAAATATTTTATTCTAGTCACTGAATGTGATCTTGATTAACATTACACTCAATCAGAGCCATCTTATTATTCAAATAACTTTTCCTATTTTCATTATCAAAATATATTTTGACATTTTTTAGTCAACTTTTTAAGCATGATCTATTTTATTTTTTAGCCTCAATTTTCTTATATTCTATATTAGATCCTCATGAGTTCCAATTATGTTTTCATTTTCATCATATTTCATTATTTTGTAAAATTATATTTCAAATTTGTTTAAAGATCTTTTCAAAGTCATTACTCTCATCAATAAAATATGAAATACATCATTAGGTTCATGATCACCATATTTTCTGGAATATATTTATAATAACACATGAAATTATCATTTAAATCCTAAAATTGTTCTTCACAAATTTCATTAATTAATGTACTATTCTCAATGTCTTTAAAATCATAGAAATTAACTAACATTTGTATACATTTTTTTCAAAGACATGAAACCACTACTATTGTTTAATATCTAATGATTTGACCCTACTAATCATATCCATCAATATTTCCCATATTTGATTTTTTTGATAATAATTGAACATATAAATAATAAAACACCTAATAAGGTCAATGTATGCTTCATTTTTAAAAACATATCATGAATCTGTTTTATATTTAGGTCTAAAAAAGTCTTTCCAAATATGACAACTTATATAGTGTACTTCCCTTCATAATATTATTTCATGTATTTTATTCTAGTATGATTTGTTCTCCCAAATTCAAAAAATATTTTTGTCCTCTATCTAGTTATACCATTTTTATGAAAGTATATTATAACTATATTGATAACTATTACCATGATTGGATGGTAGTTTTGAAAATAATAACTAGTTTACACTATACTACTATTTTTTCCTGTTTTTCTGATATAGACACCCAGTTATTCTAAAATCATCGTGAAATAATTTTGACCATATCTTATACATCATAAAAGTGAATAAAGAATATTAAATTAGTTATTTTGGTGAAATGTTTAATAAATGATAAAATGTAAATAGTATAGTGGTATATTATAGGTCGTCATAAATTACTATGAATTGATTTAATAGGATTAATTGAATGAAATTTTACTTTGATATTTATATTTAATCATTCCCTTTTGACGAGATTCTTAAATAGAATATTGTTTTCTCTTTTGTATCACTGATTTTAATATTTATTTTCATGGGTTTTCATATTTATTTACATTCATTTTTGATTAATTTTAAAGGAAATTATTGCATGATGTCATTGGTGACTGTATTTCCATGGAAATATCATATTTCAATGAAAATTCACATCATGTAATTATGAATAATTGAGCCATATATAATTTAGACAATGATTAACCATTCACACTATAAATTGATATAATAAAAATTCAATTGGATGCTATAATGTGAAACTCAAGGCCACAAATTAGAAGCAGAGCCGTGAAAGGTGGAAAAATGTTATAGAATTCTATATAACTATATGGATTCATAGAATGAACCATTATTAATGAATCAAATTTTAATTATATGATAAAAATAATTTTTCCACTAACACATTCTGTCCATGATTTACCAATTCATGATGTGAATTTAACCAATAAATTGTTGTGAGAAATAAGGTTACTATAAAATTTCACGTGATTTAATTTTAGTTCGACCGACCTAAATTGTGTGCATCATGGATGGTTATTTTATTGGAATATTAGATAATGTAAATTCATAATCCATGATAAAGGAGTTAAACCACTAAGAGAATTCCTCTACGGTTCATAATTGTAGATTATTCAACATTTATATGTTTTTCTTTTCCTATTTATCTATATTTTATTTCTGTGACATGAAATATTTGAGTTAAATTACAATACCTTTTCTCTCTCATTGTCTCTTTTCTAGTATATGATCTAATGGTTTTGGTTTGTTTATCACTACTGATCACACAATAATGATTATAAAACCACCATGTGTGAGTGAATATCTATTTGGAAGGGGTTTTATTTTATGATTTAATTCAATATTCATAATTTTATACACCAATTCTATAAGTGTTCAATTGTAATTTCCATTTAGTTTTATTTTATATTAAATCATTTAGAAGATATTTTGATAATGAATGAACCCTATCGTAATAAATACAATTTATCCATGAATAGTGGATTGGAATATTATCTTGAAATTCATTAACACAAATCCATTCTAGTAATTCTTGATATTCAAATCAATATAGTAAATATGGTAGGGAAGGATTGATAAAAAATGGACAAATAAGTATTGAATGAAATTAATGGTTTTGGTACTATTTAATATGATTATTTTTCCATTGAATTTGAGTAAATTATTTTATGAAAACTGTCCCTAGAAACTGTTTCCTCTCTCTTCAGTCCTTTCGAACTCTATTTGTCTATTTTTTTCATAATTAATTTAGTAATTTATTTTAATTGGTTTGATATGTCAATATGTTGAAATTTTTCACTTCACAGTCCTGATTTGTGTGATATTGACCTTGTACTATTACTACTTTATGCCTTTGAAGATAGTGTGGTTTAGGAGAAATATAAATGTAATGTTCCTCGAACAAGGGCCAAGGAGCAGTGTTGGACCAACAGAACACACCACTCATAATGAATGCCGCCCCTATATGATATGATACCGACTTTTTGTGATTGACTAATGGATATGTGGGTAGACTATACACTCTATTCCAAGTAGTAATAAATGTAAAAAAATTGTATGGAAACATCACAAAAAACATAAATCAACAATAATTAAATATGAATGTGGTTAAAATAAATAAAATATAAAGTTCTATAATAGTTTTAATTAAAATATAGTCAGACAGATCCCCTATGGAAAGATCATATACATGAATTAATAAAAAAAATTATACTAAATTGAAAATTCACACCATAACAGTCCCAGGCACTACAAAATCAAGCCTTTCATACCTCAAAATATTATTCCATATATCACCATGAAAAAAACATTTCCAAAATCTATGAAATGCAACCATATTTACAAAACTCAGGTACGGAAGTTCCATGGAGTCCCATAAAGTGTTTATGTAAAATATAGTAGGTCACCACAAATGGTTTTCTTAAAATATGTAGTCCATTGCTGTACATATTGTAGTAGTTCTAATGGTAATAAATTATAGGTAAAAATGCAATCATTTCATAGAAATAAAAAAGCGATGATCTCAATTACTAGGTTGTCCCTAATAACAATAAAACTGACTTCATCAAGTTTATCGATGTCTTTGAGAATGTTTTGATGAATATTCCAACAATATCACTCTGGAAAATGTGAAATATACCCATCATTCTTTCAAAAACGTATTAGGGTTAATTATACCCATACCTGGAGCCTTGCATCCCTTAGGGGATGTTTTCACCCTTGTTTAACCACCACATGTGTCCATTAAGGGTAGTTTCTCCTTGGTATAATCACAAATATATTATTTTCCTACGGGAAAGTGTTCACCCTAGATTAAAAAAATATCATCATCCTACAGGGGGAGTTATCATCCCAAGTTAACCATAAATCCCATCATCCTCTATGTGTAGAGCTCACCTGTGTTTGACTATAAATATTCATAATTTTATTAAAATCATATACATGACAATAATAACGAAAATATAAGAATAAAGGTCCCTTTAACATTTCCATTTCCATTTACAAATTCCAAACCATCTCATATTGGCTAATTTTGTTTCCTTTAAATGGGTCCAATATAATAATTAAATTTTTTAAAAAAAATCACATCGACCTTATCTTGATTCTCAACTCATTTTCCATTTCTAAAACATTCATGTAGATCTTTCATCTAAATACACTCACTCATAACAATGTTTCCAATTTTTCAATAGAAAATAATATTTACCGTATTTAAATACATTTTTCAATTTTCATTTTAGGATCCCCCAAAAACCCGTCATCATCATTTAAAAAACCCATTTCCCTTTTCAAGGTCTATATTTTGAATCCAATTTCATCCACATATTCTATTGAATGTGAGATTCCATTTCATATCTATATGTCTGAAAAAACATCACTATTTAAGATCAATTTAAACATATATTAACCATTTAAAAATTAAATTAAATCATCACCAAACTACTAAAATATAAATATACATATGAATTTAAAACCATTTTAGAAACAAATAATTATTAAAAAACATTTCACGTGGAAAACCAGATAGAAAATACTACCCATGAGACTGAGATGTATTATTGGATAAATTGGGGGACCACCTACACCATTCGTAGTAATGTTTATATTTAAATTATAATCTTCTGATAAGAGAAAATGATATTCCATTCTAAGATCTTTAAAATAAATGCAATGATCCAAAAAACAAACAAATAGAAAATTAATGAAAAAATAGATTATATAGGATTTACAGGGTCACATTATGCTCCTGATCATAAGCAATAATAATCTAAAATGAAATGGAAATTGAAGGTCTCCCATATTGGATGGAAGAAGTGAGAGGGTGAATATAGAGGGCTGTCACAGACTGAATAAGCGATAAATGGTGAAAAATAAATAAAATGGCTGGTAAAAATATATATTTGGATACATTTAATGAGTAACATTATTATGATTTAATGTATATCAAACTGTGTGTCAATCATGTGAAAAAAAACATTCTAAGCCACACCACTACTCAGGGATAGTGCACATAGTTTACAAAACCATTCACTTACTATGATCATTACTCTATAACTTATAATATGTGTTGCACATATTTTACGATCTTAGTGAATGATTTAAACAAATCAGGTACCTCAAAAAAATAGGTTACACAGTTAGGGTGTATTTTTATTCATTCTGTTTTTAAAACTAAATATTATTATCATGGAAGATGATCAAATTTAAACATTATAAAAACCCATAAATACCAATAACTATTATAGTGATTGTTATGGGTGTCGATTATATAAAGAATATGAATTGTTTGTGTGTTAGTGACCAAGACAATTATAGAAACAATGAGAAATAAAATGAATAGAGTGAAATTATGATGATGAGATAATGTGGGTAATAATGATATTTTATGGTATAGATGTGTCCTAGAGAGAATAACCAAAAAACATTGAAAAAATAGAGATTTGACATTAGGGAGATCAGAATTGTGTAAATTTATTTAGAAGATTTTTTGTTCTTATATATGAATAAAAAAGTTCTAAAAGTGTTTGAGAAATGTTTAGGATTCACTAAGATTGCAATTGGGTGTTCAATATTACTAATTTATCATCCTTACAAATATTATATGGATCATTACACATTAGTTTTTTAGTTCCTAATTGAAAACAGAACAATAAACATTTACATTTTTAATACTTTGGTTAAAATTAAAAGGAAATGTGTTCACTATATTCACCTATCAATCCATATAATATTTAAAAAATGATAATAATAGTACAAGTGAAACTTGATTTTATGGCTGCAAATAACATGCGTCATGAACATGATTCCTCTCATTCTCTTCAGACCATTTCCCTGGGCTCTATGGGAGAATGTTCTCTGGTGGAATCCAGATCACAGGTAACTGTGGATGGGAGGGTCTCTATCCCAGCTCAGGATGTGAATCAAGGGAATATATATAATACCCCCCAATGTAACAGATCCTGTATGAGGTTGTTTTACTAATATGTTCTCCACTTTCACCATTTCTATCAGTGGATGGACATCAGTGTTCTGCCAAATACCTCAATGAATGTGAAAACATTTTTGGATTATAAACACCATATTATTTTAGTTTCATTGGAAATGATTGGGGATGTGGAAACTAATATTCATTGGATATTAGTATATAGGGTTGGGATAGACAATATTTTAATCTTTTTGTTCATGGATTGTGTCAAATCGTGGGGGATTAATCTTCTGAAAAGATTGTCAGTGCTAAATCATAAATCATTATATATTTTTCCCTCTCTGGATGATTTTTTAACTTCTATACATAAAATCCACAGATTTTCGGGTCACTATAGATTTACCTTATTGTGGTGGTTGATGGATGTTCATTCGGGTAGATACCCCTTTTGAGCTTCCGTATGTGTGTCAAACCTAGTTCTAACTATTACATTTTTAAATACGGGATTCTTACATGGCATTAGTGACTACCCTAGATCTTTTATATGGGTGGATGATCATACTCTACACCTTGAAGAATTGGCGGTGGGGAGGGTGTACATTGAGATATATCTTTCTCATCCCCTCTCAACTAGAATCCTTCTTTATATCAACTATGGTTTTTTATTAAATTCATACATGATTAAATTATATAAAAATGCACTTAATTAAACTAAAACCTTAATATGAATCATTTCATTGGTTCTTAGTAACGTTACCTATCAACTTCAAACATGAAATACAACATCTATATTGATAACCTACTTAACAAGTTTACAATAAACATTCACCATTAATACTGCATGGGATTACCTGAGGACGCACATAAGAAATGAGTGAGATATGAATCCCATTAATACAGTAAAAGAGGGATAAATAGAATAATACAATACTTTTTAGTAAATAGTCATATAAATGGAGTATAATAGTAACATTAAAATAATTACATGATATAACATTATTATCATAAAAATGAAATGTGGGAACAACTTAGAACACTACATCATTAACGTAAAGGAATTAGGTAAGCCCCTATGCCTACATGGTGGACACATGTCCTAAAATTAATCGGGTATAACCATGTCCCAACAAGATATATCTTGATACTACACATTATCCAATGAAATAGAGTGTTATCAATGCACACCCTTCATGATCATTTTAATCTCATGCTTAAGTGTGCCACAAAGATCATATAACATGGATTAATTCAACATCCTCATTTATTCCACAGTTAAAAAATATAGAATAAATACATGTATTAACCCTTAAATATGTATATTTTCATGAAGGTGAAGAACTAGGATAAAGAAATGGGTGTCGTATTTACTACATGACGATTTTGGTATTGAATATCACAGTGAAAATTCGGCAACATGACAACGTCATATGTAAATTCATAAAGTGCTTTCATGAGAGGGAACTTGGCCTATAATTGTTTATACATGAAATGGGAAGTATGGGGATCATGGAACATAATATCACAATATAGTAAATTAAATTTAGATTCATAATATAAAAAAATTCTTAGTTAGAAATGATAAGAGAAAAATCCCTTACAAAATTTTGGCATGGTAACGGGTGTACATGGGAGGATTTAATGACATATAAAGCAGTATTCCATCATTCAAACTTAACAAAATTTGTATGGCATGGATTGAAAATATAACCCATCATTTGTGATTAAAAATAAAATGATGTAAAAATGTATGGAAACATGGATTAAAATGAGAATGAAAAGAATGTGAGGATACCTTACATTGATGTGTGATCCTAAAGGCATGGTATATGATTCATCAGGGTTTGGGGCAACCTTGGGTACTCTAGGGAGTATGGTGAATATGTTGGTTGAGCTTCAATGGTCTTGAGTAAAGAGGAATGGGATATTTGGTAGGTTTTTAAAGGGAATGGGGATTCATTATTATTTAGGTTTTGGACACTACACACTAAAATATTCAAAACCACATATTAAACCATGGAATTTTCCAATGGTTTCTGGCTAACGGTAGTGGAAAAAGATATTTAATAATTCCAAGGGACGAATACATTAAAATAATATCCTTTATTATGTGGAGGTGAGTCACACTCATAAGGAAATTATTTTATAGTCATAAAATATATAATAATGCATGGTGGATTGCCTATAGATTTATTAAAATAATCACATATATAAAAAATCACATTATATTATAGGAAAAACATATATTTGGTTGATGATACCATTTATGGTATCTTATTATATCTCTATTTGGTCGTTATGGTGTCATAAAACACAATATATATTTATTCGGTATTTTATTTTTACCCAAAAATTCGACTCTCTGAGAAATATATGAAAAATTATACATTGGATAATTTTGAAATCTTGATTCCAAAAATAATTATCATTTTATTTAAATAATTTTATAAATATTTTAATTTTCACTTTTAAAATAAAAACCAATATTTATTGAAAATTTATATGTTTTGAATAAGTAGTTTTTAAACCCTAATAAAAATTACATTTGTCCTCATAAAAATTATATGATCAATTATAATTAATAATATTAATTTAATAATAATAGTTTTATTAAAATGTCAATTTTTTATGAAATATAATAATTCACCCAAATAAATTCCTTAATTGATTAAAAATGGAATTTGTGTGCTAAAATTATTTACAAGGTAACATAAATAGAATGAATGTATACTCATTATTCTATACAAAACTAATGTATAAAATCATAATTCTAGGGTCTTGATACATATACCATTATTACACCAGCATACTCGCTAGGAGTAATGTGTGTGATGGTGGGGTTTTCTTGGTGACGTTTTGTGAACATGATTTGGGATGTGATCTTGATGAGATTTAACGTATCCCATTAATGGATTTGTTATTGAACATGTTTTTGGGTCTCAACATTATATTGGACTAGGGAAAATACCAAAAATGCTATATCCCACTTATGCTTCAACAAATGGGCCTTATAGGGAATGATCCTACTAGTTGAAGCCATCACATCCTTTGTTCGTGTCAAACTGATTTTTTAAAACCATATGATTATACCCATTATGTGGTCATTGTTCAATGTCAATATGATCAATGGTAATGACACTTAATAGTAATTTAAATCCAATAGGATATAATAATTAGTTTAAATAGAGTCAATTTGTTTTCTATATCCATGAGACATTTAATTAAAAAAGGGATTTTATTCATAAATGATCGTGTCGTTACAACCTTCCCCCCTTAAAAAATTTCACATACAAATTTTTTTTCCCAAACAAAAAATGATGAGGTCAACAATACATCAACACCTCCTCTAGTTCCCACATTTCTTCTTGAATCTTGTGATTTCACCACACCACCTTGATGAGGGGAATTGTCTTATATCGTAGAACATTTTCCCTATGATCTAAGATATTCACTAGCTTCTCTTAATAAGAGAGATCATTCTACAGTGGTACCAGCTCTTGATTGAGTACATGCGATAGGGTAGGTACATACTTACTTAAGAGTGATACATGTAATACATCATGTACTTTAGATAGGTTTGGTGAGAGTGCTAATATATCGTCTAATTCACTAATGCAGTCAAGGATCTCGAAATGTTTTATCCACCTTGGAATAATCTTTCCCTTATTTTAAAATCTCATCACCCTCTACCATGGATATATATAGAGGAATAACATGTGTCCTACAACAAACTATATGTCACATCGATGATTTCTATTAAAACTCTTTTTTGGACTCCGGGTAGCATTAATGCGCTTCTATATGTTATTAACATTCTCCACCATTTCTTCGAACAATTATAGACCTAGAAGCTTTTATTCTCCAACCTCATCTGGACAATTCAGTGTTCTAAACCTCTTCCCATAAAGGGCTTCATAAGGTTCAATTTGGATTCTTGAGTAGAAAGTGTTGTTTTAAGATAACTCCACCAAGGGAAAATATTGTTCTCATCCAACTTGTATGTCCATTGATCAAGGTCTCAACATGTCTGCAAGTTTATTCATAATCCTCTCAGATTTTCCATCATTTTTATGGTGATAGGATATACTAAATTTCTGCTCGTTGTTTAGAGAATACTGGAGACTTTTCCAAATCATTGAGGTGATCCTTGTATACTGAACAGATACAATTGATAGTGGTACCCAATTCAACCTTATCACTTCTCTAATGTATATATTTTCTACTGGATCTAATGATAAGTCCTCTAAAATATCAATGATGTGTTCAGTCATTGTAAGACAATCCACAACAACCAAGATAGAATTGTTTCTCTTTTTATGTCTTCATATGTCTGGTGACAATGTCCATGGTGATTTTTCCCATTTCCATATTGGTATGTGTAATTGTTGCATCATCCCATTATACTTCTTCCTCTCATCATTCTCATGCATAGATACCAAGTACTTGGATGTATTCTCATCGATCTCCTTGTTCAAGTTATCCAACCATTAATGACCTTGGATATCTCGAGACATCTTTTTTTTATTTTGGTGGATGGTGAAATTCGAACTATCTGCATCATCCAAAAGTTCTTTTTTAACTGATTATCTGATGGAATACCTAGTCTCAACCCATATCTCACAATTCCTTCTTCATTAACTTTGATCTTTTAGGATTTACCTTTTCTTATAGTTTCCACTTTCTCTTAAAATCCAATAAAATCATTTTGAGCATCCTTTAGGCTTTCCAGAAGAGAGGCTTGAGAAATAAATAGTGAAAGGATTGATTATGTTCTCTTATTTATGATTCCCATGTCCATATTCAATAAATTTAAGAATATTGGATCCTTTTACATTATCACCAATTATATAATTGCGAGGTCCTTTCCACTTAGATCATCTTCTACCTAGTTCACATCCCTAGGGTGGTAATGGATTGAGAAATGGTAATCCTTGATGATAAATAACCATCTTCATTGGCACATATTCATGTTAATATCTATTTATGACTTTTGTGATTTTTATATCTTTAATTCTTATCACTAAAGAGATAATGATGAATTTTTTTTAACACAATGACCATTTCATCCAACTCTAGATCCTGCATGGGATAGTTTTGCACATGATTTTTCAACTACCATGAGGCAAAGGATGTGAATTTGTCATTTTACATCAACAGACAACACATTTCCTTCTTTAATGAATCACTAAAGATTATGAAAATCTCCCCACTTGTGGGTTTTATATGAACATGGGTAGTGATTATCCTCTTTTGCAACTCCATGAATCATTCATCACATTTATAATTCAAATAAAACATGACTCCCTTCTGAGTTAGATTGGTATGAGTGTTTGACAACCGTGAGAAACTTCCCACCAATCGGAGATAATAACCAGCCATTAAAAGGAATCTATGTATATCCATCATAGATTTTGGCATCACCCATCTCTCAATTTCATGATATATCCCATTTCGTGTGATGATATACCCCTAGAATTAGACTTCCTTCAACTAGAACACCTGCTTGCTATACTTTTCATAGAGCTTCTCCTTTCGCAAGGTCTTAAGAATTTTGATCCATTGTTCCTCATGAACCTCCTTAGATATAGAGTATATTAGAATATTCTAAATAAATACTACAATTTTTTTTACATAATCTCTAAAGACTATATTTTTAAAGACCATGTATATTTTTGGATCCTTAGTGAGTCCGAAAGGCCTTAATATGACTTCATATTTCCCGTACATTGTACAAAAAGAAGTCTTGATGATATCCTCCTTCTTCAACCTAACATGGTAACATCCTGATCACAGATCCACCTTAAATAAGTATTTTTATCTAAATATATAATTTAACAAGTCATCAATAACTGGAAAAGGATACTTGTTTTTTATCATGATTTTCTTGAGATAATGATAATCAATTCAAAGGCGCATTGATCCATCCTTATTTTTGAGGAAGAGGATGGGTGCAGCACATGTTGAAGAACTTGGGAGTATAAACCCTTTATCCATATTCTCTAATAATAGTTTATTTATCTCCTCCAGTTTCACAGTGGCCATTATATATGGATTGTTGGATATTGGTAACCTTGAAAGTATAATATCAATCGAAAAATCGATCCCTCAACTAAGAGAAATACCAAAAAATTCCTCGTGAAACATGTTAGTATATTCCCCCACGATGGGAATGTCTTCAAGGATGATTCTTCCCATAAACTAAATAATTTAGTCTATATTCAATTTCTCATAGTGAAATAATATCCATTCTTTGGATTATGGTTCTAAATAATATTCATCCATCTATTTTAATTTCTATAGAATCTCTGGATGGTTTTCAATTTAGAATGTGATCTCCTTCTCATGGAAATTTATGATGGATTTATATAGGGAATGTCAATACATTCCTATAATCACATAAAATACCACCGAAGAGTGTATGATTAATTTTTAAGGGAAGTTAAATCCAAAAAGTGTGATAGGGTATGATTTATATACAGAGGATTCTATATCTTCCCCATTCTCATTTTTAACCGTCATCTCTAATTCCATGAGTTGCGGTGCTGTTTGGATTATTTACTATACAATCAAGATATAAAATAATGTTTAGAACTATCGGCGATAACCCAACCATTCTCTTTTGGATTCTAGCTCAATATTATCGAATATAGATCTAGGGATGAGTACTATTAAACTATTAATCGCATAAAGACAAATCCATTGACATTAAATGGATAACATATAAATTACATTTATGTCCATAAAAAAAATCTGCTACGATTAAATCTATGTTAATAGTATATTCTAATGGGACTTCTTTTTTCTCATAATAATGGGTCATACTATGCTTGTTAATTTGAAAAATAATATCCCCTAGGAGTGTTGAACCAGGAGTGCAGTAATGACCATTTTCGTAAATTAGTTCCCATTTGAGTCTATCTCAAAGCGGTGTTTTCTATTTTTAACCCTAGATACATTTTTTCCCGAACCACTTATAATTGATCGTATATAGGAAGGGAGATATTTTCATGATAAACCAAAAACTCTATAATCACCAAAATTTATGGATGTATAAAATTAGTCTTATGCCTAAGGATTTAAATAGAGTTTTCTATTCCTAATCCCAAAAATAACTAAATCTTTTCTCTAATACCAATTATATCAACACTGTTCTTTTTTTAAAGTAATACATGATTTAATAACAAAAAATTAAACTTAATACAACCTTAATTATTGATATTTATTGTTTCTTTTGGGCTTAGGAACATTTCATAACAATTTAAAAAATTAAATACAACATCTTTATTAAAAACCTCCTTAACATGTTCAAAATACGCCTTCGTACTTAATACTACATTGGATAACATGAGGATGTTCACAAGAAAGCGGTGAGGTATAAACATAAGTAAGGGTGTAAACAAGGAAAAACGTGAAGAATACAATACATGTTAGTAAATAGGCATAACAATGTAGCACAAGAGAAACATGAATATAAAGACATGATATAACATGATTATCATAACATGAAATGTGGAAACAACAGAAAACACAACATCATTAACATAAATGAATCAAGTAAACCACTCTCCCAACATGGGGGAAACATTTATTAAAATAAATCATGTACATCCCTATCCCATCAAGACATATCATCATACTAAACATTAAACAATGAATTAGGGCTCTAGTAGGGTGCACCATATATAATCATTTCAATCTCATGCTTATGTGTGCTACATAGATCATATAACATGGATTCATTCAACAAATTTATTTATATCACAATTAAAGAATTTGGAATATATATACATGTATGTAATATTAAAAAGGTAAATGTTCACGAATGTTAATACCGTGGATAGTGAAATCGGCATGGTATTAACTTCATGATGATTTTTTCATAGAATATTACAGTGCAAATTCAGCAGCATAATAACATAAAATGGAAATTCATAAACTGGGTTTATATAAGAAAAATAGATACCTAATCATTTAGAAAAGAAATGTAGCATATGGGGATCATGTAACATAATATCCCAACATAATAAATGGAATTTAGATTCATAATATTAAATAAATGCTTGGTTGGAAGTGATAAGAGAGAAATCCCTTACGGAATATCAACAGGGTAACATGTGTATGTGGGTGTGATTAATTAGAGATAATGGGGTCTCCCATAATTCAAAAATAACATGGGAAGTATGGGGAGGTATGAAAATATACACCATAATTTTTTTATTGAAAATAAAAGTAAGTAACAATATAAAGAAACAAGGATAAAAATGAGCAAGGAAGGATATTGATGATCCCTTACATGGATGTGTAGTCCCAAAGACTTGGGAGAGGCTTATTGAGATCTTAGGGGAGCCATTGTAGGACTATAGAGAGTATGGTAGATAGGGTGGCCGAGATATAAATGGTTTGAGTGAAGATGAATTGGATATTTGATGGGATTATATATGAAATGGGAGGGAATTAATTATTATCTTGGTTTTGGACACTATGAACTAAAATATTCAAACCCAAAAATTAGTCGATGGTATTTTGCCATTATTTTTTTTACCAATATGAGTGGAAAAAATATTTTATAATTCAATTGGTTATGAAACTAAAATATTATCCTTATTTATGTGGAGGTGAGTCACACTCTCACGGAAATTATTTCCAAATCATAAAATGTTAAATTAGTCGTGGAGGATTCACTAAGGATTTATAAAATAAATGAATAAAATATAAAATCACATTATTTTAGAGATAAAACATATAATTTGTCTAATATCACTTTAATGGTATTTTATTACATCGCTATTTAGTCATTATGATGTCATAAAACACGTTATATATTTATTCGATATTTAATTTTTACCCAAAAAATCGACTATCTCAGAAAATTATGAAAAATTCACCAATGGATAATTTCGACATCTTGATTTCAAAAATAATCTTGATTTTATTTAAATAATTGTATAAATATGTGAATTTTAACTTTTAATTAAAAACCCAATATTTATTGAAAATTGATAGATTTTTACAAAAATAGTTTTTAAACTCTAATAAAAATTACATTTGACTTCATTAAAATTTTATTATAATTTATATTTAATAAAATTAATATAATATTAATATTTTATTAAACTATTATTTAATTCATAATTACATTATTTAACCAAAATAAATTCTTTAATAATCCAAAAATATAGTTTGTGTGATAAAAATCATTTAAAAGGTAACATAAATTGATTGATTGTATACTCCTTATTCTAAAACAATTAATGAAAAAAAAATGCTAGGTTATTAATTAATTTCCCTATATTACACCATAATACTCCTTAAGAGTAATGAGTTCCATGGTCGAGCATTATTAGGGCCATTCGGTGAGAATGGTTTGGGTCATCATCTCGATGAGCATGGAATTCTCCCATAAATGGTTGCACTCATGCTTAAGTTATTGGATCTCACATTAGGCTCGGTCTTGAAAAAAGACACGAAATGATTTCTCCCTCAGAAGGTCTAATAAATGGACCTCAAAGGGAATGGTCTTACTAGTTAAAGCCCCCACATCAATTAATTTTTTTAAAAGGATTTGTTAATCGATTATATTTATAATAGTCATGTCATAACTGTTGAATGGCTACATTATCACTAGTAATGATACATAAAAGTCATTTAAATAAAATTGGATATAATAACTAATTAAAAAATAGTGAATTTTTTTTCTATATCCATGATACAATTAAATAAAAAAAATGTAATTTTATACCTAAATTATTCGGTCGTTACAGTCTTCTTGTTGAAGGATTGGTGGAGGGGCCTCATAATCTGATTTATCTATAGGCTCCATGGTTTTTCATGATTTGTCACATCCAGAGACACATGATTACTTACTGTTTTATGAATCTTTAGAATCAGAATGAATGTGATCAACCAAGTATTTCAACTTGTATTGAGAATTTAACAGTGATGGCTACATGATTTTCACTGTTGTGATGATCAGCTGAGGATATTCATGATAGAAGAAAGGCAGTGCTCTACTCATCACCTTCATCGGACAGTCAGGCTTCTTCTATGTCGCATAATAGTCATCCTAATGGGATTGGTGACCCTTTTGTTGAGTTGGTTATATTCAATCATGGTTTTTGGTATGAACCCTCTACTAGACTTCAAGACCCATGATATTTGAGTATGATTTGGATTCATCTTCTCAAGAGTAACAGTGAATTTTTTCATGTTATTTTAGCCATGAGTAGAATTTTATGTCCAAAATCCCATCAAAAGAGTGTGATCTAAATGTCTATGTTCAAATTCACCCTCCTTTTCCATTGATCAGTGCCTTATCAGCATAGATTTATTGTATCCCCCAACACGTGATCTTCATCATATGGAGCAGGAGATAGAGACAATGGTTTGGTCTCCATTGGTTAATTCTCTGAAGGTTCACATAATAGTCTGTACTAGATCACGGTAAACCTATAAGGTGGACCAAAAATCATTGCAAGGTGTTATAGTCCATGGTTTGGGAGAAATATCTCAACGTATCTATTTCTATTGTTAGGAATGGTCTTCTGGATTGTCTATGGGATAGGTGCTAAGGTGATTTTGGATTTTATTGTTAAAGAACATAAGAACAATATTTTCTCTATTATTAAAGAACATGAACCTAAATATGATTATTCATGTATTTAGTATGTGAAATGGATAATATTTCGTGGCTACATGCATGTAAATTCTTTGAACATGAACATATGGTTATTCTATAAGGATAATGTCACAGTGGAATTGATTTTATCTTTAGACCAATTATTAACAAATAAACCATGATGGAGATCCACAAGCTATTATTCATGTTTATATATTCCATATATAATTTAATGGATATGGAGTTTATTTGGTAGGATTTGAGAACCTTCAATCTGGAGGACACCCCCTGGATGGTGGGTTATGACTTTAATATAATGGAAGAACTGGAGGAAAAGAAATGAGGTGTATCCTTCCCCGGGAGAGCTAGTCAGCCCTTCAAATCTGTCATGGAAAACAGCCAAATAATGCATATGGATTCTGTTTCAGTTAGTTTTAAATTATGAAAAAATTAGAGAGGGGGCCTCTAAGCTTGTTTCTATCATGATATGTGCGTGGAAGATAGATTGGCCATTTATTTTTATCTAGATATTAAAATATCACCCCTAATATGAATCTTAGCCGACCACACACTACAACTTATTTCGATGACAACGAGGACTACTGAAAAGGAAAATTTTCAGAATTCTAAGAAATTGAAGGAGAAATCATATTTTCATATGATTATATGGGAGTTTTAGAGCATTCCCTTACTAGAAAATACATGGATAATTCTATTAAATATGATCATGTGCCTTCGAGGAAACCTTCGATCATTGATAAAAAATATCCACCCTATGAAAATGACAATGAGGTGATCAATAGTGACATAGAACAGATGAAGGATATAGTGAATTATGAATGATATGAGTATCTATTTGGTGATCTTAGAGATGGGAATAATTTATTAGCTGATATGATCATAAAAAATGAATAATTAGCCCATGAGAAATCGAGAAAAAATTGATATTTTGTAGGAAATAAAAACACTGTATACTTCAATTCATATGTCAATAAAAATTGATGAATCCAGAGATACAATATAATTATTGAGGATGGATCCTTATTTAATGATAGGAATAATGGTTAATTATCACTTTATATAATGGCTAGTGGGCCCCAATCCACACATGGTACGTGGATTCTTGAGGGGAGCAGCAAAGCTCTTTGACATCATCCCTCTCAAGCTGTCAGAAATGGTGAATGAGAGTTTAAGGGTAATCTTAGATGAGGAAGAGGTTAAAGAGAGAATATAGACTCTCAAAATTGAAATCAGACCCAGCCTCGATGGAATCATTAGTGGTTTCTATAAGGTCCAATGGTATGTGGTCACATGGTATATGGTGTAGGTGAGGCAAGACAATTTTCATTTTGGAAGTCTACCATGTGTAACATGTTACTTGAAGATATATTTGGAAACATAAATAAATCCAAAGTCCTTAAACCATTACCATACTATAAGTTTATTCAACGTACCATATAGGGTACATTAATGAATTATAAAAAATAGAATGGAAGGATATCTATTAATATGGATTGTCATGGAGCAACATAGGTTAATAAAAGTTAAAATGATCAAAGGATCCATACATGTGGCACAAGAGGTGATAAGTGAGATTAACTAGAAACCATTGGTAGACATTTATCCAATATAATGGGAGTTAACAAGGGATATAATAGGGTACATTTTAATTTCATAAGAAGTGTCTTTTCTGCATGTGATTTTCTTTCTTCATAATTGATCTTCTATTCTAGTGCTTTAGTTCAGCAGGCTTATCTATATCCTCCATGGGAAAGAAGTTGTGTTTATTAAAGGTAGTTTTGAGGATGATTTAAGGGGACCCACTCTCCCATGAAATGTTCAATCATTATATCATTCATGCCATATGTTTAGGTAGGATACTCCTCTACCATAACAAGCACATAACATGGGGAATATCTTATTTAATGTTTTCTAATGATACCATTATTTTTGTTATCCATAGTAGAAGATTAATTTACTAGATCAATATATTTCTAGAACACTACTATACATGGAGTGGTAATGTAGTTAACAGGTAAAAGAGGTAAAAATATACATGGAAAAATCTCAGATAGGAGATTCAGGACCTTATAAAGCAGCTTAAACCTGCACAGAGGGTCTTTCCTGTCGGGGTATTTTGGTGCACCAGTCTCACTTAAAAACCGTATCAATAATCATTTTTATACATTAATTATCTGAATCATATGGGTGAATTTGGAATTGGAAGAACAATTATTTATCCTTTAGTGAAATAATAATCCTAGAGAACCACATTCTATCTTCTATTCCCACACATATACTATCTAAACTAAATTTACCAAAAAAGGGTTATATATAATATTGAAATTATAGAGGTTTAAATTCTATTGGACATGGAAATGGACTGAAAAAACCCTTAGAAATCATAGATAAGGTTCGAAAGACCCATATCTAACAGGGGAGTAAAAAACAATAGTGTGTGAGGGATAATCAGAGGGTTACATGCGAAAATAGAATGGGTTGTTAAAGAGGTGACGTCACTATGGAGAAAATACATAGAGGTAAAGTATGAAGTATATTCAAATATTAAAATATATATACCTTCAATCACATGGATAACAATTTATTAATACATAGTGTCCTCATAGAAACATTATCGATGGATCCTAGGAAAGGGTGACATTAATTTTTGGTAGCAGAATTTGGTGCGGGTTAAACTGGGTTATCCATGATGTCCAACTCTGAACATTACATTTAATGAAGAAAGAGAATACCCAGGTTTCATGCATGATATCTATGTTTAGAACCAATGAGACAACTTTTTCAACATTATTTAAAACATTAATGCATAAAAGTGTGTCTTTATAGGATCTTTATCAGGAGCCTTCGCAGTAAAAGATTTCCATATATTACAATTGGACCCAAATGAAGAGGATGTATCGAGAGAGACACTATGGTTCAAGGTGGCTCCAACAAAATTCAATTTTTTTGGTATGATGGGAAATGATTTAGGAAATTCCTACAACGTAGAATATCACATTAATGGGGTTTATCATTGTCTTTATGTGTATATGTTGAAAAGAACCGATGGTGGAAACAATTAGTCAACTATTTTTTGAAAGAGAATAGACACAATCCATGTGGTGATTATTTAGAGAGTTCATGGGGAGGAAATGTCACAGACCATTCCAGTTTGTCCCTGAACCGGTCACCCGATCAGGTCCGCAGTAAGCCCTGAAGGGAGTTCCCGATCCCCACAGGTTGAAAACTATTGATGAGCATCAAAATGTACCCGTAGGGAATGATTTGGACCACAAACAAAAGATAAATAGATAAATAAAAACTGACAATAAAAAAACTATTGTCAGAAAGAAAATAAGTTGCATGTACCTCCAAGGGACAATTTAGGTCACCACCCATATGAGAACCAAGTTTTCTCTAAGAGCGATCCAGCACTAATAAAACCTGAAACAAAAAAGATAACATAGGGGTGAGCACTGAAATTCTCCATTGGAAAACACCACAAAATCCATTCCTTTACTTCAATGAAATAGTCCATTAATGGTATTATGAAATATAGGTTTAAAAATTAGTGTTCTTCAAATTATTCTTAGCTAAAATATTCATTAAAATTTAAAAAAACATACACCAAATTTTATTTTCAAATACAATTATCCTTTTTATACAAAAAGTTATACTAAATATCTAGTCATAATGATATAGGGTTTTGCTAATAATTATTAAATAAATAGATAAATGAATGAATGAATGGAAAATGAATACTAAAAAATTAAAATTTTGGAATGTAAAGAATATGATATATATATATATACATAAAATAGCCATGGGTGATCCTAAACATACTAGAGTACTTTTGGATGTACATGGACTGGATCCAACTGTCAGTGTATGTTGAAGTTCTGATGTTTTTAACCAACTGGCTGCCCAAAACTAACCAAATCCCGTAGAAAATCCCACTGGAGAAACAAAAAATCCAAGGGTACCAACATATCTAATCGGGGATGATAAGTAACCATCATTTGATCATCTAAATGATTCTCAGGAACCCATTGTGGTTATTATGATAATATGTAAGTGAGATACCCTCGCACGCGTGACTCATCTTACAATCGACATCACATTTGGCTCCTCCAAACAAGGACACCCTATATGGTAACCCATAAAGGTATATCCCTCCTATATAGGTTCCCACATGGTATATATATATATATATAACATTCATGTATTTTTTGTATCATGAATGGTTCCAATGAAGCTATTATGTCATGTTCATGTCGAAACCATTTTCATTAAACGTTTAATACTCCAACCAGGAACACACAAATTTTCTAACACAAACCATTATAAAAGCTAACACAACATAGTAAATGAGTTGGAAGATCCAAATATGCCTTTTAAGTCCAATTTCCCCAATTCATTTTTAGTAAAAACTTTCAAACTCATAAAAAATTTCACAATCCGATGAAATGGCCAAACGACCCCTTTCCCCTAACATTCATCGAAACAAACACTAATGGAGAAACAAACACACCCTTTGAGAATAAGTTTAAAAACATTCATAAAATCCATTAAAAATACCAAACCTTATTTATGAAATTGGACCATTTTGAAATTCAGGGTTTAAAAAATAAATATTTTAAAGGTTCCATCTTCAATAGAGGGCACATCCATGTGGGAACCTACTTCACCCATGGATGTACTGACATCCAATGTCTCAACAACAACCATGAATTCATTTCAAACCCTTATCCACAAGGCCTCCAATTATTTTAATATCTTGACCAACCATTTACATCATTAAGATAACACAGAAAAATTCCCCTTAATTCCATAAAAACCATTTTTTATATTTTTTAAAACAATTTCCATGTTATAGCATTGTCAAACAAAACATGGGAAACATAAATATAATTCTAAGGAATATTTCCCAAATTCCCTATTATAGAAAAAGAAGCCTCTTTTAAAACATAACAAATATTTAAATAACACTTATACAAACAGACAAGGAAATTTATAAACAATTATATAAACAACCCAAACAGTTTATAAAATCTTTTATAAACATGGAAACAAGTTTATAAAATATTTTTATGAGAATTCCAAACAATGAATAAATAATTTTAGAAAAAAAATTAACAGTTTACTATAAATTCTACAAGAAAATCAAACCATTTATAAACAATTGCATAAATAGCTCAAAAAGTTGCACAAAATATAAAACACCATGATTATAATTGAATAGTATCAATATGGTGAATTTCTCGTTTAAAACATTATCAATATATCTTTCGACATATAAATAACTCAATTTTTACGAACACATAAAAACATAAGTAGGAAAAATTATTCAAAAATATTATTTTAGAAATACTAATTAACATGAAAACAGTAAAGATGATTAATAAAATATATTACAAGATGTAAAATCATGCCAATGACATAATTAAAAACACTCAAGAATCCAATAGACATATTCGATTGGGAAAATGTAGATTATTCTACCTCAAAATTAGAGTAGATTTGACAGAACCTCAATGGAAGGAGGAACAATTCCCTGCAGACCAAACACACATCCTAAAAAATGAGAAAAATGGTTGAAACATATCCTGTTGTATTAAGATTTATCCAAATTGAGAAAAATACAATGATGGAATGATAAAAATGTACACAAAGTGGAGCAGGGGATTCTGTGTGCTCAAGGAAAAAATAGTAATGAGGTGAGGCATCAAGCCACTATTGGCTATTTGATATAAGGGATAGTGATTGGTGTTACCACCACTACATAGAGTGGTCTGGGTTGGAGGAGGTGTGGTGGCCTTGGAGGGTTGTGTGGCTGCTGCATGAGAGGTGAGGGGAAAGGTCAGAGGGGAAAAAGGGTGATTGTAGACTGGAGGGGTGAGGCCAGAGAAAAAAAGAGTAGGGGTCGCTGGGGGTTGGGTGTGTCGCTGGCCAGAGCAAGGGAGAGAAGTGTTTCTCTTGGGGTCAGGTGTGCCAATGGACAGAGAAATGGAGGATAGGGATTCCGGGCTGTGGCTAGGGCGCTAAATGTAGGCCAGGAAGAGGGGGTTGGATGGGGCTGGTCGGTAGGTGGAGGTACACTATGTAGGGGGAAATGCAATTGATGAAGGCATGTGTAGAGACCCGAAGCATGACGTACTTGGAAAATACATTATTTTTGCAGAATACTTAATACATAACAAAAACAAACACACAAGGATCGTAATAGTTTAGTGTCTTTGGAAACTCGGAATAAAATCTTCTTATCATGGTGAAAGATCTTCAACATCTCCCAATTAAGATCTTTCCCTTTTCTTTCATACCTAAAACCTTTCTTTTTTATCATGGGGAAAAGAAAACATAAAAGGGGTGAGCTCAAATGCCCATTAAGGGTAAACAAAGAGAACATAAAAAATCCATATACATTTGAATGCAAAAACATGAATATAAAATCTAAACATCAAAATCTTTAGCAAAGACATGAATCATGGAAGTACGTAAGGCATATATCATAAGGGAACATCAATCATGATAAAATAGAAAGGGAATAAAACATGTAATTGTGGAAACCATTAAGCACGTGATATGATTTCCATAGTAGACAAGGCATTGCTTCCAAGACCATCTTAGTGGACAAAGTCCCTTTCTGAATCGAGTTCACTCCTCGTTCCAGTGCTGTAGTACTGAACAGGTTTAACTTGTCGTTCCAGCCATGTCTATCTCATGAGATATAAATCTTTACCCAATGCATTGGTGGGAGATATAGGTCCCACCCATCTCATAATTAAATCAGTCTTACTTGTGGTAGAAAATAAACATACATCATTCATAATAACCCAACGAATAAAATGGGTTTCAGAAACATCATCCCATCATCACATAATCCTTATAAAATAAATGGATATAATTTCATAATAATAACAGTGAATCCATGTAAATCATATAGTCTTTATACTTGAAACATACAGAAATGAAATAATGTCATCATAGATGGAAAATTGTTTTGATAAAACACTTGGAATGAATTCTTGAGGAAAATATCCTTTCTTCGTCAAAATCAATTTCGTTTCACAAAACATTATGAAATTTTAAAGGAAAAATATTTTGTCGAAAATAATCATGAAATATTTTGGAGGAAGATTCATGAAAATAAGGCTTTATAAAACCGTAAAAATCCGTTCATTCCGTATAAGTTAAAAAATCATTCTTCTCATACATTTGCCATAAAAGTAAAAAAAGTACCTCGTAACGTAAAAAAAAGAAAGATTCCTTACATACCATGTAGTAAAAGTCAAAAATGGGTAAAAGGGACATTAGAAATAGATGAAACCATTTTTATAAAACAGTTACATGGATGATAAATATAACCCCAGTAAATACTTATGAATAAACAATCTCGGATAAGAATGAGATTGGAATAATTATCCCTTACCTTAGGTCTGATATGCTTCTTATGTATACGAACCTCCTGTATAATGATTTAAATAATGTAACTGACTTATTATAGAATCATATTCATTATTATGAAATCATATATGTTTCATTTATGACATTATATTACCCGTTCTTTTGTAAATTCCATGTTAAAGCAGCGTTTTGGGTAAAATCATTTCATTTATCGTATGTGTTTCGACTTTTCGTTCTTGATATTAATACTTATATCCTGATTTACATAATTACAGAATGTAAAACATGATTTATATATAATATATATTCATCAAATACATATATATATATATATATATTATAGATCGATAAAAGGAATGAAATAAACTGTTCATGGAGATGGTAGGCCGTACGTACGCATGAACGCTGTTTTTGTTTCCGTATTAAATTGAATGAAACTAAATAGATGACATAAATATATATATATATAAATCTAGTAGCATTATTATTTCATATATTTCATTATTATTCATTATATACACTTTATGATCATTCATGTATGGTTAACATAGAGAATTAATCTCATCACGTCGTGGAGACGGTAGTCCGTACGTATGCACGAGCGATGATATCGTTTCCATAATTATTGAAAAGAATTTTAGTGGCCAGTATAATTTATCAGAATCATTATGATGTTATAATAACTATGTATAGTTATTCTTTACACCCTTATACCCATCCAAGTAAGGTGGTGTTGGAAAAATAGGTTACACCACGACGTGGAGACGGTATTCCTTACGTACGCACGCGCGGTGATTTCTTTTTCCGTAGGATGGATAGATGGTGAAATAGGATTGATTAATACATATAATTACATATCAGTATATGAGTGATACTGATTTTAATACTTCATAATGAAACAACTAATGAAGAATAAGTGGATGAAGAAATAAATTTGAAAGAATCGGTAATGGACATTACCTCTTCTTTGATGCGCCTCTTTGAGACCTCCTCTTAGGGCATTCAAATTTAACTGTGAAGAAGACCAGGACCTCTAGGATGTTTCTCGGGAAGTGGATAAGAGAATTTGGCAGGGGTTGGCCGAGCTTTAAGGCTCAAAGTGGTGTGAGGAAGAGAGGGAGGAGGTGCCCTTTTATAAGGGAGGAGAGGGGCACCATTGGAAATCATAAAAATATTAATTTATAATAAATCTAACCCCACATAAAAACCTCCAAAAATGACTCATATTCGAATATTAGATGAGATATTGTTTTAATATCATCAAAAAATAAAAATTATAAATGTTAGGAATTTAGTTTAATCATTATCAAACTGATTTATCCTTATTTAATCAATTTAATTTTATTTGTGGTAATAACATTATAAATTTTTAAATATAAAAAATAATTACTTATTTGTTTTTAATTTTCCATAATTGGATAATTTATAACATTTTCTACCATATAAATTTAAATTTATAATTTTTAAATATTTTTTTGATTTTTAAACAGTTTTATAATATGTTATTTTGTAAAATAACAATTGTGTCAATTTTGACACTATTCATTTATTTGAATTTAAATAAAATATATACAGAAGATATGTTCTAACTAAAAGATTTAATAGATTCATAATAGGCCATATGTATCTAGAAAAGTAGTGGAGCACATTAAATAGTTCATATAATATTTATATTATTATTTTTAAAACCAATTATTTGGTTTATCTCTTAATAAAATAATTACTACATGATTATTGTATAATTATTTAATATACTTATATTTTTCATAAAAATTAAAACTAAAATCCTATGATGAAGATAAATTTATTAAATTTCACAATAATACATTTACTATAATTTATCATCTTAAAATCACAATATTTAAATTGTTATATTTATTAAATTATGAAGGTGAAAACTTTGGCATCATTTAAAATAAAATAATATAAGTGTCATAGTCACTTTTATATGGCTCCAAATGGTCAAATATTCGACCATTAGATGATTATGGTTTACAGTTACATGAAAAATATGTTTTGGTCAGGGTTTTGTGCCTTTGATGGTCACTATTAGTTTAATAAAAACTATATTCTTGATTTTTCACTAGATAAACAATTTCTGCATCACAATTGTTTCACAATTAATGATAATTAATTAATCCCTAAAAATTATAAATAAATTCCTATGATGTATATAATTTCATTATATTTCTGGAAACTATTCATGTTCGAAGTTTCATAAATTTTATAACTACATTAAAATTAATATACTTATAAGATTTAAGAGAGTGACATGTTGTCACTTTCATTGGTTTTTAATAATAATTAAGTTGTTTTCATGGAAAAAACTTCATTAAATGATTCTAATCCGACCCTTAGATGATATGGGTCAACTTTTAGTCATCCAATAGGATTTTGGCAGATGTTATGGTAATTTTATAATTTTATATTTACCCTTAATTACCCGATTTAGCTTTAACTATGGTAAATAAAATTTACCATAGTTACTATTTATAATTCCCAAAAATAAAAATTAGTCTATTAATATAATTTAGACCCACTGATTGCAAATATGGAATCTGTTTTTCCAAATTCAATACACA
Organism: Viscum album; assembly: GCA_963277665.1. Classification (NCBI taxonomy): domain Eukaryota; kingdom Viridiplantae; phylum Streptophyta; class Magnoliopsida; order Santalales; family Viscaceae; genus Viscum; species Viscum album. The sequence continues at coordinate 1,564,549,523 of OY728165.1, forward strand.
GAAGTTGCAGAAATTAAATTAAAATTAATCCCATTGTCGAAAGAAAATGGGTTTTTGTTTAAAACATTACAAAAGATTGAATTGATTTAACCTACGAATTCAAGGTAAAATCAATGCTAATGACATACATTATATTAAATTGAAAAAATATATTATATTTATACTTTAAGACCATTCAATATTATAATTTAACCACATAAATTATTACGATGAAAAAAGTTGGTTTTAATTAAAATATATCATGTTTTTACTATTCATTAAAATATGAAAGTTATCAGAATAACATGAAAATTTTATAACCTTATTCCAAAGAATAATTTTATTTTGTAAAATTTTACTTATAAACATGTCGAAAACTAGATTTAAAGTGGGTGCGCCATCAAAAGGCGGAAAAACTGCATTTTTTAAAAAATACTTATTTTACCTGAAAAATTTATTTTGTTCTTACACCATGTTCTAGAAATTGTGTAAGATAAATAATAATGTTATAAAATTAAAAATTTAGTTAATAATATTCATAACGTCTAGTTCATAATAATATTATAATAATATATAGTTGTTTAGTAAAACCCGATATTGCGTACAACACACGCTATCGAGGAAGGTCGTGATTGCGTATAATGCAAGCCAAGTCAGGGTTGCGTGTAGTGTACGACTCCTTTGTTTTTGCGTATAACAAAATAAATTGAATATATATATATAATCAATGTTTCTTAGAATACCTATTGTCAAACAATCATTAAATTGTGTGTAACACGATCCAAGATTAGTGTTGCGTATACTGCAAGCTAATACGGTGTTGCATATAGCGCAAGATATCTTGGAGTAGCATACAAAAGAAGATATTAAAGAAATTAATACAAATATATCTTATAAAATCTCAGGTTGTTACATTCTACCCCCCTTAAAATGAATTTCTCCCTAGAAATTTGTTGGGGTTATAAATCGTTTACTATTCATAGAGACCCACATCGTAAAAAGGAATACTAAAACGAAATTTTAAAAACTAAAGTATGAAACATAACGATTACCCAAATTAACTCATCATTGGGTTTCCATATAGGAGAACATAGGTGAAAATATGGATATGGAAGAGAAATCTAAACGTTATGTTCTGATGGAGAGTGGTAGAGAACATGGCTATGAAAATGCCAACAATCACAAAGCCATAAATTTGTGATGATCTAAGGTACCATATGATTCATGAGATATAAGAGAACTAGGACAACATTTTTGGTTTTCAATATCATTTCTCTCAAGTTGAAAATTTTTAATTATAAGAAATACTTACTTGATTTTGGTATAATCTCACTATTGTTCGTGAATTGAACAATTTCCACTTCATCTCTTAATGAAATGAAGTTGAATTTGTTATTCATGAAGCATTAGCAGATCATGTGATAGAATGATGGGTCATTCCATCTGTTTCAAACAAAAGGTTAGCAAAAGTTATATGTCCATATTATGGTGAGATTAATCGTATATGGTTCCAAAAATGGACTTGTACTTTATTTATCATACCTATTAATAAAATAAAACTACATTACACTAACCAGGGACTTCCTGTAGGCCATTGGTAGGTGATAAAGGCTAGTCGTACTTCGGTTGTGGGTTCGATTCCCACATCCTTGTCCGATGCGATGGGCTGTCGCCTGTCCTGCAGGTTGTCCTTTTTCTAAAACTACATTACTATAACATCCCATTTATAATATCGAAAAAAGTTCAATCCTTAAACAATACTAACTTATGTCCAACATAATCCATTCCAATATTTAGGCTTATCTAAAATACGCCGGTCCATGCTCATAGTATAATGAAAAAAATTACTAGAAAGGTTATCTACCAAGAATGTGACTACAAGAATTTATCCCACATATATCATAATACATATCTTGTTGGATATATTCCAAACACATGAATACCTTAGTCATATATTCTCTTGAAACAAAAATTACCATAGAACATTAGTGAAAACATGAATACTATCAAAAGGTAACTCTTTCCACATACCAAAATCCCAAAAAATCTATATAATCAAAGGAAAATATCACTTATTCCTTATATCAGTCATGAGCTCATGAATACAATAAAACATCTCATTATCTTCTTATCCCTTCATTATGTGCATATCATCTACATTCCAAAAATCTCTGAATAACCTTCCATGTTTACCAGTACCATTCAACATATACATTCAAATACTTTAGTAAAAACAATAGTGTAACAATAGTTAGATGATTCTTTAATCCATAGTATCATACATTATTCTTTATAAACATACAATCACTCCACTAACATCTTAAACCACTGACTGTGCTTCATCATTTCATTCATCTCATATTTCATTTGTAGTCTCTTCATCATCATCCATATAAATACTACTCATATGACCATGCTAATTCTCTTCATGGGATTTTCCCTTAGGGAATTGGCTTTCATAATGCCCATATATTCCGCATTTAAAACATCTAATCATTGTTGATGTCATAGAAATACCATTATCCTTGTCCATGGTGTTAACTGAACCTTTTCCTTTTCACTTACTAGCTTCGTGTCCTTCTTTTCCACACCCAAAGCATCTTTTAGTTTCATTGAAACAATCCCCCCGATGCCTCTTTCCAAATTATTTACATGAGGGAAAGTGAACATTCTTTCCTCTATGATCATCATGAAACTCCATCTTTCTCTTATTATATGATTCTGGAAACTTACCAAAGTTGAGATTTTTTATCATATTATGGGATTGCTGATTAGGCATAATAACGATGTTTGGACTTCCAAATCCCATTTCATTTGGTTTCTCATGAAGAATATCATTCCATTGTCCGTCATATCCTCCATTATCGTGAATCTTCCTATTTACATCCATTTTCTAAAACCCCAAAAGAATAGTGTGAGAGGAAAAAATCATTCTAGGGAAAACAACATAGTAATGGGGGATTACCCTCAATATCTAACATATTAGGTTAAATTCTAATATCGTTACCGTAGTTTTAGGACTATATCCTATACGTATACTTATCCTTAGAGACATCCCTAGACATACCTTAGAAATATCTCTATGGATCTCACTAACGTTTTCACATCCAAGTTTCCAAAGGTTGACTAACCATTTTCTCTGATACCAACTGTAAAGACCCGAAGCTTGATGTACATGGACAATACATTATTTTTGCGGAATACATAATACATAACAGAAACAGACACACATGGTTCGAAATAGTTTAGTGTCTTTGGAAACTCAGAATAAATTCTTCTAATCGTGGTGAAAGATCTTAAACATCTCCCAATAATGATCTTTCCCTTTTTTTCTTACCTAAAACCTTTCCTTATATCCTTGGTAAAAGAAAACATAAAATGGGTGAGATCAAATGCCTAATAAGGGTAAACATAGAGAACATAAAACAATCCATAAACATTTGAATGCAAAAACAGGAACATGAAATCTAAACATCAAAATCTTGAGCAAAGACATGAATCTTGGAAGTGCATAAGGCATATATCATAAGGGAACATCAATCATGATAAAATAGCATGGGAATAAAACATGTAATTTTGGAAACCATTAAGCACATGATATGATTTCCATAGTAGCCAAGGCATTTCTGCCAAGACCATCTTAGTGGAAAAAGTCCCTTTCTGAATCGAGTTCACTCCTCGTTCCAGTCCTGTATTACTGAACCGGTTCAACATTCCATCCAGCCATATCTATCTCATGAGATATAAATCTTTACCCACTCCATTAGAGGGAGATATAGGTCCCACCCATCTCATAATTAAATCATTCTTACTTTTTCCACAATATAAACATTCATCATTCATAATAACCCAATGAATAAAATGGGTTTCATAAATATCATCCCATCATCACATAATCTATATAAAAGAAATGGATATCATTTCATAATAAGAACAGTGAATCCATGTAAATCATAGAGACTTAATAATTGAAACATACACATATGAAATAATGTCATCTTAGATGGAAAATGGTTTTGATAAAACACTTGAAATGAATTCTTGAGGAAAATATCCTTTCTTCTTCAAAATCAATTTCATTTCACAAAACATCATGAAATTTTAAAAGAAAAATATTTTGTCGAAAATAGTCATGAAATCTTTTGGAGGAAGCTTAATGAAAATATGGCTTTATAAAACCGTAAAATTCTGTTCGTTCTGAATAAGTTAAAAAAACATTCTTCTCATACTTTTGCCCGAAAAGTCAAAAAAGAACCTCATAACGTAAACAAAAGAAAGATTCCTTACATACCATGTAGTAAAAGTCAAAAATCGGTAAAAGGGACATTAAATATAGATGAAACCATTTTTATAAAATAGGGACATGGATTATAAATATAACCCTAGTAAATACTTATTAATAAACGATCTCGGATAAGAATGAGATTGAAATAATTATCCCTTACCTTAGGTCTGATATGCTTCGTACGTATCCTAACCTCCTTTATAATGATTTAAATAATTTCATTGACTTATTAAAGAATCATATTAATTGTTATGATATCATAAATGTTTCACTTATGACATTATATTACCTGGTCTTTTGTAAATTCCATGTTAAAGCAGCATTTTGGGTAAAATCATTTCATTTATCGTATGTGTTTAGACTTGTTGTTCTTGATATTAATACTTATATCCTGATTTACATAATTCTAGAATGTAAAACATGATTTATATATAATATATATTCAACATATACATATATATATATATTATAGATCGCTAAAAGGAATGAAATACACCGTTTATAGAGACGGTAGGTCGTACGTACGCATGAACGTTGTTTTCGTTTCCTTATTGAATTGAATGAAACTAAATAGATGAAATACATATATATATACATAAATCCAGTAGAATTATTATTTCATATATTTAATTATTATTAATTATTTAAACTTTATGATCATTCATGTATGGTTAACATAGAGAATGAATCTCATCGCGTCATGGAGACGTTAGTCCGTACGTACGCACGAGCGATGATATCGTTCCCATAATTATTGAATAGAATTGGAGCGGCTAGTATAATTTATCAGAATTAGTATGATGTTATAATAACTTTGTATAGTTATTCTTTAAACCTTTATACCCATCCAAGTAAGGTGGTGTTGGAAAAACATATTACACCACGGCGTGGAGACGGTATTCCGTACGTACGCACGCGTGATGATTTCATTTTCCATAGGATGGATAGAAGGTGAAATATGATTGTTTCATAATTATAATAAAATATCATTATATGAGTGATACTGATGTTATTACTTCATAATGAAACAACTAAAGAAGAATAATTGGAAGAAGAAATAAAGTTGAATGAATCGGTAACGGACATTACCTCTTCTTTGAAGCGCCTCTTTGAGACCTCCTCGTAGGTCATTAAAATTGGTCTTTGAAGATAACCAGGACCTCTAGGATGTTTCTAGAGTAGTGGAGAAGGGAATTTGGCAGGGGTTGGCCGAGGTTGAAGGCTCAAAGTGGTGTGAAGAATAGAGGGAGGAAGTTCCCTTTTATAAGGGAGGAGATGAGCACCTTTGGAAATATTATAAATATTAATTTATAATAAATCTAACCCCACATAAAAACCTTCACAAATGACTCATATTCTAATATTAGATGATATAGGGTTTTAATCTCCTCAACCAATAAAATTTAGACATGTTAGGAATTTACATTAAACATTATCAACATGATTTATCCTTATTTAATCAATTTAATTTTATTTGTGGTAATAACATTATAAATTTTAAATTATAACAAATAATTATTTATTTGCTTTGAATTCTCCATAATTGGATAATTGATAACGGTTTCTACCATATATATTTAAATTTATAATTTTTAAATTTTTTTGTGATTTTTAAACAATTTTATAATATTTTATTTATATAAAATAACAATAGTGTAAATTTTGACACTATTCATTTATTTGAATTTAAATAAAATATATACAGAATATATGTTCAAAATAAAATCTTCAATAGATTCATAAAATGTCATATGTGTCCAGAAAATTAGTGGATCACATTAAATAGTTCATATAATAATTATTTAATTATTTTTAAAACCATTTATTTAGTTTATCTCTTAATAAAATAATTACTACATCATTTTTGTATAATTATTTAATATACTTATTTGTTGCATACAAATTAAAAATAAAATACTCTGATAAAGATAAATTTATTATCTTTCACAATAATAATTTTACGATAATTTATCATCTTTAAATCACAATATTTAAATTGTTATATTTATTACATTATGAAGGTGACAACTTTGGTATCATTTAAAATAAAATAATATAAGTGTCAGAATCACATTTATAAGGCTCCAAATGGTCAAATATTAGACCAATGGATGATTATGGTTTAAATTTACATGACCAATATGTTTTGGTCATGGTTTTGTGCATTTTATGGTCACTATTAGTTTAATAAAAACTATATTCTTGATTTTTCACTAGATAAACGATTTCTGCATCACCATTGTGTCACAATTAATGATAATTAATGAAAACCTAAAAATTATAAATAAATTCATATAATGTAGATAATTTAATTAGCTTCCTAGAGACTATTCATGTTCGTAGTTTCATAATGTTTATCACAAAATGAAAATTAATATACTTATAAGAATTAAGAGAGTGACATGTTGTCACGTTCTTTAGTTTTTAATAATAATTAAGTTATTTTCATGGAAAAAAGTACATTTAATAATTATAATCCGACCCTTAGGTGATATGAGTCGACTTTTAGTCATCCAATAAGATTTTGTCAGGTGTTTGGGTAATTTTATAATCTTATATTTACCCTTAATTAACCGATTTACCTTTAACTATGGTAAATAAAATTTACCATAATTACTATTCATAATTCCCAAAAATAAAAATTATTCAACTAATATAATTTGGACCCACTGATTCCAAATATGGAATCCATTTTTCAAAATTCAATACATAGAAGTTGCAGAAATTAAATTAAAATTAATCCCGTTGTCGAAATAAAACGGGTTTTTATTTAAAACATTACAAAAGATTGAATTGATTTAACATACGAAATCAAGGTAAAATTCATGCTAATGACATAAATTATATTAAATGGTAAAAATATATTCTATTTAAAATTTATGACCATTAAATATTATAATTTAACCACATAAATTATTATGATGAAAAAAGTTGTTTTTAATTAAAATATAGCGTGTTTTTACAATACATTAAAATATGAAAGTTATCAGAATAACATGAAAGTTTTATCCAAGGTAAAATTTAATATCCTTATTCCAAGGAATAATTTTATTTTGTAAAATTGAACTTATAAACATGTCAAAAACTATATTTAAAGTGGGTGCGCCATCAAAAGGTGGCACAACACCATTTTTTGAAAAATACTTATTTTACCGGAAAAATTTATTTTGTTCTTATACCATGTTCTAGAAAATATGTAAGATGAAGAATAATGTTATAAAATTCAAAATTTAGTTAATACTATTCATAACGGATAGTTCATAATAATATTATAATAATATATAGTTGTTTAGTAAAACCCAAAATTGCGTACAACACAGGCTATCAAGGAAAGTCGCGATTGCGTGTAATGAAAGCCAAGTCAGGGTTGCGTGTAGTGCACGACTCCTTTGTTGATGCGTATTACAAAATAAATTTAATATATATATATATACTCAATATTTCGTAGAATAACTACTGTCAAACAAACATGAAATTATGTGTAACATGATCCAAGATTAGTGTTGCGTATACTCCAAGCTAATACGGTGTTGCGTATAGCGCAAGATAATCTTGGTGTAGCGTACAAAACATGATATGAAAGAAATTAAAATGAATATATCTTATAAAATCTCGGGTTGTTACAGCATGCCACCAGAAAGGGGGTAACCCTAGGTTAAAATTTTTTCTTATAATTATCATAATAATAATAATAAAAAGAAAAACAACAACAACAATAATACAATAATAAGAAGAAGAACAAATAAAATTTCAATATTAAGAATAATAATTAAAATTATACTACAGGTAATAATTTCATACATTTCATTAATTTAATTTAAAATAATAAATATATTAATAAGAATTTACTAATAATTATATTAATAACAATTTTAAATATTAATATTATTATTAAAAATTCTAAATAATATCAAATTTATTATCTAAACACTATTATTATTATTATTATTATTACGTTTTAAAATTTTAATTTATTTCATTTACAAAAAACATTATTCATGATTAACATTAGACATTTTCACCGGAACCTGGTCTGACCACATGGCTACCACCCACTTTTTGGTGACCACACACTGGTTTGAAAACCCCTAATATTTTTAGACGTAAACACTTTTAGACCCACACTCAACCCAAGCCTCAACGAGAGAACCTAGAACCATGAAATATTAAAATAAAAATAAATTTAAAAGTCTGGGGGTCACAATTGTCCCAACCACCTACACATTATTCCCCTAGAAAGTCACCCAGTTAAATGGTAAACCGAACTTGAACCCATGACGGATTGAAACTAAAAGAAGACACAATACAAGAGAATAGGAGAACCTGAGAGGGTTCTCCACACCAAAATAACTCAACATGCATCAAAATTTTACACCCATTCACACCACCCAAGGAAGGGGGTGACATGTTAACTCCCAAATTATTCAAACTAACCTCTATTGCATGAGAAAAACAACACCTTCACTAAAACATGGAAATCTCAACTCGAACCCAAAACCCCAAACACAAGAGAAAAACCTCTAAGAAGAACATAGTCCATGCTGTAAAATTGATTATAACTATAGAACCAACTCCTCTATAAGATCTTACCTCTCCAAATTAACACAAATAAACTAATATCAACCCATATAAGGTCCAAACACACTTTAATAAAAATGAACGATTCCGAAAACCATAATCAGACAAATCGAACTGTTGGATCACAATAGAAAATTTTTATCACATTCCCCCATTCTAAAGATTATCAAACAATAATAATAAAGTTTTATATGAAAATAAACATGAATGAAAATACATTAAATGTTCCACTAAAAACATGGAACACAGAACCCAAACCAAGGCTTCACACCCTCAACAACTCCAAACTATACATGAACTTCACCCCAAGACATGTGGTTGAGGATATGATGGTCGAAGCATCTCATACCTCATAGTTAGGTGCGTCTATCCTATGGTCACAAATTGTTCCTTAGGTTACTCTTTCATATAAAATTCTCATGTTGACCCAGATAGTTGCAACAATATCACCTCTTCGAAGGGATGCGACATGAAAGCTTTGATTGCCTTAAGCATCTACACTAATGGAACACCATTGAATTGTAAGATGAACTGGAAGCTGGAACCACTGTAAATGACTCTTTAGAGACATTAACCTTTTGTACACCCTACCTCCTAGTTGGGAATCCTTTATGAGCAACTGGGTACACTAGAATTCCAACCATCTACGCTATGATACAAACTTATCTAGGAACTCTCCATCCCCAATCTTATCGAAAAAATGGTCCTTAGAAGGGTGGACCCACTCCATGATCTCTTGATAAAGAACCCCGACAAAGATAGGAGTATTCATCAAATACAATGATGCTACCTCCATAAAAATGGACACATGTTCCTTGAAATGATCAACATATATCTTCATCATCCATTGTCCATTTTTGAATGTCAAGAAGTTGTTATAATTTCTTCTTCTTCTCCTCGTTATCTATGAACCATCAAATGAAGATTGATTTAAATACATCCCACATCATACCAAATTGGATAGAAATTTGGAAAAACAACCCCCATTAATTTTGAGTTGGACCGTAGAACAGACAAAACACAGCACGTACTGTGACAGCTTCGGGAGTTCACAATACCCTGAAGATGTGCTCGACCTCATCAAGCCACTTTAAGACCTCTAAAAAAGCTTGGTCACCATGAAAGATAGGAAATTTTTTAGAAAGAAAAATATATGTGCATGACTTATCAGAAACCTTGCAGACATTTCGGGGTGGCATTTTATGAACAACAAATGAAACACAGAGCCAAAACCAATATCAACCTGAAGCAACATTATTGAGAGTGGCTTCAAACAAAAAAAACAGATGAGAAACCAAAAAATATATAAAAATAGCCAAAATAATTTCTTTGAAACCCCACCTATAGAAGAAAATTCTTGTCCTTAATTTCTAATAAACACCCATGGAATACCATTAATTTTCACACATGTGTCAAACCATTCGATTTCTTCACAAATTTAAAACTAATAAAAAATTATCAAGCAAAAAAAATACCTTTAAAACCAATTTTCCAAAAATCAAAACTATTTAAAGGGAAGCATCATAGTTTCTAAAAAACCATTTTAATTTTCAAAAACACGCTTACACCAACCATATCCAAGAGAAAACACCATGTACATTAAACTATCAGAAAGAGGGAGTAGTGTATATTCCGAACTCAGTGAAATGTTTGTGATTCATGCCTCGGGTAGGAAATAACACTAAGAGGAACTTGAACCAGGCACATGGAAATCACATGGGTCACTACTCCATGTGAAATCACAACATGACACCGAATCACCTCCAAAATCATCCATCAATATAATACAAAATATTACAAGGCAATGAATAAATTCTTGTACTACCCATGGAAACTTGAGGTTCAAAACGGGCGAGGGTTCATGATGGCCTTCCCATAGCTACCTCCTGATCACCAAAAATCCTATTCCCTATTTACCAGATACCCAAAATAAAAATGGCCTCATCTAATACAACTTTTTTCTCAAAAAATCCTGGGTCAACCTTGGACCAGTCATCTAAGTCGGTCTGCAGCAAGTCCCAAAGAGCGTTCTCGATCCCCACGAGATGACAACTAGTGTCAATCCCCAATATATAACCACTGGGAATTATATTTCCCATGAAAAAAAGATAAATATTTCATTAAAAAAACAATAAAAAAAACATGAAGTAGATGGAAAATAAGTTGTACATACCTCCAAATGACCTTCTAGGACACCTGCTAACATAGAACCATGTTCACTTTGAGAGCGATCCCTCACTAATGAAACCTAAAATAGAAAATATAACTTCGGGGTGAGAACTGAAATGAATAGTAAAAAAATCACAGAATTATTACCATTCCTTCAATGAAATAGTACCTTATGGATAATTTTGAATACATGTATAAAAATAGGGATTTTCATATTTTTTCTAGCTGACATAGTCTTTCCCTTTTAAAAAATCCAACACAGACTACATTTTTTGGTCAAAACTGATTATCCTTATTATATCAAAAAATAAACTAAAAATAAAATCAGAATAATATATGGTTGTGCTAAAAAATAATTAAATATATAAGTATAGAAATAAATGAATATATGAATAGTGCATGATGAAAAATAAAAACATAAGAAAGTAAAAAATAAAAAATATATATAAATATAATGTAACTAAGTGTGATCCTAAAAATCCTAGAAGACTCATATATGAACTCATTTTGGAACCAACATCCTAGGTATGGTGATCTTCCAAAGTCTGTAACCAACTGGATGCCCAAAAATAACCAAATGTAGTGGAAATCCCTACCTGGCCTGACATCAATTCTAGGGGGCACAAACCCATATAATCAGTGTTGAACATAAGTTGTCACCCGATAATCTAAAATATTCTTAAGAATTCATAGTGTTTATAATAATATTATGTATGTGGGAGACCATCAAAACCGTGATTCATCTTACCTACCATCTCCACACATACCTACACCAAACCCAAAAAAACCCTGTACGATAACCCATAAAGGTATATCCCTCCAATAGAGCTGTGTAGTGGGTATATAAATATATATAACATACATGTAATTTTTGTATAATCTATGGTGCCAACCAGGCCATCATGTTATATTCATATTGAATCCATTTTCAAAAGACATTTAAAACTCTAACTAGGAACACACAATTTCCCAAACACAACCCATTCTAAAAGACAACACCACACTACCCATGAGTTGGAAGAGCCAAATTGGCCTTTTAAGTCCAATGTCCCCAGTTCATTTTCATTAAATCCTTTAAAACTCTTAATGAAAAGAGCACAATCTTATGAAATAGCCAAATGGACGCCTCAACCTAACATTAATTGAAATAGACACTAAAGGCCAAACAGGAACACCCTTTGAGATTACATTTCAAACCTTTCTAAAACCCATGCAAAGAACAAAACCAAGTTTAGCGAACAAAAAACATTTTGAAAATCATATTTTTAAGAAAACAATATTTTAAATGTTTTATCTTTTTATGAGGGAACATCCATGTGTACGCATAGTGCACCAATGGATGTGCCAACATCCAATGGCTCAAACAAAACCGATATGAGATTTCAAAACCATTTTCACAAGGACTCCAATTTCTTGAAAATGAAGTCCAACTATTATCATCATTAAGTGAATATAAAACAATCCCCCTTAAATCCATAAAACCCCCTTTTGATCATTTTTTACAAAATTTCCATGTTACAATGTCAACATAAAAAACACAACAAACAAAAATACATTAGTCCACAATATTTCCCTATTTCATTATTTCTGAAATACAAGTAACTAGTAAAACATACCTAAAAATTTATCATCAATTATAAAAATAGTTAAAAATATTTATAAAAAAATTATATAAACAACCCAACTAGTTTATAAAAAAAATTTAAACAAGCTCACTAGTTTCTCAAAACAATTTATAGGAATCCCAAACAATGCATAAATAATTATATAAAAACCCAAACAATTTACTATCTGTTATATAAGAAAATAAAACCATTTAACAATTCCATAAAAACAAAAACAAATTTTACAAACATGAAAACACCATGATAATATATTTATGAGTATCATGAAGGTGTGTGTCATGTTTAAAACACTATCAATGCAGCTTTTGACATTAATAGAATGCAGTTTTCACAAGCATATAAAAACATAACCAGGTAAAATTCATAATTTTTTTTCAAAAATGATTAACTTGAAAAAACAATAGAATATAAACAATATATATTTTGAATGAGAGAATCATGACAATTATTTATTAAAAAGACTCAAGCATCAAATGGACATAATCAGAATGGAAAAAAGATGCTTCACCTACATCAAACTGAGAACAAACATAATGAAACCTTAACAGATGGAGGAGCAATGCCCCAAAAACCAAAAACAAACCTTAAACAACAAGAAAAACGTGTGAATGACAACCCAAAGTATTAGTATTTCTTGAAATTAAATAAAAAATCCATATATAGAATGATACAAAATAATTAAATCCATTCGGGGGGGATAGATGCGTGGAAAGGAGATAGATCAAGTAGTGGAGGCATCACCCTCCTACTGTTTTCCAGAGATAAGGGCCGACATGGGAGGTCACACCACTACTGGGAGGGGTCTGGGTTGGAGGAGGTGCATCAGCCTGGGAGGGTGGTGTGGCTATTGGACTGAGTGGTCAGGGGTGAGGCTGGAGGTGCAAAATGTTGAGGGATGGTTAGAGGGGCTAGGCCAAAGCACATGAGAGTAGGGTTTGTTGGTGGTCGGGTGACCCGCTGGCCAGAGCAATGTAGATTAGAGAGTTTCTTGAGGTTGGGTGCACTACCTGATAGGGCATGGAAGAGTTGAGAGTCTGGGATGGGGCTGGAATGCAATGCGTAGGTAGGAAAGAGGGGGTCGACTGGTATTGGTGGCAGGTGGAGGTGCGTTGTGCCGGGATAAAATACAACATGGGGGTGGCAGAGAGGCATGCCACCACCAAGGGGTAGCACTATGTTAAGATACATTCTCATTTAATTATAATACTATTAATAATAGAAATATAATAACAATAATAATAACAATAATAATAATAATACAATAATTAAAAAAATCTAAAATTAATTTCAATAATAATATAAACATTAATTATGATAATAATAAAAATACCATAATAATAAGAATAGAAAATACAATTTGAATATCATGAGTAATAATTAAAATAATACTAATAGTAAAAATTTCATGCATTTCATTTTCAATAATAATTATATTTATAAAAATTTATTAATAATTATATTAATAAAAATTTTAAATAATATTGATATTGTAAAATTTATTTAATAATATAATTATCATTATCTACACAGTAGTGTTATTATTAGTATGTTTTGAACATTATTTTATTTCGTTTAAATAAAACATTATTTATTTTAAATGTTAGACATTTGTGCGAACAGATGGAATGACCGCACTACTACCACCCACCATGCGGTGATCACGAATGGGTCTGAAACCTAGTAAAATTATTAAACATCAAAAAACTTCAACCCATTCTCAACCTGTGAATCAATGAGATAACCTGGAGGCAATAAATAATAAAATAAATTTATATTTACAATTCATGTCCTGATAGGAAAAGAAAAAGAGAAATAACAAGAGAAATTCATCTATTAGTTGTTCCAGGGTTCAAGAAATAATTGTTCGGAGAGAAAGGTGATGAAAATAATACTTACAGATTTTTGTTGGTGTGTCTTGTCATCATGAAATAAGGAGTGGAAGAAGGAAGAAACTGGGACTAATACATGTATTATTTTCAAGAAAAATCTTAAAGGATCTAATTTTGGCTGTGAAAACATTGCAAGGCTTCCCCATCCCTAATACCATTCATGGAACCAAGCTCATCCCCAAATATTAACATCTATCTAGGGTCGTGATAGTGGGTTTCGGGGCATCCTCAACTCTAGGGTCTCTAAAAAATACTTAATGGTCATGCAACATGGGTATGATTGGGGTGGAGGAGAGATTATGGATAATTGGGGATTTTTTATAGTGCATTTTTTTTACAATACTATAGAATATGAGACTCTATTCAAGATGAAGCATTGTCTATGTTCACAACAATAAGGATGAGCTATCAGTGTAATATTATTCTTGGTGTATTTGAAATAGACTCCATGAAAATTTAAAATTCAATTAAGGGTAATGAAAACATTGTTTAGGTTATTGAATATACCATTAGGAGGTTTTAGTCACTTATAGACCATCACACAAAAATACTACACACATGTTGTTAAAGAAATATAGTTGCTGACTTCCTGGAATCCAAGGAAACACAGAGAGATTGGATTTACTATATCTCACACCTCATAACCTTTACTTCTAAGGGGATAAATTTTTTAAGATAATACACTAATGGACTTCACTATTTTAGACCCATATGATTTTGGTCACCTTATGGGTAATGTCATTAAACACTGTCTTCATAATAAAAAGAAATTTTTATTTTGGTAAGAATGGAAATTAGATCCATAAGATTATTTACCACTCATAAAATTATTGAATTGAAAAATAGAACATAATAATGATTCAAATCATACCATGGGAATTCCCTAAATTAATCTATAATATTATGTTTAGAACCTAAATAATAGAAATATTCAATGACTGCAACATTAGTATTTATTTTAAGAATGTAGAATAAATATATTTGATTCTTCTATTTCAATGTTCACTCCAATATATACCTCCAACTAATTTTTCTCATTCTCAAAAATAGTTTTCTATATTTTACTCACTACTCACGGTGTTCTCTTATTGGTTAAAATACTATATTATCAGATGATCTCTTATTGAATCATGGCGTGGAATTAAATACACATGTTTTTATATATCACTTTGGTTGTTTTAAATGAATGTTTTATTTTGAAACATGTGTATATGTTATTGATTAATGTTTTAATATTTATTTTTTATTATTGAGTTAATATTTTATTACCTTGTAAAACTGTTATAATTATTGTTTAAATAATATTTATTACAAATTCTTACTCTTATGTTTAACAATTTAATTTTTTTGTGATGAATTAATTAATTTTATTTTAATTTTTTTGTCATTTTAATTTTAATTGAATGATGTTTTAATTTTAGTATAATTTATTGATTAATATCAATTAATATTTTTATAATAATTATTTGTATTCAATTTTAATATTTTTTTTTATTTTCTAACAACTTCATCTAAATAATGTAATTCGTTCCGTGTTTTTTTTGAATTTTATTTTAGACCGTCTATGTATGATAATTTATACCTATATTAGTGAATTGGATTTCTGATAATTTATTTTTTAAAAGAATTAGTAATTTTTTGAATAATAGAATTTGATGTAGTGCATGCTAGATAAATGGTATTTTCATAATATAATTATGGTGCATAATTATTTTGAAGTCTTCACTTTTTTTTGGAATGTAAATAACCTTACATAAGATAATATATTTTTCTTATACATTATCAAATTGGAGATGACAGAGTGAGGAAGCAGAATAAATAAAGCTTCAAGGTGATTCTCAACATGATCCTAGAAAATCCAAGAACCCTAGTTGAGGATGAATCTCAATCATAATCTTAGGTTTTAGTTCAAAGATGTATATAATGAATGTTGTTTCGAGGATTCTTAAACCAGGGTCGAGAATCAAATCCATAACCACCATTAATATTATTAATGAAATACAAAACTAGTATTCATTTAAAGATAAAATTGAGAATAAAATTATCTGATGCATTGAATGTTACAGACCAACTGAATCATGTGATTTTTGAGATCCTAATAGAATGTACACCGTTAAACCCAGTTCAATTTTTTCTGAAGGTGATGTCCATCATTATGGTGGGAACTACCATTTTGGGATTCAATCATGGGTTTTTTTGCCGATATCTACTAGCTGCAACGATTTTTCCCTATCAGAAACTACGTGACACATCAAAATATTTGGTGGGAAGCAGACTCAGTGGTCATCGATCACTAGGTTGCGAAAGGATTTACCATGGGTAGGTGAACTACTGAAACCAATAGAATAATATTTGGTTATTCAAATCTATAAAATTGGATGAACATATCATGAGATGATAAGATGTGCATTTATGTTGTCAGCCTCCTTTGAGTTTTATTTGGAGAGAGAAATATTGAAACTGGTCCCTTCTCCCATAGATGTAGGTCATCCGACTGAACCACATTAAATCCTTGTGTTATTCTTTTTCTCTATAATTTGTGTTATTTGTGACACCATGCACCTCCGCAATTCCATTAAAAGTGGTATCAATGTGAGTTGGAGAGATCAGAGTCGAGATAGAGAACTGGAAGTAGGATTTTCTAGTGACTACAAAATTGAATAAGATCATAAAATTTTTCCTAGGCCAGATCCGTTAAGAAGAAGATGAGACGATTCCACCGACGCAGGTAGTATTGAAAAGAAATTTGAAATGATCCCTATAGAGACGGTCAATGTTTGGATTAAACCATGTGTGAAAATAACCCAGTCTCAGAGAAAACGGTTTTGTTAATGCCACATGTGAAATTTCCACTATGTTTTTTATGGATGATCTGGCATGCCACGTCAACACCATGTCAGCAGTCGATATGGACTGCTGAAATGTTTTATGCGATATCTAAGCCCATCGTACTCCGATTACGATGATCGAGGAGTCGATTCCCACTATTTCAACCATTCTACACACAACATTTTATTTAGATTTTCAAAATCCATACTCCCTTGTGTGGCGTAAAATGGGTGTGACATCGGTCATGGTGATCACATTTTGCAACAATGATAATTGCTGGTGGGGGAGCACTACCAAAATTTGAGATCGAGAAGTTCAATGGTAAGAATAATTTGCCTTTTTACAAAGTACAATGAATGATATTCTTGTGCAGTTGGCATTATCAAACCATTGATTAGAGAAAATCTCGAGAAATCTTGTGATGATGATTGAGAAGAGCTCAATATGCGGGTCATCAGCATAATTCAACTGTGTATGGTGATTAAGGTAAAGTACTCAGTGTTGGATGGGATATCACTGAAAGTAATCTGGAAGAAGTTGGAGCAACAATATATGGGGAAGTATCTCGCCAAAAAATTATTCCTGGAGAAAATATAGAACCAGTAGTTAATTGAAAAGCGAATAAATTTTTTGGATAAAATCAACGAATTCAAAAAAATCTTGACGTAGTTTTTGGGGCTTAGTGTGATGGATGGAGAGGAAGAGAAATCATTTTTCCAATTTTAATCTATACCAAGTTAATGATTCAGAATTGTGCTTACATTTCTCATGGGGATGGAAACATTGAAACTGGATGAGGTGATGGAATCACTCCGAGATTTGGAGGAATTCTGAAGACCCATGATGCATTCAGGCAGGAAAATCATGGTGATGCATGATGATCCCCATCGGAGGAGCCAATATCAAAGGTTAGAATGTAAATAATGGAAGCCAAAATTGATGGATGTGATCCTACCGAAATCTTGTGTTTCCAGTGCAAAAAAAGGGTCACTATAAAAGTGACTTTGGAGACCTCAAGTGGTATGTTTCTGGAAAAGAGAATGTTGAAGAGAAGGATTTGAACATCATATAATTATTAGATGATGATGATGTCTAAGTGAAAACATGATGATTACACTCAGATTAGAGAGTTGAATTTGGATAATTGCATTGTCATTATAGTAAAATATATGGTAAGATGAAGTAGGAATGTCAAATTCCTGAAAGGAAGGACAAGGAGGGTCAAAATCCAATGGAAGACGAATGGGTATTGGATTTGGGGATGATGGAACACATATTCATGAAAAATGGTGTGTTTCATTTCATTAAGGTGGTGAATGATTCTGTGAGACTTGGTGACCAGTCAACATGAAAAATTTGAGGTGTTAGGATGATGAAATTAAATTCACCTGATGGAGGATTATGAAAATTGTCTAATGTGAAATTAAATTTTGAAGATGAGAATGAACTTTGTGTCATTATGTTAGCTCGATGTGAAATGGTACATGATTTCCGTAGATGGGGGAGTGTTGTATGTCTCATGAGAAAATATAGTGATGATTACTGTGAAAGATTCCAATGGTTTGTATCATTTGATGAGGATAGCAGTTAAATCAATGTCGATTGAAGAAATTGCAAGTGATGTGTCATCTTGCATGAAGAAGCGTGTTTGATTTGCTAATGATTTGTTCAACACCAGCAAGGAGACTGCAGGTTTGGTTTCTATACCAAATTTTTTGTGAGGGTGGATTTGTGTGGGAACTCCCAATTTGGGAGTCAATCATTGGGTTTTAGGGATATATTCTTTCTATAGTGTTTTTTCACTATCAGTAACTACTCCACACAACAACATATTTGTTGGGTAGCGGACTCAATGGACATTGAGCAGTTTGCTGAAGAAGGATTTCCAATGGGTAGATGAGATACCCAAACCTACATAAGAAATATTGTCCTTTTTAATCATAAAAGGGCCTAAAAACTCATGAGATGATAATATGTGTATCTGTGTAGTGGTCCTATATTTAGTTCTATCCTTAGTGAGAAATATAAGAACTGACCCCCTTATCCAGTTGACATAGGCCATCTGATCGAACCATGTTAAATCCTCATGTTCTTCTATTTTTCTCCATTTTTGTGTGATTTGAGGTGCCATGCACCTCCACTTCACCCTTACAATTCATGATCCTATGATTATAAGAGAATAATTCCCTTAATATTCTTTGTGTCAATATAGACTTGATGAAAATAAAATTTAATTTTATCCACACCTAAATGATCATGAGAAGCAACTCCTTTAGAAAACCCAACAAGGGAGACATCGATATTATGAAGGAATAATAATTAAATTATAACTGCATTCCAAATTTTGCGGAGGATTCTAAATGATGGTGAAGGGATATCTGAGAAATTCTCAGTTAGTGATCACTGCAAGGATGTGCAGATTCAACTGTAACAATGAACCCTGTCATGGGTTGATGCTGAAAAAGATGATTTTGATTTCGGGGTTGAATTTTTTCAATCTTCTGGATCCAGTCGATGCTACCATGATCAAATCTATGTTAAATATGAAAATAAAGGATTTATGAAGAGGATTCCTCATTTTTTTTACATTTTTGGAATCAACCATAGATGAAATCGGCTACTGACATTGATGTAGAGACGATGAAGTTATTCCAGCTTGTCACTGAGTTTCATTTTTAAATAACTGAACCATTATATATTGAAGAATTAAGATTCAATGTGTCATTAAATAAACTTGGGTAAAAATATATTGGGTTCAACAACATCTATATTTTCTAAAATGAGTATTTTCACTTGAGAGTGGTGAACTATAGTCATTTTGAAAGATATTCCATGTTCATTTGTGTTTTATTATTGATTAATATCAATAGAGTTTGGAAATCATAATGAAGTAGATGTTAATGATTTGAATCTAATTTCATGTTTATTATAGTGAGATTATGTGGTCTTGGTTATTTCCATCACTATGGTTGCAAAGAAAATTATTTATTTAAGTAAGGTGTTCGTCCTATTATCTTGAAGGATGGTTCTGTGTGTAATTCATGTGATTTTTGAATAACATTTGTGGAATCCAATTGGGTTTTATTAGGTGAAATTGTAGTTGTTTTTCATTGTTTTTATGCCAATTCTAGGGGTAATTTTTCAGGTGAAAAATAGAGATGGCAATTAAATCAAGTGGTTGTTAGAAAAAATCCTTAATTTCCGGTAAAGAGGTCATAATTTTTGATGGGATTATTAAACATAGACACACTAGAATAAGTCTAAAGGAAAATTTTGCATATTTTGGTGACATACATGTGATTTTAGCAATGTGAGGGTGTTCATTGAAGTAAAATTAAAAGAAGGATCTAACAAATAATATAATGAATACATCATTATTTTTATGCACATTTTCTAATATTAATAGTCTAAGACCGAATGTGAGAACCAACCGGTAGAGTGACATCTGGGCTGGTGGATTAGATCTTTATTAGAAAATATTTTATTTCTACCTTCTCTTTCTTCTAGGATTTTTCAGTTATGAATTCTTGTGAACTTGAATTTCTGATTATGTAATTGGGATAAATATTTCTTGGATATGATATTTAGCTATTAAAACATTTACCTTTACATGTATGAATATGATCTCTAGGATCACTCCTCCCATAACCTATTTCTAAAAACTTTTCATTTTATTTTATATTGAAAACAAAAAATATTAATTTCAGAATTGATTCTTTGATATCATCTCGATTATTATGACATGAAATTTCCTATAATGAGTATTTAAAACAAATAATTTATAAATTTATTTTTTTAAAACTGTTAACCATTATCATGAATAATTAATATTATAGTTTAATAACTATAGAATAAATTCATTCTTTGTTTGAATTTATGACTTGGCCTGTTTTCCACTCAAATTCCATGTTAAAATAAAAAATTTTGATCACGAGTAAGTAAATTGTTTTAAAAAACACATTCATCATCCATATCTTAATCATGTTGTATACCCTTACATATTATTGTTTTCTTAAAAATTATTACTGTTATATTTGTTATTCCACTACAACATTAATTCTGGAATATTGTTCTATTTTTATAATTTGTTTAATTTTAAATTTCTTTTTCAAAACTTTTAATATTTCTTATCCACGGTTTTATTCCCTACACACAAACTATAATGGTTTTAAATTTTGTTTGTAAGTATTTAATGTTTGACATAACCAATGACAACATGGTTAAATATTGGCATTGTTTCCTGGAAATGCAGATGTGGGAAAGAAAAAAACAATATGAGAACTCTTAAGAAATAATTATAAATTTTTTTAAAAAAATATGTAAAAAAACTCACAAAATTATTAATTTATTAAAATTTACTATAGAAAATGTCATTAATCTAGGTGTTTATGGTCACCATATCGAGGTTTGAAAAAATACAACCATTAATTTCTAAAATGAAAATTCACTATTTAGAAATTAAAGTGAAAAAATATCAAAATTGAAGAAAATATAGAAAATATGAATAATGTTCAAAGACAATATCTGAATCCTAACCCTCTTAGGAATGTTTTAGAATAGAGATTGATTCATAGGGAGTTTCATGTGCACAATTTTTCTAGTAGTCCATCATGTATTAGGAATAATCCTTTGGATATGATTTATGATATCAAATAGTCTCATTTTTATATGCTCTATTCCTTCAACAGACATCAGAATAAAGACTCATTATACTTCATAAGGCTCATGCACTATGTGTTTTAACAACTACCTTTGAGATGCGTGAGTGAGGAAGAGATAAAGTGTAAAATTTTCACTTTCTTTATAATGGGAAATGATAGATCATTGTTTCAATAGTTAGATGTGGAAATTCTTGAAACTAGGGATAACTTTTTTATTAATTTTTAAGGAACTTTTATCAAGGGATAACAACCATTGAAAGTAGGAATACGATCATAAGAGTTATTTAAGATGAGAGTGAGCTATTCAATGAGTGATGGGACATATTTAGGGGTCTTCTTAGATAATTTCCAAAACATCGGTGTCCTCCACATTTTCTTATGGAAACATTTTAGAACAGACTAACCCTTTTGTTACCAAAATATAGTTTATCATTATTCAAGATGAGATATTAGTAATAGGACCAGTAAGAAATTAAATCAAAAATTGAACTCTCCTATACAAAGTCCCCATTAAAAGTGTTTTAGGAGAATAATTATAGTTGTAAAATGGAATAATATTATTCAAAAAGTTGAATTTAATTCTATTGGGTATTGTATAAAAAATGATCAAAACTCACTTTGGGAGAAAATTCACCATTATGGCATGTATGTTCATTCCATATATTGCTACCCTAACATCGATATGCCTACCCAACTACCTGAGAATGCCATCTTTTATAGTTATTCACTTATATTATAACTAAGGGATGATCCATTTTTTAATAATTAAAATAGAGATAATTGAAATCATCCAAACCTTTCCTAGATGTAGAAGGGAGTTTTCAAACATATTGTACCCCATGGTTTCTAATAGATTTATAGGAAGAAATACCAAAACCAACCATGGGTATAAACATCAAATTATCAAGAGAATTTTGATAATAAAATGTTCTCTATGCTTGGCAATGTCATGAATTGAATGGATATTCCTGATTAAAAGTTTATGAATTGGTATAATAATAAAAAACATGATTATAAAAATATTTAGTATTATAAAATAATGAAAGATATGTAAACATAAACGGTCCAACTTATTATTGGTATGAATTAAATAGAGAACTGCAAATTACCATCTACAACTATAGTCAATCCTTGGAAATATATAGTGGTTCTCACTAGATGTAGTGTCTAAAAGACTCAACAAAAATCTCATAGTGACCCTAAACCTACTAAAAATTAAATTATCTATGGATATGATAACCCAAATAGTTAATGAACTGAAACGAGAAATATTGATAGACCCATTAGAAATTCTTTGTAACATCATGTTCCAGTTTTCAAAGAAGATGAAAAATAAGAGAAAATCATGATAAACAAAGGGAAGGAAAATATTGCAAATGGACTTGAATGGATGCCTATAATTTAAACAATTTTACTACATATATTCTTTGGATTGAAATCATTAATAATATTCATCAAGAAAATGAACAACTAAAAATTCTTAAGTTGTTTTAAATGCTTCACATTAATATCCATTTTCTAAAATCATTAGTTCTGGTTCACTCATACTTGAAAAATCTCAAAAAAAATATTGTTTAAAATAAGAGAATTGTTGAGAATTTTTTTCAATTATAGTTTTACTAAGGATTATAGTGTTGTCTTTCAAAATAGGATACCTCATAAGATCAAAAATCCCATTAGTTTTTCAATTCTATGAACTATTTTAAATAGTGTTTTTATCATTTTTTCGTGTTCCCATGAAGATAGTATCAATATTATTCCTTATTGTAAAACCCCATAGATTATGTGAATTATTTTTTCCCAATTAATTTATTCTTTTTGATATTTTTCATTTCATGTGAAATTGCTGATAGTTTATTTTATATTAAATCCTTTTGTTTGTATTTCATTATTTGCAACACCATATTAATTATGCACTACTCATTGTATAAACATTAGTTTTCTCTACATAGAACACATATGTTAGCTTGCATTATACGCAACAATGACATTATTCAATGAATTTCATATTACAAAAGTATGAGGATTATCAAACAATATTATATAATTAAAATATAATTATTATAATAAGATGAGACCTTGAGTTTAAATTAGAGTTTATGAATACTATTAACTAATTTATGAAAATATATGGTTTACACACTATAATATAAATTAATTGGTTTCCAGTGAATTATAAATGAATATGAAAACCAATTGAATATAAAATGAAATATTATTATATTCAAAAGGATGTTTTACTATATTAAATAAAA
Organism: Viscum album; assembly: GCA_963277665.1. Taxonomy (NCBI): domain Eukaryota; kingdom Viridiplantae; phylum Streptophyta; class Magnoliopsida; order Santalales; family Viscaceae; genus Viscum; species Viscum album. The sequence continues at coordinate 1,564,573,793 of OY728165.1, forward strand.
TCTTCATTTATTTCTTGTAGTGTAATATGTCACACATTCATTTCACAAAGAATATAGACTTATCAAACATTACATGCAATACCAAGTTTCTTTGAAACATTAATTTTTTGTTATAGTTATTTAAACGATTTAGTTTTAACATAGATATTAAAACTTAGTAACATGAGTAATAATAAATACATTTCAAATATCTCTATAATCTATTTATTGATAATGTAAAATATTATTTTTCGAAATGAAATCATATGTTTTAAAAATACTATTTTCTCAAATGACATACTCTTAACGTCCTTCTGTGAAAAAAAATGAAATTAATTTTAAACATTCTAGGAAATTTAATTTAATAAAATACACATCATTTTTTAATTTCGAATGTTGAAATTATTCTAGGGTGAAATTTTGGGATTTTTTTGATAAACATAAACTTTTTTTGAATAGTGGAAATATTGTTTTTTAGTTAAAAACTTATTTTTTTTATTAATTATTTATGTTAAATGATATGATAAATTTTTTCAACTATCAATTTAGATAAATATTATATCAATCAATACAATTTATTTCATTCTAAAAAAAATCACTGTGAAATTGAATATAAAATCTTAACATCCTTTTGAACATTTTTCTACATTAAAACCGAGTTATTTGGTCCCATCTATGGGATTATCATTAATCATAATTTCTCCACTTATGTGGATTGAATTTAGAAAACCCTATATATAATTTTATATTAACTATAATATATTGTGTCAATGAATTCCCTGTTAATTTGTTACAAAAATGATTACTAAAAGTGATTAAAATTAATTATAGTGATTAAGGCCAAAATTACCATAATTAGGGTCTAAACATTAAAACTAATGTCCAAAATGACCTTTTTACTTGTAAATACCCATTTTTTGTCCATATATCGCCCATAAACCTTTAATTATTTTTTGTGGTTTTTGTATGAATTTTTTAGGTAAGAACATATATACAACTAAATTTTTTCTAAAAAATACAAGTGAGCACTTTTCCATTCTTATAAATGGCCACCTCTTCCCCAAATTCCCCCCAACTATCAAACCTTTTATTTTTGGAAAAACTCTTCCTAAATAAACTTATAAAAAATCATCCCTTCCTTCTAGAATCCGTCCCTTGGGAAGAAGGAAATCTAAGGAATCTTTTATGGACAATCCAAAAGGAGTTACACAATTAAGAGGTAAATCCTTCTCCCATTTCCATTATTTTATTTTCATTCTTGAACCCTCCACATTATTTTTTCGTGATTGTATAAGAACACTAATATCCTAAATATACTAGGATTTTTTTAGGCTATGGTTTTGACCAACCCTTACACACACCTCCATCTAATGGGTAACTAACATAATGTTTCTGTGTGTGGTGAACTACAACCTCACTAAGTGATGATTATTGAATTTTACATTACCACCTATCATGGGGAACATCATGATAGAAAAAATATTTATGTATGTTGTATATAATATTTATCATTGGATTAATTTTCTGTATTACTTTTTACAACACAATTTTCTTTACATTCCATTTGGTGTTAATATGATAATCTCATTTGAGGAAGTGTGGACTACCGCCTCCTCAAAGCTAAGGGATTTTTTAATACTATACCTAGAATTTATTATAGATTAATATAATAAATATATATTATATATATTATATATTAAATCTATTGTAAAGAAATTTTATATACTTATATGTATTTTCTTCTCTTTCCTTCAACACGAAAATTAAACTGATATAGCATTCATGCGTACGTACGTCTTACCATCTACATGAATAGTGTTTTCTATTTCATACTACTATATTATATTAATTATAATAATAAAAATTAATATGATATACATTATATTTATATCTTTTTTTATTTTTTGGACTAATGATTTACATATAAGGACCAACAATATAAAAAAATATGACACATGCGAAAACCAATTTGAATATTATCCAAAATGAAACCATAACATATGACGGTTGATAAGTCAGTAATATAAAGTTTTAATACAAGAATATATGATAAAATATATAATAATATGGCTCTATTAAAGTTTATAATAAATTTATATTTATTATACCGGTGGTTTGAATGAGTACGACCAGAGTCAAGACACAAGGTAAGGGGATTTCTTATAAGTTTTTATTTTTGTGAGAAACATGTTATGTTCACCACTCATTCCTTTTGTTTTCTAAATTTAATTAATAGTATTGTTTCCCATTTATATTTTTCTTAAATTTTTGGGTATTAACATTTCCATGTTATGAACACACTCTCGCTCTCATGGGTTTTATGTTTCAAGAGATACTAAATCGGTAATAAAAATATCTCAGTTTTCCATCTTTGATACTCATGTTTTCTTATGAACCTAAATGATTTTTCGATTTGTATATAATTCTATTTTATATTTTATATCATTAATCTCATTCTTTTAATTATATTTTAATCTTCATCTAATTTCCTTCTCGTACAAGGAGAGTATGATCCCAAGTCAGCATGTGATAAGAGTTTATTGAAAGAATCACATCATTTCTCAAGATTGTTAATGAATATGATATGGATCACAAAATATTATGATCCACATCACAAGAAAATTCATAACTTTTCTTGTCCTCTATTTATTCATGATATATTCAGGTTTTGGTACTATTTTAATACTCATTGGTACATAAGATATTTAAGAATGTTTTTTTAGGAAAATCTGACTTTACACTCTCTTCTATCAGAAATAATAGTTTTCTAAAAAAGGATTCCAATAATATTTTACCATACTACAATAATCATTAAAATAAATTTTTACCCTTTTTTTATTTAACAGTCACTTTAATGTAATTCCCTTTTTTCTTTAATCATATGTCCATTATCTAGGCTTTTACCATAAAAAATGAATGTTCATTTTTACTTCATATGACACGTACATATTTATCCATTGTAA